>OW387023.1:49888442-51150845 GCA_936439885.1 Nowickia ferox | reverse complement strand
TGTGTTTTTTTGGACCTTCTTGTTTAAGGAGTACATTTCTAAAAAAAGAGTACGTGTACTCTTTAAAAGAGTACGTCTGGCACCCCTAAATGCACCTTACTCGTTTTTATGTAAATTTACCAAAAGTTTAATAAAATTTCTTATTTACATAGTACATGCGAGTTTGGCCAAACAAATTAAGATAATTATACCAACTGATTGTAAAGGCACGCAAAGAGTTGAAAGTTGCTTAACTCTTCGCTTCGCTTTGCGTTAAAAGTACTTATGTGATATGTTCCAAAGCGAGTTTTCAACGCAACGCGAAGCAAAAGTTGTATCTGACATGGCCTTAAGGCTTAAGCCTATAGCACACGGCATGGAAAAAACCACATGGGCATGTGGTTCTACCGTAATTTTTACGTCATCACGAAGCTACATTTGCTACATGCCGTGTACTAGTAACATATGTACATGTAGATATTCACATGCTTACGGATGTGAAAATGTGTTCGATTCGGCTACATGTGTCACATTTATATTTTGGAACTAAAATACTATTAAAATTTTAAGACATATAGCCACTATTAGTAATTTTAAAATATCCAACCAACATGCTGAAAATTCCCGTGACGTTATCGCCACATACGAATGTGTCTTTTTCCATGCCTCGTACTATAGGCTTTACTAAAAAAAAGTAAAGTTTTCTGTCAAAATAATTATTACTAATTTTATTTTTCTTTAACTTTATAATGAAACTTATGAACTAAATACAAAACTGTTTATTTTATTGTTTTAGTTTATTAAATAAATTTCCAAATAATTTTATTAATTTTGAACATTTTGCAGTTTAATAAATTTTGGCATGCTTTTTATTGAGTTCTTATTAATTTTACGTATTTTTGCATTAAATTTCCAAATAATTTTTATTATATTTTATTGACTTCCTGCATTTAATTTATTTGCTTTGTAATCAAAAGTATTTAATTTAGAGCATTAACATAAATATAATGTTGTTCTGTTGTTATTGGTAAATCCATAACTCCACCCTCCCTAAAATGAAGTGATGGCCAAAGGGGATTTGCGTAATTTGTTGCCGGAACTTCATTAATTTTTGATCGAGTTATTGTAGTTGGGTTTCTTCTTATCACTGCAATTGTTAATATTATGATGAGAATTGTTACGGACCCGAAAACTGAATATGTGTTATTTTTCGTGTATTTCTGCATTTGTTTGTAGGTTTTCTATTATTCTTTTGTCTTGGAATCTGTATTCGTTTAATTTTGGGAGTGTTATTTCATTCTTATTTGAAAGGATTGTAATGTTATTGTTGAAATTGGGTGGCATTTCCATGAAGTTTCCATTGTCCCAATATATGTCATTTTCGTTGTTGTACCAGATATTTTTAATTGCGACTTTGTAGTTGATGAATTGAATTAGAGTTGTGCTATTAACTGTGTGCTGTTTGGTTACCTTGTTGCATATAGTAATAATCTGTTGTATTAGAGGATTAATTAGGATAATATAGTTAGGTTCGGGGTGAATAATATAAGTTTTTCCCTATATCTCGTAGATGACAGGATGCAGTGTCATTCTTATTTACTATATTTTTTGTACAATTTGTGTTTAAATTGTATTCTGTTTCATGAATATTCTTACAATAAAATTGATTTTCTATATATTTCTCTTAATTAAATATCAAATTATTTTCATTTAGTAATGCGTATTCTTCGCTTATTATTTCTAAAGTTTTATTAATTGGTGTTGGAACAATATGATATAACGTAAATTTATTGTTTGATATTATTGGAATTTTTATGTTAAATATAATATTAGTATTGTTATAATATGCAGTTAATTCGAGAAGTTCAAATATGTGTTCAGAGGAGAGTATATTTATAATGTTATTTAGTGTATTATGAATTTGAATTAGTTCTGTAGGATCTGATATTAATTTAGGAATAATATTCAATTTGGATAATACTATTGCTTCTGCAATATTGTTTAGTTATTGTGTGAGTATGTCGATGTTATAGTTTATCTGATCAGTTGTTGGATTTGTGTTATTGTGTTAATTGTAGGGTTTTGCATGTTTTTATGGATTGTGTAATAATATATTGTTCTTTGTTTATATGGTTGGTTATGTTTTCAAACATTTTTATCATTTTAGTATTTAGGATTAGTTGTTGGTTTAGTGTAGTATTTATTTGTCCATTTTCCGTTAGTAGGGATTCAATTTCTTCATTTAATTTTTCCGCATCTTTGTAATCCATATTTCCAGTTATAAATTTTATTGTTGAACCCAATTCGATTATTAGTCCTCTTTTATGTCTTTTTCTGGGTGTTAGTAGATTCAGTTCAGTAGTGAGTTCTTTCAGTTTTAGTTTTGTCGTTTTCAAGGCGATTTTGGCAAATTGTGTGGTTTCAAAATGGGTTATTGTTTTTTCTATTGCTCGTATATTTTCAGCTCAAAATTCGAGATTTATTATATGTATAAGGTGTTTATAGTCGAGTACTGTTCTAGCGATTCTTAGGGGTGATTCCCTGTGTTGGGGAAACGTGTAAAATTTAGCATCGGCTAGTGTCAGTATAAATCTAAAAGAAAAGTGAGTTTTAAGTCTTATGTTTTCTTTTTATTTTGGATTTATGGAGTTTTTAGTTGTCTAATATTAAAAGAGTTACTCTTTTATTTTGTCTTACAATTCTCTTTGAAAATCTAAGGGTCATTTTGTTTCTCCTACATTCTTTCCTACAGATGTTGTAATTTTCTAGAAAAATTTCGGGTTCATCTCTATTTTGTTTAATAGTTCGATGCATTTGTCTGTGCCATGTGTTAATTTCTGCTAAATCGATGCAAGTAGAGCTGTGTCGTTCATGAACGAACGAGTACAATTTAACGAATCAGCCAAATAAACGAAGTGAGCCGGTTACTTTACTGAGCGAACGAAATGAACGACCGAGCGCACATGGTTTTTTTTTGTTTTTGTTTTTACTTTTTCTTTGTTCAATTGAGATTTTTTGTTATGTTCTCGTTTTAATTAGCCTTTTGCTTGCTTTAATTGCTATTAATATTTCTTAAGGATTTAGAATATATTAAGTTTTTTTTAACAAATTTTATTTAGATATTGTATATAAATTTTTCTTGGTGTTTCTTATATTTTCTTTTGTTTGTTTTGATTATTTTGCTAAATAATTCATAGCAAACACACTGTATTTGTTCCTTATTATTGACCGAATCAACTGTTTGTTTTCATTTCGTTCTATTTCTTGAAAAGAGGGAATGAACGACATGAACGAACTCGTTGTTTTTTAGAAAATTAACGAAAATGAGCGGTCACTTGAATGAACGAGTTGGCACAGCTCTAGATGCAAGTAGTTTGCTTTTAAAGTATTTTAACCGTTGTAAGTATTCATGTTGTGTATTATAATTTAAATCTTTTTCAAATGTGGATGTTCTTCTTGATGGGGGAATTACTAGTGCTTTGTTGGAATGAGTTGTAGTGTATAGTAATTTTGTTAGTTTTGCAAAAGTCTTTTATTATAGACGCACTGAACTCCGAGCCTTGGTCACAAACTATTTTTTTCGGGAAGCCGTGTAGACTTATAAAATGTTTAATATTTTTTAAAATTGATATGATATTTCTAGAATCTAAAAGATATGCTGATCCGAATTTCGAAAATTTGTCGATAAGGGTGAGAATATTTCGTTTGTTTATGCAGTATATGTCAATGTGGATAATGTCCAATGGTTTTTGATATTTCTAAGGTTTCAAATATAGGTTTTGGAGGTCTTCTGTCATATTTAAGCGTTTGGCATATATCACAATGATTAATACATTTTGTTATCTTTTCTTTCATATAAGGAAAATAATATTCCCGTCTTAAATTTTCAAAGGTTTCTTGTATACTTCTATGATTGTGATTGATGTGGTACTCGTTTATAAGTTTATCCTGATCATGTGTTTCGAATATCTTGTAATAAAATTTTACAGCGAATGAGTTTAAAAAGTTTACTATTTGCAAAACATTTGGAGTATGTGTCTTGAAAAATTTTGAATTTGTCATCGTTTGTCATTATAGCAGAGAGTTTATTGGGGGCGAGGTACCGTTTAAACATATCAGTGTTAGTGGAGAACCTTCATTTTTCACTTGTAAGATAATTTGGAGATTGAATTCGTTTATTGCCTTTTCTGAAATTGGAATACCGTTATCATTATTTTCCTCGGCAGAGTGAATAGTCGTTCCCACTGTTCCTTGAATTGAGTCATTGTCGAATGTATTAATATTAACTTCTTCATTGTTTAAAGCATTATGATCGTGAATTCTGATGCGGCTTAGAGCATCTGCGTTCGTATTAAGTTTGCCTTTTTATACCCTTCACCAAAAAT
This sequence comes from Nowickia ferox, assembly GCA_936439885.1. Lineage (NCBI taxonomy): Eukaryota > Metazoa > Arthropoda > Insecta > Diptera > Tachinidae > Nowickia > Nowickia ferox. The sequence goes on along the minus strand of OW387023.1, from coordinate 51,146,481 downwards.
GGTAAAGGGTATATATAGGTTTGTCCAGATTTTTGTAACTTCTACAATATTCATTTCCTGCCAGATAAAGTTAGTTATTCTGAATCCTTATGAATAGGAGATGAAAAAAAGACATGTCCGTCTGTCAGTCTGTCTGTACGGATTTTATATGGGGAGCGTGATATGCGTTTTTTTAAGCTCCCAAACAAGTTAGAGAGCTCGGAATTGGACTGAAACGACCGCACTTGCCTCAGCACATTTTGCTTTTTAGGGTCTAATTCATAAAAAATATTATGATTTTATAAAAGAAAATTTGTTTCATAAACCTCTTATTAAACAGAAATATTTTTTATGAATAAGGCAGTTATTGTTTAAGATTGTATATTTTAAAGTGCGTTAATTATTATTATTATTTATTTGTAAACAAAAGTCTTGGGTGTTGTTTTTACTTAAATCAATATTCTGTTTCTTAAATAATAATTTTAATGTGTCCACTAATAGTTATTTTGACGTAATTATTTAGTTCACTATTAAAATTTTTTTTCTTTTTAAATAGTTAATTTATTATTTTGCTGAAAGTTATTCTCTTTAACTCTATTTAAATCTTTTTTTTAATTGTTAATAATTATGGTTTGGTTTTTTTTATTGTTTAAAATTTTATATTTTAAAGTGCTTAATCTTAGGTATTATTTTTTTTAATTCAATATTTTATTTACAGTAAATAATTCATTCAACAAGAATTGAAATTACTGAACTTAACCCCGACTAAGAAATTATTTCTGATTAAAATTCACTATAGTTCAACTAAACATTTAAAATTGTCTCACTTAAATCATCATGGGCACGTGACAAATATATGTTCACTTGGCAATCACAGTTTCATATACTGGAAAGTAAAATCAACTGTAGAAAGCAAAAACAATGTAAACATAATATCCACTACAATAATATATACTTACAGGTATGTACCGACGGTACATCGAATAAGTAAAAATAATTAATGTGATGATCGTAAAAGATAAGCAAGTATAGTTAAACATACTTAGGTAGAGTGACATAACTTCGTGCTAACCTGAATAGAAAATGAAAAAACGGATAAACAGAAAATGAATGGTGATACTTACAAATGTGTTTACCAAAGGTAAATCAATAATTGTATACACAATATTTCTCATATTCCATTTCATTGAAAATTTGCGTTAAATAGCTAATGTTAATAACAATCTCTACCCCAGTAGATTTACTTGGGTGCTGATGAAGTGCGTGGCTGCATAGAAAAATATCGGTATTTCCCCCAGGTAATAAAGTCTAATTTAATGTTTCTCTCTTCTTTAGAAACTCACATTAATTAATAAAAATATTTCATTCAACAAGAATTGAAATTACTGAACTTCAGCCCGACTAAGAAATTATTTCTGATTAAAATTCACTATAGTTCAACTAAAAATTTAAAAATTGTCTCACTTAAATAATAATTTTAATGTGTTCACTAACAGTAATTTTCACTTTCAATTATTTGCCTTAATTGTCCGTGGATTTTAACTTTTATCTGCCATATTCATAAAAAATATTTCAGGTTTATTAAGCGCAAATTTGACATATTTCTTTGGATAATTTGTTAAATAAACCTGTAATAAACCTAAAATATTTCTTATGAATTAGACCGTATGTTCTTTAATAGTTTAACTTCGAGCGATAGTTGATAAACCGTCATCTTTTTTTTCGACTGCGCCAGTTATAGTGTTTACCTAAGGGTTATTAAAAAAACACAACTTTACTTTTCCGTTGTTGAATTATTAATGATTTTATTTTCCTTTAACTTTATAATGAAACTTGTGAACTAAATACAAAATTGCTTATTCTATTGTTTTAGTTTATTAAATAAATTTCCAAATAATTTTATTAATTTTGTACATTTTGCAGCTTAATAAATTTCGACATGCTTTTTATTGAGTTCTTATTAATTTTATGTATTTTTGCATTAAATTTACAAATAATTCTTATTATAATATTTTATTGACTTCTTGCATTTAATTTATTTGCTTTGTAATCAAAAGTATTTAATTTAGAGCGAACATACATATACATATTGTTGTTGTTATAGTTGTTGTGTTGTTATTGGTAAATCCATAACTCACGCGCACATTTCATATATGAAGGTGAGTGAAGATTTCTGTACTATGCTTTTTAATAATGGATTTATATTTAGTTTTTAAAAAGATGAATAAAATGTCTTTTAGTTAATTTTTAATTATTTAGTTCGAACTTATTTGTTTTCCTGCTCGTGATTCGATTTGGCTAAAGTTCGTATCGCTTTATAAGCCAAATTACATGTGATAATTTTTAAGGAACAAAATGCAATAAACACAATTGTAAAATGCTAAGACAAACACTAGCATAATGGAGCAACATGCTGATTTCGAAGGCCGCAACAATTGTTTCATTAAATAAGAAATTGAATTTTCGTTTGTTTCAAAAACTCGAACATATTCACACTAGGAGTTCGGGGCCAATTCTACCAACTCTATTTAAATATCAATTCATATTTAAATTACGATTTTCATTAATTTTTGTTATACAAAAATAAGATAATATTCCTATATCTTATTTTATCTTTTCATAAAACATAGCACATTTAAGCATGTCATTCAAATAATAGAACTTTGGGCTGAAACAATTTAAATTATAGCGCCAGCACGCTATGATACCATTGAAATAATTTGAAATAACCCATAGGATTAAATTACAAGAATTTTTTTTTTCAAAGTATTAAATGTTTTTCAATGGACCTGGAGAACAGTTCAAATTATCGAGAAATTTTAATACACGAGTTTCTAATTACCAAGAGTTTGTCTTTTTATAATAAAAACTGCTCCTTTATTGCACATTAATCTAAAGTATTTCATAAAATGATTTCAAACTTATCATTTGAAACACATACAACTCAGTGAAGATATTAAGATATTACAAGCATTACAAACTACTCTATATATCGCAGTTGTCACATTCATTTAAGAATAATGGGGTAAAATCAAAGAATGATCAATTGAAAATTTGAATATGTCAGATTTCTATTTACAAACTCTTCAAAAAAGTTCACTTATTGATAGATTTCTATGATTCCATTAATGAACAATAACGTTTTCGGTTTCGGAATCGCGCGCTTTTAAATCAAATGATTTGTTTGACGAAAATAAAGTTACATTAATTTTTCAAAGTTTTCATTAGATCAGGACTCAAAAGTCGCATAATTATGGAGGAGAATGGAAAAAAGAATTATTTGCACTTAATCGAAGAATTCTCATCTATGTTGATATATATGTATAATATACATATATATCAACATGAATTTATTATTTGTCATATCTGTAATACTACTATTACTAATTGATACTGGTGTTGTTGTGCGTCTATTAAAGTTGTTTTAATTAAGGTTTCCAAGGTACTATTTGGGTGGGTGGGTTGTTAATTCAATAAAAGCTTCGGTATCTTCCAAAGAACTTTCTGATGTTGGTTTTATCAATGAATCGTTTGCAATAATTTGTTCATCACCAATATACCATGAAGAATTAGTTGTTTTGGAATTTGATTTTTGTACCAAACGTTTTCGAAAAGCATTTTGTATTTTACATGCTGCTAGATCTAACAAGTCCTGACTCGATTCAATGCTTTGTGATGCCATATAAGATTCAGCATGATCTGTTGTGAGTTTTCTTACTTGTTTGCTCCTTACTTTTGTTTCTTTTATATCATTGTGAATAACTTCTTTAATTTCTGAATTGTGTTCATTCTTACCATCATTCATATCAGGATCGTTTGGTTCATTTTCAAGATTTTGTTTTAAGACGTTTTCTTTACTGAGTGCAAAATTATCGTTTCCGACAAAAAAATTTCGCTTTTTGGATAAATGTTTCTTATATTGATTTGAAATACTGATTTGACACTTTTGTGTTTCCTTTTCAAAATTTAAACCAGATTCAGTTGATTCAATGTTTTCATTAGTTGCACTATTAAGAACTTCTTTCCGTGCCATGCTATCAAGGCATTTTTGCACAGTTGATTCGTGTTGTAACTCATGTGCTTTGTAAACACATTCATTTAAATCAACATTATTTATTTCTAAAATGCTTTTGTTGTCCAAATTTTCGGTAATTTTTCCTCCATTTTCTTTGGAAATGGGTCTGGTTTCAATAGAAGTTGACATACTCAACATAGTCTTTAAGTCTTCTGAAAATAGATCAGTATCAGAAAGAGAAGGGGTCTGGTCAATGTTCGTTAACCGACAATGTTGTGATTCAGTTTTCATTTCGAATAAGTAATCTTTTGGATAAGTACCACCACCACTATTAGGCTTTCCGAAAGATGTGCCAGGCTTTTTGCTGGTATGTTCTTCTAAACACTCAACTGAATGATCTTTAGAGGTCGCAGTCAAATTTGCCCTTGTGGAGTCGCTAATCTTTCCCATTGAATCTAAGCAATCTTTAGGTCTAGGAGTTTCCGATTCACTTTCTTCAATAATTTTATGAAGTATTGGTTCAGTTGTGCTATATTCACTTACATCACTTGGGTATTTGTAACTGTTTTTCTTGTCGGTAGTATACAAATCAGCTTCATAAATCTTATATATCACTTCAGGTACATTTTGAAATAATTTTAAAGGTGTTCCAACATCGATTAGTGGCTTAGATGCATCGGTCTTATCAGAATTTCTTGTTACTTTTATATTATTGGATGACCCTATTTGAGCACGTGCCTTAAGTGTACGATTTTCGTTGCACTTTCTAATAGGGATTGTGAATGAAGTCGGTTGCTTATATGTTTTGACTTTTTCACACTTCGTATTATCATCCAATTCTGAGCTGGGAACACCATAGAAATACTTAGGTAGGCGTTCGAAGACTATACTAATGGACTTATTTTCGTTACCAAAATGTGATAATTTTGTCAGATTTTGGGTATCTTTTTCAATTTCGGTTATATCAACTGATTTAGCATTATTTGAATAAATATTATCTGACAGGAATGATTTATCAACTTGACTGGAACTTTGTACAAATGTCAGAAACTGTTTTGTGTCATTTTCTATGTATTTATATTCACTTAATGGTACGCTGTTATTTATTACATATTCCTTCCAGAATGATCGCAAATGCGTTTCAGCAAAACGTTGGCCAGAAATACTTCCAATGAGACCTCCGTTAAAATTTCTAATTCTCTTCATTGTTAAATTTTGATTACCAATATGTGTTTCTGAGATTTGAGTGTCAATATTATGTATAGTTTCCTATCAAAACAGAATGTGATAGTTTTTCAAATACGTTTTATAAATATCTTACCGCAAAATACTTGATCATTGATATGTGCTCCTATTTTATCAGAGATGTGTAGACCACTATTTCCTGAAAGAAAAACAAATACGTATTATAGTTTGGAAAGTTTTAATTACATAATGCAACAGAATCAAACCTTAAAACAGATATTCTGAATTCATACTTTTATTATTCCCGGCCATAAGAAATATATAAATGAATAGAATTTCTCCATTACATGACAGTTATTACAAAATTAATTAATTAATTAATTAATTAATTGAATCATTCAAAGTCTATCAATATAACGTCGCTGAGAGTCATCAGGTGATTAATTTTTTTCTCGATTAGATAAAACATGAGCAAAATCTATCAATATAAAGTCTATGCAAGTAGTCAGTCCCCGTATTCTGTAACTCGCTAAAGCTAAATCTCTATCGCTAAAAATCTATAAAGTCTATTTATCGATTTTCGGATTCGAATGTGATTTTCAAAAGTGTATTGCTAAATCAGGCAGTGTTTTATATCATTGCCAAAAATTTTGAATTTTCTATTTGTTCAGCATTTTAGCGATCAAGTTTAGCTTTAGCGAGTTACGAAGTACGAGGGCAGGTGGTTAGTTTTTTTTTGCGTTTAGTAGTAATGCTTGTCTGCCAAAAGTTGTTTACAGTTTTCGTACGCCATTTTGTTTTGCTTGCTTTGCTATATATAATTCTACAACTTGTGTATAGTGAGTACTAGAGATATTTGAGAAAATAAATATCGATATATATCGCCGATATTTCAAAAACCGATGTACATCGATTCTTACTTACGATCGGGTTTCGATATTTTTAGGAGCTCTATAAATTTTAGCCGTTTTTTAAACGTACGATTTTTGCATCGCTGCTAGTGATGAAAAAAAGAACAGAAATTTCATAATAACAGCTAAGGTGAGTGACTTCACTAAGCCAAACAAAATGTCAAATTTGGTTGGTGTGGGTATAAGCCTAAATGCTTATACAAGCAGTTAGTTTTTCTCTTCCGTTCTGTTCTATTTCGATTCAACCTGTGAAAATCAAATAGTTTATGAAAGTCTGTGCATAAGATAAGAGGTTTGTGACTGTTCAAAATGGGTGGTTGAAGTCTACTGACGATTAGTTAAAGCAACAATGAAATGCATATAGAAATCGCTTAACCACCAACAAATAAATTTCACTTATAGTATAATTATGACAATATGTCGAATAATAAATCTCTTGAATATCAATTTGGGTTTTCTCCACTCATTCAGTTCAGTAAAATTTAAGTTAGATAGTTGCTGCAATTTTTTTTAATATTTAATCATTGATTAATGGATGCCCAGTGGATATTTCTATTATTCCGCAACGATTAAGTTTGAAGTGTTCAACAGTGTTCATGCATTATACAATGATTAATAGCTTTATTTATAAATAAAAATTATTAACAAATTTCAGTCCGAGACTAAATTTTTATTTTTTATGTTTAAAAAAAATACTTTTTAGGTTAATTCGTACTCCTTTTCGAAATTTCGAACATTGGCGGTTATACTATATATCAGCTTTGCATGCAAAAAAAATTTGGATTTATTTGCAGTTTTGTTGATTTATTTTATTATTTTTGAATCAAATGGTACACAAACTGTGAAATGTTGTGAAAATTATATTTTATTAAATTTAATTTTGTCATTATAACGTGTTTTGCCTCAACTTCAGGACGATTTGGTGGTCGTTTCTTTCCTTCAGCCAATAGAAGAGCTTTTATCACAAAGATTTTGAATTCTTTTTGACTCAAGTATCTCAATTTTGTATTCTGCAATCAAGCAACGTAGTTTCCAAGAATTCACTACTGCCGAATTCAAAATAGTGCACAACAAAGGCCAACCATCTCTTTCTACGTACATATATTGATTCGGTAGTTCTGGATTGCATTGTTGTGCAAATCCACAGCTCCGATGCCCTTGTTGTAATGATGTGACATGGGTGGCTGATCATACATAATGTATTTGCCAGCTTGCGGCTTTTTTTTAAATTGATGCTTTTTTGCAATGTTGGACATTGTTGCCATGTTGGCCTCTTTGTTGACCTACCACATATATCCAACTCCTTCATAGACAAACCTTTTTACGTGTACTCATACTTACCCAAACAAAAGACAAATCAATAACAAAAACAATATAAAACCAACAAGAAGTCGAAATTCACTATTAACTTCTACATGAAATATGAAATATTTACGATTTCTTTAAAAAAATTTGTAATAATATGTAAAAAACAATCGATAAAAGAGAAATATAATAAAAAAGATATAGGAAAAGCGCCAGCGTTCGAAAATTTGAACAGTCACGTTTACACATATCGCACTTGTTCCTCAAAAGCGTAACAACTCAAAATTTTCAAATTTTCACTTTTTGCAACAACAGAGGTCATATCTACCCACTGTAAAAATCTCCCTTTGATTTGTCTCCTTTTCCGTGAAAAAACCCCTTATGACTCTCTTTGTGTTTTTAGAATAACTACTACTAACAGAAACAGTTTTTGGCCTCTACTGAAAATTCATGAATTTTGAGTTGTTATGCTTTTGAGGAAGAAGTGCGATATGTTAGTTATATCGTTACATATATTGGCAGTATTACTTCATAATAATTTAATTATTTATTATTAATTTATTAATTTATTTTTTATATATTTCTTAATAATTAAATTAAAAAGTGTCTAAAAATATGGGATGCAGAAATATACTCTTAGAATCGTGAAATTTGCACTAACTCACGAAAATTTGCATCAAACATCGAATACCGCCAATGTCTTTTCTTTAATTTTTATTTAATGCGCTTTTAATTTTTATTTTATATCAATGAAGATTTTGTATAACTAGGCTGAAAAGTCCTTACGGTAGTCCTCTACAATGTGTAAAAAGTACTGTTTATCAGCTTCGTTGTGTGTTAAGCATCTGTTAAAGTCAGTTATTAGCTTGACTTTTCTTTCGGCGCCATCATTCACAACAGTCATGCATTTGGCGATCTGTTTCCCTTTACAAAATGCTTCGCTCTTAGGCCAATTTGACGGATCAAAGCGTAAGAAATCCATAGAAATTCCCAAACCAAAAAAATTTTTTTTTGTTTTGGTAGTCGCAAAAGAGCTTAAATCCTTGGATGTAAATAGTTATAATTCATCAACGCTTGACACACTTTTTTAGAAAGGAAAATATCAACATCATCGCCGATATGATTGTCTTTATCGGACTCTACTTGCAACGCCAAAACAATCTTTTCCTACATTTCTACATGTGGATAAAAAAACGCAAGTGAAACTGCCTCCTTTGATAAATATCACAGATGGTTCCGAATTTTTTCCAATAGCACTGTAGATATTTTTTTTTTATCAAAATAGCCAAAAATCCCCTTTATCAGTTGCATATCTCTATTTGGCGCTTCAACTGCATTTCCGGTTCTGAATCAGTATGGAAGATTGAGACTTACTAAGAAAATGCTCATATTACGAATTCCATTCAACTGACTCGCAGAAATTTTAAAGCCTGCGTGAAAAATATAAATTTTTAGAGAAAAGATGGCCTTTGATGTGAATCTTGCATGAGAGGTCACTCCAAGTGCACGAGATGTGAAATTGGAAATGCTACCACCAAGAAAAATAAATGCAAGTTGTAGGAGTTCTCTATAATCATGTCGAAATTCCCTCATTCCAATGTTTCTGACACTTTATGAAAACACCGACAGTGAATTGATGATGGAGGTAACTGAGCTATTTGAGATCGATTTGGTGCAATAGTTGTTTATTAAACATGTATTTCTTTGTATGTAAACTAATTTCTACATACATATGTACATACATATATTCGCATATATGTAGATATGCAGGCTTATTATGAACAGCAACGTGTGGTTGATAAGAGAAATTTTTACAACAAAGTTGATAAATCGGTATTACGAAATGTAAGCGGTTGAAAAGAATTATCAACAAAAATTTATCAACCACCAACTACAAAAACACTATTATGAATAGCTATTAATGGAAATTTATTCTCATTGTTGCAACTAAAAAACAGTACGAGATATATATTCAATCGAAATGTAAGTAGTAAATAAATAGAAATGTATAAAAAAATATCGTTAGAAATAAACAAAATAATTGATTTTATGCACAGATAAAATATTATGAACAATAAAAAGCAAATTGAAAGGTTTGTAGGTTTGATGGAAGCAAACTCGGACTGCGTTGTCAACTCGGTGCGTTTCGCACCATTTTGGGTGCTTTTTAACATTTTATGTGCGAAAAATTCCTTAGTTGGTGTGTGGTTTTTTTTTTAATTTTGGTGGGTTTTTTAATTTTTGGTGGCACCAACGCAAATATAACACAACAATGGGTTAAAATGGGAAAATTCTTGTGAAACCTACAAATTTCCCGATTTTTTATTTTGCAACATTTTAATTCAGAGTTGTACTAGTCTCGATTAATAAAAATTTATTTGTTATTTATGTTTATTAAGTTTTTTTAAGATTTATTTACTATTTCGAATCAAAAATGCGTATGACTTAGACCACTTTCATAATTAAGGGCACATATGTATGTGTGTACATATCGTCGCCTTAAATGCAAACGGACGTAACTAAACTTTTATATATTTTCTAAGAGAAACAAAAAACGTTACAAAGTCAAAATAATAAAATATTCTTGAAAATGTTCATCGAAATTTACTTGTAGTATTGGATACTTATATGTTTTTTTATTTATTTTTTTATATATATATATGTATATTTAAGCTTTTATGCCAGTTACGTTCTTTTAAATAAAAAAATAGATGCATTCGTAATTACGTCCGTTTGAATTCCTTTAATAAAGTCGTAATATTTTATTCGCAGAGTTCTAAATATTTGCGTGAATATGTAGTTTGATAAAATGAAGCATAATCAATCAAAAACTCGAGTTCGAACTTTTGTGTACTTACGTCCATTTGTATTTCAGGTGACGATATATACTATCTGCCTTATTCATTTGTACTACACGTTTGTTATTTCCTAAGAAAAAATTGTTAAATTTTTAATACAAAAATATTATACTTCTTATGCAAAATTAATTCAATAAACATTTTCAACTAAAAAGTCAATTCTAAACTTGCAGCTTATTTTTGTCATATGTCAGCTATTATTTTTTCCCTTCAAATGCATATTCACAATTGCGAATACCTAATTAATCATTCACAACTTTATGAACTGGTTTTCGTAATACCTATTTCCACCATAGTTGACAAATTTTTCACTTTTCAACCAGTTGATGGTTGCTGTTGCCTTATGAATACATATATGACCACACTCACATATGTACATATTTTCAATATAAATAATGCATTTAAAAATTATATTAATGTTCTCTATTTCAAACAGTAAAATCAGAAAAGTAGTGACACATCAGAAGCAAAAAATAACTAAAACAAGAGACTGACTGACCAACTGATACATACAGCCAGTCTGACATGCACACATACACATAGCAGAAAAAAATCATGGAGCATAAAATAAAAGGCATAGGCGGTCACGCTTCATAAAATAAACATATAGCTTCTTAATGTAAACAGTATCAAGTAACACAATTTGGGCAATTAAAATTGTAACATTTAATTACTCATAACACTGTCAAAGGACAGACAGAAATTCCGACATACAAAGTCATCTTGTATACTACAGGAACCGTCGAGAGGGTAAACCTAAACTCTCAGAAAACGACTTCGTTTTCTGTTGATCGCTTTTCAAGAAGAATCATTGTGATTTGACTAATTTAAAAGTACATTTAAATTCAGTCTCATGATGATCTTAACATAAAAATTTTAAAGTGAACGTTATTCAGTTCTTTAAGATATGTATCTAAGATTCCAACAAAGCTACGATATGAAAGAATCTCAAGTGCTTCTAACTGCATCAGAGTTTAAGATAAAAGCTCCTATTATTCAATAGCGTACAATTGATATACAAGTTTAGTTTGAAACAGCAAGAAAAGACCTCAGCTACTGCATTTTTATTGATGATCGAATAATAGAAAGTCCGGAAAGTCTTATAAATTAATTAATATGGATGACAAATTGGTTTTAATAGACATGCAAGGTTTCAAAGCTCATTCGAATGATTTCATCGCAAAAGAAGTAGCGGATATTTTCAACAATAATGACTATAACAATTTCATCACAAAACTTCCTTTTGGTTTTAAATGTTTATCAATAAAAAAATAAAAAAAGTAAAAAGAAGAAAACTGGCTAACAAAAAAAAACTATCATCACCTAAGCTAGACTGTTAGATTAGTTTCATTTCAAAATCTTTGGCAACTTTTAAAAGTTAATGCAAAATGTTCTAAAATAAATATAAAAGGTAAGGAAAAGCCGATGGTTGTCAAAAATGTTATATCAAAATATTTCTAACGTTGACTATGTAGGCTACATCAACTTTAAACAAATGGAAATTAAATATATTAAATATTTCTAATATAGTTAATATAACTAGAGAGGATTTCAATTTTACTTAAAACAGAACCTCCTCACAAACTTTTAAGTAAGCACATCTAAAAATTAAAACAACGTTTTTTAATTTCAAATAAAAAACTATGAAAATATTTCACATCTTTACACAAAGAGAATATTTACAACGACAACAAAAGAACGCACATGACAAAAAATGTATTTAAACAAGGAACCACACAATTATTTGTATGTACATACATACATAAAATCAATTTGTAGATGTACATATGTACACATATTTTCAAATTTCTTACCCATGCTCAAGTATTAATTATATCTTAACAATCCCACTTACATATCTATATCATGAATATATACAAACCGTCTACCAAGCCACTGACGCTTGAAAAGCCGTTCAGTCAAAGAATACGAATGCACTTAAATAAACAAACTTATCACAGACACCCAAACTCTATCTCACACACACACACACAAATTCCCCACGATCCTACACAAGAATTTCACAAAATCTGAAATTAATATTTCTCAAAATATAAAAAAATTTCTGACAGACAGACGATCAATCTCAACAATCCAAATCACGATAAGCCTTAAACTCCTACAGACATACATACACACAAATTCCTACGGTTACATATTACATGAACACCTCGCCCCTCATAAATCACGATCAGCCTTAAATTCGCACAGACATACATACACACAATCGGTCTACCTCAACTACATCCCTCCCCCAGCCAATCATAGCACCGCTTAAATTCCTACATACAGATACGCCCACGAATTCCCATGGTTACATATTACAACAACAACCCTACCCACCCAAATCAAGGACATCCACAAACTTCCACAATATGGCAACACTCATAACTTTCCTTTCAGCAATAGTAAAAATAAAAATGTTTTCCCGTTGGGATTAGGAAAAATCATTTTCACAATTTTCCCGTCGGCATTAGCAAAAATCATTTTCGCGATTTTCCCGTCGGCGTTAGAAAATCATACACATATAAATACCTCAAACCTATAAACACCCTTAATGTATTCCCACAAAATATTCCGTGCACAAATTCCCACGATCACACATACATACACTTAATATAAACAAAAAACAATTAATGTAAACAAAAAAACAAAATTTTCAAATTTCACACAAATTTTAAAGAATTTCTATAAATTTTAATCTAAGAAATAATTTCTTAGTCGGGTTTAAGTTCAGTAATTTCAATTCTTGTTGAATGAAATATTTTTATTAATCAATGTGATTTTCCCAAGAAGAGAAGAAAAATTAAATTAGATTTTATTAGCTGTGGGAAATACCGATATTTTTCTGTGCAGCCACGCATTTCATCATCACCCATTAGCTATTTAACACAAATTTTCAATGAAATGGAATATGAGAAATTATTATATTGTGTATACAATTATTGATTTACCTTTGGTAAATACATTTGTAAGTATCACTATTAATTTTCTGTTTATACGTTTTTTCATTTTCTATTCAGGTTAGCACGAAATTTTATCACTCTAACTCTTCTTGCTTATCTTTTACGATCATCACATTAATTATTTATACTTATTCGATGTACCTTCGGTACATACACGTAAATATTATTGTAGTGGATATTATGTTACAGTGTTTTTGATTCTACAGTTGATTTTACTTTCCAGTATAAACAGACTAAGAAATTATTTCTGATTAAAATTCACTATAGTTCAACTAAAAATTTAAAATTTGTAGAAATTTCACACAAATTTCAAAATTTTAATTCCCCCGGAATGGTAATTCACTACTACTTCCGTAACGAAAAATAAAATTCTTGCTAAAACTCGGAAAATTTAAGTTTTGAATATATTGCCTACTAATTTTTTTTAAGCACAAACTAACAAAAGGAAACGTAGTATTTGTAATATACTGCATCCTTTGCACTTCTTCTCATTATTCTTCATAAGAGAAAATTTTAGCAGAAAATCGAACTAATTTTTTTAAACACACTGTCTCCTCTTTCGCTTCTAATTTTTCTAAGGCCGAGTTTACATCTGGCATTTCATGTGTTGTCATTTTCATATGTGTGCAGTGCCGTTCACATCAGATTTTTCGATGACACACAATTTTGTTGCGTGATTGTGACAGGAAAAAATTCCATCCCTCAAAAATGGCAATACGGTATCATTGTCTACATCAAGAACTAATTTTGCTTTATCATTGTAAGACTTTGTTTTTCGTATTGTTTGTTAATTAATATTTATACAAATGGATAATCGCAAAATTATTCAATTGGCTAGTCGTGTGTTTATCAATAATAAGAAAAAAATTTAGAAAATCTAAGAAACAGCAAAGAAAGTGGTGGAAAAGACCAGGGTTTAATATGAGCGCTACCAAAGGATTTAATTGTACTCTGCATTCCAGTTTATGGAAGCAGGATTCAAGTTAGATTAAAAATTTCGTGCACATGTGTCGTCATGTCATGAGTCCATGACGCTTGAATTTTCCTTACACGCTTCTGCGATTTTTCGTTTTTATTTATTTTTTTATTTGTACACCCGCACACATTTGAAGTTCTTTCTGTATTTTGTCAATGTCAAAATGTCAACACGCTGACATTTTCTTTTTGTGTTAAGCCTACAGTACACGGCATGTAAAAAGCCACAAGCGTATGTGGCAATGATGTCACGGGAATTTTCGGCATGTTGGTTGAATTTCTTAAAATTACTAGTAGCGGCTACATGCCGTAAAATTTTGATAGTATTTTTGTTCCAAAATAAAAATGTGACACATATAGCCGAATTTAACACATTTTCTGAGGCAGCACATCTGTAAGCATGTGAATATCTATATGTATGTACATGCGATGGCAGTACACGGTATGTAGCAAACGTAGCTTCGTGATGACGTCAAAATTACGTCAGAGCCACATGCGCATATGGTTTTTTACATGCCGTTTACTATAGGCTTTAGCCAGGGTTGCCGTTGAAAATTTCGAAAAAGTGTCATAAAGAGGGTATTTAAGAGAAAAAAGGGTATTTTAATGTAAAATAGGGTAAAGTTTTTTGTGAACAAAAAAATAGCATTTATTTCAATAAAAAAAACACGAATTTTAAGAATTAATTAAATACATTATCATATTATCAAAAAAGAAGTTACTTTTACAAAAACTTTTGGTAATGTTTATCACTTTTTAGAAATACTTATTCTATATTTTGTAATTAATTCTTCACTTGGAGTCTATTCTTCCAGCTCTGATTCGGGCAAATTGAAAGAGGAAAGCATGGACTCACAAGTTTCTATTTTAAGTTTGTTTGTAGGTTTATTTTTAATCAGTGATAGTTTTGAAAAAATCGTTAATTTTTTTTTATTTCACGACACTGTATGGTATTACTCGTGCAGCGCTCTAATATTTAATATAGTATGTATTAAATCAGGACCTACTCACAGTTGATCATTAGTTCATATTACACAATTGTTAAACTTTATATGAAAAAAATAGGTATGCATGGAATATGACAGTTGCATAAAAGTCAGTTGTTGTAATAATAATATCGCATGCAATTTTTATATGTACGTTCACAAAACTGATATATGGAAATATGTATGTATACAACACACATACATAAAAGTGTACTAAGAACTTTCATGAAGAATATTGGAACTTTTACTCTTTTTCAACATGTGGCATTCATTTTGTTAAAATGATACAAAGGGATAAAATAAAAAAAGGGCCATAAAAAGTGTCATTGGCACGAAAAAGGGTCAAAAGTGATACTTTAGTGACACAACGGCAACGCTGGCTTTAGCAATGCATTCTCACAGCTGTTCTCATCAGATGCGTAAACAGTTTGGTGGTAATACCACACAACGAAAAATATCGGAAATGACAAACGTTGCCACTAAATCCCACTGCTATTTTTGCCATATTTGTCACAAACTGTCACAGTGTGTACTCGGCCTAAGTATGAGTTTTTAATGGAAAATTCGTAATTCTTTTTTATTATATTTCTTCCTATTTACTTCTCAATGTTCAATGTAACATCGTATTAGTGAAAACACGATAATAAATCCTTTTCACTTCTAAATTTTTTAACTTAACGAACGCTTAAGCTTTCGAAAGATCCTATTTAGTGGTATTAGCTTTGTGAATTAATTGAGTCGTGTTGGATAATATCAAAAGTCACAATTTTAATATACATATGAAAAATTACCTGTGCTTTCAAATTATTGTGTGTGTTTTTATATAATTTTTTTTTCAGTTAAAAGTTTTTATAAGAAAAACGCACTAGATCGTGTAGATACGTGCACTGACCAATATTTTTACTTGCGTTTGTTATTAGTAAATGTTCGTGTACAAAGGTTTTTTCAATCAGTACGGATCGTTAATGATGTATGGTGCACAAGAAGCCTGTCAGCTTTTACGCTTGCTAGAGGATGACAACCATTGGGATCTCACTATGGCAGATGTTGTTGTTTCATCTGCGGCCCAACAAATTGGAACCCTTTTTGTCATCATTATATCAACATGTTTTGCATCTAATCCACGCCATTTGTGGAACAACTATATGGAAAACATGGCTGAGGAAAAATGTTGCAAGAATTAGGAATGCTTGCTCCAAATCGTCCTGCGCAAGGAGCATTTACCGAAGAATTTCTACGTGAACGGCAATATGATCGGAATTCATTAAGTCAGTCAGTAAGAACAAATGTCTTCTTTCTCGATGCACCTGGTGGAACAGGCAAAACATTTTTTTCCCCTCCTTTTAACTTCGGTTCGCTCACAGAACCAAATTGCAATTGCAGTAGTCTCCTCTGGTATTGCTGTTACCCTATTAGAGGGAAGAAGAACACCTGGCGCAGCTTATATGGGGTTTTTTATTTTTCGGAATTTTGAATGTGGGTAGCGATGAAAATATGCGATTCGATGCCAAAATTGATGCAAATTTTCAGGCTGATCGGATTGTATTAACCCGTGCCATAATGAGGTCAAAGCTCAAAATTTTGAAAACCACCGAAATATTTTTGTTAGCATTTTAAAATTTTTTTTAATAAGAAATACCATAAATTATAACATCATTTATAACTTGTAAATTAGTTATTAGTTGTATTAACGCTGTAGTATACAATGCCACCAGAATCAAATTTATATTATAATTTTTAATTGAGCTCCAAGTTGCAAACATGTATGGTGTTTCTGCTATAATAGTAAGACACAAATATTGAAAAAATTCTAACAATATTTATACCAATAACTACATATTATTGGAAAAAATTTTATGTTGATATGATTATGTAAAGTTTTGTCATTTCAAATTTTAATATTGTTGAGAAAGGTTTAGCTTATGTAAAATAAAATAATTTCTTAATTATCGTAATTCAATGGCTCAGAAGACAAACGTTGAAACGGCTTCGATCTGCTGACACAAATGTGTAGTTGATTGGTAAATGTGAAGTCAAAGTAGTTGGTGCTAAATTGCCATCAAAACAGCAAGTGCTTCAGTGTTTTTTTTAAATGTACGTTGTGAAAATAAAAAAGTTAAAGAAAGTGCAAGATTGGTGTTGGCTGAAATATTGCCTTTTGAGGAAAAAGCTAGAATCACAACGCCAGATCGAAGAACATGTGCTGCAAAAGTCATTAAACTTTATGAAGAGTGGAGAACAGTCCAAAAAGTATGTAAGTCTCCGTTCCCAAGTCATTGCAAAAAAGAAAATGACTTTAAGGAAAAGTTAAACAATTTATTTGACGCTCTCAAGCTGTAAGTATACAGGAAGATAGAGACTTCTTAACGAAGTAGCGAGAAAATGGGCGTGTTGATAGCATGACTTGATTGAGGATCTTGTTCTGAATTGCACGAGTTTGCGTGAACAACGCAAAAAATATCGTCGGCGTCATGACAAAGAAATTATTGAAAATTTCAAGGAAAATATTTTTATTTGGGCAAGTTATAAGTTTTTCTTTGAGTTTAATTTTTTCAGATTCCTGAAATAATTGCTTTGCATTGGGACGGAAAGCTACTTCCCGCAACTACTGGAAAAGATAAAGTTGGTCGCTTGGCTTTGTGCTCACGTCGGACAACGTTAAAAAATTTATAGTTATACCCATCATTGAAGATGAAACTGGTGCTGCAGTCGCTCAATCAGTCTACGAATATTTGCTAAATATAAATATGCTGAATTCGTTAGAAATTATATGTTTTGATACAACTGCTGCAAATATTGGCCTTAATAGTGGTGCTGGAACTTTATTGCAACGCAGTTTATTGTGGTTACCATGTCGCCACCATATTCGAAATATTCAAGACAAAAGTGCTTGCTTGTTCGCATTCTTCGACATATATATTTTTTATTTTTTATTTTTTTTTTACGTACATATGTTTATTTATTGTATCTTAAAAAAATTAACTAGCAATAAGTATTCAAATCTTAAATCTAAATATAATTATTAGGTCCGACAAGTGTCAGACATAGCAATACATAAGACTCGTGCAATGCAAAAAAAAATATTTTCAAGCAGTTTCATCAGGAGTGTTAAGTATTACAGCCCTTGTGTCCCTCTTTCTTAAGCGGATGTGTCCAGTGAAGTTCAAGATATTACGAGCAAGCGGATTAGGGTGTGACTCGAGTTTTTTTAAATTTTTGCTGCGTATTTTGCAATTTCTTCAGTCACTTGTGGCATATTTAAATCACGATGTAAATTTGAGTTTCTTATGTCCCATGGAGCCGATGTTATTAAACGTAAAATTTTTTTTGCCTTCGTTGGATTTTCTCTACGTTTGAAGCTGAAGCAGTGCCCCATAGCTGAATTCCGTAGCACCATATAGTTTTCAAAAGCGACTTGTATATCAAAAGTTTACAATCTCTAGACTCAGGGTGGAATTTCTACCAATCAGCCAATGTAACTGAGTTAATTTTAGTTTCATTTGTGTTAGCTTAGATTCAATGTGGTGCTTCCATGTAAGCCGTCGGTCAAGGTGTACACCAAGGTATTTCACGTTTGAATGTTGAGGAACAATTTGATTATTGATTCTAATGGGGGAACAAGTATCTTTTCGTAGGGTAAATGTTACCTGAGCACACTTCTGTTTATTTACTTTTATTCTCCATAAGTTTAGCCATAGTTCCAGCTGGGTAATATGTTCCTGAAGATATAGAGATACCTCGTGAGAGTTTTCGTGCATACTAAGGTAGGCTGTATAATCAGCAAATGTAGATGTGTGGATGTTGCTGCTCACAGACATATCACAAGTACAAATCAAATTTAAAAATGGTCCCAGTATACTCCCCTGTGGCACACCGGATGAGATTGATTCATGAAGTCTCCTTCCACAACAGTGAACTACCAGGCAAGAATATAACTTTGGAAAAAATTAACTGCCTTATTCATCAAAAATAATTCAGGTTTATTAAGCGCTTATTTGACATATTTCTATGGGAAATTTGTCAAATAAACCTGTAATAAACCTAAAATATTTTTTATAAATTAAACCGTAAGAATGTTGATTGGTAGGTATGTCTTCAATTTTAAAATTAGTCCTTCAAGCAACACTTTGTTAAATGCCTGAGAAACGTCAATAAACAGGGCAGAACAATACTTCTTTTCTTCAAATGTCCTTTTTATAAATTGAACCAATCTATACGTTTGTTCAATGGTGCTATGCTGACTTCTAAAACCAAATTGATGGTCTGGGATGCACCCACTACAAATTAGAATTGGAGACAATTTTACCATGAGTAGCTTTTTTTTTACTGCCAACAATGTCAAAGCTCTTTGAAAAGTTACTCCTGATGAAATTGTCCCCAATTCTAACTGATAATGAGTGCATACCGGACCATCAATTTGGTTTTAGAAGACAGCATAGCACCATTGAACAAACTCATAGAGTGGTTCAATTTATATGAAAAAATTTTGAAGAAAAGAAGTATTGCTCTGCGCTGTTTATTGACGTTTCTCAGGCATTTGATAAAGTGTGGCATGAAGGCCTAATTTTAAAATTAAAGACTTACTTACCAATAAACATTCTAAATCTTTTGGAAAGTTACATTATTGCCTGAAACAATCTCATCCGGTGTGCCACAGGGGAGTATACTGGGGCCAGTTTTGTATTTGATTTATACTTGTGATATGCCTTTGAACAGTATTATTCACACATCTACATTTGCCGATGATACAGCCTGCCTTAGTATGCACGAAAACCCTCACGAGGCTTCCCGATATCTCCAGCAACATATTACCCAGCTAGAACTATGGTTAAACAGGTGGAGAATAAAGGTAAACGAACAGAAGTGTGCTCAAATAACATTTACCCTACGAAAAGACACTTGTTCCCCCATTACAATCAATAATGAAATTGTTCCTCAAAATTTACAAGTGAAATACTTTGGTATATACCTTCACCGACGGCTTACATGTAAACACCACATTGACTCTAAGCTAACGCAAATGAAACTTAAACTAACTCAGATACATTGGCTGATTGGTAAAAATTCAACCCTCAGTCTAGATTGTAAACTTTTGATATACAAGTCGCTTTTAAAACCTATATGGTTCTACGGAATTCAGCTATGGGGTACTGCTTCAGCTTCAAATATAGAAAAAATTCAACGAAGGCAAAACAAAATTTTACGGATAATAACATCGGCTCCATGGTACATAAGAAATTAAAATTTACATCGAGATTTGAATATGCCACAAGTAACTGAAGAAATTGCAAAATACGCAGGCAAATATCTTACAAAACTCGAGTCTCATCCTAATCCGCTTGCTCATAATATCTTGAATTTTACTGGGCACATCCGCGTAAAAAAGAGGGACACAAGGGCCCTAATGCTCAACACTCCAGAAGAAACTGCTTGAAAAATACTTTTGTTTTTGCTTATCACTATTTATGTATTATTAATAGCTATCACTAAGCTTATGTCCGACACAGGTCGGGCCTAATTAATTACATTTAGATTTAAGATTTGAATAATTATTGTTAGTTCATATTTGAAGATACAATAAATAAATATATGTACTAAAAAAAATAAATAAAATGAGTAGCTTTTCGAAGAACTTTGAAATTTTTGAGAGTAAACTTATTGGCCTGTATGACTCCGCCTTGGTAAGATCTTTGCCCGGCTTTGGAATCATTTTGACCTTGGCAAGCTTCCAGTGGTGTGGATAATACTCCAGTCGTAAAATGGCATTAAAAATTAATAACATGATTCTAATTGCAATACGAAGCAACTTCATCAGCATATTATTACTAATTTCATCAATACCCGGAGCTGTTTTTGGGTTGATTTCAGCAATTATTTTTTGTACATCACACATTTTAAACTTCAAGGGTCAAGGTGGTAGAGCAACACGGCAAATCAAGAAAGCCCGTACATGTGTTTGGAGTAAATATGGATTTTAAATGTTCAGCAAATATGTTACCTTTTTCAGTATCGCTTCTTGCCCAACCTCCACTAGAAGTGCGCAGAGGAGGTTTAAACTCAACGGGTGTTTTAAGCTTTCTTGCAGCGCGCCACAAGGAGTAATTAGATGCTGGTGTGACATCGATCTTTTCCAGATAGTTTTTAAGAGATGCAGTTTTTCAGATGCAAGCAACTCTTGTAGTCGTTTAGTGCACTCTTTAAATCTGATTGTATATTGGGACGATCTATGCTGTTGCCATTCCCTTCTAGCTCTTCTTTTTTCACATACGAGACGTTCAATATACGTAGAATAAATTCTATTAAAACCAGTCTGCGGGTGGGAGGTAGTAGCATGTTCAGCAGCCTGCTTAATATTTTCGTTAATATTCGCAATGTTAGATTCAATATCATCGGATGTTCTTAGCGTTATGTTTACCGCGCAATGACTACTAAGATATTTTTTGAATCTCAGCCAATTAACACGATTGATCATCTTCACATATGGGTGAGGTAAATCATTTCTTAGTGGGCTGCAGACTGTAACGATAGTGGGAGAGTGAAAGGAGGTGAGATCTAGGGAAGCTTCAACATGAACTAAATCCCTAGAAATATTTTTCATGACTACAAAATCTATAACATCCGAAATTTTTTGTATGTCTGTAGGCCACTAAGTGGGCTCTGCCACTCGAAATGACGTGTAATAAGACGTGTACTCCAGAACGTAAGTTTTGCATTGTAGTCTCCAGCTGATACGAAGCAAGGTATTGTAGAAATCCTCGTATTGATCCTCAGTGATGGAGAATCTTGGAGGGGAGCAAATATAACGAAATTTGTACAAAATTTTTCAACACAAATATTAGTTGCTTGTAAATGTTTTGCACAGATCTTATCAAGAATATAGTGCTTAAGTCTTGACTTTATTAGAATTGTTGATCCACCGCATGCTCTTCCTTTCGCGTCCTTAGTATCATATAAGGTGTAGCCATTTATTTTAAAAAGGCTTCTCGAAGTCAAATGAGTCTCAGAAACCAAGATTATATCAATATTTTTTTCCGTAAGGAAGTGCTCGAGCTCAGAAACATATTTTTAACGTGTTCATGGCTTGTTAATTAATGCTTGAAGCAGAGTATTCTGCATTCGCAGCATTTCTTGCATCATCCTAGTCATATTTGATGTAAAGCTGTTTATTGTTTGCACCAGGTTATCAACAGTGGATTCAAGGCGGCTGAAATTAAAGCTTGTGTTAGCATTTGTTGAATTACTTGGTGTGGACACTTTCTGCGTGGGAATAGAATTTGTCTTAACAGCATCGGCATACGATACACGTGAAGTATTTGGTTGGCTCATTGGAGGAAAAGTGGCGGAATAAGCGTTTGCTGATTGAGCTAGAGGTAATTTAGGTTTTTGTCCCATAGTCTGTTTAACGAAAGAATATACAGGGCATCCTCTGTAGCTAGCAGTGGGATTACCTCCACAATTACTACATTTTTTTCAGCTTGATCTTTTGGCTTATTACAGCTAGCAGAACCATGCAATTCACCGCAGATAATACAAACTATAGGTAATTTGCAGTAAGTTTTTGTATGGCCATATTCCTGGCAATTATGGCACTGTATGGGATCTGAACGCTTACGTGGCTCTTCAACTGTGATTTTTCGGTGTAAGAGAAACTTTACGCTATAATATGGATTGGTTTAAATTTTTTTTCAATTGTATTTCATTCGGCTCCAGTTCAACCCGAAAGAGGGGTTGGGGGACCTTTTCTCTGTTAATTATACTAGTAACTTTTTTTACCTTAAATCCTTTGTCGCTGAGAGCACATTTTACTTCTTCGAGGTCAACATATGAATCTAAGTCTTTTCACACTATTTGTAGGCCTTTAGCACTTTTAAGTTGGTAAGTGTAAAAATTTGTTTTGTTTTTTTAAAATTCACTAATAATTTTTCGCAAATATTTTTCATCATATATTTGGGTCTTAAAAAGTAAAAGTAGTAAAAGGAAAAGTATTTTCACCAATGGCCGACAGTAGGTTTTTTAAAAGCGCGTTAGAATTTTTCTCTCTCAGGTAGATAGGTGGTGATGCAGCGGGCTTGTCGTTATTGTCTTGCAAAATTTGAAAACGATTTTGACGATTAGTAGATGATGCGCTGTTATCCCTATACATCTTTGGAGCAGATGAAATTTTAGAAGAATTTGGGTTCCGCCCTCGCTTTACCGCCATTCCGACTTGGAACTTGGGTTTTGAGCTACTGTTATCAATAGTGATAACTTGGTTAAGAGATGAGCACCAGCCCGGAGCAGATGATGTCGCTGGCTTAAATGATGAAATACTAGCTAAGTAGAAGTACTAGCACTAACTGTAACGTTGATGGCTGACGAAAAAGTGTCTTTGTAGTTAGAAAAATACTATCATCAGATTTTTTAGTTTTATTGTTAACATTAAGAGCTTCAGAACTCACAGTAAAATAGGCATTTCTCACTTCACAATTTTTTGTTTTTGAGGTACTCATGTAGAGTATTCCTCAATGGCACTTTGCGGTTTTTTTGTATTTGTTTTCTTTTTTTTGGTTTCTTGCTATGTAAAGAAAAAAATATTTGTAAAGCAAATAGCTTATTTATCGAAGTCAATATGTATTACGAATATTTTGTGGTATGTATAAGTTTTTTTTTTTTATTTTTATTTCGTATGTATGTAAGAAAAACTCCGCTACGACGTCTGTTCACTATGTTCAACGAGAATCTCTTCGACAGATCTGACACTCAAAACTTGTTCATCCTGCATACTGCTGTATCCTTTTGAATTAAGTGTGCTCTGTTCCCGTACAAAATGTTCAAAAATTTCTACTTCTGGGCCACTTGATTTTCCGAAATTAATCTCAAATACAGCTTTTAAGAGAATTTTTGCAATATGGTGGCGTTTATAGTATAGTACTATAAAACCTTACTTGTATTGCGTGTTTTTTATTGAGGTATAGAACTTTAAGTTGGCATCACTTTTTTAACTGGCGGCCATTTTGTCAGCTGTCAAGTGATTAATATTTAGTTTGGTTTGCCATTTCATCATGAACAGGTTGACAAAAGAACAACGCTTGCAAATCGTGTAAATTTATTTCGAAAATAATGGTTCAGTTCGCGAAGTTTACCGCAAGGTCCGTCCACTTTATGGTCGACATAATCGTCCATCAGAGCAATTAATTCGGTTAACCATGGATCGTTTTCGCACTACGTTTACTCTATGTGATAATACGCATCCGCAGAGACGTCGAACAGTGCGCACCGAAGAAACAATTGCCGCTGTAGAGCAAAGTGTTGAAGAGGACCCGAATGAATCGATTCGCCACCGTGCACAGCAATTGGAGCTTTGTCCATCAACTTTATGGAAGATTTTGCGCAAAGATCTTGGCTTGCGACCTTACAAGATCCAGCTTGTGCAAGAATTAAAGCCGCGAGACCATGCAATGCGTCGTGATTTTGGTGTATGGGCCGAAAATGAGATTGATCTCGATGCTGATTTTCATCGCAAAATTTTGTTCAGTGATGAGGCTCATTTTTGGTTGAATGGCTACGTCAACAAGCAAAATTGCCGCATTTGGAGTGAAGAGAATCCACATGAGACCCTTGAGACGCCATTACATCCACAAAAACTGACTGTTTGGTGTGCTCTATGGGCTGGTGGAGTCATTGGGCCATACTTCTTCCGAAATAATGCTGGAGAGTCAGTTACCGTTAATGGAGACCGGTATAGAGCCATGATAACCGACTATTTTGTTCCCGAATTGGATGGCATGAATGTGGATGAGTTGTGGTTCCAACAAGACGGCGCTACATGCCACACAGCGCACGTCACAATCGATTTATTGAAGGAAACATTCGATGAGCGCATAATTTCGCGGAATGGACCTGTCAATTGGCCACCAAGATCGTGTGATTTGACACCAGTGGATTATTTTCTTTGGGGATATGTGAAGTCGCTCGTCTACGCCAACAAACCAGAAACGTTAGGGGACTTGGAAACCAACATTCGTGGCGTTATTGCCAACATACGGCCCCATATGTTCGAAAAAGTGGTTGAAAATTGGACCTGTAGAATTGGCTTTATTCGAGCCAGCCGCGGCGGCCACATGCCCGAAATCATATTTAAACGTTAATGGCATAAAATTATCCTTCCAATAAAGCCAAATTGATGGACATTAAAACGATTTTCTTGTGTTTTATTTCAATTCGAAGTTCTATACTTCTAAAAAAACACCCTATATAAATCCATTTCATATGGAGTTATGCAAAATGTTTTCTAAAGTTTTCAATAAAAATGTTGGACTCAAAACATTAGCTAAGATTAAAAATAACATATTTTTCAATATAAAAGAAAAAGATGAATATATTGACACATTGTCCCCATGTGAATTGTTAGCTTTTAAATATGCCCCGGTAACATCGACTGAAGTTGAACGTATATTTTCTATATATTCTACGGTATTGTGCGACAATCGGAGATCATTCCTATTCGAAAATTTTAAAAAACATGATTGTAATATGTAATAAACATTTATTTGAATAAAAACTATACAAATACATTTATAATTCGTGTTTTTCGTTTATGCTTTTTCTTGCTATATTTTGCTTATTTTGAGCTTTTTCCAAGGGTTTTTTGGGCTTTTTAGCTTACTTTTTTTTAATTTTGTGTGCTTTTTTTGCCTTGCCCATAACACACATTGTCTACAATTTTCAGGACTGTAAGCATTACTGTTGTGCCTATATATGTAAGTAAAAAGATTTCAGACGCAGCCGTAAGAAAGAATGTATACAACAACCATAAAAGCTGCTCTCCTGTTATATTTTCAAAATGTTAGTTAGGTCAGGACGATATGTGCCCTTAGTTATGAAAGTGGTCTAAGCCACATGAATTTTTAGCTTTTGAAATTTTAAATAAATCTTAAAAGAACTTCAATAAATATTTCATAAATATTAAATAAATTTATATTAATCGAGACTACTACAACTCTTAAAATGCTGCATAATATAAAAATAGTTTTGATTTGTTCAAATGTAATCTCCTAAATAAGTCAACAAAAGAAATATATGACTTAGAACACTTTCATAATTAAGGACACATATCGTCGGTTGGCTTTTGGTTTGCTGCAGACATAATGTATTTTAAATATACTGTGCCGCAAACCAATAACAGACCGACGATATGTACGAGTATGTATCTGTCCAGACCTGCAATTGTTTATGCAGTTTTTTAAAATTCTTTTAAATTGTAAAATCCTAATTTTGAAATTTTGTATTAAAAAAAATTATAGTGGACAACAGTTTTCCCTGAGAGATTAATAATTATGGTTATGCACAGAAAAATATCGGTATTCCCCCAGCTAATAAAATCTAATTTAATTCCTTCTCTTCTTTAGAAACTCACATTAATTAATAAAAATATTGCAATTCTAAGAAATTATTTCTAATTAAAATTCACTACAGTTCAAACTAAAAATTAAAAATTGTCTCACTTAAATCATCATGGGCACGTGACAAATATATGTTCACTTGGCAATCACAGTTTCATATACTGGAAAGTATAATCAACTGTTGAAAGCAAAACCAATGTAACATAATACTTGTATCCACTACAATAATACATGTACCGACGGTACATCGAACAAGTAAAAATAATTAATGTGATGATCGTAAAAGATAAGCAAGAATAGGTAAATATACTTTGGTAGAGTGATATAACTTCGTGCTAACCTGAACAGAAAATGCACTGCAATACAATATAATAATTTCTAATAAAAACGGATAAACAGAAAATGAATAGTGACACTTACAGTTGTATTTACCGAAGGTAAATCAATAATTGTATACACAATATAATCATTTCTCATATTCCATTTTATTGAAAATTTGCGTTAAATAGCTGATGTAATAACAATCTCTACCCTAGTATATAGACTTGGGTTCTGATGAAGTTCGTGGCTGCACAGAAAAATATCGGTATTTCCCACAGCTAATAAAATCTAATTTAATTTTTTTTCTCTTCTTTAGTAACTCACATTAATTAATAAAAATATTTCAGTCAACAAGAATTGAAATTACTGAACTTAAGCCCGACTAAGAAATTATTTCTGATTAAAATTCACTATCGTTCAACTAAAAATTGTCTCAATTAAGGTGTCTTTACATGGTAATACAATGTATTTACATGTCAAAAAACGCTGTAGATTATACAAAATCTTATCAATCTTATTATAAAAGAAAAATGTATCGAGTAGGAGGGAATACGGATAGAAAATTTGACAAGCGGTCGTTAAATGTTTATTTTCTAAACCATTTTAGAAACTTAAGTATTCGCATCACACCAGAGGTGTATTTCAAAGTAAGCATTGGCAGCACTAATGGTACGTATTGAAGGTGTTGACACTTTTACAAAAACAACCAAAATCAACTCAGGAAATTTTCATGTTGTTATTGTAAATATTTTACGACTGCAACCATCAGCTACTTAATTGGTACAGAAAACCCAAACAAACAATAAATATACTTAAAAAAATTATATGTTGTAGTAAAATTAAATTGAAATTATAAAATGTTTTCTCCAATATTTAGTTTCATTAGTACACATCTTTTTTCCAAATTTTGCAATTTTTGTTATTAACTCAACAGTTTAGTATCATTGCTTGCATTTTACTTATAGTATCAGTGTAAACATGAAAAATACCTACAACAGACTCTTGTTCTCTTTTTGTTTAAACACGGAGAGAATTTCATAATATTTTGATTCTACAAAGTCGTAATACTTTGTATTACCATGTAAAGACACCTTAACAGCTTTAACTTAACAAGTAAGAACTTCAAAACAAAGCAAAACAAAACAAAACAATCTTCTCACCACTCCCAATAATAAACTCAAATATTGTCTGGACAGGGACTAAGTTTGTTAAAATTTTTTTTTGTTTTTCTTCCGTATTGAGTTTTTTTTTTATTTTATTTTTATTTGTTAACAAAAAAATTCAGTCGTAAAGCAGTTTTGGGTTGGGGAACAGCTCTCGCGTCATCGTAATTATTTCTTAAGTAAAGTTCAAAATTACTCCTCAGTTCGAACAAAAAAAATCATGAAATTTTATTTGAATAAATATAAAACATGATTAATTTACAATACTAGCTATAGCAGAAGTGCTTCATTAATTTGATAAGTATGTCAGAGAGCCAGTGATTAAAGGGCAAAAAGTTATGAGGGGGTAAAAACATGTCGGATTGCTTCGTATAAATATGCACAATATATAAAGAGGCCGGAACTTGGCCCGGTGCACTACGGTACGCACAGATAACGTTATTTCCTCCGTTTATATAGATATCATGTCGTAACTTCGGAAATTTTATAAACGTTCCAAAACAATGTCCTTACTTGTCTTAGTTTTAAATCATATCTTCTTCTATGGCTAGGAATTATTTATTTTACTTACCCTGCTCAACATTCCTGACCATGTCCGCTGAATCTGTTATAAGTTCGTAAGTCTGTTTCTTTAGTTTTGTGTTCGCTTCGTCTTTCTCCTTTTGTTGATTCATATCTGTTGCTGATTTTGTAGAAGTTTCCTCATTGTTTAAAACAGAATCATCATTATTCTTCCCATCTGCATTTATTTCTTTTAAACCTTTTTCTACAATAAAAACTAATTATTTAGTATGAAGCAAAAGAATTGGGGAAATTGAATATACCTTCACTCATGTTGCATAATAATATAGAGTGCTCCTCCTTGTCATTATTTGTTATTGCTTTTTTACAATTTTCATTCCGATTTGCTAATTTTTCTGCATTCTCATTCAATTCATTTTTGTTTTCAGCGTCAGCATTTATTTGGAAATAAGTTAAAATTTCTTTTGATTTCTCTACACTACCCAGATCCATAACACTACCGAAATTTTCCATTTCCTTTGACATACCAGGGTGATTTTGGGAGTCAGAATCACTGGCGTTAGTCTTGTCATTAGATAGTTCGACATTTTTATTAAAAATTTCAATATCTTTATTAGATACTTTCTCATCAACCAAGTCAATGCAGAAAGACTTCGTGTCTCCTTTATATAGGAATTTCTCAGAGATAATTTTGAAAACAGATTCATTTTTATATATGTCTTCTGGTGCTGAATACATTTTAGCATCTTTGTCGTATATTAATATTTTATCTTCAGTTAAATTTTTACTTGGACTATCTTGCTCAGGCTCGATTGGATCCATAGTGGTATCTTCGGACTGATTAAGATTATTTTTATGTAATGTTTGTAAAGTATCTTCTGAATTATTGTTGCATTGTTGTGCATGTTTTTTCTGAACGAAACTAGTTTTGTTCTCTTTATTTAATTTGGTATTAAATTGAGGAGCAGAATCTTCGAGATCTTCTTTGACATGACTGTTGCTTTCATGCTGTTTATTGGAGTTTACCTTTTGATTGACTGATTCTTCAGAGTAATTTTTTTTATTCGACTTATCTCCTTTCTTTAATTCTTCCAATTTCTCCATTAGATTTGATTCCAACGATTCAATCTTTTGGGATTCGGAAATGGTCTCGATTGTCTTACTGACATTGACAAAATATTTAAAAGAACCTTCATCATCATCAATTCTTAATTTCTCATTAAAAACTTTTACTTCAGCTATATTTCCAGAAACAAATTCTAAACATTGTGATTGTTCCTGCGGTTGTTTATTGATATTTATTTTTTCTTCTTCTGAAGGCAAGGTTTCGGAAGTCTTACGAACATGTGCAATATCTTCTCGTTGACCTGTTTCATTATTTGAAAGTTTTTCATAGTTTAGTAGTGCTATTAGTTTTTCAGTGTCTTTGGTTTTTAAAGAAGAACTCTCTTCTACATTTCCAGCTGACTCTTTTTCATTTTTGGTGTAATTTATATTATCTATAGTCTGTTTTGCTGAAAGATTGTAGTCTAAGTTCACCATGTTTTGTGGAGTTATGTCTGCCAACATATATTTTGTACCAATGGCAATAGTTTCATAATATATTTTCTCATTACTGAGCGCATTAACTTTTTGAGTTCTTAATTCTGCTGCAGGTAACTGGATTGATTCGTTTTCAATTAATGCTAAAGGTGAGTTATGACTTATCTCTGTATTTATAACAGCCGTTTCCAGGTTACCCGCACTTTTTTCTGCAATTTTAATTTTACAGTTTTCGCTTAATCTTTCATCAGTTTGAATTTTCCGCATCGCTTCCTTGGATTCTAACTGTACTTTTTCACTGTCTTCTATTGAATTACTATTGATGTATGGTCTAGTCTCATGTACTAAATCTTTATTCTCAGTTCCTTTGTTGTTTTCAACTTTATGTCCTGAATGAGAGCATATTTCAAAGTATTCTTCAAACTTTTCTCCAGAACTTGATAGTTCAGATATTTTGTTTTGTCTTTTGAAAGATTGTTTCATAATGTTATTTTGTTGATACTCATGTTCAATAATGATTTCTTCTATCACTGTAGCCGTTTCTGAGCTACTATCATTAATTTTACTCTTAGTAGTTTTATTTATCTTGTTACACACTGAATTTACTTTTTCTATTAGTTTGTCAGCGTTTTCAATCGCTTCTACTTCCTGTTTATTTCTCAAGAAAGTAGGATTAGTAAAATTATGTTTAGCTTCATCCTCACTATCAGATGCTTTTATTTCTTTGGAAAAGTCTATATTACCTTTAATCTGCCCTGCACCATCTGCTTCAGTGTTTGGTTTTCCGCAAAAAGTATCATTTATCTCTTTATTTTGAACATTATGTTCTGCTTCGGTATCAACAACATTTAAAATCACATTGTTTGTGTTTGAATCAGTCTTATTGACTTTTTTATCAGCTTTAAAATTTTCTAACATATTTGTCATTTCAGAAGATGTGTAAATATTCTCTTCCGATATAGCTTGAGATGCTTTTATTTCTTTGGAAAAGTCTGTATTACCTTTAATCTGCCCTGCACCATTTGCTTCAGTGTTTGGTTTTCCGCAAAAAGTATCATTTATCTCTTTATTTTGAACATTATGTTCTGCTTCGGTATCAACAACATTTAAAATCACATTGTTTGTGTTTGAATCAGTCTTATTGACTTTTTTATCAGCTTTAAAATTTTCTAACATATTTGTCATTTCAGAAGATGTGTAAATATTCTCTTCCGATATAGCTTGAGATGCTTTTATTTCTTTGGAAAAGTCTGTATTACCTTTAATCTGCCCTGCACCATTTGCTTCAGTGTTTGGTTTTCCGCAAAAAGTATCATTTATCTCTTTATTTTGAACATTATGTTCCGCTTCGGTATCAACAACATTTAAAATCACATTGTTTGTGTTTGAATCAGTGTTATTGACTTTTTTATCAGCTTTAAAATTTTCTAACATATTTGTCATTTCAGAAGATGTGTAAATATTCTCTTCCGATATAGTTTGAGAAATGCTCTGTATGGTTTCAGTTAAAGAATCTTTTCGCTTGTTTGGCTCCGGTTGAAATATTTCAGATTTTAGTTCAAGTTTTATGTTATTATTATTATTAATTGTAATTGGATCTGCATCAACTTTTATTTGGTCTGTGTTTAAATAATTTAGCGTGTTATTAGTTTCAGCAGACGAACATCGTCTTTCTTTCGAATTAAATTCGGAAAATTCTTTTAATAATTCTTCTGAATTCTTAGTTATCAGTATATTTTGACCTCGGTTTACCTTTAATTGCGACTCTTCTGATTCTAAAGCCAGTTCCATATCGGTGTATTTGACAGTAGAATCAGAATTCGTTGTGCCAATATTATTGATTTTGTTTGATGTAGAAAAATCCTTCGTTTGGTTGTTATTTTTTGAGAAATCTTTATTAGGGAAATGCTGACTTATGGTATTATCTTTTAAGGTAGTAGTATCCAGTTTTTTATCTCCATCTTTCGAATTGATTGCGATAATTTCCTTTCCAGATACGCTTGATGCTCCTTGTAATATTTTACTGGCAGTATCTTTAAAAGGCAGAGAAAAAATTCTCTCTTCTCCGAACTTACTTACTTCTCCCCTCGAATCAAATAAGGATATACAGACTTCATCTTTTTCATTAATTTGCAGTGGAACGTTGCTTGTTTTATTATTTATATCTTCTCTATTTATCAACTTATCCTCAAGAAATAGGATTTTATCATTGTCATATTCAAACTTTTTCGTAGAAGATTCCTCAAGTGGGCAAAATTTATCACTACTGGGACTTTTATCTGATTTGCTTAGGCCTCTATAGGTTTCATATTTTTCTTTTGTTTGTACTGTGTTTGTAGAAGAACCTTCAAGTGAATTCAATTTATAATCAATCTGATTTTGACCTTCAGTATCATTTAGCCGTTTTTCGACCTCATTGTTTTCATTGAATGTCACTGAATTAAAGTTTTCGTTTTTTTTATTTGGCGACTCGCAGGCCTTAGCAGTACCTTCAACAGGATCATTGTTTGCTGTTATTGGAATATTCATATATTCTTCACTTTTAGACAGTTCTCCGATTACATTAGATTTCAATTGCTTTAATATAGTGTCCTCGGGCAATGCAGTTGAGTTTGTATTTGAACTAATCTCAGATAGATTGGCTTGCAAGTTTTCACCTATTTCTTTATTTTTTATGCTATGAAATATTTCCTGGATTTCGCATTTTATTGATTCTTCTTGTTTAATATTCACTTCGTTATCATTTCCAGTATCTATAACGATGTCATTTAAATTACTTGAATATGTATCATTCAATATTTTCAATAAAATATTTTGGTCAGTCGCTTCGACATAATCGATCTGGGAATTGTTTGTTGTGTCTTTGGTCGATTTTTTGGCCGGAACTTCAATCCGAAAAAAATTTAAATCTTTTTCTTTAGTGAACTCTGTAGTGTCAGGTTCAATAATTTTTACATGCCTTTTGTCTTTTAAACCTTTTGTTATATTGTTATTCGTTTCGTCACTTGACATTATTTTGTAGGCAGTTCGAACAATTCTACTTTCATTAGTTTCTTCATTAGATTTTATTTGCAGTTCAGGAGATTTACTTTCGGCTATTTCTGGTTTCATTTTTTCGCTAGATGGAGGTAAGTTGCTTCGTATATTTTCCTCTCGCATATATTCATCATTTGAATTGATTTGATTATTAATTACATTATTTGCTTTTGTCAGAGATTTTGAGCAAATGTGTTTATCATGTTCATTTTCTTTCGAAGCTTCGTGTAGATTATTTTTAAGCTCAAATTCGGCAGTTACTTCGATATTTAAATTATCAATGAAATCAGAATCGTTGTCAGGGTTTGCAACATAACCATTTTCTGCTTTATCTGCACTAGTATATTTCAATTGCGATTTTTTTAATTCATCAAGATTTTCAAGTACGTGTTCCACACAGTTGTCTTTTAAATTTTCAATTACTTTTAAGTCATTATCAAAATTATTTCGAACTTCATCAAAAAAATGTTTTTCTATATATATTTTGTTGCATTGTCCTGCGTTATTTGATACTTCTTCTTTTTGCAATTGGAAGTCTAAAGTTTGTTCAATAAAATTGTCTTTTTGAAGTATATGGGTTGTATTTCTTTTCAATGTATCTATTTTTTCTTCATCAACAGATAATTGACGCTTTTCTACATTAACTATTGAGTCATTTGCTGCAGCGACAGTTTCGGCAAAGTCTTTCACATTTTTTTGTGAATCAGTATATCCTCTATCTTCCTCTCTAAGATGCGCTCTTTGATCAGCACTCTCTAGCTGGCTATTGGTTTGAAAATTATTTTCGATTTGAGATCTCTCAAATTTTTTATCCAATGGATTTTTAAGGCTCTCAGCTAAATCGACAAACGACTTTTCTATAGAAATTTTGTTTTCCTCCTTTGCCCCACATCTTAAATTTTGTGAACTTGTTTGTTTTTCTAAACTAATTTTGTCAAGTGTCATATTGTTTTCAGATATATTTTCCAATGGTTCATATATATTATTTATTGTTACAGGATCATTGTGATTACTTTGAATTTCATTTGGTTTATCCTCATTATTTTTATAGATTTTTAGGTTTTCCGAATTGTTTCTCAATTTGGGTTTTTGAGTTTTTGTTTCTTTTTGACCACTTTTAACTTCATCGTCAGTTGGTTTTTGTTGATAATTTTCTGTTATACTGTCTGCACTTTCTATAGTACCCACAGTGGCCTGATTGATAATTTCATTTTTTCCAGCACACAATTCACAATTTGTAATCAATTTCTTTTGACTTAAACAATTATATTCTTTAAAATTTTCAATTTGAAAATCAGGGGAATCTGGGTTTAATATTTTATCAGGTTTATCTTCATTTTCATTAGGAAATGAAACTCCTTCAGCACTGTGAATGATATAAGGATTTTCTTTTGGTTTCACATCAGATGTCAATCTTTTTTCTGAAGTTGCTGGAACGTTTATTTTACTTCCGGTATCATTTTCGTATAATCTCTCAAAATTTCTATACTTTTTACTAGCATCTGCGGCATCTGTAATTAAAACCAAATGGACGACACAATCGTATTAAAAAATTAAACATACATATATAAAAACTTATGAATAAAGTCCGAAGAAAGAAAACAAAAAAGGCAGACAATTAAAATTAAATTTACAAGATAACAGCATAAAAACTAACTATAAGCTAACGAAAATTTTTGTAAATGTGTTTACGTCGTCATGACTGCCACTGTCTTTGATACATATGTTCAAGTGGAGTCTTCATTTTATATAGTAATCACAAAATAGACCAGAGTAGAAAGTGACATATGAAAAAAGCTAAAATCCGCTGATTTGATCACTGTTAAAAAGGGACAAATATAGTGCGTTTGTTATTGAATATTTTTAGTACAATAATCAAAACAAACAACAGAAAATGTGTACTTAGTGAAATGAACAATTGAAAATTTTTACAAAATTAAATGACAGATTTTGCATTGTTGAACTAAATAACACAATGTGTTAAATATTATTAGTATTATAAAAGTGATTAAAATGAGTTTCCAAATGCTTACAAACTCAATTTTAAACATTTTCCTTAAAAAATATTAATTTTTAACTTCAACTTGCAAAAAGCAAACACCGAATGAAACTACAAAACATAAATTGAAAATACATTTGAGCATATGAGCACAAAATTAAATGGAGGAATTTGTGGTAATGAATTAAAATACAATTTGTTTTCAAATGATTACATACTTTGTTTTAAGCATTTTCGTTCGCAAATATTAATTTTTACCACTTATTTACAAAAACTAGGCTGCGAATGAGACCACAAGGAATAAAATGTAATTACTTTAAAATAATACCAAGCGAAAGAAAAGTAAAGAGGATTTGATGACTGTGTGAGCGAGACCTCTAAAAACACCACAAAAACACAATTATCTTCCGTCATGTGTCACCGCTGGTCTACTTTGTGAAAGTAATGTTATTTATGTTCCGGCATTAACTCTCCTTGCTGGCTGTACGAATTATCACCCAAGTGCAAATCGCCCGGAAAATCAAAATGTTTAATTACCCAAAAATGTTAAAAAAAATTGAGTAATTGTTCATCGACTTTGAGCGACTCAATATTTTTAGATCTTTAAGTATTTGTTCACAATGAATAAGTGCCTAATTTCCTCAAAATGTTAACAAATCCAAAAAAAATTATTTGGACAATTATTCATTTCAAATTCTTTTGATTGTACGTAATGAACAAACACCCAAAAACCCGGGAGGTTATCCATTTTACACTTTTGGTCTATAATTCACTTTTTTTGGGCGATCGCCACTGTTTTTTGGTTATTTCTCAACAATCTCCCAAAAATGTTAGCCGTTCCTTCATTTAGCTGTTTCGTGCAGCCGTCCTTGCTCTACCAAACGATGAAGCAATTAGAATGGCATCCACATACGTTAGAAGATTGTCAGCAAAAGGTCAAGGTAAATATGACACAAAAATATTATAAAACACAAGTCGTAGCTAAGATCGTTGCGGAACACCCACACAGAATGAATCCCCGTGACAGAGTGTTACCAATGCGAACCCTAAACAATTGATGCCTTAAACAGCTATTCACCATACGATAGATGCCCGAATCCAATCCATGATTAATCCTTTTATATATAAGCCCTTCATGGCACACTGAATCAAAAGCTTTAGCAAAATCCAAACTGACTGCTATTGGTAGGCATCGCCTCTTCAAGCATCTAAAAACGTAGTCGGTAAAACCTGCAAGTGCATGTGTTGTCGAAACTCCAGGCCTAAATCTAAACTGAAAGTCCCTCAAAATATTCCTGTCGTTTATAGTATCGCTTATCCCTTCCAGAAAACAGAATTAAAACAGCTTTCTAAAGGCCAACTGGAAGGATATCGGTCGATAATTCCCAATCCCAAGAGTATCCAATCTGGTATTAGTAGTTCGTACAACAAGCGCCATCTGCCATGCTTTTGGAAAATAGCTGGTGTCTTAGTAATGATTTAATAAATGGCCGAATACCACCAAGCTACCATGTCAGTCTTCTTAAGAACAAAGTCAGGTATATCGTCCACTCCACTAGACTTTTTGTTTGATCCAGCTCTAAATGATTTACCGATAGACATAGAATTGATAAATCCAAATTTAAATTTAATTTAATAAAATTTTCCCATCTGTCATAATTTTTGTACCAAATATTGTCAATGGTGGTCTTTGTTCAAATGGTTCAAAGTTGGAACAGCCTCCCGGACATTTATGGTTAAATCGTCAGTATGACCTAAAAGTTCCGGATTAACCTGAAAGAAATGGTCTGTTAAAAAGCCTTCCATTCTATGACATCCAAAACCATTGTTCCACCAGGAGTAAACAAGCCCCGTAAAACTGAACGAGAATTTACTTCTGCAGCATTCTTAACATTTATAAACGTTCTGTTATTGAAAATTTTGTCCAGTGATCCCGTTCAAAATTGGCTATGGCACCCGGTATTATTCTGTACAAGTTACATAAGTCAGCCTTAAAAATATTTCGTCTTTCAATGTCTTTACTTCTGTGAATACGTTGTCTAAGCGGTTTATTTTCTCCAATGAAATTCAAAATATGCTGTGGAAGCCTTAGCAAACCTTGGCTTCACAATGGAGTGCTCCTTATCATCATCATCAATTTTGGTTTGCATCACATTTCCGTTAATTGATTATCCAAATTCAGCAATATTAGATGATAGTCTGTTCGTAAATCCGCTCTTGCTCATGAGATCATAGTCATATCTTATAGAATATTCTCTAGTCTAGTCTAGTTGTAATATGTACCCTTGGGAATCTGTGTGTATATATGTATTTATGTGTGCTGTATTCGGGAATTTAAGGCTTATCGTGATTTATGAGGGGCGAAGAGTTCATGTAATATTTAACCGTGGCTATTTGTGTGTCTGTCTGTAGGAGTTTAAGGCTGATCATGATTAATGAGAGGTGTGGGTGTTCTTGTATATGTATCCGTGGGAATCTGTGTGTATGTATGTCTGGAGGAGTTTAAGTCTGATCGTGATTTATGAGAGGCGAGGAGAGGGTGTGCATATAATATCTAACCGTATTTGTGTGTATGTATGTCTGTAGGAGTTTAAGGCTGATCGTGATTTGTGGGGAAGGGTGTTGTTGAAATAGTTTGAATTTTTCGTAGATAAATTCTAGTATGTGTGTGTATGTGATTTTCTCACGCTAGTATTTATATGTACGTAGAAATACATTGTTGTACGTAGAAATACATTGTTTCTCATATGGACATTTGGTGCTATAAAATATTATCATATATCTGAACTCCCTAATTCTAGTATGTTTTTCGTATTGGAGGATGAGATTGCTTTATATTTTGTCAAGCTTAAATTTGTCCATTGTTAAAGTCTGTGGGTCAGAAATTTGTTTATATTTAATATTAATTTCAGATTTTGTAAAATTCTTGTGTACGATCGTGGCGATTTTGTGTGTGTGGGATAGAGTTTGGCTGTCTGTGATAAGTTTGTTTATTTAAGTACACTTGTCTTCTTCGACAGAACGGCTTTTCAAGCGTCAATAGCTTGGAGGACGGTTTGTATGTTTTCATGATGTAGATATGTAAGTGTGATTTTTAAAATCCAATAAATACTTGAGCATGGGTAAGAAATTTGATAATATGTGTACATATGTACATATCAGTGATGCCAAAAGTAGGGAATTTTCCCTTTTTGTAGGGATTTTTCTGTTATATTTTGAGCGTAGGGAAAAAAGGACAGATTTTTTATTTTGAGGAAATGTAGGGAATTTTTAAAAATTACCGCTTTTTCAATTTGGGAGACATAAAATTTCGAGGATTTTGATTTAAAATCTAAAATTTTTCACATAGCTTAGAATTTGTTTGAAGAAACCCTATATTATGAGTCCTAACAATCTGGAAATCACTTACAATATCTTCCATATATAGTTGTATATGAAAAATAAATCGCAAAAATAAAATATACATATATACAGGGTACACGTACATAAAAACCTTATTTTTAAAGGTGCTATATCAATTGTCTAACTCCAAATGAAAACGGACAATATAGGTTAATGTGGTCTTACTTGTGTAAAGTAACTTGCATATGAAACATATAAGATTGTGTCACCAATACTCCACAAACTTTTATTTTTTATACTTGGATAGTTTAAAAAAATTAAATATTTTCCTAAAATATCCAATAAATGAAATAGTTTATGTTTAAGATAAACACGTAAAAAAGAGAACCATACAATTAAGTAACAAAATGCATTTCAATCTAACAAGAGATATACAAATTGATATTTATTATGCATCCTACTGCTTGACTTAAACCAAACTTTGCATAACTAAGTACGTCTATTAAAAGATCTCACCCTGCGTAGGGTTGTGAGAGTTTTTCCGACCTATTTCGCAAAATTGACTTAGAAATCGCCAAAAACTAGGTTTATATAGTTTTTTTTTTTAATATATACTTTTGATTTTATATAATTCTTTTTTTAATATAAATTTTTATAAAATAATCGTATACAAATTTAGAAAATCGCCAAAAAGGAGAAATAAAATCGCCAAAAATTATTTCTTGTAAATTTTTTTCATCCAAATTCAAAACGAATTAATTACTTTAACTAATATAAGAAAAATCATCGATATCAAATTGGTTTAATTTGCAGACGAGTTTTGGTAGGATTTATTTATTTAAACTACTCCTTCAACAAACTAATTTCGTGGATTACAGAAATTTGTTTATAACAAGAAAAATCGCCATGTTGCCAAACCAAAAATTTGGGCGCCAAACAAGTTGGAAAATCGCCACGTTTGGCTTGAAATCGCCATATCTGACAGTTCTGATCCTGAGTTTTAAATTAATAACTACCCATTTTAACAAAATATATTCTAACTTCCATATTCATAGAAAATATTTCAGGTTTGTATAATTAATATATTTGCACCATAATTTTTAAGTATAGTATTTTAAGTATATAGAATGTACATATGTACATATCTGTTTTTAGTTTGTTTTTGTTAATTAATGCCTTAACTTCTTTTCTACCTGGTACCCAACTAAGACTATAGTCTGTTTTGTAAAATATATGAAATAAAAATTTGTAAAAAATTTACAATACTTTATATATTTGTTTTGTTGCTGTTAAAAATACTAAATTTTCAGCGTAGAGAAAAATGTAGGGACAATATTTTTGGTTGGAGGGGAAAAAAGGGATATTTTCCCCGACGTGTAGGGAATTTTAAAAATATTCATTGGTACATATGTATCTACAAATTGATTTTATGTACATATGTATGTATGTACATGCAAATAAGTCTGTGGCTCCCTGTTTAAATACATTTTTTGTCATGGGCGGTCTTTTATTGTTGTTGTAAATATTCGCCTAGTCTTTTGTGTATAGATGTGAAATATCTCCATAGTTTTTTTTTTAAATTAAAAAATGTTCTTTTAATTTTTAGATGTATGTATTTACTTAAAAGTTTGTGACGAGTTTCTTTTTTAAGTAAAATTGACTTGTAATAACTATAGTACAAATATTTGATATATGTACATATTTAATTTCCATTTGTTTAAAGTTGATGTAGCCTATATAGTCAACGTTAGAAATATTGCGATATAAAATTTTATTCAACCATAGGCTTTTTTCTTTACATTTTACATTTATTTTAGAACATCTTGCATTGACTTTTAAAAGTTGCCAATCATTTTGAAATGAAACTGATCTAGCAGTCTAGCTTAGGTGATGATAGCTTTTTTGTTAGCCAGTTTGCTTCTTTTTACTTTTTTTATTTTTATTGATAAACATTTAAATTAAAAGTGAGTTTTATGATGAAATTGTTATACTCATTATTGTTGAAAACATCCGCTACTTCTTTTTGTAATAAAAATCATTCGAATTAGTTTTGAAACCTTGCACGTCTATTAAAACAATTTTTTTCATTCATATTACTTAATTTAAAAGACTTTCCGGACTTTCTATTATTCGATCATCAGTAAAAATGCAGTAGCTGAGATCCTTACTTGCTGTTTAAAATTCATAAATTTCTATATCAATTGGTCCGCTATTGAATAAAAGGAGCTTTTATCTTAAACTCTGATACAATTAGAAGCGCTTGAAATTCTTTCATATACGAGTAGTAGCTTTGTTGGACTCTTAGATATATATCATATAGAACTGAATAATGTTCACTTTTAAATTTTATGTTAAGATCATCATATAGATATGAGACTGAATTTAAATGTACTTTTAAATTAGTCAAATCACAATGAACAAAATTATTTTCTCCTTGAAAAGCGATCAACAGAGAACGAAGTCGTTTTCTCGCTTCCAAGAGTGAAAAATCAGTATAAAGGTATTCCCTATTAGAACTCTGTGAGTAAAAATCATCTTCAGCATCATCATTATTAAATAAGATGGTGTAATCAACTATTGTTCCTTCTACAAATTTCGTTAATGTACTTACCTCTATCTTGGCTGATGGCTTCTGAGACTTTAAACATTGATTATTTTCAACTTCTGTCATCATTTTACTTTCTTCTTTCTTCGAATCTGATACCTGATAAGCTGATCTGAAAACCAGACCAGATACCTAATAACATAATCTGATACCTGATAAGCTGATCTGAAAACCAGACCAACTGCCTGATAAACTGATCCGATACCTGATAAGCTGATCTATAAAACAGACCAGCTACCTGATAAGCTGATCTGATACCTGATAAGCTGATCTGAAAACCAGACCAGCTACCTAATTAGCTAATCTGGTACCTGATAAGCTGATCTGAAAACCAGACCAGCTACCTAATAACCTAATCTGATACTTGATAAGCTGATCTGAAAACCAGACCAGCTACCTAATAAGCTGATCTGAAAAACAAACCAGATACCTAATAGCCTGATATGGTAGCTGATAACCTGATCTGATACCTGTCAACCTGATCTAATATCTGATTACCTGATCTGATACCTGTCAACGTGATCTAATATCTGATTACCTGATGTCATACCTGATAACCTGATCTGCTATTTGATGATAGTAAACATTGAAGATTAAGTTTTAAAGCAGTTGATGACGACAAGAAATGATTTGGTGAAACTGGTGAAATAAATACATGTGAACAAATAAGAAATACATTTGAACCTATAGCAGACCCTCTCAAAGAATTGATAAATATATTATATATTATATTTTATATATTATATATTATATATATATATTATATATTATATATTATATATTATATATTATATTTTATATATTATATATTATATATATATTATATATTATATATTATATATTATATATTATATATTACTTATTATATATTATATATTACATAATATATATTATATATTGTGTATTATATATTATGTATTATATATTTTATATTATATATTTTATATTATATATTATATATTATATATTACATATTATATATTATATATTACATAATATATATTATATATT
Organism: Nowickia ferox; assembly: GCA_936439885.1. Lineage (NCBI taxonomy): Eukaryota > Metazoa > Arthropoda > Insecta > Diptera > Tachinidae > Nowickia > Nowickia ferox. Next base: position 51,104,379 of record OW387023.1, on the reverse strand, counting down.
GTGTATTATATATTATGTATTATATATTTTATATTATAGATTTTATATTATATATTATATATTATATTTTATATATTATATATTATATTTTATATATTATATATTATATATTACATATTATATATTATATATTGTGTATTATATATTATATATTATATATTACATAATATATATTATATATTGTGTATTATATATTATGTATTATATATTTATATTATATATTATATATTTATATTATATATTACAAATTATATATTATATATTGTGTAATATTTATTATGTAGTATATATTTTATATTATGTTTTATATTTTATATTATATATTATATATTACATAATATATATTATATATTATATATTACATATTATATATTGTGTATTATATATTACATATTATATGTTATGTATTATATATTGTTTATTATGAATTATAATACTTTTATTACTATTTAATATACACATATCATTATAAAATCACCTCTAGATTTGGTTGATGTAGTTTCATATTGGTCACATTTTATTCCTGATTGATTGAGATAAGCATGGCCATTCTCAACGTGATCATTATTTTGTTTTTCGGCACTCTTAACTAATGTCCCTTTCGGGATGCTTTCGTATGTACGTGCTTCGGATGTTTCGCGAGCTGATTCGGTTGTTGAATATAAAACTGCAGATGGTGATGTAAAAGAAGGACCCACAGAATAATTTTTTGTCTCATTTTGTGTTAGTTGCAGTTGTTGTACTTCACGTTCCTTTAGTACAACTGTGTCATTTTTATGCTTATGCTTAGAACTAGTTAATGCATTTTTTTTTCTTAAACACTGACGAAAATACCTTTGAATTATGTAAATAGCATTCATGTACCTTTTGTAATATGTTTTTCCATTTGCTGAAAAATTATTATTGGTATTGACATGATCTAATAAGTTTTGTGAAGATATTTTTTGGACTGTAGTCAAGTCCTCTCTTTGCAAGCTGTTTGCATATGAATTGCGAACAGTTTTTCCACATGTACATTTTACAAACTGTGTGGAAATGAAACGTTCTCCATTGAAAAAGTAGTTTTCATAGGCCGTGTAATCAATTTTTTTGGGAGTAATTTTTGCATCTGCTCCGGTAGAAACTTTAATGTGACGAAAATATTCCACAGCAAAATCACATAAATTTTGAGGTTGTTCCTTGAGTACCGCTTTAGTTAGATCTTTTATAAGGTTTGTAAGAGCTTCTGGCATTATGGAATAAGCCAAAGCTACTGGAAACTGGTAACGTTGAGGGGTTTTTATATAGGAAAATTCATATTTTAAAGTTTTGTTTTCAAACATATTCAATGCGTACTTTTCTTTTTCAAATAGTCGTGAATGGAAATAATTTTCTGCAAATTTGTATATATCCTCTGGCATTTCCTTTAGAATTTCTTTTGTAAGATCCTTCATCAGATCTCGAAGAAGCTGAAGAACTTGAGGTGATGAAACCATACACATTTTTAATATCTTTAAAGTTTCTTTTTATTATATAATAAATACAACACTTAAAGGTTTTCTTGTTTTCACTTTAGATGTTGGATCAATAATAAAATAAATGTAGTTCGCAAATCAAAACATTGAAAAAAATTGTTGCCGCGGACAACCAAAAACAATAACAAATAATTCATATAGAATTTTCTAAGGGAAAAATTGTTAAGAACACTCATTGGAATTGGAATAAGTCATAAGTCATGTACATACATACATACATATGTATGTGTTCATATTGACCTAATTAAAGTAAAATGCTTTTGGAATGTTCATATGTATGTACAATATTATGCCGAGTACACACTTTCATTTCCGATAGTTTTCTTTGTGTGGCATTGCTTTCCATATAAAAACATAAAAAACGTTGGGTATATATTGAAAATGACACCACAGAATGACAACACAAGAAATGCCAAATGTGTCTATAGGCCTGCACAGATATATCTGTTCGCATCAGTTTAGCATGTGTGTTGGTTCTGATATGTTTTGTTATGTTAATTAGCTTTTCTGTTACTGGTTGTTATTGTTATTTTTTTACAACTGTTTTTGTGTGGTTGTATAATGAACAAATGAGAACAACACGTTTGTTTGTATCTGTTTTTCTGAAACAAATCAAACTGATTTTAACATAAGTAACATATCGTGTGTTGAGAAAAAATATGCATAGTTGGTGAATGAAAGACTGTTTAGATACTTTGTTTTTGTGCTTGGAGGTTAAACATGCTAACAAAATATTTTTTTTTGTAATTTTTTAAACCTTAACTTGCACCTGATTATAAGATTTGCAAATAAGTTTTAAGCGTTGAAAAATTGTGAAAAACGAACATTTTTAAGGTAAAAAGTGTACAAGTGTTAGGTACCCTAACCTAGACACGTTCAGGTTATATTAAAATGTTTACAAAAGTTGTTCAGGTTTATCATAACTAAAACTTTGCCAAATATTGTTAGCAATACATTAAAGTCCCTGTTAGTTATTCTAAAAAAAAAGTGCACAAAATTTGTTTCTTTACTTTTGCAAAAAAGTGAGCGAATGAGAAATATGTAATTTTTTTGCGTAACATGTAAATAAGATTTACTTAGTGAACTCTTAGCTACATTATTGTCATATATAATTGTTCAGATTCCAAACTATACTAAAATAAAATAAGTATTTTCTGTTTGCACAGGTTGAACAATTTATTTGGAATGAAAAGTATTTGATAATAACGTAACAATATTTCAAGTGTAATACTGATTAAAATTAAATCAATAAACAAAGTGTTTTTAGTACAAGTAGTTTGTAAATGAAATATTTAAATAAATGTTTGTTTCTTTAACATCCTTCCTCAAACGACTTGTATGCCCGCTTTGCTTCTGTGATGTTCCAATTTTATTGAATTTAGGGGCTTTGTTAGCATATCGGCTATCATATTTTCACTTGGACAAAATAAGCATTAACATGACCATCATCCACATATTGTTTGACAAAATACTTCTTCGTATCAATATATTTAGTTCTGCAGCTAAATCGACCGTCTTCAACTAATCGTAGGCAACTTTCATTGTCTTCAAATATTACTGTAGGTTCAGCTTGCTTAACATTCATATCTTTTAATAAAATTCGCAGCCATACAGCTTCCTTACAAGCTTCTGAAAGTGATATAAACTCGGACTCTGTGGACGATAAAGCCACACAAGATGGTTTCTTACAACACCAGCTTATGCTGCCATTATTGATCTGAAATATAAATCCGGTGTTAGACTTACGATCTGCATTATTTTCTGCCCAATTGGCGTCTGCATAACCTATTAATGTATTAAATGTTGTATTGTTCTCAATAAGTTTCAAATACAACTCAGCGGTACCTTTTAAATATCGCAATATGCGTTTAAATTCGTTCCAATCGTTTTGACTAGGACAATTATTATTTTGAGCCAATATTGAAACGCTTGATGCTATATCCGGTCGAGTATTAACACTTATATATAATAGTGAACCAATTAATTTTCTATATTCATCATTGCACATTAAATTTTCGGACTTAAATTTACCAAAACCAGGATCAAGAGGAAATTTTGTTACTTTTGCATTTACCATGCCGAATTCTATAATTTTACTTTTAATATAGTTCTTCTGTCGAATACAAAAATTTAGATTTTTGTCTCTAATAACTTCCTTACCAAGATAATGACGAATAATTTCAAAATTATTCTTAACAAATTTTCAATTTCATCAATAGATTTCTTATATTTAGCAGCTATCAAAATGTCATCGACGTAAATAAGTATATATATATTTCCTTCCTCGACGAGAGATTTTGTATAAAGACAAGGGTCTGCTAAATTTTGATGAAATCCACCTTTTAATAAAACATTATGTAGTGTTTTGTTCCATACATTAGCTGATTGTTTTAAGCCGTATAAAACCTTTCATTAGCTTACACACGTATTTTGAACTCCGTTTTTCGAAACAGGGTGGTAGCATCATGTATATATCATTTTCTAGGATACCATTCAAAAATGCTGAATTCACGTCTACATGAACAACTTTCATTTTGTTAACTCCTGCAATGGATAACATTGTTCTGAAAGTAGTTTGTCTAACTACTGGGGCAAATATTTCATTGTAGTCTGTACCATATTTCTGACTAAATCCTCTTGCCACTAATCGTGCTTTATACTGTTTTATGTTATCATTAACATCACGTTTAATTTTGAAGGTCCACTTGCAAGTAACAATGTTAACATTAGGAGGCGGTGTTACCAAACTCCAAGTTTCAGTTTTCTTTAACACATCAATTTGATTTTTCATAGCATGTAGCCATTCATTCTTTTGCTGACAGTTAATAGCCTTATTATGTGTCTTTGGTTCTATTACTTCAGAGCTGCACGTACCTAGGGTTAAATAATCAGGCTTCTTTCCTTTAGTACTTTTAGAAGATCTTCTTAAATTACTTTCTATATTAACATTTTCGACAAGTAAAGGGTGTTTTTTATTGAGGTATAGAACTTTAAGTTGGCATCACTTTTTTAACTGGCGGCCATTTTGTCAGCTGTCAAGTGATTAATATTTAGTTTGGTTTGCCATTTCATCATGAACAGGTTGACAAAAGAACAACGCTTGCAAATCGTGCAAATTTATTTCGAAAATAATGGTTCAGTTCGCGAAGTTTACCGCAAGCTCCGTCCATTTTATGGTCGACATAATCGTCCATCAGAGCAATTAATTCGGTTAACCATGGATCGTTTTCGCACTACGTTTACTCTATGTGATAATACGCATCCGCTGAAGTCGCTCGTCTACGCCAACAAACCAGAAACGTTAGGGGACTTGGAAGCCAACATTCGTGGCGTTATTGCCAACATACGGCCCCATATGCTCGAAAAAGTGGTTGAAAATTGGACCTGTAGAATTGGCTTTATTCGAGCCAGCCGCGGCGGCCACATGCCCGAAATCATATTTAAACGTTAATGGCATAAAATTATCCTTCCAATAAAGCCAAATTGATGGACATTAAAACGATTTTCTTGTGTTTTATTTCAATTCGAAGTTCTATACCTCTAAAAAAACACCCTATATATCATTATTAGATCATTCTGAAACTGGTACTTCTTCAAATTGAGCATTTTCGGAGCCATCAAAACTTCATTCGTAGTGCTTTTTCTCTCGCTTTCTTCTATTTGATTAATCTCATTTTCCTTGCGACAAAGTGTCTCTACTAATATTTCAGATTTATCTTCCGTTATTTTATGATCTTTTATAGTAATTTCCTCAAAGTGATCCATAAATTTCACATCTCTGCTGATTTCAATTCTATTTGTGGATCTGTCAAGTATTCTATAACCTTTAGAATGACTGTCGTATCCCACAAATATGTATTCTTTACTTCTGTTGTCTAATTTTCTTAATTTTTCTCTGGGAATTAAAACAAACGCCCTTGACCCAAAAACTTTTAAATTTTTTATTTCAGGTTTCAACTTCATATGGATTTTTTGAAACAGGACTTTGCACTAATCGGTTTTGTAAGTAGTTTGCTGTCAGAAGAGCTTCACCCCACAAGTAGTTAGGAAGTTTTGCATCATTTAATAAACATCTGACCATTTCAACTAAGGTCCTATTCTTTCTCTCAGCAACCCCATTTTGCTGTGGGTTATAAGCAACTGTCAATTGGTGAACTATTCCGAGATTTTCTAAGTGTTCTTTATACTTTCTAGAGGTATATTCTCCTCCATTATCCGATCTCACAATATTAGGATATTTTCCAAATTTATTTATAACAGCTGTCAAGTACATTTTTGTCTTTTCGAAAACTTCTGCCTTATTTCGAAGTAAATAAACTATGGTGTATCGACTAAAATCATCTACAAATATGACAAAATAACGGAATCCGCTAATAGTGCTTGTCTGCATTGGACCACAGACGTCGCTGTGAACTAAATCCATAACATTGTTCGTTACACAACTTGAATTTTTAAAAGGAATCTTGACCATTTTGCTTTTGATACAAACTTCACAACTCTTTCTAACACCACAGTCAATAATTTTAAAATCGCTTACCGTTTTAGCATCTTGCATACTTCTTACGTCATCAATATTTCTATAACCGAAAACTCTGTGCCAGTAATGTTGACACTTTTGTTCTTTGCACTCAGCAATTAATGCTCTCTCAGCTCTAAATGTACTTAGTATGAATAATTCGTTATTATTATCTGCAATTGCAACTTCTTTGCCAGAACTATCTTGAATACTACACAGCGATTTGTAAAAAACTACTAGAAAGCCATTCTTTAATATTTTATTACCTGATAAGAGGTTGCCATGAAAACTCGGAATGAACAAAACATCTTTTATCATTATAATCTGCCTTTCATTTTTGCTATTAGTTACTTCAATTGTGCACATACCTTTTCCGCTTGATACAATTGTTTCCCCACTAGCCACTGTCACATTTTCTTTTATGGATTTATTGACAGAAGCAAAATCAGATATACTCGTACTTTTGTGACATGTTGCTCCAGAATCCAAAATCCAGTTGCTGGCACCGTTTGGTAGTCCAAAACACATACGACTTTTATTAGATTCACTTGCTCTTGTCTGTTGTTTTTCTAGCCCTAATTTCTTAAGCTTCCAACAATTCTTCTTAATGTGGCCTTTAAATTTACAATGATGACATACTTTTTGTTTTTGCCAATCTTGCGCACTAGATTTCATTGCTGTGTTTGTCTTTGTGTCATTTTTTTGACGTCGATATTCTTCAATCAAACTGATTTCAACTACTCTCATAGTTAATCCATCTCATTTACGGCCTTCCAACGCTTTAACCAATGTATCAAATGAAGACGGTAAACTGCTCAATAGCATTGCCACAAGCCATCGCTCCGTAAATTCTTCACCCAAAGCCTAAAGTTTTTCAAACAAAACTTTAATTTCCATTATATGTTCTGAAATATCACGTTCCATGGAAAAACGCAAACCACATATCGTGCGTATCAACCAAACACTGGAGACTAATGTGTCCTTCTCATGGTGACTTTTAAGAATATTCCAAGCTTCATGAGCTGACTCCGCTTTCTTAATTAGAAACAATTGTGGATCTGCCACCAACAAACTAATGATAGCTGTTGCCTCATCGTTTTCTTTGCTCCACGTTGATGTTGATGGTGTTGGTTCACTTTCACTTACACATTTCCAAAGCTTTTCACGCTTTAATATAAGTTCTAACTTGAATTTCCATAAGTTATATTTGTCGCTATTAAGTTTTACGAACGATGACTTTAATATATCCATTGCAAAATTTAACTGGGCCCATAACCTGTTCAGATTCCAAACTATACTATAAGAAAATAAGTATTTTCTGTTTACACAGGTTGAACAATTTATTTGGAATGAAAAGTATTTGATAATAACGTAACAATATTTCAAGTGTAATACTGATTAAAATTAAATCAATAAACAAAGTGTACAAGTAGTTTGTAAATGAAATATTTAAATAAATATTTGTTTCTTTAACAATAATTACATAAAGGCTACCACCAAGTCTGAATTAGCTATTGGACAAAAACTGATGACACCATTGTTGGAAAGTGCACTGATTTTCGAAGTCTTTGGAGGCCCATAAAAAAATTGGTCACCAAAATCACCAAACTAAGCACAGAGCTTACCATTCTTTGATAGTAGAATCGAACCTATACTGTCAAGTCTATCTGTTGTTTTCATTGTGGTAAATCTTAATTAACCAAGAAAACCTTAAAATCTCTGCATTACGAAACAAACTAAAATATAATTGTAATAAATCTGTATTGACATTTTATTTGACAAGTGTTGATACTATGCATAAATTTTTAAAACTACTGACGAAATCCACTTAATTTAATAAAGTATTTATACCTGCACAAAATCTAACAGATTTTAATTAAAGCTTTACGCGAATCTATACCGTTTACACCAAGTTTTTTTTGGCATTTATCAAGAATTTTTTATCCAAAACAAAAAGAATTAATAGAAAAATTTTCAAAACTACAACCAAACTACTGCAATATAGCACATTTTTAAGCAGAACGTAGCTAATTCAATCATCTTTTCTAAAAATATGTTGTACAGGGTAGTAAAAATAAAATAAAAAAATTGAGTTTGAATAGATTTCCTACAAATCTACATCCAAATAAGATTTCGTGACCATTTTAGCATTTTTGCTGCTAAATTTAGCATCTTTTCGTTGATTTAGCAGTTAGCATTTTCTTTAGCATTTTCAATTATTTATTTAGCATTTTCTTGCATTTTTTAATAATATAATCTATTAAATTTTTAAGAATATAACCTATGCCATTTTGGGTATATTACTAATTTTCACAAGCATGTGAATGTCAACCTGGAGCCTGATTCTCAAGACCTACAAATATTGTAATATATGAAAATATTATACTTTCACAACTATTTTACTTGTATTAGAAAACAAGCAACTTGATTATATTTTGCTTCCATTCTTCACAACATTTCTACAATTAGCTGCAGCATTGGATAATAATAAGAGTATTTAAAGTTGAAAAAATTAAACTAATTGTAGAAGGTTCTAAAAAATTAAAAATTGATACAAAATCGAATAAAGTTGCTTGTTTTGTAAAGATTTTTTTGTTTGAGGCCTTTAAACTTATTATGTTTTTAATGTAATTCTCAATAACATATTAAGAGTTTTTTCGCTTATTAAGAAAAATTTTGGTTTGAAATCTACTGATGAGTACCGTAAGCAAAAATTCCTTACATATTTAAGCAAATATTTGGTCATATATTTAATACGTAATAATTAATGATTCTTTTATTTGCATACAAAGTTTTGTATATACATATGTACATAATAAAAGGAGGATTCGTTTAAATTTTTTTTTTATTGTTACATCATAATTCGGTACATTTTAGACCGATTGTAAAAATCCTTTTTTATCTGAGAGGGTATAGCTTCCCATTGATCCCATTAGGGCGCGGGCACGCCCATAAATTTTTTTATTTAATTTTATAATATTATACTTATTTGATTGCTGCGAAACTTATCAAACACCTTGTAATTACACAATTCGAAAGTTGAAAAACATGGGCAGGGTTATGCCCCTTAAAATTTATTAAAATATTTCACGCGGTTCTACTTAACTGATATTTACGAAACTTACCACACACCTTGAGCTCTAAAATAGACATTATACTCCTTTTTTAAAAATTGGCGGAGTCACGCCCATTAAAATTTAATATTATATTTCACAAGCTTCTATTTCACCGATTTTTACAAAATTTGGCACACACTCTGAGCTTAAATAAATGCACAATCCTGCGTTCAAAAAAGTGGACGGGCACGCCCATTAAATTTAAATTTTTCGAAACTTGGCACACACCTTGAACTCTTAAAAATACACAACCTTGTTTTAAAAAAAGTGGGCGTAGCCTCGGTTTATAAAATTTAATACTATATTTCACGTGCTTTTACTTAATCGATCTTTACGAAACTTGGCTCCCACCCTGAGCTTTAAAAAATACTCAAGCATGTGTTAAAAAAAGTAGGCGGAGATACGCCTGTGTAAGCTTAGTATTAAATTATATGTACTTCTGCTTATCCGATTCCCGTGAAACTTGGCAAGCACTTTGGGCTCCTAGAACGACATAATAGCACATACCTCGAACACTGAAATTTATACGATTTTGTATTTAAAAAAGTGGGCGTCGCAACGCCCATTAACATTTAGTATAATATTATATGTACTTCTTCTTCGTGATGTACTGTAAATAAAATAACTAATTTTAGGAGCAAAGACTGGACCATATTTCTAAATACAAGATTGTGTCATGTTAAGAGCCTAAGGTGTACTCAAAATTTCATGGTAATCGATTGTGTGCAAGTGTATAAAATACAATATCAGTTTAAGGAGCGTTTTCCAACCAGTTTTTTTAGACACGAAATATAGCCATTGCAAACGCTTAAATTGTTTGCTCAGTCTCGAAAAATCGGTTAGGTAGAAACAAATAAAATACAGTATTAAATGTTTAGGGGCGTACCCCGGCTACTTTAACAAAGCTAAAATTGTGCCATTACAAGGGCCTAAGAAGTGTGACGACTTTCATAGAAATCGGTTGTATGGAAGTACATAAAATTAGATTCTAAATTTTAGTGGTCACGCCCATTTTATCTAAATTAAAAAGATGGCAGCTATGACCTCTCAGATAAAAAAAATAATTTTTGAAATCTATCATTAGATGAGGGTTATTCGATGTCGGCGCAATCACCATTAATTTTGAAGTTTATTTAATAAGCTCATTAATTTAACCATATTGAGTAAAAGAAGGCTTAATTATATATTGTGAAATTCAAAAGAATACGCATTCATTTTTAGCTCTTCGGTGTATATTTTGCTTCAAACCGATCTTTTCCAAAAAATATTTAAAAAAATTAATATAATTAATTTTATTTTTCGAAATATGACGCGAGCCCAAAAGTATGCACTAAAAAGGTAAAAACAAAACTAAAAAAAATTAAACAGACTTCAAAAATAAGCACTAAAAAGCTAAAAATAATATAGATCTAGTTAAATAAAATATTTTTACATAATATGTTACCTATAGTGCTGTTTGAAGTTGGTGCAATTAATACTGGTACTGGGTTTTATGTACATATATATGTGCCCTTAATTATGAAAGTGGTCTAAGTCATGTGCATTTTTGCTTCGAAATATTAAATATTTATTTAAATTTATTTCAATAAATATTTAGTTAATATTAAATAAATTTATACTAATCGAGACTGGTACAACTCTTAATTAAAATGTTGCATACTATAAAAATATTTTTTGATTTGTTCAAATGTAATCTACTAAATATCTCGACCAAAGAAATATTTGACTTAGACCACTTTCATAATTAAGGGCACATATGTATATGTATGTATGTGCTTAGTTACCAATATTGCTGGTAAGTTTTATTTCTTCACCTTTTACATATATTTTAGAACATCTTGCATTGGATTTTAAAAAATGGCAAACACTTTGAAATGAAACTGATCCAGCAGTCCAACTTAGGTGATGATAGTTTTTTGTTAACCACTTTTCTTCTCTTTGCTTTTTTATTGATAACCATTTTTATAATGTTTTATAATGAAATTGTTATATTCATAATTGTTGAAAACAATCGAATAGTGCCTACTACTTCGTGTAGCACACACAAATACTTGTGAAATACCCAGTTGGAATTTTGTCTGCTGGTACAAATCTAATTTCATAAAAAAGTGAAACTACTTAAATTTATTATCCTTTATTACACAAATTTAATTAAACAAAAACCCAACATGTCTACACTGAAAGCATTGGCTGCCGATTTATTACGATATATTGAGATGGATTTAAATGCGTTAAAAGAGGATTATGAAAACTCCCAAGATTATTTTATTATTTTATTTTACACGCGCTTCAATTCCAAAAACGAGAATTGGACACTTTGTGGTCAGATATTGACAAAAAATATAAACAGATTAGGGAATCTCTTGATTTAAGTGAGTCAGCAAAGGAAAGATTAGGGCAGCGAAGCAATTCTATAGAAGTACTATGATAAAAATTGAAGAATCTATTGATACCCTTACTCGAATAAATGAAATCCGATTGCAAGAAACACGACCCTCTTTATTAAATGCCACATTAACGCAACCCAATGACTCTACAGAAACATTTAATGTACCACCATGCGACATGCCAATATTTAGTGGTGATTTCAAAACATGGGCCTCATTCCGAGATCTCTTTAAAGCTATTTATGGCAATAATACCCATTTAAGTGGAGTTGAGAAACTTTTCCACTTGAAACAAAAAACGAGCGGTGAAGCCACAGAAATTGTAGACAATGCTCCCTTAACAAATGATGGTTTTCTTATCGCATGGAATCATCTAGTTTCCCAATATGAAAATAAAAGAATGGAAGTTAATGCCCAATTAAAATCATTACTTAATTTGCCCACTGTGAGTACAATGTGTAGTAACTCAATAAGAAAGCTCCAAAGAAAAATAAATTGTTGTTTTTCAAATTTGATTTCATTGAATATAGACACAGATAATTGGGATCCTATTTTTGTGTATCTATGTTCAACAAAACTACCCAGAGAAGTACGTATACAGTTTGAAAAAACACTTTCTGATTGTTCAGAAATGCCATCATGGACTGATCTCGATTTGTTTTTGACAAATACTTATAAGGAGCTAACATTAGTTAATGATGTTCCGAATCAATTTTATCATCAAAACACCCACCCAAAAGCCAAGCAGTTCCAGGAAAATAACAATCTGTTTGACAGAAGAGGCAAAACTTTTCATAATATAACCTATTATCAAAAAGAAACACACCCCAAAATCAAACCCCAGAACAAATTCACAAAATCAACCCAAAATACCCAAAATCAGTCAAAACTTACAAGTAATACAAATTCACAGAGTAAACCCGATGGATCAATTTTCAAACTTTGCAAAAATAATCACACCCTAAGAGAGTGCTCTGCATTTAACTCATTAGGAATAAATGATAGGATAGAATTTGTAAAAAAAAATTTAACATGTTATAATTGTTTAGCGATTGCCCACATAATCAAGGACTGTCATAGCACCTTTACATGCAGATACTGCGGTGGAAAACACAATACAGCACAATCTTTCTCGACACATACCCGTGAAAGCAAACCCATGTTAGACGACAGAACAAAATTGCTAGGAACAGCAGTTCTAAATGTTGAGGTTCAAGGAGAAAAATTCCCAGCTAGAGCCCTAATTGAAACAGCTTCATATTTTTCGTTTATTTCTGACAAACTTAGACAAAAACTTAGGGTGTAGTGGCACCCATTGTTGCTGAAATTTCAGGACTTAATGAAGTAGTTTCAGCACAATCAAATAAATTATGTGATGTAATGTTACGGTCCAACACAGAAAATAATTTCAAATTGAATATCCAAGCGATTGTTGTTAAAACTCTCACAAAAAATGTACCCACCCAACACTTAAACCCATCCCACGTAAAAGAATTAGAGGATATTGAATTAGCTGTGCAGAAATTCTACGAAAGCAGACCCATAGATTTCATAATTGGCAACGATTTTTACCTACAGATCTTAAAATCAGGTGTTAAAAAAGATTTTCTTAATACCTTTATAGCTCAAGAAACCGAATTTGGTTGAATTTTGACCGGACCCTTCCATACCCAACCCATTGTCTCATATTTCAATTCTGTAAAACTTGATAAATTTATAACCAAGTTTTGGGAAATTGAAGATATACCTACCAAACCCAATACATCTGAAGAAGGCTTAGCTTGTGAAGAAAACTATGTTACAACTACATATAAATTACCCAACGGCCGTTATCAAGTAATTCTTCCATTTAGATCCCCAACAATTGAATTAGGAAATTCACGCCATATCGCAATGACTCAATTTTTATAAAAGGAAAGAAATTTGATGCAAAAACCCGAACTAAAACTAGATTATGATAACGTGCTGCAAGAATATATTGACTTAGGTCATATGAAACCCATAACGTATAACCCTAAAATAACTTCAAACAACCAGTATTACTTACCCCATCATGCTGTCATAAAAGTGGAACGTGTTACGACAAAAATAAGAGTTGTTTTTAATGCCTCGAGTAAAACTTCTAACAGTAATAGTTTAAATGACATTTTGTACACTGGTCCCACCCTACAAGATTTAGTTGTACTTATCTTGAAATGGCGCTTTTATAAAATTGTTTTTAACGCCGACATTACAAAAATGTACAGGCAAAATATGTTAAACCCAACCCAAACACCCTTCCAACGAATACTCTTTCGTAAAAGCGTTAATGAACCCATTCAAGAATTTGAACTGCAAACAGTGACTTTTGGAGTCAATTACTCTCCATATTTGGCTATTAGAATCCTACACGAATTAGCCAAAGACATTCAAAATTGCTTCGAAGATTTTGAAAAATAATATGTATGTAGATGACGTTTTGGCTGGAGGTCAAACAATTGAAGAAGCTAAAAATGCTCAAACACAATTGATCACAGCTCTTGACTCTACTGGATTCCCACTGAGAAAATGGACTTCTAACACTAAAGAATTATTAATAGCCTAGCCGAAGAACACTTGCTTAACGTCGATTTACTCACCCTACCCGATTCAAATAATGCCAAAACATTAGGCATAAGATGGAATGCCAAGGAAGATGCTTTCTTTTTTAGTGTTACAATAATTGAAAGAAAATCAGCATACACAAAGCGAACTGTTTTGTCAGACATAGTTCGCCTATTTGACCCAGCTGGTTGTCTAGCGCTAATTGTCATTTCTGCCAAGATTACTCTGCAGCAAATATGGCAGGACTATACAGCATGGAATTAATTTCTTACACCACTCACCCTAATCCAATGGCACAAGTTTTTGCAGTTCTACGGCAATATTGATTAAATTCGCATTCCGACGTGGATTAATTTTTCACTTTCAGCAAAAATCGAGTTTCATGGCTTTTCAGATGCTTCTGAAAAGGCCTACTCAGCAGTTTTATATGCTCGAGTTACACCCGTAGACGGGCCTTATACCGTAACCCTACTTCTCGCTAAAACGAGAGTTGCACCAATCAAAGTAATCTCGCTACCAAAATTAGAACTTTGTAATGCTGTATTGTTATGTATTATTACCCACAATAACCCAACTAAATTTACAGCAACATCAAACATATTTTTGGACAGAGTCATCAATAGTCTTAGCTTGGCTCAGCAAACCACCCAACTGATGGAACACTTTTGTATCAAACGGAGTTTCTCCAATTTTGGAAACTGTAGGCGTGGACAACTGGAACCATATTGCTTCGTATGATAACCCCACTGATGTTGCCGGCCGAGGATGCGGAAGAATTAAAAGAAGACAGGCTGTGGTGGAATGTACCACTATGGCTGAAAGAAACACTATCAAAATGGCCAACAACACACAAACCCTTTGAAACTCAAGCTGAAGCAAAAATTAGTCAATCATTTTCGACTATAGTCAGAATAAACCCACCCATCGAAAATGAACTAATAGTTTACAAAACTTGACGTGGCACTTCATACCGTCTGGAGCCCCACACATGGGTGGCTTATGGGAAGCGGGCGTAAAAAGCTTCAAATCGCATTTAAAAAATTGAATACGTTGAAATACACGTTCGAAGAATTGAATTGAATTGAATTGAAGAATTTCTAGAATTGAAGGATGTCTCAACTCAAGACCCTTAAAACCCTCAATATCTCAATCCTTTAACCCAGCTCATTTTTTAATAGGTTCTCCAGTCATCACCCCACCCGAGCCCGACTGTAGCAATGGCAATATTACCCTAGCTAATAGATGGCAAAAGCTGAAAATTCAATATAATAACTTTTGCAGACGATGGAAAGATGAATATCTTAAAGAGATGCATAAAAGATATAAGTGGAAGAACCCGAAGCGACAAGTTGAAGTTAATGACATTGTTGTTATCAGACAAGATAACTTACCCCCAAATGAATTGTTACTTGGACGTGTAATTAAAACTTACCCAGGTAGTGACGGACATATCAGAGTTGCCGACATACGTACTCTAAATGGGACTTTGACACGTCCAATAACAAAACTTGTAGTTCTCCCCACGACGTAAATTCTTCGTAAAGTTCATTGTGTAAACACACTAACCCATTCACATACATACACAACTAACTCATTTATAGTCACCATAACTCATTACTTAAAGGTCTGATCACTGTCATGTTTTCAACAACAAATTTAATTATCCAATTAACCCATAAAATTATTATTATAGTGATCTATCCTTTAAGTATTA
Source organism: Nowickia ferox (assembly GCA_936439885.1). NCBI lineage: Eukaryota > Metazoa > Arthropoda > Insecta > Diptera > Tachinidae > Nowickia > Nowickia ferox. The sequence goes on along the minus strand of OW387023.1, from coordinate 51,088,549 downwards.
CACTCATTTTAACCCATATATCATTTCAATTCTATTTATTTTCACAAATTCTCATACAGATCATGGAATACTCGTGGAAAATCTAATCGTCAAGAGCAACGCCATCGAGTCAAACGCAATAACTTGCGGCGTCATTTCGGTTGTGGCTTATTTCAAGCGGATCATAAGTTAACAAACTGTAAAAAATTCATAAAGATGAATTTATCCCAAAAATATAAAACCGTTGTCGGTTTGCATTACTGCGTAAATTGCCTTGCTAGGAACCACTTAATAGGCAAGTGTACAAGCAAAGCCCGCTGTCGCAATGCAGTGGAAAGCACCACTCGATATTACATGGTCCCGGAAGGATATTAAAAAACATATCCACAACATCATCATCGGCATCTCATAAAAAACCACCCGTTCCAACACCTCGGGTGCTATACCCTTTAGCTTGCCAACGTCCTTACAGAAGGTTCGTGTGCCCACAGCTGAAATTCATGTAATGACAGAAGTCGGATGCCAGTCGATTAGGACTGTAATAAACCCAAGCTCTATATCGTCACGCGTTGCCAATTCATGTGCGGAAAAAATTAATTCAACACTTTCAGTGTGGATGGACGAAAGTATACAAAGTTAACAATAACCGCCAACATGTCATCAACCAACAATAATGACATGTACTTTTTGGTAGAAAGGGAATTACCAAAGAATCCATATTATTCACCCGTTCAAGAGTCCATCAAGGACAAATTTGGCAATCTAGCTTTAGCGGATCCAAATTTCTATTGTAATACCCCAGTAGAAATTGAATTGGGATCTAGTTTAGATACTTTAGCTGGAAATTTATCTGATAAAGATTTAAAAACAGTTAGAAAGTTTTTCCCACAACTGGATGAGTTTAATACTTATTTCTCCGATATGAGGAGCAACAAAAAAAATAAAACAACTGCTGCATTTTTTGTTATTGAAAATGCAGCTATACAAATATAAATTAATTTAAAATAAATGTTATAATAGTTCCTAAGAAAATTGACTGGTGCATTTTGTTAATTGTTGCATTTTTGTTAGCGGCAATGCACCTAAACATATTATAACAATTCTTTGGAAAAAATACAATTAATAAAGTTATAAATATATATTAAAATTCTTTGGAATTAATATTCTTTGCAGCGGATAAAGTGTTGAAAATAATTACTAAAATTCTTAAGAAGTCAAACCAGCATGTGTATATATGTATGTATGACCAAACTAATGTTCAGGGAGTAGTGGGGACACTATAACTAAGGGAATAGTGGAAGACACTATAACACCCCCCCCCCCCCCCCGTTTGTTGGAGGTTCCGACGAAATTATATTATTTTTTGGTTTGGAATATATGTTGTTTGTCTGTTCTTAATGAAGTAAATAAAAGTAATTAAGATACATATTGATATGATAATTGAGATATCTATGCTATAACTAATTATTTTTGAATTTTTATCTGTACGTAGTACTTGTTGCACTGTTTTTTCGTACTCTATTTGTTTTAGATATAAAGATTAAATTTTTATGTCTGCTAGTGTTGTATTACTGGTATCTTTAATTTTTGTTATAAGATTAGGTAAGATAATTTTATCGTACAATTTTATTTTAACATGATTAAAAATTTTTATTCAACATGTTTACTATTATTTAAAAAATTATCATTAATTTTTATAAGATTTCTTGTGGTATAGAGAGAATTATTATAATGTGACCTTCGTGAAGCGCTATAGGTACTTTAATATTGGTATAACTGTCAAAGTCTCTGATTAGTTCGAGTTCGGTTTGGGTTAGAATATCTGTGGGGATGATTCCCAGTTTTCCGGAGAAAATAATCTGTCCGATGTCGTCTACATGATGCCGTAAGAGTGAGATGTCATTGTTAATCTGGTATATGTGTTCTATAAATGTTATCTCGTCTTCTATGGTTGAAATTTTATTTCCTATAATATTCTTGAATTTAGTTAAGTAATCTCCGATAGTGTTTTGCTTATAGTTTTTATGATAAGCTATGTTCTGGATGTGGGAGTTCATGACATTGTTTATATAAGTTAGTTTGTTCATCTTGTTTTTTAGGTTTTCGTCACTTGCGTGTAGCAATTTAAAAGTTTTACTTATTTGTTATTCGTCGTCGCTGTCCATTGTACCTGCGATCATTTTAAGGCCTTCACATACAATGTTTAAGAGAGCCCGTTTCTTTCGGAAGTGTGGATTAAGATTTTCTATTTTTATCCTTAATAGCATAAAGTTCTTGTTTACTGTATTTATTAATTTTTTTGATTCGCTACTGGATGTCTTTACGATGTCAATGTTGGTTTTGATTATTTCCATAGTTCGTTCATATTCTGTGGTGTTTTTATTGTGCGCTATTCCTACTTCGACTATTATCCTTTTTATTGTATTGGGTGTTATTCCCATATTGATTACTACTCCTATTATTTGAATGAGTTTTAAATTCTGAACCGTTCCCATTATTGTTCCCAATATATGCGTACCCAGCTTAAAACAGTATATTTATAGCCTGTTCTAAATCTCCTGGCTTCCTACAGAATAAGATGTATTTTTAATAAAAAATATTTTACTTAATAAGTAAAATAATAATTTGGGATTGCGTTAAAAAAAATTAAACTTAAATTGTAAAAATTTCCATAAAAACACTAATTATTAACTTGACAGCACCCGGTCAAAACAAAAATACTTATGTGGCAACACTCTATACTTGAATAGCTGTTGTTGTTATTTACATTTATTTTCTTTACATACTCTTACAACTACAATTTGAAGCTGAAAAAAGTCAGCCAATATAGCAATAATAAAGTAAGAAAATAAAAAAACATGTTGATTATTGAGTTCTTGTTTCAACTTTGTTATTTGTTGAGCTTCTCATTTGCTTAAATGAAAGTTTAACATATTAACTCTAGTTGTGCTAAGAAATTTTTGTGTAAAGGTTCCCTGATGAAATCACGTGGCAGTTTATTTCGATTGCCTGCCTTGCCTTTCCTTTGAGTTTTGATTTTATTAAGTCAGAAAAAAGTAATTGAGACAGTTCGTCATATGTTCGTAAGTGTGGGTATATTCTGTCAATAAGTGTAGTGAACGTCTGTAAATCTTTCGAGTCGCCACAGAATTCAGGTAAGCTGTTTAGGTATTTCAAAGGGTGTATAATTAATCTGTTCATTGGGCCTTCAGCCTGTACTGCCATTTTTAGTTTTTAGTTTTAAAATTTGTTTAAATAGATTTAAAAAAATATTTCAAAAAAAATTTCTCTCTTTTTTTATACACGAATGCGTTTTTCTCGTTTAGTCTTATTTTTAAAATAAATTTTCTTTGCCTTAATTTTTATCAAGGTTATTTTATGTAGGAATTCTTGCAACTTTTTGATTTCTTGTTCTCTGGACGTATGTCCTTCTTTCAATTTCTGTCTCTACGCTTATCCTTTCAGTTACATACATTTAATAATATTAATAAATATAATATAGTTAATTAAGTCAAATTATTACTTTCTGATACTGTTGTTTGCTGGTGTTGAAAATTATATTGTTGTTTGATTGGCTCTACGTTTCCACAGGTAAAAAACTGTTTCCACTGTTGAGTTTAAAGTTGATTAGGACGTATTTCCAAGGATGTAGTTAAAAATTTCTTCACTATTGAGTTAGAGTTTGTTGGTTTTCGTGAATTGACTGATGAATTGTCACTTTTCACTAACTTGGGTTTATAAGGATATATCTTTATATCCTGGCTTTTATATGAATATATTTTTATATTCCTTTTCCACTTCTGTGTTTTTAGTATTGATAAGGATAAATCTTTTTATCCTTTTCTTTGCTCCAGGAGGAGCAAAAAAAATAAAACAACTGGTTTGAGGTTTAGTCAACAAAAAGCGAGCTTTCTTTATTTTCTACTTTCTTAAGTACATTTTTTGTCATTGGAAATGCAGCTATACAAATATAAATTAATTTAAAATAAATGTTATAATAGTTTCTAAGAAATTTGCCTGGTGCATTTTGTTAATTGTTGCATTTTTCTTAGCGGAAATGCACCTAAACAAAGTATAACAATTCTTGGGGGACACTATAACTAAGGGAATAGTGGGAGACACTATAACATTTAATCTCATGAAGCGAAAAGGTACTTTTCCATATGAGTATATTAATACACATTCGAAATTGGATGATAACAATCTCCTTACAATTAATTAATTTTATTGTAATAAAAAATGTTGAGAAGAAGACTAGTCACATGCACCTAAAGTATGGGAAACATTTCGTTGTAGAATCATACGTGATTATATGAGTTTGTATCTTAAAACTCATGTTCTTTTGCTGACAGATATTTTTGAAAACTTTCGAAAAGTTTGCAAAACAATACATTGTCTAGATCCAACTCATTATTATACACTCCCAGGTCTGTCTTGGGATGCAATGTTGAAGCATACAAAAATTTAATTAGAACTTCTAACAGATCTGGAAATGTATAATTTCATCAAATGTGGCATTCGGTGGTCTTAGACAGTGCTGTAAAATACATAGTAAGGCAAATCATAAGTATCTGAGTACTTATAATAAAACGAAGCCCTCTGAGTATATATTATACTTAGATGCAAATAACCTATGCGGTTGGGCTATGTCGGAATATCTTCCGTTGGGTGGTTTTTCATGGACAAATGAGTTTATTCACCCAAATGACATTCCATCTAATTCGGAGACAGGTTATGTATATGAAGTTGACCTAGTTTACCTTTCTGATTGTCATGATCACCACAATGACTTGCCATTTTGTGCTAAAAACAAAATAATTGGCGGAAGTAAGCATGAAAAATTAGACGATCTTTCAAATAAAAAGAGGTATATAATATATTATAAAACCTTGGAACAATGTTTGAATAATGGTTTAGTTTAGGAGAAAGTTTACCGCATTCTTCAATTCAAACAAAGACCATGGTTGAAATCTTATATTGATTTAAATACACAGTGTAGAACTAGAGCTAATAATTCATTCAAAAAATACTTTTTCAAATTATTAAATAATGCTGTGTATGTCAAAACCATGGAAAATGTTGACAAGCAGAAAGATGTGCACTTACGTAGTGAATGGAGTCGTATAGGAAATTTCCATAGTCTTGCACAATTTACGGACTCAATGTGGGCTATACAAATGAATAAAACTTTAACATATTATAGTAAGCCCATTTATTTAGGTTTCTGTATACCAGAGCTATCAAAGTGGAAAATATATGATTTCCACTTCAGCTACATGAAACCCAAATATAAAGAGAAAGTAAATTTAAATTATATGGATACAGACTCTTTTATATATTCTATTCAAACAGATGATTTTTATAGTAACATAAAGAATGATTTGAAAGATCGGTTTGACACTTCGTCATACGCAGAAAATAACCCATTTTATTTCCCGCTCTTAAATAAAAAGGTATTGGGTATGATGAAGGATGACACAGAGGGGAAGTTTATAACCGAATTTGTTGGACTAGCACCAAAAGTTTATTCATACACCACTGAAGGTGGTGAAAATGTGAATAAGGCAAAGGGGGTTAATAAGTGCATTGTAAATAATTGTACTCTAAGAAATTGTACTCAAAGAAATAAATAAATAGCCTTAAGTTGTAAAGATACAAAACGTGAAGGTAGTAATAATAATATTAACACATATAAGAGGTAATGGTGAAATAGAATTACATTTGTTAATAAAAGAAATAGAAATTTATTAATTAATGAAATAGAAAATTTAGAATAATAGGTGATTATATGTAAATACAGTAATGTTTTATAGCAAACGTTTTAAAATCTTTCAAACTATTTGTAAATAAAATAAGAAAACATTTTGAAATAACTATTTGTAAATGTAAAATAAGAAAATTTGATTGTAAATATTAAATATTATATTTATCTCGAAACGTTGCACAATTTTTAAATATTTTTAAATTTAAATACGAAAAACTGTTTGTAAATAAAAAATTGTTATATTGTTTTTGAAAATTTCTTTATTATTTATTTATTTCATATAGTACATGTGAATGTGTAAGTATTACTATAAAGTGTTTAAATAATTTTTTGAACAATTCCAGTTAAGGGTGTATACTCCATCAATCGATCATAAAGAATCAAACAGTAGGCATTTGTATTTTGTGGTACCGGCTTACTAGTTTCAAACACTATTTTAACATCAATAGGTCCGCTCTTTATGATATCATTTTGATAGCTAACATCAATTACAATGATTGGTTTGTTTTTGAATTCTTCGCAGGTGAGAAGTGGTTGAGCTTCTCTCATATAGTAATTTTGTTGAAATTTCGCATACATATCATATAAAATTGCATAAAGATTCTCATCAAACTTTAGGTTTAAGTCATCATATGGATAAGAGTCTGAATTTAAGTGTACTTTAATATTTTTTAAGTCTGAATGAATATATTTATTGTCATTTTCCAAAACTAATATTATAAATCTAGGCCGCTCTCTATTCAGTGATAACTTTACATTTCACTTGTGATTCCCATTAGTAACTATAAAGGTACGTAAAAGTTTAATTTATATATAGCTAGTTCCTCAGAAACACACCATCCAGCATTTCTCATCATATTGCTTTCAAATTGATTTAATGAAACATAATTCTTGATTGTACTACATGGTCCCAAGTATCGGGTTCGATCAATTTCAACTCCATTAATTTCATAACGTATTTCATCAATAAATATGCAACACAATTATTTTTCAGCCTTACATTTGACGGTTCATCACTTTTATTATTCTTTATATTTCCCTCTATAAATAAAAAGCTTTCCGAAGGTAGAACATATAAGTCTTGATTTTGTAGGATAATTCGAATTTCATCATTGTTTTTAAATGACTCAATATATGATACATAACTATGAAAGTCTTTTTTTGTTATACTCTCATCCGAAACCGGCTGCTCCAATACGTTAAGTATGTCAGACATTTTTGTTTACTTTAAATTTAAGTAGCTTTAAGAATCTTTTATTTTCTTCTGTTAACTTCGGTCTTATAGCTTTAACGGTATCTCCAGGAATGTTCAGATTGCTATTTCTTCTTATGTTTTTATTATAAATTATCATTTTTGTCTTGGCCGCAAATGCAACCTTAGCGTTATCTCTTCATCTCTAAAGTTTATTAAACATCCCTTTTGATCAACAATCCAAATTTTAAGATATGTTATTTCTTTAACGTTTACTGGTAGATAAACTAGATTATTAGGGTTCACGTCTAATTTATAGCCTGGAGGAACGTCCAAAGCATGTATGCTCCTTGTATTATATTACATTGAATTTGTATATCATTAACTTTCAGAATATTTACAAGTTGTTTAGATAAATGTACTACTCCTGCCTTTAAAGATTTTCCCGCAAAACAAAGCAATTTACCAATTGATCGCGTTCGATTAAAATAAATTATGTCATGTGAAGAACATATTTCTATTTGTAAAGTATTATTGTTCGGTTCAATTATTATGGTTTTATTAAAATTAGTTTTTTTATATTGTGTATTATGTCGTAAGACCCTATGGGAATTTAAATAATTGCATCTCCAATATGGAAAAGATTGTTATCGTGGTCTACATTCGGAATAGAATTATATGAATGGAAGTCAATTAGGGAGCATTCATACTCATCCGTTAAAATTATAGGTGGGAAATAATTTGCTTTTAAAATTGAAGAGTTTCCGCTTAATGCTAATGTTATTGACATGGTGAATGCTCAATTGTAATAATGCTTTAAAGTAGTTGTTGACTTGGAAAACCTAACCATTTAACATATGCCTTATTTCCTCTAGTTCTCAATACTTTTCCAACCAGAAACGTATTCGGAAAATATGTGCTATGTATTTCAAGTTCTCGTTGGACCTTCATAGTGAACAGACATCATAGTGGTGTTTTTTTACATACATTCATAAGAAAAAAAAACAACAAAAACAAAAAGCATAAATATTCGTAATACATACATATTGACTTTGATAAATACGCTTTATTTGCTTTAATATTATTTTTCACATACCAAGAATCAACAAAACAAAAAATCAAAAAACCTCAAAGTGCCCTTGAGGAATACTTTACATGAGTACCTCAAATAAGAAAAATTGTGAAGTGAGTTCAAATGGCAGAAATACCTATTTTACTGTGAGTTCTGAAGCTCTGAATGAAAACAATAGAAGTATAAAACCTGATGATAGTTTTTTTTAACGGCGAAGCCACTTTTTCGTCAGCGATCAACTTCGCTTTGTCCAATGCCAACTAGTGATTCGTTAACATTACAATTGCCTATTACTTCTTCATATAAGTCAGCGATATCGGGGTCGTGCTCATCAACTAACCAACTTATCACTACAGATAACGGTAGCTCAAAACCCAAGGTCCAAGTCCGAATGGACAGATATATAACTGTAGTAAAGGGTGGGCGAAGCCCAAAATCTTCTAAAATTTCATCTGCTCCAAAGATGTCTAGAGATAACAGCGCATCCACTACTAATCGTCTAAACCGTTTTAAAATTTTGCAAGATGACAACGACAAACCCGATGTATCCTCGAACAAAACCTCCGAACCACCACCAATCTATTTGAGAGAAACAAATTCAAACGCCCTTATTAAAAAATTAATCTCGATCGTTTGTGAAAATAAATTTCACATTGTTCTAATTAAACGTTGTAACATTGATGAAACGAAAATTCAAATTTATGGAGAAAAAGATTTTCGCAAAATGGTTACTGAATTTGAAAAAAGTAAAACAAGTTTCTACACTTACCAGTTCAAGAGTGCTAAAGGCTTACAGATTGTGTTGAAGGTCATAGATTCGTATGTTATTCCTCAAGAAATAAAAGATGCGCTCGTCCTCCAGGGATTTAAGGTAAAAAATTTATTATCAAACATATTAAATAGGGAGAAGATCCCCCAACCTCTATTTCGCGTTAAACTTGAGCCAAATGATATAAAATTAAGAAAAATGAGACCCGTCCAATTTATAGTTTAAAATATCTTTTATACCGATAAATAACAGTTGAAGAACCACACAAGCGTTCAGAGCCCGTACAGTGCCACAATTGCGGAGGTAATCACACTGCTAACTATAGGGGATGACCCGTATATTCTTTCGTTAAACAAACTATAGGACAAAAGCCTAAATTACCTCCAGCTCAATCAGCCAACGCCTACTCCACCACTTTTCCTCAAATGAGCCAACCAATTACTCCACAAGTATCGTATGGCGATGCTGTTAAAACAAATTATGTTCCCGCACAAAAAGTATCACCGCCAATTAATTCAACAAATACAAACTCTAGCCTTAATTTTAATCGCCTTGAAGCTACTATTGATAATCTGGTGCGAACTATAAACAATTTTAAAATAAATATGACTAGCATAATGCAAGAAATGCTGCGAATGCAGAATACACTGATTCAAGCATTAGTTAATAAGCCATGAATACGTTAAAAATATGTTTCTGGATCGCAAACGGCATTCGCCAACACAAAAATGAGCTCGGGCACTTCCTTACGGAAAAAAAATTTATATAATGTTGGTTTCTGAGATTCATTCGACTTCGAGAAGCCTTTTCAAAATCAATAGTTACACGTTATATGATACAAAGGACCCGAGAGGAAGACCATGAGGTGGATCAGCAATTTTAATAAATTCGAGACTCAAGCACTATATTCTTGATAACATTTGTGAAGAACACTTACAAGCAACAAATATCTGCATTGAAATTTTTTTTACAAATTTCGTGATATCATCAATTTACTCCTCTCCCAGATTTTCAATCACTTAGGATCAATTCGAGAATTTCTACAAATCTCTTGGGCCTTGTTTGGTAGCAGATGGCAACTACAATGCAAAACATACGTTCTGGGGTTCGCGTCTTATTAGGCCGAGAGGTCGGGCGTTGTTCAACACAATTTTAAAAATGGACTTGGATGTCATTTCGGGTGGCCTACGCATATACACAAAATTCCGGAACGGAAAACATTAAGCTAAGAACATCCGAAGATATTGAATTTAACGTTGCCAATATTAACGAAAATATTAAACAGGCTGCTGCACATGCCACTACCTCCCAACCGTAGACTGGCTGTAATAGAATTTATTCTACGGATATTGAACTTCTTGTATGTGAAAAAAGGAGAGCTAGAAGAGAATGGCAACAACACAGATCACCCCTAAATAAAATCAGACTCAAAGAATGTACTAGACAACTCAAAGAGTTGCTATCGTCGGAAAAAACTGCATTACTGGAAAAATATTTAGAAGGTCTCGATGTCACGTCAGCATCTAATTACTCGTTATGGCACGCTACTAGAAATCTTAAATCACCACTGCGCACTTCGACCGGAGTATGGGCAAGAAGCAATAGTGAGAAAGGTAACTTATTTGTTTAGCATTTAAAATCTGTATTCACTCCCTACTCATTTACGTGTGCTGTTGATTTGCCGAGTGCAGTTGCCCTACCCCTTAAAGTTTAAGCTGCGTGAAGTACAAAAAATAATTGCTGAACTCAAGCCGAAGAAAGCTCCAGGTATTGATGAAATTAGTAACAAGATGCTGATGAATTTGCCTCTAATTGCAATAAGAATCCTGCTATTTATTTTAGCCCGGCAAAGATCCTATCAAGACTGAGTCATATAGGCCTATAAGCTTACTATCAACAATCTCAAAGCTTTTCGAAAAGCTAAATTTTCCAAAATTCTAGCTGATAATGGGTGCATCCCTGACCATCAATTTGGTTTTAGAAGTCAGCATAGCACAATTGAACAAACGCATAAATTGGTTCAATTTATAAGGAAGACATTTGAAGAAAAGAAGTATTGTTCTGCCCTCTTCATTGATGTTTCTCAAGCATTTGACAAAGTATGGTACGAAGGCCTAGTTTTAAAATTGAAAACATATCTGCCAATAAACAGCCAAACACTTTTGGAAAGCTGTATTACTGATAGGAAGTTCACTGTTGTAGAAGGAGACTTCATGAATACGACCGAATCTATATCTTTCGGTGTCCCACAAGGTAGTATTTTAGGGTCAGTCTTATATTTAATATATACTTGTGATATGCCTGTGAGCAATAATATCCATACCTCTACATTCGCTGATGATACAGCATGTATGAGTATGCATGAAAACCCTTATGAGGCATCCAGAAATCTCCAGGAACATATTACCCAGCTCGAAAAATGGTTGAACTTATGGAGAATTAAAGTAAATGAGCAAAAGTGTGTCCATATAACCTTTACCTTAAGAAGACATACCTATTCCCCCATTCGAATTAACAATCAAAATATTCCTCAACATTCTCAAGTGACATACCTTGGTATTCACCTTGATCGAAGGCTTACATGGAAACATCATATTGACTCTAAACTAACTCAAATGAAACTTAAGTTAACTCAAATACATTGGCAGAAATTCAACACTTAGCCTAGAATGCAAACTGTTAATATACAAGTCGCTTTTGAAACCAATATGGTGCTACGGAATTCAGCTATGGGGCACTGCTTCAGCTTCCAATGTAGATAGAATCCAATGAAGACAGAACATAGTTTTACGTTTGATAACATCGGCTCTATGGTACATTAAAAATTCAAATTTACATCGTGATTTAAATATTCCACTAGTAAACGAAGAAATTGCAAAATACGCAGGCAAGCACTTAACAAAACTCGAGTCCCATCCTAATCCCCTTGCTCGTAACATCTTGAATTTTACTGGACACATCCGTTTAAAAAAGAGGGACACTACGGCTCTAAGAACAGTCCAGATGTAGCTCCTTGAATATACTTTAATACTTTTCTTTTTTTCGCTTAGCACGACTCTTATGTATCATTTACTATCACTAAGTTTATTTCCGACATTGGTCGGGCCTAATTAATTATATTTAGATTTAAGTTTTGAACACTTATTGTTAGTTCATATTTGAAGATACAATAAATAAATATTTAAAAAAAAATTAAAAATTTATTTCCTCCTGATAGAAACCTCCTTTAATTTCATGTCCTTGGTAGTCTTCCAACAAATGTGGACGTAATCGCCAACTTTATATCGTGAAGGCTTGAAAATTTTCAAATTATTATATACAGTATTCAAGAGATGCTTTTCATTGTTATGAGTTACGTCATTTGGAGCCATTTTTATTTTTTCATGTTTTTTTTTATTATACTGTTTAATCAAACCTTTATAAATATCAATCCATTTATAAGTTCCGTTATTACTAAACTCTTTCCACATCATCTCTTTCAAGGTTCTATTGAAGCGTTCAACAATTGAAGTTTTGATTGCACTATATGTAGAGTAGTGATTAATTGAATATTTTTGCATCAACCCTCCAAACTCTTTATTGAAAAACTCTCTACCATCATCTGTCTGAAAATTTTTAGGAACACGCTTCATATCAAGTATTTTCTTGAATGCATTACAAACTTCTGAGGCAGTTTTTATATTTAATTGCTTCAGCCCACGCATATTTTGAAAATGTATCTATGACAGTTAACATATATTTAAAACCATTATTATATGCTGAATAATTTACCATTTCTACCAATTCGGCTTGCCAGAGATCATCAATTCCTTTCATAATAACTCTGCGTCGTAAGAAGTTCTTCCGCGCTCGTGAATGAAGCCTACTAACTACTGCTTTTTTTCCATTGTATGATGATATTGTTGTTATTACGTTATATGTATATATCCGTTATTTTCTTATTTAAATCTTTTATTTCACTTCTAAGCAGTACAATTTCTTCACTTATTCCCCTTTTTATATTCTCTTTCATGTGTCTTATTTGTAAAACCAAATAAGCTTTGTTCACAGCATCAAGTCCATTCAAAGGTGATGTTTATAATCCTTTTATTGTCAATGTTTATTTTATTTCCATCCAGTGTAAAACCAAAATGCTTCAAGAGACATTTTCTTCTTCCTTCGTTACTAGACCTTTGATTAAAATAATGACCGAATTTGTCGACAGTCATACTCTTTGTTTTATCACCTCTACTCAATTATATTTGATTCTCTCAATTCTTCAATTATTGATACTATATCATTAAAATCATTATTATTCCCAGCTTGTTGTGATGCTATTAATAGTCTCAATCGGTCTACAATTTCATTAGGGTCGTCCCAGTATATATAGTTTGGTTTATTAAGATTTACTCTCATTAAACCTTCACCTATGTGATTATTAGCAAATAATTTATTAATTATTTCTTTATTTGAAACATCTATTTCCTTTAAGTCGGTTACTGGGATCTTAGTTTACTCTGTGTGCATTTGTATCAAGTAAAATTCGTTTATATACATATATCTAGTTCAGTTGAGTCATACTGTTCAGGCCTTATGTGAAATAGTAATGAGTAAAGGCCTGGAGTTAATGCCCAAGATTTATATCCTATGGTTATTTTGTCATCACTTAGCTTAAGATATGAATTTCCAATCACCATTTCATCCTTATAGGGCCCAAATATGGTATCGAGTTTTTTGTTTTCAAACAAATCTGTTAAATTAAATTTCCAATCATCAGGTGGGAAATAAAATAATTAATTCAAGTGTGAATCTTCTTTATTTCCACTTTTTCCTGGTAGTGGACTAAAACACTCTTTTTTAGTGGGAGTACTGGTAACAATCTTTTTCTGATGTCCTTTAAATTTCCTATAATTTTCACATTTAATTCTTTCATCAGAAAATTTCATTGGATCTAATGAATTTTCGTCAGATAATTTTACAAGTTTTTAAGTGGTTCTGTTATAATTTAAAATTTATGTTCTAATTTATGAAACGATTCTGCTTCACCTTGTTGCATACTGTCGAAATTCTTTTTTAGAATTCTTTATTTCACTAATTCTTTTAATACACTTTCTTTCATGTTGGGTTGCTGGAGAATAACTCAGTTAGTTACAAACAGGTTTTTTTAAACGGCTAAAAAACTTTGTGAAACAGCTAGACAGCTTTTTTAAACAGCCAAACTGCTTTTTCAAACAGCTAAACAGCTTTTTGAAACAGCTAAATGGCTTTTTTAAACAGCGAAATAGCTTTTTTAAACAGCCAAGCAGCTTTTTTAAACAACTAAACAGCTTTTTGAAACAGCTAAACACCTTTTTGAAACAAGTAAATAGCTTTTTTAAACAGCTAAATATCTTTTAATTAGAAAATGTTGAATGAATATTTGTAACTAAGGTTGAATGAAAACATCAAAGCCTTTTCTATAGCGTCCATTCCATACATCATCATCCTTGCTGATCACAAGAAATCCATATTTTTCCTTCCAATATTCATTGCATATATTATAAAACATTTTGGGACTCATATCACTTCCAACATGATCACTATAAATATGTTTTAAATTTAAGCTCTTGTTTAAACATTATGATAAAGTTTTCATTATCTCGTACTAAATGTTTTGGAATACGTGTATACGTTTGACACAAATAACATGAACCAATGTCTCTATGACGACCCATACAAAAATATGATCTAATATTATTCTGTTTTTCGCATGCAACATCATCAAATATCATTACAGAGTTTGCCTTTGCTTTATCAAGTGATATGACATCTTCATTCTCTGTAAATGTGTAAAGAATTATTCCCTTTACTGATGAAATTAGTCTTTCTAGATACTTATATTTTGGCTGTTGTAATGATGAATACAAGTAAATATTTTTAAACTTTAATCCATTTGGGCTTTAGATTAAACTGAACATTACATTTGTTTTCCCGCAATTAGATGGGCCTGCTTTTAATGCTGGTAATAGGCAACTGTGTTTAGTTCGACTATTGTATTCAGTGAAATCGAAATTTCTTACTAAGATATTTGAATGTAGCTTAATCAAATGCATTATTACAACTGAAAGTTATATTAAACAAGTTTGAATTTATTTACAGAAATAATTAAAAGTATAAATGATTGTGTATTCAAATAAAAAATTTAATGCGAAACAGACAGTTCAAGGAAAAGGACTGGTAAACAGTTTGATTAATGCATTACCAGTTTAACTACCTTTGCCTGGATATAAATTTTGTGGACCTGGAACAAAATTAGAAAAACGCTTGAAGAGAGGAGATAGAGGAATTAATCCATTGGGTGCTGCTTGTCGAGTTCATGATATTGCTTATTCTCAGAGCACTGATATTAAAAAACGTCATCAGGCGGATAGAGAACTAGCTTGGGAGAGGATAACAGCTAAAGATAGCACACTCGGAGAAAAAATAAATTCGTACCTTGTAACAAACGCAATGAAATCTAAAGTAAAATTTGGTTTCGGTGTTAAATCCCAAGATTTTAAGAAAACTTGTAAGCAAAACCATTTTCGTAATGCGATTAAAGCAGCTACAACTATCTTAAGAAAAAATAATCCTACAGATACAAAAGATGCTATACAAACTGCGCGAAATGTTATTAAATATTATTTTATTGGGAAAAAATCGGAAGTAAAAATTCCAAGAACTATCAGAGTTCCTAAAATGGGTGGCTTATTACCTTTGATACCTATATTTACAGCACTTGGAGCATTATGTGCAATGGCTTCTGGAGGTTCACAAATTGCTAAAGTCATTACTATATCTAGAAATCGTAGAGAGCAGTTGGAAGAAAATAAACGTCATAACAGAGCATTAGAGGCAATAGCAATAGGAAAAGGTCTCTATCTCAAACCTTATAAAAAGGGATATGTAATATTTTATACAAAAACTAGATCAAAAAACTATTAAATCAGCTACCCAACAGGCCACTAACAGATATGGATTTAAGAACTTTTGGAAAAAACTTTAGAAGAGTTTATATGAGAAATTAGCTTCCTAATATTCCACGGAGGATAGAATGTGGAATTATCAACTTAGACTCTAATACCGGAGATGATACACATTGGGTAGCATATTATAAAAATAATTAGAATGTGGAATATTTTGATGGTTTTGCTAAATCTTTTTTAATAAAATTCCAAATAAAAAACAATGTGGAATAAAAAAAACACAACAAATAAAATTTGTTTAATTTATTTATTTATAGTTTTTATTTTATTTATTACCCATTCTTAGCAATAGTCTGTGTATTTTTACGTCTGTTACAATTTTGTTTTGTATTTTTTTCCTATTTCGTAACAAAGAAGTATCAGATCAACTTCATTATCTTTTCCATCAATTCCTTTTATTTCATTTAGTTGTATACTTTTCTTAACATAGAAATATAAAAATATTAATAAAAATGTAGAATTTGCTTCCTGAGGATGCCGTTCCAACATAAAATTGTAGTTAAAAATATTCCAATACCAAGTAGAGACTTCCATGTATCTGGCTCTATTTTAATTTTGTAGTTGTCCTGCTGTAGTAGTGTCATCTATCAAATTTACTGAATTTAAAAATTCTTTCTGAGAAAGTACACTGCTAATATAGGTTTTATAGTGCATTAAACGTAGCCACTCATCTCGATCCAATCCAATAAAATATTTATTTTTATAATGTAGCCATATCATCGGCTTAAATACATTTAGAGATAAAACCCCACAAGAAATTTTTAATCTTAAATTCAGGAAGTTCTCCAGCTCAAAAACCTGTATTTGAGGTTTCCTTGGTTGTTCGAAAAAATTTCTCATTTTATTTTCCATTTTCAAAAGAGAATTTTATTTTTTTACTATACACCTTGGAAGTTAATTTTAAACTGATAATGACTTCGCTCTAAAAAATCCCTTTGTATTGAAAATATCTTAAATACTATGCTTATGCTTTATCTATCTATCTATCTTTCATTGTGTAAATAAGTTGAGGTATACAATTACATACATACATACATATATGTAGTCTAAAAGTTTCTAGGAAAAAAAAATTTTGTTATGTTTCCTTTTAAACACTTCGCTTATTTTTTAATGTAAATTATAAACTTTAATTAAAAATTTTGTTTAAAAATGTTTATTAATTCATCTCAATCTTCCTTTCGGTTAACGGTGGCAGTCGATAAAAAGTGATGAAATAAGCTTTTATATGTATCAATAATCTTCTTCACCCTTAGTTTTTTCATATGAAAAAAGTAACACGTACACATGCCAACAAACGTCTTCATTTGAATTGTCGTCATGAGATCTCATGACGACATGAGATCTCATGAGATTTTATCATCAAAATTCTAGTAATTAGTTTTGAATGCTCGAAAAAAAGACAGATGTTCTTCGAAAATTATACTTCCGAACTCTTGTAAAAAGTCATTTATAAAATCCATCGTTCTAGTTTAAAATCTTAATGAAAACTACTCATTGATTTATTAAATCCTCGTATTATATACTTACGTATGTATATTTTTATATGGTTGAATTCGTATAAATTAAACAAATATTTATGCAATTTCATTTGTTTTTTTTTTGTTTTTATTTAAAATATTTTCTTAAACACTTTTTAAATAGTTTCTATTTAAATGTAGCAAAAGGATAATAATCTCTTAAGCGGCCCAAACACTTGCAATATAATTGCACAATTTTTCGTATTGTACATTAATATCGCCAATGTGTATGTCATATTCAAAGGTGGCGCAATATATTGGCAAATATCAAAAGACTTGATTTTTATTGTACAATCAAGACAATTGTGTAATGTGGTGGCAACATTGTTCAATATTGTTTACTTTTTCACTGCCAGGAAAATTATGCAATATTTTCTTTACAAATATTGTGCCATTTATTGCATAGTATAGATCAAAATGAAAATAATCTATACAACAACATATGCAATAATATTGTATAATGGATGGGCTGCTTTACAGGAGGAACTGGCTTTAACTCCAATCTGTATAAATCACTGTTGTTGTTATCATTTATAGGATATTTAGAAATAAGATAAGCGTTCGTAGATAAATTTTCAATATCCTTATCACTTAATGAATTAATCCTCCTTGGCAAATATAAAATGTTCGTTCCCAGTTCTAAGACAATAGTTTCCTCATACTTGGTAGTAATACGCTCAGCTCCAGTTATATGATATTTATTGAAGGTAGAAATTAACTCTTCGTTGGTGCTCATTGTTATGTAACTTATATTAAACTGTGAACTTTTCTACATCAGTACAAATTATTTATACATTTTTCATATCCAATTTTAATATCCAATATATATAGAGATAGATATGTATAAATAATAATTTAAAAGTTTATTTTGTCATCATAGTTTAATAGAAAATAATCATTCTCAAACTACTCAAGGTTGATTTTTTACAGTATTATTAGGAATTTATTTCACAATTTTACAAGCTTATGAATATATTGAAGCTCCATTTACAATTGCAGACTCAATTTATGGTTCACCTTTTTTTGTAGAAACATGAATTCCATGAAATGCTGTATATATCTCTCTCTATTTATTAATTAAATTTTCTCTTTTTCATATTTCTATATTGTTTACTTTTTCACTGCCAGGAAAATTATGCAATATTTTCTTTACAAATATTGTGCCATTTATTGCATAGTATATATCAAAATGAAAATAATCTATACAACTACATATGCAATAATATTGTATAATGGATGGGCTGCTTTACAGGAGGAACTGGCTTTAACTCCAATCTGTATAAATCACTATTGTTGTTATCATTTATAGGATATTTAGAAATAAGATAAGCGTTCGTAGATAAATTTTCAATATCCTTATCACTTAATGAATTAATCCTCCTTGGCAAATATAAAATGTTCGTTCCCAGTTCTAAGACAATAGTTTCCTCATACTTGGTAGTAATACGCTCAGCTCCAGTTATATGATATTTATTGAAGGTAGAAATTAACTCTTCGTTGGTGCTCATTGTTATGTAACTTATATTAAACTGTGAACTTTTCTACATCAGTACAAATTATTTATACATTTTTCATATCCAAGTTATATACATACATATATACATATCTCTCTCTATTTATTAATTAAATTTTCTCTTTTTCATTAATTATTATTGAAATTTTATTAACAGTTGTATTTTATTTTATTTCTTTATTTTGTTTATATAATGTTAAATAGATTCTATGTATGTAATTTTAATCTTATGATTTTATTTAAAACTTACATCTAATATTATTCTATCCCCAACATCGTCGCAGCAAAATTTGTATTAAATGTCGATAAGAACTTATCCCATTCTTCATCGTACAAGAATTCGTATACCTCATCCTCAAAATTTTTTTTATGATATCCCATCTGGTTGTTGGGAATTTCCTGCTCCTTCCAATTTTGAGGACACTTGATGTAGTAGAAGATTACTTCTTCCACCGAATCATTAACATTGAATTCTGTCAACGTACTAATGGAAAGTCAAAGTCATCCTTCAAAGATATTACCAGACAACTAGATTGCATTTTAATTTTATTTTTTATTTTTTTTAATTTAGTTGATAGCACTTGAAATTGAATTTCACTGACTAAGCTTAAAATGTTCTACGATTGGACCTTTATACTCAAAATCAACAACAACAACATAATACAAAATAATAATAGATAAGCTAATACACATAAACATTGCATTTGTTCCTTCACTCATATCCATACACACATCCACTCCTATCCATACATACATACACGAGTAACGCTGACCAGATTCACTACATTTTAAACCCTTTCCTATTTCACTCACCATCGTTTACTTATAAAATCTTAACCCTAATTAACATATTTTCTATTCGCACATGCACTCACAAATCTAGGAATTCGTCTCCCTTTTACTATGTATCTCCGCACAGACATTTTGTCTAACAAAATTAAAAATATATAAAAAGTAATAGAATTAACATATGGAAATAATTAAACAAAAATATCAATTATTTACTAACTAACATATTTTCCCTAAATCATCAAATTCAGCTCGATAAAACAAACTCATACACCAATACTCCCACTAATGCCTTGGCTTATCTTACATCCATGTATACAAACAACCTATTGTTAGCCGTTATCATTCTCAAAGCATTCGATAAAAAAAAGTATGGAAAAAACCTTAACTTTTTTTGATGCGGTTCGCGTGTATAACACAAAATACATACCTATTCAATTTCAACTAACATTCATGCGTGCATACTATTAGGCGTTAAATACAAATGCTAACTCCATTTAGTGCTTACCACCATATGCCAAGCCTAATCGATTGGCACTTAACAATTCACAAACCGTTATTTTCTCTCCTTTCTTCAGTACTGCCATCTAGACTTCTTTAGCACACAACTGCTCATCCAAAACCAATTAAGATAAATTTAATCACTTTTAGTTAAGCCAAAATTATCGAGACTTAGCTAATTCACAACCCGTTATTTTCTCTCCTTTCTCTAATACTACCATCTAGAGTTCTTTAGCACACAACCAATTTAGATAAATTTAATTACTTTTGGTTAAGCCAAAATGATCGAGACTTAGCAAACTCACACACATTTTACCTCTTTACAACGTTGCCATCTGGCGTCAACATGGTCCATTTAGCCAATTCACTATCCTTTTTACCCTTTTTTCGCCTCATTATGGCAAGGCTCACACCATTATTTAGCAAAGACACACTCTCTTTACATTTTTTCACGAGCATATGGCAACTCTCACACCATTATTTAGCGAATACACAAACCTTTTACTGCTTATAGCGCCCCCTGGTTGTGAAACCTCGTTATCTACTTTAATTACTTTAAGCAGAACCAACAATTCCTGTATACTACGAACAGTTAAGAGAAATATCTACTTAGTCATAAAGGTATTGTAGAACACAGTTAGATGAAAAAATTGGAAAAATAAGATTTCTAAAATTTAAAGTTTTTGTAGAGAAATTTGTCAGTACAGACATTCGAAATTAAGAAGTAGATATTAGGAATAAAGGAATACCAACTAGACTATAGAATTTATATAATTGCGCACGAATCGCCTAATATGCCAAAGGTATACGATTTTAACTACATTTAAAAATACAATGTAAGAAATGAAAATATTATAATGTCGAACAATATGCCATATGCGTACGACCTACTAAAAATTAAGATAATAGATACAATTAAAAATACGAAAGAATATTATAAAAAATAGTGAATTAAAAGAAAATATAGTTAGATAGCGATAATAAAATATATTATAGATTTAACTGCGTAAGTATCGACTAATAAGGGAACATAGAAAATAAAATTTTATAGTTTTTTTAGAATTCAAGAGATTTATTATTCGACATATTGTCATAATTATATTATAAGTGAAATTTATTTGCTGGTGGTTAAGCGATGTCTATATGCATTTCATTGTTGCTGGGTTTTGTATAAGTTACTAAGCCTACTATGCTTATTTTTCTTTTGTGATTTTCAAAAATATTAATATTTGTGAATTCTCAAATAGTTTATGAAAGTCTGTGCATAAGATAAGAGGTTTGTGACTGTTCAAAATGTGTGGTTGAAGTCTACTGACGATTTGTTTTTTTAGAATTCTCACCTATATGGTGCATGCAGAGTTCCAAGTGTTGGAGTACACAAACTCTTAGTTAATCACCATAAAAGATGACATAGCAAGAATACAGAAAGGTACTTTTAAAATAATTCACATAATTGACTTATCGGAATATGACAAACTGACGAACACAATAGAGAAAACAATTATGAATAACATAACAGAATCTCAGAAGTTATACCCATTTCTCTTACATGAGATGTCCCAAATTCGTACACTTATATTAAGGATCACCCCTAAAAGAAAAAAGAAACGATCACTAGACTTCATAGAATCCGCATGGAATCCACAGAATTCAGATGAAAATAATAACAGACAAATAGTTATAAACAAACAATTAATTGAGAAAATAAATGAACAAAATGTAAGAATTAACCAGATAACGAAAGTCTTTAGAGATAATGGGGCAATCATGAATAAAATTCCGCGAGAAATTTTTCCCGGGGAACAATTCCAAACAGTAGCAAGTAGTAGGGAAGACAAAAAAATTCTAATTGGAAAAGGGAGAAATTTCCCGAGGAATTTTGTTCATGATTGCCTGAATATAAAATGAGAATTAAGTCTAAAAACTAAATATCAATTGCAATTAATCAAGGACGAATTATTGAATATTGAATATGCCTTGAACTGTGCCAAATCTAATATTGTAAACTGATTCATATTATCTAATTTAGAAATAAAAACAATTGAAAAAATTGTCAACCATAAAAGTATACCATATATAAATATAAAGGAAGAATTAGAATTCACAGATATTAATGTAGCCGAAAAGAAAAAAGTTTTTTTTTTAACAAAAAAAATCTGTAATGAAAATAATTTAGTAGAATTAAGAGTTGTATAATTAGATTATTGAAAAGCCAAATGAAGAATTGCACGAGCACCAACACCGATCATGTATGTAAGTGATTTCGAAGAAGTACAGCCTGGTTTACTATTTTTTAATGACTATAATGATACCGTATTGATTGATAACCAGCCGCTTCAATAAACAGGCACATTCATCATAAAACATCATAAATCGACTATAGCACTACACTATAAAGTATTTTATGTGCAAGAGACAACATATCTAGAACCATTGCCATCTATTTTACAGCAGATAACAGCTAAAGATCAGTTGGAAGAAATTTTATCCTTGGAGATGATTAAAGAACAGAAATAGAATTTCAAAAATTAATCTTATCAACAAAATTGGCTTCACCCTTAATACCACTTTTACGATAACAATTATTGTTTTGATCCCCATACTACTTTCAAAGTTTTGGAAAAATAAAACCAAAAAAAAAACAATTTGCTGATATTTACTTTGCTAACAACATCTTTCTTAACGATTTCATTAACATTCATTAAATTTGTTTTTTGATGATTTTTGCGTCTACAATATTTTAAATATTTTAAATGGAATACCAGCAAAAAGTTAAATTATGATGCATCGGCAAATTAAGGCTGAAAGCATAGGTAACATTATTTTTAGTTTTAAGTCCAGTCTGTTTTTGTTTAGTACATTCTTTAATTGTGATTTTATTTAGGGGTGATCGGTTTCTAGCTTTCCTTTTTTCACATACAAGAAGTTCAATATCCGTAGAATAAATTCTATTTAAGCCAGTCTGTGGTTGGGAGGTGGTGGCATATTCAGCAGCCTGTCTAATATTTTCTTTAAGATTGGCAACGTTAAATTCAATATCTTCGGATGTTCTTAGCTTAATGTTTTTCGTACAATGACTACTGAGATATTTTTGGAACCCCAGCCAATTAACACGATTGATCATCTGTACGATTGTAGGAGAGTGATCGGAGTAGAGATCTAGGAAAGCTTCAACATAAATTAAATCCCTAGAGATATTTTTCATGACGCCAAAATCTATAACATCAGGAATTTTTCTATGTCCGTAAGCCAGTAAGTGGGCTCCCCACTCGAAGTGACGTCCAAGCCCATTTTTGAAATTGTGTTGAACAACGCCCGACCTCTAGCCGTAATAAGACACGAACCTCAGAACGTATGTTTTACATTGTAGTCGCCAGCTGCTACGAAACAAGGCCCAAGAGATTTGTAAACATCCTCGTATTGATCCTCAGTGATTGAGGATCTGTTAGGGGAGTAAATTGATGATATCACGAAATTTTAACAAAACTTTTCAATGCAGATATTTGTTGCTTGTAGATATTCTTCACAAATGTTGTCAAGAATATAGTGCTTGAGTCTCGACTTATGCCCTAAGATTTAGGACGTTTTTGTTTGAAAATACTTCTGAGTTCTTGTTTTTGAATTCACTAAATTATTTTTTCAAAAATGGTTGTTGTCTTTGATAATGAAAAATAAAAATATTATTGCCATGTTTTTAAAACATAAAGATAAAATTAAAGTATTATACAATAGTTTGAAAAATATTTCAAAAAATAAGTGTTGGATATAATGTTTAGAGCAAAATCATAAAGCAAATACACGAACATTATAGCATGGACAATAAATAATAATTGTTCTAAAGAATCACAACTGCGGCTTATTTTCGTCCATAGACAAGACGATACAATCGTCGAACAGAATTAGGGCATTAATTAGAATTGCTGATCCACCGCATGCTCTTCCTCTCGGGTCGTTTGAATCATATAATGTGTAGCCATTGATTTTGAAAAGGCTTCTGGAAGTCAAATGAGTCACAGAAACCAACATTATATCAATATTTTTTTCCGTGAGGAAGTGCGCAAGTTAATTTTTATCTTGGCGAATGCCGTTTGCGTTCCAGAAACATATTTTAAAACATATTTAAAATTAAAGCTAGAGTTTGTAGTTGTCTAGTTATTTGGCGGTGATACTTTTTGTGCGGGAATAGAATTTGTCTTTACAGCATTGGCATACGATACACGTGAAGAAATTGGTTGGCTCATTGGAGGAAAAGTAGCGGAATGAGCTGGAGCTAATTTAGGTTTTTGTCCCATAGTCTGTTTAACGAAAAAATATGCAGGACATCCTCTGCAGTTAGCGGTGTGATTACCTCCACAATTACTAAATTTTTTTCAGCTTGATCTTTTGGCTTAGTACAGCTAGCAGAACCGTGCAATTCACTGCAGATAACACAAACTGTAGGTAATTTGCAGTATGTTCTTGTGTGGTTCTTCAACTGTTATTTTGCGGTATAAAAGATGTTTTAAGCTATAAATTGGCCCGGTCTCATTTTTCCGCAATTTTATATCATTTGGCTTAAGTTCAACATGACATAGAGGTTGTTGGATCTTCTCCCTATTTAATATGTTTGATAAATCCCTGGAGGACGAGCGCATCTTTTATTTTTCGGGAATCTATGCCCTTCAACACAATCTGCAGGCCTTTAGCACTCTTAAGCTGGTAAGTGTAGAAACTTGTTTTACTTTTTTTAAATTCAGTAACCATTTTGCGAAAATCTTTTTCTTCATAAATTTTAATTTTCGTTTAATCAATGTTATGACGTTTTATTGGAACAATGTGAAATTTATTCTCACCAATAATCGAGATTAATTTTTTAATTTGATTTTATGACAGAAAAAATGAAACTGATTTAAGTGCAACTTAAAATTAAGTGGCAATTAGCTAAATGACACATAATTGAGAACTCAATTATTGGGCCTCAATAATTAAGTACGCAATTAACCAATTTTTATTTAATATTAAGTTTTATTTAAATGCGATTTAATTTTTCAGTGGTTGATTAAAGTTCTTATTAAATTACGTTAAAAGTACGGTAGCACTGCAAAATTTCCAGTATTATGGAAGGCTTTTCAAACAAGAGCTGTTTGACATAAATAAGACAGTTAAGTTATCAAAATGCAGAAAATTAACATTGCATTAAAACACATTTTATGAAACCAAAGGAGCATCAGAATGCATTTTTCTATTTATTTATTCTTAGGAATTGTAAATGTTATATATGTATGAAAATTAAACGAAATTCTTTCTAATACGACCATGTGATGTTCATGTGTATGTTTATGGTGCGCTTATAAAACTTAAATAGTATTTAATTAAACAATGTCGGGCATTTAATTATTATTTAATTATGCGCTCAAAATCACAATTTCTTATTAAATTAGAACTTAAAAATAATTACAATTTTATTACCAACTCAAAAAGGGGCATAATAGTCCCAAATTATTATTTTACATATTCAGTAAAATATTTTATTATTAAAAATACATTGAAATTGATTATTGAGGGGTTAGCTGGATCCTATGCGCATTTCACTGTTGCTAGTGCAGATTATCAGGGAACCTTTACCCGGCAATACATGTACATTTATGAGAAAAATCCTCTATACAGAAGAATTTTTTTAACAAATTAAAATTTTTTATTTTCAACAAATTCTGCCAGAAAGCATTTAGCAGAATTTTTCTAAAGTTTAAATCTTTTTAACTAATGAAAATGCCAGATCTAGCAGTGAATATGATAAAACGGCAGCAATGGTTCAAATAATCAGCCGGCGAATAAAAATATCAAAATGTTTTGAATTTCATCAATCACTGCCGACAACGTGTACGTGTAGCCACAAAAAGACGATTGCACGCACACAACTATGTGATTGATGGTTTTATTTGTACGTCTCGTGGACACTTTATACATATCGTCGGTTGGTTACTGGTTTGATGTATGGAACAATTTTAAAAAAATTTATGATTATATATCCAAATTCGTTATCAGTTTTCCGATATCTTGAGTACACACAATTGTTGAACATGTGGCACATTTCCAAAGTAAAAGTATTAATATTGTTAGTTAATTTTAATTATTTTTTTCAAACTTCATTTGTTTCTATATTTATGATTTGATCAAGCTAAAGTTCGTATCGATTTTTAAGCCAAATTACATTAATATTGTTATTCGCAATTGTTATGATGTATATCAATGCATATTCTACTCAACGAACGTGATTCAAAGCAAAATACAAAAATTTTATTGTTGTGTTATGTTTTAATCAAATGACATTGATATTTATTTTTTATTAATAAAATTTCTTTTATTAAATATATTCAAACTTCCTTTTATATCTTCCGTTGTTTTTTCTTTAAATGTCATGTTGCATGAATAAAATTTATATTTTCTAGTTAAATATCTACGGTAATTGAAACTAGTTGAACAAGTAGTGAACAATATTGTTGTTATGATTGGGATATGCCTTAACAAAGATTTTTGTAATTTTTTCTTTAAATCCTAAAAACTTTTCATGTTGGATGTAAAAAGTTGATCAACTTTAAGTTTGTCTAAAAAACATATACATATATCTATTTCTTTTATTATTAAAGACCCCCGTAGACGACATGTTTTTTACATCTGACTTGTTATATTTCCCAGTGTAAAACATGTACATGTCGTGTGGTACCTTTAAAACATTGCTTCTGTAAAAGCACAGAGGATACCAGAGTTGAAGAAAGTGACTTAAGAAAAAAGCTCAAATCATCTGATTTGATCACTGTTAAAAAGGGACAAATATAGTGCTTTTTAATTCATAACTGTGCGGAATTTTTTAACTTGGAGTTTTTTTAAAGCAATAAACTAGTGCTTTTTTACAAATCTACTAAATTTATAAAAACATCAAATAAGTTTTCCACTTTTCAAAAACTATCTGATTGCACTCCTTTTAGATACGCAAAGTTTAATTTGCAGAATGTTAATTCAGATGGGTGAAATACGGAGGAATAAAAACTTTCTCTTCCACAGTGAGAAAAAAACAACATATTTCTAGAAATTACAGAGGATACCATACAAGCTATAAAATAACTGAATTACAATAATCCCAGCAACAGAATTCTGACTTGGAAGCACTAACAACTGAGAGAAGCAATGTCGTGCTTTCTTTATAACGAAAAATGCTTCTGAAAAGCACTAACGTAAGGCGGGCTCTCTAATAAACTGGAAGAAGTAAAAAAAAATGTAAACCAGTAACTTTCATCTGAGTACACAAAAACTATACATTATTACTTCTGTTAAAGTTAGTTAGTAAAGAAAAAAATTCCTGGCTTTTTGGAAGCTGAATGTATTGCTTCTAGCTGGCTTACAAAAACTCTTCTGGGAAGCGGTAACTTTTGCTGGGATGGTGAATAGAACGAAGTATCAGAAATTTAAGGCTACATAAGTGGAAAAATGTACTCAAAACTGATCAATTTTTGATTGAAGTTTATAATTATAGAAATTCAACCATTTCTAACTGTCAATATTTGCTCTAGGACTATTAACATTACCATGTTCAAATACTGAGGTGGAAATTACTTTTAGCGCTAATAACTATTTTAAAAGTAAGTTAGAAATACAATAATGATTTTTAATACATCAAATTGTTTAATTCATATAAAAAGAAAAGACATGTTGTGCAGAATGTAACATACTGAACCATGTTCATGTAAAAATTAATTCAGATGAAACGCCTAAAAATCTAATTAACTTATTAAAACCGTTTAATGGCCATAAGAAAAATATGAAACGACTTTTCCCATAACCAAGTATAATTATACCTATATTAATATAAATATGTACATATGTATTTATAAAGGGTCCGCCAGATAACTTTTTATTTTGAAAATGCTATAAAAAAACTAATGAATATTTTCTCAAATTTCTTTTTTATTTGAAAGTACAATCCTTCCGGTTAATAATGAAAAATAATTTCATTCAAATGGCTGCCTCGGCTGGCCATGCAGTAGCCTATACGATCGGTCCAATTTTTAAGCACATTATCGATTGTATGTACTGTACTGTATTTCACCAATGGCTTCACGCATATTGTCTTTTAAAGCATCCATTGTCTCTGGCTTGTCGGCGTAACACTTATCTTTGACGGCACCAGACAAATAATAGTAAAACGGTGTCAAATCGAAGCTCTGAGGTGGCCAAACGACATCAGCTCTGCGGCTGATAATGCAATCTTCAAAAACAGGACGCAAAACATCGAGTGTAGCTTCGACTGTGTGGCACGTAGCGCCATCCTGTTGAAACCAAATGTTACCAATATCCTCCTCTTCAATTTTTATGAACAAAAATTCGTTTAACATGGACCGATAACGATCGCCATTGACTGTAACGGCCACTCCTTGCTCATTGGCCCAATTATGCCTCTGGACCAAAATCCGAAACAAACAGTGACTCGTTTTGGGTTCGTCGGCTTTTCAATGTATGCGTGCGGGTTTTCTGTGCACCAAATGCGACAATTTTGCTTGTTTACAAATTATCAAAATGAGCTTCATCTGAAAAAATTATTTATTTTTGGCAAAATCGGCCAATATTTCGGTCGCAATATTTCCCAACGTTGTTCAAGCGTATACACAACCATATTCGTTCAGCGGAAGGATAAAACTAATTATCTGTCAAATCAGACATGAGCTAAGTGTTACCATTCACGAAATAAGCACTAGTTGAAAAAAAACGTTAGATGGCGGACCCTTTATATGCACATCCATACATAAATAGGTTTTACATATTTATACGCATATACATACACACAAGGTACATTAAATACAGGTACATGCATTAGGTGCAACTCTGTGCTTCTCACATAGTTTTACAAAGTAATTGTCAAAAAATTGTATGCATCAAACAAGGCATAAAAGTAATTGTCAAATGAATTCTTCGTTATAAACGTGTAAACAAAAAATCAGCGGATGAGCAATATGCCTGATGCGTGTACCTGTGTGGTATGCCTTGCATACACATAAATACATATCCATGTATATAATTAAGTGTACTCTGTACTCTGCAATTTAAAACAAAGGAAAATTCTTTCGATTTGTATGCTAATTACACGCAGAATGCATTTTATTTCGATTCGAGTTACATTGTACACCCAGTAACAAATTAAGGCAATCGATTTCGACCAAAATCCTAAAACATTTCCGCGTAAATTTTATTCAAGTGTTTTGATATTTCGTCTATACGGAATGATTTAATTTAGGCAGTTATATAAAAGAGTACAAATAAAATTTTAATTGAAATCTTTATCCTGCAAATAAAATTCAGCTGTTTCTGAAATATCTGTTCCTTTAGGCCGTAAGTTTCTCGCTGATCACTCTTTTGCTTTTGTTAAAATAATTCACCATAATTGGAGTGTCTTGCCAAATGAACTTGAATTATTTTCCTACTCATATTCTACCTATGTATAAGCTTAATCGAAACATAGCTGGATATACTCGTAATTGAAATTATTACAAAAACAAATATACTTATTGCATTTAGTGCTTTTTGCTCTGAAAAAGTGGGTATCACTGTTCGTGTGGCATTTTTTTATGTATATATATTCACACATACACACGTATCATACGCACGTATATACGTACATACACATAAGCATACATACTCATATATTCAACTCATTCATAATCTTGTTTTTGAAGGCATCCCTATATTTTCTTCTTATGTTTTCTTTTTATACTATTCATAACTAAATTAAATTCATTGGCGCATATTCAGAAATTATCACTAAGTGTTGAATTTTTTAAGTACCTAGTTAAGTTATTCATAGTTGATCACTTTCAGCTGTAAAAGTTTGCACTTAATTATGGGTAAAGCTGTAACCAAATGCCAACTAACTAATACATTCAAAGAACAGCTGATTGGTTTCATTTAAAATTTATTTTAAAACTAAAATCAATTTGTGCCTCTCTAAAAAACACAAAATAACGAATACTCTTTACATATATCCTAACAATTTCCTATATAATAAGATTACCTTATTATATTTTTTCTTGCATTCATTTCTCTCGCGTCCAATAAAACATTCATATAAAGCAATCAAAATAATTTAGAGATGTGTTTTTGGTCAACAAAATTCTATTGAATAACTTTATTTTTACGGACCCTTATTTTAATTGATTTATATACAAACTATAACCAACAAATTACTTTCTTAGAATTTACATAAATTTTTAAGGAAAAAAATATTTTTTAATAGCTTCATAAGCTTTTTAAATAATTACAGAATTTATCGTTAAAAATATTATCGATATTTTATGCTCTCTACATACCAATATGCAAGGTTGCATTTCGTGTACCAGCTGGAAGCAGTTGCTGCGCTAGTTATGAATTGTGAATAAAAGCTATAACTACCTATGACCTATTTTTTAGTTTATATTTTATTACTTTCGACTTTGGTTGCGATTTCTGAATATGCGCCATTTATTTTACACTCACATCTTTGTTTTATGGTTTGTTTTTATTTGTTCACAAACACACACATGCACATATACCTGTTTTGTTTTGATAGCTAGTTCAGTTAAACTGCCGATAAACTGCGATAAAAGTTAGAGAATATACCAATTTTACGAGCTTCGCAAGTAGATTCATATTGAATCTACTTGATTCGCTCTCATAATTTTGTATGGCGAAGCAAGTAGATTCGTTCGTGAAGCATGAATAGAGGGCGAAGCAGGTACCGTGTGAATATACTATAAGTTCTGTGTATGTATTATAAACGAAAGTTTAGCAAAACTGCCCGACTGTCTTGCAACTGGCATGCTTACTATCGTGATCGTGCGATTTTTGAGAAAATACAGCTCTGGTATGATGGAGTCTATGAATATTTTCAAAAGACAAAAACAATTCATCAGAGGTTGTATTTTTTCGTAGATTGCGCGATTGTGTAGGATAGTGAATCATGGCCTTTAGTGCAGAGTTGTCCATACCATTAAAAAGTTTAGTTTGAAGGGAACCAGATGGTATTGAAGTTTATTCATATTGTTTCAATGATATTTATAGTATGATTCCACTATACGTTCTTCGCTCTCTATTCATGCTTTACACCGCAAGCATGAGCGACAACTGGCTTCGCCATACAAAATTGTGAGAGCGAATCAAGTAGTTTCATTATGAATCTACTTGCGAAGCTCGTAAAATTGGTATATTCTCTAACTTTTATCGCAGTTTATCGCCAGTTTAACTGAACTAGCTATCAAAACAAAATAGGCAATTGACTACCGTCAATCTCATCCCCGTGATAAAATCGGCAGTATTTTGCATTGCTAGTAGTTCGGCTGGTAGTTAGTGGTAACGATTGGTAGTTAACGAAATAGCTAGACATTCGCTAGCTACGCCAACTGCAGGGTAAATGCCAAACGAAGCACGAATGAGCGGTGTAAACGCCATGATTCATAAACAGGATTTAAGATAATTGCGAATTCTTGACGTCTCGCTCACACCGAGTCTGTGTTTCTTTAATTTTTCTTTCGTAGTGGCATTAATATAATGTTTTTCATTTTATGGTGTGTGTCCTCATTCGCTATGAGATCTTTGTAATTAAAAGGTTCAAATTAATATTTATGAAAGAAAAAGCTTAAAGTTAAATCTGGAATCATTTGAAAACATATCTTAATTACTTTTTTAATACTTATAATCATGTTCACATTCTGTTTTTTAGTTCAACACAACAAATTCTTTGATTTAATTTTGTACAAATGTTCACTTATTGAAATGTATTTTCATTTTATGCTTTGTGGTCTCATTCTCATATACTTTTTGGAAGTAAATGGTAAAAATTAAAATTTTTTTAATGAAAATGCTTAAAATGAAGTCTGTAATCATTTGGAAACTAATTTTAATCACTTTTTTAATATTAATAGTATTTTACATCCTGTGTTTTTAATTCAACACTACAAAATCTTTTAATTAATTTTGTAAAAATATTCTCTTGTTCATTTCACAAATTACACATTTTCTCTCTTTTGTTTTGCTTATATCGTTAACAACTTAATAACAAATATACTACAGCTGTCCCTTTCTCACCGAACCTGTGTCAAAGCTGATTTTAGCTTTTTTCATCACTCATTTTCTTCACCTCTGTGTACTTTGTTGTATGTGTATACATATTAGAAAGTTTTATACGGAAAATAAATAAAATAAAAAACCATTTTTCAGATTATTGAAGTAAAATACGTCTTTTTTCGTTTATAAGTTGGTTGTTTTTCATAATACAAGCTTTAATAATGAATAAAATTGCAATGCTAACCCCCATTTTTTAAATGAATAATTAAATATAAATATAATTAGGTAATTTTTATTTAAAATTAAAATGTATTTAAATAAGGTTTAATTTTTTGAGTGCTTAATTAAAGCTCTAATTTAATTACGATAAAAGTATGGTAGCACCATGAAATGTCAAAATTTTCCCAATAATTTCCCTAAAATTATATTTTTAAAAATAATACTCAATTACTAAAATTTAAGTTTTAAAATTATATCTGTAGTTTTAAACATAAGAAGTGAGGCAAACAAATATAAATCAATAAAAAATGGATAAAAGAAGCCCGAATTTCACACCAACGGAGGTTGAATTTTTGTTGGACGCTGTTAAAAATTACAGTAGCATTATTGAAAATAAAAAAACTGATAGATTGGGCGCTGAGGAGATCAGTGCTTGGAAAAACATAGAGCGGGAGTTCAACAGCAAATTTACTCACACTTTTCGCACCCACAGGGTTCTTATCACGAAATACAACAATATAAAGGTAACAGCAAAACAAAATTTTTCGTCTGATAAAAGGCAAATATATGCTACTTGTGGTGGGCCTGTGGAACAAACAGCAACCACCAAAACTCACCAGGCCATATTAGATATATGCCAGGAAACCCTAATTTTAGGGAAATCATCCAACTATAACTGCGATGCTTTCGATAAAGGTAAATAAGTTTTTTTTAGCATTTTTGTAGACTAAATTAATGTTCTATATACATATATGTGTACACATTCTCTATATATTTGTAGAGTTCACCGATGTCGAATTTATCGATGAAGACATATTATTGCAAGAGGATGTAGATACTCAACGGGTGCTAAAAGAGGAAGCCATTAAAAAAGAACAAGACGGTAAGTTTCGTAAATAAAACTCTTTTTAAATTGCTAAACTTTTAATTTGTGTACCTAATGAATAATTTTTTTATAGCAGATGCATCGTGGGTAAAGTACACCCCAAAAGCACTCAAAAAGCCATTGAGTAAAGCTCTAAGGATTCAAAAAACTAATGACTCTTGGGCAAAACTGGCGATGCCGAGCTAGAGCGCCAGAACTTGGAAATCCAATTCTTAAACGACAGGCATAGTTTGGAAATGTAGAAACTACGGCTGGAGATAGAGATTCTAAATCTGAAAAAAGAAAAATTTAAATCTGGAAACGATTAAGTTGTTTTTTTGCAGAGGCCCACCATCAGTAGCATATATTTGCCTTTTATCAGACGCAAAATTTTGTTTTGCTGTAGCCTTTATATTGTTGTATTTCGTCTTAAGAACCCTGTGGGTGCGAAAAGTGTGGGTAAATTCACTGTTGAGCTCTCGCTCCATATTTTTGCAGGCTTTTATCTTCCCTTCAGCGCCCACACTATTAGTTTTTTTACTTCCTATAAAGCTGCTGTGATTTTTATCGACGTCCAAAGAACTACATATTTTAAAGTAAAAATTTTTATTTTATTACTTTGCAAAAGAAAAACATTTTGAATTGTAACAAATTTTTATTTAATTATTTCATAAAAAATTAATATACATTTTGAATTATAACAAATTTTTGGAGTAGTTATTTATTAAATTGCGCCTTGTAGTATTGTTTGTATTAGAGCTTCTAATTATTAGATTGGTTGGTACAATATTCAAAAAATTAATAGCTTCTTGCATATGGTCAGGTAAATTTGGCAGCTCTTCTTCTTTATTGATGCAGCATATATTGTGCAAAACAGCAGTACCTACAATAATAGCTTCTACTTTTCTCAAATGAAGACGAATACCTAAAAATAAAATAGAAAATCTTATTTTCCAAACTCCGTAACTTCTTTCAATACAGTTCAGTGTTCGTATTTGAGATTCGTTATAAAGGTTTTCTTCTGCACTATGCACATTCAGCAATGGAGTAACTATATAATTTTTATTAGGATAACCACTGTCAGCTACAATGAGACTATCCCCAAACTCATCGTTGCAAAATTTTGAATATATTTTAGAATTTATCAAAATGTTTGAGTCGTGGGCGGATCCTGGCCATCTAGCAACGATATCTAGTATCTTTAGGTTTGAATCACACATTGTTTGAACATTCATAGAAACGTGGGGAAATTTCGCGATATCATAAAAATTTTGTTTGTTTTTTAAAAGTTCTTCAGTAGTTTGTGGAAACAAAATGAACTGACTTCGCAATTTGGCAATATGATGTGTAACATTAGCAAATGATGTGTAACATTAGCAACAATATTAGATACATATGTTGTTGAAACACCACACACATCGCCCATTGTTTTCAGCATTTCGCTGGTTGCATAAACCCTTAAAGTTATGAGAAGCATATGCTCCTCGCTAATGGAATGGTTCCTGAAATATATTGCTTTATTAGTGCCATATATAATTTTCCCATTTTTGTACATATGTGTGTATGTATTTGTTACACTTACCAAGTTGTTGGGTTCTTTATGAGAATTTCTATATGCTCCAGAATATTATATGCCGATGTCTTCGACATACGAAATCTTCTATAGAACTCATCGTCTCCAAAAATGTTGAAATGATTTAGACGTGTACGGATTGTACGTGGCTTACGTACAGTTGCAGCTTGTAATATTTCATACATTTCTTCGTCACTCATATCTTCTAAGTCAGAACTCATTTTTACTTGTTTTACTTTTACTCAATAACGCAAAAATTATTTATTTATTTATTTATTTATTTAAGAAATACTTTACAAAGTAAATTTGCAAAGTATTGTTGCACAAATATGGGCGGGGTAGCTAGACCATATGCCCAAGATGTTATTAACAGTTTTTTAAAAAGGCTTTGTGACTGACTGTACACGACCTATGCCTTCACATAGGAAGTAGCAACGTGGTTGTTAAAGAAATTCCACAAAAAAACCGCAAGAATATACTGTTATCCGTGGCAGATCAGTCAACCAGTGCGAGTGAGACGCAAAACTCTCGAAGGCCAATAAACAACAGTGGCCTGGTTGCACTTAAGAGATAATTGCCAACGACGCTTGATGTTGACTCGCCCAGAGCTGTTTTACGACTGACGCAAAAATTATATTTTAAATTTATTTGAGCAATTTTTTTTATCCATGCAATGTATTGAATAGAAACAAGTGTCAAAATCATATGTTCAAAGTGATTGACTTAAATATTATTTAATTACACAAGGTTGGGTATTTAAATATTATTTAATTATGCCCTAAAAACACAATTTCGTATTTATTTAGAACTTAAAAATAATTACAGTTTGATTATCAAGTCAAAAACTGGGGGTAAGTCTCTTGCAATAATTACTATATTTTAACTTACCAAGTTCGAAAAAATCACTATACTCACACCCTCTAGGAAATGTTACTAGTGAAACAGTACTGGTTCACTACTGACTCTGTCATCAGTACTACAGGCAAATTATACCCTAAACAATGCTTTTCACTACATTAGCATATGCGTGTCATAGAATATCAACTACTGACTTTGGTACTACATACTGATTGGATATACATAAGTAGTCACCAGTGTGACCAGGTCCTACAAATTTTTGCAGTTAAATTGACTTTAAAAAAAGCCAAAAAATGCTAAAAAAAATAATTTAAGAACTAAAAAATAATGGTTAAATTTAATACTTCTTTTTAAGACCATATTTTCTTTAAAAGTTTTAAATTCTTACTTCCTATGAAGGAAGCTCAATTTCTTAAACAATAATGAATTATTTATTTATTGAGCGTAAAGAGTATTAAAAACAAAACAATGATATTAAGTCACAAACAGTTCTTGGAAAACATAAGCCTTTTCTCGCTTTTCTTTCGTTTATAAACAATAACGTTCAAGAAGTGGTTCGTATAAGAAAAATTTAAAAGTTTCATCTATTCCAATTTGACGTAAACAGAGCTTTTTACGTATAACTAAAAACACATGGAAAAACTGATACCTCTCTTTTGTCACTCACATGTTGCAATAAAGTACACATGTTGACGTTCGTTATTTTTAAGATCATACACATTTATTCATTTTCGAAAAACAGCTTTTCAGATCTTTACTTGTTTTCTTAATATCAAAAAATAAGATTTCAATTTCTGATATTCATAAAATTGTATATACATATGCATCATCAGTTATTACATATTAAAAATGAATATTCGTCATCAGAATAGTTGTTCAAATTATCATTATAATATGTGAGGAATTTTTGCTTGTTAGATAACTACCGCCTATATACATTTTGATCCTGCTTAAGCGATTCATCAGTAGACTTCAAATGAAAGTTTTTGAAATAAGCTAAGAAATACTTCATATGTTTATATTGCGTGTTTTTTATTGAGGTATAGAACTTTAAGTTGGCATCACTTTTTTAACTGGCGGCCATTTTGTCAGCTGTCAAGTGATTAATATTTAGTTTGGTTTGCCATTTCATCATGAACAGGTTGACAAAAGAACAACGCTTGCAAATCGTGTAAATTTATTTCGAAAATAATGGTTCAGTTCGCGAAGTTTACCGCAAGCTCCGTCCACTTTATGGTCGACATAATCGTCCATCAGAGCAATTAATTCGGTTAACCATGGATCGTTTTCGCACTACGTTTACTCTATGTGATAATACGCATCCGCAGAGACGTCGAACAGTGCGCACCGAAGAAACAATTGCCGCTGTAGAGCAAAGTGTTGAAGAGGACCCGAATGAATCGATTCGCCACCGTGCACAGCAATTGGAGCTTTGTCCATCAACTTTATGGAAGATTTTGCGCAAAGATCTTGGCTTGCGACCTTACAAGATCCAGCTTGTGCAAGAATTAAAGCCGCGAGACCATGCAATGCGTCGTGATTTTGGTGTATGGGCCGAAAATGAGATTGATCTCGATGCTGATTTTCATCGCAAAATTTTGTTCAGTGATGAGGCTCATTTTTGGTTGAATGGCTACGTCAACAAGCAAAATTGCCGCATTTGGAGTGAAGAGAATCCACATGAGACCCTTGAGACGCCATTACATCCACAAAAACTGACTGTTTGGTGTGCTCTATGGGCTGGTGGAGTCATTGGGCCATACTTCTTCCGAAATAATGCTGGAGAGTCAGTTACCGTTAATGGAGACCGGTATAGAGCCATGATAACCGACTATTTTGTTCCCGAATTGGATGGCATGAATGTGGATGAGTTGTGGTTCCAACAAGACGGCGCTACATGCCACACAGCGCACGTCACAATCGATTTATTGAAGGAAACATTCGATGAGCGCATAATTTCGCGGAATGGACCTGTCAATTGGCCACCAAGATCGTGTGATTTGACACCAGTGGATTATTTTCTTTGGGGATATGTGAAGTCGCTCGTCTACGCCAACAAACCAGAAACGTTAGGGGACTTGGAAACCAACATTCGTGGCGTTATTGCCAACATACGGCCCCATATGTTCGAAAAAGTGGTTGAAAATTGGACCTGTAGAATTGGCTTTATTCGAGCCAGCCGCGGCGGCCACATGCCCGAAATCATATTTAAACGTTAATGGCATAAAATTATCCTTCCAATAAAGCCAAATTGATGGACATTAAAACGATTTTCTTGTGTTTTATTTCAATTCGAAGTTCTATACTTCTAAAAAAACACCCTATAGTAAAGCTCTTAATATGTTATTGAGCATTGCATATAAAAACATAATCAGCCTTATCATGAATTCCACATGTGAACATTTCCGAATCAAATTTTTCGTTCACAAGAATTTTAAGACAAATCTATGTGAATGATTTTGTTCATAAATTTTCAGATTATTTCGCAATCGTATGAAGTTTTTTGATGTGAAATTTTATTTAGAATAAGCCTGAATAAATCGAGGCTTTTATCAAACAAAAGTCTTTACAAAAGAAGCTACTTTATTCGATTTTGCATTCACTTTAATTTTTTATAACCTTTTAAAACTAGTTTCATTTTCTTTTCGTTTTTTAATTACTTTTATTGTTATTGTTTTATTGATATACGGCAACTAATTGTAGAAAGGTTATGAAAAATGGATGAACGAATAAAGTTGAAGTAAAAAAGTTGTGAAAACATATGGAAAATATATATTTTCACATCTATTTTAATTGTATTACAACATTTGTAGGTCTTAAGAAACAGCCCGCAGATTAACGCTAACATTATTACACGTGAAAATTAATAATATACCCAAAATGGCATAGATTATATTGCTTAAAATTTAATAGGTTATATTTTTTTAAAATGCTAAATAAATAATTAAAAAATGCCAAAGAAAATGCTAACTGCTAAACTGAAATTTTGCGGCTAAATCATCAAAAAAAAATGCTAACTTTAGCTTCAAAAATGCTAAAATGGCCACGCTGGTAGTCACTAGTACATTTTAGTAATTACAGTCTAAACTTTTGGTAAGGAACAAAATTCATTCATGCGTTCAAAAATAATTCATTCATGCGTTCAAAAATAAGGATTTGGTTTATCGTTTCTTAATTAAATACAAGTTAAAAATTCAATGTATCGTTGATTT
This sequence comes from Nowickia ferox, assembly GCA_936439885.1. Classification (NCBI taxonomy): domain Eukaryota; kingdom Metazoa; phylum Arthropoda; class Insecta; order Diptera; family Tachinidae; genus Nowickia; species Nowickia ferox. The sequence continues at coordinate 51,049,677 of OW387023.1, read as the reverse complement.
AGTAAAGCAAACACTTACGTATGGAACTCGACGGCAAGTTTTGTATGACGAACTTTGTTGTGGAGATGGCAACCCAGTGAAGCATTTGTGCTAAAACTGTTTTGCAATTTGTCTTATATTCATTTATGTATTTATACTTGTATTAGTAATTGTGCCTATTACGTTGTGTTTGTGCAAATTTATATAAAATTTTTTGTCGTAGAATTTTCAAGAATGTTGACGGATTAAAAGTAAATAATACATATATTTAGTAAGATTACATAGCATCAACATTTTTAAAATCATTCTGTGTCTAGACCCCGAGCAAAACACTAAAGAAAAAATGCAGGAAAAACGCACGAGCAGTCAATTCAACCTCCAGCTAGGCAGCCAGCCAGCGAATCAACCAACAGAAATAATTGTACCTATATAAAATATCATACTTTTTAGATAATAAATGTAATTGATTATAAATGAAATCGTGGTTGTTTATTCCGTCTTTTTGACACAGGATCAGATCGTGGCAGACAGCCATCTCATTAACAAACTTTATTCTTTAATTGCTGGGAATAGCCATTGTGTTTCATCGTGTATTTCATGTCTCAGTCTTTTGTGAAATTAATGTGTAAGCCAAGTGAATGTCTGACAGTACAACTTTAAGGAAAGTCAGTGAGAGATCTAATAAAGGAGTTCCGCCAGCCAATCTAAGTATATTTGAATTAAATATGGAACGCACACCACCGCCGCCAAAGCAAGGTGCAGTCCTAGAACAAAGCAGAGAAGAGTTGCCTGATAAGTCGCAAGATATACAGCGTCCTAACAAGGAGTTAGGTGCTTTCCCCTAAAGTTTTGATATGGCATATAAACGTCTTCAGAATGTGGAAACAAAGATGCAGCGTAAGCTCAAGTATGCTCAAGAATATAAAGAAAAAATTGATAGCTATATAACCAAAGACTATGCTCGTCGTTGAACGCCAAGTGAAAGAAATGTATTATCAACAAAATCATTTTATTTGCCGTATTTTGCAGTGCATAACCCTAATAAAGATGGCTTACGACTAGTGTTTGATGCAGCAGCAGAAGTAGGTCACATGTCGCTCAACAAAGCTTTAATCGCTAGTCCAGATGTCAACCAACCGCTTTCGCCAAGCCCCAATTGCCGTATGTGGTGACATCGCTGAAATGTTTCACAAAATTGATATAATTGAAGAAGATCAAGCCAGTCTAAAATTTCTTTGGAGAAACGGTGATCCAAGTAAGCAAGTTGAAGTATTTGTTATGCAAAGATTAATATTCGGCGAAACATGCTCACCGATCATAGTCCAATTCATTAAAAATATGAACGCCAAAATTTTTGAGGCAAGTTATCCCCGAGCTGTGCAAGGGATTATAGAACGTCATTATGTTGACGACTACGTTGACTACTTTAATACTGAAATTGAAGCCGCTAAAGTCCTAAAAGAGATTATTGAGATACACAAACACCCGGATTTAAATTACGAAATATTTTTTCGAATTCAGACTTTGTAAGTAGACAGTGTGGCAGCTCTAGTAGCTGTGAAAAGTCATTAAAATTGGAAGGGGACAGTGATCGTGTCCTCGGAATGCATTGGCTTACAAAACAAGATGTGTTTACTTTTAACCTCAGATTACATCGTGTTCCACAAACTATATTAAAAAATGGAAAAAGTTCCTACAAAACCTGAAATGCTAAGCGTCACTATGTCAGTATTCGATCCATTTGGTTTTTTAGGCAATTTTATGATCTCAATCAAATTATTGATGCAGTCAACGTGGAAATTAGGACTAAATTGGGATCAAGAGCTACCAGACAGCGTATATGACCGATGGAAAAAGTGGATGAAGGAATTGCCCAAAGTGCAACAATTTAAAGTGCCTCGTTGCTACATGAACTCGTTTGAGACCACGGAAGTACAATTACATTTGTTTGCCGACGCAAGTGAAGAAGCTTTAGCAGTGGTGGCATATTGGCGAGCAGAAATCAAAGGTAGGGTACAGTTGTCATTTGTCTACGCTAAAACTAGTTGCGCTCCAACACATTATCATACTGTACCAAAACTTGAGCTTCAAGCAGCAACAATGGCCGTGCGACTGAAAAACAGTATTATAAAATGTCACACTATTCAAGTCAAAGAAGTTTTCTTTTGGAGTGACTCAACAACCACAATAAGGTGGATTCGAGGCGATCACACATAATATAAGCAGTATGTGGTCAATCGAGTTGCAGAAATTGTTGAGAGCAGTGAAATTAATCAATGGCGATGTTGTCCGGGAAAACTTAATCCTGCCGACGAGGGTACTATAGCAAAATTTCCTCCCGTATATAACCCTAACTCTACATGGATAGCTGGTCTATCATTTTTATTAAATCCTGAATCGCAGTGGCCAGACGAAAAACAAATGAATAACATTTCTGATACATGCCTTGATGAGCTGAAAGCTAAACGCAACGTTTTTCTTGTTATACAAGTGAGTATATTTGAGAATGTTATTAACCATTTCTCAAATTACCGTAGGCTTAAACGTACTATAAGTTGAATTTTGCGCTATGTGAAAAATCTCTCGAGAAAGTCGAAATGTGAACTTATAGGAGAATGTGAACTTATATGTGAACTTATAGGAGAACTTTCGTCCGAAGAAGAAAAGTATGCAGAAATATTTATTTGCCGATACGCTCAAAAATCAAGTTTTGCCAACGACTACGCTATACTGAAACAACAAGGCGTCATTTCAAAATCGAGTGTGTTGTCGCAACTGAACCCTTATATGGATGCTGAAGGTATCATACGAGCCAGTGGTCGAATACAGAATGCCGTATTCAAATCAGTTGAATCGTGTCGCCCAATAATCTTACCCAAACAACACAAAATTACACGATTAATCGCCGGTTGGTATCATAGTCGATTTTGCCACATAAACAGAGCTGTAATAATAAATGAAATACGCCGTCGTTTTTGGATACCGTCCATTAGTGAAGTTCTAAAAAGTGTGGAGTCAAGTTGTCAGTCCTGTAAATTGAGAAAAGCCAAGCCGTTTCAGCCGCAAATGGGACTGTTACCAGTGGATCGAACTACTCCATTTGTACGTCCTTTCTCGTATACAGGTGTCGATTTCTTTGGCCCTTTGGTGGTAACCATTCGAAGAAGGAAAGAAAAACGATGGGTCGCCCTCTTCACCTAACTTTCTGTTCGTGCTGTCCATCTGGCAGCCGACTTGTCGAGCGACGCATTCATTTTATGCTTACGAAATTTTATGAATAGACGTGGAATTCCTGTTCAAATTCGCAGCGACAACGGTACGAATTTTATGGGCGTGCCAAAGAGCCAGGAAATTAATTTTTTTCTTGATCACAATGGGATGACAGCGCATTTAGCGCCACTTGGAGTCAAATGGATATTTACTACCCCAGCCAATCCTAGTGAAGGAGGCGCATGAAAACGTCTTGTCCAAAGCATCAAAAGAGCCCTTTATGCCATGTTAAAAGAAAGTGCTCCACGCGTTGAAACACTATATAGTTTGCTTCTGGAGGCAGAAAATATCGTGAATTCTCGCCCAGTCACTCATTTGCCAATATCTCCGAACCAGAGCCAGTAACGCCAAACCATTTCCTGCTCGGATATGCGAACTCAACGCAAACACCGGCACAATATGAACCCAAATTGAATTGTCTTCGTAAGCAATGGCGGGTGGCCCAGAACTTAAAAAATGGTTGGTGGCGACAGTGGCTCCGAGAGTAACTACCTGAGCTCACTCGACGTTCGAATTGGTGTCTGCCAACAAAACCAATGTGTACAGGAAGTCTCGTTTTTATATGTGATGTTAACTCGCCGAGGTCTTCATGGCGTCATGGCAAAGTTGTTGAATTGTTTAAAGGAAAAGATGGTACAGCGAGGTCAGCCAACGTCCACACGACTACTGGCATACTAAAAAGACCAGTCTCAAAATTAGCGGTTTTAGATGTCGATGAAGAAGATGGTGAGTCCACCACCACTATATCGGCTCACGAGGGTGGGGATGTTGTGGAGATGGCAACCCAGTGATGCATATGTGATAAAACTGTTTTGCAATTTGTCTTAAGGTAGGATCACACGATTGACGCAATGTACCAATTATTGCTCCATTTTATATTCCAATCGTGTGATTTCACAATTTTTTGTCCCATACGACAATCGAGAACAATTGTGGTGATTTGACGCAATCAAATGCAACTCTGGTGTGTCAATCGTGTGAACGATTGATAGACAACCATGCCCCAATAAAAATGCTAAAAATGCACCAATATTTATTGTGTTCTCAAGCGGCAATCAAAGAAGCCAATACGCGACAATTTTTTAAGTGTTTTCGTAAGTACTGTAAACTTCAACTTTATGTATAATTATAACTTATTTGAAACGTTAACATGGAACTGTGATCCAATCTTAAGCCCATATATTTAGCTTTTATTCGTTTAAAAGAACGAAAATCACCTCTGCATTGTATATTTAATGAGCACAAAATATACAAAGCAGAGGCAATTTTATTTCTTTTAAACGAATAAAACATTTTAACGTACAAAATAAAACAGAAAAAAAATATTTCTTTTTAAAATAAACCCGTTTGCAAGTAAAACAAAATAAACTAAAAAGTACCACGACAGCTGTTTGTTTGTGTTGCCGCAAGTTAGACCAATCGTATGAATAGGATGCGGCAATTATTGCCACAAATTCATTCTTCGAAAATTTGTAGCAATCAAATTTTTAAAAAGTGGGGCAATCATGTGACTGCAACGTATTTGATTGGGACAATTCTATTATTGTGCACTAATTCACCACAATAAAAATTGGGTCAGATTGGTATATTTGCGGCAATCGTGTGATCCTACCTTTATATTCATTTATGTATTTATACTTGTGTTAGTAATTTTGCCTATTACGTTGTGTTTGTGCAAATTTATATAAAATTTTTTGTCGTAGAATTTTCAAGAATGTTAACGGATTAAAAGTAAATAATATATTTAGTAAGATTACATATTCAATTAAAACTATTTTTTTGAGCTATAGGTCTGTTTATATTTTTATTACATAGCATCAACATTTTCAAAATCATTCTGTGTCTAGACCCCGAGCAAAACACTAAAGAAAAAACGCACGAGCTCAATATCATATCACAAAGCTTAAAATCGTCTGAAAAATTTTGATCGGCTGGAAATAAAAACCGATTTTTACTTGTTAATCGGTCGGATTTTATTAGCCGATATGAACCGTTTAATTCAGAGGCGGCTCGAGCTAGGAAATAAGGTCGGCGACTTCGCGCCGTCGGCTGTGAGCCGCACGCCTTGGACCTCTGAGCTTGAGTTACATATCGTCGGTTGGTTACTGGTTTGATGTATGGAACAAAAATGTGTTTTCGAGAAAATCGATGAAGAATATTTAGTTCATTAGTACACGATATGTTTTTTACGTCTGACATGTCAACTTTTCAACTCAGATGTAATTCTGCATGTCTGTCAAAAATTGTGTTTTACAGAAGGTTTATAATATTCGGTCACAAACGTGCATGTACAAATACGTCTGGCATTGTCCGTGTTTGTATCCAACAGCTGATCTGTGCTCAAATTTTATTAAATATTTTGTTAAAAGTGGTTGTAAAATGAATTCAGAAAATAATACAATTGCAGTGTGCAGCATTATTTCAATTATAACTGCAATTAAAGAAAAATTAAATATAAAAAAAATTAAAATATTTTTGCACAAACCTACATATGTCGTTCTCCGTTTCAAAATGGAGTGTTGCCGGCACAAAAATGTTTCTTTACGCCGTAAAAAGTTCACTCATTTTAAAAAATTTTTCTTTAAATTCGAAGAAATCATGTTAGGATATAAATATCGAACGCAATTTTATTGCATGTACATGATTGTTATTTAATAGTTAAAAAAAACATAAATATATCAATGTTGTAATATATCAACTTTAGGCGGCTAACGCTTCCGTCAATATCGGAACGCCGCTGAATGTTTCCTCTCGGCATAAATTTTTGACGACATATTTTGCTTAAGAAAAACAGCTGATGTCAGAAATTTTGTCAGAAGAAAATAGAACACGCTCTAATTGAAATTTTGTCAGAAGACTTTGCGTCTGACTTTTACCACAGAGGATACCAGAGGTGACACGAGCACAAAGTAAGACGGAAGATAATTGTGATTTTGTGGGGTTTTTAGAGGTCTCGCTCACACAGTCATCAAATCCTCTTTACTTTTTTTTCGCGTGGTATTATTTTAAATTAATTACGTTTTATTCCTCGTGGTCTCATTCGCAGCCTAGTTTTTGGAAATAAATGGTAAAAATTAATATTTGCAAACGAAAATTCTTAAAACAAAGTCTCTAATAATTTGAAATCAAATTTTAGTCACTTTATTAATACTAATAATCTTTTCACATTGTGTTTTTTAATTTAATACCACAAATTTCTCCATTTAATTTTGTACAAATGTTCATGTGCTCAAGTGTATTTTCGTTTTATGCTTTGTGGTCTCATTCGTTGTTTGCTTTTTGCAAGTTCAAGTTAAAAATTAATATTTTTGAAGGAAAATGTTTAAAATTGATTTTGTAAGCATTTGGAAACTAATTTTAATCATTTTTATAATACTAATAATATTTAACACATTGTTTTATTTAGTTCAACACTGCAAAATCTTTCATTTAATTTTGTAAAAATTTTCAATTGTTCATTTCACTAAGTACACATTTTCTGTTGTTATTGTACTAAAAATATTCAATAACAAACACTAAATCTAGTGCGAAAAGCACTAAATCACGAAAAGCACACGAATTACGAATGAACCGTGTGAACAGTAAGATTCATAAACATATTCAGAGAGCGAAGCAGGGGATTCAACTCGTCGTCTGAACATACTATTATTACATGCAAATACTTTCACGTCTCAGCCCAGGGTTAAACAGGGCTGTCAGATATGTGGCGATTTCTTGCCAAACGTAATGATTTTTCAACTTGTTTGGCGCCCGATTATTTGGTTTGTGGACATCGCGATAAATAAATTTTTGACGATTTTTAAGGCCATTTTTCAACAAAATTGAACTTCAAAATTTTTGTAATTCAGGAAATAAATTCTACCAAAACTCGTCTGCTAGAGACTTAAGCAATTTGATTATGATAATTTTTCTTATTTTAATTAAATTAATTAATGCGTTTTGAATTTGGATGAGAAGAATTTACAAGAAACAATATTTGTGGCAAAAAGGAAAAAGGGCTTAAGTCGAGATAAGCTGATTTTGAGTTAATGGTAGCTTCGTAATTTGCATATTCGAAAGTACCCCTGGTGAAAATTTTCAATTAATTTGTGTGATTTTTCAGGAAGCTATAGCACTATGACTTGCAACTTATCTCTTTTAAGGCCTCATTAGTTTTTACTTTTCGTTGTCGTTCTGTGCCGTTCCGTTTGGCTGTCACTTAACGTTGAATTCTATTTTCTACAGATTTGTCCGCAACGGAACAGAACGAAACAGGAAAAACAAACCACACACACATACTTTCAATTGAACAGAAACAAAACAGCTAATTCAAAACAGAACAGCACGTACAAACTAATTCTGCCTTTAGACTTCTAATTTCATTTGGAATTTAGATAATAACTTAGTATATTTCTACTTAAATGTATGACTTAAGCACTTTTTCCTGATTGCCGCAGATATATCGTCGGTTGGTTACTGGTTTGATGTATGGAACACTTAAAAAAAATTTTTTTGTTATTGATTGATTATATATGAATAATGTGTCCTCTTTTCAAATTCATTATCAGTTTTCCGATATGTTGAATGTATCGGGAGATATAGAGCTGCAATATTGCGCCATTTCCACAAATGTTATATATTTTAGAAATTGTTTTACAGCAATTTTTTGCATATGTGGCAACTTTCCAACGTAATAGTATTAATATTGTTATTAGCAATTGTTATGATATACATCAATACAAAAATTTTATTGTTGTGTTATGTTTTAATCAAATGAAATTGATATTTATTTTTTATTAATAAAGTTTCTTTTATTAAATATATTCAAACTTCCTTTTATATCTTCCGTTGTTTTTCTTTTATATGTCATTTTGCATGAATAAAATTGATATTTTCTACTTAAATATATACAGTAATTTAACCTACTTGAACAAGTAGTAAAAAATATTGTTGTTATCATACACAGAAGTGAAGAAAGTGACAGGTAAAAAAAGTTTCAATCAGGTTTTTTAAAATTCGTGGAGAAAAGAGAAAAATATAGTGTATTTGATACTGTGGTGTATTACTACTTACCAATTAATACAACTAATAAAAAGCGTTGTAGTTTTATTGCACTAGAAAGAATAATCAAAACAAAAACGCCGACAAAATTTGAGGGAAAACGAGACAAACAGAAAAATACCCTTATCACAGCCCTTATCTGCCGTCTCGTGACAGTTCTGTATGTTCTCTGATTGTGGCATGCGTTGACAAAGATTATTGTCATTTTCTCTTTAAATCCTAATGACTTTTCATGTTGGATGTAAAAAGTTCATCAACTTTAACTTTGAATAAAAACCATTTGTATCTATTACTTTTATTATTAAACAAAAAATTCTATCGTTTATTTTTATAAAACTAATGAACTAAACATTCTTCATCGATTTTCTCGATTTTTGTTCAATACATCAAACCAGTAACCAACCGACGATATGGCAAATTTTATTTCTGTTTTTAACGTTTTTCTGCTACTTTTTATACGATTATTTTATAAAAGTTTATATTAAATAAAAGTGTTATACTAAACCAAATTTATTATCAAATATATATTAAGAAAAACCACATAAACCTGAATTCTGCGATTTTTAAAATCAATTTAGCGAACTAGGTCCTAAAAAATCTGACAACCCTGGGGCTAACGGTCTGAAAATCGATTTTAAAATCGAAATTAAAAAAGTTGATCGAAAATCGATTTTTGAAGACGGTTCCCCTTCACTAATTTGTGGTAATTTCTTTTAGTTTCTTTTTTTTTAAATATTTTGTTTCTTAGAATAGTAATAAATATATGGAGCCTGGTTTAAAGGTGCATAATACAAAACTGGTAAGTAGTGTTAGTGTACAATCATGGTTCTTTGATTGTCATTTATTTACCTAGTTTAAAAAACAATTTCTCCTCAATAGAAAAATAGGAACATAAAAGATGGAAATCATTTAATAATTCCAGTGCATTCTATAGCAGTGTTTTTGTTGGCCACCTTGACAACTGCTATTTTACTGGATTTGCTACAAACAAAATGTAGTTACTGGAATTGGCAGAGGCATGATGTGACGGTTAATGCCAACTCTACTCGTACTTATGCCATTTACGGCAAAAGTGAAACTGAAGAGCATCTGACACATATTATATATGTTTTGAATGCATTGGGTTTTAGTCGTGTCAGCTTAGAAGACAATTGGAAGCTCTTGTGGGCTCATGATTATCCATTTCTTAAAATGTCTCACCGTATGAAATCTTTGGAGAGATTTCAGATGGTCAACCACTTCCCAGGTTGTGGTTTTATTACAAACAAAGTAGACCTTTCGACAACACCCTTGCCGTTTCTTCCTCGGGCATTTCGTCTGCCATATCAAAGAGAGGCTTTTATCGACTACGTTCAAAAGCATCCGAATGCTCTTTTTGTGCAAAAACACAATGAGCATCGGCATATAGCATTAAAAGCAGCTGAAAAAATCAATTTATTTTCAAACGACTCGTTTGTGCAGGAATTTATTTCAAATCCGTTTCTAGTAGATGGTTACAAGTTTGATATCGGCGTATATGTAGCAGTTACATCAGTTGATCCACTGCGGGTTTATACCTATAGCAGTGATGTGTTGTTTCGATATTGTCTGTTGCAGTATCATCCATTCAATGCATCAATTGTTGATAAATATGTGGTGAGCGACGACTATTTGCCGACATGGAAAATACCGTCTTTAGTTAAATACTATAATATTTTACAAGGAAGTATGCGTGGAGCATTCGATGCTTACGTTAGAGATAAACAACTAAATCCATTTAAAATTTGGCAGCAAGTAGAGAATATTATACGAAACACTTTTTTGGCTAAAGAACGAGACATTGTTAATATTTTACGCTCATATAAAACAAAAAATTTTTTTGATTTAATTCGATTTGATTTTATTATTGATGACTCCCTTAAAGTTTATTTAATGGAGGCAAATATGTCACCGAATCTTTCTTCAGCACACTTTAAACCAAATGCATTGTTGTATGAACAAATTCTGTATGGCGTAATGAATTTAGTTGGTGTGGGCTCTCCAGTGAAAAACGAATTTGAGAAGTATAAAAACAAATTTCAATATTTTATATATTCGTTGAATTTCCGTCTATGCTACTCTCTATCAACAGAACCGAGATGATAACTTCCGAAAAAAATTTGGCAACAAATATCGACGGTTGTGCTAAATATGGCTGTGATATATCTTGTAACCGCCAAGAATGTGATTTATGTTTACTTTGTCTCCGCGGTAGTGAATATGAAATTCTGGAAAAGGCTTATTATGAACATTTGCATAAAATCAACATGAAACGAATCTTTCCTAAACCAATTGTAAGTATTTCTTACATTTACATAAAGCATATTTTGATATTACATAATTATTCATATTCGCTCTAGTTACAACCAGAGAACTTTGATATTGCAAAAGAAGTACAAAATATGAGTGAACGTAATGCTTGGATGACTCGCTGGTTTTATTATAAATGTCTATATGACTCTATTTGGTGCAATTAGTTGAATGCCTGACTCTTCAGATGTGTTTCTAGAATTTAGAATTCGAATATTAAAAAAATTAAAAAAAAATATGGGGATCGGTTGACCTTGCAGGCCATCCCTGAAACTTCCCGCTAAGCTACAGATTTTGGTAAAATTTGGGTTATCCGATTAAATTTTTAAGTCTATAAAAATTAGTGGATTAGTTATTAGTTATGTCAGTAAAAAAAATTTTTTTATACATACATATATTTATTTACTGTATCTTCAACTATGGACTAACAATAAGTGTTCAAATCTTAAATCTAAATATAATTATTAGGCCTGACCAGTGTCGGACATAAACTTAGTGATAGTAAATTAATAATACATGAGTCGTGCTAAGCAAAAAAAAAAGTATTTTCAAGCAGTTACATCTGCAGTGTTAGTATTAGAGCCGTAGTGTCCCTCTTTTTTAAGCGGATGTGTCCAGTAAAATTCAAGATGTTACGTGTTACGAGCAAGGGGATTAGGATGGGACTCGAGTTTTGTTAAGTACTTGTCTGCGTATTTTGCAATTTCTTCAGTCACTAGTGGCATATTGAAATCACGATGTAAATTTGAATTTTTAATGTACCATGGAGCCGATGTTATCAAACGTAAAACTATGTTCTGTCTTCGTTGGATTTTCTGTACGTTTGAAACTGAAGTAGTAGCTGAATTCCGTGGCACCATATTGGTTTCAAAAGCGACTTGTATATTAACAGTTTGCAGTCTAGGCTGAGTGTTGAATTTCTACCAATCAACCAATGTATTTGAGTTAACTTAAGTTTCATTTGAGGTAGCTTAGAGTCAATATGATGTTTCCATGTAAGCCTTCGATCAAGGTGTATACCAAGGTATTTCACTTGAGAATGTTGAGGAATATTTTGATTGTTGATTCGAATGCGGGAACAAGTTTCTCTTCATAGGGTAAACGTTATGTGGACACACTTTTGTTCATTTGCTTTAATTCTCCATAAGTTCAACCATATTTCCAGTTGGGTAATATGTTCCTGGAGATTGCCTGCATACTCATACAAGCTGTATCATAGGCAAATGTAGAGTTTGGGATATTATTGCTCACAGGCATATCACAAGTATATATTAAATACAAGACTAACTCCAGAATACTACCCTGTGGGGCACCCGAAGATATAGATTCGGGCACACTCATGAAGTCTCCTTCCACAACAGTGAACTTCCTATCAGTAATATAACTTTCCAAAAGATGTTGTATGTTTATTGGCAGATATGTCTTCAATTTTAAAACTAGGCCTTCGTGCCATAATTTATCAAATTCCTAAGGAACATCAATGAAGAGGGCAGAACAATACTTCTTTTCTTCAAATGTCTTCCTTATAACTTGCACCAATCTATGCGTTTGCCCAATTGTGCTATGCTGACTTCTAAAACCAAATTGATGGTCAAGTATGCACCCATTATCAGCTAAAATTTTGGAAAATTTAGTCATGAGCAGCTTTTCGAAAAGCTTTGAGATTGTTGATAGTAAACTTATAGGCCTATATGGCTCAAACTTCCAGTTCTGTAAAAAATACTGCATTCGTAAAATGGCATTAAAAATAAATAGCAGGATTCTTATTGCAATTAGAGGCAAATTCATCAGCATCTTGTTACTAATTCCATCAATACCTGGAGCTTTCTTCGGTTTGAGTTCAGCAATTATTTTTTAAACTTCACACAGCTTAAACTTTAAGGAACGAGGGGGTAAAGAAACTACACTCGGCAAATCAACAGCACTCGTACATGAATACAGCTTTTAAATGCTCAGCAAATAAGTTACTTTACTCACTATCGATTCTTGCCCACCCTTCGGTCGAAGTACGAAGATTTCTAGTACCGCGCCATAACGAGTAATCACATGCTGACGTGACATCGAGACCTAGAGATTTTTCCAGTAATGCAGTGTTTTCCGACGATAGCAACTCTGATTCGTTTAGTACATTCTTTAAGTTTGATTTTATTTAGGAGCGATCTGTGTTGTTGCCATTCTCTTCTAGCTCTCCTTTCTCATAAAAAGCGTTCAATATCCTTAGAATAAATTCTATTAAAGCCAGTTTGCGGTTGGGAGGTAGTGGCATGATCAGCAGCCTGTTTAATATTTACGTTAAGATTGGCAACGTTAAATTCAATATCCGGATGTTTTTAGCTTAATATTTTCCGTACAATGACTACTGAGATGTTTTTTTAACCCCAGCCAATTCACACGATTGATCATCTTCACATATGGGTGAGGTAAATCACTTCTTAGTGGGCTACAAATTGTAACGATCGTGGGAGAGTGATCGGAGGAGAGATGTAGAGAAGCTTCAACATGAATTAAATCCGTAATTTTTTGTATGTCCGTAAGCCAGTAAGTGGTATACAGGGTTGTTCTGTAAACCGCACGTTTTGAAATCGCCTAATTTCCAGGAAAGAACTCAATTAAAAAGGTGACTTGTTGCAGCTTTTTAATTGGCTTTAATATTTTAGATGTTTAAGATATTTTATACGAACTGACCTGCGAATGCGCTAAGTCGTCCGATCAGCAGATCACTGTTTTTCGTTTTTGAAATCGCACGACGAGACATAGAACTTTTTTTTCACATGTCATCTTCCAAAAATGGGTAAATTTTTTCTGTCATGAGCTTCGAAAGTTTTTAATTAGAATGAAAATGTCCGAATCGCAAAAAAGATTTGATGTCCCCAATCCATATATTTTTTAACCGTTTCGAAAGTCATTTTAGAAACGGTTAAGGAGGTTTCAGATACAACTTCATCGCTTTGAGTGACATTTCTAGCGTTGGCAGAAAATCGTAAAATGTGCATGACACAATAAAACTTTGCCAACACTCACTTTTTGTTTTACTGCTTTGTTTAATGCATAAAATACAGCACAATTCGATTACTCTGATGCCAACAACTCGTTTTTTATGTTAATTTAACAAAAGTTTAATAAAATTTCATGCATACATGCGAGTTTGTCGAAACAAATTCAGATAGGGTACGTTGTAAAAGCATTTATAGTGCAAGTCTGCAGCATCGCGAATATCTAACGTTCAAAAATGCATAACTTGGCAGCACTGTTTAGCGTCAAACGTTTTTAATGCAAGTAAACGGCATACCTGCCGCAAATCTCTGAAAATGGCGCAGTAAATTATTTTGAGATGAAAAAAGTTGCTTTGGAACAATAAGTTGAATTCGTGTGTGTATGTATTTTGATATTTAAATTACATGCTTCGAATTTAACCTAAAAAGAAGGTTGATATATTCGAAAATGACTGAAACACATAATCGTGATAGTTTTTTAATACTTCAAAGTAGTTTTTTTATTTAAGTTGTCTTCTTTTTACAGCCAAATTTGTTCTTATAAGAATTAACCGCTCTAATTTTCTGTCCAATCTTTTTCTTACTATAATTTAAAAGAAAATTGTCACTTTTGCTATCATGATTTTCTTAAATAAAATTAGTTGCCGACTTAAGAATTGTTTGCATTTCGTTAAAAAATGTCAATTATGAGCAGTTGCAAAGCATGTGCAACAGTTGATCACGCATACGCTGTAAAACTTGGCAGAACTGCTGCATAGATGCAGAAATTTGCTGAATTTACGAACGTACGCATAAATATGCCAACTGATTGTCAAAGCACGCTAAAAGTTGAGAGTTGCCTAACTTTTAACCACAAAGTAGACCAGAGTTGTAGAAAGTGACTTATGAAAAAAGCTAAAATCCGCTGATTCGACCACTCTTAAAAAGGGACAAATATAGTGTGTTTGTTATTGAATATTTTTAGTACAATAATCAAAACAAACAGAAGAAATGTATACTTAGTGAAATGAACAATTGAAAATGTTTACAAAATTAAATGAAAGATCTTGCAGTGTTGAACTAAATAAAACAATGTGTAAAATATTATTAGAATTATAAAAGTGATTAAAATTAGTTTCCAAATGCTTACAAACTTAATTTTAAAAATAGTAATTTTTAACTTCAACTTGCAAAAAGCGTGTATGCCGAAACCTTTATGCACACGTACACGATGCTAGTGTCATGCATTTTGACCGTGAAAATTGCGCTTAATAGAAGTGGACTTCCCCTAATACACTTTAGTTGACCTATAAAATTTTTAACATAGTTTTTTTGAAAATATTGATTGAGAAATAAGAAAACAACCAAAAAATAAAATGTCTTTTAATTTTTTAAATAGTGTTGAATTGTATATAATTTTGTGGAACTACAGAAGTGTATATACATACATATGTATGTATCTATGTTTACATAAGTACATACATATAAAATTGGTCGTTATTAAATAAACTTTATATTTATCGCTCTTGAAAAAAACATACATACATACATAAATACATAACACGTGTTACGCGTAGTGTAAATTAGGACTAAACGCTTAACGCTATAAAAATGCAAAGTTACACATCACGCTTTAGAGGCTTTTTTTGTTGTAAAATTTCAAGCCTTTGCCGGCTATTTTTTGTCTTACATTTACGTTTTATTTTTCTTTAAATATTTAATCCATTGTTTAATAAAGAAAATGAATTTCTAATAATTTTTGTGTATGTTAGCATGTGAATCTAGCAACACTAGCTGTCATTTTGTATACAATGCGTGAAATTTGAAGAATGTTTAACTTTTTGCAAGGTACGCGAGTTACATATAACTACTGCTTATACGTAAATATTTGAATATACATACATACATACATAAAACATATTTTGTACTTCACTGCAATCTGATAGTTTTGTTTTTGTGTACAACCACAATCCCATGACTGCCAGACTGCTGACTCTTAATTTTAATTTTAGCTCTAAGTTAGACTGAATTGAAGAATAGCGAAAATTCATATCTTTAAGTTTGAAAATTTTTGAAATAAAGTTCAGTAAAAACTGAAGTTGCTTAATTCTATAAATGGCGCAGTCACGGTGATTTTATCTAAAGATAAAATTAAATCGAACCATAAATATAAAAAGTGTTCTAAAGAACATAAAAACTTATAAGCAAAACTGAATAAACTCTTTTCATTAAAAGAAAAAATTATAATTAAGTGAAAATATATTTCCCAGTTAACAAATAAAAAAAAAAAATGAATCCTGAAGTGATACAACAAAGGATCGAACAATTAGAATGTCTCATCTTAAAACAGGATACCACAATAAAAGAACAGCAACAACAAAATGCTCCCTCCAAAACCAAATAGAAACTCACTTGCAAATTATGCAACAACAGAAAACGGAGTATGACATGAGAATCCAACAAGCCGAAGCTATTTTACAACAGCATCGACAACAATATCAGTCGCAGTCGCAACACAACACAACATTTGGCTTGGATACTAATCAAATAATAAATCAATTTAACCAAATAAAACCATTTGGTCCAAAAAACAATCTATCATCTTTTATAAAAACCGTCGAAAATCTGATTGCATTATGTGGCAATAACTATGAACTTCAAAATTTTGGAATAAAAATAATAAAAAATTATTTGGAAAGTTGGCAGATTCAATTAACCTTCTAGCAGACGACGCCACCTGGGAAGACATCAAAACTCAACTAATAAAGGATTTAGGACCAAAAACATCTTACTCTTCGGTAATTAATTATTGTAGAAGTATAAAAATAAGTCATTTAAATGAATTATTTAAAGTATTTATAGAATCTAAGTATAAACTTAATGACACTTATCTGTATGACGAATCAAAACCTGACTTATACTCTCCACAAAACGTTGACAGAAATACGGAAATATTAATAGATAAAATAGACGGACAATTTAGATCTTGCATTATAGACGAAAAACCAAAACTGCACTCACTTTATAAACGATTTTCTCAACTAAAATATATGATAAAAGGGCTATAGATTTTAAATTAAAAAAAATAACTAATGCACAAAACAACACAAGCAGCCATAACGAAAAGAAAGAAACTGGTAGGAACTTTAATAATAAACAACATTTTAATAAGAAATCTTCAAATAATTTTCAAACCAACAACGTTCAAAATAAATTTGCCGGTAACCCTCAGTCTCAACAATATAGAAATAGTCCCATACCTATGGATATAGGAAATTTAGAAGACAATGCAGAAAATGAAGTAAATTTTCTTTCAAGCCCACAAAACGATTGCTACCCCTAATAACGGTCACAATGGGTAATATAAGAGTTATTTGCTTAATTGATACCGGCGCAGAAACTAGTATTATAAAACCAAATCAGTTCCCAAATGAATTTTTTGAAACACAACTAAATAAGCCTTTCATCTTCCGAACATTAAATGTAATCAACTCAACATTAAAAGGCATAATAACTACAATGCCTAAAGAGTTTAATATTCCTGGTACACTTTCGTGGAAAATAATTAACTTTACAGGTAGAAAATATGATGCCATATTGGCCAAAATTTTCTTATTCAATTGAAAGCTAAAATAGATTTAGAAAAAAAATATATTGACATATTCGGAAAGAAAATCCTATTTGATGAAGAATCTTCATATCATATAAATAGTATCCAAACTATTAACGATACCAAATTTCAAAATATAAACGAATTAAATTTAAGTAATTTAAATAACGAAGAATACTTAAAAATAACGAAATTATTAAAGAATACAACGACTTATTCTATAAAGGTGGCGATGTTTTAACTTGTACAGAAGAGGTACAACATGTAATCCCAACAACTATTAATACACCTCTTTATTCAAAAATATATAGATACCCCCAAATTCACGAAAAGGAAATCCAAAATCAAATACAGGAGATGCTCTCTCAAAATATCATTCAGGAAAGTAGTCCTCTATGGATAGTTCCAAAAAAAAAAATCGACAATTCTGGTATCAAAAAGTGGGGACTCGTTGTGGATTATAGAAAACTCAGCGAGTTTACAAAAACAGACAAAATCCCCTATTCCGCATATGGAAGCTATACTCTATAAATTGGGTAGAGCACAGTATTTTTCAACCCTCGCAAAAGGCTTCCACCAAATTTTGGTAAAACCGGAGGATAGGAAAAAACCGCCTTTTCTATTCCATTCGGTCACTATGAATTCATAAGAATGCCGTTTGGGTTGAAAAAGGCACCATCAACCTTTCAAAGGCACCATCAACCTTTCAAAGGCTTATGAATTCCGTGTTGAAAGACTATATAAATAAAATTTGCGTTGTATATTTAGACGATATTCTAATATTTAGCACATCTTTAGATGAGCATTTACTTAACTTGAGAAACTAAATTAAAAATACAAATTGATAAATGTAGTTTTCTACAACGCCAAACTGAGTTTTTAGGTCATATTCTCACCCCTCAAGGTATAAAACCTAATCCAAAAAAAGTTAAAATTATCCAAAATTTGAAAATTCTAAATACTCAAAAGAAAATTAAGTCTTTCCTAGGGATGACGGGGTTTTATCGGAAATTTATAAAGGATTATGCCAAAATTGCATTCCCATTGACAAAATTTTTAAAGAAAAATGAAAAAGTCAATGTTAATGATCCCAATTTCATTGTAGCTTTTCAAAAATTAAAAGACATTCTTATAAGCCCCCCCATATTAAGGTACCCAAATTTCAATAAAAAATTTAAATTAATAACAGATGCTAGCAATTATGCACTGGGGGCTGTTTTAACACAAGATGACCATCCAGTCTGTTATCCATCCAGAACACTTAACGAACACGAAAAAAATTACTCGAAAAAGAGCTCTTAGCTATAGTTTGGGGCACTCAGTATTTTAGACCTTATTTATACGGAGTACAATTTGATCTCAGTACAGATCATCAACCACTTAAGTGGTTACAAGCCAAAAATAACGGCAAAAATATTAACCCCAGATTACAAAGATGGCTTGTCCTCCTTATGGACTATAATGCCAAATTTGAATACATTAAGGGAAAAGAAAATCATATTGCGGATTTTCTTAGTCGTATCGAAGAGAGAGATTCAGCAGAAAATATAAATGTAGGTGAAAATTTGATAGAAAATAGATCCACATCATCATTAGAAGTGGAAACAATGCATTCTCAAGAGGAAAATTTGAACGACAATTTCAAAACTTTAACCACAGTTGTTAATCGCTTCTAATTTCAAATAGTAATAACTGAAAGAAAAACTATGGACTCCATTTGTATATTTGACAAAATCAGAATCTTTCTAGATAACGATGACCTAAATTCCCCGCAAATAGGTAATTATCTCAAACAATTTCCACTTAAGGGACAGGTTGCAATGTTTTCAAATGTCAATGAAAGAAAATATTATCAATTTCAAAAAGTTATAGAAAGTTTGTACCAGAATAGGACCGATGTAAAATTCTTTAAATGTTCATATTTTGCTAAAGATATTGAAGATATTGATGAACTGAAAAAACAAATATCGTTGTATCATAAAAATGAAACAGGTCACTCCGGAATCAACCCAACATACGAAGGAATAAGACACATAATATATAACCCCATGTTAAAATTAACGATTCATGAAATAATAAATAACTGCGATTATTGCACATCCGCGAAATATGATAGAAACCCAATAAAACCGAAATTGCACCTTACCGAAAGTCCCTCCACCACTAATGAAATAGTACATGTCGATACATACGTAAACACGAAACAATCGTTCATTATTTTCATAGATAAATTCTCAAAGTTCGCAATTCATTTCCACCTTCCTGACAGAAACAATCAAATCATAATTCAAAAACTAAGAGAATTTCTAGCTATTAAAGGCAATGTAAAAAAACTCGTGTTCGACAATGAGTTCAACACAGTCAATGTTCGAAAATTCCTAAATGATAACAATATATTATATCATGCAACAAAACCAAATAGCCACACAGGAAATTCGGACATAGAACGACTTAATAATACCATAACCGAAAAAATTTGAGTATTAAACCTAGAAGACAATATACCAATTATATCACAAATGGCAAAAGCAATTAAATTTTATAACAATACTTACCATTCATCAATTAAATGTACCCCATTTGATGTGGAACAACATAAAATAGATCACAATATAATAAAAGAAAGAATTGATGTAAACAAAAAAAAAAGTACTAGAAAAAGAAAACGAAAAAGAATATATCGAAAACAGAACAGAGGGCTATATAAAAAACTATAGAAGCCTAAGACATAAGGAAGCACCAAAGTATAGAAAACAAACACTAGATAATATACATCCTACTAATATCAAACGTCCTTTGAAGTTTTCAGAAATTCATATGGATAATAAATGCCCTGACAATCATCCCAACGACTAAAGCTACACTTCAAGTGCACACTTCATCAGAACAAAGGATTTGAGATAATTAGAATTAGACCAGTGGAAATAATTAATCAAACCATTACTGTACTTCACTTAATAGACACTAATCAATATTATAAAATAATAGAAGATATAGAATTAAAAATAACAAATTTACATTTACCCCCAAATAATCTTATTGAAAGTCAAATACAAAGACTAAAAACTAAAATTAAATCAATTAGCCCCCGAAACTCCACTCACAGGAAAAAGAGAGGATTACTAAATATTATTGGTTCAGCACAGAAATTTTTGTTTGGTACCATGGATAACGAAGATAGAAATGACATTTTAACCCATTTAAATTTAGTATCCGAAAATAATCACTATGCTATAGAAAACCTCAACAAACAAATCGTAATAAATGATAACTTTCAGAAAAGTATCAATTTGCTTCAGTCTACTATGCAATCAGATCGCAATACAATCAATACTGCCTTCGAAGATTTAAAAAAGAAAAATAATCATATAGCAGTTCAAGTAATGTATGCAGACATTATGCTAAAACTAAATTACATTGAAGATAAATTTAATCAAATACAGAACAGCATTGCTTCAGCTAAGAACCACATATTACACCCAAATATACTTACATCTGACGAAATCATGACTTACAACATTGATTTCTACAAACTTCAACTTATAAAACTAGACGTTATGTACTACAAGGACGATTTATTAGTGATTGCCCTAAAAATACCTTTAAGTTCTTATACCACTGATTTAAAGGCGATATTCCCAATGCCAAATTCAAACTTTTATGAAATAGACGATAATATAGAATATTTTGTAAATGTTGATAACACAACATACAAATTCAAAGAAAATACCCCATTAAAATACATGGACATAAGTTCAAACTGTATACTCATAGAAAACTGCAAGTTAAGGCAAAACAAAAAATTTCAAATAAATGTCGATGATGAAACAATAATAATAAAAAATGCCATAAGCAAAAAATTTATTCAAAATTGTGACGATAGGGAATTTATTTTGAATGGAAATTATTTAATATCCTATTATAATTGTGAAATCCAAATTGATAATTATATATACATATCTTAACAAAAATGAAATGACATTTGACAAATTAAACTATGAAACTAATATAAATGCTTTTACAGAAGGTTCCAATATATCGTTTCAGAATATACCATATGAAAACAATTATCAAAATTTAAAAGAAATAAAAGAATTGAAGTTACATAAAAATATAAGCTATGTAATAAGTTTTTCAATGATAATCACAATTATTATTATAATTATTGTACTAATTTATTTTCGAAAGAAAAATCAAGTAAAAATTAACATAAATGAACATAACATAAATGAACTTCACTGCAATCTGATAGTTTTGTTTTTGTGTACAACCACAATCCCATGACTGCCAGACTGATGACTCTTAATTTTAGCTCTAAGTTAGACTGAATTGAAGAATAGCGACAATTCATATCTTTAAGTTTGAAAATTTTTGAAATAAAGTTCAGTTTTTAAATAAGCTTAAACAACTGAAGTTTAATTCTGTAAATCGCGCGTCCCAAACTTCTTTATGTAACTATATGAAAACACACTATTTCAACTTTTTTGACAGAAGTTTGTATTACATTAGCGCATTGAACGCGTATTATGCACTTCCACCTCAAGGGTTTTCATGAGAACTCTTAAAATTGCCATTTGTGCAATTGGGCAAACTTCAGAGACTCGTTTCATGAAGCCCCTTTTGAACTTTACGCAACCAGTTTATGTAAATTTGAAACAAACGTCAAAAAGTTCATTTAATAATAATAAAATAAGAAAATTTCAAGCAAATTTTAATTTAAAAACATGTTCATATATTTCTATAAAAATAAAAAAGTGTGTGTCTAAAAATGTCTAAAGAAACCCAAAAAGCAATAAAATGTTCTTTACAAAATGCACAATTGCACAGCTCATAATTATTGGGCAAACTTAACAGGTTTGTGTAAATAAATTTCTATACAGTTTTTGACATTTTATTTACGAGAGTGTAAAAATGCACAATTTTGAACATTCTCATGAAAACCCTTATTATATGTTTTTGTGAAAGCACAAAACATTTGGAAGAAATATAACATTATTCTATATTCCTGTTTTTTTTAATTGGTAAAGCAAACTAGCAAAATGAAATGAGCAAAAAGTCGATATTGCTAGATTAACATAGCGTCCACACCTGATGAATTTATATCATGATGAATGTCAAATTAATATCATGATGAAAATTCATCACGTATAGACTCAATTTATTAATATTATAGCAGCGTTATGATATAATCATCAGAGCTCACGGCCTGATAAATTCATCTTGATATCAAATGTCATTTTATGTTTTACTGTGCATTTAACGTTTATTTATTAAACGTTTAAAAACACGGCACAACAATTATTTGTGACTAAAAAATTAAACAACACGCATATTATATGTATATTTTTATCAAGCATTTTGCAAATATTTGTTTGATGATATAAAATCATTAACATCTACCCCATTGTGTTGATATTAATGAAAAAATGGGAGTTGCTCTGCGGGCGTTATTACGAGTTATGATATAAAATCATCATGTGCTTACGCTATGTAACATAGCGTCTACAACTGCGATTAACTCTGACATAATATGTGAGAGAACGTCGACAGAATAACAAAAATAATATGCCGATATTTCTCTTCATCTCATACAACAGGAACACGTAATTCTACTTTTCCTATAATATTTCATTTTATGCAAATTCTCATCGAGTTAACATGTATTATTTTTGTATAATTATTTGTTTTGTTTTCACTTTTTCACACAAACTGAAATTTATAAATGAAATTAAACACATAGTCGGTTTGTTTCTGGTTTGCGGCAGAGTATATTCGATATACATTATGTCTGCAGCAAATCAGAAACAAACCGACGACATTTAAACATATAAAATCCCAAAAATGTTGTCAAAAACATTGTTTTTCATTTATTTTAATAAACACTTACACATTCTTACTAATTTATTTTCATGTAAGTGTGTTTTTTGACAGTTCATCTCATAAGATTGTTGTTATAGGATTTCTTATAACAACGCTCTTATAAAAAATCTTATAAGATTGAGATAACACTAATTTGGAGTCTAAACGTAACATAATTAGCTCTGCGATTGAATTTGGCGATCTCATCTTACATATTACGTTAGGTGTAGACCATGATACAATTATACAAGGTACTTGCGCGACTACAACAAAATTGCAACACCAAGAAACACACGTATTTTGTTGGTAGAAACATATGGATAATTGTCAGAAACATATTTATTTATTTATTTATTTATTTATACATATTATACAAAGTAAATTTGCATAATATGTTTGCACAAATATGGGCGGAGTAACTAGACCATATGCCCAAGATGTTATTAACAGTATTTTAAAAAGGTTTTGTGACTGACTGTACACGACCTATGCCTTCACATAGGAAGTAGCAACGTGGTTGTTAAAGAAATTCCACAGAAGAACCGCAAGAATATACGGTTATCCGTGGCAGATCAGTCAACCAGTGCGAGTGAGACGCAAAACTCTCGAAGGCCAATAAACAACAGTGGCTTGGTTGCACTTAAGAGATAATTGCCAACGACGCTTGATGTTGACTCGCCCAGAGCTGCTTTACGACTGTCAGAAACATATATCTTTAGTTTTTAAAAACAGCAATCACAGGGTAACTAAAGTACAATTGCAGACGCGGCATTCATGCATGATTATAATAATTCAGTGTTGCCAATATGTGTGTAATACACAGTGTGTAATTTCTACTCTCATGTGTGGGCCATGTAATGAGATTCATGTATAACCTGTGTGTAATTATACCTTGGCTTCTATTTTTATTTATTTTTGTTTTAATTTTAACCTACACAAAAGATGTGTAGTGTAATTTTCTTCAATGTGTAATTGGAGACAGCCATATGCAAATTCATTGGCAACACTGTAATCATTTTATTCACACACATACACTAACATTTTTGCAGCTTGTAAACAAAGTTTGACAACTTTCTGCATTGTATACATAAACAGGCTGGGCTTGTGCAAGTAACTTCTATATTTGTATCATGGTGTAGACCAAGGCATATCAAACAGGTACATGCATCAGGCAAATTGCTCATCCGCTGATTTTTTGTTTACACGTTTATAACGAAGAATTCATTTGACAAATACTTTTGTGCCTTGTTTGATGCATACAATTTTTTGACAATTACTTTGTAAAACTATGTGAGAAGCACAGAGTTGCCACAGTGATTTCTCTAATGCGTGTACCTTTAGTAAATGTGCCTTGGTGTAGACCAAGGCATATCAAACAGGTACATGCATCAGGCAAATTGCTCATCCGCTGATTTTTTGTTTACACGTTTATAATGAAGAATTCATTTGACAATTACTTTTGTGCCTTGTTTGATGCATACAATTTTTTGACAATTACTTTGTAAAACTATGTGAGAAGCACAGAGTTGCCACACTGTTTTCTCTAATGCATGTACCTGTAGTAAATGTGCCTTGGTGTAGACCTTAAGTAAGGGGAAAAAGTTTTCAAAGATTAAAATGTAGCCATATTGAAAAAGTAAAGAGATAACATACATACACGTATGTGTTTGTAAAGGTAGGATCACACGATTGACGCAATGCACCAATTATTGGTTCATTTTATACGCCAATCGTGTGATTTCACAATTTATTGCCTCATACGACAAGCGAAAACAATATTGTGCTGATTTATCGCAATCAAATGCAACTCTGGTGCGACAATCGTGTGAACGTTTGATAGGCAACCATGCCCCAATAAAAATTTCAAAAATGCACCAATATTTATTGTGTTCTCTAGCGGCAATCAAAGTAGCCAATACGCGACAATTTCTTAAATTAATTTATTTTTTTCGTGTGTTCCAAGTGTTGTCATAAAGGTGGGATTACACGATTGCCGCAAATACACCAATCTGCCCCAATTTTTATTGTGCTGAATTGGTGTACAATAATAAAATTGTACCAATCAAATACGTTGCAGTCACATGATTGCCTCATTTTATAAAAATTTGATTGTCGCAGATTGGCGAAGAATGAACTTGTGGTAATAATTCCCACAGCCCAGTCACACGATTGTTCTACGGCAACAGAAATAAACAGCTGTTTTGGTAGTTTTTAGTTTGTTTTGTTTTACTTTCAAATGGTTTTCTTTTAAAAAGAAATGATTTTTTCTGTTTTATTTTGTACGTGAAAATGGGTTATTCGTTTAAAAGAAATGAAGTTGCACCTGTTTTGTATATTTTGTGATCCTTAAATATACAAAGCAGAGGCAATTTTAGTTCTTTTATACGAATAAAAACTAAATATGTATATGGGTTACGATTGGCTCACAGTTCCATGTTAAAGGTAGGATCACACGATTACCGCAAATACACCAGTCTGACCCAATTTTTATTGTGGTAAATTGGTGTACAATAATAAAATTGACCCAATCAAATACGTTGCAGTCACATGATTGCCCCATTTTATAAAAATTTGATTGTCGCAGATTGGCGAAGAATGAATTTGTGGTAATAATTGCTGCAGCCCAGTCACACGATTGTTCTACGGCAACAGAAACAAACAGCTGTTTTGGTAGTTTTTAGTTTATTTTGTTTTACTTGCAAACGGGTTTCTTTTAAAAAGAAATGATTTTTTTTCTGTTTTATTTTGTATATATTGGACAGAAAAAGTGACCCTTTATAGTGGTGCAAAGCATGTGAGAGCAGAAAGTCCGGTTCTTACAGATATGAAAAATCTCTTAAATTCTGGCAATATCGATAAAAAATTAACGTACAAAAACTAATGTTTTGTTTATTTTTTAATTGAGCTTAAGATCTGTTATATTTTTATTTTTAATCAAATTTTTTAAATATTTTGGTATTATCCAACATTTCGCTGCCGCATGGGTAGCTTCTTCAGGAATATATATATATATATATATATTGATAAATATCCCTGAAGAAGCTACCCATGTGGCAGCGAAATATTGTAAAATATTTAATAAAATAATTAAATTTTTTTATAAAAAATAAAAATATAACAGATCGTAAGCTTAATTAAAAAAGAAACAAACCATCAAATAAATACCAATTTTCAAGATATTCAAAAACTAATCTTCAAACTTATTTATTTTTATTTGTTATAAATTAATGTAGATTTATTTAATTTTTGTTTTCTACATATTGCATTATCCCTGCAAGAAGACTCCCAGTCAAATTACCGGTCATTTGACCGACAGTGGTGATGGACTTATCTATCTAAGTTTCTATCAGTTTGTTAAGGGCAATGTGGAAAAAGTGATGTAAACTTTTGTGTACGTGTGATTTTGCATCTTTGTTTAACTAATTAAAAATATCTACTATGGAACATCTATATCTGACCTGCTTACTCTGCCGTATTTTTACTTATCATTAATGATGCATGCGGTAGTCACGTCTGACTGATCACACTTGATGTATATTACCATCATATCAAACTAATCAAATCTGCATAATTATATTAATAAACACAATTTTTACACTGTTGTAATTGGTTTTTATTACAAAATAATAGAGATATACATAAGTTAAATATTTAAAAGCATAAAAACAATTAAAAACAGAAAATAACGTAGGTTTCATCTATCCTTTTCACGCATTTGTCAATCTTCTACACGTCTTAATTTTTATAAATATCTAAAATTTGGAGAAGAAATATATATGCATATTTAATTAAACTATGGCAATTTCTTTTATTCACTAACTAACTTTCTTAACACTTCCATAAATTTTAATTTCACAGACCGAATTCTTTAATACACCACCCAAAGTAAATTTATATCAAGTATATGCAACTACTCAGGTGATTAATTTTTTTCTCGTTTCGTGGCAATGCCTGAATGTCAAAAGTTGTTTACAATGTTCGTACGCCATTTTGTTTTCTTTTGCTTTGTTATACACAATTGTGTACTGAAAACGTATGTGAAAAAGTTTAAATAAATTTTTACTTAAAAAATGTGTTACAAAACATTTAAAAATAATTATATTTAATTATTTAATATTTTATTATACTTATTTCACATATTAAAGGTTTATCAATTAATAAATTTACTTTGGTTTTGTCTATCCATACATATTCTTTTTGTTGTATGCAGATCTGGGACTATTGCATTAAATAAGCAAACGCATTGACCATTTTACCATACTAAACCAAATCAATGCAAATACAAATTTAATGCATTAGCACTAACTTTGATAATATTAGTGCATTTTTTTTTTTTCATTAAACTAAAATCCTTTCAAAGTAATTCATGAATATTGCATTGTTACTTTTATTTCACTATTTTTTCACCACTTCACACATTATGAAAAGTATTATTGCATTATAGTGCAAAATACAACGTAAATGTGTACATATGTACATAAAAACATACGTACATACATAAATATGCAAATTTTTTCCTATGTACACCCAAGACGAAAAATCATATCACTACTTTTTTTATAATTTTTTTCGAGAGATGTAATTATTCCAAGCGGTAGTATTTTTCGTTTATAAAATCACCATTTTTTAAGATATAACTACAATAAATGAAAACCTAAATTCTGATCTTTTGTCAATTGCACGGTTTTCTATATAAGGTCGAGATGCAACGACCTTGAGGTATGAAACTTTTTATTTTTTTCAATTGGTTCTGAAATCTAGTTTGTATTTATATTGACAGTTTTCCTTTTCTTTAATTTGTACGTACATACTTATAAAGGTGCCCTCAATGAACTTTACTGTATTTTATTATTTGTGCTATCTGATAAAATAGGTTTAAGCGGCCCACCCACTTGCAATATAATTGCACAATTTTTCGTATTGTACAATAATATCGCCAATGTGTATGTCATATTCGATGATGGCACAATATATTGGCAAATATCAAAAGACTTTTGATTTTTATTGTACAATCAAGACAATTGTGTAATGTGGTGGACACATTGTTCAATGTTTTTTAGTTTTTCACTGCCAGAAAAATTGGGCAATATTTTCTTTAAAACTATTGTGCCATTTATTGCATAGTATAGGTCAAAATGGCAATAATATGTACAACAACATATGCAATAATATTGTATAATGGATGGGCCGCTTAACGTTTTATTCAATATTACTGTGTACAATATTTGATAATGCAATAATATTGCATAATGATGACTAAGCACATCAATACAAAATCAGTGCATTTTTCGCCATGCTAATGCAATATTAATCCATTACTTTTAAGAGATTTTATTGAAGAGAAAAAAATAGTGCACTACAATCATCAAATTTAAATTTGCACTAAAATTTTTGTTTTTCTATCAGTGCTTATGCAAAAGTGATGCAAGTTGCCCAGGTCTCTGTTTTTGACATTCATCCATTATTCTTACACAAACAAATCGCCTGTTGTTTTTGTACTTTCTTAGTTGTTGTAGGCCTGCATATACTTTATATAAATATGCTTTGACACCACCAAGGTGCACCACCATGAAATTTACTGTGTGTGAACCAAAGATGTTCATATACTCCATGAAAAAAGGTGTTGCAGGCAATTATTGTTAACAATCGTAAACTTTACTTACTAATATTGTCCTAAAAATATTTTTACCTTTTAATATATATTTCGAAGGGAAATATTTAAATTATTCGATGTAATAATTCATTTCGCCTGCAAAAATAAAGTGAACAAAACCAAGGAAAAAGTGAAAAAATTCACGTGAAAAATGTTATTCGTGATAAGGGGAATCGAAAAATGGAAAATTTTCCGTGCGGAAATTATTCACGATTTCAATTTGGGGGAAAGGCACAAAATTTCGAGGGAAAAAATGTTCACGATAATGATGAATATTTACATATGTAATATAAATATCAGACTAAAAAACCATATGTAACAGAGTTTTATTGTCATATAATATCCCTGCAAGAACACTCCCAGTCAAATTACCGGTCATTTGACCGACATTGGTTGTGGTAAGGTATTCTGTGGTGGTAAGTTTCTATCCGTTTGTTAAGGGCAATGTGGAAAAAGTGATGTAAACTTTTGTGTACGTGTGATTTAGCATAAAAATATCTACTATGGAACATATATATCTCACCTGCTTACTCTGCCGTAATTTTACTTATCATTAATGATGTATGCGATAGTCACGTCTGACTAATCACACTTGATGTATATAATAACCCTTCATAGCAAAGTAGGCAAACCTGTGCCCATGTTCTGTAATCTTGGTGAGAACTTCTTGCATCGAAAAGATGTGAAACAAAATATTCCATCGTTTCTCGAAAAGTGAGTAAAAAGTGTTTCTGTAAGTCATGTCGAAAACTATCAAAAGTGATTACGTTATTACGTTAGAAATGTCAAAATATAATAGTCGAAGCCGACGTGACATCGCACACGTTGTGAACGCTTATCACAAATGTCGTGGACGGCGATCGAAATTTACTAAAACTTAAAAATTTTCAACGACGGGTGCGAAAATATAACAGACGGCTGTACCAAATAATGTATAGTGCGACTTTAATGTTTATTGTTTACTAAATGTTTATTGTTTATTAAATATTTTCCAATAAAACAAAAATTAAAAATAGCTTTGTGGTGTAATTAAGTGATTATTAAAACAAAATTGTTGAAGTGGTACATATAAAGAGTTATGCCCTAATTCAGTACGAAGATTTAGGACGTTTTTGTTTGAATATACTTTTGAGTTCTTGTTTTTCAATTCTCTAAATTATTTACTTCAAAAATAGTTGTTGTCTTTGATAATGAAAAATAAAAATATTATTACCATGTTTTTAAAACACAAAAATAATATTGAAATTATTATACAATAGTTTGAAAAATATTTCAAAAAATATGCGTTGGATATAATGTTTATAACAAAATCATAAAGCAAATACACGAACCTTCTAGCAAGGACAATAAATAATAATTGTTCTAAAGAATCACAACTGCGGCTTATTTTCGTCCATAGACAAGACGAAACAATCGTCGAACAGAATTAGGGCATTAATGTCATCAATTTGTCTTCTTGCGAAGACATATAGTTTTTTCTTTTTGTTGCTTAGAAATTCGCATAGTCTTCTAAAATTATAAAAGAAAAATAGTTTAACAATGAAAAAATCACTTTAAAAAAAAACAAAATACTAACATTTTCCGTATTATTATCCATCGCACTTCGCTTTTTTATTTTTGTTTATTTTTGAAATAATTTCTCACCGAGTTTTTATTTGTGAGTGAATTTGATAGTTCAAAGCGAGAATTTTTCTCGCAAAAGTTTTACAGACACACTTTTTCTGTAAATTAGCGAATAATTTCTTTACGTGACAGCTTTTATTCGCCAAAAGAAGTTATAGACACAGTTTAGTGAGAAACTCAGCTGTTTGTTTCAATATATTGCATTTTTATTTCATTTCACACATTTCAAGCGAAAACTTTCTCGACGCGTGAGTTACAGAACATGGGTACTGTGCCCATGTTCTGTAACTTTGGTGAGAACTTCGTGTGTCTATAAGTCATGTCGAAAACTATCAAAAGTGATTACATTATTACGTTAGAAATGTCAAAATATAACAGTCGAAGTCGACGTGACATCGCAGACGTTGTGAACGCTTATCACAAATGTCGTGGACGGCGGCCAAAATTTACTAAAATTGAAAAATTTTCAACGACGGCGACGAAAATATAACAGACGGCTGTACCAAATAATATATAGTGCGACTTTAATGTTTATTGTTTACTAACGGTCTAATTCATAAAAAATATTTTAAGTTTAGTACAGGTTTATTTGACAAATTTCCCATAGAATAAGCGCTTAATAAACATGAATTATTTTTTATGAATAAGGCAGTAAATATTTTCCAATGAGACAAAAAATAAAAATAGCTTTGTGGTATAATTAACTTACTATTAAAACAAAATTGTTGAAGTGGTACATATGTATAAAGAGTTAATGCCATCAAATTGCCTTCTTGCGAAGACATATAGTTTTTTCTTTTTGTTGCTTAGAAATTCGCATAGTTTTCTAAGATTATAAAAGAAAAATAGTTAATAAAGTTATCCATCGCACTTGGCTTTTTTAATATATTTTTTATTTTTGAAATAATTTCTCACCGAGTTTTTATTTGTGAGTGAATTTGACAGTTCAAAGCGAGAACTTTTCTCGCAAAAGTTTTACAGACACACTTTTTCTGTAAATTGGCGAATAATATCTTTACGTGACAGCTGTTACTCGCCAAAAAAAAGTTACAGACACAGTTTAGTGAGAAAATCAGCTGTTTGTTTCAATTTATTGGATTTTTGTTTCATTTCACACATTTCAAGCGAAAACTTTCTCGACGCGGGAGATACAGAACATGGGTACTGCATAATTACATTAATAAACACAATTTTCATATTGTTTTAAACGTTTATTATTATAAAAAAATAGATAAATAAGTAAAATATTTAAAACTAAGAAAAATAACCAAAAACATAAATTACGTATGTATGTATGTAGGTGGTATCTGCCGCTTCATGCTGTTTTCAACCTCCAGCACACCTTGCTTTTTATAAATGTCTAAAATTTGAAAAAGAAATGCATATATATGTATATATAATATTAAACATTTAAAATTTCTTTTATTTACTATTTTTTTTACTTCACTTTTTTAACACTTTATAAATTTTAATTTCATTTTACAATAAAATGCGATGTTATAAAATTTTTTGGCATGTGTACATTAGATGTTCCACTCTTACATATGTGTTAGAGTAGAGCAACTGACTGTCACTGTTGATTTCAATATCAAATCGTTGCAAATGTGATATAGTGCTGCCAGAATGATGATTTTATCATATTTTTGATGATCTTTTGAACAGAATATGATTTTATGATTTTTTTTCTGGAATGATGATTTTCAATTTTTAAAATTATGATTTTTACTTTATGTACAACCTTCATTATTCTTCTAAAATTTTTAGCAAATTGAGTTTTTAGGCGTCTTGTTATTTATAGCTTTTATTCACTTTACCTTGTGTTGTACAATGTTGTCAACATATTAGAAAATAGTTCTTATTGGGCAATCTAAATCAAAAGACTTTTGATTTTATCCAATGTATTGTGTCATATACCAATATAATATATACACAGGCAATTTTATTGTACAACATTGATGTCAGTTTCATAGCACAATTGTGCTAGCTAAAATCACACACATTCTTATTCTTAGTAGTCAATGAGACAGCAAATAGTATGCGAAAAATATTTTATGATTACCAATGCTTTTCTCGACATTCAATGTGTTTTATTTTACAAAACTTTTAAGGAAAGAAATGAATATGTACTAAAAAGAAATTTTAATTTTTTTGGAGCTGCTTCACTATAATATATATGTATATATATTATATCGTTTTCTTTCACAACTTTAAAGACTAATAACTCGGGAAATGTGGGTCGCAGCAAATTTTTGTATTTAATTTTCTTTTCTTATTTTCTAATTTTCTATCACATAGGCTCCTTATTATTTATTTTGGAACTGCTTCACTAAACTGCATTTGATCCAGATATTAATTTTTGCTGTGTACTTTAAAGACGAATGAGACAACTATAGTTTTATTTTTGATACCACTGTTGTACAATATCAATGACTAAAATTAGAAAACGATGACGAATATCATAAAAAAGCAAAAGAAAAAATTAGTTAAAAAAGGCGATGCGGAAGGACATCGTGCGTATGACATCAGACTAATTTGCTGATTTGCATCTGCATTTGGTGACACCGAAGTAAATTTATATCAAGTATATGCAACTAGTCAGGTGATTCATTTTTTTCTCGTTTCGTGGCAATGCCTGAATGTCAAAAGTTGTTTACAATGTTCGTACGCCATTTTGTTTTCTTTTGCTTTGTTATACACAATTGTGTATACTGAAAACGTATGCGAAAAAGTTTAAATAAATTTTTATTTAAATAATGTGTTACAAAACATTTAAACATAATTATATTTAATTATTTAATATTTTATTATACTTATTTCACATATTAAAGGTTTATCAATTAATAAATTTACTTTGGTTTTGCCTATCCATACATATCTTTTTTGTTGTATGCAGATCTGGGACTATGCATTAAATAAGCAAACGCATTGACCATTTTACCATACTAAACCAAATCAATGCAAATACAAATTTAATGCATTAGCACTAACTTTGATAATATAGGGTGTTTTTTTTAGAGATATAGAACTTCGAATTGAAATAAAACACAAGAAAATCGTTTTAATGTTCATCAATTTGGCTTTATTGGAAGGATAATTTTATGCCATTAACGTTTAAATATGATTTCGGGCATGTGGCCGCCGCGGCTGGCTCGAATAAAGCCAATTCTACAGTTCCAATTTTCAACCACTTTTTCGAGCATATGGGGCCGTATGTTGGCAATAACGCCACGAATGTTGGCTTCCAAGTCCCCTAACGTTTCTGGTTTGTTGGCGTAGACGATCGACTTCACATATCCCCAAAGAAAATAATCCAATGGTGTCAAATCACACGATCTTGGTGGTCAATTGACCGGTTAACCGAATTAATTGCTCTGATGGACGATTATGTCGACCATAAAATGGACGGAGCTTGCGGTAAACTTCGCGAACTGAACCATTAATTTCGAAATAAATTTGCACAATTTGCAAGCGTTGTTCTTTTGTCAACCTGTTCATGATGAAATGGCAAACCAAACTAAATATTAATCACTTGACAGCTGACAAAATGGCCGCCAGTTAAAAAAATGATGCCAACTTAAAGTTCTATACCTCAATAAAAAACACCCTATATTAGTGCATTTTTTTTTCATTAAACTAAAATCCATTCAAAGTAATTTATGAATATTGCATTGTTACTTTTATTTCACTATTTTTTCACCACTTCACACATTATGAAAAGTATTATTGCATTATAGTGCAAAATGCAACGTAAATGTGTACATATGTACATAAAAATATACGTACATACATAAATATGTAAATTTTTTCCTATGTACACCCAAGACGAAAAATCATATCACTACGTTTTTTATAATTTTTTCGAGAGATGTAATTGTTCCAAG
Source organism: Nowickia ferox (assembly GCA_936439885.1). Classification (NCBI taxonomy): domain Eukaryota; kingdom Metazoa; phylum Arthropoda; class Insecta; order Diptera; family Tachinidae; genus Nowickia; species Nowickia ferox. The sequence goes on along the minus strand of OW387023.1, from coordinate 51,015,462 downwards.
CGGTAGTATTTTTCGTTCGCGTCTTGTTACACCTAGAGGTCGAGCGTTGTTTAATACAATTTCAAAAATGGGCTTAGATGTCATTTCGAGCGGGGAGCCTACTTACTGGCCTACTGACGTAAGAAAAATTCCAGATGTTATAGATTTTGGCGTTACGAAAAATATTCATAGAGACTTAATTCACGTAGAGGCCTCTCTAGATCTGTCCTCCGATCACTCTCCCACAATAGTAACAATTTTCAACCCACTAAGGAGTGATTTAACTAACTCATATGTGAAAATGATTAATGGGGTCAACTGGCTAGGATTCAAAAAGTATCTTAGTAGTCACTGCGTAGAAAACATTCAGCTAAGATCATCTGATGATATTGAATTTAACATTGCCAATCTTAACGAAAATATTAAACAGGCTGCTGAACATGCCACTATCTCCTATCCGCAGACTGGCTTTAATAGAATTTATTCTACGGAAATTGAACGTCTTGTATGTGAAAAAAGGAGAGCTAGAAGAGAATGGCAGCAACACAGATCACCCCTAAATAAAATCAGACTTAAAGAATGTACTAAACGACTCAAAGAGCTGCTATCGTCGGAAAAAACTGCATTACTGGAAAAGTATTTAGAAGGTCTTGATGTAACGTCAGCATCTAATTACTCTTTATGGCGCGCTACTAGAAATCTTAAAAGACCCGTTGACCTTAAATCACCACTGCGTACTTCGACCGGAGGCTGGGCGAGAAGCGATAGTGAGAAAGGTAATTTATTTTCTGAGCATTTAAAATCTGTATTTACTCCCAATTCATGTACGGGTTCTGCCGAATTACCGAGTGTAGTTTCTCTACCCCCTCGTCCCTTAAGGTTTAAGTTGCGTGAACTACAAAAAATAATTGCTGAACTCGACCCGAAGAAAGCTCCAGGTATTGATGGCATTAGTAACAAGATGCTGATGAATTTGCCTCTAATTGCAATAAAAATCCTGCTATTTATTTTTAATGCCATTTTAAGAATGCAGTATTTTCCACATAACTGGAAAATTGCCAAAATAAAAATGATTCCAAAGCCGGGAAAAGATCTTACCAAGACTGAGTCATATAGGCCTATAAGCTTACTATCAACAATCTCAAAGCTTTTCGAAAAGCTGCTCATGACTAAATTGTCCAAAATTTTAGCTGATAATGGGTGCATCCCGGACCATCAATTTGGTTTTAGAAGTCAGCATAGCACCATTGAACAAACGCATAGATTGGTCCAAGTTGTAAGAAGAACATTTGAAGAAAAGAAGTATTGTTCTGCTCTCTTTATTGATGTTTCTCAGGCATTTGATAAAGTATGGCACGAAGGCCTAGTTTTAAAATTGAAGACGTACCTACCAATAAACATACAAAAGCTTTTGGAAAGTTATATTATTGATAGGAAGTTCACTGTTGTGGAAGGAGAGTTCACGAGTGTGCCCGAATCTATATCTTCCGGTGTGCCACAGGGCAGTATTCTGGGGCCAGTCTTGTATCTAATATATACTTGTGATATGCCTGTGAGCAATAACATCTTAACTTCTACATTTGCCGATGATACAGCCTGTATGAGTATACACAAAAACCCTGATGAGGCATCCCGCAATCTCCAAGAACACATTACCCAGCTTGAAATATGGTTGAACTTATGGAGAATTAAAGTAAATGAACAAAAGTGTGTCCACATAACGTTTACCCTAAGAAAAGATACTTGCTCTCCCATTCGAATCAACAATCAAAGTATTCCTCAACATTCTCAAGTGAAATACCTTGGCATACACCTTGATCGAAGGCTTACATGGAAATATCACATTGACTCTAAGTTAACTCAAATGAAACTTAAATTAACTCAAATATATTGGTTAATTGGCAGAAATTCAACACTCAGCCTAGACTGCAAACTTTTGATATACAAGTCGCTTTTGAAGCCAATATGGTGCTATGGAATTCAGCTATGGGGCACTGCTTCAGCTTCAAGTGTTGAGAGAATCCAACGAAGGCAAAACAAAATTTTACGTTTGATAACATCGGCTCCATGGTACATCAAAAATTCAAATATACATCGCGATTTAAATATGCCACTAGTGACTGAAGAAATTGCAAAATACGTAGGCAAATATTTAACAAAACTCGAGACACATCCTAATCCGCTCGCTCGTAATATCTTGAACTTTACTGGACATATCCGCTTAAAAAAGAGGGACACAAGGGCTCTTATTCTCAACACTCCAGATGGGACTTCTTGAAAATACGTTTATTTATTTTTTTTTTCCTTTTTGATTATCACTACTTATGTATTATTTATAACTATCACTAAGTTTATGTCCGACACTGGTCGGGCCTAATAATTATATTTAGATTTAAGATTTGATTACTTATTGTTAGTTCATTTTTGAAGATACAATAAATAAATATATGAAAAAAAAAAAAAAAAAAAAAAAAAAAATAAAATCACCATTTTTTAAGATATAACTACAATAAATGAAAACCTAAGTTCTGATCTTTTGTCAATTGCACGGTTTTCTATATAAGGTCGAGATGCAACGTACTTGAAGTATGAAACTTTTTAATTTTTTCAATTGGTTCTGAAATCTAGTTTGTATTTATATTGACAGTTTTCCTTTTCTTTAATTTGTACTTACATACTTATAAAGGTGCCCTCAATGAACTTTACTGTATTTTTTATTTTATTATTTGTGCTATCTGATAAAATAGGTTAACGTTTTATTCAATATTACTGTGTACAATATTTGATAATGCAATAATATTGCATAATGATGACTAAGCACATCAATACAAAATCAGTGCATTTTTCGCCATGCTAATGCAATATTAATCCATTACTTTTAAGAGATTTTATTGAAGTGAAAAAAATAGTGCACTACAAGCATTAAATTTAAATTTGCACTAAAATTTTTGTTTTTCAATCAGTGCTTATGCAAAAGTGATGAAAGTTGTGGAAAGTATTCATCTGTTTTTAACATTCATCCATTATTCTTACACAAACAAATCGCCTGTTGTTTTTGTTATTTCTTAGTTGTTGTAGACCTGCATATACTTTATATATATAAATATGCTTTGGGTGACACCATATACATAACAGGCGCGGATCCAGCTTAAGCTTTTCGAGGGGGAAATTTTGTGGTGATATTTTTTTAATGTTTATTACTTTGTAGCAATTTATTCCATTACACATTAAAATGTTTCACTAGTTGTTCGATTAAAAAATACATACAATGGCTTACTTAGCAAACTTTGTAAGTCCACTTTATATGAAAATTGCAGGGACCGAAAATAAGAATTGTTCTTCAATTTTTAAAGAAAAAAAACAAGTCTTTTACTTGTAACATACTGAATCCGCCATTTTAAAAATTTTGTTTTTTATTTTTGTAAGCAGAAATAATTGTTATTTCTTTTATTTAATTTTTTTTTTAGCAAAAAATAACTTGTTTTTTTTTAACATAGGAAATGTGACATAGGAAATCTTTCTCAGTGAAGCATTTTGAACATCAGCGTAAAACCGGTCATGTTATATGGTTCTCAGACTTGCAATGGACGTTAAATGCAACAAACTTCAGGTACTCATAAATAAATGCCTGTGAAGTACTATATGCGCCTTCGATGATCTCAAATGTGGTCTTAAGGTGTTAAGGATTTTTATGTTTTTTTTTTAACCAAACTTTGTTTAAAGTTTAGATAGTTTTCGTATAATTAATTGATTTATATATAGCGCTTTTTGAGCTATTAGTCTTTTCCTCTCGTGAATAAAAAATAAGTGCCATTAATAAATACATATTTTTAGCGAATTGAAATATTGTCATTTTGCTCGGAACACTTTCAACTTGAATTGTTTTCATTATAATTTTTATCTGAACGAAATCGAAATTACTTGTCATATCATATGAATGTATATGGTTAGGATAGGTTAGAAAGAAAATCTGTTATATTATAGTTTTTTCTTTAATCTACTTTGCAAAAAAATGGGGCTTTTTTTATTTCAATAGCTATTAACACAAGCACAAATCGTTTATTAGCGGAATGAACAAAAATAATTTTTATCATTTTGGGTGGGGAAAATATCCTTTTTTCCCCTCCCCTGGATCCGCGCCTGATACATGCATATACATACATACATGTAGATATGTACATGTCGCACATTCAGTTCAATAGAGTCATAACTCAAAAAAATCGTTTTTTGATTTAATAATGCAGAATAATAATTAATTTCGTATTTTATCTTGCGTAAAAATTTCCTGAGAGAATAATATTTTTTCATGCCTTCATTGAGTTGTACTTATGTATATAAATTGAAAACTTTAAACGTGTTATCTGCAAAACTAGTTTTTGTGAGTTATGACACTATTTAACTGAAAATGCAATATGTATGTACGTACATATCTGTGCTGAATTTTTCAACTGCTAACATAGGGTCTACACCTAACATAATATGTAAGATGAGATCGTCAAATTCAATCGCAGAGCGAGTTATGTTACGTGTAGACTTCATATTAGTGTTATCTCAATCTTATAAGATTTTTTATGAGAGAGTTGTTATAAGAAATCCCATAACAACAATCTTATGAGATGAATTGTCAAAAAACACATGAAAATAAATTCGTATGCATGCGTGAGTGTTTCTTAAAATAAATGAAAAACAATGTTTTGGACAATATTTCTGGGATTTTATATGTTCAAATGTGTTAAATTTAATTTGTGAATTAAAGTTTGTGCGAAAAAGTGAAACCAAAATATATAATTATACAAAAATAATACATGTTAACTCGATGAGAATTTGCATAAAATGAAATGTTATAAGAAAAGTAGAATTACGTTGTCCTGTTGTATGAGATGAAGAGAAATATCGGCATTTTATTTTTGTTATTCTGCCGACGTTCTCTCACATATTATGTCAGAGTTAATCGCAGTTGTAGACGCTATGTAAGGAGTGGCGCCCGAATCATCATCATCAATAATAATAATGTTATAATTATCACACATATTTTTTTATCAAGCAGTATAAAAAAGATCAAGTAAATAAAAGAAACAAACAACCAGCACAAATTCATTAAAATAACATCAGCTGCTTGTAGCTGTCAGTGTTGCCACTGTTATATTTACGTTGCTGCCTTCACATTTTTCTAAGTGTAATAGAACACAAGTTATAATTGTACATTATAAATGCATAAGCAGAAGTAGGATAAATATAAACTATAGTAACAGGCAAATGTATATGAAAGAGACTTATGTACCTAGAATGTAAGAAGAACCTGGTCAACTGGGAATAAGAAATAATAGAGTCAAGAGCAAGGCACATTTACTACACACACAGGCACATTTGATATGCCTTGGTCAAGAGCTAACTATAATGTATGGATTAAGCAACTCTCTGAGTACAACTATAATGTACTTAAGAAACTTTTTGTCAAGTGCCATTTGCTTAAGCAAACAACGAATCTAATCGTACTTTGCTTAAGGAAGCAGTTGTTATATATTTGAAGTTGTTAAAGAGAAGAACAATTTGTGAAAGATGTTGAAAGTATCTTTTTAAATAAATTAATAGAATTTTTTTTGCATATACATATATACAATTTTATATATTATATGGTTTTGCAATTGAGATGCACGATGCACAGTTGCTTTTTTAGTAACTTTTTTTATTAATGCTTTTATTTGTTTTCTTAAATATAAAAAATTTTTTTTTTTTTTTGTTAACAAATACATTCATACATATGTACTATGTTCATATTTGCTTATTATAGCAGTATTTTTATAAACTGTAAACACTAAATAACAATTTGGTAAAACTATTTCTACTTAAAAAAAAGAACAATACTGTTCTGCAAAATGAGAAATGTTTGCAACTATATGTACTAAATGCTTAAGTTGAAAAAGCACAATATAGCCATCGAAAATCTATGAATAAGTTGCTTAAGTACTTGACAGGCTTTTCGTTGATTTTTGACAGTAGTTTAAGTTTATAGTTAGGCCTTCAGTCGTTGTACGATTGCCAACTACTAAAGAAAATGCGGAATCAATAAGATTCCGTTTTGCTAAAAAATAAATTTGTTGCGGCAAATTAATCTAGGCACTTGAAAGGGAGGTAAACTCCATATGATAGCTTGGAAAATTCAGGCTACTATGTTCAAAACCGGAATGCGCTATATCTTGAAGCAGGTGAATGTCTCTAGATTGTGTGCAAGAAATACAAACATACAAACGTATGTATGCACATATGTAGATTGGTGCGTAGCCGCATACGTCCGATGCTTCAAGCACTGCAAATAAATAAATGTTTTCCGTCCTGTGGTGTCTTTTTTTGCAGATTTAGTTGATCCTCCTAGTACTGATGTGTATTTTATCTTCTCCAGAAAAAAATTGTGCCGTATCGGAGGAATAATTATAAAATGTGTATTGTGATGGTTATTGCGTCTAAATTCAGTGTAGTAAATGGTAAACTGACATATCAGCTGTCATGTACAGGTGTGAGTTTACGAATTTTACGGTTGTCAATACTGTGTAGTGTTGTTAATTTTGATAGTGGAACGTAAATGCTAAGAAAACAGGGACACTATTTCCATTCATGTCACCGTGAACCTGTACGGTTAAATTGAAAAGAAAAACAAATAAAAGGCCAAATGATCGACTTTTTATTTTTGCTGTGACCCTAGCTATGAATTTAGAATACGAAAATATAATTTTATAAATAAATGAGGATAATCTCGGGCTGAGTAAAGGAAAATATATAAGGATGTATATATATATTTAGGTACATACAAGGTATAAATAAATGAAAGAAAAAGATTATGTTGGTTTAAGTATATAACATAAAGGCGGAAATGGAAAGGTAAGAGAAAGAAAGTTTTGATAAAGGTATGGGTTGCAAACAATAAAATTAAGTGGAGAAAATAGCGACATGATTGGGAGGGCAAAAGGAAACAACATCATCCGTTTCCTATATTGTGGTACATGTAGTATGTTGTGATGTAGAGTATAAATAGTAGTTTTGAGTTTAGCATGATTTATATGTTTTGTGTATGGATACGCGGCCTACAGGAAGGGTTGGGACATCCTGAGGAATATTGCGATAATCCGTGTCAACCGGTCCGTGACAAATTGACAATATAAATGTGTAGTGTACAAAAAAAAAGACATTGTAGCATTTTATATATACATATTTATTTAATACGGTAAAAAAATAAATACATAAATACATTTAAGTGAAAGACACCAACATAAATTTTTGCTTTTTTGTAAAAAGAATGCAAATGATTTGTTCGTGAATTTACATAAAGGTAGAATCACGCGATTGCCGCAAATACACCAATCTGGCCCACTTTTTATTGAGGTGAATCGGTTCACAATAATAAAATTGTCCCAATCAAATACGTTGCAGTCACATAATTGCCCCATTTTATAAATAAAAATTTGATTGCCGTAAATTTTCGAAGAATGAGTTACTGGCAATAATTGCCGCATCCTATTCATACGATTGCTCTAACTTGCGGTAATACAAACAAACAGCTATCGTGGCAGTTTTTATATTTTGTGCGATTTGGGTTCTTTTAACCTTCATATGGTCCTTAAAATTGTTTACGTTAACGATCTTCGGGTCAAATTTGACCCAAATAGAAAATTATGTATTGATTTCAGCATATATTGCCAATGAACGAGACATTTTTTCATAGATTTAATTCAAATAATACATGATAAGTGAAATTTATTTGCTGGTGGTTAAGCGATGTCTATATGCATTTCATTGTTGCTTTAACAAATCGTCAGTAGACTTCAACCACACATTTGAAGTCTACTGACGATTTGTTAAAGCAACAATGAAATGCATATAGACATCGCTTAACCACCAGCAAATAAATTTCACTTATAATATAATTATGACAATATGTCGAATAATAAATCTCTTGAATAATACATGATACATAAAAATATAATACTACATCTATATTATTTTTAATTGTTACATTGAGTATATAAAGTAATTGATGAGCTGGCGAATTAAACCAGACTAGACCAGTTAACTGTTTTTTACTAGAGAGGCAAAATACGGAACTACCTGGATAGAGACTAGCAAGGAAAAGTCAGTTTTCGTTATTTTTTAATGCAGGATCGCTAGTTTTGAATGAAAATATTCCGTAACTTGGAGAGCCAAAAAAAAACAAACAAAAATTATATACTGAGGTCATGTCTAGTTTTGTTTGGAACTCATCAGTAGACTTCAACCCAAAACATTTTTGATTTTAGCTAACAAACTTCGTATGTTTATAGTAAGACTCTTAATACTATATTGAGAATCACAATATACAAACATAATAAGTTTGAAAACTTCAAACAAAAATCCTTACAAAACAAGCATCTTTATTCGATTGTGTATCTATCTTATGTATGAAAATAAATGTTTTATTTTTCTTTTTGCCTTTTAATAATCTTATTGTTGCCCAATGTGGCAGCTAATTGTAAAAAGGTGGTGGAAAATAAAATAGTACACAACCGAATAAAGATGCTTGTTTTGTAAGGATTTTTGTTTGAAGTTTTCAAACTTATTATGTTTGTATATTGTGATTCTCAACATAGTATTAAGAGTCTTACTATAAACATACGAAGTTTGTTAGCTAAAATCAAAAATGTTTTGGGTTGAAGTCTACTGATGAGTTCCAAAAAGCGGGAACGAAATGCATATGGACAATCGCTTAGCCATAAAAACAAGCAAAATTTTCAAAGTAATCTAATATTATTTGCGGTTATATGTCTTCGCGATTACTAACTTCAGGGTTATGTACTAAGAAGATTCCCAAAATAAGTAATTTTTTCGGAATATATGATCTTTAATAAAACATAAAAATGATAATAACACAGGTAGGTTTTTAGTTGCCAATATCTGGTAGTAGCTTATTTATTTTTTTACGTATAGTTTGATCTAAAGTGATTTGTTTTCTCAGTAATTTTTGTTCTAACCGATGAGATGTAAAAAAATAGTCTGCAGCCACGTTATGACTTATCAGACCAACTATCAAATCGAGGCAACTTAGGCACTTACGCTTTCTATCTCGTCTGGTAATATATGCAGGATAACTTCTATTTTACTATCGTCCATTATTCTACGAGAAATACCAGACACAACACTTCCAAACTTTAAACGAGTCAAATTTGACCCGAACACCTTTAGTATAAAATATTGCATACAATTTTCCTTGGCAAATTTATATATTCACAAACCTGTTCCATCTATTAAGATATAAAGTTAAATAAAAGTCAGAAGATATATATCATAAAGATCAATCAATAATTTTAGAAAAAATATAAGTTTTTTCCTAAAATGGGTCAAAATTACCCAAAGGCCCTATGAAGGTTAAACGAATAAAAGCTAAATATATGGGCTAAAGATTGGATCACAGTTCCATGTTAACGCTTCAAATAAGTTATAATTACATATAAAGTAAGTTGAAGTTTACAGTACTTACAAAAACACTTAAGAAATTGTCGCGTATTGGCTTGTTTGATTGCCGCTCGAGAACACAATAAATATTGATGCATTTTTATTGGGGCATGGTTGTCTGTCAACCGTTCACACGATTGCCGCACCAGAGTTGCATTTGATTGCGGCAAATCACCACAATATTGTTCTCGAATTGTCGCATGGAACAAAATATTGTGAAATCACACGATTGCCATATAAAATGCATTAATAATCGGTGCATTGCGGCAATCGTATGATAATACCTTAAAGGTAGGATCACACGATTGCCGCAAATACACCAATCTGACCCAATTTTTATTGTGGTAAACTGGTGTACAATAATAAAATTGTCCCAATCAAATACGTTGCAGTCACATGATTGCCCCATTTTATAAAAATTTGATTGTCGCAGATTGGCGAAGAATGAATTTGTGATAATAATTGCCGCAGCCCAGTCACACGATTGTTCTACGGCAACAGAAACAAACAGCTGTTTTGGTAGTTTTTAGTTTATTTTGTTTTACTTGCAAACGGGTTTCTTTTAAAAAGAAATGATTTTTTGTCTGTTTTATTTTGTACATGAAAATGGTTTATTGTTTTAAAACAAATGAAATTGCATTTGCTTTGTATATTTTGTGCTCCTTAAATATACAAAGCAGAGGCAATTTTCGTTCTTTTAAACGAATAAAAACTAAATATGTATATGGGTTAAGATTGGCTCACAGTTCCATGCTAACGTTTCAAATAAGTTATAATTACATATAAAAGTAAGTTTAAGTCGATACTTATGACAACACTTGGAACACACGAACCAAATAAATTAATTTAAGAAATTGTCGCGTATTGGCTACTTTGATTGCCGCTAGAGAACACAATAACAGAGTAGCATTTTATTGCGATAAATCAGCACAATATTGTTTTCGATTGTCGTATGAGGCAACAAATTGTGAAATCACACGATTGGCGTATAAAATGAACCAATAATTGGTGCATTGCATCAATCGTGTGATCCTACCTTAATACATATCTGTGGCAATAAATAAAAATGGCTTAAGTTGACATAAGTCCTTTTTCATTTTATTACATATTCTTATTATCTTCTTCAAGATTTATCACTCAGCTAAATTTCAATTATAAAATGTTAGTATTAATAAAACTATACGAATTTGTATTTGAACTTAAGTCTTCTTGGAAAATAATACATAAACCATAACATCTTAAGTCAACTTAATTTTTTTAATATTAAAATGTTTCAGCACTAAAATTTTTATACAATTAAGTTCAATAACGAACAGCCCATTCAAATTATTCTTCATAAAAACCTTATATTTAACTAAGCTTTTAAAAAAATTATCTTATCTCAGGTTTTCCGCATTTTTCCATTTAACCTAATGCACCTATCTCGACTTACTACCAATAAATATTATTTTGCCTTTCAATATAGTAGCTTAAGTTTACTTTAGTTTTTATTTTTCTGTAAATGGATTTTTTCATAACATCTTAACTAAAAAACAACGAATATTAACTAATAAAAAGTTTTTTTAATAAAATTAACGGGTTTGTTCTAAATAAATGTACATCTTTTTCGGTGGCTAAAAATTGTATATAAAAACCAAACACAATTTATTTTAGACAAAACCCTTAATGTCTCAAAACACGAAATTTCGACTAAGGCATTATTATTTATTGCCACAGATATTTATGTAACTAATGCCTAGTACACATCTGACACACATGTGCAAAAAAGCGCAACCACTTACTACCAATGAAAAACTGATTGATTCAGACATATACATATTTATTGATTTAAACAGTTTCCAATATAGTTGTATCGAACTCTTTCAGTAGCTCGTTTTTTACACAAACCTATGATCAAACCCATTTAAATTACATGGGATTGATCATAGGTTTGTGTCAAAAACAAGCTACTGAAAGAGTTCGATATATGTAAGTGTACATTTGAGCGATTAAAACTTAGCAACGAATATGCGTGTTTGAACAAGTTTGATTTTTTCAACATAAAGGAATGATTTTAGGATGTAGATACGAATGACTATTTTTTCAATCACGCATTAAAGTTCACTGGTTTATACATATCGCACATTCAGTTCAATAGTGTCATAACTCAAAAAAACTGGTTTTGCAGAAAACACGTTTAAAGTTTTAAATTTACATACAACTCAATGAAGGAATGGAAAAAAATTCTTCTCTCAGGAGGTGATAGTACAAGCTATTTATATGAAATTTTTACGCAAGATAGAATACGAAATTAACTCAAGAAACGAACTTTTTGACTTATCACACTACTGAACTGAATGTGCGATATGTAATGAAATAAATTATGTATATGTAAAACCAAAATTCATTTACATACAGTGTTCGACAATACGTATTCGACTACATTCGTACATTTGATTAATCAATGAATTCTATGAAAGTAGCAATGATGTGCAGCAACAGTTTCACTAAAATTGTAATGCAATAGCAATTTGGAAAAAAGGAGTTTGCATTCATAAATTATTTGGAGTTCAAAATTTATTAAAAGAAAAACCAAAAGTCAAATGACAAAACATTTTGGACTAAACAGTATTATTAATATTTTGTGGGGAATAATTTATTTTAAAGCACGGACATGCATCTTTTTGGCATGGCAGCAATAATGTTATCTATTATATTTCTGTCTATGTTTTTCCAGTTTCCGTTGTACCTTCACAGTGAACAGACGTCTTAGCGGAGTTTTTCTTACATACATACAAAACAAACAAAATATACATCGTACATAATATTCGTAATACATATTGACTTTGATAAATAAGCTTTATTTGCTTTTCATTTATCTTTTACATAGTCAGAAATAACAAAAACAAAACGCAAGCAAAGTGATATTGAGGAATAATCTATATGAGTACTACAAAAACAAAATATTGTGAAGTGAGTTCTAACGGCAGAAATGCCTATTTTACTATGAGTTCTGAAACTCTTAACGCAAATAATAAAAATAAAAAATCTCATGATTGTCTTTTTCTAACAGCAAAGCCACTTTTCCGTCAGCAATCAACTTCGCTTTGTCCAATGCCAACTAGTGATTCGTTAACATTACCGCTGCCTAGCACTTCTTCATTTTTAAGTCAGCGATATCATCCGCTTCGGGCTCGTGTTCATCACTTAACCAAGTTATCAATACAGACAACAGTAGCCCAAAACCCAAGGTCCAAGTCGGAATGGACAGATATATAACTGTGGTAAAGGGTGGGTGAATCCCAAATTCTTCTAAAATTTCATCAGCTCCAAGGATGTCTAGGGATAACAGCGCGACCTCTACTAATCGCCAAAATCGTTTTTCATTATTTCAAGACGATAACGACAAGCCCGCTGCATCATCGCAAAAGTCTTTTAAGCCACCACCTATCTATCTGAGAGAAAAAATTTCCAAGGCACTTCTTAAAAAAGTACTGTCGACCATTGGTGAGAATACTTTTCACATAATTCCAATTAAACGAGGTAATATTGACGAAACAAAAATTTAAATATATGAAGAAAATAATTTGCCAAAAATTGTGACAGAATTTGAAAAAAAAAATAAAACAAGATTTTACACATACTAACTTAAGAGTGCTAAAGGCCTACAGATAGTATAGAAGGGCATAGATTCATATGTTCACCCCAAATAAGTAAAATGTGCACTAATTGATCAAGGATTTAAAATAAAAAATGTTACTAATATAATAAACAGAAAAAAGGTCCCCCAACCCCATCCAACTTATAGCGTAAAGTTTCTCTTACACAATTGAAGAGCCACATAAGCGTTCAGGTCCCGTACAGTTCCATAATTGCCAAGAGTATGGCTATACAAAAACTTACTGCAATCTACCTACAGTTTTTGTTATCTGCGGTGAATTGCACGGTACTGCTAGCTGTACTAAGCCAAAATATCAAGCGGAAAAAAATTTAGTAATTGTGGGGGTAATCACACCGCTAACTACACAGGATGTCCTGTATAGTCTTTCGTTAAACATACTTTGGGACAAAAACCTAAATTAGCTCCAGCTCAATCAGCGAAAGCTTATTCCACCACTTTTCCTCAAATGAGCCAACCAATTACTTCACGTGTATCGTATGCCGATGCTGTTAAGACAAATTCTATTCCTACACAAAAAAGTTTCACCGCCGAATAATTAAACAAATACAAACTCAAGCTTTAATTGTAATGGCCTTGAAGCTACTATTGATAATCTGGTGCAAACTATAAACAACTTCACAACAAACATGACTAGCTTGATGCAAGAAATGCTGCGAATGCAAAATACACTGCTTAAGCAATTATAAGTCCATATTTACATTATGCAAGTCTTATTGCTAAGCTGATTAGTTTGTTAGGAGAGAGAGAGATGAGAGGAAAAGAAACGTTACTGTTCCCCTCGTTTCTCTCTTCTTCAAACTAATCAGCTTAGCAATAAGACTTGCATAATGTAAATATGGACTAAATAAGACATGAACAGTTTAAAAATATGTTTCTGGAACGCAAACGGCATTCGCCAACACAAAAATGCACTCGAGCACTTCCTTATAGGAAAAAATTTTATATAATGTTGGCCTCTGAGATTTATTTGACTTCGAGAAGCTTTTTTAAAATCAGGCTCATTGTGAACAGCAACCATCAACTGTTTGAAAAGTGCAAAAATTTACGAAAATCAGTTAATAAAGTTGTGAATGATTAATTAGATATTCGCAATTGTGAATATGCAGTGAATGTGCGGAATTCGTTTCAAAATTAGTAGAATATTTCATTTAGGTGGACCTAAACTCTTTAAATCCGTGATATGTTCCTCCAATTTTTTTCATCAACCACTTTCGAGCAGAGTTCCTTTGCGATGTCCGGTTTCGCTTCCATTAAGCTTATAAACCTTGCAATTTGTTTTTTGTTGCTTTTGTTGCTTTTGTGCATAAAATCACAATTTGTTGGTTTTTAACGATATTTATTAATATATTTCTATTTATTACTTACATTTCCAGTGAATATTTTTCTCCTACTATTTTGTAGTTGAAAAAAAGAGAACAAATTTCCGTTAATAGCAATTCACAATAGTAATTTTGAAGTTGATGGTTGATAAATTAGGGCTGATACCTATTTTCAACCGCTGATTAAATTTTCTACTAATTTTTAAACGAATTCCGCACATTCACTGCATGTTATTTAAAAGTGTGTTCATATAACGTTCATCCTAAGAAGAGGTACTTGTTCTCACATTCGAATCAACAATCAAAATATTCCTCAACATTCTCGAGTGAAATACCTTGGTATTAGTGTTGTTAATTATTCGTGTTTTATATTTGTTCGAATGAAATTTCATGATTTTTTTCTTGTTCGAACGGACGAATAATTTTGAACTTTTGTTCCAATTATTTCAAAAAAGTATGCAAAAAACGACTCGCATGTGTATGAGTTAATTTTTTTTTTAACAAACAAAACATAATTCATTACACAAGAAAAACAAATATTTTTAATAACAAACCTAGAAATATTATTAAAAACCGAAAATAAATTGGTTCAAACAGTTAAGTTCTTATTCACATTTACAAAAGTATTTAATATGTCATTGATTTCTTTTAAAAAAGTCATTTAAAAACAGCAGATAAGCCCACTTTTTATCTTGTAGACTGTTCTTTTATACTTTTGATAAAAGAACAAGTAGAAAAATATCTTTCGCAAATGTTTATGTTAGTGATACCGTTAAAAAAGGACTAAAAAGCATATCCAGTTTGTGTGTTCTCTTCTTTGATATCCAAATAATTTAAATGAACCTCATAATTGTTGAAAATTTTTTTATTAGTACAATTTCTTACTTAATTGATTAATTTTTTTAGATCAGATAATAAAACATTGTCAGTTACTTCAGAAATTTCATCTTATGCTTCATCGTACCTGAGATTATTTGCAAAATATTTATTACAAAATAATCGTGAAATCAAAGTATTTTTAAGCTTTTGGTGGCATATTTTAAAAAGTCGTTATTGGAAAGCTTAGGAATAATATTATTTATTTATTTATTTATAACAATAACCAACCCGATCCCATAGGGCTTTTGATTAGATCTGTACCAGGAATTGTAAGACACCTTCTGATTCCATTAAGGAGGCATTATCTTTTCCCAGCAAGAAAACAAAATATGCTTTTAACGAACATATACAAACAAATTTACACAAGTATTTATAATTTAGAGTAATTTGGTTACTTAAGATCCTATTGCTAACAAATTGAAAAGTTATGAAATTTCAAATACTTTTTATCCAAAGTAATTAAGGAAATTGTTCGAATATTCTACAAAAACAATTCGAAATTTTTTTTATTCTAAATTGAACATTTTTGTTCGTTCGAACAAAAATGAAAAAAGTTGTTCGAATATAATTTTTGTTCGAACGACAACACTACTTGGTATACACCTTTATCGAAGGCTTACATATTGACTCTAAGCTAACTCAAATGAAACTGAAGTTGGCTCAAATATATTGGCTGATTGGCAGAAATTCAACACTCAGCATAGATTGCAAACTTTTAATATACAAGTCGCTTTTGAAGCTAATATGGTGCTACGGAATTTAGTTATAGGGCTCCGCTTCAGCAACAAATGTTGAGAAAATCCAACGAAGGCAAAACAAAATTTTACGCTTGATAACAGCGGCTCCATGGTACATCAAAAATTCAAATTTACATCGTGATTTAAATATGCCACTAGTGACTGAAGAAATTGGAAAATAACCAGGCAAATATTTAACAAAACTCGAGTCCCATCTTAATCTCCTGGCTCGTAATATCTTGACCTTTACCTGACACATCCGCTTAAAAAAGGAGGGACACTAAGGCTCTAATACGCAATACCGTAGATGAAACTTTTTGAGAATATTTTTGTGCTAGTACATCATTCTTGTAGTAATAATTACTATCTGTAAATTTGTGTTCGGTATTGGTCGGGCCCTTTAATTATATCTAGACTTAAGATTTGATTACTTTTTTGCTGAAGATATAATAAACAAATTCATATAAGGTTAAAAAAATGTTTTTCGAAGCATTAGATATGGCTTCAAATAGTTTGTTTTTATCTCCATCCACACCTTCGCGATTTATCCTCTTGTTTACAATTTCCCAGAGATTTTCAATTGGGTTAAGATCTGGGGATTGCGCCGGCCACTCCATTACGTTTATTCCTTCCACGTTTATTGCTATGAAGGGGGGCATATTGCACTCAGCGTAGGACAACATGATATTTTCCAAAATGTTTTGGTACATGAACCCGGCCACAATTCCATTTATTTTATCGAGCGGACCGCGATTGCACCAGAAAAACATTCCCAAACCATTACATTTTCGCCTTCGTGTTTTACAGTAAAAAAGATATAATCTTTTATTAACTGGTCTACGTGTTCGAATATTCCCATCCGAACGTTTTAAATTACATTTCGATTCGTCTGAAAATAAAATAATTATTCATTCGTTTACGGACCAGTTGATGTGCTCTCTAGCAAACTTTATTTGAGCGACTCGGTTTTTCTTGGAAATGATTGGCTTTTATGCAGCACGATAATTTTGAAGTCGCGCGTCACAAGCCCTTCTTTGAACTGTTTTGCTAATTGTTTTTAGGTTGAGTGTGCTAACAACAATAACTTCCAATTTCTGTGGGTGCATTTTTAGTTCTCTGACAATTCTTGGGTCTTCTTTGGCAGTTGTACATTTTGGTCGACTGCAAATGGTTTCAACTCTACTCGAGGTTGTAATGGTTTTATTATAAAGCTGACGCTTTGTTTTGGCAATGAAAACTTTTCACATATTTCTTTTTTTGATAAACCATCTTTAAAATTTTAAATTATCAACTTTTTAAACTATGCATTGCATTTTGTTCCATAAATTTTTTTAAATTAGCCTTAAAATAAACTCAAATATGCAAATTATTCACTACTAATATTTTAACCGTCCACTTTCTTTTTATTGCTATAGCTGGACAATTATCAACAGGATTATTAAAAAAACTCGCAATTATTCTTCTCCGACAATATTCTCTATTTCGAATTATAACGGAACATATACCGTTCGATTTTAAGAACATTGTAAAGAGTTGTTTTGTATGTTTTGTCGCGTGCACTTTTCACAGCATAATATACATATACATAATGTATCACATTGATATTGGAAGATAAAACCAAAACAAATTGATAGTGTCAATCATTATCTGTGAAAAATTCTTGTTGGGTACAATAGCTTCCATTACAATCTGCTATGCATTTTATTTTAAATAACCTAAATTCATTAAGTAGTTTAAAAATTGCGGACTCTTTTATTTCATGCCACTGTACAATGGGAGCAGGTGAAGAGTTAAAACAAGTGTTAAATATTTTAAATGTTACCAGGATACAATTCTATTGACTTCCAAAGTTTGTTATTTTTATTTAAATCGATATTCTTCAGTTGCAGTAGAAACTTGTCCTTTCAAAACGCGTCCGTGCGTCTGCATCCTTGATTTTTAAAACGTGGTATTTTTTTTCTTATGAACGCGTCTTAACGGCGCGATAATCTACCTTAAGTTGTATTGGAGGCCCTTTAGTTAAACGAGTAGCTTGAATCTAAAAAAAATCAATTACTACAACAATGTTAAAATAACTATTTAATTAAAAATTTAAGAGGGAAAAAGAGAGAAATCGTTTGCAACAGCATTGTCAGCAACAAAGGCAGAAACTATTGCTCTAATTGCGGCAAAATATACAAGAATAGCATGCTAATATGTTTCATGAATTTTAATAACAACTTTTCCTCAGGGGCTCAATTTAATAACTCTCTTAGGCTGCTGATCAAGAATGCCTTTCAACCAAACCTAAATTAGAGCGTTAAGCGTTTCGAAAGTAATAGGGTACGTATTTCCAGTACATTTGAATGTATAAAATATGTATAATTTGAATGTAATGAAAATAGGTACCCTGCTGCTAACGCAACGCTTGACGCTCTAATTTAGGTTTGACTCTAAAGTAAAATATTGTTGTTAGTTTGCTTCTTGAACTCTCATCCTCGCCTAAGTACTGACTACTTTGTTATCTTCTAATTTGAAAAAAGAGGACAGCCACTAAAAAAAACCCGGACTTTTCCACATAAAAGCAGGACAAAAATAAATAAAAACAATTTTCAACAAAAGTATAAAATCATAATGAGAAATACCCATCAAATCAAAACTTAAAGTTTTTATTGTTTGCAAAAGGGTTGACTTCATAACTGCGTATATATGTATATGTATATATGTACATATTAGAGATGTGCACGTGAGCGTTTTTTGACTCATGACACACACGCTCGCGCAGAAATATATTTTACTCACGCACGAGTGGTCTTGAAAATTTTCACGCCCACGAATAAAACATTCTTAATCACGCACGAGTGGTTTACAACTTAACTTAAAAAGTATATGGTTTTGTTTAAAAAACTTTAATTTTGTCTTTCGAAGGTTTTTGTCTGGTCATAATAAAATAAACAATTATTCTTAACTATATGAACTGAAACGGATTTTTTAAACAAATACTGCATGACTGATCAATAATTAAAAAAAAACAGAAAAACAGATAACCTGCACATTTGGGGCAATTATATTTACCCTGCAGGAGGGTTGGGGTTAGGTGTCACCAAGTCCCACTTTTGTCGACTTCTTGGAAACATTGTCAACGGAGGGCCTATACATTAATATCTTACTGGTAACGCTGAAGAAATTAATGAATTAGTCCCTTTTATAACCGACTTCCAAAAACGAGGATGTTATCCATATCCATATCGCCTGTATTTTAGTAATTTTTTGACGGATTTGAGAAATTCTTTTTTTTTTTGTCTGGAAGGAAGCTTCAAATTTAGTCCCATGTCAAAAAAAGGGGGGACACTTATCTTCTTTTACTTATGGGATTGCTACGATACTTATAATACACCTTGCACGCTCATAATGACACAATATAGATGAGCCCATTTAAAATTATATTTCACGTGCTTCTACTTAACCAATTTTTTTTAATATTTATTTGTTTATTTATATTATAATTATTATTTCATGTCCTTCTACTTAACCGATACATATTATGTACCAATATACATATTTTTTTTTTCAATTAGTTCTTTTCTTTTAATAAAACACCAAATATGAATGCACTAGTGAGTCAATCTCTACATATGGTCCAAATATACCTACCTAGTCAATAGTGCTAATGGCAGTAGTTGATTTTCAATAGCATGCACATATAGAGCAAAAAACATTTTCTGCGGTACAATTCGTCAGTAGTACTGGTGACAAATCAGTAGTGTTTCTCAATTGATGATTCCTACATACTCGTAGTATCTAAAAAACATACATAGGTACAGTTACAAATGTACCTACGCAGGAATGTTATCTCGTGAGAATTCGTGCGTGATTCTTAAAAATAGCTCACGCGTGATTAATAATAAATTTTATCACGATCACGCGTGACACGATAAAATCACGACATTTGCACATCTCTAGTACATATAAGTATATAAGTATATACGCAGCACATGAAGAGTGACGTTGAAACAAAATTTGGAGAAGGGTAGAAAATAGTTTATTTCAAGAAATTAATGAAACAAAAAATAAACTAACAGCCTGATGCAAAACGAAAACTTGGCATGAAGTTAGCATAAGAGGTAGTGTTGTTATTTATTATTCGTCTTTTATATTTTTTCGAATGAAATTTCATGATTTTCTTCTAGTTCGAACAGGCGAATAATTTTGAGCTTTTGTTCGAATATTCGAACGAACAGAGTAAAAAAAATATATTCGAATAATTTTAAAAAAGTTTGCAAAAAACGACACGCATATACACAAGTTTATTTTTTTTATTAACAAACGAAAAATAATTCATTACACAAGAAAAACAAATAATTTTAATAACAAACTAAGAAATATGAATTAATAAAAATATTATTAACAAAAATTAAAAACTTTAAAACCTCCGATGCAGTTGACGATGTAGCATAACTTAAGAACTCTATGTTCCACTAATATTACTGAAGTAACAGAATCGCAAAAAATAAAATAGTAAATGAATATATAGAAAATTTATGATAACTTACTTAACTTAATAACCAATCCGCTAGACCGCTTTTCTTCAAGTATAGACTAAAAGATATAGCATTAAGACATCTTTCAAAAGAAAGAAAAAACAAATTAAAATCGGTCAAGTCGTTTGGGAGCTACGTCGTTAAGGATACACAGATTCAACTGAATATATCTAGAAGATGTGATAGCTTCTAAACGGCTAGACCGACATTCTTTAAACATAGCTAAGAAGACTCTCGATCAAGTCACCTTTCAAACAGAAAACACTAAATTAAAATCGGTCCAGGCGTTTGGTCGTACAGACAAACAGATACACAGACACATACTACCAACTTAGGTTAGCAGGCTGCTGGTGAAAAATGAAATCTAGGGGCCCAGCTCACTTGGGTCCAATACGATGTTCTCTTTTTTTGGTCGGCAGTTAAAAACCGAAACGAAATTAGGTAAAAACTAAAAACAAAAATTTTTTAATATGTCATTAATTTCTTTAAAAAAAAATTATTTAAAAACCTCAGATAATCCCACTTTTTAGCTTGCAGACGATTCTTTGCTTAACCCCCGACCAAAAAAAGGAATGTTATAAGCTTGGAGTGTATATTTGTGTATCTGTGTGTATGCACGAGTAGAAGATATCACATCTTTTCTAGATATATCGTGGGTTTTTAAAATTATTACTTTTTGTTATTTTATTTTTAATAAAAGAACAAATAGAAAAGTTTAAAAAATTGGTAATATTGATGATATAGTTAAAATAGCATTAAAAACCATATAGTTTTTGTGTATTCCTTTCTTTGATGTTTCCAAATAATTTAAATCAATTAAAATTTTTTTTTTAGAATTTTTTTGCGATATTTTGATTGCAAAATAATCATAAAAACAAAGTACTTGCGTACTATTTTTTTCGATTTTTTTTGCATATTTTAAAAAGTTATTATTGAATATGAAAGCTCAGAAATAATATTAAAGCATTTAATGATTTTTTACATCGTTCATTAATTCGATTCTTAAGGCTTTTGATTAGATCTTTAGAAACGCAGTTATTTTTTTCTAAACTCTTTATCAGGAATTGTAACACACCTTTTAATTCCATTAAAGAGGGATTGTCTTTTCCCAGCAAGAAAGCAAAAGATGCGTTTAGCAAACATATACAAAACATGCTTACACGAGTATTTACAATATGGATTACTTATATATGTATTGTTAACAAATTGAAAAGTTATAATATGTAAAATTCTTTTATGCAACGTAATTGAGGAAATTGTTCGAACATTGGAATATTCGACAAAAATGATTCGAATAATTTTTTATTCTAAATTGAAAATTTTTGTTCGTTCAAACAAAAATATTCGAATAATTTTTGTTCGAATGATTTGACAATTTGACATTAAAAATCTGCTCATAAAATTTATTGTTTGCGTGATTTTTGATGTAAAATTATATGGCAAAACTCGTTAAGACCATAGTAAAAAGTTAGAACTTTTCCGGACGCCAATTTTTTTTGAGGACAGATGACAAAAAAGAACAGACAGTGTCCAGGAAATAGAGGACGGGTAAGAACCCTACATTATCATCACTATTAATGTGTACGACGTATAAAATTTTTTGTGATAATACACATGCATTCTTATGTAAATACGAGGTTTTTTTTTAAACGTATCGCGAATTTTGGCGGGTTACGTATATTCGAATTTTGATATTTTTGTGGCGTTATGTTGGTACTCATGTCTCTCACTTATGCCGACAATTTCGGCCATTTTGAATGTTCAGTTAATTGTTGACAGCTGCTTTGTTTGCACTTTTTCGCTCGTCTTCCTTACCGTTAATCGAAAAAATCAAATTTTAAATAAACCAATTAGTTAATCGGGTAGTATTTAACCCATTAACCGATTAACCGAAGGAATACCCTACTACATCCTTATACCCGTATTCGAACATCTGTAACTGTGACAAAATTATAACAAAACTGAGGTGAATGACTATTTGTATATATTTGGTATTCTGAAAAATATTGTCATGAATAAATTATAACAAATTTGTCATCTTATGAAAAGCACATAACAAAATAAAAATTTATTAATTTCCCTTTTAATTTACTTTTTAGTTGTGAGAATTAAAGAGAAAAAAAACCTGATAATAGGGCTGTGTCGTTCATGAACGAACGAGTAAAATTGAACGAATCACTCAAATGAACGAAGTGAGCCGGTCATTTTACTGAGCTGTCTTGGTTCAGTAGTACTGACACATAAAAATAAATTGACCGAAATGAACGACCGATGACCGAGCGCACTTGGCTCTTTTTTTTGTTTTGTTTTGCTTTTTCATCGTTCATGTGGGATTTTTTTTTGTCATTTTCTAGTTTTCATTTGCCTTTTTATCTAGTAACAGTGTTACCATTATGAAATTAATTAAATTGCCATTTATATTTCTTAAGTTTTTAAAACATAATAATAGGAAGTTTTTGTAAAAAACTACGTTTAAAATTTGTATGAAAAATAAAAAAAATTCGTTTCAAAAAATATTTTGCTATACTTGCTTTTTGACTTTTATTCATTGGCCATAGATTTATTTACCAGCAGAGACTTAATTGTGGCAAAATAAAAACACATCTTGAACACTTCTTAATGCTATTAATATTTTCCAAATTCTTTATTTTATGTCACACAAAAAAATACTTTAATATTGCAAAAAAAATTTACTTGCTGATTTTTCCTTTGTGTTATTTTGTTTGTTTTGATCATTTTGCCAAAAAATAACAAAAACATTGCATTTGTCTCTTTTTATTGACCCAATCAACTGTTTGTTTTTTCATTTCGTTCTTTTTCTTGAAAAGAGCTGATGAACGAAATGAACGAACTCGTTCTTTTTTACAAAATGAACGAAAATGAGCGGTCACTTAAATGAACGATTTGGCACAGCTCTACCTGATAATTAAAAAATTCTTAACTTCTTATGCCAAAAAAAAATAATTTCTTCGTGCACTTTTTTTTTGCAAAAGTAAAGGAAAAAATTGTTTTTTCACTTTTTTCAAAATAGCTTCCAGGGAATCCTGATTTTTTGCCAACAATATTTGCAAAGTTGTAGCTACGGTAAAACTGGACAACTTTTGCTAATATATTAATACAATTTGAACATGTTTAGGCACCCTAATAGCTCATACAGATCACTTTTTGCCTTAATAATGTAATTTTTCTGAATTTTCCGACGCTAAATTATTTTTTTTAAAATCGTATAATCAAGTACACGCATCTCTACTGAGCTTCAGTAATACTTAGTGTAAACAAACCGAATTTTTGTTTGCACTTTTTTTAATAGAAGAAAGAATATTTTCTTTCACTTTTTTCAACATAACTTACAAGGACTAATAACTTTTCACTACCAATATTTGGCAAAGCAACAACAAAACCTTTAAATAGTAAATACTCAAATCTGCAACACAAGAAATGCAACAACAACAAAGAAAGGGAAAAAATTATATAAAAATAAAAAACTAACTTTTTTAAAGGTACAAAGTGTTCTTAATGAGGTAAATAGGGCACCTAGATACGTTCAGATTGTATTGAAGTGTTCACAGAATTTTTCAAGCTTACAATTTTCCCAAATATTGTTAGCAAAAAATTAGGAGTCTCTGCAAGTTATTCTGAAAAAAGTGAAAACAAATTTTTCCTTAATTTTTGAAAAAAAAAGTGCAAGAAGAAATTATTTTCTTGTCATAAGATGCTAACAAGATTTGTTTGGTAGAGGGTTTTACTACCCTCATACCATTACAATTTTTCATCCACAGATTTCACAATCAAGGAATGTGTAACCCTTTTTTGGAGAAACTACGAATCTATACTGTCCAGTCCGTATGTTTTTCAAAAAGTGTTAATTTGTTGCATATGTGCGACCATCGGTTGCTATTTACTCATGTAAATGCAAGATACTCCGACTATGTAATAAAAAATAACATTTCTTTACGTTCATAATACATTTTTTTATTATTTTTTATATAAATAAATATAGTTGTCAATTTGAAATAAATCTCACCATAGTATGTTGAAAGCTTTTTGAGCTTTTTAATTACCATTGTACAACAGTTGAATAGACAGTTGTGTCAAGTGTGCAATATTTTTATTGTACACTTCATAGTGCACCATACTTCATTTCACAAACTCAAAATTTCATAAAATATTAAGTGACAATAAAACTTTTTACTTTTATATCCATTGCGAAAGATATTATTTTATAGGTATTGTATTTTTTAGAGTCTTAAATTAATAAGGGTATTCATTTCACAATTTTGTTGGTTGGAAAAATGTAAATGTGAAAAATTACACTCTTGTTGGTGTGAACGGTATTTTTTTGAAATAAAAACTACACAAATAACTCTTGCAAATAATTAATTATATTCAAGATGCCGAATAAAAGTGTTAAATGTGAATTAATTGCTTATTTAATTGTCACATCATTAATGGAAATTGATAATATTTGTGAAAATAACGGTATATAAAGACAAATTTCATGAAAACATTACAATATAAACTTTAAAATAAATACTTTAGATCAGGGTTATTTAACCTGTGCTACGCGTAGTAGTTTGACGTAGAGAGAGACGAGGGGAACCATAACGTTTCTTTTCCCCTCGTCTCTCTTTCCTAACAAACTAATCAGCTTAGCAATAAGACTTGCATAGTGTAAACTAGGACTAACTAACCAAGTAATGCAATTAAAAAAAACAATATGTTGTATTTGTTTATATTTGATCCTAAAAGTATACTTACGTATTTTTCATGAATTTCCATTTTTATTATACCGAGCATTTCATTCCATGCATATTTACGTATGTATGTGGTTGTTGCTCTTCATCTTATCAATTTCGATTTCGTTTCTTTTCAGCTATGGGCACCACTACATTGAAAGCTTTTGCATGCATTGGTGAAAAAAAAATTTCGTGTTAATCAATTTCGTATACGTATACGGACGTCTTAAGTCTCAGTTAGCCGACTGTAATGTAACGTAACTGCAACGGTATCAAAAGCTGATCAATTTTATTATGTGAAAAATAATGAAAATGGTTATAGTGATGTAATGTAACGTTACTTTTCATATAAAAATATCGATCAGCTGTTTCCTACATTACAGTTACATTGCGTTACAGTCGGCTGAAAAAAAAGCAATAGAAGCATCGTTTTTAGTGTCTTACCAGATTGTAAAATGCGGTAAACCTTATAATATAGCAGAAGAATTGATATTTCCAGCTACTAGTCTATAGTAAGTTGCATGCTAGGAGAAGACCAATTAAAAAAACTTCCATCAGTTTCTTTGTCAGATACTACAATGGGTCGAAGAGTAAATGATATGGCTCTGAATGTAAAACAATTACTCATAAGTGAAATAAAACAAAGCGAATACTTCGCTCTTCAAATGGATGAAAGGACTGATGTTGCAAATTGTGCACAATTACTTGTGTATATTCGATATATTTTTGAAATGGACTTAAAGACAGAATTTTTGTTTTGTGAGGAACTCAATACTAATTGTGCAGCAATTGAAATATTTAAAAAATGAAATCACTTTGTTAAAGAAAATGATTTGGATTGGAAGCGATGTGTAGGGTTATGTACTGATGGTGCACGGGCAATGACAGGTAAATATAATGGGGTAATCACAAAAGTTAAAGTTGTTGCTCCAAATTGCAAATTTACTCATTGTGTCATACATCGGGAAGCTTTGGCTTCCAAAAGAATACCGACTGATCTCAAAGAAGTTCTTGATAGTGCGGTAAAAATAGTAAATTTCATAAAATCAAGATCACTTAATTGTCGCTTGTTTAAAGAATTGTGTCTCGAAATGGATAGTTCGTATACTGAGGTTAGATGGCTATGAAGAGGAAAAATGCTTACTCGTCTTGTAGAGCTACGATCAGAAGTTCAAATATTTTTAACAGAAATGAATAATGAATTTTGCAATAAATTTTTAGATGAAATATGGCTGGCAAAGTTGTCATATTTAGCAGATATTTTCTCACTTTTAAATGAATTAAATCTAAGTTTACAAGGTTCATCAAATACTCTTTTTGAGGTAAATGGAAAAATAAAATCCATGACTAAAAAATTAAATTTAATTGCAAATACTGTTGAAAACAATAATTTTGAAGCATTTCCAAAATTAGAACAATTTATGACTGAAAATGAAATTGAACCCACAATTAAGTTAAAAAATTGCATTACCAATCATTGCAAAATGTTAATAACAACCATTAATGAATATTTCCCTGAAAGCCACGAAGAATATTTATGGATACAAAATCCATTTTTGGAGGAACAACGTTCCAAATTGTGCATAAAAGATAAGGAATCATTAATTGATATTTCATGTGATCCAGCACAAAAAATTGTTTTCCAAAACACGAATCTTTTTTCATTTGGATTAAACAGAAAAATTAATATGAAGTATTATATCGAGAAGCAGTTAAATATTTGTTACCCTTCACCTCCACATATTTATGTGAAAAAGGGTTTTCATCAATGGTGGAAATCAAAAATAAATACCGAACAACATTGAATTTGGAGCCAAATATAAGATTAAAGTTAACAAACATTAAACTAGATATAAAATCTCTGATATCAAAAATGCAATGCCAGCGATCTCATTAAATTCTGACATATATAAAATGAATTCGAAATACAGTCTTGTTATGTTTTTATTGCCTTTGAATAATTAATTTGTTATGTTTAATTACCTTATTTTATTTTATTTTTATTAGTTGAATAATAAAGTACTGAAATCGCCAAGATCTCCTAATTTTTATGTATTTAATTTTATTTATTCTTGTAATGTTTTTAATAATTTTAATTTCTTTATAATTTTGTTGTTTTTTATTATTAATAAATGAAATGGATTAAATATTTTAAAATTGTTTGGTTATTTATTGAGCCCATACTTGTTTATATACATAAATATTTTTTGTGGTACGCGAATTGTTGGTTGTGAG
The DNA here is from genome assembly GCA_936439885.1 of Nowickia ferox. Taxonomy (NCBI): domain Eukaryota; kingdom Metazoa; phylum Arthropoda; class Insecta; order Diptera; family Tachinidae; genus Nowickia; species Nowickia ferox. Next base: position 50,987,916 of record OW387023.1, on the reverse strand, counting down.
TTTTCTGGTACGCTAACCAACAAGGTTGAATAGCTCTGCTTTAGATGATGATATAGCGACTGAAGAAATGGTGGATAATTTGGTGGAAGAAGAGTTAATCATTCTTTATGATGATTTGTACGTAGTGAAGTCTTTGTGACGTGGATTCGAGTACTTCGTTCTCAAATCTAAGGTATGATGCGAGGATATTCTTTCCCAGTTTGATGACAACCGATTTCGTCAAATGATGCCATGCACCAAAAATCAGTTCCACTATCTTGTCTCACTAATATGTTATAGTAATGATTTTCAATAGTGTTGATTTTCAAATAGCATTATTGCTATACTGACTCGGCGCCTCAGGGGGAAAAGCAATTATTCGTAAAATAGCAACACTTTTCGGTATTGGAGACGGGGCACTAGCCAAATTAAAACAACGAGATTATTTTGAGCGTTTCTGAAACTTCAAAAAAAATTTATTTCCCTATGTTTGTTGTACAAAAATTACATTTTTCCAAAAAAAAAAGAAACTGAAATGAATAACTTTAATAAATCATAAAACTTAGAACAGTATCTCATGCGAACTAACACTCCCAAATAATCTACGTTGTTGGTTTTTTCTTTTACTCATAAACTTATTTTTACACTTGTGTGCTCATTTTACAATTGTCAATCGGTGTGCACTAGTGAAATATGCTTCGACACTACAATAACACCTCTTTTCCACTCGCAAAGTTTACTTTGCAGTCTTAATTCCGATGTATGAAAGACAGAGGTAGTACTACAGTCTCTTTCTGTCTTTCTCCTAGCTGAATTAAGACTTTGCAAAGTAAACTTTGCGTGTGGAAAAAGGCTGTTTGCAAAGTAAACTTTGCGTGTGGAAAAGGGGTATAACAATTGCCCTCGCTTGGCAGATAAACAAATGCTGTTGCATGCTTTTGATCAAATTTAATACCAGTTTCAGTGTTTTCATAAAATCAAGAGTACTAAAAAGAGAGAACAATTCAATAATGTACAGCGTGATCGTTTGACTGACTAAAGTGGCAAATTGCCACTTTTTGTCCCACTTTTTTGTTATATTGTAAAAAAGAATATTTAAATTCCAAAAAAGTAGAAAATATTGATTTTATTAACATTTTATACGTTAAAGATATCGTTCACAAATGTATATATTGTCCGTGAAGCCGAAAGTGAGATACATATGTATATATGTATGTGCTGAAGGGTTTTCTGAGCATTGTACAAGGTGTGCCAAAAGAAATCACCCTATTTGAAGATGCTTTTATTTTTGCAACTGGCGGCCAATGTCAAATCTGTTTTGACATTTGTGAACTAGACAGATGTAGAATACAAGTGAACAAGCCATGGAGCGATACACTCCCCAAGAACGCGAAATAATCGTGTCGTGGCGTTCCTGGGTCACCTCATCCCTCGTTTTGGCGATTTACACTGGCCCGCAAGATCGCCCGATTTAACTGTTCCAGACTTTTTTGTGGGGTTTTTTGAAGTCCCGTGTTTACGTGAATAAGCCCGAGATCCTGGAAGCCCTCAAGGACAACATTCCACACGAGTGCGTGAATCTGTCGCCCGAAGTTCTCGCCGAAGTGATGAAAAATGCCATAAAACGAGCAATCAATTGTGACGGCGCCCATTTGGCCTATATCATCTTCTCGACTTGATCAATAAAATTCTAAAGGTTCAAATAAACATAATCAAAAAACAGAATCGAAGTTTTTCATTTGCATAGAAAAAAAATTAGAGCCAAACAACATCGGATGACTTCTTTTGGACCACCTTGTATAATTACAATTAAAAGCAAACTTTTAACTTTATATCAAAAAATGTGTGGAGAAATACTATCAAGCATTGATGTTAAGAATAAAAAGTTTAGTGTACTGAAGTATTTGGATCCAGTATTTTTAAAGTCCAATGAAGACATAAATTATTTCGAGCTTGTTTCAGAGTTTACTTATGTAATAACTAATCCAGACGCATTTGTTAATGAATTTGAAGTTATAAGAATCCAAAGTAAATTACCAACACTATGATCACATATTTAAAATTTCTAACGCTGAACAATTTTGGCATGAACTAAGAAGTTTATTTATTATGAAACCTATACCCATTTTCCGCTTATATATTTACTTATCCCCACAGTAATGAATCTGCTAAACGTAAAAAAAGTAAAAAATAAAAAACAAGTTAACAAATAGGTCGAAGATTAATACTTGCAATCCTATGCTTTCATGTTGGTCTAGAAGATTGGGCTCCCAATGGATATCTTGTTAAAAATATAGATACATATGTACTTATGTACATACATGTCTTCAAACAAATTGTATACATAAATATATACATACATATGTATACCGTCACCTTAAATGCAAAACTCCCTGCCGAAGAAAAATTTAGAAATGGGATTTTTATAGCTTTGTTATTTATCTGGCGGTACAGGAGTCAGGACGTGATTTTCGTAACAAAAATATTCGACACTATTACAGTTATAAATTTATTTTTGTTTTGATTTCTTTGTACTTAAGCCAGAGCACTAAAATAAACGAAGCAAATTGTTTGATTTTGTTTTGTTTAATTCTTTGAAATGAGAGAAACGAAAACAATGAGAACGATTGCTCAATTTGTTTTTGTTTTGTTTTTACACATGAGCACAAACAAGAGAACACAGCCGATCGGCTGTAAGCCGGCTAACAGCCGCCACCGGTCACAAACAATACATTAATTTAATCGTGCGCCGCTACAAAAAAAATAATGGGAAATAAATAGAAACGTTTTGAAATATTTGCAGAGAATTTGACATCATCATATAATATAAATTTGTTGCATTGTTATTTCACACATGAAATTTGTTTTATATAACTAAGCAGCAAATATATATCCGGCTGTTCTTTTTTATAAATTACGTGGTATTTGAGTAAACTAATCCCTAATTTCATTAGGTTAGGTTAAGTTATCGATATTTTCCTTCTGTAAAATTATGAAAATGCTAGTAAGGGTAATTTTAATCATTATTGCTCGAACTTTAGTTGTTTCTATATTTATGACTGGATTTATTTTTGAGGAACAAATAACACCAAATGTCAGTTGTAATATATTGACAAACACTAGCAGAACGAACCAACATGTTGTTTTCGAAGGCCGCCACACCTTCAGCAGTGTGGTGCAATTATGTCCTTATATTTCAATTAGTTGACAAATAAGGCAAATTTAAGTTATTACTCATGTAATGCTTCAGTACTTATATACATACATATGTATATGTATGTATATGTGTAGATATTTTGGTAAATCCCCTATTTGGTGCTACTTTTTTTGAAATCCCCTTTTTGTGCCACTTTTAGAAAAATGTCATCTGTCACCCTGATAATGTACATCATGAAGATTAACACTTCTATTAAATACATATGTATATACAGAGCCGGACAAAAATATTCACTCAGCACTAGGGTGACCGACTCGGTTTTTCATTCGGCTTTCAAAGCCGGTTTTTTACAATACGGTTGCCGGTTTTTAAAAATGTTGATTCTTCGAATAGTATTAGGGGATTGCCAGTTCTGTGGCAAATAAAATTGTGAAATTTGGGTAAAATTTCCAAGAATTCTTTAAAATTTTGCTGAAATTTGTCTGAAATTTGAGAAATTGTGTTTTCGGTGCGCTTTGATGTTTTGTTGTTTACATTAACTGTTTTTTGTTTATATTAAGTCTATGAATGTTTGTATGTATGTATGTATGACCGTGGGAACTTGTGCGTGGAATATCTTGTGGGAATACATTAAGGGGGTTTATAAGTTTGAGGCTTTTATATGTATATGATATCCAAATGCCGACGGGCAAACATGTTTATTTTTTTTTAAATGCCGACGGGAAAACCATGGATATGATTTTTCCTAATGCCGACGGAAAATTTGTAGGTGTGTCTAGCTGTAGGATTTGAAGTCTGGCTGTGATTCTTGGAGGGCGAGGTGTGTCTTGCTGTAGGAATTGAAGTCTGGCTGTGCTTGGTGGAGGGCGGGGTGTGTCTAGATTGTGAGACCTTAAGGCTGACCATAATTTGGATAGGAGAGGGTGTTTTGTAATATGTAACCGTGACCATAATTTGGATAGGAGGGGGTGTTTTGTAATATGTAACCGTGGGAATTCGGTGGCGTTTATACCTGTTGGAATTTAAGCCAACCTGTCCTTGGTGGGGGCGGGATGTATTTGAGGTAGATCGACTGGTGGAGGGCGGGGTGTTGTTGTAATATGTATCCGGGGGAATCTTTGTGCATGTATGTATATATGTCTGTAGGAGTTTAAGGCTGTGTGTGATTTATGAAAGGTGAGGTGAGAGTGTTCATGTAATACGTATCCGTGGGAATCTGTGTATATGTGTTATTGTAACATGTATCTATAGGAATTTGGGTGTTTATATGTCTGTAATAATTTTTCTGCATCTGTAGGAGTTTAAGGCTGATCGTGATTTGGATTGTTGAGATTGATCGATTGTATGTTACCTTGAGATTTTGTGTATGTATATCTGTAGGAAATTTAAGGCTTATCGTGATTTATGAGGGGCGAAGTGTTCATATAATATATAACCGCGCAATTTGTGTGTATATCTGTAGGAGTTTAAGGCTGATCATGCTTAATGAGAGGTGAGGTGAAGGTGTTCATGTATATGTATGCGTATTTGTGTCTATGTCTGTCTATATGAGTTTAAGGCTGTTAAGATTGATATATTGTATGTTACCTTGAGATTTTGTGTATGTATATCTGTAAGAACTTTAGGCTGACTGTGATTTGTGAGGTGAGGAGCGTTGTTGAAATAGGTTTAATTTTTCGTAGATAAATTCTAGTATGTGTGTGTATATGATTTTCTCACCCTAGTGCTTATATGTACGTAGAAATAAATTGTTTCTCATATGAAAATTTTTTGCTATAAAATATTATCATATATCTGAACTTCCCTAATCCTAGTATGTTTTTCATATTGGAGGATGAGATTGCTTTATATTTTATCAAGCTTAAATTTGTCCAGTGTTAAAGTCTGTCGGTCAGAAATTTGTTTATATTTTTATAAATATTAATTTCAGATTTTGCAAAATTCTTGTGTACGATCGTGGCGATTTTGTGTGTGTATGAGCGATAGAGTTTGGCTGTTCTGTGATAAGTTTGTTTATTTAAGTACATTTGTCTTCTTCGACTTTCGTCTTCAAGCGTCAATAGCTTGGAGAACGGTTTGTATGTTTTCATGATGTAGATATGTAAGTGTGATTGTTAAAATCCAATAAATACTTGAGCATGGGTAAGAAATTTGATAATATGTGTACATATGTACATATGGATCTACAAATTGATTTTATGTATGTATGTATGTACATACAAATAAGGCTCGGGAGGGTGGCGTTGGCTGAAGTAGTTAGCACGTTGACTACAAAACCTAAGATCCCGGGTTCGAGCCCGGTCTCCGACAGTCATTAAAAATAATAACACCACGCATTTTTCTGATGTGCATTAGTGTCCTTTGAATCAGTTGTTGTGGGAAAAGTTGTAGTGATGCAGGCATAAGGACTGGTCACTAAAAACTACACCTGCATCATCAGATACTAATCCTAATGTAACATCAGAGCGCCCTCCTTCGTTGTGTAGCAGAATCATTGGCGAAGTAAAATAACTAATAAAATAGCTACTAAACACAGCTTCAAAATTTCATACGCCTCATTTAACACCAGAAGGCGCTGCAACACTGCATTATCAAAAAAGCGTGCAAAAAAGCAGAGTTGTAAAAGAATGAAGCTTTAATCCATCTTCCTTCACCACTTGTCTTCTCTATCACTATCCCTTCCCTATCACCCTCTCTGACTATCTTCTCTTCAACTAACAGGTAACACAAAGGGATCATTGTATTGGACCCAAGTGAGCTGGACTCTAAATTTCACCTTTCCTTACCAGCAGCCTGCTAACCTAACCTAACCTAACCTAAGGCTCGGGTTCCCTGTTTAAATAAATTTTTTTGTCATGTGTGGTCTTTTGTTGTTGCTGTTGTAAATATTCGACTGGTCTTTTGTGTATAGATGTGAAATATCTCCATAGTTTTTTATTTGAAATTAAAAAAACCTTCTTTTATTTTTTATTTGTATTTACTTAGAAGTTTGTGTGGATTTTCTGTTTTAAGTAAAACTGAATTCCTTAAGATACATACTTTATAGTAATAGTAACTATAATATATATATTTCCTATATTTAATTTACATTTATTTAAAATTGATGCAGCCTATATAGTCAACGTTAGACATTTTTTGGTGTATAAAATTTTTTCTAACCACCGTGTTTTTCAGCACCTCTTACATTTATTTTAGAACATTTTTAAATGAAACTGATCCGGTAGTCCAGCTTAGCTAACGATAGTTTTTTTTTAACCAATTTGCTTTTTTTTCCTTTTTTATATTTTTTATTGATAAACATTTAAAATCAAAAGGGAGTTTTATAATAAAATTGTTATATTCATAATTGCTGAAAACAATCGCTACTTCTTTTGCGATGAAATCATTTGAATTACTTTTAAAACCTTGTACGTCTATAAAAATTATGGTATTTTCCATATTACTAAATTTATAAGACTTTTCGAAGTTGTCCTTTGATGGGTATATATTCTATTATATGATCATGAATAAGAATGCAGTAAGCTGATGTCTTTGCTTACTGTTTCAAATTAAAGTTTTATTCAATTGGGCCGCTATTGAATAAAAGGAGCTTTTATTTTAAACTTTAGTGCATTTGGAATTGCTTGAGATTCTTTCATATAATAGCTTTGTTGGAATCTTAGATACGAGTACATATAATATAGAATTGCATAACGTTTATTTTAAATTTTTATGTTAAGATTATCATCATTTGGATATGAGACTGAATTTAAATGTACTGTTAAATTAGTTAAATCATAATGTTTTCTTCTTGAATAGCGATCAACAGAAAACGAAATCGTTTTCTTACAATTTAGGTCTGGCCTCTCAACGGTTCCTCTAGTATACAAGATGACTTTCTATGTCAACATAACTGCCTACTCTTTGTCAGCGTTAAGGGACAATTAAATTTTAAAATTTTAATTCGTCAAATTGTGTTACTTCATACTGATAATATGTTTACATTAATAAGGTATATGTTTATCTTATGAAGGTTACTCGCCTATGGATTTTATTTGATGTTCTAGATGATTTTTTTTCATTTTATTAAAGTTCAGCGTATTGTGCATATATTTCTGATATGTTTAAGTGCGCTTTATTTACCTGTCAGACAAAGTGTACGTATCAGTTGATCACTCAGTCTCTCTTTTTTAATGTGTCACTACTATTTTTTCAGATTTTACTACTTGAAAAAGAGAATATTTGTGTAATTTTTAAAAGTATTCATATATACATATAGGTGAATATGTATGTATGTATAGAGAAATTACTTTATCTACAAAGAAATACACATGATACAATTATACAAGGTACTTGCACGACTACAACAAAATTGCAACACCAAGAAACACACGCATTTTGCTGGTAGAAACAAACAGAATTTAGTCAAAAACAGATGTCTTTTGTTGTTAAAAATAACAATTACAGGGTAACTAAAGTACAATTGCAGACGCGGCATTCATGAATGATTATAGTCATTCAGGGTTGCAAATATGTGTGTAATATACAGAGTGTGTAATTTCTACTCACATGTGTAGGCCTATAATTAGATTCATGTATAATCTGTGTAATTCTACTTTGACTTCTATTTAATTCTAATTTTAACCTACACAAAGGATGTGAAGTGTAATTTTCTTCAATGTGTAATTGGAGATACAGCCACATGGAAGTTTATTGGCAACACTGTAATCATTTTATTCACACACATACACTAACATTTTTGCGGCTTGTAAACAAAGTTTGACAAGTTTCTGCATTGTATACATTAACAGGCGGGGCTTGTGCAAGTACCTTGTATAATTGTATCATGGAAATACATGTTTAATAATCAACTATTCTAGAAAATCGATCTCAAATAACTCAGTTACCTCCACCATCAATTCACCGTCGGTGTTTTCATAGTGTCAGAAACATTAGAATATCTATGTTTGAGAGAATTTTTATATCGAGTTATTCTACATGAGGTTTGCTGGTTGACCCTTTGAAGTTATTGTTGACGTAGGCTGGGTTGTATCACATTCAGATGTAATGATTTCTTACTTAAAAAAGGTCGCCATCACCATCAACCATATCTGTATACATTTTATTCATGAGTTTGGTTGATCCAGATACAATTGCGGTCTACAGATTAATGATTATAAACAAGATTCTCATCACCTTCTAACAGATTTATATATTTTGCTAGCATGCATGCCTTAGCATGCTTCTATCGATAGTGACGCGAGAGTCCGACATGTAGTGGTGTTTCAATTAAAAATCTATACTCACAAAGTCATAAAATTTCTTTGCTTACAAAATTGTATGACGTGAGGAATTTTCTTAAATTATGCATGCTTCGGCATGCTTCCAATATTTTTTTCTCTAAATTTTGTTGATACTCATTCAGATACAGATATAAAGTAAGATCTGTTTACACTACATTTTACAATTTATGCATGCTTCAGCTTGATTCTAGTTGAAGTCTATATTTATTCAGTAAGTTTGTCTGATACTCATTCATACACATGTACATTCTTAAAGATTGGATATCAAAGTCCAATTTGCTTAGTTTATCTATATTTGCTAAAGATCTGATAGCTATAGAAATGAACAGAGTGAAGATCTATTATAATAAGCCCAGATTCACATCTTTAAATTTTGTGTGGTACTTCTTTCGAAATGGAAAATGTACGACTTTTACTATAAAAAGTGATAATACGATGTGTTGCTGAATATTGCACTGTGTTAAACTTCATTTTGAACGCTTACGTTTTCACAATATTTCATACAGACCAACAAGTTTAGAGAATTCCAGTACATTAAGTTAATTATCTTTCCTAAGACCTAACATTCCTAATCAATCCATTTAAAAAAAAACCATGACAAACTAGATTCTTCCTTTTTAATTTTATTTATATTGTCATTAAATTTCAACATTTTCTACATCTTCAAATTAGTGTATACTGTATTTTCCACCTTTTCCTCATTTGTTGAGTTAACTTTAATTGAAATCATTTTAATTGTGAGATGAGCTTTTCTATTTTAGGGACTAAGTAAATCTTTATATATATATCAATCCACTTATATGAACCATTAATGCTCTTAACACATAATTCCTTTGGATGATCTATTAAATCATTCTTTTATTGATGCTTTCATATTAAGTAATGTTTAATCTTCTACTTAGGCATGAATTTTCCAGTGTCTATTAAAAAATTCTTTACAATCATCCATTTGTAAGTTTTTTGGTACTCGTAACATTTCAAAAATATTTTCCACAGCCTAGATTTTTTCGAGTGCAACTTGTCACGATTCAATTCCTTTCGAGGCATTAGGTGCTGCCAATTACCTGCGTTACTTTTTGATTGGATCAACTCAATGTTATATGCCGCACTGGCAACTCAATTTCTCAAGCACGGCTACTGCTCGCTGCTAAGGGCGGTTCGTGGCATCAACAATGAGGGACCAGAGACGAGATTTAGTTTTGTGCCAGTGTTGGAGACAGCCCCATAATTTACGCGATTTTTATTTTCCAAGGTGTGATGACCAAGATGTCGTGGTCACCTAAGCTCCCTCCCCAAACCATGGTACCTGCAGCTAAAATTCCCAAGTACCCCTAACTAATATTTCACCAATCTATAGCTACCTTTCCTCGCAACTCGTATCGTTTAATTAGACATCATCATCTACAAATCATACCTTTTAAACCTCTTAATGCAATGTACAATAATTCAGTCTCATTTTATTATAATCATTTCTTAAACCTTTATAATAAAGCATCGTATTGTCCAGACAAAACCCCCTTTTCAATAAAGGTTAAACTTATAATACACACAAACATTCGATTGATTGCAATTTCTGTATACTTAAACTAAGCGCGCACTTTAAAACTAAAGTTTGTTATCCTCTATTGTGCAGTCTATATGCAAAGGTTATGTAATAGTTGAAACTAATTACCCCTCGTTTCACAATAGAAGGCCAGACTTGAATTTTAAACTCCTCGCTAAATGCAGTATAAAATTTAATAATTACTCTATGGTTAGTAGACTATTACAATAATGCTTAAATGCTTATTATTTATTTCATTAAAAAGTTTAAAAATTGTTTACCCCGCCCGGTAGCCATGGGGTAAAATATGATTTGGACCGGGTGCAACTTTCTTTAAAGGATTTATAATTTTTTTCTTCCCTTTTTGTTTCAAAAATTGTGAGCGATTCGTTTTGTTACATTTTGATCTACTTCTTTTTCTTTTTTTTCTATTATTTTTTTATTTTTATTTTTGACTCGGATTCGATTTAGTTTTCTTTAAAATTTTGATTTAATTTTGTTTTTGTGAGTGTTGATTTTCTTTTCTGATTCAATTCCGGTCGAATTTTGTTTACCTAGATAGTGATTTCATTTCTGTTTTCCTTACTTAAATTTAAATTTCCTTCACTTGTTTAATTTTGTTTTCCTAAATTTAAATTTCATTTCAGTTTTCTTTACTTGTTTAATTTTGCCCTACTAAATTTAAGTTTCATTTCGGTTTTCTTTAAATGTTAAATTTTGCTTTGCTACTTAAATATACTCAAAACTCATTTTACTTATCTGCTTGCACGATGTTTGCTGATTTTTGTTCCAGGCTGTAACTTGTCTTATCCGGGATGATGTTTCTAGCAGCAGTGAAATTGATGCCCTCTTCTGTGTTTGGACGTACTAGTCATCCTGGCCGCGTGATAATTAAATTGTTGGTGAACTAAGTGGTGGGTTCCAGCGGTGTCGTAGATTTATAGGCCGCTGCTGATAGGGGCGAAAGGCGGCGTCAATGTGCGCCGATGTAGCGGTACGCGGCGGATGATACCTTTGTAAGTCACTACTATTCGGGCGAACCGTCAGTTGGCCACCACGCGAGCACCCTCTCTTTTTCTCTGAGACTTCCAGGCAGAGGTTATCGCTGTGAAGCTCGGATGCAATAAAAACGGTCCGGGCGACTAGTACGTTTTTTTTTCCTTTGCTTTTCTTTTATTTTATTTTGCGTTACCCTTTCTCTTGTCCGATTACTACGACTTATCCGTTTCAGCCGCCTGTGTCTAGGCGATTAAATTTAAACTTAGCTCGTCCCTAGCCGGCTCTGCCCTATGTGAACACACACGCCTTTCTGGCACCTCACCCTAGACGCCCTAAAATGTTTACCAAATTGTTAACTAACTACTAATATACACACTACTCCTAATAGTTCTTTCTGATTACCTTCTTTGCTGCCGTTCCCTTTTTCGATTCCTTCGAACCCGCCGGATTTCTTTCTTCAAATAGTTTGGACCACAAAACCACTACACGTTGCCCTGTCACGATCGCCAAGTCAAAAGAAAAAGAAAAGGCCGGAAACTCAAAAGCTACATGCTATCATGGCGTCCCCCCAACTGCAGCAAACTTCACTACTGCATACTTGCACTTTTACCCAAAGTCATGTCAACTCGTATGTTTCATACGACAGAATACAAATCTGTATCAGGTCATACACGTATTCATGTCTTTCTTTTCTTCACTATGACATTGATATTAAGGCACCCATTGCATCTGCCAGTCATGACATGATGTCACTAATATGGCATGACACAAACTTTTATTTTCAATTATGTATTAAGAGTTTATGTGTTAAGAGATTAGCATTAATGGTTCATATAAGTGGATTGATATACATATATATAAAGATTTACTTAGTCTCTAAAATAGAAAAGCTCATCTCACAATTAAAATGATTTCAATTAAAGTTAACTCAACAAATGAGGAAAAGGTGGAAAATACAGTATACACTAATTTGAAGTTGTAGAAAATGTTGAAATTTAATGACAATATAAATAAAATTAAAAAGGAAAAATCTAGTTTTTCATGGTTTTTTTTTTTTTGAAGGATTGATTAGGAATGTTAGGTCGTAGGAAAGATAATTAACTTAATGTACTGGAATTCTCTAAACTTGTTGGTCTGTATGAAATATTGTGAAAACGTAAGCGTTCAAAATGAAGTTTAACACAGTGCAATATTCAGCAACACATCGTATTATCACTTTTTATAGTAAAAGTCGTACATTTTCCATTTCGAAAGAAGTACCACACAAAATTTAAAGATGTGAATCTGGGCTTATTATAATAGATCTTCACTCTGTTCATTTCTATAGCTATCAGATCTTTAGCAAATATAGATAAACTAAGCAAATTGGACTTTGATATCCAATCTTTAAGAATGTACATGTGTATGAATGGGTATCAAACAAACTTACTGAATAAATATAGACTTCAACTAGAATCAAGCTGAAGCATGCATAAATTGTAAAATGTAGTGTAAACAGATCTTACTTTATATCTGTATCTGAATGAGTATCAAAAAAATTTAGAGAAAACAATATTGGAAGCATGCCGAAGCATGCATAATTTAAGAAAATTCCTCACGTCATACAATTTTGTAAGCAAAGAAAATTTATGACTTTGTGGGAAATGAAATACATATGTATCTACTCTGTAAGAAATTCAGAAAAGTGAATTCTTAAATTCTAATAGCATAGATTTTTAATTGAAACACCACTACATGTTGTTTCTAATCATTAATCTGTAGACAGCAATTGTATCTGGATCAACCCAACTCATGAATGAAATGTATACAGATATGGTTGATGGTGATGAGGGCCTTTTTTTAAGTAAGAAATGAATACATCTGAATGTGATACAACCCAGCCTACGTCAACGATAACTTAAAGGGGGTCAACCAGCAAATCTGATGTAGAAATATTTGAAGCAAAATTTCTTTCAAACGTAGATATTCCAATGTTTCTGATACTATATGAAAACACCTACGCTGAATTCATGGAGGAGGTGACTGAGTTTTTGAAGATCGATTTAGTATAATAGTTGATTATTAAATATATATTTCTTTGTATGTAAACTAATTTCTACATACATAAATATATTCGGATATATGTATGTAGATATGAATACACTTGCATATGTAGACACTAACATATGTATATATTTTCATTAAAAATAAACGAATTAAAAATTATATTAATGTTTTCTATTTTAAGTAGTAAAATCAAAAAAAGTAGTGATACATTAGAAGAAAAAATAAATTAAACAAGAGAATGACTGACCAACTGATATATACAGCCTGTCTGACATGAACACAAAGCATACTTAAACATAGGAGAAATATGTATACAATACGATAAACTTTAATACCATGAATAAAAAAACATATCATCTAGATCATCAAATAAAAGGCATAGGTGATCACCCTTCATAAAATAAACATATAGCCTATTAATGTAAGCATATAATATTATCAAGTAACATAATTTGGGCAATTAAAATTTTAACATTTAATTACCCATAACGCCGACAAAGGACAGCCAGAAATTCCGAAATGCAAAGTCATCTTGTATACTAGAGGAACCGTCGAGAGGATAGACCTAAATTCACAGAAAACGACCTCGTTTTCTGTTGATCGCTTTTCAAGAAGAAAATAAGTTTATTCATTGTGATTTGATTAATTTAAAAGTACATTTAAATTCAGTCTCATATCCATATGATGGTCTTAACATAAAATTAAAACATTAACGTTATGCAGTTCTATATGATATGTATCTATATGATATGTATCTACTACTCGTATATGAAATAATTTCAAGCGCTTGTAACTGCATCAGAGTTTAAGATAAAAGCTCCTTTTATTCAATACCGGGCCAATTGATATAGAAATTTAATATGAAACAGTAAGCAAGGACCTCAGCTACTGCATTTTTACTGATGATCGAATAATAGAAAGTCCGGAAAGTCTTATACATTAAGTAATATGAATGAAAAAATGGTTTTAATAGACGAGTAAGGTTTCGAATGATTTTCATTACAAAAAGAAGTAGCGGATGTTTTCAACAATAATGAGTATAAAACCACCATTTGATTTTAAATGTTTATCAATAAAAAAGCAAAGAGAAGCAAAGTTGCTAACAAAAAACTATCATCTCCTAAGCTGGACTGCTGGATCAGTTTCATTTCATAGCGTTTGCAATTTTTTAAAAGCCAACGCAACATGTTCTAAAATTTACGTAAAAGGTGAAGAAAAAAGATTATGGTTGGAAAAAATGCTACACCGAAAAATTTCTAACGTTGAGGATATAGGCTGCATCAACTTTAAACAAATGGAAATAAAATATATTAAATCGTTATACTGTAGTTACTACAACTAGAAAGGAATTCAATTTTACTTAAAACAGAAACTCCTCACAAACTATTAAGTAAATACATCTAAAAATTAAAAGAACGTTTTTTTTAATTTCAAATAAAAAACTATTGAGATATTTTACATCTATACACAAAAGACCAGTCGAATATTTACAACAGCAACAACAAAAGACCACACATGACAAAAAAATTTATTTAAACAGGGAACCCGGGCCTTATTTGTATGTACATACATACATACATAAAATAAATAAATAAACAAATAAATAAATAAAATATAAAAATATAGCTATGTGCATACAAATATACTTATTGCATTTAGTGATTTTTGTTCTGAAATAGTTGTTATCACTGTTCGTGTGGCATTTTTTTGTATATTCACATACATACGAGTACATACGTATCATATAAACGTATATACGTACATACACATAAGCATACATACTTACATATATTCCACAGGTTAAAATATATTCAACTCATTCAAAATCTTGTATTTGAAGGCATCCCTATATTTTCTTCTTATTTTTACTTTTTATACTATTCATAACTAATTAAATTCATTTATTTTAAACTCACATCTTTTTTTTTTTGGTTTGTTTTTATTTGTTCACAAACACACACATGCATATATGTATACCTATTTTGTTTTGATAGCTAGTTCAGTTAAACTGGTGATAAACTGCGATAAAAGTTAGGGAAGATACCAATTTACTTGCTTCGCAAGTAGATTCATATTGAATCTACTTGATTCGCTCTCATAATTTTGTATAGCGAAGCTAGTAGAATCGTTCGTGATTGGGGTGTGAAGCATGAATAGAAAGCGAAGCAGGTACCGTGTGAACATAGTATAAAGTTGGTTTTATGAAATGCAACCTTGTTTTCGCCGTGCTAAATTCAGTGCAAAAATAAAATGACCGTAAGCAGCTGATAATGTTTCTGCCAGTGAAAAAGAATAGATACCAATTGATACATTTTCAACTTAAAGGCAGATGCAGCGGCAATAATTATCAAAAAAAAATGTGATGAAAAAAAAGATGAATATTTTCACTGACCTCTGGGAAGTGAAAATAGACGATATGACTGACATCCATCTGCGGAAAAAAAGTTAAGCTTATAATATATTTGTGCATTTTTTGTACAATAATATGATTTACAAGCACTTCTTGTAAGTAGTTACATAATTTTAAAATGTTCATTTACAAAATATAAAATAATTTCTCTTTTAAGCCTGGTACTCTGTTCACAATTTCGTGCGAAATGCTGTCAAACTACATATAAAAGTATTTGGTGTGAAATATTTGCGAAATAAATTCGCAAAAGTAGTACTCTGTTCTTGTTGTGAAAAACACGTAAAATCATGTCTTTCCATGCAAAATTAGTCTGGCATCATTTTAGTTTAGCTGCGAAACAACATGAGCAGTGCTTTTTTCGCACGGAATTTTAACAATGTTGCATACTTTCAAGCAATAAAAGCAAGAAATTTATAAAAAAAAAACCGGGAGTTGGGCTACATTTAGTACATGTCAAATTTTTCACGCGAAATAATCAATGGTGCTGAAAATTTTTCACAACTTTGAACAGAGTACCCTTTAGGGTGCATTTTAAAATTTCTGAGTTTTTCATGCAAACAAAAAAAAGCCAACCGTTGTACCGGGTGTCAGATAAGTATTATAAAAAGCTGAAAAAAATACAGCAACAAATTTTATTTTATTTTGGAAAAATTTATAAGGCAGCCTGTTGTTTAAAACCTGAATTTATCAAACTTGCAATGGGAACGCAAAATCAGCTGTTTATGAAATATAAAAATGCTGTAAAAGCAAAATGTATCGAGTAGGAGAGAATACGGATAGAAAATTTGACAAGCGGTCGGTAAATGTTTATTTTCTAAACCATTTTAGAACTTTAAGTATTCTCATCACACCAGAGGTGTATTTCAAAGTAAACATTGACAACACTAATGGTATCTATTGAAAGTGTTGACACTTTTACAAAAACAACCAAAGTCAACTCAGAAAATTTTTATGTTGTTACTGTAATACTATGTTCAGACGGCAACATGAACCACTTGGTTCGCTCTCTAAACCACGATTGCGAATCATGCCGTTCACACGACACACTTGTGGTTCGTTTTGACAAATATTTTTGATGCAGTGATGCCAACTTAGACCTTTTCGTTCTAAGTTTAACCCAAAATAAAAAACGCACAAATCTAGCACTTTTTACAATTATATTTTAGCCCTTTTAGCCCCTTTTTAATTTTTGTTTCATATGGCTACATTTTAATCTTTGTGAACTTTTTCTTCCTTTAATTTAGCAATATGGACTTTTTACTCATTTTATTTTGCTAGTTTGCTTTACCAATTAAAAAAAGAAGAATAATATAGAATAATCTTATATTTCTTTCAAATATTTTTTGCTTTGAAAGATATTCAATTTAGCCTAAAAACAGAAATCGTATGTATTTTTTTAAGAGCAAGAAATCGAAATTTTATTTAATAACTACCAATTTTATATGTACGTACTTATTTTAAAATAGATACATACATATGTATACTCGTATATACTTCTGTAGTTTCACAAAATTATATACAATTCAATACTTTTTCTTTTTTCCCAGTTGAGTAATTTTTTAATAAAAATATTTTGAACTATGTTAAAAATTTTATAGTTCAACTAAAGTGTATTAGGGGAAGTCTGCATACTTCTATTATACGAGTATTTGTAGCTATGTACGCTATTTATATGTACCTTATTGAAATGTAATATAAAATGTAAGATCTCAAGCTACATATGTATGTGTTGATCTAATGATATGTATATGTATTTAAAAAAAAAATTATTTTACAAAAATGTTTTGATTTACAACAGAAACATTTTATAACTAGTTCCTTTTCGCGCTTATTCGAAAAATTTTACTTTATTTTGCGCTAAACGTATATTTTTCAATTTTGCCCTTTTTCAAAAAAAATTTACGCGTTTTGAGTATCAAGAGTTGGCATCACTATTTTGATGTATATACAATGTATACATGCATGCATACATTCATGCGTGAGTAGTTGGCACGAGTTTTATATCCTGTGTTACTTGCTTTTTTACAGTGATGTGTTGTAATTTTTTTAAATTCATACATGCATCCATTTTTTGGTTTGTGTTTTGTTTACATAGGGTCTACACCTAACATAATATGTAAGATGAGATCGTCAAATTCAATCGCAGAGCGAGTTATGTTACGTGTAGACTTCATATTAGTGTTATCTCAATCTTATAAGATTTTTTATGAGAGAGTTGTTATAAGAAATCCCATAACAACAATCTTATGAGATGAATTGTCAAAAAACACAAGTACATGAAAATAAATTCGTATGCATGTGTGAGTGTTTCTTAAAATAAATGAAAAACAATGTTTTGGACAATATTTCTGGGATTTTATATGTTCAAATGTGTTAAATTTAATTTGTGAATTAAAGTTTGTGCGAAAAAGTGAAAACAAAATATATAATTATACAAAAATAATACATGTTAACTCGATGAGAATTTGCATAAAATGAAATGTTATAAGAAAAGTAGAATTACGTTGTCCTGTTGTATGAGATGAAGAGAAATATCGGCATTTTATTTTTGTTATTCTGCCGACGTTCTCTCACATATTATGTCAGAGTTAATCGCAGTTGTAGACGCTATGTAACGCATGTGTACATTTGTATGTGAGTACTCATTTTGTTTTGACAGCTAGTTCAGATAAATTAGCGATAATTTGTTATCAAAACTAGCGATGATAGCAATTTCTTCATGGTTCGCAGCAAAATTCAAAATGAACCAAGATGGTTTGCTCTCAAAAATTTGTATGGCGAACCATGTTGATTCAATCAAGATTCGACCGCGAACCTCGAATTAGCGAGCGAACCTCGATAATTGGTGTCCGTGTGAACATGCTATAAATATAGGGTCCGCCATCTAACTTTTTTTTTCAACTAGTGCTTATTTCGTGAATGGTAACACTTAGCTCATGTCTGATTTGACAGATAATTAGTTTTATCCTTCCGCTGAACGAATATGGTTGTGTATACGCTTGAACAACGCTGGGAAATATTGCGACATTACTTTTTTTTATTTTGCCAAAAAAATCATCTTTTCAGATGAAGCTCATTTTGATCTTGGCGGGTATGTAAACAAGCAAAATGCTCGCA
This sequence comes from Nowickia ferox, assembly GCA_936439885.1. Classification (NCBI taxonomy): domain Eukaryota; kingdom Metazoa; phylum Arthropoda; class Insecta; order Diptera; family Tachinidae; genus Nowickia; species Nowickia ferox. Next base: position 50,969,383 of record OW387023.1, on the reverse strand, counting down.
TTTGGGGCACAGAAAACCCGCACGCATACATTGAAAAGCCGACGCACCCAAAACGAGTCACTGTTTGGTGCGGATTTTGGTCCAGAGGCATAATTGGACCATTTTTTTCGAAAATGAGCAAGGAGTGGCCGTTACAGTCAATGGCGATCGTTATCGGGCCATGTTGAACGAATTTTTGTTCACAAAAATTGAAGAGGAGGATATTGGCAACATTTGGTTTCAATAGGACGGCGCTACGTGTGCCACACAGCCGAAGCTACATTCGATGTTTTGCGCCCTGTTTTCAAAAAAAAAAGTTATCTGGCGGACCCTATATATTACGACAGCAACTATGCAACTATTTAACTGGTACAGCAAAACCAAATAAACAAACTTAAAAAAAATTTATTTTGTAGTAAAATTACGTTGAAATAATAAAATGTTTTCTCCAATATTTAGTTTTATTAGTACACATCTTTTTTTTTGCAACTTTGCAATTTTTGTTATTAACTCAGAAGTTTAACATCTTTGCTTGCATTTTACTTACAGTATCAGTGTAAACATGAAAAATATCTACAACAGACTTTTGTTCCCTTTTTTTTAAACATGGAGAGAATTTCATAATATTTTGAAATAAAAGTTAGTAAAAAGTATTTTTTATTATATATAAAACTTTCGAATCTTACTCCATAACTTGAAGTCTCTATAACTTAAAGTTTTTTGTTTGAAAATGGTGATTCAAATTATGGAAGTTAAACTATACATATTTTAATATGTCCAAGGAATAGGGTTGCCGTAGAAATCGGTACATAAAGGCTGGTACTCTGTTCAAAGTTGTGAAAAATTTTCAGCACCATTGATTATTTCGCGTGATAAATTTGACATGTACTAAATGTAGCCCAACTCCCGGTTTTTTTTATAAATTTCTTGCTTTTATTGCTTGAAAGTATGCAACATTGTTAAAATTCCGTGCGAAAAAAGCACTGCTCATGTTGTTTCGCAGCTAAACTAAAATGATGCCAGACTAATTTTGCATGGAAAGACATGATTTTACGTGTTTTTCACAACAAGAACAGAGTACTACTTTTGCGAATTTATTTCGCAAATATTTCACACCAAATACTTTTATATGTAGTTTGACAGCATTTCGCACGAAATTGTGAACAGAGTACCAGGCTTAATAAGAGGAAAAAATCGGTACAATTAATATAGAAAGAGTGCACTACTTTTTTCAACATAAAATTATATTTTATGGACATGAGAGGCTTAAAACAAAACTTGAATTGAATGTATAATTTGTACCAAGACATAGTTGTATCAATAAAATAATATTTTCACAAAATTTTTCGAAGAAGAAACTTCAAATTCATTATTGCGTGCATCAGAAATCACTAATGGCAAATGTTTCTTGCTATATTAAATTAAAAAAAATCTCAATAAAATCAACATTAACTTAAATAAAAATGTATCACCTTCTTTTTGTCTTTTTTCTTTTTATATGTAATTAGTCCTCTTTCAGCTTTTGATAAATTTTCTTTCGAACCTGCATTTGTGTCCATACACACCGTCAATATTGTTTCATAAATTTCCGTTGTCGTAGAGTACTACGAATGACAAAACAAAACGAAAAAACAAACTTGAATGGTACGGTCAAGTCTGTACCCCCTACATTCTCTTTTCCTCTCTTTCCTAAAAACTCAAAACCTGACGAATCAAACCTGACGTGTGTGAAAGAGCACTAATTTTACATAAAATGGTGGTATTAAACGCAATTTCAAACAAATTCGCTGTACCTTAAATAGTTTTGGCCTATAAATATCCAAATGGTAATAGATTACTGATTGCCTAAAAGAATTCAAAATGTAATGGTAGTTTTTGCTTACAAATATGCAAAAAAAATTTTATTACTTTTTGCCCAAAATTATTCAAAAGTTAATTGGCAATTTTTTTTATAAAAAAAATGTTCTAATAAAAATAACGATTTGGAGCCTATTTCTACTTTTAAAACTAGAGGGAAAGTTTGACAACTTTCTGCATTGTATACATTAACAGGCTGGGCTCGTGCATGTACCTTGTATGATTTAGCATGGACATTACTTTGAAAATGAATTCGCCTCTAATACTGCTTTTACACCGAAAGTTAAAATCTGGTTTTAACGTTAAAACCATAAACAGCTGATTTTGATTTAGGATGTCTTATAAAGTTGTCTAAAATAAAGTAAATGTACTGTAGAAATGCGTGTATTTGTTGCTGCATTTTTCCACCTTTTTATAATACTTATCTGACACCCTTGTACAACGATTGTTTTGTTTGCATGAAAAACTTAGAAATTTTACAATGAAGCGTAAAATAGAAATCTTCTATATAAAATCGCAGTGTGTGTGGGTAAAACAATGTTTGCCGGGGTCATCTAGTTATTTTATATTTTGTAAATGAACATTTTAAATTATGTAACTACTTATAGAACGTGAAGAAGTGCTTGGACTTCATATTATTATATAAAAAAATTAGCAAATATATTATAAGCTTAACCTTTTTTTCCGCAGATGGATGTCAGTCATATCGTCTGTTTTCACTTCCCAGTGGTCAGTGAAAATATTTCCGTTGTTTTTCGTTTAAATGATACTTTTTCTTCACATTTTTGTTTTTTATAATTATTGCCGCTGCATCTATTTTTAAGTTGAAAATGTAGCAAGTGGTATCTATACTTTTTCACTAGCAGCAACATTATCAGCTGCTTCTGGTCATTTTAACTTGGGAGCAATAAATTTAGCACAGCGAAAACAAGGTTGCATTTCATAAAACCAACTTAAAACCAATTAAAAAATGCTTTTAAGGTGGTTTTAACAAAAACAATTTGTATGATAAAACCAGGTTTTAACAGTAAAACCAACTTTTATTAAAATCATGTCAGTGTGAAAACACTATAAGCGAACGTGAAGTAAAAATCACTGGTTCATTCAAAGAAAATAAATAAACACTATGACTATGGCCGAGTTTACATCTGACATTTCATGTGTTGTCATTTTCATACGTGTGCAGTGCCGTTCCCATAAAATTTTTCGATGACATACAATTTTGTTGTGTGATTGTGACAGGAAAAAGTCCCATCCCTAAAAAATAGCAATACGGAATCATTGTCTACATCAAGAACTAATTTTGACATAATGACAGTTAGTGTCTTTGCTTTATCATTGTGAGACTTTGTTTTTTGTATTGTTTGTTAATTAATTTTTATACAAATGGATGGTGGCTAGTACCACCGTGTGTTTATCAATAATAAGAAAAAAATAAGAAAATCTAAAAAACAGCAAAGAAAGTGGTGGAAAAAACCAGGGCTTAATATGCGCGCTACCAAAGGATTTTATTGTACTCTGCATTCCAATTTACGGAAGCGGGATTCAAGTTGGTTTAAAAATTTCGTATGAATGAAGCCTAATTCCTCCAGAATTTCTGTCCATGCAGTTTCCTTTGCATTTCTATCCTTATAAAGGCCACATAGATGATTCCAAGTTTGACGAACCTCCACAAGTTGAATATGCTATGTCGTCATGTCGTGTGACCTGTACTTTTCCACTCCCTTTTTCGTTTTCCTTACATTTAAATATGTATACCCTCATACATTTAAAATTCTTTCTGTATATACATACATACTTAACGCGAGAAAATGTGACCACGCTGACATTTTATTTTTGTGTCTGCAGTGCTGCCAAGTTATTCTCACAACTGTCTACATCAGATACATAAACAGTTTGAGTGGTAATGCCACACAACGAAAAATATCGACAATGTCAAACGTTGCCACTAGTTTCCACCGCTATTTTTGCTATATTTGTCATAAAATGCCACAGTGTGTACTTGGCCTATGACTATATTACACTGAACAAAATTAATTTATAAAAACAGTACATACATGAAAAAATCAATACAATTGCTGGTTATGCATAAATCAGTGTTTTAAAGAAAAATCAGTACATGTACTGATACGATCAGTACGACTGGTAGCCCTACCGAGGAATGACTTCTTTAATTAAATTTCAATGAAATGTATAATCCATTGCATTATATTACTTACTTATGCATTCATGTTTAGTTATCGTTATACTTCTATATTTACACAACCTCACGATGGTTTTCTCCTTAAGAAGTGAATAAGCAATTCAGACATGTCTTAGGTACTAAGCTTCAGTAAAAATGTAAAAAAAAAATCACGTTAGAATTTTTTTATGAGCTTACCTAATATTTTCATAAGATTTTGTACAGGGAAGTTTTATTTAATGAAAGATTTGTGGCAGTGATGCCAAAAGTAGGGAATTTTCCCTTTTTTAGGGATTTTTCTGTTATATTTTGAGCGTAAGGAAAAAAGGACAGATTTTTTATTTTGAGGAAAATGTAGGGAATTTTTAAAAATTACCGCTTTTTAAATTTGGTAGACATAAAAAGCAAAAATATTTCGAGGATTTTGATTTAAGAGCTAAAATTTTGCACATAGTTCAGAATTTGTTTGAAGAACCCTTATATTATGAATCCTAACAATCTGGAAAGCACTTACAATATCTTACATATGTATGTAGTTGTATATGAAAAATCTCAAAAATAAAATATACATATATACAGGGTACACGTACATACAAACCCTATTTTTAAAGCTGCTATATCAATTGTCTAACTCCAAATAAAAACGGACAATATTTGTTAATGTTTGTATATATATGGTCTTACTTGTGTAAACTAACTTGCATATGAAACATATAAGATTGTATCACCAATGCTCCACAAACTTTTATTTTTATACCCTTCACCAAAAATGGTAAAGGGTATATATAGGTTTGTCCAGATTTTTGTAACTTCTACAATATTCATTTGCGGCGAAATAAAGTTAGTTATTCTGGATCCTTATGAATAGGAGATGAAAAAAAGACATGTCCGTCTGACCGTCTGCATGTACGGATTTTCTATGTGTTGCTTGAAAGTGATTGTATGAAGCTCCTAAAAGAGTTAGAGAGCTCGGAATTGGACTGAATAGACCGCATTTGTCTTGGCACGATTGGTATTGAAAATCAGCAAAAATAAAGAATCGGTTCTTGCATTTTCTATATATAAAGTTTTATGACACATTTTTTACAAATCTATCAAAAAAGTTTCCGTGGATAGAACCAACAATATTTAATTCTGTTACTAACCTCACTAGCCACCACTGAAGCTTGCTTGAATTTACTCTATATTTACTTTATTTAAACATTTTTTTAACAAGCATTATTTCGTATTAAACCCCTTTTTGTCACCAATACATAGACATTGCCTTATGGTGTTTTTGCTTGGCACATGCTTTTTCGTACGCATGCATATGAATTGATGTGTATAACAATCAGTAGCGTCATGCAAAAAACTATATGTTTATATGTGTGTATGTATAAATATACGCTACCATGAAGACCATTCACGCGTGCATACACACATATGTATATGCATAAGAGTGTTCATATGAACAACTACAACAACAACAATACGCTACAAACAGTATTGAAAGAAGAATATCCAATTGTTTGTACGTATGTATGTAGTCAACTCTACGCACAGCAACAATATGCTAGCAAACGTATTGAAGGAAGAATATTAAGTTGTTTGTGGTAAGAAATGGGATGTTTTTTTTGTATACAAATAAAGTATTGTGCTAATGAATGCGTGTTGATAAAATATATAAAATATATGTTCCCTTAATTATGAAAGTGGTCTAAGTCATATATTTCTTTCATCGAGATATTTAATAGATTACAATTGAAGAAATTAAAAAAATATTTTTATATTATGCAACATTTTAACTTATAGTTGTACTAGTGTCGATTAATAGAAGTTTATTTAATATTTATTAAATATTTTTTCAAGTTTATTACAGATTTATTTCATATTTCGATGCAGAAATATATGCATATGACTTAGACCACTTTCATAATTAGGGGCATATATGTATGTATGATTGTAAATACGTATGTATGTATATTCAATGTGCCCAAGTATACATACATGCATATGTATATGTATAAATTCGTTTGCTATGTCGGTATAATGTAAATAAGCGCTTGTTAAAGAGCATTGGTTTTTTATAAATATTTCAAAGGGGATAGGATTGTGTTTGATTTGCTTGTTTGTTTTCTGAATATAATACATATGTAACAAAATGCATAAGATTTAAAGGCTAAAGTGGTTAATAAGTAAGAAGTCGGTTTGTCATAACTTCTATGATGAGTTTCGAACTTAGTTGAAAATTTTTTTTCAATATATTTTTGGAAAAAAATTAATCAGGGACAAAAAATAATAATTATTGTTGAATTTTCATAGAAAAAAGGCAAAACTACATACAAGGAAGCATCAAACAAAGTGGACAATCACACCATTTTAATTATTCTAAACTATTTTCTAAGCTCCAATTTTAAAATTATAATTTTTATTTTTTAGGCAGAAATAATTTTTATTTCCTGATTTTTATATTTTAACTGGAAATAATTGTTATTTTCTGATTTTTCTTTTTTCCAGCAGAAATAATTGTTAGTGCTTTCGTTCTGCTAGTGTTTGTCAGAATATTTACAATTAACTTTGGTGTTATTTGTTCCTTAAAAATTATCACATGTAATTTGGCTTAAAGAGAGATACGAACTATAGCCTACTGAAATAATAATTATAGAAATAATTATTTTCCGATTTTTATTTTTTCGAGAATAAATAAAAATCAATTTGTGATTTCTACTTTTTCGAACAGAAATTAAATTAAGTTACATTGTGGGAAAAAATACATATACCTACATACATATGTACATACATACTTTGAACTTATAGGTACATATACGATATAACTAACTACTACGACAGGATCAACGTGTGGATATTCCGTAGCCAAAAAACGTGGTAGCCGCCCAAAGCTGCGAACCGCTATTTTTCACACTTTTTTGATATGACTGTCAAATGAAAGGGATTTTCCAATGGAAAAATCATGGTGGAATCATGCTGAAAATTTGAACTCATTTACTGATATCTGGCGTTGTTTTATTAAAAACAAATACACATTTTTAACCCTTATACCTACTTATGCATATTTTGGTCACATGCATATATGTATTCCAGGTTCACCCAATTTAATTCAAAACTTTTAAAGTGTGTACATACATATTTATAAAATTTTGGTACTTTGTACACACAGCGATACAATTAAACAATTATTTCAACACTTGTACAGGGTGGGCCAAAAGTTACCATGGGGCTTAAAAGTTTAATAACTTTTTAGTTTATTAATTTTTTTTTTATTTTGACACGTATGTACATATTTATTAAGTTGAACAGTTTCATGCATAACTAATAGACAATTTTATGGAATCCAACATTATTGGAAACAGTTTAAATCAATAAATACATGTCTGAATCAAACAGTTTTTCCGTAGTAATTACTGGTTACGCTTTTTTGGCACATGGCACACAAGAAATGCCAGATGCAAAATCAGCCTTACAAACTGCAAGAAATGAGCCAGATGGATCACACAAATCTCCAAAGTCTGATTCATTTTCATATATTTTTCCATGAACATAATATATGCTACATGTGATGAAAATTGTGCGCTTAAAAATATAAACTATTTTTTATAAATAAGGCAATTGTTTTAAAAATTAAGCCTTGCAATTATTTATGTATAGATATTTATTAGCGCAATATTGACTTCGGTGTGAATCGATATACTTATATATCTATTTGCAATTGTACAACAATAAAGCATGTATTCGTCCCCTACAATTAAAAAATCAGCAACATATGGTTTACGTAGATTATTTGCAAGAAAATTGCATGAACACTTCTCCTAGTTTGTTTATATTTTTTCTTTCGATATGTGTATACATATGTAGATACATACACATGTTTGCAAATACCAATTTTATACTTGTACGATTTTTCCCAGCGGGAAAAATAAAGAGCAAGGATACCTTCTAGAAGGCCTCTGTACTCCTTCTTTTGGATGTACAAGGTCTACTCGCTCCATTCCACCCTTATATCATTTTTGCCTTTCCATTTCGCCTCTTTTGCCAGCAATTCTGTCTTCAAATTAATCGATTTTACTTTTGGTTTGGTAAAAATACACGCAAAAAATTTTACTCCTCTTCCCCCTTTTCATAGAAGGGAATGTGGAATGTGTATCTTATCTTTTATGCAAAAGAGTCGCGGCCTTCTATAAGGCATTCTTTAGCAGTTAGATAAAAATAGTAATTGATTTAATAAGGCCTGAAATAAGAATATATTCTGAGTTTTCCCGCTGGGTAGTAATGTGCTCGCTTTGTATCAAAGTAGTGGTTGGCGTACACATTGTACATGCATACAATTATAAATACATATACATGTATACACTTGAAGTAGCAAACTATCCAGTGTTGCCAGAAAATGCTGATGAGAGAATGTTAAATCGGTCAAAAAATTCTGCTAAAATGTTCTACAGAAGAAAAGTATAATGCTAGATTTAAATGTAGAAAAAATTATTGAAATAGCTTTGAATTTCATGTTTATACAAACTCATTAGTATTTACATGTATTTTTATAGCACATACAAACATAAAATAGTTAATGATTGTGGTTTTTTTTAAATGTTATAATAACGTTAAAAAAAGTTTTAACGCACCAATAATCTCAAATTATTATTTTACTTATTCAGTAAAATATTTGTTTATTAAAAATACGTATGTACATTGAAATTGATTATTGAATGGTTATCTGGATCATATGCGCATTTCATTGTAGATCATCAGGGAACCTTTACCCTGCAATAAATACATGTACATTTATGAGAAAAATCCTCCATACAGAAGAATTTTTTTAAGAAATTAAAATTTTATATTTTCAACAAATTTTGCAAGAAAGCATTTAGCAGAATTTTTTGCAAGTTGAATGCTGTTTAACTAATGAAAATGCAAGATCTAGCAGTGAAAATGCTAAAATGGCAACAATGAAACTATCCCAAACGCTTTTTGCTGTCATTGTGGATTATTAGTGCGGTAAAATCTTTCAAACGTAATTGCAACATTTCCTATAAAAATACCTGCAAATACTAATGAGTTTGTATAAACATGAAATTCAAAACTATTTCAATAATTTTTTCTACATTTAAATCTAGCATTATACTTTTCTTCTATAGAACATTTTAGCAGAATTTTTTGACCGATTTAGCATTATCTCACCATCATTTTCTGACAACACTGGTTGTTATGTTGAGAACTTATGGATTTTTTTTTAAAGACATGTTGATACATACATACGAGTACATATACATATGTATATAAATATGCACAAGTAAATATAAATTCGTTTGCTAATGTCTGTATTGTGTATGTATCTATATGTATGTTAAAAAAAGTAAATCCCTTGCTAAAGATCATGGATTTCTTATAAATATTTTAAAGTGGACAAGATTGTTTGTTTGATGGTGCTTGTTGTTGTTGGTATTTTCTTTCATTCATGTGTTATTTTTTTTTTAAATAAATTTAGTAAAAAGTACTTCTATCTAATTAAGGTGGTGTTTGTATATACATAGGCAATCGGCAGGGATTGATTCACTGGCTGAGTTCAATTAATGATGTAGGTACTTATGAACATACATACATATGTATATATTATTATTATTTTCTAAAATTCTTCAGAAAAACTTCTTTATAGTATATATGTACATACATATGTATGTATGTAAATAGATACATATATATATGTATGTATGTTGTAGTATATGAAAGAAATATTTTTTAATATGTAGGAAAAAAAACATAAAGGTTGAGATGAGAATATGAACTCACGTTCTTCTATTTTCAGAACGAATGTTTGATTCACATTTTGTTTTATTGGCATTTTGCACTTATTTTAAAGCTCTAAAACTTAGTTTAATTACATACATACATACATATGTATGTACCTATGTAGGTGCTTATGTACATATGTATATAAAAAAAATTAATGCGTTCAAGATTTAATAGTGTTTCATGCTTTCTTTAGCATTTGTGTCTTCGAATGCATTCTAAAGTTCATCGCAAATCGTAATAAAGCTATAGTTTTTGAACTCATCAAAAACGCATGCAATATTACTGGGTAATTAACATTGGAATAAATATCCACACGAAATAGGCATGTATGTAAAAACAGAATTAAATAAAAGCTTTGACACATTGTCATAAAACAAGTTTTATCTCCACCAAATAATAAGAGTGCAATAGCTGGGTGGTAGAGAGTGTGTCTTGACAGTCTTAACAGCAAGGTTCGTATCCTGGCTGCGACAAGGTTTTTTTTTGTTTTGTGAAAAACGTCATCGAATCAGGGAACTTTTATAGGTTCTAAGCACTCATTCAATGAAGAGCAGTTTTGTTAAATGTGAACCCATGGTCGCCAGTGACACGCCTGTGTTAAAATCTTGCGTTTTGCACCTGAATTGAACCCATGCATTAACTATTTCTTTTGCATGTCTTTTTTGCTGGGTCCGAAAATAACTTAATTATTCGATTGCTAAATAAACTTACCTAAGGAGAAGTGTTGGGTTTTCAAAAAAAAAAAATTAAAAATTGATAACTTTTATATCTAAAGCCAGTTTGTATTCCTGCATTTTATTGGTAGATCTGCAGCAGTAATGTTTAAAAAGTTTATTTTTAATTTAAATTTTCTTAGGTATTATAAGAAATTTCAACGGAACATAGTAGGCTAGTAGGTTATTTGCAACTTAACAAGCTACATATGTACATATCGCTCATTTTCTAAAAAAAAACATTATATATGTATATCAAAAAATGGGATTTTTGGGTTAATGATGCAAAATCCTCATATTGGTATTCATATTGTGTAAAAATTTCATACCATATATTGTATACTTAACTATCGAGAGACAAATAAAATTATCATTTTCCATTAAGTTGTGTGTAAATTGAAAACTTTAAAGTTTAAAATAAACTAGTTTTTTTTATTTAATAAACGAGCGATATGTATGACATTATATTGAGGGGTAACAAAAACTTTTTTTGAAGTGAGTCGCTCCAATGTACATATTTTAAAAAATTTATCGGAAGGGTAAATGAAAAAAGTTTTATAAACTAAAATAAATTTTGTATATGTATATAAAAACACATATTTTTTAACCCTTATACCCATGCATATTGCTGCAAAGTGCCTATATTTCAGTTTCACTTGACTTAATTCATACGGGCCTGTTCTGCAAATCACGACATGTAAAAACACGATGATTTTAAAAAATTAATGAAAGCTAAATAATTGCTTTTTTAAATTGCACGATTGAAAGCGTTGGAAGTTGGAAGAAAATATTCTATTATAAATGACAAAAACTTAAAATACAATAAAAACCAACTATCAGGGCAGCTATTAGTGGTATACTTTTGAAATCACGTGATTTGAAATCACCATGATTTTCAGCACAGGCCCGATAAATTTGAAAGTATGTATTTATACAAGTTCGCTGTTGAGCACACACAGTCATGTTAACAAGGCAAGCGTCAGTTAAGGAATATTTTGTCCGCAAGATGCATTTAAAATGCAGTTTTGCGCTGAATATTGCAGTTTAATTGGTAATAGATACGAAAGTTTTCTCATAAAATTACGCATGTCTACGTATCTACATATATACACATACGTACATATGCTCGCATGTCTTTTCTCTACATTTTATGATTTGTGAAGGGTATATAAGATTCGGCACAGCCGAATATAGCACTCTTACTTGTTTATACTTGGATAGTTTAAGAAAATTAAGTATTTTCCTAAAATATCCAATAAATAAATTAGTTTATCTTTAAGATAAACACGTAAAAAGTAAGTAAACAAGTAAGTAACAAAATGCATTTAAATCTAACAAGAGATATACAAATTGATATTAATTATGTATTCTACTGTTTCACTTAAACCAACTTTTCATAACTAAGTACGTTTATTAAGAGATGTCACTCTGCGTAAGGTTGTGACATTTGTTCCGACCTATTTCGCAAAATTTACTTAAAAATCGCCAAAAATCAGTTTTATGTAGTTTTTCTCAATACATACTTTTGATTTTATATAATTGTTTTCTTAATATAAATTTTTATAAAACAATCGTATAAAAATTTAGAAAATCGCCAAAAAAGGAGAAATAAAATCGGCAAAAACGATTTCTTGTAAATTTTTTTCATCCAAATTCAATACCCATTAATTACTTTAACTAATATAAGAAAAATCATCGAAATCAAATTGTTTTAATTTGAAGACGAGTTTTGGTACGATTTATTTATTTAAACTACTCTTTCAACAAACTAAATTCGTGGATTCCAGAAATTTTGAAGTTCAATTTTGTTAAAAAAATAGCCATAAAATTCGCCAACAAATTTATTTATAGCCAGAAAAATCGCCATGTTTCTAAACAAAAAATTTGGACGCCAAACAAGTTGAAAAATCGCCACGATTGGCGGGAAATCGCCATATCTGACAGCTCTGACCCTGAGTTTTAAATTAATAACTACCCATTTTAACAAAATATATTCTAACTTCCATATTCATAAAAAATATTTCAGGCTTATTAAGCGCTTATTTGACATATTTCTTTGGGAAATTTGTCAAATAAACCTGTAATAAACCTAAAATATTTTTTATGAATTATACCATAAGAATTTGTATAATTAATATATTTGCACCATAATTTTGAAGTATGTACAATTTTTATATGGATGTAGGTTTGTATATAGAATGTACATATATATCTGTTTTTAGTTTGTTTTTGTTAATGAATGCTTTACCTACTTTTCTACCTGGTACCCAACTAAGAGTGTTTCTGTTTTGTACAATATATGAAATAAAAATGTGTAAAAAAATTACTTCGTTTTGTTGCTGTTAAAAATACTAAATTTTCAGAGTAGTAAAAATATTTTTGGTTGGAGGGAAAAAAAGGGATTTTTTCCCCGACGTGTAGGGAATTTTAAAAATATTCACTGGCATCACTGATTTGTGGTGGCTTTCGAAATCAGCATGTTGCTCCATTATGATTGCGTTTGGCTTAGCAATTTACAATTTTGTTTAGTGCATTTTTTGTTCTTAAAAATTAGCACATGTAATTTGGCTTAAAGCGATAAGAACTTTAGATAAATCAAATCATGAGCAGATAAACAAATAAGTCCGAACAAAATCATTATCAATCAATCAGTTCTCGTTGAACCTTCATAGTGAACAGACGTGTTAGCGGTGTTTTTTTATATACATACATACATACCAAACAAACAAAAAATGATACAAAAAATATTCGTAATACATAATATTCGTAATAGACATTAACTTTGATAAATAAGCAAAGCAAATATTGCTAATATTTTTTACAGAAACTACAAAAAAAAACCGCAAAAAAAGTGACATTGAGGAATACCCTATATGAGTACCTCAAAAAAAAAATTGTGAAGTGAGTTCTAACGGCAGAAATGCATATTTTACTGTGAGTTCTGAAGCTCTTAATGAAACCAATGAAAATAAAAAACCTGATGATAGTCTTTTTTTAACGGCGAAGCTACTTTTTCGTCAGCGATCAACTTCGCTTTGTCCAATGCCAACTAGTGATTCGTTAACATTACAATTGCCTAGTACTTCTTCATATAAGTCAGCGATATCGTCACCTTCGGGGTCGTGCTCATCAATTAACCAACTTATCACTACAGATAACGGTATCTCAAAACCCAAGGTCCAAGTCGGAATGGACAGATATATAACTGTAGTAAAGCGTGGGCGAAGCCCAAAATCTTCTAAACTTTCATCGGCTCCAAAGATGTATAGAGATAACAGCGCATCCTATACTAATCGTCAAAACGGTTTTAAAATTTTGCAAGATGACAACGACAAACCCGATGTATCCTCGAACAAAACCTCCGAACCACCACCAATCTATTTGAGAGAAACAAATTCAAACGCCCTTATTAAAAAATTAATCTCGATCGTTGGTGAAAATAAATTTCACATTGTTCCAATTAAACGTTGTAACATTGATGAAACGAAAATTCAAATTTATGGAGAAAAAGATTTTCGCAAAATGGTTACTGAATTTGAAAAAAGTAAAACCAGTTTCTACACTTACCAGCTCAAGAGTGCTAAAGGCTTACAGATTGTGTTGAAGATCAGAGATTCGTATGTTATTCCCCAAGAAATAAAAGATGCGCTCGTCCTCCAGGGATTTAAGGTAAAAATGTATCAAACATATTAAATTGGGAGAAGATCCCCCAACCTCTATTTCGCGTTGAACTTGAGCCAAATTATATAAAATTAAGAAAAATGAGACCCATCCAATTTATAGTTTAAAATATCTTTTATACCGAAAAATAACAGTCGAAGAACCACACAAGCGTTCAGGGCCCGTACAGTGTCACAATTGCCAAGAATATGGCCATACAAAAACTTACTGCAAATTACCTACAGTTTTTGTGATGTGCGGTGAATTGCACGGTACTGCTAGCTGTACTAAGCCAAAAGATCAAGCTGAAAAAAAGTGTAGTAATTGCGGAGGTAATCACACTGCTAACTACAGGGGATGTCCCGTATATTCTTTCGTTAAACAAACTATGGGACAAAAACCTAAATTAGCTCCAGCTCAATCAGCCAACACTTACTCCACCACTTTTCCTCAAATGAGCCAACCAATTACTTCACAAGTATCGTATGCAGATGCTGTTAAAACAAATTATGTTCCCGCACAAAAAGTATCACCGCCAATTAATTCGACAAATACAAACTCTAGCTTTAATTTTAATCGCCTTGAAGCTACTATTGATAATCTAATGCAAACTATAAACAATTTTACAACAAATATGACTAGCATGATGCAAGAAATGCAGCGAATGCAGAATACACTGATTCAAGCATTAGTTAATAAGCCATGAATATGTTAAAAATATGTTTCTGGAACGCAAACGGCATTCGCCAACACAAAAATGAATTCGGGCACTTCCTTACGGAAAAAAAATTTATGTATATAATGTTGGTTTCTGAGACTCATTTGACTTCGAGAAGCCTTTTCAAAATCAATGGCTACAAGTTATATGATACAAAGGACCCGAGAGGAAGAGCATGCCGTGGATCAGCAATTCTAATAAATTCGAGACTCAAGCACTATATTCTTGATAGTATTTGTGAAGAACACCTACAAGCAACCAATATCTGCATTGAAAATTGTTGTACAAATTTCGTGATAACGTCAATTTACTCCCCTTCCAGATTTTCAATCACTGAGGATCAATACGAAAATTTCTACAAATCTCTTGGGCCTTGTTTCGTAGCAGCTGGCGACTACAATGCAAAACATACGTTCTGGGGTTCGCGTCTTATTACGCCGAGAGGTCGGGCGTTATTCAACACAATTTCAAAAATGGGCTTGAAAGTTATTTCGAGTGGGGAGCCCACATACTGGCCTACGGATACACAAAAAATTCCAGATGTTATAGATTTTGGTATCATGAAAAATATCTGTAGGGATTTAATTAATGTTGAAGCTTCCCTAGATCTCTCCTCCGATCACTCCCCCACAATCGTTTCAATTTGTAGCCCACTAAGAAGTGCCTTACCTCACGCATATGAGAAGATGATCAATCGTGTTAATTGGCTGGAGTTCAAAAAATATCTCAGTAGTCATTGTACGGAAAATATTAAGCTAAGAACATCCGAAGATATTGAATTTAACGTTGCCAATCTTAACGTAATTATTAAACATTCTTCTGAACATGCCGCTACCACCCAACCTCAGACTGGCTTTAACATAATTAATTCTACGGATATTGAACTGTATGTGAAAAAAGAAGAGCTAGAAGAGAATGGCAACAACACAGATCACCCTTAAATAAAATCAGACTCAAAGAATGTACTAAGCGATTCAAAGAGTTGCTATCGTCGGAAAAAACTGCATTACTGGAAAAATATTTAGAAGGTCTCGATGTCACGTCAGCATCTAATTACTCGTTATGGCACGCTACTAGAAATCTTAAATCACCACTGCGCACTTCGACCGGAGTATGGGCAAGAAGCGATAGTGAGAAAGGTAACTTATTTGCTGAGCATTTAAAATCTGTATTCACTCCCTACACATGTACGCGTCCTGTTGATTTGCCGAGTGTAGTTGCCCTACACCTTAAAGTTTAAGCTGCCTGAAGTACAAAAAATAATTGTTGAACTCAAGCCGAAGGAAGCTCCAGGTATTGTGGAATTAGTAACAAGATGCTCCTGAATTTGCATCTAATTGCAATAAGAATCCTGCTATTTATTTTTAATGCCATTTTACGAATGCAGTATTTTCCACATAACTGGAAATTTGCGAAGATCAAAATGATTCCAAAGCCGGGCAAAGATCCTACCAAGGCTGACTCATATAGGCGTATAAGCTTACTTACTATCAACAATCTCAAAGCTTTTCGAAAAGCTGCTCATGACTAAATTTTCCAAAATTTTAACTGATAATGGGTGCATCCCTGACCATCAATTTGGTTTTAGCACAATTGAGCAAACGCATAGATTGGTTCAATTTATAAGGAAGACATTTGAAGAAAAGAAGTATTGTTCTGCCCTCTTCATTGATGTTTCTCCGGCATTTGACAAAGTATGGCACGAAGGCCTAGTTTTAAAATTTAAAAGATATCTGCCAATAAACATCCAAACACTTTTGGAAAGCTATATTACTGATAGGAAGTTCACTGTTGTAGAAGGAGACTTCATGAGTACGGCCGAATCTATATCTTCCGGTGTCCCACAGGGTAGTATTTTGGGGCCAGTCTTATATTTAATATGTACTTGTGATATGCCTCTGAGCAATAATATCCATACCTCTACATTCGTTGATGATACAGCCTGTATGAGTATGCATAAAAACCCTTATGAGGCATCCCGAAATCTCCAGGAACATATTACCCAGCTCGAAAAATGTTATGGAGAATTAAAGTAAATGAGCAAAAGTATGTCCATATAACCTTTACCTTAAGAAGAGATACTTATTCCCCTATTCGAATTTACAATCAAAATATTCCTCAACATTCTCAAGTGAAATACCTTGGTATACACCTTGATCGAAGGCTTACATGGAAACATCATATTGACTCTAAACTAACTCAAATGAAACTTAAGTTAACTCAAATACATTGGTTGATTGGCAGAAATTCAACACTCAGCCTAGACTGCAAACTGTTAATATACAAGTCGCTTTTGAAACCAATATGGTGCTATGGAATTCAGCTATGGAGCACTGTGTCAGCTTCCAATGTAGATAGAATCCAAAGGAGACAGAACATAGTTTTACGTTTGATAACAGCGGCTCCATGGTACATTAAAAATTCAAATTTATATCGTGATTTAAATATGGCACTAGTGACTGAAGAAATTGCAAAATACGCAGGAAAGTACTTAACAAAACTGGAGTCCCATTCTAATCCCCTTGCTCGTAACATCTTGAGTTTTACTGGACACATCCGCTTATAAAAGAGAGACACTACGGCTCTAACACTCAACACTCCAGATGTAGCTCCCTGAATATACTTTTATTTTTTCTTCGCTTAGTACGACTCTTATGTATCATTAATTTACTATCACTGAGTTTATGTCCGACATTGGTCAGGCCTAATTAATTATATTTAGATTTAAGATTTGAACACTTATTGTTAGTTCATATTTGAAGATACAATAAATAAATACATGTAAAAAAAAATCATTAAAAACTAACTAAAAGACATTTCATTTAATTTTTATTAAAAAGAAAAACAAAATTCGTATTCCTACTCAAAATTTAATTTAAGAAATTATATCAAAAAGAAATGCAATTATAAAAAAACAATAATTCGTTTTTATACTAACACTACACAGAAAAAAATAAGTTTCATTTTCGATATTCATTATTTTTTTTCAAATCCGCTATATTAATGACAAAAAGTGTAAAAGAATAATATTTCTGTTTTAATAATTATGGAGTTCACAATACCGTGTTAAAATATGTCGTAATATTGCAACGTTTCAATTTGAATACTTTAATATCAGTTTGCAAATTTAAAAGTATAGAAAGCACAAAGTACTTACAGAGATGTCACGAGACATCTCGTGAGGTTTCGCTCACTCTTTAAAGTTTCTTTCGCGGTGGCATTGTTTAGAGTATTTTCGTTTTATACTTTGTAACCTTATTCGAAGTACGATTTTTGTAAATAAATGGTGAAAATTAATATTTGTGAATAACAGGCTCGGATCCAACTTAAGCTTTTGGAGGGGGAAATTTTTTGGTGATATTTTTTAATGTTTATTAATTTGTAGCAATTTATTTTGCTACATATATTCCATATCACATTAAAATGTTTCACCAGTTTTTCGATTAAAAAATACATACAATGGCTTAAGCCCATTAAGGCATGTAAAAAGCCACATATATATGTGGCGATGACGTCACGGGAATTTTCAGCATGTTGGTTGCATTTTTTAAAGTTACTAGTAGTGGCTGCATGCCATAAAATTTTGATAGTAGTTTTGTTCCAAAATACAAATGTGAAATATGTCGCCGAATCAAATAAATTTTCAGAGGTAGCACATCTGTAAGCATGTGAATATCTCCATGTATACATATATGTTACCAGTACACGGCATATGGCAAATGTAACTTCGTGATGACGTCAAAATTACGTCAGAGGATGAGGTTTTTTTACTGCCGTGTACTATAGGCTTTAGTTAGCAAACTTTGTAAGTCCACTTTATATGAAAATTTCAGGGAAGAAAAATAATAATTGTTCTTAAATTTTTAAAGAAAAAAAAACAAGTAAAAGGAAACAACGTATAACGTACCGAATCACACCATTTTAAAAATATTGTTTTTTAATTTAATTATTATTATTCGAACTGCATTTGTTTCTATATTTAATGAATTGAACAGGCTAATGTTCGTATCGCCTTTTAAGCCAAATTACATGTGATAATTATTAATGAACAAATAACATCAAAGTTAGTTGTAAATATTCTGACAACACATAGTTGAACGGAACAGCCAGCCGTTTTCGAAGGCCATTAAACCTTCATTATCAGCGTTCTTCTGTGTTTGGTCCACTGTGTGTGGTGTCAGTTGATGTAGATTTCTGCCTTATATACGAAACTTTCTTGCAAATGGAATATATTTTGTTTTTTATTTTTTAAGCAGAAATAATTATTCTTTTTTTGAACAAAATTAAAAGTTGTTTCTTTAATGATTAACTTTCTAACTTTTACAATTAGGAAATATTTCTCAGTGAACAAAAAACCGGTCGTGCTATATGGTCAGCGATGCCAACTATTTATAACCCAAACGCGCTATTCCCTTTCGCAAAACGCGCTAAGTTACAGCATTGTCAACCATTTATAGCCAAAACGCGCTATTTTGCTACGCGCTAAGTTGAGTTTTAATAAAATTCGATGTCTGTATGTATTAGTAAACACAATTGATTTTTTTAGTAACTCTTTTTCAGTTTTTATAATATTGTTTCTTCGAAATTATAACCTAAATAACTTGAATCATTTAATACAGAATCAGAATTGATTTCCAACTAAACGAAATTCTTAGTTTGTATTTTTATTTTATTTGTCAAGCTTATATAAATTGGCGAATAGTGTTGTGATTCAAATGCCTTTTGTACTTCAGCTGGAATAGATGCTTAAAGAAGGAAAATATCTTGGTGATATTTTCGTCATAAAATAATACACTTTTGATTTATATATTTAATTGACTTTATTATAAATGATTTGCGGGGAGTTCTACTGTTTTCATAAGTCGCTATTATGTAAGTAAGTTTAAGCAAAATAGAAATTCATGTAAGAACTTAAAACCAATGAGTACAAAAACTATTTATTATTGGAAAGAGCTCAACTTATGTGTAATTGAGAGACAAAGAGAAATTTCGTTAATAATAAATTCAGGGTATCATAATTTGTAAATGTAAATGAAAATAGTGATTCAAGACGTAAACATTCCGCCCCTCTTGCAGTATTGCAACAACAAAAAACTAGAGGAATATCATACGTTTAAGAAAAGTCTAAAAATATACTTTGACATTAGTGATATTTAATTTGTTACATAATTCATATGTATTTATAAGGATAATAAAAGTAGAACATTTTGTTAATTCAAATAAGATTATTATGATGACCGCCAGCTTAAGGCTTCGATGTCACATTTATGATGATGGTTGGTGCATTATTTGATGTAGTAGGTAGAACTTGTGATGTGGTTTTAGTTTTCTTGCGTTGTGAGCGATGTTGTGATTTGCTGTGGTGATATTTGACCTTAGGACCCACTGGGACCTTTGCTCTTTCATTTTGTCTGGTTTTACGGTTTGGATGTAACATCGTGTGTTGCTCACTCAGACAGATTTTGGATCTCTCTCGACTTCTACAATTTTTCAAAATGTGGGAATACGCTAGGCAGTTTACACAGTAGTGGAAACGTTGAACCACTGCAAGACGATCTCGAACTGAGAGAGGACGAAACCGAAAACATTTTCGTAAGGATGTTCCTTGTCGCAGTAGCGGCAATCCTTGGCATTTCTCTGAAACTTCATAGCTGCGCTGTTAGAACGATGGGATACTGTTTTCTCAGGGTTAGTGGGATTGGTTTATAAGCGACGGGGAGGAGTGGACATAATACTGTAAATAAAAAAATAGTTAGTTTTCTTCACAAGAGGGCAACAAAACAAGTTTGACTATTGGTCTGACGATTAACCCTTTTGAGGTTCGGACGACAGCGACCCTGACTCTAGAGTCATCACCTGGCGTGACCCTTTCTATTCGTCCTAGCTGCCATTGGACAGAAGGTAAATTTTCTCGTTTTATCACAACTAAGGAATTTGGAGCAAAACCTCGCTTGGGATATTGCCATTTAATACGCTTATGCAATTCCTTTAGATATTCTTCCTTCCACAGAATAGCAAACTGGTGGTGAAGAATTTTCAGTTTTTGCCATCTGTTAACAAAGCTTAGTGATTGATCAGCTGCATTGGATTCTGCTGGAGTTAAAAGCTGTGACCCTACAAGGAAGTGATCAGGGGTTAACGCACTAAGTTCAGAGGGATTTTCGCTGACAGGACAAAGCGGTCTGGAATTGAGACAAGCCTCAATTCGAGCTAACAGAGTGGTGAAATCCTCGTACGTAAATTTCTGGCAGTGTGTAATCTTCTTCAAATCAGACTTAAAACTCTTTACGCCGGCCTCCCATAAACCACCCATGTGAGGTGCACCTTTGATGAGTGCATTGTGATAGGAGGTGTTGCCGAACGGACGTAAGGAATTCTGTTTGATTTTGTTTCAAAATATTAGCTGCTCCTACAAACGCAGTGCCATTGTCGGAATAGAGCGAAGAGGGCAACCATGACAGGAAAAGAAACGTGCAAATGCTGTTTGATTTATTGGCCACTGAATATGAGGTATCTTGAGACAATATGGTCCATGACACCATAAGTCCTTAGCATAAAGATCACTGGCAGTACAGCCTCGGGACGCTATATTGGCGGGGTTATCTTTCGATTCTACGTGCGGCCAGCTGTTTGCTTCAGTATTTTCCATAATTGAGGTCGTACGGTTAGCTACAAAGGTATTCCAATAGTATGGGGGTTTGTGTAACCACGCTAAGACGATGGTTGAGTCGGTCCACATGAACGACCGATATGTCGATACATTTTTGCCAAAGCACTGCAGCGCAGAGTTCTTTTCGGGTTAGTGTGACATACTTGAGGGGGGCGACTTTTATTTTTGCCATCAGAAGATGAGTATGCATCGTACCGTCTGGTGACTGGCAACGGATGTAGAGCGTAGCAGCGTAGGCCTTTTCTGATGCATCACAAAAGTCATGTAACTCTAGGGAAAAATTGGGGTGGAAGTTGACAAATCTGGGAATTCTAATTTTATCTAGATTAGGGTAGTCATCTAGAAAATCTTGCCACATTTTTAATGTTGATGACTCGATAATGTCGTGCCAATCAGTGTCATCTTTCCATATCTGTTGCATTATGATTTTTTCAACAATTAACTTGCGGGCTAACCATACAGCGGGGGCGGTCGTCATCTTTCCATATCTGTTGCATTATGATTTTTTCAACAATTAACTTGCGGGCTAACCATACAGCGGGGTCGAACAATTTTGCAATGTCAGAGAGTACCGCTCTTTTGGTGAAGCGATTTCTGCTAGGATGTTTCAAGGGGTTAAAATAAAATAAATCAGTTCCTGAGTTCCACCGCAAACCTAAGAGTTTGGACGTGCACGAATCGGAGAGATTTAGAAACTCGGTGTCTAATAAATGTTTTGGGGGTAAGCCTTTTAAAAGGACGGAGTTATTTGCTGTCCACTTTCGTATAGAAAATCCAGCTGATGCTAGTACGGCTATGAGGTCATTGCGTCATCTACATACATGTAGTTCCTTATTATATTAGACACATGGGGATTTTCTCTTTCACATTGACTGGCTAATTCGAGCAACGTTCGAATGGCCCAATATGGTGCGCAATTAACGCCAAAAGTGACGGTGTTTAACTCTTAATCATAAACGTATTTTTGGGGTGAATCACGGAATAGAGAGTACTACTACGAGTGAAAACCACTCGTAGTAGTACTCTCTGGTTTCAAAACAGCATGATGGGGAAGATAGTAGAAGTGTGGATTGCTGGAAAAATCTGGGGTTACCCTCTTCATGTGATTAAGGGTTAAGTATTCCATTAGAACGCCGTCATATTTCGATTTCAGTTCGAGGTGCTTATAGACGTGCCTCGTTACGAATATATTGAGACATGGCGATATTTCGAGACTGACGGAGAGCTTTTTCTTGGGGGAAGTTCCTGACAAAGGGAGAGAGACAACAAAGCGGCCCGAACTATTGCGATAAGTGGTTTTTTTGTACAGTTCCTCGAAATATATGTCGGCTTCCGATATATGAACTAACATGGAATTTAAGTCAAGTTTATTAAAAAAGGTGGCAACTTTTGAAATTGGTGGGCAAGAGTCAATTCGACCAGTGACAATCCTTCCAAAAACACTTTGCTGTGCAATAAGCGTTTGGTCTTGATTCCACCGAACACCACCACGAATAATCTTTGAATATATATCACCTCCAAGAAGTAAGTCTATATTATCACCTGAGTGATTATTAGAGTCGGACATTGTTAAATCTGGAAAATCAGATTTGCTATGAGATGAAAAATGTAGTTTTAAACTACAAATATTTCGACAAATGTTGTGAATCGCGGCTCTAAAGGGGATTTAATTTCAATTTTACTTATTTCAGACGCTGTTATTGCAACAGTGCCACTGAGCCCTATGATGTTTGTTTGATAGTTTTTAACAGGTAGGAACAACTTTTTCTTCAAAGATCTTGATATAAAAGATGCAGGGTCGATAAGCGCTCGAACTGTATATATGAGATCTCCGACACTAATGCTAACTAGAGCTGTTCCAAGAAGAATAAAATTTGAATGGGTGGATTGTAAATGCGTGGAATAGGACTGCCGTATGCGGGGAGCTTCGGTTGACGTCATAGGACGTTGTAGGGCGGCTGAGTACGAGAGAGTAGTAGCTGAAGCTTCAACAGTTTGGGGGCAATGCGTGAGAGAAAATTTTTGTGGTATTGTCGAGTTATGTGTAGGTGCAGAAACACGATGTAAAAGGGAATGGTGTTTCTGTTTACAGATCGAACACACATACTGACTTTTGCATTTTTTAAATTCGTGAGACGTAGCTAAAAAATTCGTACACCGTTTTTGCTCAGTAATTAAAGCAAATCTTTCATCAATAGTCATTCGCAGAAAAATAGAACAGAGACGAAAGGGATGACATTCTTGACATAAAGAGCACTTGTTCGTTTTATTTGGGGATGCTTTAGTGTGAATTCACCTTGCGGGGTAGACGAAAATTATGCGCCTTAGATTGTGAAGTCTTTTTAAAAGGGGTTTGAGCTACGTTTAATGATCTAATATCACTAACGGACTCTAAAGTGTGAAAACGACTAGTCGAAAGTCATTCATATCTTTCCAAGTTGGCAAGTCAGTACTATTCTTTAGTGATTGCTCCCACAAATTGACAGTAATATCGGGGAGACATGCGGAACAAATGTACACAAAAATAACGTCCCAATTACTAGTTTCAATATCGAGTAATGCTAAGTTAGTAACACAGTTATTGATGGTTCTTTGAAGTGCTTTGATACTAGGGCCTGACTCCCTAGAAATATGTGAGAGGCCTAAAAGAGTCTTTAGCTGCGCATTAATGAGTACTCGCTTATTCTCATAGCGGTCTGTCAAATTCTGCCATGCCATTTGAAAACATGCATTTGTAAATGTGCATGATCTTACGATTTCATCGGCTTCACCTTTTGTCTTTTTTAATAAGTGGCATAATGGAGGGATGTGGCTCTGTTCTCCATATAATGCTGAAAATTGGTCCCTAAAGATTGGCCAAGAATCATAATCCCCATTAAAATTATCAATGTCACATGGGGGGAGATTAATACGAGTAACTTCATGAATCTGTTTATCACGATGGTCAAAAATGGCAGCCGGCGTAAGCTTTAGTGCTTCTAAAAGCTCATTGGTACGTGCAAGGCACTTGATGTGGGCTGAATATGCAACAAAGAACTTGTGTGTGACAGTCTCTACAGTGACATCCTTTCCAAGGGACGGAATTTTTTCTAGAACATTATCGTACGAAGTACGCAGTAAATTCCACAAATGTAATACCTCCTCCCTTTGAATTTCTACGCTATGATATGTATGATCCTTTTCCTGATTACCTCCAAAATAAGCATAAAATTCAACCAAACGATCAGATGCACGTATAAATTTGTCGATCTCAGACATTTTGAAGTGTGATAGTAGTTAGCAAAAATACGGAATGACACAGTAAGGTAAATTCGTTATAAAAATGCGAGAAAATTTTCTAAAAAACACGAAATGTTCTCATGAAAGCTTACAATAACAATTATAAAATGAGGTTTATTACAGGTTTATTCGTCCTCAATGGGTTAATTCTAAATCTGAAATGTATCTATAGAACTCTTAAACTCTTAGATACTGATCAGAAAAGAAAATTTGTATCACTTTAACGAATATAATCAACAACAAAACTTTCGAACAGAACGAGATTTGGGGTAAAATTCCAATTAGTAATTATTTGACAGGAAACAAGCCTTTTGTTAAGAGCGTAATTAAATAAGCGTATGAATTTCTTATAAAGAAACATAAACACTGATGTTGGGTGAAACACTTTTACATATGTACATACATACGTATGTGATTGCTTTAAATTACTTAGATTTTATGCGTCTAAAACATGCATATATACATCTAAACCTGGATTGTTTATCAACACGTTGTGTTAATGTATCCTTAAATTAAACCCCAAAAACGTTGCTGATACAAAATAGTAGCTACATATGTTTATCTGTGATTTATATGTATTTCTCAACTTGTTTATCTCTGCTCTGTTAAGAATGTTTAGAGCAGATCAATGTTATGCACTTGATATTTACATGTATAAATTAACAAATCAACTTGTTGAGAGTCAAAATAAAATGCAGTTTGCATGCACAGTTTCGTTTTTTTTTATAATTTTAAGTTGAGCAGTAGTTGTATAGTGTATGAGGTACCCCCATTAATTTTTAATGGGGTAATAAAAATTATGTTAATTAGCCAATTAATGATGTGATAAAAAATTAATGGGGGTGTCGGCTTTGTTTGATGTATGTTTATATTTGGTGTTTGTTTACATATGTTTAGTGTGTTTGTGTTTCGTCCGTCTGTGATGCGTATTGATTTCAGTTTGATTGTTTATATTTGGAGGCTGTCGGTGGCGCGTTAGTTTGTGTGTGTGTCTGTCCGTGGGAATTCTTGTAGTTTGATACTTGTTGATAAATTTTGTTTATATTAATTGAGTGCCTGGCATCCATCTATGCTATACGCTTGTTCGTCTGTCCTTATTGAGATCGTCTCGTGACTTGCTGCCGTATTAATGATTAACAAAAATGAAATAAAGAAAAAATTGTTGTCAAGTAATGATTTTGCAAGAGAATAATTTGTAATTACTTCTGATAAAGAAATAGTTTATTTGTAATCGCAATTATATACATATCTATGTCCATATGTATGTATACACATTTGATATACATAAATACATTCAGACATACGAAGAAATATTTGCTTACTCGTATATTAAATTTTGAGAAGTATGCATGCTCGAGATTGCTTCTATGTTGTCCCTCAAACTTTTTCGCTATTTCTTTACATCAAATTTTTTGTCAAGTGGTTGATGTGAAATTAAGTACTCATATAAATTTTTTGTGCATGCTTCTGCTGGACATCTCAATTTTGTCTTAAAGTTTTAATTTATATACTTACATACATATGTACATGTATATGTACATGTGTACATATACAACCAAATGTAATAACATGATAATGTTTTTTAAATTCTCCTTAGAAACAAATATTCGTCTGATCGATTAAATTTCCGGTTGTGTTGCTACTTAGCAACAGTATCAGATTGAGTTGCTGGATATTTGTTTGACTGTGGGAATTTTTCAAATGTACGTGTGTGTGCGTGTGTTTGTTACGGTTGATCATGTGTGCTTTGTATTTTTGAATGACCGTTCATGCTTTACGTCTTTGGTGGACATGCGAATAAAATTTGTTTATACATATTAAATCTATAGGTATTCGAGTATGTACATATGTATGTATGTATGTATGTATGACCACCAATACTTTACGTTTGTTCCTGTGCTCTTTTTATTTTAGTATAATTATTAAATTGATGAAATTTTTTTTGAAGTAGTAGTTTCACTTGTGCAATAAAATCTTTATTGACTGTAATATTCATTTTACAATATAAATTGAGTTTGGAGATAATAAGTTATTTTCATTTTAATATGTATGTACATATGTGTATCAAATAGAGAAGATTAGTGTAGTTTTATATGAATTTTTTATTTTATTTTTATTTTATACACATATATATATATATATATATATAAAAATATTGTAGGATATAAATACTATATATAATTGAATATTAATTATTTAATAGTGTTGCTTCCAGCAACTCCGCTGTCTCTTTCAGCAACTGGTCATCTGTGTTTTCATAGAGTTCAAGAAAACTTGCAACATCTATGTTTGGCAGCACTTCAACTTCAAGAATTTGAATTAACTCTCTGCCTGATCCTCTTGTAGGTTGAGGTGTAGGATATGGTTATGTGTTTATAGTTAAAAAAATCTCCTCATCCCCTTCGAGGAGACTTTCATACGTTCCATTGATTCGTGATGCATTTTTTTCCTGTAGGTTGATGGCTAGGAATAGCTCCTCATCACCTTCTAGCATCTTCTTATATTTCTTTAACGTACAAAGCGGTGTTGTCTTCATGGGATTCATTTTTCAAATAAAAATTTTCACACTTTTTTCCTTGACTTTGAAATCGTTTACTACATAGAAATTTCTTTGGCTGCAAAATTTAGCAACGTTAGCATTTTTTTTTTTTTTTAAATTATGTATATATGTACTTATCCCTCGGTATCTTTCGATATATTTATATTAAGTTTATTTGATATACATACTACTTACAAAGCAATGCTTGTTTACATTAAATTCGCTAAACTATGCATACTTTAACATGTTTGTATTTGAACCCGGATATTTTTCTCTTATTTTTTATATTATTTTATTTTTTTAGAAGATCGTTATTAGATATTCAAACATATGTACATAGCTACAAATTAGTTTTGTTTACATTACATTTTGCAATCTGCATATGCCTGCTTCAGCATGATTCCAGTTGAAGGAATTATTTTTTCAGTAAAAATTTTGCATCGTAGACATTTCTTTCGATCTGATTGTTTGGTTTGTCTATCGACATTTTTAAGTCGAAGATATGTAGCTATAAGTATATAATTTCATTTACTGTAAGTTAGTACATTATTTGTATTTCAAAGAAGAACTTCGTTCAAGTAGATTCTTAAAACCAACATATGAACTCTATCATTTATATTATTATATAAAACTAATTAATCTTGTGTTGCTTAAAACAATTTAAAAATTTTGAAGTGATCTTTTTGAAAAATAAAAACAAGTTTTAAAAAATTTAAAGTGATATTTTTAAAAATAAAAAAAACACAAATTTGAAAAAGTTTGAAGTAATCTCTTTAAAAATTTAAAAAGCATACTTGAAAAATGTTGAAAAAAACAATCCAAATATGTGTTCATCAGGTTATTATTTTCCTCAACATCAAATTTCTGAAGAACAACAATATATGGCGATGTTACATTTTCCTTAACAACAACATGTACCGATGGAGTATTTTCCGCAATACCCATACGCTTTTCCACAATACGTAATCGTAGCTCAACAACATGTACCAATGCAAAATTTTCCGCAATACCCATACGGTTTTCCACAACACGCAAGCGCAGCTCAACAATAATATGTACCAATGCAATATTTTCACCCACATTCAACCCCCTTATATTACAACGTGGCAGGAAATAATCAAATACAACAATATCCTGTATCAATTAATCCTTCAACGTCGTCATCACCCCTGGAGCATGTTCAATACAGCAATCCTACATATTATCCTTTGTTTCATAATCATCAATTTAACGTTTCATCGAATTATTCTGAAGAACGTGAGGAACAATATCTAAATATTCAGAATGAAAACAGTTTAAGAGAATGAAATTCCTTTTCATTCTCTTAAACTGGTTTTTGAGGGTTCTCATTAAGAGAACCCTCAGATGGAAGAAGAAGAAGAAGAAATAGATATTTTGAATATTGATGATGATGGAAATGGAGATGATGAAATTTTAAGAAATGGACAACAAGCTGAAGCTATAAATGAAAACAATGAACTCAAATATTATAATATAAACAGCGCCTTCAAAAATAAAATAACAATATACGAAATTCCGAATAAAAAGGATGATATTATTTTTGAAGATTTTATTGATAATAACAAAGATGTTGTGAAGGAGAGACTTGAAAGCAGTTTGTTTAACCATAATATCATAAAGTTTATGATTACACTTATTGTTGAATATATGAAAATTGTTGACGAAGATATACAACTAACAAATATTTCACATAGAGCAAAAATGAGCTTATTATGTAGAGGAGACAATATTAATGAAGTTGTGGGAAAACAAATTGTTGAAATACAGAACAAAATGTCAGAATTCCAGGAGAGGGATTCTGACTGGACATTAATTCGAATTGTTCGTATTTAAATAAATGTTAATAAATCTTCATTGGCAAAGGATCATATTGGATAAGTTCTCCTGCAAAGCTTGCTAGTCGATACGCATGCATCAATATTGAAAACGCTGACAGTTACTGTTTCAAATGGGCGTTAATTGCAGCACTAACACCTTCAACAATTATGCATAAAGAACGGTGCAACTCTTATAATATCAATGATATTAATACCAATATAATTACTTTACAAAATAATATTACAATAGATTTTTCATACTTAAACTTCCCCTTAAAATTACATGACATAAGAATATTTTAGGAAAGAAATACCAATATTAGCGTAAATGTATTTGGCTACGATGAACAAACCGATGAAATAGTTGGCCCATATTACAACACAAGAGAAGAGAAACAAAATTTAATTTAATTTAATTTAATTTTAAATAAATTGAATGTTATTAGAAAATGCTAAGCGGTTTCATTATATCTTTATAAATGATATATCAAAATAAGTAAAAATATTTAAATACACAGATTTGTATAATTTATTTATTGATTTTATTTTTTAAGACTTTTGAAACGACAGACAACCAAACATTGTAGTAAACTATCATTTTGTAATAGTTGATTACAATACACCCATCAAGAATATACAATGGCTCAGCACAAAATGGAGTGTGGTAAAATTGTAACAAAAATACCGAGACCTGAAAATTCAACGACTATCAAAGGAAAATAGAAGTTCCTTTTGTTATACATATATGCGGACTTTGAATGAATCCTAGAAAAAATAGAAACTAGTGTAAGTGATAAAACTAAATATATTCAGCAACATATTCCTTGCTCATTTAGTTACTATATTAATAAGTTAGATAAGCTGGAAGTTTATACAGGAAAAGATATTTTTGTTAAATTCGTTGAATTTTTAAATAGAGACTGTCAGGAAATCTATAATAACTATCTTTTAGAAATAAATCCCATGGATACTCTAACTTCTGAAGAATTAGTATCATTTCTAAATTCTCCGATTTGTCATATATGTGAAAAATATTTGAATAGTGATCGCGTGAGAGATCACTGTCACATAAGTGGGAAATTTAGAGGAGCGGCGCATAAAATTTATAACTTAAATTATCAAGTCCCTAACTTTATACCAATATATTTCCATAACTACTCATGCTATGACTCTCACCTCTTTGTAAAGGAGTTAGGTAAAATTGAAAATAGTTTAAAAGTCATTCCGCTTAATAAAGAATTGTACATATCTTTATCACAATTTATTAAAATGCCCGATAATTTCAATCTTGAACTCAGATTTCTTGATACATTTCGATTTATGCCTCACAGTTTAGAATCCTTAGCTAAAAATCTTTCGGACAATGATTACTGTACGGTTAGGAGTCAGTTTAAAACGAAACCAAAGTTTGATCTCATATGAAAAAAGGGCATTTTTCCTTATGAATATCTTGACTCATTTGAAAAGCTCAATGAAACTCGGAAGACTTCTTTAACAAACTCAATAATAAAGAATGTTCGATTGAAGATTACGCTCACGCCAGAGATGTCTGGCAAACTTTCAATTGCAAAACTCTCCGTGAGTATTTAGAATTATATTTGAAATCAGACGTACTATTATTGACTGATATATATATTTGAAAATTTCCGAAGTGTTTGCAAAGGAATTTACAACTTAGATCCTTGTCAGTACTATACTGCTCCAGGACTATCATGCGATGCTATGTTGAAGCATACAAATATTGAATTAGAGTTAATAACTGATATAGATATGTATAATTTCTTTAAAAAAGGCATACGTGGTGGACTTGTTCAATGCGTTAAAAGGTATTCCAAAGCCAATAACAAATATATAGAAGATTTTGATAAAGAGAAACCGTCAGAATTTCTAGTATATTTGGATGCAAACAATCTGTACGGTTGGGCTATGTCGGAGTATCTTCCTTATGGAGGATTTAGATGGTTGAAACATTCGTATGTTATACAATACAATGTTTGGAATATGGTTTAGTTCTAAGAAAAATGCATCGCATTCTCGCTTTCAAACAATCTCCATGGTTAAAAGATTATATAAATTTAAATACTCAACACAGAGCTGTTGCGAAAAATGATTTTGAAAAGAATTTCTTTAAACTACTCAATAACGTATTATACGGCAAAACCATGGAGAATGTGGACAAAAGAAAAGATGTACGAATAGTTACAAACAGGAGTAGAACGAACCGAAACCGCTTTCCAATTTTCACATTTTATCTGTATTTTCGGACGATAGGTTGCAATTGAAATAAATAGAGACAAGACATATTACAATAAGCCTATATATTTAGGATTTTGTGTCTTGCAGCTTTCTAAATGGAAAATGTATGATTTTCATTATCAATATATGCAACCTAAATTCAAATCAAATTTATCTCTTAATCATATGGACACGGACTCATTTATATATACCATAAAAGCTGATGACTTTTATATTGACATAAAAAGTGACTTAAGACAAGAATTTGATACTTCTGATTACCCAGAGGATAACAAATATGGTTTCTCTCGCCTAAACAACAAGGTCTTGGGAATGATGAAGGATGAGAATTGTGGAAAGGCTATGAAAGAATTTGTGGGATTCCGATCTAAAATGTACTCGTTTAGCGTTCAGTATGAAAATGATACTAAAAAATCTAAAGGAGTAAAGAAATGTGTTCTCGATAAGTATATTTTAGAAAGTTATAAAAACTGTTTGTTTAATAAGTCTATAATATATGATAATATGATAACATTTAAATCAAAAGTACATCAAATTTATACTAGTCAACTAAAAAAATTAATTTTAAGCTATAATGATGATAAAAGAAAAATAGAACTTGATGGTATAAATACATTTGCGCATTATCATTATCAAATCGAGGAAACTAATCCGCATTATGAATTAGATATGTTATTAATGGAAATAGATAAGCTTGAAGAAGGTTGAAATTTCTGAAAAATTTAAACATCTAGTTATAAAAATAATATTGTTTACTTATAAGTAATTATTAAGGAAACAAATTGTTGAAGAATATAAGCATATACATACATATATATATATACATAGTTTAATAATTTTTTTACTGTGTCTTTTTTATGTAATCTTTAAAGACTAAAAAAAAGCAAGACATTTTTCACTTACATCTTATTTACACTTTTATTGATTTTTGATATTGTTTTTGCTTTCTACAGTTGATTTTACTTTCCAGTATATGAAACTGTGATTGCCAAGTGAAGATATATTTGTCACGTGCCCATGATGATTTAAGTGAAACAATTTTAAATGTTTAGTTGAACTATAGTGAATTTTAATCAGAAATAATTTCCTAGTCGGGCTTAAGTTCAGTAATTTCAATTCTTATTGAATGGAATATTTTTTATTAATTAATGTGAGTTTCTGAAGAAGAGAAGAAAAATTAAATTAGACTATAAGCTGGGGGAAATACCGATATTTTATCTACTGGGGTAGAGATTTTTATTAACATCAGCTATTTAACGCAAATTTTTAATGAAATGGAATATGAGAAATATTGTGTATACAATTATTCATTTACCTTTGGTAAACACATTTGTAAGTATCATTAAAAATAAACGTATATGAATTAATTAAATTTATTATATTGATTTTTCTTATATTAAATATCGTGCATCTGCACGTGTCTGGTCCTTCTATACAATCGGAGCTGTACCAAGGAAAAGAAAAGTGTTCTGCATCATTATTATCCTCCACACCAAAGTCTTCATTTTCTTTAAGCGTGTAAAGAAAACATAGTACTGCATTCTTATGTTCGTGCATCAAACATCTTTCATATTCCTTAAGGAATTGCTCTACTACAGATTTCATTGTGAAGTTCTTAACGTATTGTATGACTATTTTATATTGTGTTAAAATTTTGATATCACAATGATGCACATAAATTTTCGATTATCATTGTTATTTTTCTCTCTCTCTCTTTCTCTCTACAACTTTTCCCCCAATAGACATATTCACTATTTCACAATAAATATTTTCATGTTGGCTTCTTAGAGTCGTATTTTTATTATAAAAAAATATTTTACTTAATAAGTAAAATAATAATTTAGGATTACTAATGCGTTAAAAAAATTTTAAACTTAAATTGTAACAATTCCCACAAAAAACACTAATTATTAACTTGACAGCACCCGGTAAAAAAAATACTTGTGTGACAACACTCTATTCTTGAATAGCTGTTGTTGTTATTTACATTTATTTTCTTTAAATACTCTTACAACTACAATTTGAAGCTGAAAAAAAGTCAGCCAATGTAGTAATGATAAAGTAAGAAAATAAAAAACATGTTGATTATTGAGTTCTTGTTTCAACTTTGTTATTTGTTGAGCTTCTCATTTTCTTAAATGAAAGTTTAACATATTAACTCTAGTTGTTCTAAGAAATTTTTGGGTAAAGGTTCCCTGATGATCTGCATTAGCGACAGTGAAATGCGCATAGGATCCAGCTAAACCCCTCAATAATCAATTTCAATGTATTTTTATTATAAAAAAATATTTTACTTAATAAGTAAAATAATAATTTGGGATTACTAGTGCGTTAAAAATTTTTTTTTATCATTTTTCTTTTTCTCCACACACATACCAAACTTTGTTTTGGCTTTCATTGCGTTAGTAACCATATATGCAAATGATTTTTCTGTGAGAGTGCTATCTTTTGAAAGAACTCGGTCCCAAGCTTTGTTTTCAAGTATTTTATCAGCTTTATGTCTAGTACTTAAATCCTTATTTTTAGAATAAGTAATATCGTTCTCTTTACAAGTAAAATCCAATAAATTAATTCCTTTATCACCTCTACCTAAACGTTTTTGTAGTTTTGTTCCAGGTCCACAGTACTGATATCCAGGAAGATGAAGTTAAACAGGTAGCGAATTTATTATATTGTTAACTAAACCTTCTCCAATGACAGTTTTTTTATGACTAAGCGATTTCCAATATCGTATAACCATATTATTTTATTTTTTCTATAATAAAAGGTAGTATTTATGAGTTGTATTTAGTTACAAAAATGCAGTTAGTAAAACAACATAAAATATTTTGATCCGTAATATTGATGCTTCATCAAACACCAGCTCAAAAATAAAGCATAGTTTCCTCTTACCAAATTCTCTTCGTGCTCTAATAGATGGCCCATCAAATTGTGGAAAGACTAATATTATGATTAGCTTGATAGAACGTCCTAATGGTCTCAGGTTTAAAAACATATATTTAAATTCAAAATCCTTATATCAGCCGAAAACTGAATACCTGAGAAACTTAATTTTACCAATAAAAGGAATGGGATATTACACATTTACAGATAATAAATCCGTTATTTCTCCAAACGAAGCTAACAGCAATTCAATTATGATATTTGACGATGTTGCATGTGAGAAGCAAAATAATATAAGTGCATATTTTTGTATGGGGCGACATAAGAATGTTGATTCATTTTACTTATGTCAAACTTGTACCAGAATTCCAAAACATTTGATAAGAGACAATGCCAATATAATTATAATGTTTAAACAAGATGAGAAATATATGAAGCATGTTTATAGTGATCATGTGGCAAGCGATATGAGTTTTGTAAGGTTTCAAGAAATTTGTCGAGAGTGTTGGAAGGATAAATATGGATTTTTGATGATAAGCAAAGATAATGAATTAAACAGTGGTCGTAACAGAAAACAATTTGACTATTTTATAACAATATAAATTACTTTACATAAAATGAATTCTTTAGTTCTTAATCTGGCTTTAAACTTCATACATCTATTTTTTATAATTAATCAGATGTCTAAAACCTGATTTGATAATCTGATCAGCATTTAATAACACCGATCTGATAACATTAACTGATAGCTATTAAGCTGAGCTGAAAATCTGTTCTAATACCTGTTAACTGATCTGATAACCTGTTCTGATACCTGATAACTGGTCTGATAACCTGTTCTGATACCTGAAAACCTGTTCTAATACCTGTTAGCTGATCTGATAACCTGTTTTGATACCTGATAATTGGTCTGATACCTGATAACTGGTCTGATAACCTTTTCTGATATCTGAACACCTGTTCTAATACCTGTTAACTGATCTGATAACCTGTTTTGATAACTGGTCTGATAACCTATTCTAAAACCTGATAACTGGTCTGATAACCTGATCTGATACCTGATAACTGGTCTAAAACCCTGATCTCATACCTGCTAAGCTGATCTAATAGCTAATAAGAAATGTCTTGAAGAAAAAGCTCCATAGTATAAAAACTGGTGAAATAGATACACTTGAACAACTTAGAGATACATTTAAACCTATAACAGAACCTCTCAAAGAATTTATAAATAGTTCTAAAAATATTGGAAGAATCCCCAATAAAGAAGAAAGTAAACTCCAAACAAAACTTAAAAATAACAAAAGTTTAAAGTCCTTGAAAGCATCAGTCAAGGTAGAGACAAGTACACTAAAGAAACTTGTAGAAGGAACAATATTTGATAACACCATATTATTTAATGATGCTAATGACGGGAGTGATAAGGATGTAGATGAGTTTTACTCACAGACTTCCAATACTGAAGAGAGTTGTACAGACTTGTCACTCTTGGAAGCGAAAAATGAGTTCGATACTTTCTGTGGTCCACATAGAGATTGCAATAACGAATGGAAATTTGGTAATAGCAACATTGAGCTAAATGAAGATAAAATTCAAGTTGGCGGTCAAAGATGGGCTCTAACACCTTGTTTGTTTTCTTTAATGTTTCATAAAACACCAAAAAACTATGACAAATTTGAACTTGAAATCTACAAAAAAATTTTAATTACAACTAATGCATGTAGGAGAGACTATAAACCTAATGGGCAGATCAAGGGGACTAGAGGATATAAATATAAGCATATAATTCAAAAAATATTTAAAGAAAATAGTGAGTAGAGTATATCTAACGCAGTAGCAAATGCAGCAATTCCTAATTATAAAGGTGATGGTATGATGCGCTTTAACCCCCGAAAACAAAACTATATATATTGGGATGATCCAAATGAGATAGTAGATTGTATCAATTATCGAAGAATTACGTGAAGCGAATATAATACATTAACTTTAATAAAGTACATATATACATATGTATGAAGTATGTCTGTTGACAAGTTTGGACATTATCTAAACCATACTAGTGATATAATTACTATTAAAAATGCACCTAAACTGCTGGGGTTCTTTATTGATACGAAAAACAACATTGATGTCCAAAACAAAAGAATCAAAAATGTTGCAAAAGCTCTGGAGGAAAATGATGTTGTCAATAAATTCTTTCTGCAAACTCAAATCGAAAAAGTAGAAGCCAAATTATTAAATTGCATTAAGGAAAACAATACTATAATTTGAGAAGATATTCAAATGCAAATTGAGGAATTACAAAGTGAAAAAAAATCACAGATAGAAGACAATGATGAAATTGAAAAAGAAATTCTAAAAATTAAATCATCTTTTGAAGAACAAATTGAACAGCTGAATGAGAAAATTTATAGATTAGAAAATTACATGTTCGTATCAATAGCTGAAAGTGCATCAAATAGATCACAACAACATTCCCCAACAAATCCGTAAAACTACTCAATGTCTTCAAAAAGAAACTTAGTTGACGAACTCCATAAGCAAGCCCGAAAAATTTTTGTACGCCGTAGAGTTGTGATGAAAGGATTAGATAATCTTTGGCAAGCTGATTTAGTTGAAATAGGTAGTTATTCATCGAAAAATAGAAATTGTCGATTTTTGTTGACTGTAATTGACACATTCTCAAAATTTGCATGGGCAGTACCACTAAAAACTAAAACTGCACTCGAAACAACCAAGGCATATGTTAAATGGTTGGGGTTTTCGTAGTTGGAGTAAAATTACAACAACAACAACAACAACATTACTTATATTTAGCACATAATGTAATAATATATATTTAGAATAAGAAATAAATATTTTTTATAAGCAATATTGTAGTAAGTTTGATTTATTTGCAGATTGTCATAATGTCAATAACACTTACTTTGAGCTCTAATGCGTCAGAGTTATCTGCAAATTACTTCCCTCCTATCGAGTTAAATGGAGCTTATGAGTGCGCGCTAACTGCTTTTCATTCATACAATAGCATACCGAATGTAGACGTATATAACAATATGTTTCACATAGGAGAACATGTAATTAAAATACCAATTGGATCTTATGAATTAAATGATATAGTTGAGTACTTAGATAAACAGTATAAAGACTGCAGTCCAACAAATAAAATTCGAATAGAAGCTAATAACAATACAATGCAAGTTAAAATTAACAGTGTTATTGGAGTTACCAAAGGATTTTGAACACACAAATAACAACAATAGTTCTAACTTTAATTGTTTATTTGCGAACGTTAAAATTCCTGAACATGAATCAATAAAGGAATGTAGATAATTATTAATTATATATTAATTAGTAAGGTATTAAATTTATACATACTTTTTTGGTATGAAATTCATCCATTCAAATACACTTTAAATATTAAAGGCAAATTATAAAAGATGGCGTTTATCCAACACGGTAATGATTTTTATACTCTTATAATTGAACTTCCAATAAATTTTGACTTTTTGTATTAATGGTAACAAAAAAATACTTTTGACAACGATAACAATGTAATCGATAGTGGCGGTAACACTCCCCCACAGTATGGCGAGAACAAAGTTCGGAGGCTTACTTCTTTTCCTCAGCCACATCGAGTACGGCTAGTAAAGCAGCAGGTCGATCCAAGACACCACAAATTGTCATGATCTTAGCTCTACGAACTTATCCATCCGCGGCTACTTTCACTTCTAAAACCCTTCCTCTATGCCATACATTACGTGGACTGGTCAACCACAACCACTAAATCTACTACAGCTAGAAGCTTTGACTTTTTAAACCATTTACTTCGGCATGTGAGTGAAGGCAAATACTCAGCTAACCACCTTTTCCCAAAATGTTCCGCATATTGTTGCGCGCAGAGCCAACTACTCCGTAATACAACTCCGATGTCATCGTAAGAAGCTAGAGGCTTCATTCCATTGGCGCAACCCAGTAGTAAATGATTTGGGGTTAACGCGTCTTGATCTTCATTATCGATCGGAACATAGGCTAGTGGGCGCGAATTTACTATATTTTCCACTTCGGCCATCATGGAGCGCAATGTCTCGTCGTTGGGCAATCTATTAGGCATTATATTGTACAGAACGGTTTTGATGGAACATACCATGCGCTCCCAAGCGCCTCCCATGTGGGGTGCAGATGGAGGATTGAAATCCCATTTTGTTGTTACGGTGGTGAAAGCACGAACCAAATCGCTACGATCAACGTCCTTAATACATTCCCGTAACTTACGCTCAGCTCCAACGAAGTTTGTACCATTATCACTGAAGAATTCTCTTGGTGTACCCCGTCTGGCAATAAAATTATGGATAGCCAAAATACATGAACTCGTAGTTAATGAGTGAGTGATTTCTACATGAACGGCTCGTATTGTGAGACATGTAAATATGACACCATACCTTTTTTCTTTATGTCTGTTGACTGCTACCAGTACAGGGCCAAAGAAATCGACACCAGTGAACGTGAATGGGCGAAGTGTAAGTTTCTAGGCGAGCCCTGCATTTGGCATATTTTAATCGATTTTCTGAATACCATTAATTACTGTTTCATGATTTGCGTGATGTTATTGATCATGGTAATGCAGTATCAGATGCTCTGTGATGCGACTATTTTTTGGCATAATGGCAGGGTGCTTAAACTCCTCGGGAATGCAAGCTTCATTAATTCTACCATCAATCCTCAAGCCCCATCGCTGTATAAATATTACGACAATTTATAAATTGCACTTTGTTTGTTTACTTTTTATTTCAACTTTAAATGCCTCTTTTTGAGCTTCTCCAATGAGTATTATCTCTGCTTTTTTTGTTCTATTTGATGCAAGCAGTCTTCACTGTAAGATGTGGGAACGTCTCTGTGCTTCAATGTAATATGTAGGCCACCGCCCTCAAAAGTCTTTTCCATTTCGAAAATCAGAAAACGTCGATTAAGAAATCACTTTTTTGTATAAAAAGAGAATGTTTTTTCGTCCCGCAGTCGGTTTGCCACTCAGTATCTGTTTCTATTGGCCATGTATTTTCTGGTTGCATTAAAAAATTGGGGCCATTTAGCCATCGACTATTGTTTTTTAGGTCAGGACCATTCTTTTGCCACTTGGTTGCTTCATCAGCAACGTTTAACTTGCCAGGAATCCACCTCCACTCCCTTATCTTAGTGGTATCTAGTATTTCACTGAATCTTAGTGCCACAAACTGGTGATACCTCCTATGATCCGACCTTATCCAGCTAACTACTGTTTTTGAGTCCGTCCAATAAAATTTTCGATTGATTATTATTGTGTGACTTTGACATACGCTATAGGCTACACGGGATGCTATTACAGCAGCCATTAGCTCTAACCGAGGAATTGATGTTATTTTTAGGGGTGCAACTCTTGTCTTAGAGCCGACTAACGACACGACAACCTTATTTTCATCAGAAATTCGTAAGTCAATAACTGCTGCATATCCGTTTTCGCTGGCATCAGCAAATGTGTGCAGCTGTACTTCTAAGTTATTATAGTTTTTAAAAATTTTAAGGTAGCACCTAGGTATGTTAATGTTCTGAACCTCTGTTAAAAGCGACATCCATTTTAACCATCTTATCATTTGCTGTTCGCCAATTTCCTCGTCCCAGCCTACTCCACTTCGCCATACCTCTTGCAAGACTATTTTAAGATACATTAAGTAATGGCCAATAAGACCTAGTGGATCATAAATAGTCATAAGAATTTTCAATAGTCCGCGTTTCGTGGGCGTCTTCTTTGCTAGAAAATATTCGCTCTGCAATATACTCTGCGAGATTTTGAAAGAAATGACATCATTAACTGGCTTCCAGAAAATACCAAGAATTTTGTCGGTGTCTGCGCTATTATCCAATGTTAAATTTTTATTCTCATTTTGAAACTTGGACTCACCCAATGCATTTAAAACTTCGTCACTGTTGCATAGCCAATTTCTAATGTTAAATCCTGCTTGGGCATGAATATATTTAACTTGTGAGGCAAGAGTAATACCTTCCTCTGAGGTGTCCACCGAACCTAAGAAGTCATCGACATAATGATTTCGTTTTATGGCTGCCGATGCTACCGGATACTTTTCTTCAAATTTTGATGCG
Source organism: Nowickia ferox (assembly GCA_936439885.1). Taxonomy (NCBI): domain Eukaryota; kingdom Metazoa; phylum Arthropoda; class Insecta; order Diptera; family Tachinidae; genus Nowickia; species Nowickia ferox. The sequence goes on along the minus strand of OW387023.1, from coordinate 50,928,893 downwards.
TGCATATTCTTCACATATTGTGATATGCATGGGGAGCAAGATGCGCCGAAAAGCATTACATTCATCACGTATATATCTGGTTCTTCATCGTTTTCATCTGTTCGCCACAAGAACCTTTGTACATCGCGGTCTGATTTTCTCATAAAAATTTGGAGGAACATCTGCAACAGATTTTTCACGAAAGCCGTAAATGATGGAGGGGAGAGACGATAACAAGTCGGGTCCCTTCATTAACAAAGACTTAAGTGATACCCCTTTAGCCTTAGCGGCGGCATCCCAAACAATTCTTGTTTTGCCTGGCTTATTTCTATTAACAACAGGAAATATTGGCAGATACCATACTTTTGACAAGGTACTTGGTACTGATTTTAAGTTCCCAATTCTAGTTATGTATCCTTTATATTTGTATTCTGAAATAGTTTTATAGAAAATCTTCTTCAAACTTTCATCATTATTTAACCTTTTTTCTAAATGTAAAAATCTCTTTTTAGCCATATCCAGACTGTCTGGCAAGGCAATATTTTCATTACGCCACAGCAGCGCAGTTTCATAATGATTATCTGGTCTCTGAGTAGTAAATTTCTGTAGAATTGAGATTGCCTTTTCGTCGTCTTTACTCATAACTTTATCTTTATTTAGTATACCCGTTGTTTCTAATAATAAAATCTTTTTACTAAGTCAAATAAGATTTCAACATTATTGTGATTGCATTCACATATTTGATAACGATGTACAGCTTTAGATGAATTTTGTTTAACGGATCCGTATAAAAACCAGCCGAGGCGGGCGCTAACGGCGACGGGTTCATTAATTTTGCTCTCTATTATTTGTCTAGCTACACATAGTCTTCAATTATTTAGTCCGATGAGTAGTCGCGGATTTGCATCTGTATAGCTTTGTATTGGCAGACCTTTTAAATATAAAAAATGATCAGTTAATACTTTGATATTGATTGTTTGTCGTGACAAATATTTAACTGTATGAACGTCAGCATTAAATTTCTTTTTGTTAATACCTGACACTGATATATTCAGACGAAGGGAATTTTCTTCCTTTCGTTCTACATTACCGGTCCACTTGAGACATAATGGTTCCTTTGTTCCGGATAGTTTTAGTTCATTTACAAGCTTTTCATCAATTAGGCTTGTTAATGACCCTTCATCTATAAAAGCGAATGTATTTAAAGCCATATTTTTATTACCATATATGGTTACAGGAATGATCTTAAAAAAATTTGTATGCATAGAAACACTGTGGGTGTTGCAACTTTGTATTGTATTATTATCATGCGAATTATTAAAGTTTTCTTCTACAGCGTTTACCATCCCTGTTTGATTTATGTTATCATTTGTTTGGTCTTTGTGAAGAAGACGGTGATGCTTAAATTGACAATTGTTTATTCCGCATACGTTGTTGTTATTCTTACAAATGCTAAAATGTTTACGAAGACATTGCCGGCAGAGTTTTTGTTCTCTTACAATATGCCAACACTCAGAACGATTTGCTGCTTTGAATATGTCGCAGTTGGCTACATTATTGCAGTTCCCTTCACATAGTGAACAATTTCTATTGTTTTCTTCTGTGTGTGAGTGGACAAAAACGTTTTTTTTTTGCTTGCTTCGTGAAGGGGTTTCTGTCGCAGAGTTGGTATTGTTTTCAATGTTAATGCTACTTGCAGAAAGGCGGATGTCATATATCCAAGCTGAAAATTCTGGTAAACTACATTTTTTTTGTTTCTTATTAAATTAATTTTGTGTACTCCCTAATTTATTTGAAAGTAAGGTGGTAGTTTTTACATGAGCTCTTGTAGCAAAGACGAGTTGTTTAATTCTTCAGTAATACCACACGCTTCTATATATGACTGAAGGCCTTTAACTTAATGAGGTAATTGTTTCCAATTTATTCGGATTTATTGTAGGTAATGCACGTATTTTTGTTTTCAGAGCATGTAAAATTTTTTGCGGCTGTCCATAAAGAAGCTCTAATGTTGACATTGCTGTGGAAACACATGACGGGTGAATCAAAATATGTTGAACTGATTGAAGGGCTTCTCCGCGCAAACATTTTTGCAATCTAATCAAATTTTCAGCTTCCGTGAGACCACATAATTTTGTAGACCAGGTTGAGCTGAACAGCGGCCACTCTTCTGGTTTTCCAGTAAAGATAGACAAATCTTTTGGCACAGTTTGTCTGGCGTTTAGCTGCTGAGAAGTTAAATTTGTGTTCATGCAGTGTGCGATGGCAGCTGTAGATGACGGTATGAATGTATTCGAGGTATTGGGAAGCAATGACGTAGCTGGTGCTGGTATATTTGCAGGTTCTGCAGATTTTGTGTTTAACGAAGTAGCTGCCTTAGTGAATGTTGAGGCATTTAAAACTTGTGGAGTTTGTGTTTTAAATGTATATTGAGAAGAATTATTTTTTGCTATAGTTTTTACTTCATCCGATTTCGTGTGGTTTTGTATTAAAACAGTGCCGTTTTCATTGTAGAGTGAATTACTAATTTTATTGTTTGAAGCATCATTATTTCGTACTTCTGATATATGTAGCTAGTTAATGGATTCCGTCAGGTCGTTGTTATTAGTTTGTTCCGGTTGGTTATCTACTCCTGAACAGACCGAAAACTTGGCGAACTGACTTCATATAATTCTTTCTGTGCTTGCATTAAAAGTTTATATTTACGATTTAGGAATTCCCTGGCAAGTGTTTCTTCTTCTTCAAGGCGTTGTAGTTCTAGGTCGCGTCTTCGAATTATATCATATATTGCGTTACTAGATAAATTACTGCGTTGTCATCGGGGTGAGCCGGGAGCATGAATAACAGTAGAACAGTCTGCGCAGGTAAATGGTTGTTCCTCATTAGTTATATTAGTGCATATGAAATGATATGCCTTGTGGCACCTTTTGTATAAGATACTCTGTCTGTCGGTAGGTTTGAGACAGGCGGACGAACATATTTCTAATTCGTTAGCAGTGGTTTGTTCAATGTACGATTGTTGCAATGGTTGATCCTGAAAGAAGGAAGTATTGTAAATTTTTTGAGACTTACGTTTATATAGCTCTGGGTGATACTTTATGACATGCGTTGAAGGTCTGCCAACTCGGCTTTGAGGTTATGTTGAAGTTTCGGTCTCGTTTTTTTTGAGAAAGTTGGAGAATAAAGAAATATCTCCACTGATCGCTACAAAAAAGAATTTTAAAATGTTATTGGAGTTTACCAAAGCGCCTGAATTTCATCAGATTTTGAACACACAAATAACAACAATAGTTCTAATTTTAATTGTTTATTTGCGAACGTTAAAATTCCTGAACATGAATCAATAAAGGAATGTAGATAATTATTAATTATATATTAATTAGCAAGGTATTAAATTTATACATATTTTTTTGGTATGAAATTCACGCATTCAAATACACTTTAAATATTAAGGGCAAATTATAAAAGATGGCGTTTATCCAACGCGGTAATGATTTCTATACTCTTATAATTAACCTTCGAATAAATTTTGACATTTTGTATTAGTGGTAACAAAAAAATACTTTTGACAACGATAACAATGTAATCGATAGTGGCGGTAACAAACAGCTCTAAAGATTTAATAGATTTTAATAAAGAGAATACAATTGGAAAACTTTTGGGATTCATTACTAAAATCCTGACTCCAAACCATGATCATTACTCAGATCTTCCAGTCAATATATTTAAGGTAAATCTTTTGCGAGTTGAAAGCAGTATCGCTGTTAATACATACATGAACAATTCCAAGGCACATACACCACATGAATTTCCCATTAATGTTCATCCAAGCTATAAAATAGATGAAATCCCTAGAAATCTTATTTATTTACCAGTCAACTCTCAAGAGATTAGTTCACTTGGTCTACGCGTGGTTGATCAGCACGGCGACCTAATAAATTTCCGAGGAGAAGAAAAAACCATTCGCATACATTTGAGACCAACTAAATAATGATTATATATAACACTAACATATCAAAGAATAAAGCTGTGTATAATTCTAAAACTATACTAGAACCTAAGCGACAGTTGAAGAGATCAGTCAAACGAAAAAATCTAACCAAATCAAATCAAAACTTTCGCAAGTTTTAAAACGAAAAAATTAATTCAATAATGGATGTACTAGATAAGCCATTATCTGATGAGAGTATAATAAAAAAAGGCTATCACACATATGTACCATATCTACAATCATACAACAATAATGATGAAATTCGTATTTCAATACAAAATCAAGATTTGTACATATTGCCCAGTGAAAGTTATATATATGTGGAAAGATTTGTTGAAGATGATAAAAGCTCAAAATCCTCTAATTTAAGCTTTAAATTAAAAAATAACTTTGTAGCGCATCTCTTTGATGAAATCCGTTATGAACTTAATGGTATTGAAATTGCTCACACAAGATATTTAGGACAGACAACTACTATAAAAAATCTGATTTCTTTATCACCAACGGAAAGCACTGTCATGCAAAATGCTGGATGGAACAAAATTGATAATTTGAATATTGAAAATGGATATTTTAATTTCTATGTTCCACTTAAAATGCTCTTAGGATTTGCCGAAGACTATAATAAAATAATACTAAATTGTAAACATGAATTAATACTCTTGCGTAACAAGAATGATGAAGATCTTATACAATCGAGCACTTCTACTGACAAACCAAAGCTTACAATTTCGTTAATCTCAGGCAGAATTCCCCATGTGCATTTATCTGATCATAGTAAATTGAATATGATTAATATTATGAACAATGCTGCTTCTATACCAATAGTCTTCCGCACTTGGGATTGTCATCTAAATCCACAATTAAACACTGGAACTAGCCACATCTGGAATGTTAAGATGGCTGCAAGTAGAGAGCGACCCCGTTTTGTATTGATTACACTTCAACAAGAAAAGAAGTTTGTTCATTGTGATCTCACTAATCTAAAAGTACATATGAATTCAGTTTCATATTCATATGATGATCTTAACATAAAATTTAAAAATGAACCCTACGCAATTCTATATGATATGTATGTAAGATTTCAGCAAAACTATTATATGAAGGAGTCACAACCCCTTCTATCTTCTCAAGAGTTTAAGAATAACGCGCCCATTATTGTAGTAGATATTAGTTATCAAAACGAAACACTTAACAACGGACCAATTGACATAAAAATTTAATTTTAAAGAGCAAAAATTATTCCAGCCAAAACATTAGCTTACTGCATTCTTATTCATGATCATCTAATTAAATACATACCTATAAGAGGTCAAGTTCGCAAAATCTTATAAATTAAAAAAGATGCAAAATAATATAGTTTTCATAGACTTGCAAGGTTTCAAAAGTAATGCAAATGATTTTATCGCAAAAGAAGTAGCAATCGTTTTCAACAATAATCAACACATAAATTTTATCATAAACCTCCTTTTGATTTTGAATTTTTAACAACAAAAAAGCAAAGAGAAGCAAACTGGTTAACAAAACATTATTATCACTTAAGCTGGAACGATGGAACTGTTTCATATCAAAGTGTTTGTAAGTTTTTAAAAGCTAATGTAGACCAAAAATATACGTTAAAGGTGAAGAAAAAAGACGATGGTTAGAAAAAATATTGCACAACAAAATTTTAAATATAGAGGATATTGGCTGCATCAACTTCAAGCAAATGGCTACTAAGTATCAGACCATCTCTATTGCAGTTATCATTATAATTGTGTTTGTGCATTAAGAAATGCTCTTTTACTATCAAAAGAAGCAGCTTTTTAAATTAATGTTTTAACTTTGTACAACTAACAATTATAATTATTTTTATTTAAATTTATTCAATAAAAATTAAATGATTTCAGAATTATTAACCAATGTTTTATTATTATTAAAAAATGAGTTGATACAGTCAAGCAAACACCCACACACACGTACATTTGAAAAATTCCCACAGTCAAACAAATATCCAGCAACTCAATCTGATACTGCTAAGTAGCAACACAACCGGAAATTTAATCGATCAGACGAATATTTGTTTCTAAGGAGAATTTAAAAAACATTATCATGTTATTACATTTGGTTGTATATGTACACATGTACATATACATGTACATATGTATGTAAGTATATAAATTAAAACTTTAAGACAAAATTGAGATGTCCAGCAGAAGCATGCACAAAAAATTTATATGAGTACTTAATTTCACATCAACCACTTGACAAAAAATTTCATGTAAAGAAATAGCGAAAAAGTTTGAGGGACAACATAGAAGCAATCTCGAGCATGCATACTTCTCAAAATTTAATATACGAGTAAGCAAATATTTCTTCGTATGTCTGAATGTATTTATGTATATCAAATGTGTATACATACATATGGACATAGATATGTATATAATTGCGATTACAAATAAACTATTTCTTTATCAGAAGTAATTACAAATTATTCTCTTGCAAAATCATTACTTGACAACAATTTTTTCTTTATTTCATTTTTGTTAATCATTAATACGGCAGCAAGTCACGAGACGATCTCAATAAGGACAGACGAACAAGCGTATAGCATAGATGGATGCCAGGCACTCAATTAATATAAACAAAATTTATCAACAAGTATCAAACTACAAGAATTCCCACGGACAGACACACACAAACTAACGCGCCACCGACAGCCTCCAAATATAAACAATCAAACTGAAATCAATACGCATCACAGACGGACGAAACACAAACACACTAAACATATGTATGTAAACAAACACCAAATATAAACATACATCAAACAAAGCCGACACCCCCATTAATTTTTTATCACATCATTAATTGGCTAATTAACATAATTTTTATTACCCCATTAAAAATTAATGGGGGTACCTCATACACTATACAACTACTTTGAGCAACAAGTGGATTTTATTTTTTAATATGAGGGAATTTTTAGAGGGCAAATAGAATTAACTGTTTGCATATATGTAACTACATATGTACATGTATGTACATATGTATGCATATTTATATGTATGTATGTATATATTGGGTTTTGTCTTGATGGAATTTATCACTTTTTAAATCACATTTACATACCTTTTAATTTTTTTTTTTTAATTGTTTTACCCTTTTTGACCAATGCAGTATATAGACTGAAATTGCCGAATGGTTTAATTCCTTTAGGTAGGTATGTTGACTTCAATCCTCTTTCCTTCGAATAAAGTATGTAAGTAGGTATTTCCCTTATTAATTCTTTCAATCCGGTTCGCTAGGACCAACAATGATTATGGGAGGGGGTTGAAAATGAAGAAGGAAAATATCTTGGTGGTATTTGCGTCATAAAATAATACACTTGATTTATATATTTAATTCACTTTATTATAAATGATTTGCGGGAAGTTCTACTGTTTTCATAAGTCGCTACAATATAAGTAAGTTTAAGCAAAATAAAAATTCATGTAAGAACTTAAAAACAATGAGTACAAAAAATATTTATTATTGGAAAGAGCTAAACTTATGTATGTGTAATTGAGAGACAAAGAGAAATTTCGTTAAGAATAAATTCAGGGTATCATAATTTGTAAATGTAAATGAAAATAGGGATTCAATACATAAACAGTATAAATTTTTTTGTTCGCGAGCACGAGTACACATTTTTAGTTGTGAAATTTGAAAATATTTGCCATTTACAGTATTTGAATGCGTTTTTAATTCTAACCACAGTCAAGGGAATTTATTTATTTTATGAGTTTTGAATACTAGAAAACTGTTAAATTTACATATGCAAAAAAAATATTGATCTGAAATGATATGATGATGACTTTGTTCAAAACGCGCTAAGTTAGCGTCGTGATTTGCAGAACAGGCCCGTATGAATTAAGTCAATTGAAACTGAAATATAGGCACTTTGCAGCAATACGCGTGGGTATAAGGGTTAAAAAATATCTGTTTTTATATACATATAAACAATATATTTTAGTTCATAAAACTTTTTTCATTTAATCTTCCGGTAAATTTTTTAAAATATGTACATTGGAGCGACTCACTTGAAAAATGTTTTTGTTACCCCTCAATATAATGTCATAAATATCGCTCGTTTATTAAAAAAATTAGTTTATTTTAAACTTTAAAGTTTTTAATTTACACACAACTTAATGAAAGTTTCATTTTTCTCTCGATAGTTTAGTATACAAGATTAATTGTGCATCATTAACTCAAAAATCTCATTTTTTGATATGTGTTGTTGTTATACAAAATGAGCGATATGTATGTATTTTGTTAAGTTGCAAATAACCTACTAGCCTACTATGTTCCGTTGAAATTTCTTATAATACCTAAGAAAATTTAAATTAAAAATAAACTTTTTAAACATTACTGCTGCAGTTCTACCAATGAGTAAACATAAGGACCAATAAAATGCAGGCTTTAGATATAAAAGTTAGCAATTTTCTTTTTAAACCAACAGTTCTCTATAGGTAAGTTTATTTAACAATCGAATAATTAAGTTATTTTCGGACCCAGCAAAAACGACATGCACAAGAAATAGGTAATGCATGGGTTCAATTCAGGTGCAAAACGCAAGATTTTAACACAGGCGTGTCATTGACGACCATGGGTTCACATTTAATAAAACTGCTTATCATTGAAATGAGTGCTTCGAACCCATGAAAGTTCCCTGATTCGATGACGTTTTTCACAAAACAAAAAGAAATATTGTCGCAGCCACGACACGAACCTTGCTGGTATGACTGCCAAGACACACTCTCTACCACCGAGCTATTGTATTCTTATTATTTGATAGAGATAAAATTTGTTTTATGACAATGTGTCAATATGATGATTTAATTCCGTTTTTACATGCCTATTTCGGTGGATATTTATTTCAATGTATTAATTACCCAGTAATATCGCATTCGTTTTTGATGAGTTCAAAAACTCTTGCTTTATTACGATTTGCGATGATCTTTAGAATGCATTATACAAATGCTAAAGAAAGCATGAAACACTATTAAACTTTTTACGCATTAATTTTTTTTTTTGCTGGGGAAAATATTAATAAATGTTATATTTACTATGATACACATACTTAGATACAAACATACATGTAGGTATTACATACATATTTATATACATATACATATGTACATAAGCAGCTACATACTTAGGTACATATGTATGTATGTATGTAATTAAACTAAGTTTTAGATCTTTAAAATAAGTAAAAATGCCAATAAAGCAAAATGTGAATAAAACATTCGTTCTAATAACCGTATATTCTTGCGGTTCTTTTGTGGAATTTCTTTAACAACCACGTTGCTACTTCCTCTGTGAAGGCATACATAGGTCGTGTATAGTCAGTCACAAAGTTTTTTTAAAAAACTGTTAATAACATCTTGGGCATATGGTCTAGCTACCCCGCCCATATTTGTGCAACAATACTTTGCAAATTTACTTTGTAAAGTATTTCTTAAATAAATAAATAACATTTGTTCTGAAAATAGAAGAACGTGAGTTCATATTCTCATCTCAACATTTATGTTTTTTTCCTACACACATATTAAAAAATTTTCTTTCATATACTACAAAATACATATGTATGCATGTATTTACATACATATGTATGTACATACATATACTATAAAGGAGTTTTTCTGAAGAATTTTAGAAAATAATATAAATTTGAAAAGTATTTATAAGGCAAAATGAAAAATAAAATCTAAATTTAACATTTAAGAAATTTATTATTCGACATATTGTCATAAGTTTATTTTAATTTGAAATTTATTTGCTGGAGGTCAAGCATTGTCTATATATTTCATTGGTTCTTAGCCAAATCATCAGTAGACTTTAACCACATTTTGAACAGTCACAAACCTCTTATCTTAAGCACAGACTTTCAAAAACTATTTGAGAATTCACAAATAATAATCACAAATAATAATATTTCTGAAAATCACAAGCGAAACACAAGCAATAGGCATAGAAACTATAACAAAATCCCAGCAAATAATTTATATTCGATATGAATCTATTTTATTTTTCTACACCTTTATACAATTAGAAATCCATTGGATAACAACAAAAGTATTTATAAGGCAAAATGAAAAATAAAATCTAAATTTAACATTTAAGAAATTTATTATTCGACATATTGTCATAAGTTTATTTTAATTTGAAATTTATTTGCTGGAGGTCAAGCATTGTCTATATATTTCATTGGTGCTTAGCCAAATCATCAGTAGACTTTAACCATTTTGAACAATCACAAACCTCTTATCTTATGCACAGACTTTCAAAAACTATTTGAGAATTCACAAATAATAATCACAAATAATAATATTTCTGAAAATCACAAGCGAAACACAAGCAATAGGCATAGAAACTATAACAAAATACATACATACATATGTATATGTACCTATTTGAATTTTTTTTTTAAATATAGGTACTTATATACATAAGTACTTTCATCATTAATTGAACTCAGCCAGTGAATCAATCCCTGCCGATTGCCTATATATGTATGTAGGTACAAACCACACCAGCAGAAGCACATTTTACAAAATTTATTCGAAAAGAAAAACAAAAACCACATGAATGAAGGAAAATAGCAACAACAAGCACTATCAAACAAACAATCTTGTCCACTTTAAAATATTTATAAGAAATCCATGATCTTTAGCAAGGGATTTACTTTTTTTAACATACATACACATACACAATACAGCCATTAGCAAACGAATTTATATTTACTTGTGCATATTTGTATACATATATGTATGTACTCGTATGTATATATAAACATGTCTTTAAAAAAAATTCATAAGTTCTGAACACAACAACAAGCGTATGGGATAGTTTCATTGTTGCCATTTTAGCACTTTCACTGCTAGATCTGGCATTTTCATTAGTTAAACAGCATTCAACTTTCAAAAAATTCTGCTAAATGCTTTGTAGCAGAGTTTGTTGCAAATAAAAAATTTTAATTTCTTAAAAAAAATTCTTCTGTATGGAAGATTTTTCTCATAAATGTACATGTATTTATTGCAGGGTAAAGGTTCCCTGATGATCTACAGTGAAATGCGCATATGATCCAGCTAACCATTCAATAATCAATTTCAATGTACGTATATTTAATAAACAAATATTTTACTTAATAAGTAAAATAATAATTTGAGATTATTAGAGCGTTAAAGTTTTTTTTTAACGTAATTATAACATTTCCAAAACACACCAATTATTAACAATTTTATGTTTGTATGTACTATAAAAATACATGTAAATACTAATGAGTTTGTATAAACATAAAATTCAAAGCTATTTCAAGAATTTTTTCTACATTTACATCTAGCATTATACTTTTCTTCTGTAGAACATTTTAGCAGAATTTTTTGACCGATTCAGAATTCTCTCATCATAATTTTCTGGCAGCACTGGATAGTTCCTTAGTTCAAGTGAAGAGATGTATATAGGTATTTACAATGGAATGCATGTACAATGTGTACGCCAACCACTACTTTGACACAAAGCGAGCACGTTACTACCCAGCGGGAAAACTCAGAATATATTCTTACTTCAGGCCTTATTAAATCAAGTACTATTTTTATCTAACTGCTAAAGAATGCCTTATAGAAGGCCGAGATTCTTTTGCATAAAAAAAAGGGTGAAGAGGAGTAAAATTTTTTGCCTGTATTTTTACCACACCAAAAGTAAAATCTATTAATATAAAGACTTTTCAGAATTGCCGGCAAAAGAGGCGAGGGGGAAGGCAAAAATGATATAAGAGTGGAATGGAGCGAGTAGGCATTGTACATCCCAAAGAAGGACACTACAAAGGCCTTCTAGAAGGTATCCTTGCTCTTTCTTTTTCCCGCTTGGTATAAATCGTACAAGTATAAAATTGGTATTTGCAAACATGTGTATGAATGTACATATCCATAAGTTAAGATTTTATTTGTTAAAGTTCATAAAAAAACAAATTTTTTTATTCTATAATAATTTTTTATTTACTTCTTAGTTTGACAAAAGTTTTAAAACTAACTTAAAGTAATTATAAAACATAAAATAGTAACCTGCTGTTAGTGGCGTGATCACTCGGATTTTGCTGACCTAGTGGCATGTGCCGGAAGTTGTTTCGCTTTCCCTTTAATTTTATTGCAGTTGCACAGCTCCACAGTTCCCACGGTTTTCTTGTGTTCTTTATCAAAAATGATGAAGAAGTTTTATGTTACAAAGAATGCATGTCTGTTTGTAATATTGCATTAGCTTTTGCAATATTACCTTCTCAAATCGAACGTACCCGTTGCCATGACCTTTGCTTCGAGAATTGTGCTTTCTTTTGCGGGTGTTTTCTTGACTTTCCATAATGTATATGTAAGTATTGCGAATGCAGCCAAGGTAATGGAATTGAGGGTTAAGCCAATTTTATTATTTGTATCGATTTTGGAAATTCTTTTCCTATTTATAATCTCTAGGTCCTTAATCATTTCCAAAGAAAGGGTTTCTTCCAATTCAGCTTTTTTTGACTGTTGTTGGAACATTGCTGGCAATGGTTCGAAATATATTTCTTCACGTATGTAGAAAATCTTAATTAATTGTCTTCAATCTTAATTGTGGAGTTATGATGTTTTATAATAAAAGTTCCAGTTAGTGTGAATTGTTGCCCATCGATTTCTATCGTAAAATTGAAGTTATTGAGTAATAGTATACCAGGGTAAATTTCTTCTGTATCCGATATGTGATCAGCGTTGGTTCGTGTACAATTTGATAGTTGACTTCTTACAAGTTTATTTATACAATTATTCTCGCTTAATTCTCCTAGATTATTTACATTACAAATTGCTTTTCCGTTATATTCTTTACATTTAGATTTTATTCCAAAGATTTTCTTGTTACAATTCAACATTTTATCATATTCAATTTTATTAATTCTATTATTTGATTTCACAGATTTAAGTGTTAGTATTTCACATTCTTCTTTCTCGGTTGTAGGTAAACTTCATATATATATTATCATAGAACCATTTGCGGCTATGCTTAGATCTGTGAATTCCAATTCTTCTTCAATATTAATATAAGGTATGCCTTCATGTGTAACAATTTTTTTCTATAGTTTCTATTTCAATACTAGATAAAATAAAGGAATTAACTACGCTGGATTTTGCCCAGTGTAAAACATGTTCAATATTCAAAAGTTCTTCTTTAATTAATTGTATTTGATATTTTACTTTTAAACTTACTTCTAACTTGTTGTCTATATTAATAATTTGATTACTTCTTTCAGTTTGTTCATTTATTATTATCTGATTGTCGTTATTTGCATTTAAAGTTTCCAAATTTCCATTTATAATTTCTAAGTCACGGTAGTCAGGGTTTCCTGCGACCCATTTCCACGCGGAGCCTATGAAGTCGAGTGAGCGTTTTTCCTTTGTTTTAGGAGACATTTTTGCAATAAGAGTCCGAATTTGGGATATTTCGTACAACTGATGAGTTAAATTAATGTTATTTCTAATCGTGGTTTCTATTCTAGTAGTCAGTTTTGCGTATTCTTCCAAGTTTATTACGTGAATTATTTTGAAAGTTCCTTCTTGAGCTCTTGCAGTATCGTCTTTTAAAGTGATCAGTTGCGTATTTGTGTAATCAAATATTTGAAATTCCGCATGCACCAGGTGCACGAATATTCTGCAAATTTAGTATAAATTTTCATTAATTACATATTTTCCTATTTGAAAAATCAAATCAAATTGTTATTTTCAATATTAATATTTCATAACTTGCTTCGTATTTTAATGTTGTATGTTACTTTATTTCTTATAATTCATATTTTGCCTTAATATAATAGATTTACTTTACTTTTATATCATTCTTGCTTTAATCGTACGCCTATGGCATATTATTCGATATTTTGTCATGTTTTTGTATTTTTTTATGAAATGCGAGTATCGTACGCCTATGGCATATTATTCGATTTTTCTTCATTTTTAGCATTATATAATAATAAATGGATGTGTGGCTTATTCCTTTTGAAATTCTGTTAATTTAATTGTCTTAAACATATTTCTATAATTTTCCTTAAACTATATATTTTTTTTTCAGAAATGTTCGTTTTTTTCTGCTTTCTTGTTTTACTATTTTTTCCTTCATTTTGTATAGATTTATTTTCTATCCTTGCTAAATTTAATTTCTAATATGGGAATTATGTACTATTCGTCCTCATACTGTCAGTATTGTGTCTCCTTTGTCGTCTTTTACTGTCTCTTCCTTATATCTAGGTGTAAGCTTATTTCCTATTCTCTTATTATTTTTTACGAATATTTTGTCATTTGAATTGTATGAACGAAATGGTGTCCTTTTCTTATTATGAAACTCTAAGTCTTTGTCTTGCTTTTCCAAAAGTCTATTTATGGTGTCCTGTCGGTCTTTCTCGATTTGTTCTGGATTGGTACTTACGGTTCGTCCAAAAAAGGCTTCAACTGGTTTTTTCTTGATCGTCGAGTGAATAGAAAAGTTGTATTCGTAAAGCGACCTAAGCAATAAGTCTTCAAAGTTTGTATGCGTTCTTTCGGTTTTAATACATCGCATTATTTCAGAGAGGGTTGAGTGAAACCGCTCGATTTGTCCGTTTATAGTACTTATATAGGGCGGTGTCTTGAATATCTCTATTCCATACTGATTTTCTAGCATGAATATTATAGGGCTTCATTGTCTATTACAATTTTCTTGGGGATGCCAAATGATATGAGCAACTTTGAAGAGGTAGTTTTATGTCTTCCGTCGCTCTAGATTTTACTATTTTCGCTTGTGCGTATTTTGAAAGCTTATCTATGGCGGTTAAAAAAGTTTTATTATTTGTGTGGTAGATATCAATGTGCACAATATGTCCAGGATAGTCAGGAATAGGAGAAGGCTTCAAGATGGGAAAAGACGGGTGTCTTTCGTATTTAATTTCTTGGCAAACTTTACATTGCTTTACGATTGCCTTAATCTTTGCGCTCATCTGAGGAAAGTAAAATTTTTCGAGCAATTGTATTTTGTTTTCGGCTGAGTTCCTATTAGTTCTGTTATGCTCTTTTATAATTTCTCTTTCCTGATCCGTTTCATGTGTGAGGTCTTCTACTTGCTTTCTAGTGTAACGCGTTCTATATTAACCGAAGTGCTGTGGAAACACATTTTGTACTTTACCTAAAATATAATCGTCTGTAAGAATACAATTTGTCACTGAAGGATTTAAATATCGCTTAAGAATATTTATTAAATAAATAAAATAATTTTAAACTGATAAGAGGATACTTCGCCTATTAAAAGAAACAATTTATTTTTAAATACGTTAATTGGAGAATCCGTGTAAGGGATAAGGTTATGTGACGAGCTTTCGTCGCTGTGTAAAGTTGGAGTCAGAGAATTGATTTGATTATTTGCTGGAATTCTTGATAGCGTGTCTGCTACAACATGTGATCTTCCTGGTTTGTATTTAAGTTCATAATTGTACTCCTCCAAAATTGCTTTCCATCTCTTGAGTTTACTGTTATTGTTTTTGTTACTCAGTGCGTATGTTAGCGGTTGGTGATCCGTAAAAATCTTTACGGCAACAGAGCCATAGAGATAACTACGCAGTGTTTTGAAAGAGTCCTAGATATAAATACGATTGGTTTATCATTCTGCTCCAGAACCGCGCCTATAGCGTAATTGGAAGCATCGGTAGTGTGACTAAAATCCTTGCTAAAGTCAGGATAATGTAGCATTACCTCATTCGAAGCGAGAGTATTTTTTATTTTATTGAAGGCTTCTATCGCATCATTGTCCAAGGTTATTTCCTTTTTAGCTGATACGCGTTTGGACATTCGTCCATCCTCCCCTCTCAAAATGAGAGTTAGGGGTTTCGCTAGCTTGGCATAATCGCTAATAAAGCGTCTGTACAACCCAGACATACCTAAGAATGACCTAAGCTCTTTAAGGGTCCTTGGTATAGAGATCTTTTCTATTGCTTCGATTTTCGAAGGGGTTGCTTTTATTCCATTTGGTGTTACGATGAAACCTAGGAATTCAACCTCATCTGCAAAAAAACTTGCATTTGTGTAGTTGAATTTTCATGTTCGCCTGGTCTAAGGTGTTAAAAATAATTTCCAAATGTTTTATATGCTCCTGCTCCGTTTGACTAAAAATAATTATGTCGTCGATGTATACGAAACAAATTTTACCGATTTGCATTCTTAAGATGTCATCTAACGCTCGTTGAAAAATCGAGGGGGCGTTCTTAAGGCCGAACGGAAAACGAGTAAATTCGTACTTACCGTTATTGACAGAGAATGCTGTTTTTCAATGTCTTTTTCTTTCAAAAGGATTTGATGGAATCCACTTTTGAGATATATAACAGAAAAAAATTTGTTTCGTCCCAACTGCAAAAGTACCTCATTGATTTCGAAGATTGGATAACGGTCGGCGATAGTAACAGCGTTCAATTTTCTATAATCCACAACTAATCTATATTGCCTGTTTCCTCCAGAATCAGTTTTTTTATTCACGATCCACACTGGTAAATTGTATGGAGAATGCGACGGACGGATTATTCCATCCTTAAGAAGTTTATCTATCTGATCTTCAACTTCGTTCTTAATTGACATAGGATATGGGTAATATTTTGTATAAACTGGAGATTCTGTTATTGTTCGAATCTCACCTATGACTCTTGAGGTAAATGTTAATCTCTTGTCTGGTTCCGAGAATAATGTTGGAAATTGTCCTAGTAATGATTTAATAATGATTTTTTGGTTTGAGGTAAGATGTTCGGTTTTTATTTCTATATTATTTACTGATTTCGCTAGTTGTTGTTTAATAGGTACTTTTATTTTATCTTCTATCAGCATAACATCATTGGAAGTGTTTGTATAATAATTGACAATGTCAAATCAATTATTATACAAACATATATTCCCTGAAGAAGTTACCCATTGTGGCAACGAAATATTGGAATAAAAATAAAATTTGTTAATTCTTTTTATAAAAAAACAAGATCTCAAGCTTAATAAATATAAAAAGAAATTAATGGTATTTTGTATTTGCTTTTCTAGAAAAAATATTTGATTTCAGAATTCCACTTTATCCTTTTCACTTTTATTAAATTTTTTTTTAAAAATGACGCTATATTATTTCTTCTTCAAGAATTTCTTGGAATTTATATTCAAGATTGGGATTTCACTTTTTCATTTTAAGTTAATTTTTAATTCCTTAATATTTTGCTCATGGTTTTTCAATTAATAACTCTTCTATGTTTATCTTAAGAATTTACGTGATTATTACCATTTCTTTTAATGCTCTATATTTAACGTTGTTTTCACTTGTAAATTTCTTATAGACTAATGATTAAAATATTGATTACTTATTTAATATTGCTTACATTAAAAATGAAAACATCCCACAGCTGGATTGGATGGTTCCTTTTTACGGTAGTTACTGGGGGTCCTCACTCAGCTTCTTCGTGGGCTGCCTCTAGGTTGATAAACTCTAGAGTGGATGTAGGTCCTTGCTTGTTGCTGTTGATTTCGGAGATAGCACACAAAATTTTTTTTGTTTAAAATTGTTTTCGGTTGTCCTTCTTATTTTTTTTCGCTTAGATTTTTTTATTTTTTTATTAATATCCTTTTTACACTTTGGCTTTTTGTCCTTATCTTTTTTTAAGGACTCTTCTATTCAACACAACAAGAACAGTTAAGATTTTATTTGTTAAAGTTCATAAAAAAAACCAATTTTTTTATTCTATTATAATTTTTTATTTACTTCTTAGTTTGACAAAAGTTTCAAGACTAACTTAAAGTAATAATAAAACATAAAATAGTAACCTGCTGGTAGTGGAGTGATCACTCGGATTTTGCTGACCTAGTGGCATGTGCCGGAAGTTGTTTCGTTTTCCCTTTAATTTTATTGCAGTTGCACAGCTCCACAGTTCCCACGGTTTTCTTGTGTTCTTTATCAAAAATGATGAAGAAGTTTTATGTTACAAAGAATGCATGTCTGTTTGTAATATTGCATTAGCTTTTGCAATATTAACTTATATACATATCGAAAACAAAAAATATAAACAAACTAGTAGAGTTGTGTCCAACAGCTCTTTTTGAACTAGTTTGAGAGCGTTCGTATCAAAGGTTGTTTCAAACCCATTTAATTTACATTGATGTTTTGACCGGACTTGTGTCCAACAGCTCATCTTAGTTCAAAAGAGCTGTTGGACACAACTCTACAAACTAGGAGAAGTGTTCATGCAATTTCCTTGGAAGTAATCTACGTAAGCCAAATGTTGCCGGTTTTTAAATTGTAGGGGACGAATACATGTTTTATTGTTGTACAATTGCAAATATATATATAAGTATATTGATTCACACCGAAGTCAATATTGCGCTAATAAATATCTATACATTAATAATTGCAAGGCTTAATTTTTAAAACAATTGCCTTATTTATAAAAATAGTTTATATTTTTAAGGGCGCAATTTTCATCACATGTGGTATATATTATGTTCATGCAAAAATATATGAAAATGAATCAGACTTTGGAGGTTTGTGTGATCCATCCGGCTCATTTCTTGCAGTTTGTAAGGCTCATGATACAATTATACAAGGTACTTGCACAAGCCCAGCCTGTTAATGTATACAATGCAGAAACTTGTCAAACTTTGTTTACAAGCCGCAAAAATGTTACTGTATGTGTGTGAATAAAATGATTACAGTGTTGCCAATGAATTTGCATGTGGCTGTGTCTCCAACTACACATTGAAGAAAATGACACTACACATCCTTTGTGTAGGTTAAAATTAAAACAAAATTAAACAAAAATAGAAGTCAAAGTAGAATTACACACAGATTATACATGAATCTAATTATAGGCCTACACATGTGAGTAGAAATTACACACTCTGTATATTACACATATATTGGCAACACTGAATGACTATAATCATTCATGAATGCAGTGTCTGCAATTGTACTTTAGTTACCCTGTAATTGATATTTTTAACAACAAAAGACATCTGTTTTTGACTAAATTCTGTTTGTTTCTACCAACAAAATGCGTGTGTTTCTTGGTGTTGCAATTTTGTTGTAGTCGTGTAAGTACCTTGTATAATTGTATCATGGTAAGTGTTTTTTCCTAATAGTTTTTAGGAATTAAATGAAATTTAAATTAAATAAATTATAATTTAAATATAAAAATTAGGGCACGGTGAAAAAATACTGAATTAAGTAACAAGCGAACACTTCAAAAAATACTTTGCAAGTGAGTTATATTATATATTTAGCAGTTCTTTTCTTATATATATGTACATAGTTATTCCAGTCTTGACAGTTAGTATTATATGTAATATTACATGTTATTATATATGTATGTATGTATTATGTATTTATTATTAGGGTAATTCATGTTATTTATTATTTATGTTTAGAATAGGTTAATTTTAAGTATTATATGAATTGATTTTTTATTATTATATATTATTATTATTATTATTGTTATTATGGCGCAACATTCCGGCCCCATTGAAGGACTGGAAGTCTTCAAGCATATGGCAGAGGAGCCAATTTATGGATTGGGCGTTTATATACGCCGCTTCCTGTTTTGACCTCCGCCACCCTGACCTTGCCGTCGGCGCCTTCGGTGACGCTCACGACTCTCCCGGTCTACCAGTGTTGTGGCGGGCAATTATCCTCGTGGACTATTACCACTTGGCCTATTTCTAGATTGGGCATATCTTGGTGCCACTTAGCTTTGCCTTGAAGTCCTCGGATGTAATCGCGAGACCAAGCCTGCCAGAATGTCTGCTTGAGACCGCAAAGCAGACGCCATCGCTTCCATAACTTCACATCTCTTACGATCTGGCCTCCTGCGGATTCTTGCGGCAGCGAACGCAGACCCTCTCCTATTATCAGGTGCGCTGGAGTTAGCGCTTCTCCGTCATTGGGGTCTGGAGACAGCGGTGCAATGGGCCGACTGTTGAGCACCGCCTCTACTTCTGCAAGCATTGTTCCCATCTCTTCGTGCGTGAGCGACGCGTTGCCCACGGCTCGCAAAAGTAGGAACTTCGCTTGCTTCACGGTGGCTTCCCATAGCCCTCCGAAGTGAGGCGCCCGAGGTGGTATGAAGGTGAACTTCACCCCAGACGACGCTGCGTACAATTCTACGGCTTGCTGCAGTTCCTTCAGCACCCTGCTGGCTCCGACGAAGTTCGTCGCGTTGTCGCACAGGACTTCTTTCGGTAGACCTCTCCTGGCAGTAAACCTTTTAAAAGAGAGAAGAAACGAATCAGTAGACAAGTCGGATACTAATTCTAAATGTACCGCCTTAGAAGTGAAACACACGAAAACCGTTATATACATTTTTAATGGTGGTCGACCACGAATTCTCAATGAAACATTGACCGGACCACAAAAGTCTACGCCGACAATTAAAAATGGTCGAGTAGCTCTCACTCTATTGGTGGTTAAATTGCCCATTACTTGGGACATTAGCTTTGGTTTATAGCGGAAGCAATGTACACAATTACGAACTATTCGATTACATTCTTCTTTCGCATTAATAAGCCAGATATTGTCTCGCGAAAGAGCTATTAGGGCCTTTGTACCAGCATGACAATTTTCGAAATGCAAGTTTCCCAAATAAAGTGGGACAAAGCTATTATTTTTCGGTAATAAAAGTGAGAATTTAGTATTATATTTCAACTTTGCGTTAAGTAATCTCCCACCTACCCTTAATAGTGAAAAAGTTCGTTTCTCTTCAGTAAACGTATGAATAAATGGTGTCAATCTTTGTATATTTGATGGTAAGACCTGAGATTTCTGTAACTTAGATATCTCCTCAGAAAATTTAGATTTCTGGATTGTCTCTACAAGTCGATAGAATGACCATTTTAATTCAACTGCAGTAGGTATAGAACTTTTATTTATTTTACGTTTCTTTAAACCATCAACGAATCTAAAGACGTATGAAGTTATTCGAATCAATTTTTTGTATGATGAATATTTTTTAACAAGATCCAATAAAAAGTTTTGAGGATCCTCTACTGCAAGAAACTCATGAGTTTTTCTTGTTTCTGATAATTTTTGATTCTCTGTTAACTCGAAGTGTTTGTTGACAGGCCAATGAGAACTCTCATTTAGTAAAAATGAAGGTCCTTCAAACCAAATAGAATTTTTTAATTCGTGGACATCACATCCTCTTGATACAATATCAGCTGAATTGTCCTTAGTTGGCACATGGCGCCATGAAATTTGCTCTGAGCATTCTTGGACTTCCGCCACACGATTTGAAACGAAAGTGGCAAGTGATGATGGATGCGTCTTAATCCAATGTAGCGTTATTTCTGAATCCGTCCAGAAAGTAACACTTTCGATTTCAAATTTAATCATAAACTTAATTCGATTCCACAACTTAGCCAACAAATGTGCCGCACATAACTCAAGTCTCGGAAGAGATTTTGTCTTCAGTGGAGCAACTTTAGACTTTGCAGTCAGTAGTCTCGAAACAATTCCATTTGAATCGGAGCTTCTAATGTAAATACAGTAACCATATGCTCGCATTGAGGCATCAGCAAAACCATGAATTTGAATTTTTGCTGTCGAAGTTGTGTTTACGAATCTTGGGATTGTAATTGAATCAATTTTCAGTAAATTAGATTTGAAATTTTCCCATGACGTATTTAGTCTCATGGGAATTGATTCATCCCAGTCAAATTTTTGAATCCAAAGTTCTTGTAATAATATTTTGGATTTTGTTGCTAATGGGCATAATAGTCGGAGAGGATCGAATAATCGAGAAGAAACTGATAATATGTTTCTTTTTGTAGCTTTCAATTCTTGAAAATTATTATCCAAATGAAACTTAAATGTATCATTCTTCGGAATCCAATGTATGCCCAGCGCCTTAGAAGAATCGGAATCGCTTTGTAGAAGTTTTTCATTTTATAAAGAGCTCATGAAGTCAGGATGATTGGAAACCCATTTAGTGAGGTTGAAACCAGCTGAACTCAAAATTTCAGTTGCTTAGTCACGAATATCAATTAGGTCTTGGTAGCTTTCAGCTCCAGTAAGCAAATCATCAACGTAAAAATCACTGCGAATAACTTTTGAACCAATAGGCAAAGTCTCTTTGTACAAATCGCTCAAGTGAATCAAACATCTGATGGCCAAAAACGGTGCCGAGGCTGTGCCATAAGTGACTGTGTTTAATCGAAACACTTTTAAATCATCAGATGGATTTTCTCTCCAAAGGATTAATTGAAAATTTCTATCATTATCATCAACCAATACTTGACGATACATTTTTTCAATATCTGCAGTGATTGCGAACTTGTGAAGTCGAAAACGGATCAATGTAGAATACAATTCTTCTTGAACTGTAGTACCAACCATTAACAATTCGTTAAGTGATACATGCGAAGAAGTTCTACTTGAAGCATCAAAAACTACTCGAAGTTTAGTAGTTGTACTCTGAGGCCGCAAAACACATTGATGTGGAATGAAATAATGAGGAGTAATTAGCATTTTGTCTACAAATGACATGTGACCTAAATTAAAATACTCTTTCATAAAATCATGATACATTTGCCTCATGTATCATCTTTGGATAATCTTCGTTCCAATGAAAGAAATCGTCGTTTGGCAGTTTCAAAGGACGATCCTAACAGTTTTGCATCAGATTTGAAAGGTAAAGAGACTTCAAATCATCCTGACGTTAATCGTCGTACAGTATTTATAAAATTCTCCTCACATTGTGCTGTTCTGAGTACATTTTTGTTGATTCGTTTGGAAGCTCTTCTAACTCCGAGAATTTTCTGACAATTGAATCAATATTGCTCTCGTTTTCTATAGCGGAACTTAAATGAAAAACATTACTATTTTTTGAGCTCTTTGATTGATTGTATTTTCCAGTTACAATCCAACCAAGTGAAGTTTTTTGAAGAATTGGAAGGCTCGGGTCAGATTTTATTTGACCTACACACATTAAGTCAAAGAAATTTTCTGCGCCAATTAACAGATCAATTTTCTGTGGTTTGTAAAATAAAGGATCAGCTAATTCAACATTCTTAGGAATATTTAAGATATTTGCGTTTAATCTGTGATCACGTTGTAAATTTGTAATTGAACTCAATACCCAAAACTTCGACGTAAATTGAGTAGAATTAACCCTCAACGTGACATTTCAATCAACACAAGACTTAGAACATGAATTTGTGTCGCTAATACCATTTAAACTTAATCTGCCTCCTTCTCTTTTTAATCTTAGTAGCTGTGCAACTTCCTCAGTAATCAAATTTGGTTGAGAACCGGAGTCTAAAAGAGCTCTAGCTGGTATTAATTGACCAGAACTATTTCGTACTCTGATGATGAGATGGCTCTTGAGAAAGGCTACTTACATTAGAACTTGTAGTATATTTATGCAGCAGTGAATGATGAGAACCACCACATACTCTACACTTAGAAGACGAACATCTTGCTACTGTGTGGCCTTTTTTCAAACAATTAATACATGCTGGCACAGATTTTATGAAATCAAATCTTTTATTAACAGGCTCAGCACTGAATGAAGTGCAATTATTTACTACATGTTGTGTAGATTTGCAGAATAAGCATTTATCAGTAGATTGTTTTGTTTTTGTGCAATTTAATGATGTCCTAGTATTTTTGTTATTTGAAAATTCAGTTTTAATTTTATTAAACCTCGGTCTTGAACTTGAAGATTCATCCGCAGAAATATGCTGGTAGCGTTTGTTCAAGGCGGCTTCACAGTCTGACCATAATGAGAGCCTTTGAAAGTTAAGCTGTTCTTCCCATTTTGATTTTGTGACTGGATCAACTTTTGACATCACTAAATGTATTAAAATGGCATTGGTTATTTGCTTGTCATCGCCTATTGACAAGAGCGAATCGTATATTGCCGACACCGTATCGATCATGCTTCGCAAAGCAGAAGCCGAAGGTTTTGTAATTTCCGGTAAATCAAAAAGTTTCGATATATTATCGAAAAATATGAGACATTCATTGTCATATACCTTCTTCAAACTGGCTAAAGCTTTGGGATAATTTTCTTCGGAAATCTGAAAAGCTTTTACTGTACCTAAAGCTGAATCGGACAAGCATGATATCAAATGGTTAAATTTCTCGATATCTGTCAACGTCGGATCATTATGTACCAAATTTTCGAACAAACTCATAAAATTCTTATATTCCGCGTATTTCCCAGTAAATTTGGGTAGTCTCATATTTGGAAGCCTGGAATGGTGAGTTTGTACACTGAAAGACGTTTCAGGTATATTTGGCTGTCTATTTTTATTTAAAATTGTTAGAAATAATGACTTTGTGGTGACACAAATATCCTCAAGCTCAGCTCTGTCGTCATTATCAGGATCTAAATTATCCACATCAGACTGAAGCTTCATGGCTTGGTCAATATAATCCTTTAGAATGTCTTAGCGACATTACAGTTCAACAGGATTAAACGAAATAGTCTTCTCTAGTATAGACTGTCGAATCCTTTCAATATGTTTTACAACTTTTGATTTTTTGGCGATTAGTTTTTCTAATGTCTCCAGTTCGGAAAGACACTCTTGGCGCTTCTTAGTTGCCATATTTTTATTACTTTTTTGTTTAAATTTTAATTAATTTATAAAATTTAAAACAGTATTGTTAAATTGAATTACCTTATCAATTTAACTTATTTTTATTCAATATATTATTTCCTCGCCGGATACACAATATTCGGAAATTTAATCTTTATGTAGATTACTCTTTTATTCACAAATATTTAATTTAATCAATGTTCCGAAATTAAAAATAATTTATTTAATTTTTCGTAAAAACCACTTTTTACAGCCTTTGGTAAATTTAAATATTTATTTACCAAGTAAAATCGTTTTTAAGTTAATTTAATATATAAGACGAAGTATGAACACACTTTGATATTATTATTTACTAATTATATGTAATTAGATTTTCGATGCTAGTGTGAACACACAAACGACTTTGTAATATTTATTTATATAAAAATTAACTTTTCGACCCTGGTGTAAATGGGGTTCACTGTTACATCTGTTGTAATGTAAATTATTACAAGTGGTATAGGAACAAACGGAATGGAACACTGATCTTAATAAATTAATAAAAAGCGAATAAAAGGACAAAATAAAAGTGAAAATTTTATTATTTAATTTATTTAAAATTAATAAAATCAACACTCGCGAATAGTTTTGTGTATTTTTTAACGTAAATAAAATTATTTTAACGCGATGAAAATGCCGACGGTAAATAGAAATAATTGTTAAATTTTCTCTCAGTAATTATGAGAAAGAATTATGTTTGTACGAATGTGTATTAATAAGAACAATAAAAACACTAACGATAAATTTCACTTTTAAGGGTGGATTTGATTTAATAATAATATTAAATAAATAAATTGTTTCACAAATGTTGAAGTGTAAAAAATATTCTTTGTGTTCGACTTGCAAAGCGATTTGAATTTTTGAGTAATTTACAAAAATCTCTTAAATTTGATTAACTTACAAATTTAAGGGTAAAATAACACAGATATTTTTTACACTTTTTACCTGTTGTTCGGAATTGGAACTACTCCCCTGTTGGTTTTCAGCTTTGTTTGCACTTGTTTGAATGTTTGATTGTTTATGCACTTTTTGATTGTTTTAGTTTATAGTAATTTTAAGTAACTTATAAAATTTAAAACTTTAGTTTTCAAATCAAAATAATTTATTAATTTGATTTAATAAATAATTTTTTCACAAGTCCCTGCTCGGGCGCCAAAATGTTTTTTCCTAATAGTTTTTAGGAATTAAATGAAATTTAAATTAAATAAATTATAATTTAAATATAAAAATTAGGGCACGGTGAAAAAATACTGAATTAAGTAACAAGCGAACACTTCAAAAAATACTTTGCAAGTGAGTTATATTATATATTTAGCAGTTCTTTTCTTATATATATGTACATAGTTATTCCAGTCTTGACAGTTAGTATTATATGTAATATTACATGTTATTATATATGTATGTATGTATTATGTATTTAATATTAGGGTAATTCATGTTATTTATTATTTATGTTTAGAATAGGTTAATTTTAAGTATTATATGAATTCATTCTTTATTATTATATATTATTATTATTATTGTTATTATGGCGCAACTGTAAGGCTGAGTTTGCATCTGGCATTTCTTGTGTGCCATGTGCCAAAAAAAAGCGTAACCAGTAATTACTACGGAAAAACTGTTTGATTCAGACATGTATTTATTGATTTAAACTGTTTCCAATAATGTTGGATTCCATAAAATTGTCTATTAGTTATGCATGAAAATGTTCAACTTAATAAATATGTACATACGTGTCTGAATCAAACATTTTTTCATTAGTAGTTAGTGGTTACGATTTTTCTTACGCATGTAGGGCACATGGCACACAGATGTAAACCCGGCCTAACATTCGTATAAATGTCTTCGAAAATTTTTGTTTAAATTACAAAGAAATCAAGTTTTATTACATCTTCGTTTCATAAATTTACACCTACACATACATATATGTTATATACATATAAATAATTGAATTTTGTAAAAACAATTTCACTTTAATTCAGTGCGAGTCGCTATAGTTTAATTTTTGCAACAATAAAAGACATGATTTACCCTACAATAACTCAAGAAGGCACATAATTTTACAACCAAAAATTTATGCGTTGTCAGAGCTACATAAGTGCCATTTCAACTTTTACAAAACTTATATTAGGTATTTATGTACCTACAAAAAAAAAGTACCTACATAGGTATATCCAACACAGTAATTTTAAACGCAAATGCAAAATGTCGCTGTGATTAAAGCACTTGTGTTTAAGCTGTTTTCGTACATACATATTAAAACATATAGGAGTTTCACTGCAAAGTTGAACTCAGATTATCAAGCCAGCCAGTTGGATAGCTTTCCTATCCAACCTTTAATGTATTCACCCATAAGAAGCCAGATTCAAAAACAGCCATTCAATCTTATCTTCTTGGGAGTATTTATAAGAAGAAAGTACCGAAATTTTATAAATATGGATGCACACACTTTCAAATTTTTTAATTAAATTGGGTGAACCTGGAATATATGTATGTATGTGACCAAAATATGCATAAGTAGGTATAAGGGTTAAAAATGTGTATTTGTTTTTAATAAAACAACGCCAGATATCAGTAAATGAGTTCAAATTTTCAGCATGATTCCACCATGATTTTTCAATTGGAAAATCTATTTCATTTGACAGCCATATCAAAAAAGTGTGCAAAAAAGCGGTTCGCCGCTTTGGGAGGCTACCACGTTTTTTGGCTACGGAATCTCCACACGTTGATCCTGTCGTAGTAGTTATATTCTATATGTACCTATAAGTTCATAGTAAGTATGTACCTATGTAGGTATACATATGTATTTTTTCCACAATGTAAATTAATTTAATTTCTGTTCGAAAAAGTAGAAATCACAAATTGATTTATTCATTACATGTGATAATTTTTAAGGAACAAATAACACCAAAGTTAATTGTAAATATTCTGACAAACACTAGCAGAACGAAAGCACTAACAATTATTTCTGCTGGAAAAAAGAAAAATCAGAAAATAACAATTATTTCCAGTTAAAATATAAAAATCAGGAAATAACAATTATTTCTGCTTAAAAAATAAAAATTATAATTTTAAAATTGTAGCTTAGAAAATAGTTTAGAATAATTAAAATGGTGTGATTGTCCACTTTGTTTGATGCTTCCTTGTTTGTAGTTTTGCCTTTTTTCTATGAAAATTCAACAATAATTATTATTTTTTATCCCTGATTAATTTTTTTGTTACAAAAATATATTGAAAAAAAAATTTTTTTCAACTAAGTTTGAAACTCTGCACACGAGTTTGACAGGCCGACTTCTTACTTATTAAGCACGTTAGCCTTTAAATCTTATGCATTATGTTACAAATTATATTCAGAAAACAAACAAGCAAATCAAACACATTCAAACAATCCTATCCCCTTTCAAATATTTATAAAAAACCAATGCTCTTTAACAAGCGCTAATTTACATAATACCGACATAGCAAACTAATTTATACATATACATATGTATGTATACTTGGGCACATTGAATATACATACATACGTATTTACAATCATACATATATGCCCTTAATTATGAAAGTGGTCTAAGTCATATGCATATATTTCTGCATCGAAATATGAAATAAATCTCTAAAAAACTTCAAAAAATATTTAATAAATATTAAATAAACTTCTATGAATCGACACTAGTACAACTATATATAAGTTAAAATGTTGCATAATATAAAAATATTTTTTAATTTCTTCAAATGTAATCTATTAAATATGTATCTCGATGGAAGAAATATTTAGATTACTTTCATAATTAAGGGCACATATTTTTTATATTTTATCAACACGCATTCATTAGCACAATACTTTATTTGTATACAAAAAAAATCCCATTTCTTACCACAAACAACTTAATATTCTTCTTTCAATACGTTTGCTAGCATGTTGTTGCTGTGCGTAGAGTTGACTACATACATACGTACAAACAATTGGATATTCTTCTTTCAATACTATTTGTAGCGTATTGTTGTTGTTGTAGTTAGACTGACTAAAAGCTAACTGCAAAGTCAACCAGAACAAACCCAAAATTAATTCTTAAGTTGAGTACGTAATCGAATTTGGTGAGAGCCAACAAATTTATTCTCAGCTACTTTGAAACTCATTCCAGTTTTATATTAACATTTTGCTGTTATTATTTTAAATGGTACCTTGGCTGTGTAGTTAGCGCGTTGAATACGCAACGTGTGATGATACATATTCGAACCCCAAAATTTTTTTTTTAATTTACTGACTACCAGGTGATTTAAAAAAGCCAACTTTAAGTTAGCTGAAAGTAATGCAGAGTGAGACAATTAACTACTGCCTAGGACATCGCAATGTTAAAATAGTCAGTTGATTACATTGAAAAGTAATCCAAGTGCCATTCAGTACAGGTTGCGAAATAGTTAGCTTAAAGTTAGTTTAAAGTTAACTTAATTTCCGACAGGGTAGTTGCGAAATAGTTAGCTTAAAGTTAGTTTAAAGTTAACTTAATTTCCGATAAAGTTTTTTCATGACGCTACTGATTGTTATACACATCAATTCATATGCATGCGTAAGAAAAAGCATGTGCCAAACAAAAATACCATAAGGCAATGTCTATGTATTGGTGACAAAAAGGGGTTTAATACGAAATAATGCTTATTACAGAAAATGTTTAAGTATAGTAAATATAAAGTAAATTCAAGCAAGCTTCAGCGGTGAAGTGGCTAGTGAGGTTAGTAACTGAATCAAATATTGTTGGTTCTATGCACGGCAACTTTTATTTTTTTCTTTATTTTTGCTGATTTTCAATACCAACCGTGCCAAGACAAATGCGGTCGATTCAGTCCAATTCCGAGCTCTCTAACTCTTTTAGGAGCTTCAGAAAATCACTTTCAAGCCACCCATAGAAAATTCGTACATGCAGACGGTCAGTCGGACAGACGGACATGTCTTTTTTTCATCTCCTATTCATAAGGATCCAGAATAACTCACTTTATTTGGACGAAAATGAATATTGTAGAAGTTACAAAAATCTGGACAAACCTACATACTATATATACCCTTTACCATTTTTGGTGAAGGGTATAAAAAGCGCGTTTGGCATAGTTAAAACGCGTTAAGTCTGGCATCGAGGTACATATATGGTTCTAAGAAGTGCAATGGACGTTAAATGCAACAAACTTCAGGTACTCATAAATAAATGCCTGCGACGTACTATATGCCAAATATTTGCGCCTTCTATAATCTCAAATATGGTCTTAAGGTGTTAAGGACTTTATGTTTTTTTAACTAAACTTTGTTTAAAGTTGAGATAGTTTTCGTATAATTAATTGATTGATTGTGATTAAATTTTCGCATTTTATCGCATTTTTATATATAGCGCTTTTTGAGCTATTAGTCTTTTCCTCTCGTGAATAAAAAAATAAGTACTATTAATAATTACATATTTTTAGCGAATTGAAATATTGTAATTTTGCTCGGAACACTTTCAACTTGAATTGTTTTAATTATAATTTTTATCTGGACGAAGTCGAAATGACTTGTCATATCATATGAATGTATGTATATGGTTAGGTTAGAAAGAAAATCTGTTATATTATAATTTTTCATTAATCTACTTTGCAAAAAATTGTTATTTTTTTATTTCAATAGCTATTAACACAAGCACAAATCGTTTATTAGCGAAATGAACAAAAAATATTTTTATCATTCTGGTGGGGGAAATATCCTTTTTTCCCGTCCCTTGGATACGCACCTAGTGAATGAAATAAAATCAAATGACTTCTGTAATCATTTGAAAACAATTTTTAATCACCTTCGTAATAGTAATTAGATTATTCGCATTATGGTTTTTAATTCAACACACCAAATTCTTTCATTTAATTTTGTAAAATTGTTTACTTCTTCAATTGTATTTTCAATTTATTCTTTGTGATCTCATTCGCTGTGTGATTTTTGTAAGTAGAAGATAAAAGTTCAGATTTTTCAATGAAAATGCTTAAAGTTAAATCAGGAATCATTTGTAATCACTTTTTAATACCCATAAACTTTTTTACATTCTGTTTTTTTAATTCAGTGCAAGAAATTCTTTCATTTAATTTTGTAAATCTGTATGTATGTACATTTGTTCATTTCACAAAATGCATCTTTTCTCTTGTTTGTTTTGATTATTTTGTTAACATCTTAATAACAAATATACTACAGCTGTCCCTTTCTCGCAGAACCTGCGCCACAAATGATTTTAGTTTTTTTCATAAGTCACTTTCTACAACTCTGGTATACTTTGTGATAGAAAGCATGGCATTTTCAATATGGAAATGTTAAACTTAACCAGTTAAAACTGTCAGCGCTGCTGTAGTTGATGAAAATATATTTGTATTTGTCACTAAATTACTAAAGTCTATAATTTTTTTTTGCCGATTTTCATACAATTTAGCTTATTGTATACTTAACACACTTCCTTCTACAGACAATTGTCTAAAGTCCAATATTTTCCAGTTTTGTATTTCTTATGAATTTTCAGAAGAAAAAATCCTTAAATTTTTATAAAAAAAATTATTTATAATTTTATTTTACTACTAAAGCCTACAGTACACGGCATGTAAAAAAACCACATGCGCATGTGGCTCTGACGTAATTTTGACGTCATCACGATGCTATATTTGCTACATGCCGTGTACTAGCAACATACTCACATGTAGATATTCACATGATTACAGATGTGATGCCTCAGAAAATGTCTTCGATTCGGCTACATGTGCCACATTTGTATATTGGAACAAAAATGCTATAAAAATTTTATGGCTTGTAGCCACTACTAGTAATTTAAAAAAATGCAACGAACATGCTGAAAATTCTGGTGACGTCATCACCACATACGCATGTGGCTTTTTACATGCCGTGTACTATAGGCTTAAGAAACCATGAATTTTTTTTAGCTTACCATATTGAGATGATTTTAAACAATTTTTTTTGGTTACCCGATGGTCTTTTATTGGTCTACGTTGGACATACTGCCTGCGATTTTTGGTGAATTATACTGGCATACCTCGTGCAAATATTAGAAAGGCTCATAAAAAAAATTGTGAGGTGATGGGAAAGAATCAATGATGTAGTTTGTTTTAGTATGCTTAGATATGTATGTATGAATATGAAAAAGTAGAAGGAGAAATAAAAAGTTTTATTTCGTGGGCTTGTGTTATTTATTTCTCAGTTAATAGAACAATATTAAATAAAATTTTTGGATATGTTATCTATACAATTTTTACTTCCAATGAACTTCACTGGCAAGCGTTCAAAGCGTCTTGAAATAAAAAATAAAAACGTTTGTAAGCAAATTAAAATAGCAGATTTCCCTTTTTTTACTAGAGTTGGGCAAAATCGTTCCTTTTTTTACCTTAAATGAATGATGAACGAGAGAACTTTTCTGTCGTTCCTAAAAAATTTCAATAAATGCAATGCATGTATTTTGACGTTTTAGAATTGCTGTTTGCTTACATGTATGTTGAGCAAATAATTGTTTTTATTATAATTAAAAAACCAATTATATATTGGCGCGTATAAGTTTATTAAAAAACATAATTCATTATATAACTAGTTAATTGTCAATCTTTACACAAAAATATCAACCTTGTATCAGAAATAAGTGAACGATTGTTGTGTATAATGATGTCTTGATGAACAATTAACTTGGTCGCAAATACCGCCCACTGCTGTCAAACTTCATGTAAGTACTTATAAAATCAATCTCTCAAACTTCATGAAAAAAAAACTTCAACTATTCCGTGCATATGTGGTTGTAATAATAACACCACCTTGTTAAAAACACTTTAGTCAGAACGATGAACGATAAGAAATGAAACGGTATAAAATTCCGAACTGTTCCTTTTAGTGAATCGTTCAATGGAACTAGGTCGTTCTAGATCGGCACAACTCTATTTTTTACATAAATTACAAGGAATGTGGATAAACTGGAACTCATCAGTAACAATTATGGCACTGCTAAGCCTTTTACAATAAAATTTATGGACAATTTGGTAATCTGAACCTCGTCAACAAATACAATACAGGGTGGCGCAATACAACCGAAGGGTTTGGAATTCCTTATATAACTTTTTTGTTATAATTTTTTTTTATAATTTCTTTTCAGTAAAGAAGACTTAGGGAATTTAAATTGGAACAGTACATAAATTCAACAACGTTATCTAACACCATTGATGGAAACGGCGACACCGTGTTCATTTTCCAAAAAAATATGAGCCAATTATCCTTTCCGACGAAACACCGCACGAAAAGGTACACTTAAGTGAGTGTAATTCTCGCTGTTTAACTACTCTTTGATTTTCCGTAGCCCATATCCTACAGTTTTGCCTATTAACAAACCCATTTAACTGGAAGTGGGCTTCATTGCT
Source organism: Nowickia ferox (assembly GCA_936439885.1). Lineage (NCBI taxonomy): Eukaryota > Metazoa > Arthropoda > Insecta > Diptera > Tachinidae > Nowickia > Nowickia ferox. The sequence continues at coordinate 50,895,863 of OW387023.1, read as the reverse complement.
CATAATTAAGTTGCATAATCAAGTTGTTGCTGGTAATCTGTCGGTTTCAATTGTTGAACCAATTCCCCAAGTCTTCTTCACAAAATACTGAAAAGAAAATTAATAAAAAAAATTATAATAAAAAAGTTATAAGGAATTCAAACCCCTTCGGCCAGTTTGCGCCTCCCTGTATAAGGAATATCGGTATATATTAAAATATTTATTTATAAAAATATTTACATATAGACACATTAACTTACACTATATTAATTAATTTTAATTGCTGAAATTATTTCTTTTGTATTTGTTCTTGATTATTTTTTTTCAAACATTATATTGTAAATTCTTTCATCGAAAAATGTTACCAATTCATTCTCCTACGCCCAATACTCCAACAACACAAACCAATAAGGACACTACAGAACAGTATTGTCAAAGTTCTTCATTAGTGGATAATTCTTCTCAATTTAACTTCAAACTTTGTGCTACTTCAGTTACTTCTTATTGATCGACATTCATTGACATTTTAGATTAGAAAAAATTATGTCAAATAGTGAGATGGGTAACAGAAAACCACCTGAATTTTATCGGTCAATGTCTATTCTAGCTGGAAGAAATTTTAGTTCTGATATTTTGAAGAAATTATGGCTAAGAAAACTTCCTAAAAGTGTTAATGTAGCTTTAACTGGTTCTAACTGTAACAATATTTCGGAAATGACAGAGTTAGCAGACAAAATTTGGGAAGTAATGTTTAATTCCGAAGTTGCAAGTATTAGAGAACAAAATACAAGTACAAGTAATATAGAATATGTTGTAGAAAATTTAACCAAAATTTTATGTGAGAATATCATCAAATTATCTATAGATAACTACAGGAGAAATTCTCGCTCACGAGATCGTAAAAAGAATGATAATTGGCTATGTAGGTATCACTACCGTTTCGGAGATAAGGCTGTACGATGCGAACAAACTTATCGTTAAACTAATTTTACCCACTGTTGATGCGACAAACTGTGGTGAAAATTTTATATCTCGCCTCCTTTTTATTTTAGATAAAACAAACAAATTGCATTTTTTGATTGATAGCGGAGCAAAAGTTTCTGCTTTACCCTCGTATAAATTAAGAGATAATAATAAATTATCTGATATCGTTTTCACAGCTAATGGTACCAGTATTCCAACATATGGGAAAAAGTTAATTACTGTTAATTTGGGTTTACGACGTGAATTTACATTTATATTTTTATGGTCTAATTCATAAAAAATAATTTAGGTTTATTACAGGTTTATTTGACAAATTTCCCATAGAAATATGTCAAATAAGCGCTTAATAAACCTGAAATATTTTCTATGAATAAGGCAGTTAATAGCTAATATTTCAAAGCCTATAATAGGTGCAGATTTTTTAGAAAAGTATGGTTTACTAATAGATATTAAAAATAAACGTTTATTATATCCCTTGACTAATTTATCTGTTCTTGCCCTTGCAACATATCTTTACCAAAGTTGTTTTCTGTAAATAACAAATATACTCAATTATTACAAGAGTTTCCTTTTTTAACTGCCGAACATGATTACACTAAACCTGTGAAACATTCAACTGTTCATAGACTTGTTACTGAAGGACCACTTCCTTTCACAAAGCCTCGTAGATTAGATCCATTAAGGTGTAAGGTAGCAAGGTCAGAATTTCAGTTTTTAGTTAAGGCAGGTATATGCAGATCTTCAAATTCATCGGTAGCTTCTGCACTTCATCTTGTCGCCAAGAAAGATCCCAATGAATGGGGACCTTGTAGCGATTTTAGACGTCTTAATGTTGTAACTGTTCCTGATCGCGATATCCGTTACCACACATGCATGACTTAAATATGTTTACACGAGATAAGAGAATATTTTCTAAATTAGATTTAATTCGAGCTTAGCACTAGATACCTATGGCTAAAGAAGATATATATAAAACTGCCATAACTACACATTTTGGCATGTTTGAATTTCAACGTATGCCTTTTGGATTGCGTAATTCGGCTCAAACTTTTCAACGTTTCAGAAATAAAGTATTTAATGAACTAAAATGAAAATGCACCTTTTCTCTTGTTTGTTTTGATTATTTTGTTAACATCTTAATAAAAAATATACTACAGCTGTCCCTTTTTCGCAGAACCTGCGCCACAAATGATTTTATATAAAACTGCCATAACTACACATTTTGGCATGTTTGAATTTCAACGTATGCCTTTTGGATTGCGTAATTCGGCTCAAACTTTTCATCGTTTCAGAAATAAAGTATTTAATGAACTAGATTTTGTTTTTGCTTCAATTGATGACGTCTTGATAGCTAGTGAGAATGAGGGCCAACATATTGTATACTTAACAGAAGTATTTAGACGTCTAGATCAATATGGCCTAAATATTAAACCAGGAAAATGTATATTTGGAGCATCAAGTATAAATTTTTTGGGTCATAGCATTTCTGAAAAAGGTATTCAACAATCTGAAGAGAAAGTGTTGGCTAGTAAAAATTTTGAGCTACCAATGTCTGTCAAACAGATGTAAAAATTTGTCGTTATATACCAAAGTTAGCATATAAAACGTCAATTCTACACGAGTTAATTAATAGTGATGTTAGAAATAAACATAAAAATATTGAATGGAGTGATGATGCAGTTAGTATTTTTGATGACATTAAACAGAGGTTTGCTTCACGAGTTATGCTAAATCATTTTAACAAAGATGCACGATTAAAGCTACGGTCAGACTTGTAAAACATTTGACCAAAATCATGAAATTTTTGATTGCCATAGATCTGACCACAAAATATTTTTGAGGGCAAACAACATTTAGAGAAAATAAATTTGTTTGTTAGCAAATAAAAGTTTCTCTAATGTGAACATAGTGTGACCACCCTCTGTCAAATATTTTTCGTCAGTTCAGTCAAAAAATGATTTGTTCTTACAAAGTTTTTGTATCAACAAACAGTGGCAAACGACAGCTGTTTCCAAGTGATGTATCTTCTAATGTAAAAGTATAATAAAAAATCGCAAAAGTTATGCTTGCTTAAACAACCATTTACACAGAACTTAATTTCATTCAGAGAGATGTTTTTTGTCGAAAAACGTCACAGGCACATAACATTTTTCAAATCACATGTGATTTTAAAAGTAATAGTGGTCTTGCAGACCTTTTGTAAAATCATATTGGATAAATGTCTTGCAGAAATGATATACAATAGAAAAATTATTAAAAAGAGCAAAAAAAAAAAAATATCTGCAAGACCAAAATTACTTTCAAAATAACATGTGATTTGAAAAATGTGATTTGCAGAACATGCCTGATAGGTATGAAAAATATACAAAAATTCCATAGCTTCACATGCTTTCTCTCCTTTCAGAGGCTGTATGCATACTTGATGAGTATCAAGGCATAAAACAAAGAAACAGTAAATAAACTATAAATTTTTTGTGTGTCTGTTAATTTCCCAATTGTAAAAGGTTTAGTTAAGTTCAAAAGAGAATGAGAAAAATGTCTGCATTTCAATTTCCCAATTGTAAAAGGGGACTAACTGAAATTAAAAAAGCGCTAAAAGTTTTGTTTAATTACTTGTTCAAAAGCGCTATAACTGACGACACTGTCATAAAATAAAAATAAACAAACAGCTGTGCGTTAAAACCATTTGTTGCTCCAAAAATTTAATTATTAAAAGTGGAATTGATAAATTACATTTAAGGATTACATAATGAATCAAAATACACAGGTAGGCAAACAAATTTATTATTATGTTATGGTACAGCATCCTTCTTCTTTGCGTCGTTGCACCCATTTACTTACCCATTGCCTTTTTTTCTTTTCATTTTCTTCCTCCTCCAACATTAATAATGATGCTGCTTCACTAATATTTCACATATATCAAAATCTTCCATTATTATGACCGCGCACAATATAACGCAATCTTAAATCTTTTAAATTTTCCATGACAAATTTATACAAAAATTTCTGGGAAATCAAGTTTTTAAATTTTGACACTTCAAAGATCAAAATGTTTAATCCATTTTGATTAAATATATTGTTTGACATAAGTGTGACCGCACAGAAAATATTTTTTCCCATGTTTGCACATAACACTATTTGATGGGTTTTTGAACAAACAAAAATGGTAAAAAAAATTTGATTAGTGTGACCACCAAACAAAGTCTCCTTAGTTTTGAAAAAATTTTATGGAAATGTGGGAAAGCAGATTTCATGCAAATGTTTTCCCAATATGACCGTACCTTAACTTTAACTGTTGATGCATCTAATATTGCTGTCGGCGGCATTTTACACCAGAGTTATAGATACAAAACTGTACCACTTTGATCGTGAACTACTTGCTATTTATTTTAATATTAAACATTTTAAGTATCTATTGGAAGGTCGAGTTTTTGTGGTTTATACAGATCGTAAAGCATTAATATTTGCAATGAATTCTAAAACAGAAAGAAGTCCAAGACAGACGCGGCATTTGGAATATATTTCTCAGTTTACTAATGATATTCAGTATATAAAAGGTGAATCAAATGTTGCTGCTGATAGTCTTTCAAAGCCTTTTGATATTGATGTAGTATCAGGTAGTGATTTGAATTTAAAAACTTTATATGAAGAACAACAGAAAGATTTGGAAATACGGAATTTGACAAACGGAAATAGGTTTTTCAATTTGAGTTTAATTAAAATACCATTAATTGATTCCGATTTGGTGAGAATTAACACATGATAATACTAGACCATATTTTCCCTGTAGCCTTAGAAAAGTGGTATTTAATAAATTACATGGTATTTCTCGGTCAACACGGCGTTTAATAACAAAAAAATATTTTTGGCCCAATATGAATAAAGAGATAAATGAATGATCGAAATAATATTTAAAATGTCAACAGTCTAAAACAAATAAATATACCAAATCTCCTGTTGTTGTAATACCCATTCCGAAAGGTCGTTTTGAACACATACACATAGATATTGTTGCGCCACTTCCTTCTTCCCATGGATACAGGTATCTGTTAACGATAATAGATCGTTTTACACGTTGGCCAGAGGTTTATCCACTTAGGAATATTAACACAACAACAGTACTAGATAAAGTATTGGGAAACCATGTTTCCAGATTTGGTGTACCACTAAAAATAACGACTGATCAGGGTAGCCAATTTACATCACATATGTTTTCAGAACTTACAAAATATTTAGGATGTCATCAGCTAATGATATTATGTCATCACCTAATGGTATTATAGAGAGATTTCATAGACAAATTAAGGCTACATTAGTGGCTAAAGGAAATTCTTCAAAATGGTATTATGAACTCCCGATAGCATTATTTCGGTTAAGATCTATTTACAAAGAAGATTTAAAAGCAACTCCATCTGAACTAACATATGGTCAAAATATTCGTTTACGCGGAGAAATTGTTATTGATCAAAGTCATTTTGATGCATCTGATGTTTTATTTAAGTTGAAAGATTGCTTTCAAAATGTAAGATCAAAAATGGTTCATCATACGAGCTCTGAGTCAGGTTTTTACGTTCCAAAAGATTTACAAAGTTACTAATTGGTATTTTTGCGTGTGATAAATAAAATGTCATTACAACAGCCATATGAAGGCCCGTACAAAGTTATCGAGAGAGATAAAAAATGTTTTAAAATTTATAAAGATCGAAATATTATAACTGTCCCTATTGATCGTTTTAAGCCCGCTATTACAGAAAATGTTAGTGGTAATTCAACATATAAGAATAGACGTGTAACTTTTAGTTTATTAGATGTTAATATTTTTCGAAGGGGCAGTGATGTGGATACTATATAATTAAACACTTTATAAATTTTTGTATTTAAGTTTTCTATGAAATTTATTTTTTTTTTATCTATTATTGTTTCGTAACTTTAAATAAAGACTTTTTCTCCCCTTATATAAAATAAATTATTTTATTTAATAAATTTCAATATAATTCGAAGTATCCATAAGGAAAATACGAATACTCGTCACAATTAAAAACAATACATCCCTTCTTCTGCAGATGTGGTAATTAATGTATAATTATTTTGGGAAATAACAATGAGTATCTTCACATTTGAATGTGGCCAAATTCTGCCATCCTCAAATGTTCATTGTGAGCAGACAACTATAAATTATTGTTAGATAAATTTATCAAAGCAATTTTTGGTTTTGAAAAATTCTTAAAGACAGCGAAAAATATAACTATTTATTCATCAACTACAGCTGCGCTGACAGTTTTAACTTGTTTAGTATAAAGCCTACAATACACGGCACGCCACTTGCGTATGTGGCGATGACGTCACGGGAATTTTCAGCATGTTGGTTGCATTTTTTAAAATTACTATGTAGTAGTGGCTAAATGCCGTAAAATTTTTAGAGTATTTTTTTCCAAAATACAAGTGTGGCACATTTACCCGAATCGAACACATTTTCTGAGGCAGCACATCTGTAAGCATGTGAATACACAGAGAAAAAACTGCCTAATAGAATCAAGAAGTTTTTCTCTGTTTTTAGGCTAAGGGATATTCCAGCAGAGAGAAGCGAAGATTTTTCCATAGAGATTTCTTATTATTTTTATGTGATAAATCTTATTAATTTTATCAATAAGAAAACCACATAAAATCAAGAAGAAATCTTGTTGATTCTATTAGGTTTTCTTATAAACTGTAAACTATAGGGATTTCTTATTGATTTCATTAGGTTGCCTTATTGATTTTTTTAAAAAGGTTTTCCTTACACAGAAAAAAATATCATCAAAATGCAACCAACAAAACAAATTGTTATTATATAATTTAAATTCAAACAAATATTTAATTAATATAACAACTTAAGTTGTTGATATAACAAACAATGATTTTTTTTCAACAAACTGGCTCAATTATATGTTTTGTTGTATATGAAGCCAAAATTCAACAATTTGTATGATACATATGGTTGTGTATATATACTTTGTAGGTAAGTACATATATGATATTTAAATACATACGCGCTTATTTAGTTCTTGTGTGTCTATTTTTCCATTTTATATTGTAAAGGAAGAGCATAAGTTAAACCGCCTAGTAACATAAATGTTGAACTTTTTCCTTCTTATTCAGCATTTTCAACGTACTTTTTTATACATACTACATAAATACATAAGTTTTACACGTATACAATACATACATTTTACACGCATACAACACAATCAATCAAAATTAACAACAACAACAGCACAATAGTATGTTGTACCGATCAACAAGCAAGACAAACACCAACACACTTAAATAACAAATTATTTCTCATTTAATTTTTATCTCTGCTCTAAACATTTTAAACTTAATTTCAAGTCACAGTTTGCTTTAGACAGTGGTCGTGCTTGGTGGTTAATTTTTGTGCATAAATTATTATAATCTCTTAAGAGATTAATACATATACAATAAATATAAGAAAAAATAAAAATGGCAAGTAATACCATAAATTGTTTTATATGCAGCAAGCTTTTTATGTGTCCAAGGGAATTATTTAAGCATTTAAGCTCTTGCCGCTTTGTTAGGGACAGTGATTTATATCAATGCACTTTTTCAACATGTTTTCAAAAGTTTTCTTTTAAAAGTGCATTCAAAAGACACGTTTTCAAACATTTTGAAAAAGTTGGTGAACCTATTGGAACACCCTCTAGCTCCAAAAATAATATTACCTACAACGAAGTAGAGGGTGAAAAAAACTCTAATACCAAACTCGATTTTCCTGAATTTGCATCAAATGTACAATATAGTAATTCCGATGATGTAGAAAACGTTGTTTTCGAGGAAAACAATAGTTCCTACAATGATAGCTTTAAGACGTTGTGTACTCAGTATAAAAAACCCTCTGGATTTCAATTAGTATGTACAACTAACATACATATGTATATTTAGTAATTTGAGTATGTTAATACATAAGTTTTTATTTGTTTTCAGGTTTCTTTAGACTTCCAACTGAAGTTTTCCCTTTCAAATGACTTAAAAAAGAAATGGGTGGACTATGGAGGAAAGCTTTTCAATTTGTTGCAGTCCAAAATTTCTGCAACTATTATCTCAACTTTATTAAGTCAAATTAGCAGCAGTAACGAAGGTAAAGCTACAGCAAATTGTTAAAAAATTGCGTTTGAAATTATGCTACATAAAATTTTATTTTTTAGAGTCAAAAATATTTGCTTCATTTTGGTTTCTGCACCATATGTTTCCGCCACCACTGTCAGTTGTAACAGAGCCAAATGGGTCGAAGCAGCGAAAGAAATATACTATTTCTGACTCTCAACAATCATTTGCCCTGATTGGCAAAACCGCTGAGGAAGTAGAAGCAAAGTTTAATTTGCTAAAGCTGCAGTCAGTATCCATTCAACCAATCCTATTAGTAGTGGGAGATGTAACAAACATTAAATCCATTAATGTATATTTTGATGGAATACGCTACCCCATCATGAGTTCCCTGTCCGCCGTGGACATATTATTTAAAATTATATTTTTATTCAATTTGGAATTTCCTAAACAGTCCGAACTTTTTTACTTGTTCATTCAAATTTTTTTCTATGGAATCCCAAATACCAAAAAAAATGTAAAAGTTTCCACATTTATAAGTGAACTTTTAAATTAAATTAAAAAATAATAAACTTTTTACCTATTCATTCAAGTTTTTTATATGAAATCCCAAATACAAAAATGTCAAAGTTTCCAGATTTATAAATAAGTTAATAAAATAAATTAAAAATATTAAAAAATATAACAACATTTTATTGGAACATTAAAAAAAAGGTAATTGTTAATAAAAAATAAAAATTTATTATTAATAAAAATTTTATTTAAAAATCCTCTATTTTCAACAATACAAATTGTTGACACAACAACAAATTTAATTAAAAACAAGATTTTAGTCAACAATAAATATTGTTGATATTACAAAATATTTAATTAAAAAAAATTTTTTTCCAACAATATTAATTGTTAATACAACAAAAAATTTAATTAAAAGAAAATTTTAGTCAACAATTAAAATTGTTGATATAACAAAATAGTTAATTGGAAAAATTTTTTTTTCAACAATATAAATTGTTGATATAACAATAAATCTAATTGAAAAAAAGAAATTAGTCAACAAAATATATTGTTGATATAACAAAATATATAATTGAAAAATTTTTGCTCTCATGTTACAATTTTATTAATTGTATTTACAAATATCGTTGTAGGTTCAAAATCAATTAATTATTTAAATGATATAACAAAAAAATTAATTGTATTTACAAATCTTTTTTTTCTGTGTTATTGATTTCATTAGCTTCCTATATGATTATGTGTAAAGCATCTTATTAATTTTTTTAATAAGGAAATCTTTTTGGTTTTATTAGGTTTCTTGTTATTGCATATCTATAAATAAACATAGAGAAAATTTTTTCATGATCTTTATCGTTTTTGTATAATCATGTTTGTACAATAGTTTCAATGCGGATTCAAGCTGCCTATTAGCATATTGGCTAGAGTGTTTGTCTATCAGTCAGAAGGTTGCTGGTTCAATACTTGTCTCCTCTCAAGTAAATAATATGTCTGTATGGTGAGTTAATTAAGAATATAATATAATATAATATTTATGTATGTATAAATAAATAACATCTACTACATACATACATATATGGTATAGAATTTAAATGAAAATACATAACTACAAAGAATAAAGACATAAAAAGTTTTTTATTAGGTCGCCTGATACAAACAAGTAGGAATCCTTTTTGAAAAAATCAATAAGATAACCTAATAAAAACTACAAGATTTCTTCTTGATCTTTTCAAAAAGATTTTCCTTATTAAATTAATAAGATTTCCTTATTGGAAAAAATCATATACATAGATATCTTATGAATTTTGTTCTATTTTATGAGGTATTCATTAGGCAATGTTTTCTGTGTGCATCTACATGTACATATCTTACTAGTACACGGCATGTAGCAAATGTAGATTTGTGATGACGTCAAAATTACGTCAGAACCACATGCATATGTGGTTTTTTACATGCCGTGTACTATAGGCTTAACATTACCATATTGCCGTATTGCAAAAGACATGCTTTTTATACTTTTGAATTTTGCAAACTATGTAATAAATTTGATTTACACACAAACAAAAATTACAATCTTGCCAACCCATATTAAACTTTAAAACTGTCCCAGATTTCTTTCTACTGTCATCCCCAATTTGAAAATTTTTATCCCCGAAATTCCCTAAAAAGTAATTTGACTATCCCCAAAAATCCCTACTAAAAATAATACTATTTTAATTTATTTGATTATTTTCTTACTAATATTTTATTTGCACAGCGGTTCATATTATTTGTACACATGGTTTATATTTAAATATGTATATGTATATAAAATCTTAAAAGATTAAATTAAGCAATTCGAACTGAATTTTGTTTCTAATTTTAGTTTTTATTGAGTTCCTTGCCGAAAAAAACTCGTTCAACGCAAGCGTTGCTCCTTGATACACAAAGTACATTTTAAATCATTACGGCATCTTGATATGAATAAACTTATACCCAAAAGATGTTTGAGTTGTTACAAATATATAAAATTTTAAAGAACTAATTGCCACATAACTTGGAAGTTATATACGTGTAAACCAAAAAATCAGCTGATGAGCAATCTCGCCAATACGAGTACCTGTTCGATATGTCTTGTAATAAACCTTGTTTAAGTCTTGCCAACAACAAATGTTAAAAACGAGTTCATTGTTACCAGTAACAATTTTTATTTGAAGCGTTTTTGATAACATTTTATACTATTTATGAAATAAAAATTGGAAAATGTATTAAAATTAAAATAATCTAAGAAATAAATGAAAAATGTTAAGTAAAATACAAATCCCCATAAAATCCCCAAAATATAAAAATTATCCCTAATGAATTCCTCAATCCCCAAACCAAAATTTGTATCCCCATTTGCAAAAAAAATCCCCGATTTGGGGATAAATCCCTAATCTGACAACTCTCTGACATTAAATCTCCGATTATGTATGTACATATGTAATCAATCATCACTTTTTCCGCAGGCTGATTTCCCTTCGCCCTTGTTTACTACCAAGGGTTAAAAAATGTATATCGGATACGTTACACTTTACAATAAAGTGTGGTAAGAGAGTATCGTAGCAACTATTAGAGGCACAACAAATGCCAGGCATACTCTTGCACACTTTCCACAAATTTATTCTAATGAATTTAGATTCCAATATAAGAATGGACACAATTATTCCTTTTTATTTTTTTATTTTTGTTCTAAAAATGTTTAATGTTGAATAAACGCTCTATTAAATTTTATTACCAGGACGGTGGTGTTTTATATCCACTGGAATATTTTTATATTATTATAAGGTATTTTTTTATTAATACACGTACTTTGTACAACGTCAATAATTATTTTGCCATAGGTATCAGCATTTCTGTAAACGGCATTTGCAATATTTTTACTTTGCAGCAGGAAAATATGTTTTTATAATTGTATTACAAAATACATACTAGCTACATATGTACATATCGATGGTCACCAGTGCAGCCAGATTAGGGATTTGTTCCCAAAATGGGCATTTCGCCTCTCATTTGCGGACAGAATTTCGTAGGGAGGGATTTGAGGGCTTTTCATTTTGAGTTATAATATCACTTTGTCTTATGTTTTATCTGAATACAATATTTACGTTTATGGGTTATCTTCTAATTTTAAATATTATTTTAAAATAGTATTAGCACTTAATGAGTTTAATTTGCATGTACAGGATAAAAATTTATCGTGAATGTTGACATTAAATAATTAAGTACTAGCAACATTTCTGTTTTTAAATATATTTTAGGTTAGTGTGGCAATCACTGGGGGTCTCCGCGCGCAATAATCTTGGAAATAATTATATTCTTATCTGTCAAATTCTATTTCCAATACGTGTGGACCGCAGAAACATTTATTTGCAAATAAATTGCGAAATAATTGTTCATACTTATTTTCAAGAAATATTGTTGAACATGAGGTGTCAAATTTAATAAACATTTGTGGTTTCTGTGAATTTAACAAAAGAAACTAGTGCCAGTGGTAAAAATACATCATTTTTAATATATACTAAACTAAATGTAGATAAAATAGTTTTATATCAAATTAAATAAATTAAAATAAACACCAAAAACATCTATCCATGCACAGTAAATTTTTTAAATTTGTGTCCAATAACACAATACGTGGTCTATAGCTTAGAACATAAGCCTGTACATGAACATTTTTGTACTGTTATTCTCCCGAAGTTATTGCTTATGTTCATTCTATTTAATGAAGATGGTAATACTACAAAAATAAATATGTAAATAGGCAAAACCGTCCTCGCAGCTGTAGCGAGTTTAAAGGCTCAGTTAGCTGACTGTAATGGAATGTAACTGCAACGCTAGGAAAGAGCTGATCGATATTGTTATGCGAAAAGTAATGTACAGATTCCTACATTCCGGTGTAATTTCTATAACCATTTTCATTACTTTTCACATAACAATATCGATCAGCTGTTTCCTACCGTGTCAGTTACATTCCATTATAGTCTGCTAACTGAGCAAGCATATGTACGGTTCAAAAAAATCTCTTTTGTACTTTGTTAAAAAATTAAAACAGATAAATCAAATTGGTTAAATGTGTTTGCCATTCACTGAGCTTATGCAGCTCACAAGTGGCAAAATCAATTCCCAGTTCTATCGAATTTATTGTTAAAGAGTTGTACAACAATTTCTCGCACTCGAAGGCTTAAGTACAAACAAATATTCGATTTAATTAATTTAGGTGTAGACTCAAATAAATTTTAGAAACTTGTACAACTATCAAACACTAGATGGTTCTCTTATGGAAAAGCTGCGCAAAGAGTTTTGGAGCAATGGATTAAGTTGCAGCATGATTTTGAAATGATATCAAGCAACAATATTGACAAACTATTTTTGAGGAAAAAAATTAGGAATTTTCTTTTGAAATGGTGATTTTTTAAGGACAAGATGTTTTCAATTGGGGACAAAAAGCAAAATTTTTCTGGCAGCACTGATGGTCACAAGTAGAAAAGCCTTAACTCGTATTTTCAGGAAATTGAGTTTTTGAACGATTCCAATATATTTCACATAAAAACACATCGTCACAAAAATTTATTGCAATAGTATAACAAATAACGCTCTTGCAAGCAGTTGCACAAGCAGTTGTACTGTTTTTTTATTATGTTTTTAACTTCTCTTCTAAAGTTACAGTTATTTGAGTTAGGGCTTTTCTACTTGCGACCAACGATATGCAGATAACAAACATTTCTAAAAGAATAAATAACCTTAAACTAACTTTAAGCTTACTCTTTCGCAACTAGTATTGGTTGACACTTGGATTACTTTTTACTCGACTGCGCGACGCAAAGAAGGGTATTGTGCTTATCAGCCTATGTATGTACATATGTATGTATGTACATGTGTGTGTTCCTTTGCGGCAATATATAAACCGAACACCTGGACCGATTTGATGATTCTTACATTAATCGATTTGTCTTAGTCAAAACTCAATATGGCGGCCAACAGAAGCCATTTTGTATATACGAAAAAAAAATAAAAAGTCGGCGATCTATATTGAAATGGGTATTATTCGACATGTATTTTAAAATCTCTTATAATTTTTAATTTCGAATTACCATTTAGGATACCTAACGGCTCAAAGTTGGTTGCAGTCGGAGTATTTATTTTTTTTATAACTACTTGTCTATGGAGGCAACTAATTATTTTAACATTGCGATGCCCTAGACGGCAGTCAATTGTCCGACTCTGCATTACTTCTCAACTAACTTAGCCGACTGTAACGCAATGTAACTGTAATGTAGGAAACAGCTGATCGATATTTTTATATGAAAAATATGTTAGGTTACAATACATCTCTATAACCATTTCCATTACTTTTCACAGAACAATATCGATCAGCTGTTTCCTACTGTTACATTACATTACAGTCGGCTAACCGAGCCTTTAAAGCTAACTACCTAAAAGTTCACGTTAACAGCATTCAAAACGAGTTCGCTAGAAAATGAGTTTGAAGTTTTCAAGTTCCGCACAACTTAATGGAATATGAAAATATTATTTTTCTCTAAAGAGTTGAGTAAACAAGATATTTGTATAAAATTTTTACACAATATGAAGAACGATATGAGGAATGATTCTGCATCACTAAATCCAAAACTCAATTTTTTGAGTTATCACCTTGTCTGAGTAAATGAGCGTTATTTATGCATATGTTTTCAAAATAAAATGATTTATTGAACAATTTTAATATGTTTTGTTTTAATTTCGTTTTGCAAAATCAAAAATTTACTAAAAACTTATCTATTAAGGATACACATATTTACATAAAAACTAAAATACATACATACTTATGCTAGGAACACTACTGGGACGAACGACAAATTTTGCGGTCCAAACTTTCGTCATAAAAAATAAAACACATTTGTTCAGTTCTCGTTGAACCTTCATAGTGAACAGGCGTCTTAAGGTACGGTTACATTGGGAAAACATTTGCATGAAATCTGGGGGGTTATTATGTAATTCGATTCGAAAAGAAAACTTTTCGAATGTGTATGTTATTAACATTACAATTCGAAAGCATTTCCGTTCGAATCGGATTACATAATAAACCCCCTGATTTCCCACATTTCCATAAAATTTTTTCAAAACTAAAGAGACTTTGTTTGGTGGCCACACTAATCAAATTGTTTTGACCATTTTTGTTTGAGCAAACACCCATCAAATAGTCTTATGTGCAAACATGGGAAAAAATATTTTCTGTGCGGTCACACTTACATACATATGTCATAAAATATATTTAATCAAAATGTTTAATCAAATTGCCAAAATTTAAAAACTTTATTTCCCAGAAATTTTAGTATAAATTTGTCACGGAAAATTTTTAAGATTTCGTTGCGCTATATTGTGCTCGGTCATAATAATGGAAGATTTTGATTTATGTGAAATATTAGTGTTAAGCTGTGGAGCAGCATCATTATAAATGTTGGAGGAGGAAGAGAATGAAAAGAAAAAAGGCAATAGAAGAAGGAAGCTGTACCAAATTACTGTTGGAGCTACGATCTGAGTCGCCAAGCCTGTATCATAACTTCCTGATAATAAACTCAACCGATTTTGATTATTTGGTAAGCACCTATTCAACTAAAAAGCGACATTACATAAAAATATGTAAGTCTTTAATAATTTATAGCTAAAATTAGTGACACCACTCATAATAAAAAAACAACAAGGTTTCGGGAGCCAATTTCCCCATCCGATCGTTTGGCAGTTACTCTTCGATATCTTGCAACTGTAGAGAGTTTCAGATCGCTACAATATGTTTTCCGCATTCCTCACAACACTATTTCAGCAATAATTTAAATTTTCTTGAATTCTATTCCATGCGCAGTCTCGATAAGCACATTCCCGCTTCCACACTCTATATAAGCTTGTAAATATCTTGCTCGCACCATTCTTTAAAAACTTTCGGCTTATTTCGAGGGTTTTTTATTGTCGGCTCGCTGGGTGTTTCAATGTTCTAAAAAAAAAAGTAATGAATAAAAACACATTATATAGTTTTTTCAAAGATTTACACACTTACCTCTTCGATTTCTCCTAACTCCAAGAAATCTTCCACATTCTAAAAAATAATTAATTAGCAAATGTTGCTACACTCGTCCATACGTTTTTACATACATATCAAGAGCAGAAGGGAACTGGGGATACGGGCGCCGATTAAAATTTTAAATTTTGCTGAAATTTGTGTGAAATTTCCAAGAATTCTATAAAATTTTGCTGAAATTTGTCTGAAATTTGAGAAATTGTGTTTTCGGTGCGCTTTGATGTTTTTTTTGTTTACATTAAGTTTTTTTGTTTACATTAACTGTTTTTGTTTATATTAAGTGTATGTATGTTTGTATGTATGTATGTATGACCGTGGGAACTTGTGCGCGGAATATTTTGTGGGAATACATTAAGGGGGTTTAAAGGTTTGAAGCCTTTATATGTATATGATTTTGTAATGCTGACGGGAAAACATCTTTATTTTTTTCAAATGCCGACGGGAAAACATGTTTATTTTTTTCGAATGCCGACGGGAAAATATGTTTACTTTTCCTAATGCCGACGGAAAATTTGTGGGTGTGTCTAGCTGTAGGAATTGAAGTCTGGCTGTGCTTGGTGGAGGGCGGGGTGTGTCTAGATTGTGAGACCTTAAGGCTGACCGTGATTTGGGTAGGTGAGGGTGTTTTGTAATATGTAACCGTGGGAATTCGGTGACGTTTATGCTTGTTGGAATTTAAACCAAGCTGTGCTTGGTGGGGGGCGGGGTGTATTTGAGGTAGATCGACTGGTGGAGGGCGGGGAGTTGTTGTAATATGTATCCGTGGGAATCTGTGTACATGTATGTATGTCTGTAAGAGTTTAAGGCTGTCTGTGATTTATGAAAGGCGAGGTGAGAGTGTTCATGTAATACGTATCCGTGGGAATCTGTGTCTATGTATGTTCGTAGGAGTTTAAGGCTGATTGTGAGTTGAGGTGGGGGAGGGTGTTGTTGTGATAGATAGATAGAATTTGCCTATGTCTGTGTGTATGTATGTATGTATATGTATCAGTTTAAGGCTGTCCTTGATTTGAAGTAGGCGGGGGGTGTTATTGTAATATGTATCTATAGGAATTTGGGTGTTTATATGTCTGTAGGAATTTTTGTGCATGTATGTCTGTAGAAGTTTAAGGCTGAACGTGATTTGGATTGTTGAGATTGATCGATTGTATGTGGCCTTGAGAATTTGTGCATGTATATCTCTAGGACATTTAAGGCTTATCGCGATTTATGAAGGGCGAAGTGTTCATGTAATATATAACCGCGCAATTTGTGTGTATATCTGTAGGAGTTTAAGGCTGATCATGATTAATGAGAGGTGAGGTGAAGGTGTTCATGTATATGTATCCGTATTTGTGTGTATGTATGTCTATATAAGTTTAAGGCTGATCGTGATTTAGGTTGTTGAGATTGATAGATTGTATGTTACCTTGAGATTTTGTGTATGTATATCTGTAAGAACTTTAGGCTGACTGTGATTTGTTAGGGGAGGGGCGTTGTTGAAATAGGTTTAATTTTTCGTAGATGAATTTTAGTATGTGTTTGTGTATGTGATTTTCTCACCCTAGTATTTATATGTACGTAGAAATAAATTATTTCTCATATGAACATTTTTTGCTAGAAAATATTATCATATATCTGAACTTCCCTAATCCTAGTATGTTTTTCATATAGGAGGATGAGATTGCTTTTTATTTATCAAGCTTAAATTTGTCCAGTGTTAAAGTCTGTCGGTCAGAAATTTGTTTATATTTGTATAAATATTAATTTCAGATTTTGCAAAATTCTTGTGTACGATCGTGGGGATTTTGTGTGCGTATGTGTGTATGCGCGATAGAGTTTGACTGGTCTGTGATAAGTTTGTTTATTTAAGTACATTTGTCTTCTTCGACTTTCGTCTTAAAGAGTCAATAGCTTGGAGAACGGTTTGTAAACGGCACTGAGTAAATCTTTATATATATATATCAGTCCACTTATATGAACCATTAATGCTAAATTCTTAACACATAATTCCTTTGGATGATCTATTAAATCATTCTACTATTGATGCTTTCATATTAAGTAATGTTTAATCTTCTACTTATGCATGAATTTTCCAGTGTCTATTAAAAAATTTTTTACAATCATCCATTTGTAAGTTTTTTGGTACTCGTAACATTTCAAAAATATTTTCCACAGCCTAGGTTTTTGCGAGTGCAACTTTTATTTTCAACGGTATTGACCATAGAAACTTTGAGAATGAATCATTTACAGTCTACAATAATCAATAATTTCTACTTTCTGTAGAATATTTTTCCATTTCACCTAAATCAGCTCCATAAAAGATCAACTATTCCTTTCATTACATATCTACAATGCACAAACAATTTTCGAGATTTATTATAGAGTTCGTTTACTAAATTTCTTATTAAAGACATTGAGTTGTTTTAAAGATTTTTTGGGGAGTGTTGTGATCTACTTGATGCACTTTCAGCTATTTATACTATCATATAGTTAATTTTCCAATCTATAAATTTTATCGTCCAGCTTTTCAATTTGTTTCTTCAAAAGATGATTTAATTTTTAGTATGTGTTTTTCAATTTTATAACTATTTTCAATCTCTAATTGTTCTTCACGTTGTACTCCATCAATTTGCATATTAATATATTCTTGAATTATATTAATTCCTTAAGCTGTATTATTAATTTGTCGTATAACTTATCGATTTGAGTTTCCAGAAACAATTTACTGATAACATCATTCTCCGTCAGTGAATGATGATGATTCTCTTTCCATGTATTAGTAGAAATTATATATTTTATATAGTTTTCAAAATCAAATTTCTCATAGTATTTCCATGTTTTATTGTCAATCATTAAAGAAAATAAAGCTACTATTAGAGCTTATATTTGACCATCAACTTGTATTTTATCTTCATTTAGTTTTAGGTTACTATCACCAAATTTTCATTCATTATTCAAATCTTGATGTGGGCCATAGTTTGTATCTAATTCATTTCTTCCTTCCAAGACTGATAAGTCAGTATAAGTATCTTCTGTATTGGAAGTCTGTGAGTAAAAATCATCATCATCATCGTCATCATCATTCTCATTATTAGCATCATTAAACAAGATGGTATTATCGAATATTGTTCCTTCTGCTAGTTTCTTTGATGTACTTGTCTCTATCTTGACTGATGTTTTTTCAGGTTTAAAACTTGTATTATTTTCAACTTCTGTCTTCATTTTAGTTTCTTCTTTTATGGGAATTCTTTTAATTTTTTTAGAACTATTTATGAATTCTTCGAGTGGTTCTGTTATAGGTTTAAATGTATCTCTTAGTTGTTCACGTGTATCTATTTCACCAGTTTTTATACTACGAAGCTTTTTCTTCAAGACATTTCTTGTCAACACCAACTGTTTTAAAATTATCTCATCCATGTTTAGTAAATAAGAGGTATCAGCTATTAGATCAGGTATCAGCTATCAGGACCTGGTCTGGTTTTCAGATCAGCTTATCAGGACCTGATCTGGTTTTCAGATCAGCTTATCAGGACCTGATCTGGTTTTCAGATCAGCTTATTAGGACCTGGTCTGGTTTTCAAATCAGCTTATTAGGACCTGATCTGGTTTTCAGATCAGCCTCATCTGGTTTTCAGATCAGCTTATTAGGACCTGGTCTGGTTTTCAGATCAGCTTATTAGGATCTGGTCTGGTTTTCAGATCAGCTTATTAGGACCTCATCTGGTTTTCAGATCAGCTTATCAGGACTTCATCTGGTTTTCAGATCAGCTTATCAGGACCTGGTCTTGTTTTCAGATCAGCTTATTAGGACCTGGTCTGGTTTTCAGATCAGCTTATTAGGACCTCATCTGGTTTTCAGATCAGCTTATCAGGACCTCATCTGGTTTTCAGATCAGCTTATCAGGACCTGGTCTTGTTTTCAGATCAGCTTATCAGGACCTGGTCTGGTTTTCAGATCAGCTTATCATGACCTGGTCTGGTTTTCAGATCCGCTTATCAGGACCTCATCTGGTTTTCAGATCAGCTTATCAGGACCTGGTCTGGTTTTCAGATCAGCTTATCTGATTCAGATTGGGTTATCAGTTTACAAGTAGCTGGCCATTTATAACATTTAGATGAATGCAGTTTAAGGTCAGATGAAAAACGAAAAAGTAAACTTTTATGTAGTCAAATTCTCTTTTTTTCTATAACGATCATCGTTTAATTCAATATCGTTGCTTATTAACAAAATCCATATTTATCCTTCCAACATGCTTTATATTTGTCTCATCTCACTTAAACATTATAATTACATTATGATTATCTACTATCAAATGTTTGGTGATTCTGGTATAAGTTTGACATCAGCATAATGCATCAACATTCTTATCTCACTCCATACAAAAATATGTTTCTCACATGTAATATCGTTAAATATCATATCGGAATTACTTTTAGCTTTGTTAGGAGAAATAACAGATTCAGTATCTGTAAATGTGTAATATCCCGTGCCTTTAATTAATGAAATTATGTAATTTCTTTAAGTATCCATATTTAGGTTGATAGAGAGATTTTGAGTATTAATATGTAGATGTTTTAAAATTTTAGTCCATTAAGACTTTTTAGCAAGCCAATCATAACATATTATTTTTTATTTTATTTTTTTTACAATTTGACAGACCAACTATTTTTGCGCAAATAAAATTTGTTAGAGGGGAACTATGACTTGTTTTTGAACTAACGTTTAATGATTCATCAATATTTCGTACCATCCTATATTTATGTTGTTTCACTAACCACATTTGTGTAACTAAATGCATTTTATAAATATTATCTCTTATTATAAAAAATAAAATAATACAACTGGAAGGAAGAATTGAATTAGATACAAACTATGGCCCACATCAAGATTTGAATAATGAATGAAAATTTTGTGATAGTAACCTAAAACTAAATGAAGATAAAATACAAGTTGATGGTCAAATATAAGCTCTAATAGTAGCTTTATTTTCTTTAATGATTGATAATAAAACGTGGAAATACTATGAGAAATTTGATTTTGAAAACTATATAAAATATATAATTTCTACTAATACATGGAAAGAGAATCATCATCATTCTCTGACGGAGAATGATGTTATCAGTAAATTGTTTCTGGAAACTCAAATCGATAAGTTATACGACAAATTAATAATACAGCTTAAGGAATTAATATAATTCAAGAATATATTAATATGCAAATTGATAGAGTACAACGTGAAATACAATTAGAGATAGAAGATAGTTATAAAATTGATAAAATACATACTAAAAATCAAATCATCTTTTGAAAAAACAAATTGAACAGCTGAACGATAAAATTTATAGATTGGAAAATGAACTACATGATAGTATAAATAGCTGAAAGTGCATCAAGTAGATCACAACACTCTCCAAAAAATCTTTAAAACAACTCAATGTCTTTAAAAAGAAATTTAGTAAACGAACTCTATAATAAATCTCGAAAATTGTTTGTGCATTGTAGATATGTAATGAAAGGAATAGTTGATCTTTTATAGAGCTGATTTAGGTGAAATGGGAAACTATTCTACAGAAAATAGAAATTATTGTTTATTGTAGACTGTAAATGATTCATTCTCAAAGTTTCTATGGTCAATACCGTTGAAAATAAAAGTTGCACTCGAAAAAACCTGGGCTGTGGAAAATATTTTTGAAATGTTACGAGTACCAAAAAACTTACAAATGGATGATTGTAAAAAATTTTTTAATAGACACTGGAAAATTCATGCATAAATAGAAGATTAAACATTACTTAATATGAAAGCATCAATAGTAGAATGATTTAATAGATCATCCAAAGGAATTATTTGTTAAGAATTTAGCATTAATGGTTCATATAAGTGGATTGATATATATATATATATATATATATAAAGACTTACTTAGTGCCTAAAATAGAAAAACTCATCTCACTATTAAAATGTTTGCAATTAAAGTTAACTCAACAAATGAGGAAAAGGTGGAAAATACAGTATACAGTAATGTGAAGATATAGAAAATGTTGGATTTTAATGACAATATAAATAAAATTAAAAAGGAATAAGGGGCCATCCATATATTACGTAACGCCCTTGGGGGGGGGGGGGGGGTTCGAGTTTTGGTATGATTTGTTACGGGGGGGTAGGGGGGGTCTGTAAAATTGTTAAGCTATATTTACACGATTGAAGGCATTTTGAAGTCTTATCAAAATTTTGAAAATTTATTTTGATGCTCTATTTACACGTTTCAAAAATTTTATCAAAATATTCTTTCAATATGTTTCAAAATCTTTTGATGAAAATTTGATCAAAATTTGTTGAAGCTAATTTACACTATTGGTAAATTTTTTATATTGAAAAACTTACTTTGATCAGCTGTTTTGCTTCTTTTGTGAAATAGTTTATTACAAAAAATAATTTATTATTATTAAAAAAAACAATTAATAAATATGGACGACGACAGTATCATCATAGTATCAACATTTTTAATATTGGAGGAAGAAGTTGCTGATAAAAATGCAAAAAACAGAAGAAAACAAAGGGAACATTGGGTTCGACCTTTTCTTTCGGAAGGTAATGGTATTTATGTCTCTTTTAGGGAGCAACTGAAAAGGAATGATCCAGACCTCTACAAAAACTTTGTACGAATGTCACCAGACAATTTTGAGTATTTGCTTAATCTCGTCACCCCATTAATAGAAAAGGCCAATACTAATATGCGATACATAAGTAGCGCCACCTTGTCCACTTTTGGAGGTATTAATTTTTTTGTGTTCCGCCTTCAATATATAATGCATTTAAATGTGATCAAAACATACAAAAAAAAAAACAACTTACATTATAGCGAGATCGCACAGCGTTAAATTGTGCTTTGCAGTCAGCTATGCAATGGTTCGTTGCAGCAGCAATTTCGGACCAGCACTTCTCCTTTTCATTTCGGTTTCTGTACCCATCAATATTAAAATTCCAAATCGGTTCGCGTACTTCAACCATTTCGATGAACAGTCTCAGTTCATCTCCTGTCCACTTTTTCTGTTGCTTGCGATTGTTGCGCAAGTTATCATTTATGGTATTACTTTTAAAAATATTGGTATATTATTCCACAAATATATGTATATCCATGTTATTAAATATGTAATACTTACCAATTCATATTAATTTACTAATTTTAATTCTATTTTACGAAATTCATTTGAATTGCAATTTGCCGCAACAAGCACCACAATAAACACAGCTGATATGTATTGAATCAAAAGAATGAACATGATGTCAAATTATTTATAGTTATCAATATTGCCAGATGCGATTTTGATACTTATTTACACGGCGTCAATAAAATCTTCAAAAGTTTTGTTCAATAAATTTTGATCAACAAGATTTGAAGAAATTTTGTTGTTTACACGAGTTTAAAGCATTTTGAAGAGAAATTTTGAAGAAAATTTCAATAGTGTAAATCTAGCTTTACGTAACATAAATTTTACTAATTTCGTACAAAAACACTTCGATTTTTCATTTATTTATGTATTTAATTTATCAAAGAAATACATAATAAATCAAGAATCATGAGTGTTAAATGGATATAAATATATGCATATACATATGTACATAAATACATAATTGTTATTATTTATATTTTGCAAGCTTATTTGATTTTTGTCTACGCACTGTGTTAGTCTAACAGAAAATAAAAATAAAGTATTCGAATTCCCGAAAATTCGTCCATTCTCAATTACTTGCATTTTCCCATAAATAAAATAAATAAATGAATAAATCCTAAACGAAACTTAAGAAAATGCCATAAAAATATTTGTATATTAGTTTGTAATAACTAAATAAAGAAATTTACTTCAATTCAAACAAAAAGTTATTTAAAAATCCATACATATGTATGTGTATGAATTAAATTAAATTTTTTTTTAAATAAAAACTTAAAACAATTAAAATTTTTTTAAAGTTCTTGTTACGTTATTGTGAGGGGGGGGGGTCTAAGAATTGTTACGATCTGTTACTGGTGGGGAGGGGGGGGGTCAAAAATCGGAAAAAATGGCGTTACGTAATATGTGGATGGCCCCTAATGTAGTTTGTCATGGTTTTTTGTTGGTCTGTATGAAATATTGTGAAAACGTAAGTGTTCAAAATGAAGTTTAACACAGAGCAACATTCACAACACAGAGTAAAAGTTGTACATTTTCCATTTCGAAAGCAGTAGCACACAAAAATGTAAAAATGTGAATCTGGGCTTATTATAGTAGATCTTCACTCTGTTAATTTCTATGGCTATCAGATCTTTAGAAAATATAGATAAACTAAGCAAATTGGACTTTGATATCTAATCTTTAAGAATGTACATATGTATGAATGGGTATTAAACAAACTTACTGAATAAATATAGACTTCAACTAGAATCAAGCTGAAGCATGCATAAATTGTAAAATGTAGTGTAAACAAATCTTACTTTATATCTGTATTTGAATGAGTATCAAAAAAATTTTGAGAAAAAAATATTGGAAGCATGCTGAAGCATGCATAAGTATTAGGGAATTCCCAGTCCTGGGTCAATTAAAATTGTGAAATTTTGAAATTTTAATTACCCAAATTTTAAAATACTTGGAAATTTGTGAAATTTGGTACCTACGAGGGTTGTTCAATAAATGAGTCCGATTTTTTGTTTACATAAGGAGTTTTTTGTTTACATAAGGAGTTTTTTTATTATTACTACATACGAGGGCGGTTCAATAAGTCAGGTTTTTTATGACCGTGGGAATTAATATGTATGTATGTTTGTGGGGTGGATTAAGGGGTTTCATAAGATAAGTATATATGACAACTGGAAAATCATGAAAATGATTTTCCTAATACCAGCGGGAAAATCATGAGATGATTTTTCCTAATACCAATGGGGGGGAGTTGTGAAACTTAACTTTTCCTAATGCCGACGGTAATGCATGATAATTTTTCCTAATGCCAACCGCAATGCATGATTAATTTTTTCAAATGCCGACGGCAAAACATGATTATTTTTTTCAATTGCCGACGGCAAAACATGATTACTATATTTCTTAATGCCGACGAGAAAATTAATTTTCCAAAGGGAAAATTGCCAGTGTTGCCAGAATGTATAAATTTTTTATCGTAATACTATATCAGTAATATCAGAGAAAATAGATTTGATGACTACTAGGCGATTCTCATATGAATCGTGGGAATGTGTTTGTGTGATTTCCTAACGCTATAAATTGTTTATAAATAAAATAAATTGTTTATAAATAAAATAAATTGTTTATAATAAAATAATTAAATTAATTAATTTAATTTATTTAATTATTTTATTTATTTATTTATAAAATGTTCTCATGTATGTGAACACCCTAATGCTTGTGTGTAGGTGGTCCAGCTTGATTGTCGCTGGTAATTGTATATTGTGTTTATTTTTTCTTCACCTTTTACGTAAATTTTAGAACATCTTGCGTTGGCTTTTAAAAAATTGCAAACGCTATGAAATGAAACTGATCCAGCAGTCCAGCTTAGGTGATGATAGTTTTTTGTTAGCTTTTTTATTGATAAGCATTTAAAATCAAATGGTGGTTTTATAATGAAATTGTTATATTCATAATTGTTGAAAACAATTGCTACTTCTTTTGCGATGAAATCGTTTGAATTAGTTTTGAAACCTTGTACGTCTATAAAAATTATGTTATTTTCCATATTATTCAATTTATAACACTTTTCGAACTTGTCCTTTGATGGGTATATATTCTATTATACGATCATGAATAAGAATGCAGTAAGCGGATGTCTTTGCTGCAATATTAGTTGCTGTTTCAAATTCTATTTTTATATCAATCGGTTCATTATTGAGTGATTCATTCTGATAACTAACATCTAATACAATAATAGGAGCTTTTGTCTTAAACTCTGATGCAGTTAGAAGCGGTTGAGATTCTTTCATACAGTAGCTTTGTTGCAATCTTAGATACATATCATATAGAATTGCATAACGTTCATTTTTAAATTTTATGTTTAGATCATCATACGGGTATGAGACTGAATTTTAAATGTACTTTTAAATTAGTCAAATCATAATGAACAAACTTATTTTCTTGTTGAAAAGCAATCAACTCAAAACGGGGGCGTTCTCTATTTGCAGCCAGTTTAACATTCCAAATATGGTTAGTTCCTGTGTTTAATTGTGGATTAATATGACAATCCCAACTGCGAAATGCCATGGGTATAGAAGCACCATTGTTATTAATTTTAATCATATTCAATTTGCTAAGGTCAGATAATTGAACATGAGGTATTCTCCATAAGATGAGTGAAATTGTAAGTTTAGCTTTTTCAATAGAAACACTCGAGCGTACAAGATCTTCGTCGTTCTTATTGCGCAAGAGTATCATTTTATGTTTTCCATTTAATATAACTTTGTTGTAGTGTTCAGCGAATCCTAGAAGCATTTTTAGAGGTACATAGAAATTGAAAAATCCATTTCCAAGAGTGACATCGTCAATTTTGTTCCATCCAGCATTTTGCATCACATTGCTTTCGTTTGGTGATAGAGAAACCAAGTTCTTTATGGTGCTCGTGGCTCCTAAATATCTTGAATGATCAATTTCAATTCCATTGAGCTCATAGCGAATTTCATCAAATAGATATGCTACAAAGTTTTTTTTAATTTAAAGTTCTCTGAAGAAGAAGATTTAGGGGTATTATCATCGGCAACAAACCCCTCTACATAAATGTAGCTCTCACTGCGTAGCACGTATAAATCTTGATTTTGCATTGAAATTCTGATTTCATCATTATTGTTGTAAGATTGTAAGTATGGTACACACATATGTCCTTTTTGATTATATTCTCATCAGAGAAAGGTTTACCTAAGACATCTCATTTTGTCTTCAATTTAAAATTCCAGGACTTTAGAAAATTTTTATTTGATGTTGTTAGTGCTTTCTGTTGAAGTGGTCGCTTTAATGTTGTTGTTGTTTTTGCTGCTATATTTTTCAATGTATTTGTGTTGCATATTAGCATTATTTAGTTGACCTCAAATGTATTCGTATTATAATTTCCTCACCGTGTTGATCAACTACGCGCAGCGCTAGTGAACTTATCTCTCTGGTGTTCACAGGTAAATAGATGAGATTTCTTGGAACCTCATCTATTTTATAGCCTGGAGGCACATTAATCGGAAATTCATGAAGTGTATGCGATTTGGAGTTATTCATATATGTGTTAATAGCGATACTACTTTCAATTCGCAAGAGATTCAGTTTAAAAATATTAACTGGAAGATCTGAGTAATAATATTTGTTTGGTGTTACGATTTTGCTATTGAATCCTAAAATTTTTCCAATTGTGTTGTCTTTATTAAAATATACAGGATCTTTGGAACTATTAACTTTAACTTGCATTGTATTGTTATTGGCTTCAATAAAAATCTTATTTTCTGGACAGAGTCTTCTGTATTGCTCTTGTATAAAA
Organism: Nowickia ferox; assembly: GCA_936439885.1. Taxonomy (NCBI): domain Eukaryota; kingdom Metazoa; phylum Arthropoda; class Insecta; order Diptera; family Tachinidae; genus Nowickia; species Nowickia ferox. Next base: position 50,868,719 of record OW387023.1, on the reverse strand, counting down.
TCTACAATATCATTCAATTCGTAAGATCCAATTGGCATTTCAATTCTATGTTACCCTATATGAAACATATTGTTGTAGGTGTCTACATTTGGAATGCTGTTGTATGAGTGAAAATCAGTTAGAGCACACTCATATGCACCATGTAATTCAATAGGAGGAAAGTAACTAGCAGATAATTCTGATGAGTTAGAGCTCAGAGTAAGTGTTATTGACATTATAACTGTCTGATTACAATTAAATAAAGTTTAGTACAACATATGGTTTATAAGCATGATTTACATATTTATTTCATTTTCTTATTTTAAAATTAACATTAGTTTCTTAATATTACTGCTATTGTTGTTGATGATGGTATTCAGCTATAATATTTCGTTCTTACTTATCCAAGAATTGTGTTGATTAGAAAATTCCAACCATTTAACGTATGCCTCCTTTCCTTTAGTTTTAAGAACCTTTTCAACTAGATATGTATTTGGATATCTAGTTTTCGAAAGTTCTTCAGTATAGAATCCACCTTTAATAGGATTACCAAGATAATCTTCTAATATGAATGTTGTAGGATTTGTATTTTAAACTCTTGTAATTGTGAAAATTTCTGTAGTCCAATTTGGAGTATAACCTTTTTCAAATGTATGCTTATATTTGCTTATGTGTACATGATCTCCATCATTAAATTTCGACATTTTGTACATCGTTAAATGACTGTATACTGTATTTAGTAGCTTTTCCTAATTTTTTGAGTTGACTTTAATCGGAGACATTTTAATGGTACGGTGAACTTTTCTATTGTATGCATTAAGTAAATCTTTGTATATATCAATCCACTTATATGAACCATTAAAGCTAAATTCTTTCCACATCATTCCTTTCAATGTTCTGTTAAATCGTTCTACTATTGATGCTTTCATACTGCTATATGTTGAGTAGTGATTAATGTTGTATTTATCCATTAATTTTCCAAAGTGTTTGTTGAAAAATTCTTTACCATCATCTGTTTGTAAGTTTTTTGGTACTCGTCCTAATTCAAAAATATTTTCCATCGCCTTGGTTGTTTCGAGTGCAGTTTTAGTTTTTAGTGGTACTGCCCATGCAAATTTTGAAAATGTGTCAATTACAGTTAACAAAAACCGATAATTTATGTTTTCTCTAGAATAGATCCCCATTTCAACTAAATCAGCTTGCCAAAGATCATCTATTCCTTTCATTACAACTCTACGACGCATAAAAACTTTTCGAGCTTGCTTATGCAGATCGTTTACTAAATTTCTTTTTGAAGACATTAAGTTGTTTTACAGATTTTTTGGAGAGTGTTGTGATCTACTTGACGCACTTTCAGCTATTGATACAAACATGTAATTTTCCAATATATAAATTTTCTCATTAAGCTGTTCAATTTGTTCTTCAAAGGATGTTTTAATTTGTAGAATGTCTTTTTGAATTTTATAATTTTCTTCTATATCTAATTTTATTTCGCGTTGTAGCTCCTCAATTTGCATTTGAATATCTTCTCGAATTATATTATTGTCTTCCTTAAAGTATGTTAATAATTTCTCTTCTAATTTTTCGATTTGAGTTTGCAGAAACAATTTATTGAAAACATCGTTTTCCTCCAGAGCTTTTGCAACATTTTTGATTCTTTTGTTTTGGACATCAATGTTGTTGTTCGTATCCATAAAGAACCCCAGCAGTTTAGGTGCATTTTTCAAAGAAATTATGTTGCTAGTATCGTTTAAATAATGTCCAAATTTATCAACAGACATACTTTATATACTTTATTAAAGTTAATGTATTATATTTGCTTCACGTAGTTCTTCAATAATTGATACAATCTCGTTATTGTGATTAGTATGACCTGCAGTTTTTGATGCAAGCAGTAGTCGAAGACGATCTACTAACTCATTTGGATCGTCCCAGTATATATATTTTGGCTTTTGGGCGTTAAATTCCATCATTCCATCACCTAAATAACTACCTTTTGGCTTAGATCCTGTTGATTCGGCTAAATTCTTTTGATTTTTATCGTCAATAAATTTCTTAATAATATGTTTATATTTATATCCTCTAGTACCCTTAATTTGACCATCAGGTTTATACTCCCTTCTATATGCATTAGTAGTAATTAAAATCTTTTTATAGATTTCGAGTTCAAATTTATCATAATTTTTTGGTATTTCATGAAACATTAGAGAAAATAGTCCTGTTGTTAGAGCCCATATTTGACCCCCAACTTGTATTTTATCTTCATTAAGTTTGAGGTTACTATCACCAAATTTCCATTCATTATTAAAATCTTTATGTGGACCATAGTTTGTATCTAATTCATTTCTTCCTTCCAAGACTGATAAGTCAGTATAAGTATCTTCTGTATTGGAAGTCTGTGAGTAAAAATCATCATCATCATCATTCACAGTATTAGCATCATTAAATAAGATGGTATTATCGAATATTGTTCCTTCTGCGAGTTTCTTTGGTGTACTTGTCTCTATCTTGACTGATGTTTTTTCAGTTTTAAAACTTGTATTATTTTCAACTTCTGTCTTCATTTTACTTTCTTCTTTTATGGGAATTCTTTTAATTTTTTTAGAACTATTTATGAATTCTTCGAGTGGTTCTGTTATAGGTTTAAATGTATCTCTTAGTTGTTCACGTGTATCTATTGCACCAGTTTTTATACTACGAAGCTTTTTCTTCAAGACATTTCTTGTCAACACCAACTGTTTTAAAATTTTCTCATCCATGTTTAGTAAATAAGAGGTATCAGCTATTATATCAGGTATCAGCTATCAGGACCTGGTCTGCTTTTCAGATCAGCTTATCAGGGCCTGATCTGGTTTTCAGATCAGCTTATCAGGACCTGATCTGGTTTAAGATCAGCTTATTAGGACCTGGTCTGGTTTTCAGATCAGCTTATTAGGACCTGATCTGGTTTTCAGATCAGCTTATTAGGACCTGGTCTGGTTTTCAGATCAGCTTATTAGGACCTGGTCTGGTTTTCAGATCACCTCATCAGGACCTGGTCTGGTTTTCAGATCAGCTTATCAGGACCTGGTCTGGTTTTCAGATCAGCTTATCAGGTATCAGATGAGGTTATAGCAAATAGATGTATCAAGTTTAAAGTTAGATTAATAACTAAAGGTAATTTTTTATGAGTAGTTGCTTATATAGTTATGAAATAGTCAAATTGCTTTCTGTAGCGACCATCGTTTAATTCGTTATTATTGCTTATCATCAAAAATCCATATTTATCCCTCCAACATTCTCGACAAATTTCTTGAAACTTTTCATAGCTCATATCGCTGGCAACATGATCCTTATAAACATGCTTCGTATTTATCTCATCTTGCTTAAACATTATAATAACATTTGCATTGTCTCTTATTAAATGCTTGGGAATTCTGGTATAAGTTTGACACAGGTAGAATGAATCAACATCCCTATGTCGCCCCATACAAAAATATATACGTATATTATTCTGCTTTTCACATGCAACATCATTAAATATCATAATTGAATTAGTTTTAGCTTCGTCAGGTGGAATAACTGATTCATTATAGGTGAATGTATAATACCCCATACCTTTAATTGGTGAAATTAGTTTCTTTAGGTATTCATATTTAGGTTGATAGAGAGATTTTGAGTATAAATAGATGTTTTCAAACTTGAGTCCATTAGGACTTTCTAGCAAGCCAATCATAACATTAGTCTTTCCACAATTTGATGGTCCCACTATTAGAGCACGAATAGAATTAGAGCAAGAATAGAAATGTTCGCTGAATCATCAATATTATGAACTAAAATATTTTTATGTTGTTTTACTAACTGCATTTTTGTAACTAAATGCATTTCATATATATTACCTCTTATATAGGAAAAATTAGATAATATGGTTATACGGTATCAGAAAACTTTTAGTCATAAAAACACCGTCGTTGGAGGAGGTCTAGTAGACAAAATAATAAACTCTCTACCTGTGGAACTTTATCTACCAGGATATCAGTACTGTGGACCTGGAACAAAACTACAAAAACGTTTAAATCGAGGTGATAAAGGAATTCATTTATTGGACTCTGCGTGTAAAAATCACGATATTGCTTATTCCAAAAATAAGGATTTAAGCACCAGACATAAAGCTGATAAAATACTTGAAAACTCCGCTTGGGATCGAGTTTTATTAAAAGATAGAAGTCTTGCTGAAAAATCATTTGCATATATGGTTACTAACGCAATGAAAGCCAAAACAAAATTTGGTATGGGTGTGGAGAAAAAGAAAAGTGGTAAAAAGAACAAACTAAATGTTAAAACACTATTTAGAACATCAGTTAGAGCTGCAACAAAAATACTAAAAAAAGAAAAACCATTAGATATTAACTCAGCTATTAAAATTGCACGAAAAACTATTAACAAGACATTAAAAGGAAGAAAGTCTCAAAAAATTTGTGGTTTTTTACCTCTAATATCGATTTTAACTGCTCTGGGTGCAATTGGTAGTCTAACAACTGGAGGTGCTGCCATAGCTAAAGCTGTAAATGCAACAAAGAATGCTAAAAATCAACTTGATGAAGCAACTAGACATAATAGAGCGATTGAATCTATAGCAGTTGGAAAAGGACTTTACTTAAAACCATATAAAAAGGGTTATGGTTTAGTTCACAAAGAGGAATCAAAAAACTCTTACAGATGCTGCCAAACAGACCACTTTCTGATGTGGACCTAAACCGTTTCTCTATAAATATTCCATATTTTAGAGGAGTTTTCATGTTGAATACTCTACCAAAACGAACAAAGAAAATTGAATGTGGAATAATCAATTTAGATGTATCAACAGGACCTGGTACACATTGGGTAGCATATTATAAAAACATCAATGAAAAAGAATATTTCGACAGCTTTGGAAACTTACAACCTCCTTCAGAACTAGTCAAATATCTTGGTACAAATATAAAATACAACCATAATCAACATCAGAATTTTAATACATTTACCTGTGGACATTTATGTCTTAAATTTCTTTATGAAATAACTGAAAATATTAAATAAAAACACATACATTTATATTTTACAAAACTCTTTAATGTCTTTTTATTCATAATTTAAAAAACGTAATTAATATAATTTATTGCCAGACAGGATATTGGGAATTTTGAATTAGAAATTCACTCAGCTCATTCTCAACGATTAGGTTTTCTTCACCTGCTCTACTTAGGCAATATGATCCGCTCGAGAGATCTTTAATATCGTCATCTGTTAAAGTATTATATCGTTTAGGCAGCAACATTATATGTTTATCCATTTCAACTTTTAGTGTTGCACCATATTTTGTTGTTACACGTTTCACCTTTCGAATAGTTTATTTCATGGACGTGTCAAGCTACTTTACGTGGATTAAGGTTTTGTTGTTTAGAGAATTAAATTTTGAAATTAGATTTGTTGTGGAGTAAATTTTTTTACTTAGTTCTTCTCACTTTGAATGTTTAACTGGAAATGATCTTAAAAGTAGTGATGATGACTTCAAGAAGGCTAATCGAAAATAATTATGGTGAAATATTGAATAAGTGGGGGATAGTGATAGAGAGAAAGAGATAGTTATAGAGAGAAAACGGTTAGAGAGAGATAGAGTGCTAAAAAGAAATATGGAATAGAGATGATAGTATAGATATTTGAAAAATTTAAAGAACAAATTAGTCTTAAAAAAACCTTACAACATTCATCATCATTCATTTATCAGCAAATAAAATGAGCCAAATTAGACGTACTCTAACCAATTTATAAGAGATTTTAAAAGCTTCAGGCTTTTTGATCATTGGGAGATGATAAAATTTTTCCAAAATATGCTGGATGAGAACGAAGAATATGGCATAATAGAAGATGAAGACAACACAGAAGGGCATTTGGAAACTGCCCATGGTACGATCCGAACTGTGAGGAAGGTCCTGATACTTGTAGATGTACAATATATTTTTTACGCAAAAGTATATTAGAACATCTAATAATTGGATACTATGAAATGTTTTCATCATTATAAAAAAATATTTAAGAAATTAAATTAAATGGTATTATTAACAGAAATAAAATAAAATAAAATTGTATTATTAAAATATTCCTTGTTTTATATTATTTTTTCTAAAGGAAAATTAGGAATTATCTGTTCGAATAGAAAATAACAGAAACTTGCATGTAGTGAAAAATATAAGGACTTATCCGATTATCTAAATTTTTGGTCTTTATGAAAATATCTAATGAAATTTAATGGAATTTCATAATATTGTGAAATTCAATTTTTCTTGTGCAGAACCTCAAAGAAAACAAGACTGTACATGTTTAAGCGATATGAAAGCAAGAATTTGCAAATAAGCAAAAATAAAATTTTTTTTGATTCAACGAAGTAAAGCCAATAAAGAAATAAACACCATTTCATTCTTTTTTCAATATTTTATTTAAAATTTTTTCTTAAAAATTCATTTACATATGTATGTACAATAGTTTTTCTTAATAAATAAATAGGATTTTTCTTAAGAACTAAGATTTTATGTACAATAATTTTTATAATAAAAGAATTTTTCTTAATAACTAAGATTTTAACAATAATAGAATTTTTCTTAATAACTAAAATTGTATACATTAATCTTTAATTCATTTTAACCATTTTCTTGCATTCTAGCAATCTCATCTAGCAACATGTCAAGTTCGTATTCAGGGTTAGTCTCCATAACTTAAGACTACGTTACATAATTCACTAGTATATATTTGATGCAGCTTAGATTTAAATGTTAACATATTATCATATACATTAGTTTTATTGAATAAACAATTTTTATAAGTAGCTAAACTATATTTATCTAATATGGCTCTCTTTACCCCCTTCGATTTTTTAGTATCATTTTGGTTCTGTACACTAAATGAGTACATTTTTGATCGCAGCCCAACAAACTCTGTCATTATCTTACCGCAATTCTCATCCTTCACCATACCAATTACTTTTTTATTTACTAGTGGAAAATTATAAATATTGTCTGTAGGATAGTCCGATGTATCAAATTGTTGTTCTATATCATTCTTTATGTCGGCATAAAAGTCGTCCGTCTTTATTGAATATATAAAAGAGTCCGTGTCCATATAATTTAATGAGAGTTTTGTCTTAAACTTAGGTTGCATGTACCCGTAATGGAAATTATACATTTTCCATTTGGAAAGCTCCAGTACACAAAATCCTAAGTAAATTGGTTTAGTGTAGCAGGTTTTGACTCTATTCATTTCGATAGCTACCAGATCTTCAGAAAATATAGATAAACTATGAAAATTTGTTTTTGATATCCAATCTTGGGCACCCAATTGATTACAATTCGTTCTCTCCCAACTATTGATAATTTTAACATCTCTCCTCTTATCCACATTTTCCATTGTTTTACCATACACTGCATTATTGAGTAGTTTGAAAAAGTTTTTTTCAAAAGCATTTTTAGCAGTGGCCCTATGTCTGGTATTTAGGTCAATATAGCCTTTTAACCATGGAGATGGTTTAAATGCTAGAATACGATGAGTTTTCTTTAAAACTAAGCCATATTCTAAGCACTGTTTCAGAACTCTAAAGTGTATCACGTATGATTGCTTTGTAGAGAAATCGGTTATCAACTTGTTATACTTCGCTTGCATAGGTTTCTTATTTTCAGCGCAAAAAGGAATATCATTATGCAAGTCGTGTAAATGAGAGGGATAATCCAACGTGACCTCATATACATAACCGTCTGTTCCATTATCAGCTATGCTGTGTGGATCCAGATTCAGCTCGTCTTGCGATAACCATCTGAACCCACCATGAGGAAGATATTCCGACATCGCCCAACCATACAAATTGTTAGCGTCTAAATAGACGAGAAATTCTGAGGGCTTGTCTTTATCGAAATCTTCCAAGTATTTGTTATTCCCTTTCGAATATCTTTGCCTACACTGTACGATTCCCCCACGTATACCTTTTTTCATAAAATTGTACATGTCTATGTCTGTCAATAATTCTAATTCAATTTTTGTGTATTTGAGCATTGCATCCCAGGAAAGTCCAGGTGCTGTATAATATTGACATGGATCTAGCTCATAAATACCTTTGCAAACTTTTCTAAAGTTCTCGAAAATATCTGTCAGTAAGAGGACATCTGTTTTTAAGTAAAGTTCCATGTAATCTTTCATAGTTTTGCAACCAAAAGTATTCCATACCTCTACAGCATGTGAGTATTCCTCTAAAGAACACTCTTTATTGTTCAACTTATTAAAGAAATCACTGCGTGAAGCCAGCTGAAATTCATCTAATTTTTGGAATGAATTTAGGTACTCATAGGGGAAAATACCTTTTTTTTTAATAAGCTGAAATTCTTTTTCTGACTGAAATAAGGATCTTATAGTGCTGAAATCATTATCAGACAAATTGCAGGCTAATGATTCCAAACTCTCAGACATAAGCCGTATTGTATCAAGAAATCTTATTTCAAGCTTATGACCGTCGCTCATTTCTGTAAATTGGGAGAGGGATATATAAAGTTCCTTATTGAGAGGGAGTACTTTCAGTTGCATTGAAATTTCACCTAGTTCTTTAATAAAAAGATGTGAGTCATATTTTGAGTAATTGTGAATGTATCAAGATGTATCAAGTTTAAAGTTAGATTAATAACTAAAGATAATTTTTTATGATTAGTTGCTTATATAGTTATGAAATAGTCAAATTGCTTTCTGTAGCGACCATCGTTTAATTCGTTATCTTTGCTGATCATCAAAAATCCATATTTATCCTTCCAACATTCTCGACAAATTTCTTGAAACTTTTCATAGCTCATATCGCTGGCAACATGATCCTTATAAACATGCTTCATATTTGTCTCATCTTGCTTAAACATTATAATAACATTTGCATTATCTCTTATTAAATGCTTGGGAATTCTGGTATAAGTTTGACACAGGTAGAATGAATCAACATCCCTATGTGTCCCCATACAAAAATATGTACGTATATTATTCTGCTTTTCACATGCAACATCATCAAATATCATAATTGAATTAGTTTTAGCTTCGTCAGGTGGAATAACTGATTTATTATCGGTGAATGTATAATACCCCATACCTTTAATTGGTGAAATTAGTTTCTTTAGGTATTCATCTTTAGGTTGATAGATAGGTTTTGAGGATAAATAGATGTTTTCGAACTTGAGTCCATTAGGACTTTCTAGCAAGCCAATCATAACATTAGTCTTTCCACAATTTGATGGTCCCACTATTAGAGCACGAATAGAATTTGGTAAGAGAGGACTATGCTTTATTTTTGAACTGATGTTCGCTGAATCATCAATATTACGAACTAAAATATTTTTATGTTGTTTTACTAACTGCATTTTTGTAACTAAATGCATTTCATATATATTACCTCTTATATAGGAAAAATTAGATAATATGGTTATACGGTATCAGAAAACTTTTAGTCATAAAAACACCGTCGTTGGAGGAGGTCTAGTAGACAAAATAACAAACTCTCTACCTGTTGAACTTCATCTACCTGGATATCAGTACTGTGGACCTGGAACAAAACTACAAAAACGTTTAAATCGATGTGATAAAGGAATTAATTTATTGGACTCTGCGTGTAAAAATCACGATGTTACTTATTCCAAAAATAAGGATTTAAGTACCAGACATAAAGCTGATAAAATACTTGAAAACTCCGCTTGGGATCGAATTTTATCAAAAGATAGTAGTCTTGCTGAAAAATCATTTGCATATATGGTTACTAACGCAATGAAAGCCAAAACAAAATTTGGTATGGGTGTGGAGAAAAAGAAAAATGTTAAAAAGAACAAACTAAATGTTAAAACACTATTTAGAACATCAATTAGAGCTGCAACAAAAATTCTAAAAAAAGAAAAATCATTAGATATTAACTCCTCAGCTATTAAAATTGCACGAAAAACTATTAACAAGACATTAAAAGGAAGAAAGTCTCAAATTATAGTACCACGTGTAATACGTGTTCCAAAAATTGTTGGTTTTTTACCTCTAATACCGATTTTAACTGCTCTGGGTGCAATTGGTAGTCTAACAACTGCAGGTGCTGCCATAGCTAAAGCTGTAAATGCAACAAAGAATGCTAAAAATCAACTTGATGAAGCAACTAGACATAATAGAGCGATGGAATCTATAGCAGTTGGAAAAGGACTTTACTTAAAACCATATAAAAAGGGTTATGGTTTAGTTCATAAAGAGGAATCAAAAAACTCTTACAGATGCTGCCAAACAGACCACTTTCTGATGTGGACCTAAACCGTTTCTCTATAAATATTCCATATTTTAGAGGTGTTTTCATGTTGAATACTCTACCAAAACGAACAAAGAAAATTGAATGTGGAATAATCAATTTAGATGTATCAACAGGACCTGGTACACATTGGGTAGCATATTATAAAAACATCAATGAAAAAGAATATTTCGACAGCTTTGGAAACTTACAACCTCCTTCAGAACTAGTCAAATATCTTGGTACAAATATAAAATACAACCATAATCAACATCAGAATTTTAATACATTTACCTGTGGACATTTATGTCTTAAATTTCTTTATGAAATAACTGAAAATATTAAATAAAAACACATACATTTATATTTTACAAAACTCTTTAATGTCTTTTTATTCATAATTTAAAAAACGTAATTAATATAATTTATTGCCAGACAGGATATTGGGAATTTTGAATTAGAAATTCACTCAGCTCATTCTCAACGATTAGGTTTTCTTCACCTGCTCTACTTAGGCAATATGATCCGCTCGAGAGATCTTTAATATCGTCATCTGTTAAAGTATTATATCGTTTAGGCAGCAACATTATATGTTTATCCATTTCAACTTTTAGTGTTGCTCCATATTTTGTTGTTACACGTTTCACATTTCGAATAGTATATTTCATGGACGTGTCAAGCTACTTTACGTGGATTAAGGTTTTGTTGTTTAGAGAATTAAATTTTGAAATTAGATTTGTTGTGGAGTAAATTTTTTTACTTAGTTCTTCTCACTTTGAATGTTTAACTGGAAATGATCTTAAAAGTAGTGATGATGACTTCAAGAAGGCTAATCGAAAATAATTATGGTGAAATATTGAATAAGTGGGGGATAGTGATAGAGAGAAAGAGATAGTTATAGAGAGAAAACGGTTAGAGAGAGATAGAGTGCTAAAAAGAAATATGGAATAGAGATGATAGTATAGATATTTGAAAAATTTAAAGAACAAATTAGTCTTAAAAAAACCTTACAACATTCATCATCATTCATTTATCAGCAAATAAAATGAGCCAAATTAGACGTACTCTAACCAATTTATAAGAGATTTTAAAAGCTTCAGGCTTTTTGATCATTGGGAGATGATAAAATTTTTCCAAAATATGCTGGATGAGAACGAAGAATATGGCATAATAGAAGATGAAGACAACACAGAAGGGCATTTGGAAACTGCCCATGGTACGATCCGAACTGTGAGGAAGGTCCTGATACTTGTAGATGTACAATATATTTTTTACGCAAAAGTATATTAGAACATCTAATAATTGGATACTATGAAATGTTTTCATCATTATAAAAAAATATTTAAGAAATTAAATTAAATGGTATTATTAACAGAAATAAAATAAAATAAAATTGTATTATTAAAATATTCCTTGTTTTATATTATTTTTTCTAAAGGAAAATTAGGAATTATCTGTTCGAATAGAAAATAACAGAAACTTGCATGTAGTGAAAAATATAAGGACTTATCCGATTATCTAAATTTTTGGTCTTTATGAAAATATCTAATGAAATTTAATGGAATTTCATAATATTGTGAAATTCAATTTTTCTTGTGCAGAACCTCAAAGAAAACAAGACTGTACATGTTTAAGCGATATGAAAGCAAGAATTTGCAAATAAGCAAAAATAAAATTTTTTTTGATTCAACGAAGTAAAGCCAATAAAGAAATAAACACCATTTCATTCTTTTTTCAATATTTTATTTAAAATTTTTTCTTAAAAATTCATTTACATATGTATGTACAATAGTTTTTCTTAATAAATAAATAGGATTTTTCTTAAGAACTAAGATTTTATGTACAATAATTTTTATAATAAAAGAATTTTTCTTAATAACTAAGATTTTAACAATAATAGAATTTTTCTTAATAACTAAAATTGTATACATTAATCTTTAATTCATTTTAACCATTTTCTTGCATTCTAGCAATCTCATCTAGCAACATGTCAAGTTCGTATTCAGGGTTAGTCTCCATAACTTAAGACTACGTTACATAATTCACTAGTATATATTTGATGCAGCTTAGATTTAAATGTTAACATATTATCATATACATTAGTTTTATTGAATAAACAATTTTTATAAGTAGCTAAACTATATTTATCTAATATGGCTCTCTTTACCCCCTTCGATTTTTTAGTATCATTTTGGTTCTGTACACTAAATGAGTACATTTTTGATCGCAGCCCAACAAACTCTGTCATTATCTTACCGCAATTCTCATCCTTCACCATACCAATTACTTTTTTATTTACTAGTGGAAAATTATAAATATTGTCTGTAGGATAGTCCGATGTATCAAATTGTTGTTCTATATCATTCTTTATGTCGGCATAAAAGTCGTCCGTCTTTATTGAATATATAAAAGAGTCCGTGTCCATATAATTTAATGAGAGTTTTGTCTTAAACTTAGGTTGCATGTACCCGTAATGGAAATTATACATTTTCCATTTGGAAAGCTCCAGTACACAAAATCCTAAGTAAATTGGTTTAGTGTAGCAGGTTTTGACTCTATTCATTTCGATAGCTACCAGATCTTCAGAAAATATAGATAAACTATGAAAATTTGTTTTTGATATCCAATCTTGGGCACCCAATTGATTACAATTCGTTCTCTCCCAACTATTGATAATTTTAACATCTCTCCTCTTATCCACATTTTCCATTGTTTTACCATACACTGCATTATTGAGTAGTTTGAAAAAGTTTTTTTCAAAAGCATTTTTAGCAGTGGCCCTATGTCTGGTATTTAGGTCAATATAGCCTTTTAACCATGGAGATGGTTTAAATGCTAGAATACGATGAGTTTTCTTTAAAACTAAGCCATATTCTAAGCACTGTTTCAGAACTCTAAAGTGTATCACGTATGATTGCTTTGTAGAGAAATCGGTTATCAACTTGTTATACTTCGCTTGCATAGGTTTCTTATTTTCAGCGCAAAAAGGAATATCATTATGCAAGTCGTGTAAATGAGAGGGATAATCCAACGTGACCTCATATACATAACCGTCTGTTCCATTATCAGCTATGCTGTGTGGATCCAGATTCAGCTCGTCTTGCGATAACCATCTGAACCCACCATGAGGAAGATATTCCGACATCGCCCAACCATACAAATTGTTAGCGTCTAAATAGACGAGAAATTCTGAGGGCTTGTCTTTATCGAAATCTTCCAAGTATTTGTTATTCCCTTTCGAATATCTTTGCCTACACTGTACGATTCCCCCACGTATACCTTTTTTCATAAAATTGTACATGTCTATGTCTGTCAATAATTCTAATTCAATTTTTGTGTATTTGAGCATTGCATCCCAGGAAAGTCCAGGTGCTGTATAATATTGACATGGATCTAGCTCATAAATACCTTTGCAAACTTTTCTAAAGTTCTCGAAAATATCTGTCAGTAAGAGGACATCTGTTTTTAAGTAAAGTTCCATGTAATCTTTCATAGTTTTGCAACCAAAAGTATTCCATACCTCTATAGCATGTGAGTATTCCTCTAACGAACACTTTTCATTGTTAAAGAAATAACTGCGTGAAGGCAGCTGACATTCATCTAATTTTTGGAATGAAACTGAAATAAGGATCTTATAGTGCTGAAATCATTATCCGACAAATTGCAGGCTAATGATTCCAAACTCTCAGACATAAACCGTATTGTATCAAGAAATCTTATTTCAAGCTTATGACCGTCGCTCATTTCTGTAAATTGGGAGAGGGATATATAAAGTTCCTTATTGAGAGGGAGTACTTTCAGTTGGATTGAAATTTCACCTAGTCCTTTAATAAAAAGATGTAATAATAGTAATTGTGAAAGTAAACTTGCGGATTTGGTAATTTAAATTACAGTTATTGTGGGCTGCGCCTCTAAATTTACCACTAATATGACAATGATCTCTAATGCTATCTTTACTTAGAAATTTTTGACAAATTTGACAATTCACCGCACTATAAAAATTATAAATATCAGAAAGGGATAAAGTATTCATTTGCCTATTATTTACTAAATAATTATTATAAATATCCTCACAATCTTTAATTAAATATGTCACGAATTTTTTTGAGGCATCTTTCCCTGTATAAATCCTTAACTTATCTAACTTACTGCTATGGAGACACTTAATATAATAGCTAAATGCACAAGGAGTGTGCTTTTTGATAAGACTGGTTTTACTACTTACACTATCACTAATGTCTTTTAATATGCATTCGAAGTCCGCATATACTACGAAGGGCACATCCATTTTTCTCTGATGCCCCTTAAACTGTAGGATAGTATCCTCACCTGATGGCGTAGTTGTAACGATTTTGCCGCATTCCCCCTTATGATTACTCATTCCACTCTCGCTATGAGTGTACTGGAGACAGCTATTGCAGAAAATTAATTTGTGTCCATTCCTGGTAGTCTGCTTCTGTAAAAGTCTGTGAATAATAAAAAATAAAAATAGAAAAAAGTTTATAAATAAAACGTACATATTTTATAAAATATATAAAACCAATATATGTATCATTAAAATAAAGATTTGTATAATTTTCTAACTTACTTTGACATGTTCTTTATCAAAATGTAGTGATGACATTCACCATTCTCTAAAAGCAGTAAGTTCACATGATTTATTTTCTCATCTTTGGTCACATAATAAGGACCAATGATCTGATTTGCTCCCTCATCATACCCAAATACGTTCACATTTATTGCCGGATTATTCACCTCGAACTCCTTGATTTTGTTTAGTGCTAATGGGTACGTTAAATTTTTGAAATTTAACGCTACACCATTTCGCGTAACAATCTTCTCTGCAGCAATGTCAGGGATATTATACGAACTGCAGCGTCTTGCATCATGATATTTGGTAGTATCCATTGCAGCAATCAGACACCACTTGAAACAATATGCATCGCTGTTTTCTATGTTGATGCAAGCTTTTCTTACTTCTAATTTTTGAGGTGTTCATGTCCAATTCGAGCCTTTGACGAGCGACGATTTGTTGACGTTGATTTCTGCTCGGACTATGCGTGACAAGGTCCATCCAGAATCTCGCTCTTCAAATTCGCACATTTTGGTTGAAATCTCCTCAACCTGTTTACGGAATAACTCTTCTATGTTATCTGCCTTCGTCAGCAAACTCATTTTGGCTACATGTGATATTATGCACAACTCCAATTCTTCTTCAACAATTTTGATGTACTCCGCCACAATACTCATGTGAAATTTAATAATTATATGCTTAGTTAAGTTCATTTGAAGCCTCTCAATAAAAATATTTTTTTTTTCCTTAATAAATTCTTCCAAGAGAAGTTGATCTTTTTTATTTAGAATTGCGTATGTGGCGATATGATTTTCAATATTTTGTAATATCTCACATTCTCGTCGACTTCTTCTGTCCTAGCATGTGAAGTCCTCATTGGAGTTGGCAGAGTTTCTTCTCTTCTTTCTTCTACTTCTCTATTACTTTCCGGTAAACTTATGTCCATAGCATCGTTGTATAAAATCCCTCCATGGATATCCACACCTTGTTGTTGAGCTTGTTGTTGTTGTTGCTGCTGCTCTTGTTGATAATAATTAAGAGGTTGCCATTGCATCAAATTGGGATTATAATTGTAATTTAAATGCTCATATTGCATTGGCACTCCTGATCCCAAAACCTGATTATCCCATGACATTGATGTAGGGTAACAGTTAGGCATAACGTATTGCTGATAACTCATTGGTAGTTGATATTGAGGGTATTGTAGAGATGGTTGTTGCTGATGATGATGATTATGAAGAGATGTGTCCTCGCTTACCACCCCTTGATTCAGCACACTATGGGTCTTAAGATGATTCAAAAAGGATTTTTGATATTTGTAAACTTTGTTACATTTATTACACATATAACCTGAAGAACTCATTTTTAATTATTTTATTATTATTATTTCACTTTAACACAACTGATGATGCTGCTAAATACAATAAAGTACTGATGTGTTGATTAGAAAAGTTAGCGTATTTATACGAAAATTAGTAGCAGTAGCTCTGCTTACTTGCAGATTTCTACTTTTTGTTTCTCTGCTGATGACTGCACTTAGTTGAAAATCCTCTGCTTTAAAATAATTGTAGACAAAGAAAATGATTACGTTGCAAAATATAAATGTATTCAATAAAATATTCCACGCACAAGTTCTCACGATCGCACAAATGTACATACATACATATGTATGTACATACATACATACATACACATTCAAGAATTTCATAATGTTATGAAATAAATATTTCTTAAACAAATAAACACAATATACAATTACCAGCGACAATCAAGCTGGACCACCCACACACAAGCATTAGGGTGTTCACATACATGAGAACATTTTATAAATAAATAAATAAAATAATTAAATAAATTAAATTAATTTATTTAATTATTAAATTAATTTATTTAATTATTAAATTAATTAATTTAATTATTTTATTTATAAACAATTTATTTTATTTATAAACAATTTATTTTATTTATAAACAGTTTATAGCGTTAGGAAATCACACAAACACATTCCCACGATTCATATGAGAATCGCGTAGTAGTCATCAAACCTATTTTCTCTGATACTACTGATATAGTATTACGATAACAAATTTATAGTCTAGCAACATGTCATGTTTTGCCGTCGGCATTTGAAAATAATATTCATGTTTTGCCGTCGGCATTTGAAAATAATATTCATGTTTTGCCGTCGGCATTTGAAAATAATATTCGTGTTTTGCCGTAGGCATTTGAAAATAATATTGATGTTTTGCCGTAGGCATTTGAAAATAATATTCATGTTTTGCCATAGGCATTAGGAAAAATAATCATGTTTTGCCGTCAGCATTAGGAAAAATTAATTTTCACAACTCTCCCCCATTGGTATTAAGAAAAATCATCTCATGATTTTCCCGTTGGTATTAGGAAAAATCATTTTCATGATTTTCCCGTTGGTATTAGGAAAAATCATTTTCATGATTTTCGAGTCGGCATATATACTTATGAAATCTTAATCTTATGAAACCCCTTAATCCACCCCCACAAAAAAATCTCCCGTTCACACAATTAATGTCACCCCAAAAAAATCACCCGTTCACACAAAGTTAATGTAAACAAAAACTCCTTATGTAAACAAAAAACTCCTTATGTAAACAAAAAATCGGACGCACTTATTGAACCACCCTCGTAGGTATCAAATTTCACACATTTCCAAGAATTTTAAAATTTGGGTAATTAAAATTTCAAAATTTTAATTGACCCAGGACCGGCAGTTCCCTACTACTGTTACCCCTCAATATAATGTCATAAATACCGCTCGTTTATTAAAAAAATTGTTTATTTTAAACTTTCAAGTTTTCAATTTACACACAACTTAATGGAAAATGATTATTTTATTTGTCTCTCGATAGTTAAGTATACAAGATATGGTATGAAATTTTTACACAATATGAATATCAATATGAGGATTTTGCATCATTAACCCAAAAATCCCATTTTTGAGCGATATGTACATATGTAGCTTGTTAAGTTGCAAATAACCTAATAGCCTTCTATGTTCTGTTGAAATTTCTTATAATACCTAAGACAATTTAAATTCAAAATAAACTTTTTAAACATTACTGCTGCAGATCTACTAATGAGTAGACATAAGCACCAATAAAATGCAGGAATACAAACTGGCTTTAGATATAAAAGTTAGCAATTTTTTTTTTTTTTTTTTAAACCAACACTTCTCCTTAGGTAAGTTTATTTAGCAATCGAATAATTAAGTTATTTTCGGACCCAGCAAAAAAGACATGCAAGGGAAATAGTTAATGCATGGGTTCAATTCAGGTGCAAAACGCAAGATTTTAACACAGGCTTGTCATTGACGACCATGGGTTCTCATTTAACAAAACTGCTCGTCATTGAAATGTGTGCTTAGAACCCATGAAAGTTCCCTGATTCGATGACGTTTTTCACAAAACAAAAAAAAAACATTGTCGCAGCCAGGATACGAACCTTACTCTCAAGACCAGTGTTGCCAGTAGCTTTTTTTATTTCGTACCTACGCTTGTAAAAAAACCATTTTTTCCCTACATCCCCAAATAAATATACCTACATTTTACCCTACAATTTTTTTCAAGTAAAACTGAAAAAAAAGAAATCAGTTTGATCAACATAAATGAAATTTTATTAATTTTTAATAAGTTTACATACATATGTACACGTTAATTAATATTAGAAGTCATAACAAATAATCTATAATTTGTACATTTAAATAAATTCATGTAAAATGCATAAGTGTATTCATATTAGGTGTACAGTCCTTTAGAGTTAAACAATTTAAAGTGACTTTTAGTACATTGAAACTGGTGCAGTCTTTTTTATTGTTTTGTAAAAAGGTTCTTATTAGACAAATTGAATTCAAGTTTGTATGACTTAGCTTGTTTCGTTTTTTTGGTGCGAACATCAGTAATGATGGAAAAAATTCTCTCTGCGTCAGCGTTAGCATGAGGTAATCCAAGTAATTTCGATAAATTTGGACACAGTAATTGATCAGAAATGTTTTTCATTTTAATAATTTTTGTCCAAAATTGTACTATATCCATTTGTTCAAAAGATTTAATATCCCGCTTAGAAAAATTATATTCTAATGTTCTCCACTCCTGTGAAACATTATCGAGATTTAACTCAAATTGTTTACATAATAAATTAAATGTCGACAATCTCTGGATTTAAAAACTCAATATCCTTAAAAAGAGATTCATTTTTTAGTGGAAGTCTACGTTGAATTTCTTCTAGAGCTGTTAAATAAAATTGAAGACAATCTGACTTTATTTGATTTACATTTGCTTCCGGTAAGCTTTTTAAAAATTCTTCACATTCATAACCTACAAATACTTCTTTAATAGGCAATGAATTATGGGGTGATCGAACGAAACAGCTAGTCTTTAGTTCTGATTTTTTAATGCAGTTTTGGCCAAGCTTCGGAAATATTTTTGTTGACTCAGAATGCAGCACATGAATAAGAGGTCTTTTGGACTGAAAAAGAGCATTTAAGGAATTGAAATAATTCAAAACGTATTTTAGAAACAATAAGTATGCTTTATTGCACTCATTATTAAGCTCGTTGTACATCAATTCAGCAGACTTTAGTTTATCGCGTGCATAGCAAAATTTAAAATATTCAAGAAGTGCTTGCCAGTGTGATAGTATCCGCTCTATGCATTTTTGGTGGGACAACCAGATAGTGGCGGAAGTTCTTGAGATTTTACGTTTTTCTTCATATAACATTACCTGGAACTCTTCCAACTCAGCAATTCTTCAGGGGCTCTTGGTAGAGTTAAACAGGCCTTGTTGGCAATAATTGCAGCAGAGTGACATATGCATTTATCTTTTAGTAAACGGGATGAAAAAGAATTAAACTGTCCCACCATAACATTCGCTCCATCACAAGATAAACCAATTATATTTGAAAACGGTATCGAATAACTTAGAATGCATTTTTGAAAGACTTATAAAGAGCTTCTGCACTGCAATCAGCTCCAACATGTAGAAGGTCGAGAAGTTGTACCGACACCTCTTCCCTCTCTTCATCGAAAAATCTAACCAGAACACACATCGTCTTGCTTGAACTTATGTCAGTGCCTTCATCGATAAGTACAGAGAATTTGTATTTATGTAGTTTCACTATTAAGTTTGACTTTTCTTCATTAGCCAAAACGTTTGTTATTATTTTTGTACACTTTGTTCTTCCCAATTTGATTTTTTTTACAATAACGGAGTCTGGAACAATTTCTTTTAATAATTTTTACATTGTGTTATGCAAAGAATAAACTAATGCGCGTTTCAAAATTGGCAACAGGGTCATCATCATTACCTTGTGTTTCAAAAAATGTATTCACTAGTCTTAAATTAATAGAAGATTTAACATTTGTTCTGTGCACTTTTGTTACAGCATGTCTGCTTAATTCTGATCTTCCACAATTTAAAATTTTCCCAAAGGCTTTGCATTTGCACTTAAATTTATCTTCCTTGATTTCCATCAGCCACCCTCTAAATTCTTCTACGTCCAACCATTCAGAACAGAACTTTTGCTTTCTGTATTTCACTTTATTTGATTTATTCTCCGAAGAGCCTGTGTCTGAAGACATTTTCTAAATTAAAATGTAGACCATATAATTTCAATAAGCAATTGTTGGTATAAATTGTGGTAGTTAAACTTACGTGGTTTGTTCTAAAATAAAAATATAAATACTTTACATAAAGTTCTTTATGATTTTAGTTTTCTTTAGTTTTTAGTTTAATTTTCTTTGCACTTTAGGTTTCCTTTAAAAAATTCTCCGCTCGCTACGTTTATGCGGTTTAAAAGAAAAAAAAATAAAACGATACTTCCAACAAACCAATTCTATACCAATAGAAAATAATAAAGTGTAGATACGCCTTGCAAGAAGCAGTCAAAAATGTTGATGCCAGACAGTTGAACAAAAACTTTTATGTATCGTCAATACATTGCAAGTTTAAATCGTTTTTTCTTTTGAAAATAGCTGTTAAAAGTAAATCTTTAGTATTTTTGAAAAAAGCACCTACATTTGCACTATAGAAAAAAATCTGACTGATTTTCCCTACGCCATCATTTTGGTTGCTAAAAGCCCTACATGTAGGGATTTATCCCTACTTCTGGCAACAGTGGTCAAGACACACACTATACCGCCGAGTTACTGTATTCTTAATATTTGATGGAGTTAAAACTTGTTTTATGACAATGTTTCAATGCGATGATTTAATTCTGTTTTTATATGCCTATTTCGGTAGATATTTATTTGAATGTACTTATTAATTACCCAGTAATATTGCATGCGTTTTTGACGAGTTCAAAAACTATAGCTTTATTACGATTTGCGATGATCTTTAGAATGAAACACTATTAAATTTTTAACGCATTAATTTTTTTTGCTGGGGAAAACATTAATAAATTTATCATTTGCAATGATAGGTATACATACGAGTTCTTAGATAAAAACATTAATGTAGGTATTACATACATACTTATTTATATACATATATACATACATATGTACCGAAGCACCTACATAGGTACATATGTATGTATGTACATACATATATAATTAAACTAAGTTTTAGATCTTTAAAATAAGTGCAAAATGCCAATAAAACAAAATATGAATCAAACATTCGTTCTGAAAATAGAAGAACGTGAGTTCATATTCTCATCTTAATTTTTATGTTTTTTTTCTTTTTTTTCCTACATATGTATGTATGTATTAAAAAATATTTCTTTCATATACAACACATACATATATGTATGTATGTATTTATTTATATACATATATATGTATGTACATAATATGTACTATAAAGGAGTTTTTCTGAAGAATTTTAGAAAATAATAATAATATATACATACATATGTATGTACATAAGTACCTTCATCATTAATTGCACTCCGCCAGTGAATCAATCCCTGCCGATTGCCTATATACAAACTAGGGATGTAACGATACGCCATTTCGCCGATCCGATACCGATACTCAAAAATAAATATCGCCGATACCGATACGCATATTTAAATTGAGCTCAAGTAAAAATTAACAAAACTCAAGTAGAGTAATTCTTCTATTATACAAAATAACAGTGTTTATTAATGAGCCATTCAAATCATCAAAATTTTCAGTACATTTCAGTTTCTAAAATTAAAATTTTCAAACTACAAAACGTCTGCAATATTTATGATTTTACAAAATAAACGTTGGCATTCAGTTTAGATTGGCTCAAGATTTAAAATTGATATTAATAAGACTTAAAAAAAAGAATGGAATTTCAATTCATGTTAACAAAAAATTAATTATTGTTTTTCACAAAATAACAGTGTAAGATATTATTAATGAGTCAATTCAAACTGAATGTCATACTCTTTATTTTCTAAAATCATCAAAATTGTCAATACATTTCAGTTTCTCAACTTCAAATTTTCAAACAACAAAACGTCTGCAATATTTATAAACGTTGGCATTCAGTTTAGATTGAATAATTCAGTGAAAAACAAGTAAGAGTGCTATATTCGGCTGTGCCGAATCTTATATACCATTCACAAATCATAAAATGTAGAGAAAAGACATGCGTGCATCTGTACGTATGTGTATATATGTAGATACGTAGAAATGCGTAATTTTATGAGAAAACTTTCGTATCTATTATCAATTAAACTGCAATATTCAGCGCAAAACTGCATTTTAAATGCATCTTGCGGACAATATATTCTATAACTGACGCTTGCCTTGTTAACATGACTGTGTGTGCTCAACAGCGAACTTGTATAAATACATACTTTCAAATTTATCGGGCCTGTGCTGAAAATCATGGTGATTTCAAATCACGTGATTTCAAAAGTATACCACTAATAGCTGCCCTGATAGTGGGTTTTTATTGTATTTTAAGTTTTTGTCATTTATAATAGAATATTTTCTTCCAACTTCCAACGCTTTCAATCGTGCAATTTAAAAAAGCAATTATTTAGCTTTCATTAATTTTTTAAAATCATCGTGTTTTTACATGTCGTGATTTGCAGAACAGGCCCGTATGAATTAAGTCAAGTGAAACTGAAATATAGGCACTTTGCAGCAATATGCATGGGTATAAGGGTTAAAAAATATGTGTTTTTATATAGTTTATAAAACTTTTTTCATTTACCCTTCCGATAAATTTTTTAAAATATGTACATTGGAGCGACTCACTTCAAAAAAAGTTTTTGTTACCCCTCAATATAATGTCATACATATCGCTCGTTTATTAAATAAAAAAAACTAGTTTATTTTAAACTTTAAAGTTTTCAATTTACACACAACTTAATGGAAAATGATAATTTTATTTGTCTCTCGATAGTTAAGTATACAATATATGGTATGAAATTTTTATACAATATGAATACCAATATGAGGATTTTGCATCATTAACCCAAAAATCCCATTTTTTGATATACATATATAATGTTTTTGTTTTTAGAAAATGAGCGATATGTACATATGTAGCTTGTTAAGTTGCAAATAACCTACTAGCCTACTATGTTCCGTTGAAATTTCTTATAATACCTAAGAAAATTTAAATTAAAAATAAACTTTTTAAAAATTACTGCTGCAGATCTACCAATAAAATGCAGGAATACAAACTGGCTTTAGATATAAAAGTTATCAATTTTTTATTTTTTTTTTGAAAACCCAACACTTCTCCTTAGGTAAGTTTATTTAGCAATCGAATAATTAAGTTATTTTCGGACCCAGCAAAAAAGACATGCAAAAGAAATAGTTAATGCATGGGTTCAATTCAGGTGCAAAACGCAAGATTTTAACACAGGCGTGTCACTGGCGACCATGGGTTCACATTTAACAAAACTGCTCTTCATTGAATGAGTGCTTAGAACTCATAAAAGTTCCCTGATTCGATGACGTTTTTCACAAAACAAAAAAAAAACCTTGTTGCAGCCAGGATACGAACCTCGCTGTTAAGACTGTCAAGACACACTCTCTACCACCCAGCTATTGCACTCTAATTATTTGGTGGAGATAAAACTTGTTTTATGACAAAGTGTCTAAACGTTGATTTAATTCTGTTTTTACATACATGCCTATTTCGTGTGGATATTTATTCCAATGTTAATTACCCAGTAATATTGCATGCGTTTTTGATGAGTTCAAAAACTATAGCTTTATTACGATTTGCGATGAACTTTAGAATGCATTCGAAGACACAAATGCTAAAGAAAGCATGAAACACTATTAAATCTTGAACGCATTAATTTTTTTTGCTGGGGAAAACATTAATAAATTTATCATTTGCAATGATAGGTATACATACGAGTACTTAGATACAAACATTCATGTAGGTATTACATACATACTTATTTACATATATACATATGTATGTACATAAGCACCTACATAGGTACATACATATGTATGTATGTATGTAATTAAACCAAGTTTTAGAGCTTTAAAATAAGTGCAAAATGCCAATAAAACAAAATGTGAATCAAACATTCGTTCTGAAAATAGAAGAACGTGAGTTCATATTCTCATCTCAACCTTTATGTTTTTTTCCTACATATTAAAAAAAATTTCTTTCATATACTACAACTTACATACATATATATATGTATGTATTTACATACATACATATGTATGTACATATATACTATAAAGGAGTTTTTCTGAAGAATTTTAGAAAATAATAATAATATATACATACATATGTATGTTCATAAGTACCTTCATCATTAATTGAACTCAGCCAGTGAATCAATCCCTGCCAATTGCCTATACACAAACACCACCTTAATTAAGTAGAAGTACTTTTTACTAAATTTATTTAAAAAAAAAATAACACATGAATGAAAGAAAATACCAACAACAACAAGCACCATCAAACAAACAATCTTGTCCACTTTAAAATATTTATAAGAAATCCATGATCTTTAGCAAGGGATTTACTTTTTTTAACATACATATAGATACATACACAATACAGACATTAGCAAACGAATTTATATTTACTTGGGCATATTTATATACATATGTATATGTACTCGTATGTATGTATCAACATGTCTTTAAAAAAAAATCCATAAGTTCTCAACATAACAACCAGTGTTGTCAGAAAATTATGGTGAGATAATGCTAAATCGGTCAAAAAATTCTGCTAAAATGTTCTATAGAAGAAAAGTATAATGCTAGATTTAAATGTAGAAAAAATTATTGAAATAGCTTTGAATTTCATGTTTATACAAACTCCTTAGTATTTACAGGTATTTTTATAGGAAATGTTGCAATTACGTTTAAAAGTTTTTAACGCACTAATAATCCACAATGACAGCAAAAAGCGTTTGGGATAGTTTCATTGTTGCCATTTTAGCATTTTCACTGCTAGATCTTGCATTTTCATTAGTTAAACAGCATTCAACTTGCAAAAAATTCTGCTAAATGCTTTCTTGCAAAATTTGTTGAAAATATAAAATTTTAATTTCTTAAAAAAATTCTTCTGTATGGAGGATTTTTCTCATAAATGTACATGTATTTATTGCAGGGTAAAGGTTCCCTGATGATCTACAGTGAAATGCGCATATGATCCAGCTAACCATTCAATAATCAATTTCAATGTACATACGTATTTTTAATAAACAAATATTTTACTGAATAAGTAAAATAATAATTTGAGATTATTAGTGCGTTAAAACTTTTTTTAACGTTATTATAACATTTAAAAAAAACCACAATCATTAACTATTTTATGTTTGTATGTGCTATAAAAATACATGTAAATACTAATGAGTTTGTATAAACATGAAATTCAAAGCTATTTCAATAATTTTTTCTACATTTAAATCTAGCATTATACTTTTCTTCTGTAGAACATTTTAGCAGAATTTTTTGACCGATTTAACATTCTCTCATCAGCATTTTCTGGCAACACTGGATAGTTTGCTACTTCAAGTGTATACATGTATATGTATTTATAATTGTATGCATGTACAATGTGTACGCCAACCACTACTTTGATACAAAGCGATCAAGTTACTACCTAGCGGGAAACCTCAGAATATATTCTTACTTCAGGCCTTATTAAATCAATTACTATTTTTATCTAACTGCTCAAGAATGCCTTATAGAAGGCCGCGACTCTTTTGCATAAAAGGTAAGATACACATTCCACATTCCCTTCTATGAAAAGGGGGAAGAGGAGTAAAATTTTTTGCGTGTATTTTTACCAAACCAAAAGTAAAATCGATTAATTTGAAGACAGAATTGCTGGCAAAAGAGGCGAAATGGAAAGGCAAAAATGATATAAGAGTGGAATGGAGCGAGTAGACCTTGTACATCCAAAAGAAGGAGTACAAAGGCCTTCTAGAAGGTATCCTTGCTCTTTATTTTTCCCGCTGGGAAAAATCGTACAAGTATAAAATTGGTATTTGCAAACATGTGTATGTATGTACATATGTATACACATATCGAAAGAAAAAATATAAACAAACTATGAGAAGTGTTCATGCAATTTTCTTGCAAATAATCTACGTAAACCAAATGTTGCCGATTTTTTAATTGTAGGGGACGAATACATGCTTTATTGTTGTACATTTGCAAATAGATATATAAGTATATCGATTCACACCGAAGTCAATATTGCGCTAATAAATATCTATACATAAATAATTGCAAGGCTTAATTTTTAAAACAATTGCCTTATTTATAAAAAATAGTTTATATTTTTAAGCGCACAATTTTCATCACATGTAGCATATATTATGTTCATGGAAAAATATATGAAAATGAATCAGACTTTGGAGATTTGTGTGATCCATCTGGCTCATTTCTTGCAGTTTGTAAGGCTGATTTTGCATCTGGCATTTCTTGTGTGACATGTGCCAAAAAAAGCGTAACCAGTAATTACTACGGAAAAACTGTTTGATTCAGACATGTATTTATTGATTTAAACTGTTTCCAATAATGTTGGATTCCATAAAATTGTCTATTAGTTATGCATGAAACTGTTCAACTTAATAAATATGTACATACGTGTCAAAATAAAAAAAAAATTAATAAACTAAAAAGTTATTAAACTTTTAAGCCCCATGGTAACTTTTGGCCCACCCTGTACAAGTGTTGAAATAATTGTTTAATTGTATCGCTGTGTGTACAAAGTACCAAAATTCTATAAATATGTATGTACACACTTTAAAAGTTTTGAATTAAATTGGGTGAACCTGGAATACATATATGCATGTGACCAAAATATGCATAAGTAGGTATAAGGGTTAAAAATGTGTATTTGTTTTTAATAAAACAACGCCAGATATCAGTAAATGAGTTAAAATTTTCAGCATGATTCCACCATGATTTTTCCATTGGAAAATCCCTTTCATTTGACAGTCATATCAAAAAAGTGTGAAAAATAGCGGTTCGCAGCTTTGGGCGGCTACCACGTTTTTTGGCTACGGAATATCCACACGTTGATCCTGTCGTAGTAGTTAGTTATATCGTATATGTACCTATAAGTTCAAAGTATGTATGTACATATGTATGTAGGTATATGTATTTTTTCCCACAATGTAACTTAATTTAATTTCTGTTCGAAAAAGTAGAAATCACAAATTGATTTTTATTTATTCTCGAAAAAATAAAAATCGGAAAATAATTATTTCTATAATTATTATTTCAGTAGGCTATAGTTCGTATCTCTCTTTAAGCCAAATTACATGTGATAATTTTTAAGGAACAAATAACACCAAAGTTAATTGTAAATATTCTGACAAACACTAGCAGAACGAAAGCACTAACAATTATTTCTGCTGGAAAAAAGAAAAATCAGAAAATAACAATTATTTCCAGTTAAAATATAAAAATCAGGAAATAAAAATTATTTCTGCCTAAAAAATAAAAATTATAATTTTAAAATTGGAGCTTAGAAAATAGTTTAGAATAATTAAAATGGTGTGATTGTCCACTTTGTTTGATGCTTCCTTGTATGTAGTTTTGCCTTTTTTCTATGAAAATTCAACAATAATTATTATTTTTTGTCCCTGATTAATTTTTTTCCAAAAATATATTGAAAAAAAATGTTCAACTAAGTTCGAAACTCATCATAGAAGTTATGACAAACCGACTTCTTACTTATTAACCACTTTAGCCTTTAAATCTTATGCATTTTGTTACATATGTATTATATTCAGAAAACAAACAAGCAAATCAAACACAATCCTATCCCCTTTGAAATATTTATAAAAAACCAATGCTCTTTAACAAGCGCTTATTTACATTATACCGACATAGCAAACGAATTTATACATATACATATGCATGTATGTATACTTGGGCACATTGAATATACATACATACGTATTTACAATCATACATACATATATGCCCCTAATTATGAAAGTGGTCTAAGTCATATGCATATATTTCTGCATCGAAATATGAAATAAATCTGTAATAAACTTGAAAAAATATTTAATAAATATTAAATAAACTTCTATTAATCGACACTAGTACAACTATAAGTTAAAATGTTGCATAATATAAAAATATTTTTTTAATTTCTTCAATTGTAATCTATTAAATATCTCGATGAAAGAAATATATGACTTAGACCACTTTCATAATTAAGGGAACATATATTTTATATATTTTATCAACACGCATTCATTAGCACAATACTTTATTTGTATACAAAAAAAACATCCCATTTCTTACCACAAACAACTTAATATTCTTCCTTCAATACGTTTGCTAGCATATTGTTGCTGTGCGTAGAGTTGACTACATACATACGTACAAACAATTGGATATTCTTCTTTCAATACTGTTTGTAGCGTATTGTTGTTGTTGTAGTTGTTCATATGAACACTCTTATGCATATACATATGTGTGTATGCACGCGTGAATGGTCTTCATGGTAGCGTATATTTATACATACACACATATAAACATATAGTTTTTTGCATGACGCTACTGATTGTTATACACATCAATTCATATGCATGCGTACGAAAAAGCATGTGCCAAGCAAAAACACCATAAGGCAATGTCTATGTATTGGTGACAAAAAGGGGTTTAATACGAAATAATGCTTATTAAAGAAAATGTTTAAGTAAAGTAAATATAGAGTAAATTCAAGCAAGCTTCAGTGGTGGGGTAGCTAGTGAGGTTAGTAATAGAATTAAATATTGTTGGTTCTATGCACGGCAAATTTTTTGGTAGATTTGTAAAAAATGTGTGATAAAACTTTATATATAGAAAATGCAAGAACCGATTCTTTATTTTTGCTGATTTTCAATACCAATCGTGCCAAGACAAATGCGGTCGATTCAGTCCAATTCCGAGCTCTCTAACTCTTTTAGGAGCTTCATACAATCACTTTCAAGCAACACATAGAAAATCCGTACATGCAGACGGTCAGACGGACAGACGGACATGTCTTTTTTTCATCTCCTATTCATAAGGATCCAGAATAACTAACTTTATTTCGCCGCAAATAAATATTGTAGAAGTTACAAAAATCTGGACAAACCTATATATACCCTTTACCATTTTTGGTGAAGGGTATAAAAACAGTTTTCTCATTTTTGTATAACAATGAAAAAACTAAATCAGAGATGCAAAATGAGATTTTACAAATTTTACCAACTTTCAAGAAAAGTGTACTTATTAACTCCGATTGCTTTTATTAATTTGAAAAATTGTTTATTTAAATAAAATTGAATAAAAACTCACATAAAAATTCATTTGTATTCATGTAAACATGTATGTCGTTAAACAAAACGCCAGAAGCTCTAACTAAAAAAGTCTAATCCAATTTTTAGTATATTCCGATTTATTTCTTATTCGAACAAAAATTGCGGTAATATTAAAAAAAAAGATTAATTTACAGGCACATTTTTATTGAGTATGTACTTGAGTATGTATGTATATCATCACAGAAAATTCAAAAAGTCCTTTCTAAAAGTTTTACAGGAAAAGCATAAAACTTGTTTGAATGAGTTAATATATTGACAATAAGTAAAAAATTTTACAATAAATACATCTATAAATTTGTTGGCCCTTTTAACTTGCATTATAACATTATACACTAATTGTCAATTTATATTTCATTGAAACAAGTTTTATGCTCCCCTGTAAAACTTTTAAAACGTTAGACAGGGCTTTTTGCATTTCTGTGACAACTTTTACATCGCTGAACTAAATCATCGCATGCATAAATGAATAAAAGAAAATCAAGACGTATTCAAAGTGGTGATGTTATAAGCACAGTTTTTATTCTTTTTTTGCGCAAATTAGAGGTTCGTATGTCAAAATTTGTACATGTTGACATAGGGGCTGAGATGTCAGTTGTTATTTTAAGTTGTAATTGTTGTAGAATTACCACCATTTGTATTAATGCGCCTTGAAAAGAATCTTAAAACATACAAACACATACAAGATTTAGCATTGAGAGAACATTTCATTACTATGATGCAAAAAAAAAAATAGAAGAAACAATTTCATTATGTATTCTGTTTTGATTTTATGTTCTGCTTTTAATATTTTATTTCTCATAGTTGTCATGCAAAAAAAAGAGTTGAAAATTTAATATTTTGTTCAAAAAACTCTGAAGAAAAATATAAGAAGTATCGGCGTATCGACAGTAAAATATCGCCGATATCGATATATCGGAAAACCAGCAGTATCGCCGATATATCGGTATCGGTATCGGTTGCGTCCCTAATACAAACACCACCTTAATTAAGTAGAAGTACTTTTTACTAAATTTATTTAAAAAAGAAACAAAAACCACATGAATGAAAGAAAATAGCAACACAAGCACCATCAAACAAACAAACAATCTTGTCCACTTTAAAATATTTATAAGAAATCCATGATCTTTAGCAAGGGATTTACTTTTTTTAAAATACATATAGATACATACACAATACAGCCATTAGCAAACGAATTTATATTTACTTGTGCATATTTGTATACATATATGTACTCGAATATATATATAAAGATGTCTTTAAAAAAAATCCACAAGTTCTCAACACAACAACCAGTGTTGCCAGAAAATGATGGTGAGGTAATGCTAAATCGGTCAAAAAATTCTGCTAAATTTTTCTACAGATGAAAAGTATAATGCCAGATTTAAATGTATAAAAAATTATTGTAAAAGCTTCGAATTTCATGTTTATACAAACTTATTAGTATTTACAGGTATTTTTAAAGGAAATGTTGCAATTACGTTTAAAAGATTTTACCGCACTAATAATCCACAATGACAGCAAAAAGCGATTGGGATAGTTTCATTGTTGCCATTTTAGCATTTTCACTGCTAGATCTTGCATTTTCATTAGTTAAACAGCATTCAACTTGCAAAAAATTCTGCTAAATGATTTCTGGCAGAATTTGTTGAAAATATAAAATTTTAATTTCATAAAAAAATTCTTCTGTATGGAGGATTTTTCTCATAAATGTACATGTATTTATTGCAGGGTAAAGGTTCCCTGATGATCTGCGCTAGCAACAGTGAAATGCGCATATGATCCAGCCCTTCAATAATCAATTTTAATGTACCTACGTATTTTTAATAAACAAATATTTTACTGAATATGTAAAATAATAATTTGAGATTATTAGTGCGTTAAAACTTTTTTTAACGTTATTATAACATTTAAAAAAAAACACTAATTATTAACTATTTTATGTTTGTATGTGCTATAAAAATACATGTAAATACTAATGAGTTTGTATAAACATGAAATTCAAAGCTATTTCAATAATTTTTTCTACATTTAAATCTAGCATTATACTTTTCTTCTGTATAACATTTTAGCAGAATTTTTTGACCGATTTAACATTCCCTGATCAGCATTTTCTGGCAACACTGATTAGTTTGCTACTTCAAATGTAGATATGTATATGTTTTTATAATTGTATGCATGTACAATGTGTACGCCAACCACTACTTTGATACAAATCGAGCACATTACTACACAGCGGTAAAACTCAGAATATCTTCTTACTTCAGGCCTTATTAAATCAATTACTATTTTTATCTAACTGCTAAAGAATGCCTTATAGAAGGCCGAGACTCTTTTGCATAAAATATAAGATATACATTCCACATTCCCTTTTATGAGAAGGGGGAAGAGGAGTAAAATTTTTTGCGTGTATTTTTACCAAACGAAAAGTTAAATCTAAATTTCTAAATTTGAAGACTTATGAGAATGGCAGGCAAAAGAGGCGAGAGGGAATGGCAAAAATGATATAAGAGTGGAATGGAGCGAGTAGATCTTGTACATCGAAAAGAAGGGGTACAAAGGCCTTCTAGAAGGTATCCTTGCTCTTTAATTTTCCCACTTGGTATAAATCGTACAAGTACAAAATGGGTATTTGCAAACATGTGTATGTAGGTACATATGTATATACATATCGAAAGAAAACATATAAACAAACTAGGAGAAGTGTTCACGCAATTTCCTTGCAAATAATCTACGTAAGCCAAATGTTGCCGATTTTTTAATTGTAGGGGACGAATACATGTTTTATTGTTGTACAATTGCAAATAGATATATAAGTATATCGATTCACACCGAAGTCAATATTGCGCTAATAAATATCTATACATAAGTAATTGCAAGGCTTAATTTTTAAAACAGTTGCCTTATTTATAAAAAATAGTTTATATTTTTAAGGGCGCAATTTTCATCACATGTAGTATATACCTATTATGTTCATGCAAAAATATATAAAAATGAATCAGACTTTGGAGGTTTGTGTGATCCATCCGGCTCCTTTCTTGCAGTTTGTAAGGGTGAGTTTGCATCTGGCATTTCTTGTGTGCCATGTGCCAAAAAAAAGGGTAAACAGTAATTACTACGGAAAAACTGTTTGATTCAGTCATGTAGGTATTTATTAATTTAAACTGTTTCCAATAATGTTGGATTCCATAAAATTGTCTATTAGTTATGCATGAAACTGTTCAACTTAATAAATGTGTACATATGTATGTGTCTGAATCAAAAATTTTTTCATTAGTAATTAGTGGTTACGCTTTTTTTACGCGTGTAGGGCACATGGCATACAGATGTAAGCCCGGCCTAACATTCGTATAAATGTCTTCGAAAATTTTTTTTAAATTACAAAGAAATCAAGAGCTGTAAAAATTAAGGTTTGGAACCAGTAAAATTTTAAATAGCACTTACATAAGCATTTAGGTACATATGTATAAATACCTATCTGTGAATACCTATAATTAATAAATAGCTTACTAACTAAGCATAAGCTTTCGTTTTATTACATCTTCGTTTCATAAATTTATACCTACATCTTTGGAAGCATTCCTATACACTACGTGTGCAATCTCTATTGTAAAATAAATACAAGAGATATAGTTCTATATTTAAAAATATATCACCAAATTTGAAGAATAAAACTATTGTGTTTTATTTAACCATCGAGTGTGTTTTATTTTAACCAGTTAATCGGATATACGCCCAAACATTTTTAATTATGTTTATTATGACAGATTCAAATACAGCCATTCAAGCTTATCATCTTGGGAGTTTTTATAAGAAATACAAGTGTTGAAATAATTGTTTAATTGTATCGCTGTGTGTACAAAGTACCGAAATTTTATAAATATGTATGTACACAATTTCAAATTTTTGAATTAAATTGGGTGAACCTGGAATATATGTATGTATGTGACCAAAATATGCATAAGTAGGTATAAGGGTTAAAAATGTGTATTTGTTTTTAATAAAACAACGCCAGATATCAGTAAATGAGTTCAAATTTTCAGCATGATTCCACCATGATTTTTCCATTGGAAAATCCCTTTCATTTGACAGCCATATCAAAAAAGTGTGAAAAATAGCGGTTCGCAGCTTTGGGCGGCTACCACGTTTTTTGGCTACGGAATATCCACACGTTGATCCTGTCGTAGTAGTTAGGTATATCCTATATGTACCTACATATAAGTTCATAGTATGTATGTATGTAGGTATATGTATTTTTTTCCCACAATGTAACTTAAATTAATTTCTGTTCGAAAAAGTAGAAATCACAAATTGATTTTTATTTATTATCGAAAAAATAAAAATCGGAAAATAATTATTTCTATAATTATTATTTCAGTAGGCTAAAGTTCGTATATCTCTGTAAGCCAAATTACATATGATAATTTTTAAGGAACAAATAACACCAAAGTTAATTGTAAATATTCTGACAAACACTAGCAGAAGGAAAGCACTAACAAATATTTCTTCTGGAAAAAAGAAAAATCAGAAAATAACAACAATCTCCAGTTAAAATATAAAAACAGGAAATAACAATTATTTCTGCTTAAAAAATAAAAATTATAATTTTAAAATTGGAGCTTAGAAAATAGTTTAGAATAATTAAAATGGTGTGATTGTCCACTTTGTTTGATGCTTCCTTGTATGTATGTAGTTTTGCCTTTTTTCTATGAAAATTCAACAATAATTATTATTTTTTGTCCCTGATTAATTTTTTTCCAAAAATATATTGAAAAAAATTGTAATTTAAGTTCGAAACTCAGCATACGAGTTTTGACAGAAAACAAACAAGCAAATCAAACACATTCAAACAATCCTATCACCTTTGAAATATTTCTAAAAAACCAATGCTCTTTAACAAGCACTTATTTACATAATACCGACATAGCAAACGAATTTATACTTATACATATGTACATATGTATGTATACTTGGGCACATTGAATATACATCCATAAATACGTATTTACAATCATACATATATGCCCTTAATTATGAAAGTGGTCTAAGTCATATGCATATATTTCTGCATCGAAATATGTCCATATTTACACTAAGTCCATATTTACACTATGCAAGTCTTATTGCTAAGCTGATGAGGTTGATGGAGAGAGAGACGAGGAGAATAGTAAAGTTTCTTTTCCCCTCGTCTCTCTTTCCTAAAAAACTAATCAGCTTAGCAATAAGACTTGCATAGTGTAAACTAGGACTATGCAAGTCTTATTGCTAAGCTGATTAGTCTGATGGTGAGAGAGACGAGGGGAACAGTAACGTTTCTTTTCCCCTCGTCACTCTTTCCTCACAAACTAATCAGCTTAGCAATAAGACTTGCATAGTGTAAACTGGGACTATGAAATATATCTCTAAAAAAATTGAAAAAAAATTTAATAAATATAAAACTTCTATTAATCGACACTAGTACAACTATAAGTTAAAATGTTACATAATATAAAAATATTTTTTAATTTCTTCAAATGTAATCTATTAAATATCTCGTTGGAAGAAATATATGACTTAGACCACTTTCATAATTAAGGGCACATATATTTTATCAACACGTATTCATTAGCACAATACTTTATTTGTATACAAAAAAAATTCCACTTTACCACAAACAACGTATGCTACCATGTTGTTGCTGTTGCTAGCTAGTAGTAGAGTAGACTACATACTTACAAACAATTGGATATTCTTTCAATACTATTTGTAGCGTATTGTTGTTGTTGTAGTTGTTCATATGAACACTCTTATGCATATACATATGTGTGTATGCACGCGTGAATGGTCTTCATGGTAGCGCATATTTATACATACAGATCCATAAACATCAATTCATATCCATGCGTAAGAAAAAGCATGTGCCAAACAAAAATACCATAAGGCAATGTCTATGTATTGGTGACAAAAAGGGGTTTAATACCAAATAATGCTTATTACAGAAAATGTTTAAGTAAAGTAAATATAAAGTAAATTCAAGCAAGCTTCAGCGGTGGAGTGGCTAGTGAGGTTAGTAAATGAATCAAATATTGTTGGTTCTATGCACGGCAACTTTTCTTTTTTTCTTTATTTTTGCTGATTTTCAATACCAACCGTGCCAAGACATATGCGGTCGATTCAGTCCAATTCCGAGCTCTCTTACTCTTTATGAGCTTCAGAAAATCACTTTCAAGCCACCCATACAAAATTCGTACATGCAGATGGTCAGTCGGACAGACGGACATGTCTTTTTTCATCTCCTATTCATAAGGATCCAGAATAACTAACTTTACTTGGCCGCAAATGAATATTGTAGAAGTTACAAAAATCTGGACAAACCTATATATACCCTTTACCATTTTTGGTGAAGGGTATAAAAATATCTACAGCCTGTTTTTATCATATGAATTAGTATATACATATATACGTTCATTAAAATAACGAACGAACCCATGTTTACGTTTTTGTATCATGGAATAATTTTCATGTGAGTGACAACAAAATAGCTTTCAGTTTTCCTACACTCATAAAATTCTGTATATAAAATTAACTGAAATTATAGTCTATAATAAATCGGACTACTTATTTTCATTCAGTATTAACATAATTAAACTGACTTCAAACCATAAAAAACAATTTACATTTTTACTTTAATTTGCAAAACAATCCAATAAACGGATAAATGTGAATGACTTTTTTCTACAATCGGATTAACTTAATTTTCAGATATACGAATGTCGCCTTAACTAACAATAAAATATGTTTCCCTTGCTTCTACTAATTTTATTGTGTAATAATCCAATCCAAATTCAGCATAAACAAAAGATTTCTGAATACACACAGTGGACCAAACACAAAGAACGCTGATGATGAAGGTGTAGTGGCCTTCGAAAACAGCCGGTTGTTCCGTTCTACTCGAGTTTGTCAGAATATTTACAATTACCTTTGGTGTTATTTGTTCATTAATAATTATCACATGTAATTTGGCTTACAGAGCGATACGATCTTTAGCCTGATCAAAAATCATATATATAGAAACAAATGAAGTTCGAACTATAATAATTAAAATTAATAGCCATGGGCCTGTGACAAAAACTAAATAAAAATATACTTATAGTATCAAACCAAAAAAGTTTGTGTTAAGTAGAACAAAAATAAACAAATTAACTAACATAGCGTCGGTTGGTTACTGGTTTGATGTATGGAATATTAAAAAAAAATTGAGTTATTGATTGATTATATATGAATAATGTGTCCTCTTTCCGAATTCGTTATCAGTTTTTCGATATCTTGAGTATATCGGGATATATAGAGCTGCAATATTGCGCCATTTTCACAAGTGTTGAACATTTAAAAAATTGTTTTACAGCAATCGAAAATTTTTGGGATAGGTGGCACATTTCCAACGTAAAAGTATTAATATTGTTATTCGTAATTGTTATGGTGTATATCAATGCATATTCTACTCAACGAACGTGTTTCACAGCAAAAAAGAAAAAAATTTATTATTGTGTTATGTTTTAATCAAATCAAATTGATATTTATTTTTTATTAATAAAATTTCTTTGATTAAATATATTCAAACTGTCCTTTATTTCTTCCGTTGTTTTTCTTTTATATGTCATGTTACATGAATAAAATTGATATTTTCTACTTAAATATTTATATACAGTAATTTCACCTACTTGAACAATATCGTTGTTATGATTGGGACATGCCTTAACAAAGATTTTTTTAATTTTTTCTTTAAATCCTAATAACTTTTCATGTTGGTTGTAAAAAGTTTATCAACTTTAAATTTGAATAAAAAACATATGTATCTATTACTTTTATTATTAAACAAAAAATTGTATCATGTATTTTTATT
Source organism: Nowickia ferox (assembly GCA_936439885.1). Lineage (NCBI taxonomy): Eukaryota > Metazoa > Arthropoda > Insecta > Diptera > Tachinidae > Nowickia > Nowickia ferox. The sequence continues at coordinate 50,831,236 of OW387023.1, read as the reverse complement.
AAACCAATGAACTAAACATTCTTCATCGATTTTCTCGAAAACACATTTTTGTTCCGTACATCATTCCAGTAACCAACCGACGATATGTATAATTAGTAAAGAACAAACGACAATGGCAAGACTGTTGTAAGCTAGAGATGATAAAAATGAGCTGTCATTAAAAAAAAGCTTTCAGCGCTAATTGTAATACGATGAATCAAAACAATTAAAATTTTCCATTTGCAATAAAAGTTGCGTATATAAAGCAGAAATGTACATCAACTGACATCACACACAGTGGACCAAAACACAGAAGAACGCTGATGCTGAAGGTGTTGCGATCTTCGAAAACAGCTAGGTGTTCAGGTGCTCAAAGACTGTCACAAGCGCTTAGAGCTATTACGTAGATTAGCAAGCAATAGAGGGGGAAATATCGTGACAAGGGAACGGACATCTGTGCAATCGACAAGGGTAAACAATGGGGTGTCGTACTCTTCTGTAGCCAAGGCAGCTGTGAATAAAGTTGGAGCGTCGGGTGGTTCATCTGGCTCTCGCCCAGGAAATGGAATTTCCCTCTCATCGGCTGGAAATGAGTTTGATGCTATCGATGTTGACTGTAAGCGATTTTTTGGTGGTGGTCCCATTGACTGCTTAGGTAGAGTGAAGGGCTTTGCAAGGGAGTATAAGACCCTGAATAATGATGGAGACAGATCTAGGGCTCTACTGGGCATGTTAATATCCTTACAGCAACATGGCTAACTTCAGACTCATATTTATTAATGTAAATTCCATCGTGTCTAGGCACAGAAAATATTATCTAAATTCTTTTTTGAGGGAACATCAACCTGATGTTCTCCTTATAGCAGAACATAAACTCTCCTCCCGACATACACTGGACATGGAGGGATATAAGACCTTTCGACAGGACCGACAGAACAGACGCGGCGACAGGACCGCTATACTGGTGGGGGATAATTTATGTTCGAATGAAGTGAATATTGATCTCGGCCATGTCGAGAATACTGCTTTAAGGATATATAGATCGAATGGTAATGTCGTGACGGTAATTTCTGCCTACCTCTGACCACGTGAATCATTGTCACGTGCCGACCTCGACGCTTTAATAGACTTATCAGCCCGTGGTGGTCTCATAATTGGGTAGACTTCAACGCCAAACATCCATCTTGGGGAGGTGATCGGACGAACCGCAGTGGGAATGTACTTCACAATTTCCTATTGACTTGTCCCAGTATTGACATCCATCGCACAGATGGACCGACTCGTGTAATGGGATCGGCATCTTCGTGCATTGACTTTTTTATGTCATCGGTGGATATTTTTCGGACCACGCCTACTTCAGGAGGACTGAGGACACTACCATTTCACTCGGACCATCTTGCGGTGGAGGCAATCATTGGGGATGTTGACCTGCGGCGCTGCACCCCACCATTGTACTACGGTTTTGACATGATAGACAGAATACGATTCAACCATATTTTGACACGAGATCTCCCTCGGACTGAACTTCGAACGAACAGAAATGCCTCTCTTCAGGAGATGGATGACAGCATAGAGACAATGGACGCTGTATTTAGAGACGCAATGGAGGGGTCAATTCCGAAGATATCGCGAAAGGGAAAGGGACTGTTGAGACTGCCGGAAAACATTCGACACCTTATCGCTGGGGGGAAACGGATGAGAAGGACGCTATGGAGGACTACTGACCCATCACGCTACAATACTATTAGGGCCGACATGTACAATATAAACCGGATTATTCAGGGCGCTATTGCCGTATTTGAAGAAAGCTACTGGACAGATTATTTGCAAAAAATACAGTTGAATAATAAGACATATGGTCGTTTAAAAAGAGCAGCCGGCATTAGTAAAAAAACACCCATTGGGCATTTGATCGCACCTACGGGTAGTCTTGTTTCGACGGATGCTGAGAAAGCTGAACTATTAGCTGACCAATTCCGCGATGTTCATAGAGGAGTTTGTACCTCGCGTATAGCTTCCTTTATGAACATTGTGAACCACGAAGTCAGGTCACTAGATGGCTATGAACCATTTTCCATCACAGCTGATGGAACGGTAATCGATGAAGATTTTTGTTCCCTAGAACATGTGATTATAACACCCAATGATGTTGCCGGCGCTCTTAAAAAACGTGCAAATAAAAAATCCAGTAGCAGGGATGGGATTCCGGAATTTGTACTCAGGAAGACGGACATAGTGACATAGCGCGACCTTACGATTCTGTTCGATCGGTGTTATGGCTCGGGATATTTCCCTATGAGCTGGAAGGAGGCTCTAATTGTGCCAATTTCAAAGCCTAGAGCGGACCGAAGGATAGCCAGTAACTATAGACCGATCTCCTTGCTATCGTCATTTGGCAGACTGTTTGGGTGTTTTGTACTATCGGACATACGTGGAAAACTTACGAATGACAATATTTTAAGAGATCATCGGTTTGGATTCAAGAATGGACATTCGACTTCTCATGCCCTTATGTTATATAGCGACTTTGTTGCTAGGGGACTGAGTAGGAGGTGTCCAACATTGACAGTTAGCTTGGACTTTTCGTGGGCTTTTGACACTGCATGGCAAGATGGAATTGTTTATAAAATGATGGGACTGAGCTTTAACAGATCCACTTGCAGAATGGTAGCTGATTTTCTGAAACGTAGAACCTTCAAAGTTAGGGTTGGTACAGATGTCTCCAGCTTAAGAGACGTTGATGCAGGTGTACCGCAAGGCTCTTTATTGGGCCCAGTTTTGTATAATATATTGGTGTCTGATATACCCCAGCCCCCAGATGGATATCTTCTGCTAATGTATGCAGATGATATACTTGTGGCTGCAAGTGGATCTGTGGCGAGGTTGCTCAATCGGCGGATGAACCTATACCTTGGTAGTCTTAGTGAGTATTTTGCAAAATGGGGACTAAAACTTAATATGCAGAGAACGGAGAGCATAGTTATTAAGGGTACACGCGGTCTCCTTTACCGCAATACAAGAGGTTTCGTTCCCACCCTCAGTATAGGAGGGGAGCGCATAGCAAATACGGAAAGTTTCATGTATTTAGGGGTCGTGTTCCACGAGAATTTTGAATTCTACAGACACGTGGATTACATTTTGCAGAGGGCAAAAAGGGTCTACTTCACTTATCGCACGGTACTGTCTAGACAAATGGGACTAAGTACACGAATCAGACTCCTGGTTTACCGACAGATCATAAGACCTATCATATCCTATGCCTTTCTTGTCTGGTTTGTAATATCATATCATCCGCCCAGATGGAAAGACTTAGGATATGGGAGAGAAGGATCTTGTCATTGTGCTTAGGACTCAGACCTAGATTATCCCCGGACGGTATGATTCGCAGACCGTCATGTGCGTCCATTTACAGTAAGATTGATTTTGGCAGGATGGATACCTTCCTAATTTGTTCAGCGGTTTAGTTGCACAATGTCTCCATCGATCTGTCGACTTAGAGGCTTTGCACACGCGCCGGTATTTTTCACCTGCCGATATCCTAACCCTCAGGGTTGGAAGTCTCCTATATAGAGATGAAGACCTCTTATTCTACCACAGGAGAATAAGGAGCCTTGATCTGACAGATCTAGTTTACAATACTGCACAGTAACTTAAAATTGTGCTGGTATTTTTTTATTTTTTTTTTTAGTTTTTATTCTACTTTTTGTTGCCTTTGATATTTTATTTTGTACCTTGGATTTTTGTTGTTTGTTTAAATTAGTCTTAAGTATTATTTAGTGTATAGTTTAACTTAGATTATAAGAAATTACTTCCGTTTTGTATCCTTTTTTCGGAAATCTTTTTAAATTGACAAAAAATTGAAAAATTGTTTATGGCACATGCTGTAATTTTTTTTACCCTAACAAGCCTTAGAAAAATATTTAAATATGTTAAGGAAAATTACAAAATAAGTGTAAGTTTAAGAAACTTTATTTAAAATAAGAATTTGGATCAATAAATGAAATATGAAATATCAACTGACAACACACACAGTGGACCAAACACAAAGATGAAGGTGATGAAGGTGTAGTGGCCTTCGAAAACAGCCGGTTGTTCCGTTCTACTACATGTTTGTCAGAATATTTACAAAAAACTTTGGTGTTATTTGTTCATTAGTAAGTATCACATGTAATCGGCTTACAAAGTGATACGAACTTCAGCCTGATCAAAAATCATAATATAAAAAAATGATTTTTGCTTTATTTTTCATAATTTAGCAGTGAAAAATTTCAAAAATGTTTAGTATTGAGTCAAAAGAGATAAAGAGTAAAGAAAAAGACTGAGTTCTTATAATCAACGGAAAATCTTATTAGTGTGTTCTTAGTTTTTTTTAAATGAGTGTAATAATCAATTAAAAATAAAATTGCTTATTCCCTTATTAATAAAACTTAAAATAAATTTGAAATTAATTTTATTTAAAATTTTTCACAAATTTTTTTTTTTATTTCAAATACATTTTATTTTTTTATTCCGTTACGGTAATAATTTTGTGAGTGCGCCTATTTGGTTATACCGAAACAGCTCTTTTTATGTCAAAACGAAAGAATATGTTTTATAAACCATAACATAACGAAACATAAAATCGAAATGGTTATGTTTTACAAAACCAGGCTGTTAATAACAGCTTCAAGAAGTCATAAAAAATGTGCGTTTGTTTGAATAGCAGAATAAACACATAAATTTTCACCTAAGGTGTTGTATTTACATATGTATACATTTTAAGAAACATTTGAAGAAAAGAAAATAAGATCAACAATTTAGGCAAAAAAAATTTAGAAAATTTAATTTTATAATCCAAATTTTATTTTAAATAATTCGAAAAGTATTGAAGGTATGAGAATACATTTTTTTCTGTTTGCAAAGCTAAATGTGAACTATTGTATTAAATTAAAATGTTTCCTAATATATAATTTTATAAAAAAAATTTTTATTGGGAAAAAATTGTGTTAGAAAAATTTTAACATTTTTAGAAAATCTCCTTTCCTGCCCACACTTATGTGTACTCTTACAAATTACTAAGAGTTTCTTCCAAATTACCAACAACAAGTTTATTTATTTTAGCCACATTCAAAAATTAGATTTTTGTGCATAAAAAAATGCTAATTTTCGACAAATGCTGGATGTAAGGTACACCAGCAAAAATCTTTAAAATCTACTTCACAGTCTTTCTTCAAAGTTCTTTTCTTAGAAACAATTAAAGTTTTTATCAAATACTTTATAACTTTTTAAAATATTACAACAAAAAAAATAAGAATACTTTTTTCACAAAATATATAAAACTTTCTCATAATTTTCAAAAATTCAAATTGCAAAATTATTCCTTGCTACAATTTTTGAGATATCAAAAAGTTTTTTTTTTCATATAAATTGTAATGAAATTATCTTTTAAAAACAACAAAACCAAACTTTGATGCTCTTTGGAGCTACCCTGTCTTACAACAGGGTGTTTCCAAGTATACTGCCTCTTCTTTTTAAAACAGTTAGTTACATCGAAATCGGTTGACTAGTTCAAAAGTTGCGGACTTTTTACCACTTTTTTTATTTCACGCCACCGTGCGGCTGTTTGGTTTTAATTGAAGGAAACATGTGTAAAACAATGTATTTGGACAACTTCAAAGAAAATTTGATTCCAAGTGCTAAAAAATTGGGTCTGAGAAACAGTTTCCGTTTTTACCAAGTTAACGACCCAAAGCAAAAATCCAATCTTGTTGAACCTGGCTTATAGGAAACTGCCATCATTCAATGGAACCATCTGCACAATCTCCGGACTTGAACGTGATCGAAAATGTATGGGCGTTATTGGAAAATAATATATGAAATCACAAAATTTCAAGCAAAGAAACGTTGAAAAGAGCGTTAATCGAATCGAAACAAAATAATGACAGAAACTACACAAAAATTGGTTGACTCAATGCCAAATAGGCTGCAGGCTGTTGTAGATTAAAGAGATTACCATACTTTATATTAATTAAAATATTATAGACAAAAAGCATTATCAATTTTTTATTCAAAATTTCTTGCAACCAATAAGCTGCATCATTTGAAAATCAAGTTGTTTTAGTTGTTCTTATTTTTCTTTAAGAAAATATATATAGTATGAAATAAATCAATCAAAAATTCTGAAAAAAGAGCCATTTTTAACAAACTGGCCTTTTAAATTTTTCAAAAAACAAAAATTGTTTTTGAGTGACAGGAATTTCAATATATTTAAAATAGTAAAAATTAGTAAGATTAAGGAAACAGCTGACTCCAACTCCACATAGTGCTGAAAAATATATACACTTTTGACTATTCAACTCTTTTTCTCTGTGGTACACAACACAACCAATCTAAAATAAATTTGTAATTTATTTTATTTAATACTTGCAATTAATTTCTTTTTGATTTTTCTGATTCGTTGTTCGTTAAATTTATTAAAAATTATATGACTATTACTAACTACATTATAAACCAGTGCAGTACTAAGTAACCAGATACTTTACAGTTTTACAACTCTGCATAATTAAAGTCATCCACAAAACAAAAGAATTAATAAATTAAATTATAAAATATGTACATTAACAGTTATTATTACCGATCTTTATAAATTATCTACTTTTTAATGACTTTCCCAATTTTTATTTGACCTTTTCTGAATTTTTTACACTTTTGTTTGATTACTTTTCGTTTCTTAACATTTTGAATCATATGTTTTTATCTTACTAAGATTTACTACGACAAATTTTTGCAAAATACTCAATCAAGAACTCTCACTTTACTATTTCAATTTGTGTTTTCATTTACTGTATTTTGGGTAAACGAACGCAATTTAGTAAAATGCAGTAAAGTTCAGTAAAAATGTGCAAAAATTTTTGAGTACGCGAACGCAATTTTTATTTTGCTTGCATCTAATAAGCTGACTACCACTGTATAGTACAAGAACGTAAAATTAAAATCTGTGTTTGAAAAAAGCATCACCGGCATTAATATTTGGGTCTTATTGTTTTCCATCCATGGAAGTTTTTTCTTCATGTTGTTAAAAAACTAAATAATTTCGTGCAAACAATCCTTAGAGTGTGCTATTTATTAAACATCGTAGTATGTATACAATTACCAACACTTTGAAGGTAATGAAATATGGAGATATTAATTCATCAAACATTAGTTCTATATTTTTTGTGGTGGGTCAAGAAAATTAAATACTAACTTTTAATGTATTTTTATGGACTTAAATCAAGGTTGGTGTTATTCGTGTTGGTTTTTTTATGTGATGTTACATTTTTGTTAATGATAGAGTAAATATCAGTGCCGAATGACATTTGCTTTATCCGGTTTGAGGTAGAGCAATCCCTTATAATGCATAATTTAAATAGGACTAGGTTTAGAAACTTATTCGTTAATACCTTTTATTAAAATTTAACTTCATAGTTTATGTCCTAAATATTAAAAATAAATAAATACATGATTTAAAAAGTTAAACGTTTCCAAAATGAACTCTAACTCTCCTACATTCACTCCAAAAATAATAATGACGTTTTTTTCCAAATTCAGTTGCCTTCAGTATGTAAATACCTTCCATTTTTTCCAAAGAAATTCCCTCACCAACTAAAAATAAAAATCTATACATTCAACAATCGTCTAATGAATGATGGGTGAACTTGTTAGGTGGTTTGCTTGCTTGTGCTAATTCATTTGTGGCACATGCAAAACATTATTCAGACGTGGTCAAGACTGGACGTTCAACGGTTGCCGTGTTTTGTTTCGTTCTCTATTAGTTCGTGCGTAAAATATTCATAAGCATATAAAACACAGTTAACCCCAATTGCATGACCACTTACAAAGTTAATATATTTGCTGAATATTAAAATCAAATGAGTTTATACAAATAAATTAGAAAATAATTTTTTTAAAGTTAAATACATATATCCGTTTTTTCTTCCAATTCTTAAAGCTTTACATTGTTAAAATCTAAAATTGTTGAAAGTATATTCTTTAAGTGAAAAACGAATTATAAAGAATGGTGTGTCGTGAAAAAAAAATTTTACATTGTATCAATTTACATATTTATTAATTTAATTTATTAACCACTTACATACGCCCGTCTTTCAACCGGATTAAAAAATAAATCACAAACGTTCTGTTGAATATCCATTGCTATTGATTGATTGAACCCACCTGAATTTGAGGAATAAAAGAAATTGGTTAAATTCTTCTTCATATTAGCTCCATGTCCGCTGAAATTAAGGTATGTACATAAACAATAACACGGTGTGACAAAAAATATATACCTCTGAAGTGTTACTATTTTTTTGGTAGGTATTGCCGTGCATAGCAACAAACTGCATTTGAAATTTTTGAAACAGCCCCCCAAAAAAATGGGTAAACACCCGGTTTTTCGTACCCGAAAGCACTTATAAATCTCTAAGTTGAGTCTCAACCGATTTAAAATTTATAAACAGATTTAGAAAGAAAAGACTAAGAGCTTTCGAACAATATATATTTTTTCACCAAACATATTTTTTTTTGGTTTTTTCTTTCCTTTTCTACTTTGGATTCGTTCTAACTTTGAATTGTTCGAAAGGTCTTAGTCTCTTCTTTTTAAATCCGTTTATAAGTTTAAAATCGGTCAATACTCAACTTAGTTAGAGGTTGATAAGTACGAAAACCCGGTTTTTTTTAACCATAACTCAAGATTTTGGGGGTGTTTGGAAAATTTCGATGTCATTAATTTTTGTCACACAGTATAATTAGTTATATTAGCAGATTTGGAAAGAATAATGACATCGGCGTTTTACATGATATCATAAGTACCTATATATGTACATATGTATAAATGTATATACACAAAAAATTTTCAACAATAAGAACAAAAATCATTTGTTGTTTTTAAAATATATACATATGTATGTATGTTCACACGACCATACACACATATCTAGGCATACGGCAGTGCGCCACACCAAATTTTAACACGAAGCCATTCTTGCTGTGTTTACCAACTTTTATTCTAACAATAGTAAATGAAGAAACTAAGAAGAGAAGGAGCCTTCATCTAGGTCACGTTGGCGGTACGAAATAAGACCCCACGAAATAAGGCCCCAAAGTGCAAAATGAAAAATGACCCCAAACTTATGGTTATTTTGCATTATGAAATCAAACCCCAAAATTTTTTATGAAATAACACCCCACAGAAATGAAAATTTTACCCAAAGCTAAAATGAAATATCACGTCAAAAATACGAAAAAATTTTCATTATGAAAAGGCGCCCAATAGTATAATATATATTTATAATATATACCCCAAAAGTAAATTTAATTTCAAAGTGAAAATAACAACATAACTAAAGCTCTTAGCATAGGCGTACAAAGGGCATTCCGGAGGAGAAACAGTGCCACCCTCTCCCAAAGAATTGCTTTGTCACCCTAGAATTATTAACAATTAACTATCTATTTTAGTATTACTCATGAAAATCACCAATCGTAACGCCCCCAGAAAAAAAAATTTTTTGCTACGGCAATAGACCTTTGATATGTAACTACGTAGTCCCAAAAATTTCAATTTTGCTCATATGCGTTCATTATTAGTCATGGTAGAACTATAAATTTTCCAGTACTCTTCTTAATCTTAATTATCTTTTTTTTTGGTCTTTGAAAATGTTACGTAACAGAAAAAATTACTAATTTCTTAAAAAAATACGTATGTTTTTCTCATTTATTTACATATTTAATTGATCATACGTATTACCTACATATCCATATACAATATGTATATACATATGTACACACATACATACTTAAAAGTGATGTGCTGAATGTCAATTTTTGATATTCGGGAATATGAATATTTAAAACGATATATGCGAATACTAATACGAATATGTATTGTGTGTGACATTTAATTTTGGTTCTATTTTATTCTGCAAAATTAAGTACAATAAATTTTGTATGGAAAATAACTTCATACATACTCCTGTCTACGTACATTAAAGATCCTGAAAACTATCCAAAATTTTAACGGTTTAAATATCATTTTACAATAAATTAAATAGATTTATTACGCAACATGATAAATTGTAGTCAAACTGATTACAATCAAAACAGTTTTTCATTAATAATTAGTGGTTACGCTTTTTTGACACATGGCACACATGAAATGCCAGATGTATACTCAGCTTAGTTTTTCAAATACTGCTAAATCAGCAATACGGGAAACTATAGCACACTATTTGCCGGAAAAAACGGCTAGCAAAAAAATAGAAATAAATTTCTTTTTTTTTAATTATTACAACTAATATTTTTATGCCATTCATTTAAATTTCGGTTTGTATTTATGCATAAATCTTTATATATTTTTCTAAACAAATACGAATATCTAAAAATGCTCGAATATTTGAGAATTCGAATACGCATCATTAATACATACATACATACAGTTTCCATAAAACCATAATGTTTGGAGTTTGAGGACACTTGAGAAGAAATTTAAAAAATAGTTTTACCAATATTCGGTGTACATGTCTATAAGTAAATTCACTGTGCTAGTCTAACAAATGAATTTAATACAATCAATTTAATTAAATTTGTTTAAATAAAAACTTTTTAATATGTATATATATATATATATATATATATATATATATATATATATATAAATAACTATTCGACCTTTTTCATTTAAAGTATAATGTGTTGTTTATAGAATTACTCTATTCAGGCTTCCAAGGTCATTCAAAATGATTTAAATGCAAATAAAAGACAATTTTATTTCATTTAGTAATATCCGACGTTTCGTTGGGATTTTCCAACATCTTCATGGATACTATTTTTATTGAAATCTGGTAACATTACTAACTAAAAGAACAATTTTAATGCAATAACAACAATGATAATAAAACAATTAATATTTTGCTTAAAACTTACATACTGTGTGTTTTAATAAAATTTGCATTTAAGTTTTAATAATGTTATTTCACGCGACATGACAACATACGACATAAAACACATAATTCAAAAATATTGCAAATATGATAAAAATTGTAAATATCACAGTATTAAGCTTTTCTTAACGTTCTAATATCACAGCTGGAGTTACACTAAAACTTAATTTAATATATACAATGTTATAAGTAGCATTAGTTTTGTCTTTGTCAGTCTTGTTGTTCATTGCTATGTCAATTTTTTGTTGAATACTTAAGCTTTCCAAAGTGTATCTTTTATTGTATTTCTTTTCTTTGTGTAGTATTTTCACATTTTCTAGATCAGCTTTGTGAGAGTAATCCAAACAATGTTGAGCTAATGCAGTAGATTGTCGACCTTTTTTAATATCAGTTTCATGTTCAGCTACTCTTACGCCTAGATTCCTTTTTGTTGTCTCAAAATAAACTTGTTTACAGCTTTCGTTTGCGTTTCCATTACATTTAATTTCATATAATACATTGCTTTGGTCTTTTTTATTTATTTTTGTTTTTAGAGTTGTGAACAGTGTATTTGTTGTTTTCTTTAGTTTGTGTGCAAATTTAATTCCCTCTTCATTAATTATCTCTTTAATTTTATTATTCTCAGTGTGCCGTGGAATATATGAGAAGCTTACATATTTAGTGTTGCCAGATGTTGTTTTTGTTTTATTGTTTTTTGTTTCTTTATGTATTGATTTTTGTATTAGGCCATTGATCAAGTATGTCGGATAATTATTGTTTTTAAGTATTTCTCTGATTATTTTAATGTTTTTATTTTTGAATTTGTTATGGCTTATATGTAATACTTTATTAATTAATACCCTTATTCTAACAAATTGTGAAAATTTTTTTTGTCATACAATTTTGTCAAGTTTCTTGTTATATTTTTTAAAATAAAATTGCCATGGTATTCTGTTGATCATATGACAAGAAAAAGCTTAAAAAGCTTTCAACATACTGTGGTGAGATTTATTTCAAATTAACAACTATATTTATTTATTTAAAAAATAATAAAAAATTTATTAAGAACTTAAAGAAATGTATTTTTTTTTGTTACATGAGCCGGAGTATCTTGCACTTACATGAGTAAATAGCAAACGATGGTCGCACACATAGAAATGTAATAATAATAAGTCTATGCAACAAATAAAGACTTCTTGAAAAACACACGGACTAATTAGTATAGGTTCGTAGTTACTCCAGAAAAAGGGTTATACATTCCTTCATTGTGAAATCTGTGGAAGAAAAATTGTAATGGTATGAGGGTAGTAAAACCGTCTACTAAACAAATCTTGTTAGCATCTTATGCCAAAAAAATAATTTCTTCTTGCACTTTTTTTTGCAAAAAATTAAGGAAAAAATTTGTTTTCACTTTTTTCAGGATAACTTGCAGGGACTTCTAGCTTTTTGCTAACAATATTTGGGAAAATTGTATCCACTGTAAAGCTGGAAAAAAATCTGCGAATACATCAATATAATCTGATCGTGCTAGGTAGAAAAGTTATTAGTCATTGTAAATTATGCTGAAAAAAGTGAAAACAAAATATTCTTCCTTCTATTTAAAAAAAAAGTTCAAACAAAAATTTGCACAAACTGTTACTAAAGCTCAGTAGAGTTGCTTCTACTTGATTATTCGATAGGTGTATGAGCTATTAGGGGGCCTAGACACGTTCAAATTTTATTAATATATTTGCAAAAGTTGTCCAGTCTTACCGTAGCTACAATTTTGCAAATATTGTTGGCAAAAAATTGGGAGTCCCTCGAGGTTATCTTGAAAAAGTGAAAAAAATTTTTCCTTTACTTTTGCAATAAAACTGCACAAAGAAATAATTTTTTTTTTGGCATAAAATGTTAAAAATTGTTCAATAATCTCGCTTTTTTTCTCTTTAACTCGCACAACTAAACAGTGATTATGTATAGAGAAGACTATAAAAGAGGGATGAACAAACTTTTAGAAAATAAAACAACATATAAAATACTACGTCCAGACCCCACACAGAACCTCCAGCGATAAAACAACAAATTAATAATGGATTTATACAAACAGGAATACATTACTCAATTTGAGAAATCGAAATTAATTTCTGATCATGCTACAGCATCTAGATTATACGGCTTACCCAATATCCACAAACCTGACGTGCCTTTACAGCCAATATCATCTTCTATGGAAGTGCTATGCTACAAATTGTCTAAACATATAGGCATAATTTTAAAGAATGTGATTTCAACAAAATTCAACATTAAAAATTCAATGGATCTTAAAACGAGATTGGAAGAAATTATTTTGGACGACGACGAAATCTTTATATCATTAGAAGTGGTATCGTTATTTACTAACATACCAATTCATTTAGCTATAAGAAATATTATGGAGAAATGGGAAACTTTAAAAAATTACACAAAAATACCCAAAACACAATTTTTTAAATTACTAAAATTCTGCTTAAACGAAAACAATTATTTCATATACATATGAAGGCACAATTTATAATCAAACATATGGAATGCCAATGAGGAACCCTCTATCCCCAACTATCGCCGACATTGAGTTAGATACTCTTCTAGAAAAAACAACAAAATAACTAAGGGATAAAAACATAGAAATCAAACTATTGACAAAATATGTAGATGACCTATTTGCCATTGTTAAAAGAAAGGACGAGAAAATCATAATGGAGGATTTTAAGAATTACCACAGTAAACTTAAACTTACTATTGAAAAGGAAATAAACAATTCGTTACCCTATCTTGACATGAGAATAATAAGACACAATAACAGAATCATAACAGATTGGCACATGAAACAAATAGCTTCATGCAGAATAATAATTTATAATTCAAGACAGCCCTTTAAACATAAAACAAATACAATTTCAAACTTAATTAATGAAGTATTACATATAAGCCATAACAAATTCAAAAATAAAAACATTAAAATAATCAGAGAAATACTTAAAAACAATAATTATCCGACATACTTGATCAATGGCCTAATAGAAAAATCAATACATAAAGAAGCAAAAAACAATAAAACAAAAACAACATCTGGCAACACTACATATGTAAGCTTATCATATATTCCACGGCACACTGAGAATAATAAAATTAAAGAGATAATTAATGAAGAGGGAATTAAATTTGCACACAAACTAAACAAAACAACAAATACACTGTTCACAACTCTAAAAACAAAAATAAATAAAAAAGACCAAAGCAATGTATTATATGAAATTAAATGTAATGGAAACGCAAACGAAAGCTGTAAACAAGTTTATTTAGAGACAACAAAAAGGAATCTAGGCGTAAGAGTAGCTGAACATGAAACTGATATTAAAAAAGGTCGACAATCTACTGCATTAGCTCAACATTGTTTGGATTACTCTCACAAAGCTGATCTAGAAAATGTGAAAATACTACACAAAGAAAAGAAATACAATAAAAGATACACTTTGGAAAGCTTAAGTATTCAACAAAAAATTGACATAGCAATGAACAACAAGACTGACAAAGACAAAACTAATGCTACTTATAACATTGTATATATTAAATTAAGTTTTAGTGTAACTCCAGCTGTGATATTAGAACGTTAAGAAAAGCTTAATACTGTGATATTTACAATTTTTATCATATTTGCAATATTTTTGAATTATGTGTTTTATGTCGTATGTTGTCATGTCGCGTGAAATAACATTATTAAAACTTAAATGCAAATTTTATTAAAAGATACAGTATGTAAGTTTCAAGCAAAATATTAATTGTTTTATTATCATTGTTGTTATTGCATTAAAATTGTTCTTTTATTTAGTAATGTTACCAGATTTCGTCGTCGGATATGAATAAATGAAATAAAATTGTCTTTTATTTGCATTTAAATCATTTTGAATGACATTGGAACCATGAGTAGAGTAATTCTATAAAAAAAAACACATTAAAACTTTTTAAACTATTAAAATGTTTTTATCTTATTGTTACGTTATTCTTGGGGGGAGCCTTAGTTTGGTTACGATCTGTTACAGGTGGGACGGGGTCAAAAATTGGGAAAAGCAGCGTTACGTAATATGGACGGCCCCCAACACGGCCCCCAACATACATACGTATGTACATATGATGAAATATTTTGTTGGAATCAAAACCGTATTTTTAATGTTATTGTTTTTTTTCATAATTAATATTATTATTTTAAAATGAAGCTTGATTAATATTCACAAAACAAAATTACAAATCTCATAAGGTGCCGTTATATGTACTCCTAATAAAAATCGAATTTTTGTAAAATATGTGTATTCAAATGAATTAAAGCCCCAAGAAATTGTATGGAGTTTTTGGGGCCAATTTTCATTTCCTTTAATCTTAGCGAAATCATTTGAACTTAAGAATGAATAAAAGCTGCGCATTAAAAAAAAAATTATATTTTGTGGGGCTTCGATTCATTTTCCTCTTTTGGGGTTAAGATTAATTTCAGAAAAAAAGAAATATTGCCACAATTACGAAATAAAAAAAGATCCCAATAAAAAGTGCAAGAACGCCCCAAAATTTTCGTGTTGTTGTTTTCTATGTAAGTATTGGGGTCATTTTTCATTTGCACTTTGGGGCCTTATTTCCTGGGGTCTTATTTCGCACCGCATGTCATCTTATATGCAAAGTTTGAAAATATTATAATGAAAGCTTTCTGAGGTATGGAGCTGTAATAAGACATACTAAATGTCTAAGTGACTACTAACTCATTAATATTATACCGCCATTTCCTATATCTAGGGAAGTGAAACTTGGACACAAGTAGTCTTAGGTGAGTAAACAACCAGAAAAATCTGAAAGCCAGAAATTTTAAAGCAGGAAGCCCTTAAAGCTCAGAATTAATGATGTTTTATTCATGTATTTTCACCTCACTGCCAAGAACTGTTATGTTTGTCGCGCTTTTCTTGTAAATATGTTTGGAAATTTTCTTAGTGCCTCATATCTCCCTAACGTCTGCATAGATTTTGACAGTTAAGGTATCGTTATATCGTCTTAAGAACCCGAGTGTTTTGAAATAACTCTTCATTTTTTCGCGCTAAATAGTAATGCGTTAAAAATTTTCTACCAAACCTATCGAGTAGGATATTAAAACAAAAGAGATTAAAAGGAATGGAAATATTAATAGACACTTTTTTGAAGATACTGAGACTACGTCTTTTATAATCGGGTTTTATAGAATACTAATAAAAAACTTCAAAATAATAATGGCAACTGCTAAGAGTAAAAGAAGAAAATCAGTGAAAAATTGTACGCTTTTGCTAATGAAACAAAAGTACTGATAAAAATATTATTTCCATGTATATTGATGACGCCAACTGAGCATAACGTATTATCCCACGGAAAAGAAATCATTGAAACCAACATCCTAACTATGGTAGAACTTACAAAACAAGTTCAAGAAGCACGGAACAGAGATGTAAAGCAGTACGGATTATTTAATTATTGTTATCCTTAGATCCGGTTTTACAAGCAATACGAATGGTTTGCAAATATAACTAAAGACATAGAGAAAGAAGACGCTGAAGCAACTCAAATAAATGAACATCGATATTTCAGATGGTTTTCTTAAAAATAATTGAAAAGGCGAAATGCTAAAAAAAGTCAAGGCAAAAAAATTGGTCTCCCAAGTTATGAGAGATACGGAAACATATGTAAGGAAATTAATTTAGATATTTTAGCTTAACTCAAAATGCTTTATCCGATAAAAATCTAATAAAAACTGTAACTCCTGTCCAGCTTAAGACAGACATGTGTTATAAATTCTAAGTCCTCCTCTAAACATGTTCGAGGTTTCATATAAATCCAATGATTAGCTTAGAAGTACACCAGATTTATTACCACTTATTTTGCAAAAGCCCTCAGTGTGCAATCGGACGCAGGACGCTGGGCAGCACTGTTTACTTGTCTAATGATCCGGAACATATATATTGAGATAGCTGCAGATCTGTCCACTGACACCGCTATCAAATGCATCTGCAACTTTGAAAATCGCAGAGCAGTTCCTGTGAAGATACGGTCCGACATGGGTACCAATTTTGTTGGCGCAGACAGAGAATTAATTGTGAAAGGCGAGTGACCTATTTGATTATAATTATATTCAAAGTGGATTGGCAAGGAAAAATATAATATAAAATATAACTGTCCTGCCAAAGCCCAGTAGTGGAGGGTGCTGGGAAAGACGTATTCAGGTTACAAAGAAAGAGCAGTAACACTGAAAGAACCTGCGCCTCAAGTTGAAACGCTGCGCAGTTTACTAATTTAAGCCGAGAATGTTGTAAAGAGTCGCTTCACTCATCTGCGGCGTATCTACCCGACTGAAATCAATGATATAGTCTTCATATGCGACAGCGTTGCCAAGTGTGCAGATTTATCTATTTTTCGAAGTTTTATGAACAGTTTTGTTTCAAAATCAGTGTTTCTTTTCTTTGTTTTTTTCATATCAGTGACGAGGTTATTCTTGTCGTAATCGTGTAAAATCCTTCTTCAAAAAAATATATATTTGAAAAGCACAAAAAAAGAGTCAGAAATGTATATCAAAACTGTCTTTATGTTTTTTATACAAGTTTCAAAAATTACGACAGCAAAGCATTCTAATATGCTTCTTCGGTAAAGAACTTAAAAGTTTTGACATTTTATTTTTGTGTTCTATACACACAATTCTCATTTGATGAGGAGTTTTCTACGATTAGGCTCATAATGATCACACAAACTTTTTTGCACCATTGATTATATTAAATTAATTAATTAAAATTATTACTGAATTGAAAACTTGTTTAATTCATGACAATTTTGTGAAGAAAATAATGTTATACTTATCTAAGACTTCCAACCCTCCAAGTAAAATTTGAAAACGAAGGCCGACATTTTACAATAAATCTTAGAAAGCGGAAGTTATAATGAAACAATGTCTCAAGAAAAGTGATATTGAAAAGTTTGTGACTGTGAGCTAGAATATCTGATTTAATGCCGCAGGCTGTACGTAGCCATGTTATGATGGTTTTACGTTCTAATAATCAATATATTACTATAAACAAGTTTTGGGCAGTTTTTCTTCTGTAAACCGATTTTTTGTTGGGTATGGGCAGGCTTTTCCTCAAACGTATATGGCAACACTGATATGCGACGAATATTTGCCGAGAAGCCAATGGAGACGAGGTATCGTTACTTCTAAGGTAACTGCAAAAGAAGGATACATACGTGTTGTGGAAGTACGTACTTGTGGCGTGCTGGACATTTATGGTGAAGCTCCAGGGATTCAGCACGGGGATCAGATAGTTGCTTATCCATAGTAGCACAGCTAAAGTGATCAACACTAGAATTTATTACTAAATTGGTGCTTTTTTAACTTTGATCTTAGTGCGTTATGCTATTCGGCTAAATAATAATTTGTGATAGTCTTCATAAAAAACGGGAAATAGGAACTCGCCACTTCTTTGAAACTCCAAATTTAAACACATGCAGACATACTTAATGAAAATCTAACAAGGTGACTGTACTTGCGTCTATGACTGTAAGGCAGTGATCCCCACAGTCCATATTGTATCCATATTGTATAAACATAGAAAATGTGAAAATTAAGCAATTTTAAGTGCAAGGTGCCAATTATGAAAATTTTGGTTTGACCCTGTGGAAGATTTTGTGCCATCAGTTAAAGATTTGTCACACTTTCAGATCCATACGTAAGTGTTTGACTTAAGTAATTCAGCGAAACATAAAATTTTTGATTCACATATGTATGTATATATATTTAATAGAAATCCCTACATGCTGGTAATATGCTGAACGAATAAATGAACTAGTTCCTGTTATTGTATGTTTTTTATGCCATAAGTTCCATTTTTTTTAATTTGTTTAATAAAATAGCAAAATATGAACAAAATATGCAATTTCATTAACAAAAGTGTATATTAGAATTACTAAAATGTACTGGCGACTATCTGTTTCCAATGTTTCATAAATAACTATGTATCTACTCAGTAGTACCAATGTCAGTACTTGCTTTTCAATGATACTCATATGTTAAATGTTTAAAGCAAAAAGCATTGTGTGAGGTATAATTAGTCAGTAGTACTGGTGATCAGTACTGATTGACTAGTGACATTTCCTACAGGACAGTGATCCCCACACATATACAATCACACTTATGTTTGTGTTGGTGGTTCGTTTTTGAGCGTAATATATTTGTCTTTCATTACACCAGGGCTGCCAAAACTAATTTATGATATATTTGAAAAACTTTAATTCGAGTAAATTTCTCGTTTTCAAAAAGAGAATAATGGCAAATTTGATCCTTCAAGCTCTAAAAAATAAAGAACCTAGAAAATAAACTAATATGAAAAGAATCCATTGTTGTCTAGTAACATGCAAGTACACAACCGCCACATACAATTAGTCTGAGTTTAGAGTGGTATTCTGTTTGCTTTTTAGATCATTGATAAAAAAAGGCCGCCCGCAGGCACTTCGTTATGCTCTTTTTTAAACGTACATTCGTACAAGCATACATTTTACTCTCTTTTATATTATATATGTATGTGTTTGCAAATACGGTGAAGTTGGGTTAATCTAGGATCTACCATGTCGGAGAATGTGTGGTTGACTACAAAAATAGTTAACTTTTCTTAGACTGACTAAAAGCTAACTGCAATGTCATCCAGAACAAATCCAAAATTAATTCTTAAGTTGAGTACATAATCGAATTTTGTGAGAGCCAACAAATTTATTCTAAGCTACTTTGAAAATCATTTCAGTTTTATATTAACATTTTGCTGTTATTATTTTAGATGGTACCTTGGCTGGTAGTTAGCGCGTTGAGTACACAATGTGTGATGACCCCTGAAATTTTCTTTTAAATTTACTGACTACCAGGTAATTTGAAAGGTAACGCAGAGTGAGACAATTGACTACCGCTTAGGACATCGCAATGTTAAAATAGTCAGTTGATTACATTGAAAAATAATCTAAGTGTCAATCAGTACTAGTTGCGAAATATTTAGCTCAAAGTTAATTTAGTTAACGGAATTTCCGACAGGGTATTAAAAGACAAAATGAGGTTTTTGTACCTACCCTGCAGAAAATGCGAATAGTGAAAATGTAGTGATTTACTAGTGACATTATCAGTAGCACTACTGACCAGGTGTACCCCAGCCAATGTAATCGCCTATTGACATTTAACATTAGCTTTGTCATTGAAAATCCACCACTAGACTGTAGCACTACTGACTAAGTAGTTTTTTTGGGACCACATGGAGACATTGGCACCAAAGATTCACTAGTAAATTTTAGAGGCTCTAGTCTACAATATCGATATTTCCTCGATCGATGTCAATAGTAAAATTGTAGTGATTCACTAGTGACATTTTTAGTAGTAATACTGGCCAGGTGTACCCCAGCTCATGTAATCATCTATTGACATTTAACATTAGCTTGTCATTGCCCTGCAGGAAATATCAATAGTAAAATTATACTGATTATATATTGACGATGTCACCTGACAAATTATACCCCAACTAATGCTATATACTATTGACATTTAACACAGGCTTTTTCTACGAAATCTACCAGTCGACTGCGTCAATACTGACTAGGTAATTCTTGTGGGACCATGTGGCGAAAATGTCAATAGTAAGATTGTACTGACTTACTATTGACGATATCACCACTCTGTGGAAAATGTCCGCAGTAAAACTGTACTGATTCACTATATATAAAAGTGCACATACGACGTATTGTTGAATATACTCGTATTGTGATAAAATTTTTTAAATTTTAATAACTTGCATATCCTCCTTTTTGTAGCAAAAACTTCTTTAAATCTATTAGGCATGGAAACAACCAGATGTTTAGTTGTTTCCGCTGACACATTCTCCGATTATTCCGTTAAAATTGTAATTATTTAACAATGGCCGTCTATTTTTTAAACCACTGCTTTAAGGAATCTCATAAGTGTTCGATCACATTTGTTGTCGTTCGCAATAATTTTTAACGACAAGCAGCTGATTTGGGACACACCAACCTTTTTCAGCACGACAAGTCGATCGACAATCAATGCGAACAATAACGTAACCATTTTCATACAAATTTTGTACACATTATGAAAACTCAAGCTACAACAAATGTCAAAATTAGTCAATTGTGTTGGGCTTGTCGACAAAACACATGCATCTACAAAACCAACACATTTTTAAACAGAAATTTACGTTTATGAAAATGGAAAATAAAATTATTCAACATTTTTTGTTTTTATTCCATTTATTTTGCACTACAAATACACATACATATCGTCGGCTTAGAGTGTAAACCTGCTAACTCACTTTCAGCAAATTTTACAGGAGAGATAAAATACTGTTAACATTTTCTATACATATCTTAAGAAATTAGCCTAATACATTAAGTTTTCCACCATTTATAGTTTCAAATTAAAATAATTATTTAAGTCAGTCGATGCGGCGTCTCGTTCTCTTTCGAAGGGCATTAATATGTCATATGTTGTAAAAAGTGGATTTAGCAGGTTTACACTCTAAGGCGACGATATGTATATTAGAGCGACTCAAATTGTATGGAAGTGAAATACGTGCAAAGTGTACCCCCGTCAAAATGAACATTGGTATTTTTTATGATGACATCTAAAATATTTCGGCTCTACCTTTGACCTCTCGTGAGCTGGACCATTTTGAAAAAAGGGCTATTTTTGCATGTTTTGCCAATTTGATATCTGTTTCCTTACCAACATATACAATATGGGTATCATAAGAGAGGTTTTTTTAAGGCGCGTCCAACTGTATATGCAATTTGTCCAAGGACTACCATCAATGTCCTTTTTTTAAGGATATTCTTTAAAAAAATAACGGTTTTTGAATTTTTTGTTCGGGGTCGTTTGTAATAAAAATGCCAAATTAACATATTTTAATCTTTAGTTGATTTAATTAAATACGGGTCTTAGCTTTTTCTTTTGAAATTCGATACTTTGAAACTCATTTCAGCCTTATGTTAACATTTTGTAGTTAGCGCGTTGAGTACACAAGATGATACATGTTCGAACACCAGAAAATTTTTTTAAATTTACTGACTACCAGGTGATTTAAAAAAGCCAACTTTAAGTTAGCTGAAAGTAATGCAGAGTGAGACAATTGACTACTGTCCTAGGCAGTAATGTTAAAATAGTCAGTTGATTACATTGAAAAGTAATCCAAGTGCCAGTCAGTACTAGTTGCGAAATAGTTAGCTTAAAGTTAGTTTAAAGTTAACTTAATTTCCGAAAGGATAGATTACAAATTGTAGTAAAACTGTTTAAATGGTTTTCATTTTCTTACTTCTACATTTTTAAATATTTTTAATACACATAAATAGCTTATGTCTTACACATAGAAGGAAATGGTCTTGCAGAAGCTTATGAAAATATTCCTTCAAATTCTCATGGACAAAAAATTGTATCCTTTCAAAATATATATTCATACATGGATAGGACAATATTAAACTATTTGTTTTAAAATTGTTGTTGGCTTAAAGCTACATCGGATAAATTTTAACAGATGTATTAATGGAAACTTTCAAACACTGACGTATATTCTTTAAATTTTTTATTTAACCGAACTAAAGAAAATATTTAAATAAAACAGCAGTTATCTAGAAACTAGATCGTTTACCCCTACAATATATTTAAGGAATACCTTATTATATTTTAATATGGAGCAATAATTCAAGAGATTTATTATTCGACATATTGTCATAATTATATTATAAGTGAAATTTATTTGCTGGTGGTTAAGCGATGTCTATATGCATTTCATTGTTGCTTTAACAAATCGTCAGTAGACTTCAACCACACATTTTGAACAGTCACGAACCTCTTATCTTATGCACAGACTTTCATAAACTATTTGAGAATTCACAAATATTAATATTTTTGAAAATCACAAAAGAAAAATAAAGTAGATTCATATCGAATAAAAATTATTTGCTGGGTTTTGTATGAGTTTCTAAGCCTACTACGCTTATTTTTCTTTTGTGATTTTCAAAAATATTAATATTTATATTATTATATTTCATAAACTATTTGAGAATTCACAAATATTAATATTTTTGAAAATCACAAAAGAAAAATAAAGTAGATTCATATCGAATAAAAATTATTTGCTGGGTTTTGTATGAGTTTCTAAGGCTACTACGCTTATTTTTCTTTTGTGATTTTCAAAAATATTAATATTTGTGAATTCTCAAATAGTTTATGAAAGTCTGTGCATAAGATAAGAGGTTTGTGACTGTTCAAAATGTGTGGTTGAAGTCTACTGACGATTTGTTAAAGCAACAATAAAATGCATATAGACATCGCTTAACCACCAGCAAATAAATTTCACTTATGGAGAAATAATTTTCCGACAAATATTATCTAGAAAAGTGCTTTATCTTTTTTAATGTTAATTGTATAATTTGTTTTTAAGTTGGGTATAAAAATTTAATTGAAATAATTTTTTTTTTAATTATTACACACTAATATTTTTACACATTTATTTAAATTTCGTTTAGGATTTTTTCATTTCCTCTTCAGAAAATCACATTATCAAAACAAGGCAATTCATAAAAGGTATACTCAGATTAATTAATAAAAATTTAAATTTATTCTTATTGAATAAATCTTAATTATAATAGAAAATACTGAGCTTAAGCCCGGTTAAGAAATTATTCCTGATTAAAATTTTTGCATTTTTTTTAAATATTTTTTGAAAAATATTCGTATATGCCTGAATTTGGCGAATATGAATATCTAAAAATAGCCGAATATTCGGGAATAAGAAAGTGGTTAGTTTCAATAAATCTAAGTACCACCAAGAACTTAATTAATTATACTATAGACTTTTTTAAACTTATATATACGAACTCACAAATTTTATCTTAATTAGTTTAGTACTTCAGGAAATATATTTTAATACATACATTTACTTATTGTATTTTCAAAAATTAACTAATAATAAGTATTCAAATCTTAAATTTGGATATAGTTTTTTAACCCGACAAGTTCCGGACATAAACTTAGTGATAGTAGTCAATAATACATAAATGTCGAATAAAGCCTAGTACTCTGTTCGAAGTTGTGCACAATTTTCAGCAACATTGATTATTTCTGCGGATATTGAACGTCTTGTATGTGAAAAAAGGAGAGCTAGAAGAGAATGGCAACAACACAGATTACCTTTTAATAAAATCAGACTTAAAGAATGTACTAGACGACTCAAAGAGTTGCTGTCATCGGAAATATTGCATTACTGGAAAAATTTCTAGAAGGTCTCGATGTCACGTCAGCATCTAATTACTCGTTATGGTACGCTGCCAGAAATCTTAAAAGACCCGTTGAGCTTAAATCACCACTGCGCACTTCGACCGCAGGATGGGCAAGAAGCGATAGTAAAAATTTTTTTTTGCTGAGCATTTAAGATTTGTATTCACTCCCTATTCATGTTAGTTTGCCGAGTGTAGTTTCTCTAACCCCTCTTCCCTTAAGGTTTAAGCTCCGTGAAGTACAAAATATAATTGCTGAACTCAACCCGAAGAAAGCTCCAGGTATTGATGGAATTAGTAACAAGACGCTGATGAATTTGCGTCTAATTGTAATAAGAATCTTGGTATTTATTTTTAATGCCATATTAAGAATGCAGTATTTTCCACATAACTGAAAACTTGCGAATATCAAAATGATTCCAAAGCCGCGCAAAGATCGTACCAAGGCTGAGTCATATAGGCCTTACTTATAAGCTTACTATCAACAGTCTCAAACCTTTTCGAAAAGCTGCTCATGACTAAATTTTCCAAAATTTTAGCTGATCATCAATTTGGTTTTAGAAGTCAGTATAGCACAATTGAGTAAACGCATAGATTGGTTCAATTTATAAGGAAGATATTTGAAGAAAAGAAGTATTGTTCAGCCCTTTTCAATGATGTTTCACAGACATTTGACAAAGTATGGATCGAAGGCCTAGTTTTAAAATTGAGGACATATCTGCCAATAAACATACAAACACTTGGAAAGTTAGATTACTGATAGGAAGTTCACTGTTATGGAAGGAGACTTCATGAGTGTGCCCAAATCTATATCTTCTAGTGTCCAACATAGTAGAATTCTGGGGCCAGAATTGTATTTATTATATACTTGTGATATGCCTGTGAGCAATAATTTCCATACCTTTACATTTGCCGATGATATAGCCTATATGAGTATGCATAAAACCCCTTACGAGACATCCTGCAATCTCCAGGAATATATTATCTAGCTAGAAATATGGTTAAACTTATAGAGAATTAAAGTAAATGAACAAAAGTGTGTCCATAAAACCTTTACCTTAAGAAGAGATACTTGTTCCCCCATTCGAATTAACAATCAAGATATTCTTCAACATTCTCAAGTGGAATACTTTGGTATACAGCTTGACCGAAGGCTTACATGGAAACATCATATCTAAGCTAACTCAAATGAAAATTAAGTTAACTCAAATACATTGGTTGATTGGCAGAAATTTAACACTCAGCCTAGACTGCAAACTGTTAATATACAAGTCGCTTTTGAAACCAATATGGTGCTACGGAATCCAGATATGGGGCACTGCTTCAGCTTCCAATGTAGAGAGAATCCAACGAAGAAAAAACAAAATTTTACGTTTGATAAAATCGGCACCTTTAACAAGGTGCAAACACTTGCATCCTTGTATATAACCAGTGCTTTTCGCACTACTCCTACGGATGCACTGAGGATGATCCTTCACCTACTACCATTGGACCTTGTATGGAAGGAGATGGCAATGACCTCAACAATCCATCTTCGTTGTACCTCTCTGTGGAACGGAAATGGAACCGGCCACTCTAGAATACTCGATGATGAAGCTTGGGGATGTTTGATTGACCAAACCTCGCCTGCTCTACTACACGAAAGTCTTTATAACACCCGGATAACATCCACAGAATTGTAGATGAATGGAACTCCAGGCAGAAGAAAAAGTGTTGATTTTTATACGGACGGCTCCAAAACACAAGAAGGTGTGGGTTATGGACTCTTTTCAGGGGCTTTAGGTCTTCGTATTGCAAAGCGACTTCAGGATCAGTGCAGTGTCTTTTAGGCGGATTGGTTGAAAGTGAATGTCACTTCAACGCCTTTGATTAACATATACACCGATAGTCGCGCAGCTATCATGGCCCTCGAATCCCCGCTTCTAAGAACAACAACAGCCCTCGACTGCCGATCATCTCTAAATGAGATGGCAGAGCAGTTTGAAATTAGGATCATCTGGATCCCGGCGCATAGCGGCTTTCAAGGGAACTCTAGGTCTGATGAGCTTGCTAGAATTGGGACAACCCTACAAGTTCCACCAGATTTGGAATGTGTGGGTTTACCCCTACTCTCTTGTAAACTCAGGTCCAGGCGCAGGATAGAGAATGAAACAAATAGAAGGCGCAGGATAGAGAATGAAACAAATAGAAGGTGGGTCACAAGAAATGATTGCGTGATCACAAGGCAGTTATGGACTCATCTAAATAGGAAAAATTCGGCTTCTTTAATTTTGAGGAATAGGAAACAGATCTCGATTCTAGTATCCGTGCAAGAAAGAGAATGGCCACAATGGGCGCTCTTGAGTTCAGGGAACTTTCTGACTTTGCTAGTGTTGAATTGCAATGTATTAGTAGCTTTATATTTAGCTCTGGTTGGTTCGACGGTGGGGACTCCTCATAAGCAGAGTCTCCGTGGTATCACAATGGACCAAAACGGTCTAAGTGACTGACTGCCACCCCTACCTAACCTAACCTAACATCGGCTCCATGGTACATAAAAAATTCAAATTTACATCGTGATTTAAATGAGCTACTAGTTACTGAAGAAATTGCAAAATACGCAGGCAAGTACTTAACAAAACTCGAGTCCCATACTAATTCCCTTGCTCGTTACATCATGAATTTTACTGGACACATCCGCTTAAAAAAGATGAATACTACGGCTCTAGTACTCAACACTGTAGATGTAACTGCTTGAATATACTTCTATTTTTTGCTCTCTTATGTAAGTTTATGTCCGACTCTGGTCGGTCCTAATAATTATATTTATATTTAAGATTTGAACACTTAATGTTAGTTCTTATATGAAGATACAATAAATAAATATATTTACAAGAAAAAAAATATTATTTCGCGTGAAATATTTGACACGTAACAAGTGATGCCTATATTACAAAAAAATAATCGTTTTTATTGGTTAGAAGTATGCAACATTGATCGACTTTTGTAAACAAAAACATCAGCTGTCATTATTTCACGCGAAATAAACGCCAGTCACATTATTTCCCAGATTGCAAGAAAATGCTGCCAGATACGTTTCATACATTTTTCACGAGTTGAACACAAGTTTTGCAACATTTTTTTTTAGAATATATCATGTAAACTTTTTTATATGGATTATGTAAACATTTCGCGTGAAATTTTGAACAGAGTACCAGGCTTTAAGCACAAAAATATTTTCAAGAATTTTCATTTGAAGTGTTGCGTATTAGAGCCCTTGAGTCCCTCTTTTTTAAGCGGATGTGTCCACTAAAGTTCAAGATATTGCGAACAAGCAGATTAGGATGTGACTCGAGTTTTGTTAAATGTATGCCACTAGTGACATATTAAAATCACGATGCAAATTTTAATTTTTTATGTACCAATGAGCCGATGATATTAACCGTAAAATTTTGTTTTGCCTTCTTTGGATTTTCTCTACATTTGAAGCAGTGCCCCACATCTGAATTCTGTAGCACCATATAGGTTTCAAAAGCGACTTGTATACTAAAAGTTTACAATCGGGACTAAGGGATGAAATTCTACCAATCAGCCAATGTATCTAAGTTTATTTATATTTCATTTGAGTAAGCTTAGAATCAATGTGGTGTTTTCATGTCAGCCGTCGGTCACGGTCTATACCATGGTATTTCACATGTGAATATTGCGTAACAATTTGATATTTGGTTCTAATAGGAGAACAAGTATGTCTTCATAGAGTAAATGTTACCTGAACACACATTTGTTCGTTTACTTTTATTCTCCATAAGTTCAACCACAGTTCCATCTCGGTAATATGTTTCTGAAGATATTGGGACACCTCACGAGGGTTTTCATGCATACTAAGGCAGGCTGCATCATCGACAAATTTCTATGTGTGGATATTACCGATTAAAGGAATATCACAAGTATAAATCAAATGCAAAACTGGCCAAAGGGGAGGCAAACTGGATGAGATACATTCGGGCAGACTCATGAAGTCTTTTTCCATAACAATGAATATAGTGGAAGTATAGCGTTCCTTGTTTTACAAAAAGTTATATGTTTCACAAGTATATGTTGATAATATTTACGTAAGATTAAACCACCACGATTGGCCGCTTAAACTAGCAAGCTTAATGTTTTCCGTACAATGACTACTGAGATATTTTTAAATCTCAGCCTCAGCGATTGATGAAACTCACATATGGGTGAGATAAGTCACCTCTTAGTGGGCTATACATTGTAACGATCGTGGGAGAGTGATCGAATTAAATTGAATTAAATCCTAGAGATACTTTTCATGACGCCAAAATCTATAACATCCAGAATTTTTAGTATATTAATAGGCCAGTAGGTGGGCTCCAACTGCTACGAAACAAGGTCCAAGCGATTTGTAGAAATCCTTAGTGATTAAAAATCTGGGAGGGAAGTAAATTGAAGATAATATGAAATCTGTACAAAAATTTTCGACGCAAATAGTAATTGCTTATAGAAATTCTGCGCAAATGTTGTCAAGAATATAATGCTTGAGTCTTGACTTTATTAGAACTGCTGATCCTTCGCATGCATAAAGCAGAGTATTCTGCATTCGCAGCGTTTCTTGCATAATTCTAGTCATATTTGATATCAATAGTAGCTACAAGGCGACTGAAATTACAGCATTTTGCATTTTTTGAATTATTTTGTGGTAACACTTTTTGCATGGGAATAGATAATTGATCTTCACAGCATTAGCATACGATGCATGTGAAGTGATTGGTTTGGCCATTTGAGGATAATTAGCGGAGTAGGTTTTTTCTGTTTAAGCTGGAGTTACTTTAGATTTTTGGCTCATTGTCTGCTTAAGATTAAGAAAGATTACACAGGACATCCTCTGCACCACTCCATAATTACTAAATTTTTTTTTATCATTTTGATCTTTTGGCTAATCTTAACTAGCAGTACCGTGTAATTCATCGTAATTTGCGGTAAGTTTTTGTATGACTATATTTATTTATTTATTATTTGGCCATGGAATTGAATTCCTTACAGACAGTTAATGATATTAATAACTGATATTAAATTAACATTTCACAACATTAAATAAATTACAAAAAATATAACAATATACAAAAACAATTTCTTAAAATTTACAATCGCATTCTTTACTACATTAGCATTTAATGAAAAGTCTATAAATCTATACAATTGATTAAATTCGTGACACATTCCTCTAAGAGGAAGAATGAGCACAACCAACAAGTTTAGCCATAGTTCCAGTAATATGTTCCTGAAGATTTCGAGATGCCTCGTGAGAGTTTTCGTGCAGTCAGGCTGTATCATCGGCCAATGTAGATGTGTGGCTGTTACTGCTCACAGGTATAAATCAAATACAAAACTGGCCCCAGTATACTCCCCTGTGGCACACCGTATGAGATAGATTCGGGCACACTCATGAAGTCTCCTTCCACAACAGTGAACTTCCGGGCAAGAATATAACTTTGAAAAAGATTAAGAATGTTTATAGGTACATATGATTTCAATTTTAAAATAATGCCTTCATGCCACACTTTATAAAAGGCCTGAGAAACGTCAATAAACAGGGCAGAACAATACTTCTTTTCTTCAAATGTCTTGCTTATAAATTGAACTAATCTGTGCGTTTGTTCAATGGTGCTATTCTGACTTCTAAAACCAAATTTATGCTCCGGTATGCACACATTATCAGTTAGGATTGGGGACAATTTTATCATGAGTAGCTTTTCGAAGAGATTTGCCATTGTTGGCAGTAAACTTATTGGCCTGTATGGAATCATTTTGACCTTGACAAGCTTGCAGTGGTGTGCATAATACTCCAGTCGTAAAATGGCATTACAAATTAATAACAGGATTCTAATTGCAATACGAGGCAACTTCATCAGCATATTATTACTAATTTCATCTATACCCGGAGCTTTCTTTGGGGTCAGTTCAGCAATTAGTTTTTGTACATCGTGCATCTTAAACTTTAATGGCCGAGGGGGTAGAGCAACTACACACGGCAAATCAACAACGCCCGTACATGTGTATGGGGTAAATACGGATTTTAAATGCTCAGCAAATATGTTACCGTCTTCAGTATCGCTTCTTGCCCAACCTCCGGTAGAAGTGCGCAGAGGTGGTTTAAATTCAACGGGTGTTTTAAGCTTTTTCACAGCGCGCCACAAAGAGTAATTAGATGCTGGTGTGACATCGAAGTTTTCCAGGTAATTTTTAAGAGATGCAGTTTTTTCAGATGCAAGCAACTATTGGAGTCGTTTATTGCACACCCCAATCTGCGGCTGGTAGGTAGTAGCATGTTCAGCAGCCTGCTTAATATTTTCGTTAAGATTTGCAATGTTAGATTCAATATCATCGGATGTTCTTAGCGTTATGTTATCCGTGCAATGACTACTAAGATATTTTTTGAATCTCAGCCAATTAACACGATTGATCATCTTCACATATGAGTGAGGTAAATCATTTCTCGAAATGACGTCGAAGCCCCTTTTTGAAATTGTGTTGAACAACACCCGACATTAAGGCGTAATAAGACGCGAACCCCAGAACGTATATTTTGCATTGCAGTGGCAAGCTGCTAAGAAACAAGACCCAAGAGATTTGTAGGAATTATCGTATTGATCCTGAGTGACTGAAAATCTGGGAGGGGAGTAAATTGATGATATCACGAAAATGTTGTCAGGAATATAGTGCTGGAGTCCCGCCTTTATTAGAATTGCTGATCCACCGCATGCTCTTCCTCTCGTGTTCTTTCAATCATATAAGGTGTAGCTAATAATTTTAAAAAGACTTCCCGACGTCAAATTGGTCTTAGAGACCACCATTACATCAATATTTTTTCCATGAGGAAGTGCTCAAGTTCATTTTTATGTTGGCGACTGCCGTTTGCGTCCCAAAAACATATTTTTAACCTGTTCATGGCTTATTAACTAATGCTTGAAGCAGTGTATTCTGCATTCGCAGCATTTTTTGCATCATGCTAGTCATATTTGTTATAGTTTGCACTAAGGCGACTTAAATTAAACTTTGTTTAGCATTTGTTGAATTACTTCGTGGAGACACTTTGGTTCATTGGAGGAAAAGTGGCGGAGTAAGCGTTTGCTGATTGAGCTGGAGGTAATTTAGGTTTTTGTCCCATAGTCTGTTTAACGAAAGAATATACAGAAAATTCTCTGTAGTTAGCAGTCTGATTATCTCCACAATTATTAAATTTTTTTTATCTTGATTTTTTGGCTTAGTACAGCTAGCAGAACCATGCAATTCACCGCAAATAACACAAGCTGTTTTTGTAGGGCCATATTCGTGGCAATTATGGCACTGTACTGGACCTGAACACTTATGTGGCTCTTCAAAAATAGTTTTTTTAGAAGCGCGTTAGAATTTTTTTCTCTCAGATACATAGGTGGTGCCTAAAAAGACTTTTGCGATGATGCAGCGGGCTTGTCGTTATTGTCTTGCAATAATAAAAAACGATTTTGACGATTAGTAGATGATGCGCTGTTGTCCCTAGACATATTTGGAGCAGATGAAATTTTAGAAGAATTTGGGCTTCGACCACGCTTTACCTCAGTTATATATCTGTCCATTGCGCCTTGGACCTTGGGTTTGAGCTACTATTATGTGTAGTGATAACTTTGTTAAGTCATGTACACGAGCCCGAAGGGGATGATATCGCTTACTTATATAAAGAAGTACTAGGTAACGGTAGTAACTAGTTGGCATTGCACAAAGCGAAGTTGACCGCTGACGAAAAAGTTGATTTGCCGTTAGAAAAAGAATATCATCAGATTTTTTATTTTTATTGTTAACATTGAGAGCTTCAGAACCCACGGTAAAATAGGCATTTCTGCCATTAGAACTCACTTCAAAATTTTTTGTGTTTGAGGTACTCATATAGAATATTCCTCAATGTCACTCAGTTTGTGTTTTGTTGTTGTTGTTGTTATTGCTTGCTATGTAAAAAGTATTAAAGCAAATAAAGCTTATTTATCAAAGTCAATATGTGTTACGAATGTTTTTTAGTATGATGTTTGTTTTGTATGTATGTATGTAAATACTGTTTTGACATCTGTTCACTATGAAGGTTCAACTAGACCGTACCAGTAACATGTACAATACTTTCCCGATGTACGGGTCGCTAAACTCTTGCCTAACGTTTAATATATCCAAGGGTACCTCTAGTCTTGTTTATTGCAAATGTTATATCGGAGATGAAATTCAGCTTAGGATCTAATAAAATACCTATGTAAGTTTAGAAAACTGTCGATCAAACGGAATTGATGATTACCAAGAAAATAGTTTGCAGTAATTTGATTAGATGTTACAAATCTCATTAATTTACATTTATTTAAATTAAGCTCCATTTGAAGAAGTTTATGATCCAAAAATTTATTTTAACTTAAAAGAAAATTTACGTCATCACCATATATCAGGGCAGATGAAAATATTATTACTAATGGCAAGTCATTAATAAATAATGAAAATAGAGGCGGCCCAAGATGGCTTCCCTGGGGTACACCTTAAGGTACGACTTTGCTTTTAGAAAATTTGTTTCTGAAACGTACTGTCTGTGATCTATTTGTCAGGTACGAATATATCCACTTTATGCTGTAAATTCCATTCTTTGAAGTTTCTTGATAAGAAGTAAATGATTAACTTTGTCAAATGCTTTTCTAAAATCCGTGTAAAAAGCCTCGATTTATTGCGATGGTAAGGTGAAGAAGAGTTAGGGTTGTAGAACATCCTTTATGAAAGCCATGTTGACACGGGGATATAATACTTGCAACTTGGTACCATATATATTCAGTGATAAACTTTTCAAACAATTTAGGAAATGTCCATATTTAATTGATAAATTAAATATTACAGTCAACGAAATAGCTAAGGCTTCAGCGCAGTTGATTAAAATACAACTGGAAATTTTATCGGGACCAGCATCTTATGAAAATTTTAGTGTTTTTAAATCATTTATGACCATGTATATATCGAAGTTAGGTAAGGATAATGATTGACTTTCAGCTGATTGAAATGGGTACTCGATTGAGTCATCAAACGTTTTAACGGAATAAGTTGTAGAGGAAAATTCAGCAAACATACTACTAATAAGAGCATCATCATTTGTTTAATTTTGTTGATATTTCATCACAGCAGGATAGCCAGAATTTTTTTTCTTTGAATTCATGAATTTGTAAAACGAGTTATAATTTCGTTTCAAATTAATTTTAGTCGTCCTTATGTATGTACTTTTTGTACAGTATGCTATTTAATTTTTTATATTCTGCACGACTCACATATCTAAGATAATCGACAGAAGAACCAGTTCTTTTAAATGTGTTGTAAAATTTATTCTTTTTATTTTTCACAGAATAAAGTATTCACCAATTAATGTTTTCAATTCAATTAAGAATTTAATTGTTTTAATTAAATTTTTAATTATTATTTAATTTTAGTATAAAAACTTGATTTATATTATCAAATTGTTTATATGTAAAAATTTAATTAATTTTTTAATTGATATTACAAAATTAATCATTAATTAATTGTTTATTATTTCACGGAGGTCCAGATAATGGTTTAATTATATGCTTCGGTATGCACAGATCCATAAAAGAATTCGAGGTTTGTTCGTGGGTTCGTATATATACTCCGTCCACGACGCCAAAAATTTGCTCCAGAGGGTCATAACTGGTGGCGAATCGTGGGTTTATGGTTATGACGTGAAACCAAAGCTCAATCATCTCAATGGAAGCTGCCGCACGAACCAAGGTAAAAATCGCAGACGAGCCAAAACACGTGCAAGCAAAGCAGCTTTCAGCAATTAACTGAACATTCAAAATGGCCGAAATTGTCGGCATAAGTGAGAGACATGAGTACCAACTTAACGCTACAAAAAATCAAAATTCGAATATACGTAACCCGCGATAATTCAAAATTCGCGATACGTTTTGAACAAACCTCGTATATTAAAAAAGCACTCTTCTAACTTTAAATCTGCGCATAAGCTCGGATGAGAACAAGTGAATTACGGTAAGGGTTCACTATATACATACCTTTCATCCTTTATACAATAATTTGTGTAGCTGGAACAGGCAATATAACTTTCGCGATTTCATATGACTGTGGCTTACAATGGCTTTGCTCTTTCCACCAATTTAAAACATTTATATGTCTCGAGATACGTTTTTCGTTCCTAAAAGCATTAAGTAGCTAACGAAGAACAAAAACTTGCTTATAAAAGAAAGTTAATTGAAATATATTTTTGCAATTTTATTTTTGGTAGAAACGGTATACCGGTATATACGTAAACAGTATTCTCTATACCGGTATTTTCTAACCGAAATGAATTTCGGTATCGGTAACGATACCGCACGCAAAGAAAAAATATGGTTGAGGTAACCATAATCACTTACACAAATATGTGCGTATAAACGAAATGCAGACACGCATGTATGAAGAAATATATGTATATATATTTTTATTCATCTATCCTCTTGTTTATACTTCATTTATTTATTAATTTATTTAACACTACGCGTGCAATACGATAGCTTACAAACGAAACACTGAATTGACAGAAGAATTTGTGAAAAATATTTTTTTTGAAACTAAAAATAGTATGGTTTGGGATAACATTATATTGTTATTTACATCATATTATTTTTACATAATAATAATAATTATGTTGTAGTCATACATTTTTAACAAAACTGTATTGTTAAATTCTAACCATATCACACTTTTTATGAATATAATAATGTAATTATTAAATTCAAACATTAATTTGTTTATTGTAACAATTAATGTTTAAAATAACAATAACTTGTTTTCAATGACCACACATTTGTTTTGGAGAACATAATATTGTTTTCTCAACCATGCTACAA
Organism: Nowickia ferox; assembly: GCA_936439885.1. Lineage (NCBI taxonomy): Eukaryota > Metazoa > Arthropoda > Insecta > Diptera > Tachinidae > Nowickia > Nowickia ferox. The sequence continues at coordinate 50,796,093 of OW387023.1, read as the reverse complement.
CCATATCTTTTCTTTGCGTGCGGTATCTAATTTTAGCGGTATTTGAATCGGTATCGGTATTCTTACAATACCGTTTGCCAACCTTGGTTTTTATGCTAACACTAGTTTTCAATAAAATTTTTTGCAGTAACATGAACTTTGATTCTTAAAAACATCTAGAGTATTCCGTAATTTTGTAAGGCAGTTTTTGTTTCCAGCTGAGGTAGGCATCAGACTGTGCAGGTCCTTACCAAAGGTCTGCTTCTTTTGCAAGTAATAACACGAAGATGTTGGTATTTTAATATTCAGAGAACACAGTATATTTTAATTACGAAACTTAACGTAACTTATGCTACTTTAAATTCAATATATAGAACTATTTATTATAAAATCCATTTGCGCCGTCTGGAAAGCTTGCCTTAATTGCAAAAGTCCTCGGGAAATATTGTTACCTCCTGTAAATAGCTAAACGAGAACAGACGAAATATTTAAAAAATATGAGTTGTGCTTACTAGCTACAAACACACGAAAGATTCGGAAGTTCGTATGCTTCACTAAATACAATTTACGAATACACGAAAGATTCGGGAGTTCGTGTAGTCGGCTAAAATACGATTTGTGTTTACTAGCTACAAACACACGAAAGATTCGGAAGTTCGTATGCTTTACTAAATACAATACACGACAGATGCGGGAGTTCGTGTATTTACTAACTACGTCTATCAACTCTACTAGCTATATATATAGGGTCCGCCAGATAACTTCTTTTTTTTTTAAACAGGGCGCAACACATCGAGTGTAGCTTTGGCTGTGTGGCATGTAGCGCCGTCCTGTTGAAACCAAATGTTGCCAATATCCTCCTCTTCAATTTTTGTGAACAAAAATTCGTTCAACATGGCCCGATAACGATCGCCATTGACTGTAACGGCCACTCCTTGCTCATTGGCCCAATTATGCCTCTGGACCAAAATCCACACCAAACAGTGACTCGTTTTGGGTGCGTCGGCTTTTCAATGTATGCGTGCGGGTTTTCTGTGCCCCAAATGCGACAATTTTGCTTGTTTACATACCCGCCAAGATCAAAATGAGCTTCATCTGAAAAGATGAATTTTTTTTTTGGCAAAATCGGCATCTTCTGTAAGTCGATCGCAGGCAACATTTCCCAGCGTTGTTCAAGCGTATACACAACCATATTCGTTCAGCGGAAGGATAAAACTAATTATCTGTCAAATCAGACATGAGCTAAGTGTTACTATTCACGAAATAAGCACTAGTTGAAAAAAACGTCAGATGGCGGACCCTATATATATATATAACGAAACAAGAATCGGCAAAGCTCTCGGACGATAGTTCAAGTGGCCTTCTTGCAACTACCGTTCGTACGGTGACGTGACTCTCTCCCCAATTGCTTTCAAAACTTGACGTCATATACAGTTCCAGTCCACAACTGAATGAGAATTCGAACGTGCATTCATCAACTTTAATGTTAACAAACAGAGTAAACAAACAATTATGTTGTACCCTACATTACTTGAGGTGGTATGTACCTATCAGTTGTGTAGTAGGAAATTAAAGGTGTACAAATGCGCATACACCTTTTATACCCTACCTATAAGGTATGTAACTATATGTTGTAACGTCAAGTTACAATTTCCTATAAAATTAATGACTGAATTATCCTTTTGATTATTTGTTTTATTAAATTGGGCCACAATGTATAAAATCGTACAAGAATGGTTTTTTTTGCTACAAGAGTTTTTATTTTTTAAACGTTGAGGCTCTACGCATATAAACTTTCTATACTGTATGTATTTTCTAATTGATTTTCAATTCACCAGTGATAAAAAAAGAGAGAAAAAGATCGAGTAAATAAAATGCAAGCTTTTTTTATTGTAAATACGATCTTACATTTTGCTCAATATATACATCTTATTTCTATATATAGATCCACATATGAGGAGCTTCATAATTATATTTCCATATATGAACTCATATATGTATTATAATACATTTTATATATTCTTCCATATATCAATTCATATATAATAGTTTTGCCATGTATAATCCCATACATTTCCATACATGAATTTATACATATTCATATATATTTATGTATTTAATATAAATGGATCATACATATTTTTGTACCTGGGTGGGATGTTATATAATTATTTTTAAATTTTTTTTGACTCTGGTCCTGCTTCCCTCTTATTTTTTTGATTTTATGTAAAGAAATGTTTTTAAAAGATTTTTTGTCTTTGTTTTGCACTTTTATATAATTTTGTGGTTGTCAAGAATTACTACGCTAATGTCAAAATTAATAGTAGCCACCAGGGCTAGTGAAATTTTCTTCACTTCAAAAGTGTCAAAATTTTACTTCCATGAGTATTTTGCTACAGTTTCACAAACCCTTAGGTGAAAAATGATGCAATTAACACCTAAAAACTAAAGACAAATAGAATTTGCTTTTGAGTTCCCGGTAATTCCCAAAAACTTTCACAAAATCCCAAAAATGGGATTTATTTTTCTTATATTTCACCGAGCGCAGAAAATATTTTAGAAAATATATCATGTCTTAAGTTGGCACGACAAATTTTAAGGTTTCAGCTTTGGAATTTGAGAAAATAAGTCCCTCCATTTGATATTTGTAACAAAAATGGGGCGATTTCGAAACGATCTGGCAACTTTAATAACGAAAATTTTTAACAAAAACTTTTTGTAATGTTTCTTTTATTATTACCTTTTGAATAAATAAATATATGATATGATATAATTAATCCACTTTTTTCTGCAAAAACGGCAAAAGATCGACTTTCTTTCAAAAATTTTATTTAAATTGCATATAACTTTTGACTTAATTGATACCAAATTTTTTTTAAATGTTAAAAATTTTGGTCTCAACTCATAATAAGTTTGTTTTTCTAAATCCAACAAGATTTGACTTCAGCATTAGCAGAACAGAGGACCAAGGTTAATAAAAAATCCAACATTTAATTTTTTTCTCGAATATTTTGAATTTTTCATTAACACGAGGCTACCCACTTTGCAGCTTTGTGACTACGCTCCCTTTAAAGATATATAGTCCAAATTCCAAACTGAAGCTCTGTGACACCTCCCTTATAACAATCGGACGGCTCGTATAGAAACTGCAAAATTATTTCCATTTTTTTCAAAATCTCCCATTGTGTGATATATTCTCTTTTTCCTTAAATCTTTGATGACTTAAAACACATGGTATGTTACCAAATGATTTATTGGTAATAAAATGTGTAAGCATCCGCCTGATGTGCATTCGTCGCTGTCTCATCGACGACTAAATTGAATAGTGTAAGCACCTCTGCGCACTTCTACCGGAGGTTAAAGGTTCAATAAGACGTGCCATAACCGTAACCATAGAAAACAGCTGTTCGAATCAAACTTATGGGCAACAGTTGTTCTACCCCTCGACCCTTAAAGTTAAAGATACATGATATACAAAAACTAATTGCTGAACTCAATCAGAAGAAAGCTGCAGGTATTGATCGAACTAGTTAAAAGATGCTGATGAAGTTGCCTCGTATTGCAATGAAAATCCTGTTATTCATTTGTAATGCCATATTACGATTGCAAATACTCCAATCCAATCGACACCACCAGAAGCTTGTGAAGGTAAAAATTATTGCAAAGCCGGACAAACCCCTTACTAAGGCTGAGTCATATAGGCCAATAAGTTTACTATCAACAATTTCAAAGCTTTCCAAACAGATACTCATAACACAATTGTCGCCAATTCTAACTGATAATGGGTGCATACCGGACCATCAATTTGTTTTTGAAGTCAGCATAGCACCATTGAACAAACGCATAGATTAATTCAAGTTATAGGAAGAACTTTCAAAAGAACTATTGTTCTGCCCTTGTTATTGATTGTGTGTGGCATAATGTCGTAATTTTAAGAAAGAAGACATATCTACCAATAAACATTCTAAAGCTCTTGGAAAGTTATATTATAGCCCGAAAGTTCACTGCTGTGGAAGAAGACTTCATGAGTGTGCCCGACTCTATATCTTCTGGTGTACCACAGGGGAGTACACTGGGGTCAGTTTTGTATTTGATTTATACTTGTGATATGCCTGTGAGTAGTAATATCCACACTTCTATATTTGCCGCTGATACAGCCTGCCTTAGTATGCACGAAAATCCTCACGAAGCATCCCAATATCTTTACGATCATATTACTTAGCTGGAACTATGATTAAGCTTATGGAGAATAGAAGTAAAAGAACAGAAGTGTGTTCAGGTAAAATTTACCCTACGAAGAGATACTTGTGCACCCAGTCGAATCACAAGTGAAATACCTTAGTCGCCACCTTGATCGACGGCTTACATGAAACATCATATTGACTCTAAGCTTACTCAAATGAAACTTAAATTAACTCAGATACATCGGCTGATTGGTAGAAATTCAACCCTCAGTATAGATTGCAAACTTTTAATATACAAGTCACTTTTAAAAGCTACATATATGGTGCTACGAAATTCAACTATGGGGCACTGCTTCAGCTTCAAATGTAGAGAAAATCCAATGAAAGCAAAACAAAATTTTACGGTTAATAACATCGGCTCCATGTTACATAAAAAACTATTATTTACATCGTGATTTAAGTATACTACAAATTACTGAAGAAATTGCAAAATACGCAGTCAAATATTTAACAAAACTCGTGTCACATCCTAATACTCTTGCTCGTAATATCTTGAACTTTACTGGACACATCCGCTTAAAAAAGAGGGACACGAGGGCTCTAATACCCAACACTTCATTGAAACTGCTTGAAAATATTTTACTTTTGCTTACCACCTCTCTTCAATAAATAAATATTAGTATTAAAAAAATATGTGGTTTGAAGTCATGTGATTTTCAGATCATGACTGAGTATTTACATAAATATGAAAAACTTGATTTATATTGACAATGTTTTAAAAATAAACAGGTTTATTTCAATTTTTCCTATATTTTTAAAATACCCCTTTTTGCTTAGAAATCCCCTTTTTGGTGCAAATTTTTTTTTTTAAATCTACGCTAGTTGTGCTCAAAAATACACTATCTAAAGGTGCGGTCAGACTTGTAAAACATTTGACCAAAACTATGAACTTTTTGATGGCCATAAATTTGCATATAAAATATTTTTGAGGGCAAACAACATTTAGAGAAAGTAGATGTGTTTGTTAACAAGTAAAAGTTTCTCTAATGTCAACATAGTGCGACGACCCTCTGTCAAACATTTTTCGTCTGTTCATCAAAAAATTATTTGTAAAAATAAACAGTGGCAAATGACAGCTGTTTCCAGTGTTGTCTCTTCTTGTGTAAAAATACTATAAAAAATCGCGAAAATTATGCTTCTTTAAACAACAATATAGCCAGAAATTCATTTCATTCAGAGAGATGTGGTTTGTCGAAAAATTGCTAAAACAAAATACGTTGCATGATAAACTATATACAGTTAGCGAAATTATTTTATGTGCATAGAATTTTTTAAAGGTTTAGCTCTCTATATTTAAATAATGCAACTAACGGTAAAATATAAGTTTGCAAAAATTTTGACAGATTTTCTGCACATTGTTTTTTTAAATTATTTTTAAATTTTCTCTCTCAAAAGTACTGTTATCAGCAAGTGTTCTTTGTTATTACTTCATTTTCAAGTGAAATATTTATATGTGCATTACACAGAAAAAAGTACTTACCAATTATGTTTTCAATTAAGAATTTAATTGATTCAATTAAATTTTTAATTGTATTAATTAATTTGAGTGGAAAAACTTATTTTATATTATCAAATTGTTTATATGTGAAAATTTAATTAATTTTTAGTTGATATTAATTAATTAATTATTATTAGCCTGATTAAATCATAAATATATAAATAAAATGAAAGTTCGAACAATAATAATTAAAATTAACTATACAAATATTTTAATTAATGTTATAAACTCATTCATATTACTTTTTCGTGTGTAGTATTTGAACGTGCAAGAGCACGGTTTAGAGATTGATTTAATCGGTGGAATTAACAAAAAAGTTAAATACAACAATTTAGTGTTAATTAAATTTACTGTGCACAATCCCACAATCCAATTGTCTTCAATTGTGATATTACTGCTTTTTTTTAAATATCTGTTTCATAAAACTCATTGGAATTACATTTCATTTAATCTTTCGATTATACTAAAAATTATACATGATTTACATGACATTAACTCCGATAGAATCCAAAATGTACCACAAATGACGAGATTAGTTCTTATACCTTAACACACTTAAGTGTTTGGGCCTAATTACGAGTATCGTATTTCGACTTGTACTACTACGATTTTGTACTAGACTAAAAAATATTGCAAGATTTTTTCCATGTAGTACAAAGTCGTCGTAGTCGTATTCGGAATACGACACTCCTAATTAGGCCCATTATTATACATGACATAAAATTAGTTGAGTTTTGAGCTGAGAGGGCCAAACCACCTCAGAAAATACCATAGGGCTTCCAAAAGTGCCACAAATGGCCCAATTGTGGCACATTTTGCATCACGGTAGCTGCTTCAAATGGGTGCTGGACAGATAAAGCACCCAATTAGGTTTAAATCTAACCAAAACAATGACAGTGAACATCTTTTAAATCAAAAACGATTGCCAAAACCAAAACTATCGGAAAAGCACAAAGTTGCTAGAATGGAATTCGCTGAAGCGCACAAAGTTTGGGACGATGAATGGCACTCGGTTATTTTTTCCGATGAGAAAAAATTTAGTTTATATGGCCCTAATGGTTGCCAAATGAGTTGGCAAGACTTAAAACTTCCCCGTCAAAGGCGATGTGCACGTAACACTCAAAGAGGATCGCTAATGTTGTGGGCCGCATTTGGATATCGTGGCAAGAGCAATATTTGCTTTATTTCCAAAAAAAATTAATGCCGAACGATACGTAGAACTTCTTGATTCTGCACTCATTGAAGTTGCAGGTACTTAAAGCCATGTCAGATACAACTTTTGCTTCGCGTTGCGTTGAAGGTTCGCTTTGACATCTAAGATGAAATGTACATGGAACATGTCACATAAAGTACTTTTAACAATCAGTTGGTGTAATGATCTTATTTTGTTTGGCCAGACTACCATGAAAATATGAAGTTTCATTAAACTTTTGGTAAATTTACATAAAAAAAGGTATCAGAGTAATTGAATTGTGTTGTATTTTATGCATTAAACAAAGCAGTTAAACAAAAAGTGAGTGTTGTCAAAGTTTTTATTGTATCATACACATTTAGCTTTACACTTTTCTGCCAACGCTAGAAACGTCACGCAAAGCTTTAAAGTTGTATCTTACACCGCCTTTATTGTGGCGATAATTGGATCGTTCAGCAGGATAACGCACCTATACATAATGACATAATACCAAAAACACTTTTGAAGAGAAATATCGCAGTAATGAAGTGGCCCGGGGTCAGTCCGGATTTAAATACAATTGGAAACTTATGGGGCATGTTATCTAATGCAGTTTACAACAATGGAAGGCAGTTTGACAAACTAAAATCACTTAAAGAATGAAAGAAGATATTCTGCGCCGCCTCATTGATTCAATGCCACGGCTGATACTTAGTATGCAAGTTAACAGAGGGGCTCATACTAAATATTATCTTTAAAACTTTTTATGTATTTTGTTTATCTAGATTTGAAATAAAATTATATTTTCTTTTTGCACATATAATTATTTCTATTGACAATGAAGGGATAACAAAGAACACTTGCTGGTAATAGTACATTTGGGAGAGAATCTGTTTTTGGAAACTTAAATTTTATACTTAAATGCATTATTTAAATATATTTAAACCTATAAAATATATTTAAACCTATAAAAAACCCTATGCAATGTAGTTATTTCGCTAACTGTATATACATATATACACATATGTAGATATATGTATATACATATATATCTATGTGTATGTGTGTATATATATGTTTACACATGTATAAATATATATATATATTTGTATGTAGCTTACTTTGCAGTAATTTTTTCGTTCAGTGGCAAGCTTTTAACTCATTTGCATACTTTAAACTTAGTTGTCATAGTGTTTATGTACTTCTGGCATATACTGTCATCATTTTTTTCCAAATTTACATATTTGATTTTATTGGTTGCTCAATGTCAATTAAGCAATCGGAATATACATATATATAATATCTATATAAAAACGTAAAAGCCATGTATTTTAGAATTAAAAATTATTTCTTAGCTGGACGTAATGCCAGACTTTGCTTAAAAGTGATTCAAATAAGCCGCGCTGTTTTATTAAATGACAGCGTTGAAAGTTATTGTATTGAAGACTTGGTAATTAATTATGTAAATAAGGCAATTTGCAATAGTAGTCAGCGTTACCGTTGGTTCTACTAAAGTAGCAATTTGCCACTTTTTTGACTGCTTGTATACTATTGTGCTACCTTTACAAAATGCACCCAAATTTGATACTTTTTCTAATTTTTGCCACTTTTTACTGAATGAAGATATACTTTTTTGTACTTTGTAGTAATTTAAACAAATAAAAGTGCATAAATTATTTATTAATTTGAGTTTATTAGTAAAATAAAAAAACACACCTAAGAATTCTTAAACTAAATCAACCAAAAAAATCATAAATATATTAGTACTTCAATAGTTTAAAGAGATCTTCTAACACAATCTTTCGAAAAAATAATTTGGTTTAAGTGCTTAGGATTTAAGTGAATTAGTTTTGATAAAACTTGACTTGTAAAAATCCATTAACTAATCGTAGATTAGATTAGATGGAAATTGAAAATAATCTATAATACAGATCATTTAGTTCTTAGTTTTTTTCCTGGATTTCTCTAAGAATATAAAAATTTTCATTATGGCATTATGGTCCTGTTTTATTTATTTATTTTTTTTTATTAATTAATTTTGTTAAAACATTTCTTGTATTATTATCGATAGTTCCTTCTCTTGGCGGGTCATAATCTGACCCATACTGGCAGAGATCAACGACGAACATTCTGCAAAACAGTTTATTTCTGAATTTTTTAGTTTACGTTTTTGTACTTTAAAACACTGTTGCTTGAAGAAAATATTTCAGAGTGCAGGTATAAAATAATTTAATTCGTCTTTCATTAAATCTAATCCTTAAAACTTAACAATTCCCTCTAGTTTAACTAGAGTAGCAGAGTCTTTAATAAACTATTTATAGCCAAATCCAAAGATTTTAGGTGAGAATCACTGAACATACTTCTTTGTTTGTATGAAAAATTTGTATTTGAGACGAAACAAGTACTGAATACTACAAAATATTTAAAAATTTGTTATTTCGGTTATTCGGTGAGTAAGTAATTTTTTATTATATGAATTATTTTTAAATTTGTTGGCTTTATTGTATTACAAAATTAGTATATTTTAGTCTTTAAACATGCAAAACCTAATTTTTATTCTTGATGTTTTTAAAAATGAGCAGATTTGTTTTAATTTTTCTTATTTATAAGGCTGCCACTTTTTTTCTTAAAATCCTCTTTTTGGTGCCACTTTTTTTTAAAAAATCTCCATTTTGTGCCGCTTTTTGAAATTTTACAACGGTAACGCTGATAGTAGTCTAGTGAACGACGGAATTAATCTTTTAAATAAATTATTTAGAAAAGTCTTACACCTATCGTGGCTCCATTACGGAATTTCTCGAGTGCTTGTGTGTGAATTTTGACTTTGGAAGTAATAGCCTGAAGCTTTATGAGTAACAAACAGTGATAATGATTTGTTTATTGTTGCATACTTAAGCGAGTTAAAAAAAAAAATCGTGAACCTTTTCCATATGCAGAGATCAGATTGAAAATTTACCAACAAACGACGAAGTTACAGAAATGATATTTAATAAAAATTTTTTGTGGCAGGCATTTTGCTTCCACCCATCCCATTATTTAAAAAAATTTGAATGGACCTTTGCCATATGCAAATAGAATTTTGAAAATTATTCCACAAACCACAAACTAACTTGATAAATCATTTCGACCCCTCCTCACCCTTCCAACATTAAAAAAAACTTGGTAGACCTCTTTCGTAAGCAAAATACAAAACCGGGTAATTTGCAACCCCGCCCCCACCCCTAATTTCCAAAAAAAAAATTAGTTAAGTTCTTCCGCATGAAAAATTAATTTTGGAAATTGGTTCACATATGACGAAGTTATTTGATATTGATCCACATATGACGAAGTTATTTGATATTCACTTCTAACAGGCGAGCACTTTGCTTCCTCTTCCCCCTAAAATCGAAAAAAATTAGTTGACCCTTTTCCATATGTAAAATGAATTTTGAAAATTGGTCCACAAACGACGAAGCAATTAGATAATCCAATTTTTATCGGATACATTTAGGCCCCTTCTGCCCATTCCTAAAATTTAAAAAAAAATTTTGTGGACCTCTTCCAGATGCAAAAAGCACTTTGAAAATTGGTCGATAGATGACGAAGTTATTTTTAATCAATTACAGGCGCGGGCAATTAGCTGCGACACCCAAACAAACCTGTTAAATACTATGTGAAAGGAGTAACATAACTTAAAAAAGTGGGGGTTGGTGAAAATGTAGCCTATAATTCAATTCAGATTCCCAGATAAATGTTGTGAGAATTTTAGGAGGATCGATGAAGAGGTCTGGAAGAGACCTTCCAAATAGTATTTAACAGCTTTGTTTTATAATATTAAGGAGCATAACTCCGCCATTTTTTCATATAAAAAAGTCCTTTTTTTTCGGTGGGGAGGAGGGTGTCGCAGCTAATTCTCCGCCCCAGTAAATGATTAAAAATAACTTCGTCATCTATCGACCAATTTTCAAAGTGCTTCTTGCATATGGAAGAGGTCTACTAAATTTTTTTTTAATTTTAAGAAGCGGAGAAGGGGCAAAAGCAAAGTGTATCCTTCAAGAATTTATTACTTACTAATGTGTCTATTAAACCGAACCTCGCAAAAACTTCCCGCAACTTTGCAATAGTGAAACTGGCTGTTATTTTATTTCTTAAATACTTCGACCCACTTTGAGTACGAATCAATAATCATTTGTTGTGAGTCATTAAAGACAATAACAACAAAAACAACAACCGGAATCCGGCAAAATATAAAACAACAGTCAACCATCAATAACTGCAATTCAGCAAGAACCATTAAGTGCCGACGATGCAAACCAATGGATATTGCGATAAAAATAATAAATAAATAATAATTGCTGGCAGCGCAATAGCAGCAACAACAACAGCAACATCAACAACAACAGTAACAACTGCCGCAGTAGCAACAACATTTAGTATAAAAATTAGTATAAATAGCTGGTAATTTTTTAGTCTAAGGTAGAGTGTAAGATTATAACTGAATTAATAAATAGTCTGCGATATCTACGGATCCCTCCAGACTTAATTAATAATATAATAAAAATCCACTAACCGGATCACAACAATTGGCGCAGCCGGTAGCCGCGTGAAGAGTTTTTTCCGAATAAATTAATATTTTTTATATATAATATTAATTGAGAAATTTTGCGCGGCTAAGAATCTACAGGTGTTAGAAAATTTAATCAAGGACAGAGTAAAGACTACCATCTTTTGGATTGTCTACGGCTTGACAGAAGAGCTCTCAACTGAAGATGCGTACCACGGAGTGGCGGCTGGTAACTATACTTTGAATTATTTTTTTTTTTATGGACAACCCTCAGACAAGAACGGACGACCTAATTGAAAAACTGCATGAATATCACTATGCAGTAGATAGTCTGCAGGTACACGCGTGGACAGAATTACGGAGCCTGGAGGTAGGAAAAGAAGTGATAGAGGAGCATAGGACAATAATTAGACAACAAAAACTGACCAAGTTAGAGGAAGTAGGATACATAATACAATTAATAGGTGAACTAAAAAGGAACCAAATAACAGAGTTCAAGGGGAACGTAGCAGACTTAGAGGAGGCTAAAACACTTTTTGAGAAGGAAAGTCGGAGATTAAGGGAACAAATAAAATATACGGACGAATTACTCGAACAGGCGGTAGAAGAAAACGAGGAACTAGTACAGAAATTGAAAGAAAAGGGATTGACAGAACAAAAATTAAAAAAGGAACTAAAAAGACTACAACAGATAGACATAGAAGACGACACGATACAGAGACTACAGACGGCATTAGAGAACGCAAGGCGGGAGCTAGATATAGTCCACAGATCCAGAACACCGACTCCGTCCGTGAGTGAGGAATTGTCGGCAGTAGGCGGCCAAATTCCAACCATAGTAGTAAGCCAGGAACACCAAGACAGAAGCCTCTCGAGTTCTCCGCAGAAGGAGGAAACCACCAAGGAACCAGAAATTACCTGGGAAGAAAGACAAGCACTAGAGTTGATAGACAAAGTGAAAACTCTATCAGCTAACGAGAGGAAAGCCGGCAGCAGAGGGTACACCGAAGAGACAACAGCCAGGAAGCTAGGGCAATTGGAGCAATATGGAGAGGAGTTTGAAAAGCTAGACAGATTGGCCACACACAACAACAAGGCGATTGAAGAATTTGGACGCTTGCTAGAAACAGCACAGAGTTAGTTAGGAAGGCGCTCACCATCACCCGTACAAGAAAACAACCTAAAACAAACAATCAGGATGCCAGCACTTTCAGAAATCACTAAAATAGTGAATAACACGGTCCCATCATTTTTTGGTACCGATGGACCCGACTTGTCAGCCGAAGTGTACAGATACATCCAAGGATGTAAGATGGTGGAGAAAGAATTACTGACTGAGGCAAACAACGGCTTAACTCAGGATGTGATTCAATGCTTAAAATTAAGGCTACTGGGTGCTGCATATTCGAAGTTTTCCCAAATCAATTTCAGTTCGGTAGACGCACTCTGCAACGCTATAAAAAAGCACTACCTGAAGAGAAAGAGCTTGGACGAGATAAGAGAATTGATGGCGGGTTGCAGACAGTCCATCAGAGAATCGGCGAGCAAATTCGGGGAACGGTTGGAACAGTTGCTAAACGAAGCAGTAACAACAATTGAAAACCAGTGGCCAGAAGGACCAGGCCGTGAGGCGATGGTGGGAGATTTCAAGAGGATATCCGTAAAGAGCTTCATCAGGGGTCTTAGAGATCAGGCTCTAAAGGTACGGCTCATTGGACAGGAGGGAGAAGAGCTGAGCTCCCTAGTAACACTGATGGAAGAGGCGGAAGAGCTGTTTGGCGAACCACAACATATGGTAAACACTCTGACGTCAACAACACCCTGCAGTTTCTGCGGCAAACAAGGGCATGGCAGAACGAATTGCGCAGAAAGACTGAACACACCCTATTGCGTCAACTGCGGTAAATATGGACACGAAGTGGGGCCGAAGTGTGAGACCAAGACGAGCCACCGGGAGAGTTGCCAATACTGCCGGAATAGTGGACACACTATTGAAGACTGCAGGAAAAGGCTGAGTTCCCTGTACTGTGGAGCTTGTCAGGTAAGCGGCCACAGAGAAAACCAATTTTGTAAGCGGCCACAACAGAGTAATAATACCAGTTCGACTATCCGGCGTAACAACACGTACAGTTACGGCAACGAACCTCCCCATAGACGTTTTCACGCAGGAAAACACAATCCGGTAGAACAGAGTATGCCCATGCGAACAAACGCGGACAGACAGCCAGTTTGTTTTAAGTGCAACCAATTAGGCCACTTTGCCAGAAATTGTCCAAATTATTATGAGCCAAACAAGGCACAATCGGGACCCAATTACATGCCAAAACCCCCGGTATCACGAACTTTGGGAAACACAATATTTTAACGGGCGCCTTTGGTGGAGGCGCTACAACTAGCTTTGCAATAACCTTAAACATAGACCGGAGGGAAGACATAAATTGGGACTTCCATGTGGTGTCAGGCTGTAATAAACTCCCGGGAGACGGCATTCTCGGGAGAGAAAACATTTGGAACCGGAGTGTGTTAGACTCAATAAGAGGCACTTTGAGGTTATTTAAAGGGGACAACAAGTGTATTAAGACCTTTCGACTTCATGACGAAGTGGCGCATTACACGGCCTATATAGAGAAAACCGCCAGCCTTCAGCGAAGAACAGTTACAATAGTGCCGATACAAATCAACTCAAAGGACAAAACTATAGTTATCCACAAGCAAGAATTGGCCCCAGGTGTCTACATGGGGAACACGGTTGTCAACGTAACACAGGGAAAGGCGGCCGTACCCATACTAAACTCGACGGAGCAAGATTTACCATTAGAGAAAGACTTCCAAGTACAATTTTCAAATTTTAATCACTACACGCAACACGAGGTAGCAGGAAAACAAGCATTGCCAAGGATAAACCAGAAAGACAGAATAGAACATTTGAAAAGCATCATAATGACGGAAGAAAATTGGAATATAGAAGAGACTGAGTCCATGAACAGGCTATGTGAGAACTTTCACAATGTGTTCATGCTGAACGGTGACAAACTACCGTTCACCCCATTAGTAAAGCATAAAATACCCGTAAAAAGAGAACAGCAGCCTATCAACCAAAGACAGTATCGTCTACCTCAAGTCCACAAAGAAGAAATCAACCGACAAGTGTCAGAGCTACTGCAGGAAGGAATAATAAGCCCAAGTATATCTCCATGGAATTCACCAATATTATTAGTGCCCAAAAAATCGCAAGACGGTCAGAAGATATTCAGACTGGTCGTTGATTTTCGTAAGTTGAATGAGGCTACAATAAAACAGGTGTTCCCTATTCCTAGAATTGACGAAATTTTGGATCAATTAGGAAATAGCCGGTGCTTTACCACATTGGATCTAGCGAGTGGATACCATCAAGTTCTAGTAAATGAAGAGGACAAAGAAAAAACAGCATTCAGTACAGACAAAGGCCATTTCGAGTTCAACAGAATGCCGTTTGGCTTAACGGGGGCACCGGCCACTTTCCAAATGGTCATGAACACTATCCTGACAGGCCTACAGGGCCTGGACTGCTTCGTATACCTGGATGATATAGTGGTATACGGACGAAATGTAGCGGACCACGAAAGAAAAATTACAAATGTCCTCACAAGACTCCGCGGGAGCGGTCTCAAGTTAAATACCAAGAAATGTCAATTTCTAAGACGAGAAATCGTCTATTTAGGCCACAAATGCTCAAGTGAGGGAGCGCTACCCGACCCCTCCAAGGTAGAATGTGTGAAGCAACTTAAGCCCCCAAGAAATATCAAAGAGGTGCAGGCACTCCTAGGGTTGATCAACTACTACAGAAAATTTGTTGCAGGCATGGCGAAACTGGCCGCTCCAATAACGAAATTGCTAAAAAAGGATACTAAGTTCATGTGGACTTTAGAATGTCAAGAGGCCTTAGACAAGGTCAAAGGAAGCATTGCAAATCCTCCAATCCTGATTTATCCAGATTTTACTCAACCATTTAGAGTAACAACAGATGCAAGTAACGAAGCATTAGGAGCGGTCTTGTCACAAATAAAGAACGGAAAGGATCATCCAATTGCATTTGCCAGCCGAACCCTCAGTGACACCGAAAAGAGATATTCAACAATAGAAAAAGAAATGATCGGCATAGTATGGGCAACACATACTTTCCGCCCATATCTTCTGGGCCGACACTTCACCGTATTTACAGACCATCAACCCCTGAGGGGAATAGCCAACCTCAAGGACCAAACTTCAAGACTTGCACGGTTTAGGCACAAGCTGTCAGAATACGAATTCGAAATTGCCTACAAACCAGGGAAGACGAATTTGAACGCAGACGCATTAAGCAGGCTCCCAACAAAATATCAAAATATTGGCGTGATAACCAGAGCTCAGGCGAAAACAAACAAAGAATCAAGAGAACAGACTAAAACCCTGAAAGACCCAGAAAAGGAAGATGAGTATACGGATGGCGAGAACCCCGCCACAACAACGTTCCTAACACAGAAAAAGGATATCCAAGAAGTCCTAAGAAGCTTCCATGACTCGCCCCTGGGGGGTCATCAAGGCAATTGGAAAACCTACAGAAGGATAAGGAAGCAATATAAATGGAAGGGCATGGTGAGAAATATCAAAGAATATATAAAAAACTGTCCTACATGCCAAAAGAATAAAAGCGGGCCACTTAACAAGGAGCCCATGGTCTTAACCGATACACCAACAAGACCTTTCGAAAAGGTTTATATGGACATGGTAGGCCCCCTGCCAGTAACTACAATGGGTAACAAATACATCCTGACGTTCCAGGATGATTTGTCAAAATTTTTTATTTGCGCGCCCATGCCGGACGCAGAAGCAGAAACGGTGGCAAGAATTTTCTACAACGAAATCATAACCAAGTATGGTATACCTACAAAGCTCATAACGGATAATGGTACAAACTTTACTTCCAAGTTGTTCGGGAGTGTGTGTAAACTTTTGAGAATAAAAAAGCAACATATCACTCCCTACCATCCACAAGCCAACGGGTCTCTCGAAAGGAGTCACCGACCATTGGCTGAGTACCTGAGAAGCTTTGTGAAGGAGGACGGGTCCAACTGGGATCAGTGGTTGGCTCCGGCAATGCATGTGCATAACCACACAGATCACGTATCTACCGGCCAGACCCCGTTCAAAGTGCTTTATGGGTTTGACTCACCATTACCGTCAAACCTCAAAGTAAGCACCCCAATGTACAATCCATACGACTACCCTAAGGTACTGAAACACCAAATACAAAAGGCTTATGAAATGGCACGAAAGCAGCAAGAAAAGGCCAAGCTCCGCTCAAAAGAGCAGTATGATAGAACGGCAAGGCCTACCACCCTGAAGGTAGGTGATAAAGTACTGATAAAAGCGCAGATGCGCAAAAACAAATTTTCACCCCTTTGGGAGGGGCCCTACGAAATAAAAAATCTTCCCTCGCCAGTAAATGTCCAGATATTAGCAAAAGGAGGGTTAAAGACGCTCCATCGGAATTTAGTCAAACCATTTGTAGAGAGATGATGGACAGACGGCGCGGACGAAATAAGAATTGCCACTAAAATACGGAATACATAAAATGTCCAACAACAAGAAAGCACAAGGAACTCACCCCGAACTCAACAGGCGCCAACTATAAATTATAAGATAAATTTGCCGGACAAGGAAAATTGTGTGCAGGAATGATAAAACAAAATATAAAAAAAAAAAAAAAAAGAGGGCTGAAGTTAATCATAGGTTTAAATAACATAACTCCATTACCAAACTAACAAAACGTCAACACATAGTTTCCACTTGTAGGGTTGATGGTATTACTTCTCACACTAGAAGCCACCGCAGAATTGTTCATCGAGAGACTGGAATCTCATAATGATTACACTGAAATTCACGTAGGCAGCACCCAGATCGTGGAAAGGTACGACTACATAATACACGTAGTCAACCTGGACGACATCGAGCGGGTACTGGAACAATTCCATAATAATTTAGATGCTATTGGCGAGACACCCCAACGAGCCATCGCGAAACCCCAGCTAGACGAGATGGAGGACATCATGCACACACTTCTCCCCCGTAGAAGAATCAGAGGTCTGGTGAACGCAGGAGGTGCCTATCTGAGATTCGTGTTTGGCACCAGGGATGAAGAAGACAGACAAAATATAGAGGAGCACCAAAGGGTATTAGATGAAAATAATCACCAGCTGATAGAGGGACTAAACCAACAGATAGTCATCAATGACAATTTCAATAAGTCCCTGCAGACACTAAAAACCGCTATACTGTCAGATAGACGCGACATCGAGAACAAACTCAATGCAGCAAGCAAGCTGGACGAACGATTGGTGAAGGAAAATCTGGCCATATTACAACTACTGAAAATCTCGATTTTTAAAGGGAAATTGGAAAACTTGCAGCAAGCCATAGCATTCGCCAAGACCGGAATTTTCCCGCCGTAACTGCTAACCGAGACTGAGATTGACACCTTTCAAATAGACATCGAGAAACTAAGAGGTGTTAAAATCGGCATAATAACAAGCCAGACGCGAACGATCAGTCTGCTTATAAAAGTGCCCGCGGCCAAGGTCTCGCTGCAGAAATCCATTGTAGTAGCGATACCAAATCAAGAGAAGCTGCAAATAGATGAACCTCTGGAAGTGGTCCTGAGGAGTGGAAAGAAAAAACTCACATTTGTGGAGGGCAAAGCGCTGTTCGAGCTGACGGAATCCCGAAACTGCATTTTTAAGCAACCATGCAAGATGATGCGAAAGACAGACAGCGAAATCATTCAACTAGATAACGGTAGACTAATATTGATAAACACAAACCATACGCGCTTGAAGAGTACTTGCGACGACCGAGTGATCAGTCTCCAGGGACACTACCATATTCAATTTAATAATTGTACTATACAAATTGGCAACAGGACACTCAAAAATAGACTACTGAAGTACGAGCAAAGCTACGCAATACCCCAAAGGACAGATAATCTCAGCACAGAGAAACCGCTAATATTCGCAGATATAGTTCTCAACCAGGAGAGAAATATCAAGCGAATAGGCGAGCTGCATTTCCACAGGGTCGTGGTAACAACTATAAGTGCCATAACACTACTAATAGTAGCGAGCCTGGGAGTTACGGTGGTGGTCCTGTGCAAAAGACAGGGAAATGTGGGGGTCAAGATAACCGAAAATAAAATAACCAAAGGAGCCATTAGGAGGTCGAAGATGAGGAAAAACCTCGCACCCAAGGAAGTCAGCAACACAACGGTATAATAACTACAAAAACAACAACAGGAATCCGGCAAAATTTTCCCCATTTACCCCACGCAATCAGTTCGAAGCATCCAAAATTGGGATCCTTCTCCTTCGTAAGGGGGGAGGGATGTTGTGAGTCATTAAAGACATTAACAACAAAAACAACAACCGGAATCCGGCAAAATATAAAACAACAGTCAACCATCAATAACTGCAATTCAGCAAGAACCATTAAGTGCCGACGGTGCAAACCAATGGATATTGCGATAAAAATAATAAATAAATAATAATTGCTGGCAGCGCAATAGCAGCAACAACAACAGCAACATCAACAACAACAGTAACAACTGCCGCAGTAGCAACAACATTTAGTATAAAAATTAGTATAAATAGCTGGTAATTTTTTAGTCTAAGGTAGAGTGTAAGATTATAACTGAATTAATAAACAGTCTGCGATATCTACGGATCCCTCCAGACTTAATTAATAATATAATAAAAATCCACTAAACGGATCACAACACATTAAAAAATTAAAATCTTTAACCGTCCCCACAAAATCTATATGAAGTCTTGACCAAGGGGAATCCGTTGGTCTCCATGGAATTAACGGACCTTTTTCAGGATTTGGTTGACTTTTCTTACACGAAACGTCGTTGTTTATTAATTTTTTAATATCATGGTCAATTTTAGGACAGCACACATACGACCGTGCCAATGATTTTGTTTTAACTATTCCAAAATGAGAATAATGGATTTTACGTAATACTTTATTACGTAATTTTGGTGGAACGACCATTCTGAAGCCCCATAAGACGCAATCATATTCCACTGAAAGTTCGTCTTTACGAACCAATGAACGGAATAAATTCATCGCCTTTTAAAGCACTAGTTCTCCCAAACTGAATGGCAATATCCTTAAAATTTAAGTGAAGTTTGTTATCGCCACTAATGTAGTTTACAAACCTAAAGTCTTTACTACTTTCCACCACTTTTCTCTGGGGAATACGCGACAAATAGTCTGCAAAGTTTTTTCTTCCTTTGACAAAACGCTTATTATAATTAAAGCCTGATAAAAATAAATGCCCATCTTTGCATACTTGCTGCTGCCATCACATTCAAGGCTTTATTTTCTCCAAATATGGCTAACAACGTTGAAAGCAACATGGGCATTTTAGGGTTGAAATGGACCAGTATTCTATGCGAAATGACTTCTTCTTTTTATGACTCAAACGCTTTTTGACACAAATTTTACTATTTAAACTTAACATCTTTTTTAAAAGAGGTGCGATTTTGTGGGAAAAATTAGGAATAAATTTTTAATAACAATTCAACATCCCTACAAACGCCCTCACCCCTGAAACATTTTTGGGCACATGTGCATCTAGTACTGAAGAGACACGTTCCTTATTCGTACTTAAACGGCGGTGGTCAATATTGAACCCTAGGTACGATACCTTTTCCTTAAAGAACTCGTACTTACTAATATTAAGCTTCAACCCGACCGATTCCAGCGTATTTAATACCAACTCAATAGTTTTCATATGGTCCTCGCTACCCGTGATGATAATATCATCTAAGTAGTTCACTACATTTGGGATTCCACGCAAAATATTCTCTATCATTTTTTTTAATATAGCCGCTTCGAAAGGCAAACGAGTCATTTTAAATATACCCATGTGGGTACTCCAAGCGCACAACAATTGTGATTCTTCGTCTAAAATCACTTGATTGTATGCGTTAGAAATATCTAATTTAGTAAAAAGCACTCCCCGAAGAGACGTACTTAACTCGTCAATTAATGGAAGGAGGTATTTTACGTTTTCTAAATACTTGTTAACTGTTTATTTATAATATATGTAGATACGGATTTCACCGTTTGGCTTAAAAATGGGAACCAAGGGTGTGCTCCACTCCGAATTGTCTATGTGCACTAATACGCCTTTCTGTATTAAATTAAATTCAATTTTGTCTCGCCATGCCAGCGGTATAGGTCTTGGCTTACAAAATATTGACTTAACATTTTCTGTTAAATTTAAAGTTACTGCACCACCTGTGTACGAACCTAACTCATCTTCAAAAATATTTCCAAAACGATTTTTAATATTTCGTACACACTCATTCATGTTCCTTATTGCATTGACATTTGAGAGACCCATATCAAACATTGTCATGAAATCACCTAATATAGGAGTGCTACGCGTATTTGCTTAAACTTTTAACTTTGCCACGAAACTTTACCGTTGCTAAAAGCTCACCCATAATTTTTATTCCATCTCCTCCGTAGGCATACAATTGTTTTTTACAGGGGCTTAGTCTCCCTTCTTTAAAATTTTGGCAAAAGTGTTCACTAGAATTTAACGAGCAAGCTGCGCCGGTATCCACAACAAAATCAATCATTAAATCAATTGGCAATGTAAATGGACCAGCCGAACGTTTGTGCGTTACACTATATACAGAAAAATAATTGTCATTAATTAAATCATTTACTCCTTTACAAAAAATTTTTGTTGGATAAATCCATATTTGCTGACTGAACAATATTAACTTGATTATTGTTACAAATATTAGCTAAGTGTCCAACCTTATGGCACTTGTGACAAGCACTACTTTTATATTTGCATTTATCACTCATATGATTCTTCCATCCGCAATGAGAGCATATTTTCTTGTTTCTTACAGCCGTTATTTTCACATGCGTTACCTCATCTTTTCTGTTGTTGTTGTACTTTTTGGTAACTCGTGCATATTTCTTTTGTACGTAGTTAACCCCTTCAACTGCACTCCTTTGTGCAAAGAACTTGGCCTAAATTGTAATCGCTTTCCTCAGTGCCGCGTCCAACGTTAGGGATTCCTCCTCTTCACAGAACCTTACAAATATTTTGCGTTCAAATCCAGTAATAAATTTGTTTAATACAAATTGTTGCAGCTGTGACGCGAACTTGCACTCATTGTAAATTTTTTTACTCGAGCATACCACTCTGCCACGGTTTCCTCCTCCCTTTCGTTAGCGTCAAAAAAACTTCTGCGCTCTCTAAAAATTATTACAGGAGGTGAATAGTGTTGGTTTAACATCTGGCATAGTTCCTTAAAGGTCTTTTTGGCAGGTAAATCAGGGAAACACAATTCCCTCAATAATTCATAGGCTTCCATACCGACAGCCTTCAATAGTGTTGAAGTTTTTATACGGTCACCATTTATCTAACACCGGCCGGAACTCCCTTATACCAGTTGCCACAGTTGTAGTAGAAATACTCTGGTTGTGGGCTGTTGTATCACTTACGACTTAGTTAAAATAAATCCAGCAAAATTAAAACGATTTTTGTTTTCTTTATTTATAACAGGAATTAAAATCCAACAATAATTGGATGAAAAGAATTTATATACTACTGAAAGGAAAAAAAGGTGTTCGAATATTCGAATAATTTTTGTTCGAATGACAACACTACTATTCAATATTGCCAGCCATACACTACAGAAGTTCAGTGGTCAAGTCTGGCACTGCGTAAACTAAGCTTGTGACACACACTATACATGTAAACTGTGCAGTTTTTATTTTAAAGCTACCAGTGAAGAAGACAACATGTGCAAATACTGCTCTATTTTATTACTCTCTGTTTGCATCGGGGTAGTTGTTTTTCAGTTTATTTATTAATTTTTCGTAGGCTTCGATTTTCATAATTATATTGCTATAATCACTGCTTTCAATGCGCCATAGTGCAGTCGATTCTTTGTATAATTCTAGGAACTCTGTCCACAATATTGTTTCTGCGCTCATTTCTTGTTATGAACTTGAAAGTTCATATTCATACTCCCTTGATTCAAAAAAGCGCACTGCTGCGCAATAAATTATATTACTAAAATTATTTTTTTTAAGATCTTGAACAAGGAGGTTGTATTTGTTTTTTCATATATTTATTTATTGTATCTTCAAAAATGAACTAACAATAAGTAATCAAATCTTAAATCTAAATATAATTATTAGGCCGGACCAGTGTCGGACATAAACTTAGTGATAGTTATAAATAATACATAAGTAGTGATAATCAAAAAGGAAAAAAAAGATAAAAGTATTTTCAAGTAGTCCCATCTGGAGTGTTCAGATTAAGAGCCCTTGTGTCCCTCTTTTTAAAGCGGATATGTCCAGTAAAGTTCAAGATATTACGGGCGAGCGGATTAGGGTGTGACACGAGTTTTATTAAATATTTGCCTGCGTATTTTGCAATTTCTTCACTCACTAGTGGCATATTTAAATCGCGATGTATATTTGAATTTTTGATGTACCATGGAGCCGATGTTATTAGTCTTAAAATCTTGTTTTGCCTTCGTTGGATTTTCTCAACACTTGAAGCTGAAGCAGTGCCCCATAGCTGAATTCCATAGCACCATATTGGCTTCAAAAGCGACTTGTATATCAAAAGTTTGTCTAGGCTGAGTGTTGAATTTCTGCCAATTAACCAATATATTTGAGTTAATTTAAGTTTCATTTGAGTTAACTTAGAGTCAATGTGATATTTCCATGTAAGCCTTCGATCAAGGTGTATGTCAAGGTATTTCACTTGAGAATGTTGAGGAATACTTTGATTGTTGATTCAAATGGGAGAGCAAGTATCTCTTCTTAGGGTAAACGTTATGTGGACACACTTTTGTTCATTTACTTTAATTCTCCATAAGTTCAACCATATTTCAAGCTGGGTAATGTGTTCTTGGAGATTGCGGGATGCCTCATCAGGGTTTTTATGTATACTCATACAGGCTGTATCATCGGCAAATATAGAAGTTAGGATGTTATTGCTCACAGGCATATCACAAGTATATATTAGATAAAAGACTGGCCCCAGAATACTGCCCTGAGGCACACCGGAAGATATAGATTCGGGCACACTCGTGAACTCTCCTTCCACAACAGTGAACTTCCTATCAATAATATAACTTTCCAAAAGCTTTTGTATGGTTATTGGTAGGTATGTCTTCAATTTTAAAACTAGGTCTTCGTGACATACTTTATCAAATGCCTGAGAAACATCAATAAAGAGAGCAGAACAATACTTCTTTTCTTCAAATGTTCTTCTTACAACTTGGACCAATCTATGCGTTTGTTCAATGGTGCTATGCTGACTTCTAAAACCAAATTGATATTTCGGGATGCACCCATTATGAGCTAAAATTTTGGACAATTTAGTCATGAGCAGTGTTGTAGTTAAATACATATATCCAGTGAATACTGTACATAATATATGAGAGCTACAACTTAAAGCTTAATGTGTCACTTTGACACTTGCAACATGTTATTACTTGTATATGAATTACATTACATGAATTGTCAATAAACAAGACGTCTTTTCTTTATACGGTTTTTCTATCCACCAACATCAGGTTATGGGCCGCATGTTTTAAGAAAAAATCGGTATTAAAGTAATAAACAGCCTTACGTGAACTCAGCTTGTTCGATAGTTTTTCTCGGGATATCATTTTTTTTAAGCAAATTTTACCTCGAAATGGGTCAAGATAAAATTGAAAAATTGAAAGGGCTAGAAAATTATGATACATGGAGATTTGCTGCAAAGTCCTATCTTGTGCTAAAGGGTTACTGGCCGCTCATTGAAGGTTCGGAGGGGGACTCCACAAAAAATTTGCACGCAATTTCTGCTCTTGGACTGTTGATTGAACCATCTAACTACTCGTATGTCCAAAATTGTACATTGGCTAAAGATGCATGGAATGCATTGGAAGCTGCATTTGAGGATAATGGCGTTTTGCGTCGCATGGACTTACTAAAATATCTTATGCGATTGGAGTTGACAGATTGCTCTTCAATGGAAGACTATGTTAATAAGATGGCATGTACTCAACAAAAACTGGAAAAGTCGGGCACTAAGATTCCAGATGATATTGTGGCTCAGATAATTCTTAGTGGTTTACCAGATGAATATCGCCCGATGGCAATGGCGCTCGCAAATAGTGGAAAGGAATTGACAACTGACCTGGTTCGTACGAATCTCCTCCAAGAAATTAAGCACGAAGGCTTGAATGGTGACGGAATGGCGTTGACATCTAAAAAGGCGAAGAAGAAACCGAGCTCGAAGGTAAAAAATAAGTCTTCAATTGTTTGCTTTGAATGTGGTGAAAAAGGGCATTATGCCAACAAATGTCCATCAAAGACTAAGGAAAAGGGGACTCGAACAACTTATTGCTGGCCAAAACAGGATTCATTGCTAACTCTCAGTGTGCATCAGATTGGCTAATTGATTCGGGGGCTACGTCTCATATTACCATGGATTCTGGATGCCTCTACGAGCAGCGTGAGCCAAAGTTCAACCACATTGTTGTCGGAAATAACGCACGGATGAATGTGGAAAGTGCTGGGGATATTCGTGTAAAATTACAAGCAAATAAAAACACACAGTATGATCTGACCATCAAGGATGTTCTTTGTATACCAAACATCTGCGCAAATTTAATGTCGGTGAGTCAAATGGCCAAGCATGGAAAAACTATTGTGTTCAATAACCAAAATTGCCGTATATTTGATGAAAACTCCAACCTGCTTGCAATTGCACCACTTATCGACAATTTTATCGACTAAGCTGCGAAACTGCCAAATTGGCAATGTCGGCAACTGCTTTATCGACGTCAGCTGATCATATGTTATTGCATCGACGTATGGGACACCCGTGTGACAATAATATGAAATGTATTAAATCCTCTATTGTTGGGTTTAATTTACCAAGTGGAAAACTGGACAAATGCACTGTCTGCCTGCAAGGGAAACAAAAACGAGCTTCGTTTAAAGAAAGTGGAGAGCGAGCTACAGAACTTCTTCAACTAGTGCACACGGATGTTTGTGGCCCAATATCAACAAAATCTCTCGGAGGAGCCAGGTATTTACTGACATTTGTTGACGATTTCAGTCGTAAAGTTTTCGTATACCCACTTAAAAGTAAAAATGAGGCTTACGAACGTTTTGTGCATTTTAAGAATTTAGTTGAAAATCAGCAAAAAACAAACTATAAAGATACTGAGATCTGACAACGGGAAGGAATTTTGCAACAAAAACTTTAAAGCAATCACTGCCAGACATGGTATTTTGCATCAATTAACTACCCCATATACTCCAGAGCAGAACGGCGTTGCTGAACGCATGAACCGGACTATCCTTGAAAAGGTACGTTGCATGCTATTTGATGCGAATCTTGGTAAGCAATACTGGACAGAAGCAGCATCAACAGCGGCATTTTTGATTAATCGGACTCCGTGCAGAAATATGACCGATACTACTCCAGAAGAAATCTGGTCTAAGGTGAAACCAGATTTGTCCGCCCTACGTGTTTTTGGATGCAAGGCAATGGTACATGTTCCAAAGGAGAATCGCAGGAAGCTTGACTCCAAATCAGTAGAATGCATTTTTCTAGGTTACAGCGAACAATCGAAGGCGTATAAGTTGTACAACCCTAGAACTACACAAACTATCGTGAGTCGTGATGTGACTTTCTTCGAAAATATCAACAAAAAAGCAAATGAAACCCGTGATATCACAACCTTCCCTTCGCAAATACCACAAAAACCAAACCGGAAAGATGAGAAGTTGATTTGTATAGCGATGACTCCAGCAGTGATGACTCCAGCGACGACGATGATGGCGACTTCGATAATAAAATGTCTGCACACAGTGAGGGTTACAATCAATTCAAATATCAGAGCTATACAACAGAATTGAACAAAACGCAGTGCGAAGACAGCACACCCCGTGAACAACAAAATGATGTGCCGAATGAATCGAATGTCGAATTCAGTGAGG
This sequence comes from Nowickia ferox, assembly GCA_936439885.1. Taxonomy (NCBI): domain Eukaryota; kingdom Metazoa; phylum Arthropoda; class Insecta; order Diptera; family Tachinidae; genus Nowickia; species Nowickia ferox. The sequence continues at coordinate 50,769,595 of OW387023.1, read as the reverse complement.
GTAATGACAACGTTCTTGATGGGAATTCTCCAAACGATTCCTGCGACCACGAGGATCTGGAAGTCAAAATGAGTGGAATTTCAACGGTATGTATATCTGACGACGAAGAAAATCCAAGACGTGAATCAAATGTAACACCCCTTGGCTTACTGGCAGCAACATCGGACGTAAGTGAGCCAAAATCTTTTCGGGAAGCATTGAATGGCGCCAACAGTAGTGACTGGACCAACGCCATGCTAGACGAATATAATGCCTTGATGGAAAATGGTACATGGGTATTGACAGATTTACCTCCAGGGAGAAAAGCGATTGACAGCAAATGGGTGTTCAAAGTGAAGCGAAATGCAGAGGGCGATATTGATCGTTTTAAGGCATGACTTGTCGTGAAGGGTTATTCACAAGTGAGGGGCATAGATTACGATGAAACGTACTCACCCGTTGTACGATATTCCTCTGTCCGTTTTCTACTCGCAATGGCGGTAAAACTTGACCTGGTGGTGCACCAAATGGACGCTGTTACAGACTTTTTGCAAGGTGAGTTGCAAGAATAACTTTATATTAGCCAACCACAATTTTTGATGACAAAACTGGCAGAGTATGTCGGCTCCGTAAATCACTATACGGATTGAAACAGCAGAGTATGGAATCTAAAGTTGAATTCTGTATTAACTCAACAGCTTGGTTTTAAAAGATCAGCGGTTGATCAGTGCATCTTCTACAAACATTCGGCGCAGAATGTACTTATTTTGACAATGTACGTAGATGACATATTAATATTTGGAAGCAACAGCACGATGATTACCAAACTAAAGAAAGACTTATCCAGTAAATTCAAGATGAAAGACATGGGCGTTGCAACCTCCGTGCTTGGCATGCACATTGTAAGAAATAATGATAAGTCTATTTCCATAGATCAAAAGCAGTACTTGATGTCAATCCTGGAACGATTCAACATGAGCGACAGTAATCCAGTGAACACTCCACTCGATCCAAATCAGCGGTTATCAAAAGACATGTGTCCAAAAAATGACGCGGAGCGACAGGAAATGTGTTCAGTTCCATATCAGGAAGCGATTGGCTGCATTATGTATGCTGCACAAATTAGCCGACAAGACTTTGCATATGCGATAAGCGTACTTAGTCGTTACAATACAAACCGCGGAAAATCACACTGGTCTGCAGTTAAAAGAGTTCTTCGGTACCTGAAGGGCACCATTGATTTAAAACTTACGTATCGAAACGACACCAAAGGACAAGTTGTTGGCTATTGTGATGCAGATTGGGCTGGCGACCAAGACGAGCGACGTTCAACAACTGGGTACGTTTTTCAATTGCAGGGTGCAGCAATTTCATGGGCTACGCGAAGACAACCGACGATTGCACTTTCATCGACAGAAGCGGAATTCATGTCTCAAGCGATTTGAATGCGAAATTTATCCAATGGCCCCAAATGGATGGAACTAAGCTATGAATAGTAACTATCAGGCACGAACCAAACACATAGATGTGAAGAATTACTTTATAAGGGAGAAGCTGGCAGAAGGCACCATCAAATTAAGCTACCGAAGTACAGATGAAATGGTTGCTGACATCATGACGAAACCCGTAAACCATTCGAAGCTATCCCATTTTATATCGGATTATGGTTTGAACTAATCTCTATCTCTTTAAAATAACTTTTTTGAATTTCATATATATATATGGATTATTTTTGATATATAAACATATAATAATTTTATTTTTGTTACATATTATAAAGTTGCAACTCCAGTGAGGGTGTTGTAGTTAAATACATATATCCAGTGAATACTGTACTTAATATATGAAAGCTACAACTTAAAGCTTAATGTGTCACTTTGACACTTGCAACATGTTATTACTTGTATATGAATTACATTACATGAATTGTCAATAAACATTCCTTCCTTCCGTTTTAACTATTAAAAAAATAAGACGTCTTTTCTTTTATACGGTTTTTCTATCCACCAACATCAAGCAGCTTTTCGAAAAGCTTTGAGATTGTTGATAGTAAGCTTATAGGCCTATATGACTCAGCCTTGGTAAGATCTTTGCCAGGCTTTAAAATCATTTTTATTTTGGCAAGTTTCCAGTTATTTGGAAAATACTGCATTCTTAAAATAGCATTAAAAATAAATAGCAAGATTCTTATTGCAATATGAGGCAAGTTCATCAGCATCTTGTTACTAATGCCATCAATACCTGGAGCTTTCTTCGGGTCAGCAATTATTTTTTGTAGTTCACGCAACTTAAACCTTAAGGGACGAGGGGGTAGAGAAACTACACTCGGTAATTCGGCAGCACCCGTACATGAATTGGGAGTAAATACAGATTTTAAATGCTCAGAAAATAAGTTACCTTTCTCACTATCGCTTCTCGCCCAGCCTCCGGTCGAAGTACTCAGTGGTGATTTAAGGTGAACGGGTCTTTTAAGATTTCTAGTAGCGCGCCATAAAAAGTAATTAGATGCTGATGTTACATCAAGACCTTTTAAATACTTTTCCAGTAATGCAGTTTTTTCCGACGATAGCAGATCTTTGAGTCGTTTAGTACATTCTTTAAGTCTGATTTTATTTAGGTGTGATCTGTGTTGTTGCCATTCTCTTCTAGCTCTCCTTTTTTCACATAAAAGACGTTCAATTTCCGTAGGATCAATTCTATTAAAGCCAGTCTGCGGATAGGAGGTAGTGGCATGTTCAGCAGCCTGTTTAATATTTTCGTTAAGATTGGCAATGTTAAATTCAATATCATCAGATGATCTTAGCTGAATGTTTTCTACGCACTGACTAGTAAGATATTTTTTTAATCCTAGCCAGTTGACCCCATTTATCATTTTCACATACGAGTTAGTTAAATCACTCCTTAGTGGGTTGAAAATTGTAACTATTGTGGGAGAGTGATCGGAGGACAGATCTAGAGAGGCCTCTACGTGAATTAAGTCTGTATGAATATTTTTCGTAACGCCAAAATCTATAATATCTGGAATTTTTCTTACGTCAGTAGGCCAGTAAGTAGGCTCCTCGCTCGAAATAAAATCTAAGCCCATTTTTGAAATTGTATTAAACAACGCTCGACCTTTAGGTGTAACAAGACGCGAGCCCCAGTACGTATGTTTTGCATTGTAGTCACCAGCTGCCAGGAAACAAGATCCAAGCGATTTGTAGAACTTCTCATTCTGATCTTCGGTAACTGAAAATCTGGGAGGTAAGTAAATTGATGATATCACGAAATTCGCACAAAAATTGTCGACGAAAATATTCGTTGCTTGAATATATTCTTCAGTAACGTTGTCAAGGACATAGTTCTTGAGTCTTGACTTAATTAGAATTGCTGATCCACCACATGCTCTCCCTCTAGGGTCCTTTGTATCATATAAAGTGTAACCATTTATTTTAAATAAGCTCATGAGGTTGTATTTAATGAAACATTTGTTTGGACAAATAATTAAAAACAAACCAAGACATTTGATTCATCAATTTAGCTGGGTCCCCAGCTAAAAAAATATGTATGGATCATATATGATATCCCATATATGGTTCGGATCCGAAAAATGATGGTATATGGACATATATGATAATATATTTTCATACATTTTCATACATGTATGTGTAAATATTCCCTATACAGCATGCAAAGTATATATTCATACTCGCTTGATTCAAAAAGCGCACTTATGTGCAATAATTTAAATTATTAAAATTTGGACAGATAATTAAAAACGAACTAAAAGACATTTTATTCATCATTTTAAGAGAAAGTCGGAATCGATTATTTAAAAAACACAAAACTCATATTTGTGCATAAAATTTAATTTAAGAAACCAGATTAAAAACTAGTGCATTTACTTATAAAAGAGAAAATAGTCCGTTTTCATACTCACACGAGTTTTCAATATAATATTTTGCAGTAATATGAAATTTGTTTCTTAAAAATATATAAAGTATTCCCTTATTTTCTATCAAATTAATGACTGAATTATCCTTTAGATTCCCAGTTAAAAAAATGTGTATGTTCCATATATTTTTAATATATGAATGTATATAAATATATATGAATATGTATGAATTCATGTATAGAAATGTATGGGATTATACATGGCAAAACTATTATATATGAATTGATATATGGACTTCTATATACACATGAACCCATATATGAAGATCTTCATAATTATATTTCCATATATGAGCTCATACATATATTATAATACATTTTATATATTCGTCCATATATCAATTCACATATAATAATTTTCGCATGTAGAGTCCTACATTTCCATAAATGAATTCATATATATTTATATACATTCATATATTAAAAATATATGTACCATACATAATTTTTTGCTTGGCTCTTGTAACTAAAAAAACTATATTCTAGTACGATTTTACACATTGCAGCCTTATTTAATACATCAATTAATTAAAAGGATAATTCAATTATTAATATGATAGAAAATAATGGAATCCTCAGATATTTTTAAGAAACAAAGTTCATATTACTTCAAAAAATTATATTGAAAACTAGTATTAGTATAAAAACTGGTTATTTTTGCATTTATAATTGCATTAGATTTTAATCTGATTTCTTACATTTACTGCCTGGCTCACGATGTCGGCCGCTATCGCTCGCATGCATTTTTGACGACAAACAGCTGATTTGCGCCTCACTTAAAATTATGAGCACGACAAGTCGATCGATAATGAATGCCAACAATAACGTAATGATTTTCATACATATGTGCGCCTCCCTATGAAATATCATGCGAGTACAAATGTCAAAATCAGTCACTTGTATTGTGGATGTCGACAAATACATAAAAAAATAAAACGCAGTACATTAAAAAACAAAAAGTAAATTATTTTATATATTTTATAATGGAAAACAAGTGGTAAGTATATAAATAATATTATTACACAGCAAAAGCATCTTTATTAATCACCAAAATAATTTTTCAGCATAAAAAAGTCTACTTTACAGCAGCTGCAGATTCTGGTTGAATATATGGAGACAAATCCGGAGTTTGCTAGAGGATCCGCTGCCACGGAAAGAAACATTTTGATGCCATATTAATCAATAAAATAACGCAATGCAGCACAAAATGGGGGCTATTCTGGAATACGCGTCGAATTGGTGAAAGTTACATGCAAAACAAAAACAAAACTGTGTAAATGTAAAAAAAATTTTTTTTGTTTCGCATACAAAATTAACCGTTTTTAAAAGAGAGAGAAACGCGTTGAAATTCTCACGTTCATTTCATTTTAGAAATGTATTACAAACAAAAACAATTTTTGAAAATTTGTTTTTATTTTAATTAAAGTTTCACTTTTTCGACGCGTTTTCCAGAATAGCCCCCATTATTTGTATATTTTATTATTTTTATTTATAAATGTTTTTTTAATAAAATCACTAACAAAATTACACTTTTTTAATTGCAAATTCAAATACTGAAAACAAATGTCTTTTGTTTACTTCTTTGTTGTCATTTGTAAGTAGCGCAGAGCTGCATTTTTGTAGCCTCATTTACATGTTTTAGCGATTTTTATTTTCAAAAAAGCGTTTAATTTAACGAATAGTTGGTATGGCAATATAGTAATTTGACAATTAGTAAAAGGATTACGTTAGAAACGTAATGGCTTCGTTAGTCAAATCGTATCGTCATACTTTTGAAGTTGTCGTATCGTTCAAGTCTGGATGTTAGTTAGTAAAATTTTGAGGCTTCCAGCGAATGTGTCAGCTGTTATCGTGTTTCTCTTTGCTTTTTACGAGTGTGAGTATGTATGTAATCCAGAAGTTGACGTTTGCTACGCAAAAATCTAATTTCTGTAGATTTTTAAGTAGCAAACGTTGCCAACACATTTTCAATAAGCAACAACATGCTTATTAAATGTTACGGATTTTGTCAGCTGATACGCAACAGCACGATACGATTTCAGTAATTCTACCATAACACCTGAGGACCGACAAGTCGATAATTAGTGAGGCGCTTAAGAGAACGATAATGAGTGACTTCATGTCGCTCGCTTAACACATCGATCGACATCGTGAGCCAGGCAGTTAATTTCATGCATCGATTCACCTTTTCTCTTAAAATGAAGAATAAAATGTCTTAGTTCGTTTTTAATTACTAAAAAAAGTAATTTTAGTAATCTAACTTTTTGCACAGCAGTGAGCTTTTTCGAATCAAGGAATTATGAGTATGAACTTTGCATACTGTATAGGGGGAAAAAACGTTTCCGTTTCTTTGGATATGAAACTAAAAAAATTGTGCAACACATTTAAGCCAGGTCTCCCATGGAAAGTGATAAAAAAAACTTTAGTATTATTCGTTGATAAATGTTTGGCACATGTTATCAAATTGTTTAGTTTCAATGAAAGCAATTGTTTATGCATAATCCAAAAATTTAATTGAAAAGACGAAATTTCATTTAATTGTGAGACGATATTAGAAGTTCTTAATTTAAAAGAAAACATTTTGTATTACATTAATCTGAAATTACAATATAAAATGATAGACATACATACACATTTTAAAATATAAGACTGTAGTGAGTTTACCGAAAAACCAAATTTGTTGAAGATAATTCCATACCTACTCTCTATTCCTGCCACTTCCGCGTTCACGGAATGAATTTTTTCGGTTATAAATTTGAAATGGCTACTGGAAAGAAATAGAGCGAGTATAGACTTAATAAAAAATTAGCTTTTGATATATTCGTATATACATACACTAATTTGAAAATTTAATGTAATAAAGCATATGAAACTTTTATTGTAGACCAAAAACTGTTAAAAGATGCATGAACTGAAAAAATATAACTTTTATAAAAAATAAATACTTAATAAAGACGTACTTCCCTTATGTTTATAGTTTTTCATTATATGCTACACATATTTCTGTGGCAATAAGGAAAAAGTCCTTAGGTCATATTTTACTGTTTTGCAGGAGAGAACTTTAAATTTTCAAGTCGAGTTTTACAAATTTACTTTTTTTTCGGTTAAATTGGGAAATTCGGTATAAGCTCAATTAAGCTATTAATCCATATGAGATTATACGTCGAAAAAGATAAGTACCAAATAATTGCGCTGTAAGGCCTAAAAATAGTACCAAATAGTTGAGATTTTTTTCAACGATACTTTGAAATGTGAAGATTACAGGAGTGCCACTAACTCGAAATGCGCTTATCTCGACCTGAGCATTTTTTCATTTTTGCCACAGATTTAATAAAAGTGTACTATATTTTTCCAAAGAAATTTCTACAAAATACTATATTTAATAGCAAAATTGTTGGCAACCCTAATTTTATATGACCATATATTGAAAATATATGGAAAAATATATACTTATATTTAATATTTCAACATGTATGCAAAAGAATGAAAAAATATCTTTTATCGTCGTTGCTCTGACGTGATCGGATATGTGAAGATTTTTGAAATTTTTTTATTTCACCATTGTAAAACTTGATATGTTATACATTCACCTACCAAATCGTTTAAAGATATCTTAGTTAGTTCAGAGGTTAGCAAAAGTAGACTTTACATGTTTATCAAAAAATATTAAAAACAACAGCTATGTATTAAAATAAAAATATAATTTTATTAGAAATGCTCTTGAAACTGAACCACAAAATGAGTTACGTGTAGGCAATTCCGCTATACCTACCAAATCTACAATTATTTAAGATTAATTTTACGAAACAGTTATGTACATATACATATATGTAAATGCTAAATATGTACATACATATGTTTCAATATAGCGTTGCACTTTTTTTGCTCTCCTGAAAACTAAGTAAAAAGACATATGTACATATGTAGCTGATTTTGTCGGAGCAACGAGGATATGTTCATATACCCTCATTTTTCGGATCCGAGATAATCTGGCCCAGGTGCCACATTCTATATCAAATAAAACTTTAACATATTTCAACACAGTTTGAATGGAAATGCATATTAGCAATTTTGAAAATTGAGCTTTGAACTTGCCTCCTGATTCTTCCCTGCAGAAAATGCGAATAGTGAAATTGTAGTGATTTACTAGTGACTTTGTCACCAGTACTTCTGACGAATTGTACCCCAGACAATGCTTTTTGCTATAGACATTTAGCATGTACGTGTCATTGAAAAGCAACAACTGACGTTGGTACTACTGAGTAGATATTTCTTTTGGGACCATATCGAGACATTGGAAAGAGATAGTCACTAGTACATTTTAGTAATTCTAATGATAATAAAACTGAATATTTCATTCAAAATTTTTGTTTTAATAAAAAAAATACATAAAAAAAGGGAAAATTCGTTCAGCAAGTAAGGATTTAGTTTGCTGTTTGTATTAAATATAAATGAAAAATTCAAGGTTCCGTCGAATTATTAAAATCAAACACTTACGTATGAATCTGGACTTACTGGACTGGACTTTTTAACTGATCCCACAAAATCTTCTACAGGCTCATAAAAATTTCCACAATTATATCATTTTAAAATATTTTTATTTTTATAATTACAAAATGGATTGCTTTTTATTTGTCTTTTGCAATTTCTGTTTATTTGATTCTTTGAATTATTTTTTAATAAATTTTTTTATTTGCCTTTTATATTGATTTCGTAAACTTATTTTCATAAAAACTTTAATGTTGCTTGAAGCCACTTGTATTTTCAACAATATTTTCTACGCATCAAAAACAATGTTAATATGTAGACGCTCGTTTGACAATGTCACCAATATAGTCGACAAAAGTGGTGCCTTGGGGACATGTAACCCCATGTTTTCTGCAGGGTTATTTCTTTTATCGTTGTTGAACTACATACATACATAAGTACATATGTATGTGTGTATATATGTAAATACCCTGCAGGTTTAGAAGTAGAAATTGACTCAAAATCGCTAGGTATTTCCATAACAAAAATCGACTACCTATGACAGTTGCCACAAGTAATGCAAGAGTTCGCCTCTTGACTCTCTCGCTCATGGATATGTTAATGCCTTCAACCTCAAATTTTATTTGCGAGTGGAAAAACTGTGATGTTATCAGCGTTGCCATTTTGAATTATCGGGCGTTCAAAATGTGGCTTAGACCAGCAAAAGATGCGTTCAAGGCACTACGCATTTGATGTAATTTTAAAGTAATGCAACGTTATAGCGGTTAAATAAATATGTCATAGTCAAACAAAAAATAAATACTTATTTATATAAAACATAAATAACAGAATATTTAGTTATAAAAACATAAATAACAGGGAATAATTAGCTTAGCGCTCTTTTACCCGCAATTGTTTTAATTTTTAACCTTTTTTACCCTATTTTTATATGCTCACAGTGCTTTTGATGATTCAAGTGTTGGCATCACTGGCTGTTATTCCAAAAAAAAATATTAACAAAAAAAAATTATTTTCAGTATACTATAGTTATTTTGATTTTGTCTTGGCGTCAGTTACAATTGGAAGTTCGTGGTCAGTGAATGTGTAATTTTAAGTGGAAAAAGTGTGTTTTTTAGGAAGTACAATGAGCAGCAGAAGTAAATTAAAACATCGCATAAAAAAAGAAAAATTAATTGAAAAATTTATTAATAACTAATAGTGTTATCAATAGAAAAATTAATTGTATTGACCAGAGAAATCACTGACGAAGGAATATGCAGATGGTGGCAGTTGACTACCAGTGTGCGACAAGTCAAACGTTGGAACAGGCCCTATATTATTAAAAAATTCTAGAATATGCTAAATAAATAATTGAAAAATGCTAAAGAAATTGCTAACTGCTAAATCGCAAATTTTACAGCTAAATCGACGAAAAAAATGCTATATTTAGCTGCAAAAATGCTAAAATGGCCACGCTGACAAACATGCAAAACAAAAAGTATGAGAACGATTGCTTAATTTGTTTTTTGTTTTGATTACTTTGTACTTTTGTTTTCTTTAAAAAAATTAAAAAAAAAACAAATTTATATTCAATATTTCTTGTTGTAAAAGCCAATACATACAAAGAAAAAAGGAAAAGTGTTGTTGTTTTGCACTTGCGTATATACAGTGAATAACTACAAAAAAACTAATAACCCTGCAGTCGGCGTAGCTAGCGAATGTCTAGCTATTTCGTTAACTACCAATCGTTGCCACTAACTGCCACCCTGACTACTAGCAATGCCAAAGACTGACGATTTTAACATGGGGATGAGATTGACGGTAGTCAATTGCAACCATATGCATAACCCTTCGTCAGTGATTTCGCTAATGAATACAATTAATTTTTCTATTGATAAAACAAATAATTATTCACCCTTATCGGGAAACTAAGGCCAATATTTTCTTCACGTGAAATATTTTCCGTGAACAAAACATGGTGAACAAAATTAAAGAATAGTATACTGGCACAACAACAACGCAAACATTGGCGATCACAATTTTAGGGAAATTGCTGCTCATTTTAACTTTCTAAAGGTAGAGCTACATAGCTCGCTTTTGGCGCGTTATGCTGTACACACGTTTCATCTTCTTGTTTCATTCTATACTTTGTTCGCGTTGAGTTACATGTACTGCTTTTCATGCGCCATTTTATTTTTGTTTTGATCAGCTGTGTGCGTTTGTTTATAAATACTTATAAAGAAAAAATGGAGAGTATAATCGAGTTTTTAAAAGAATTTGTGGAGTTAGTCGTAAAAGTAATCGATAACTAATATGCAAAATTTGTTACTGAGAAAAGTAAGGTGAAAAGTTAATTAAAATACATAGCATTAATGAAAATATTCACATATTTTATTAATCAAGTTTTTTTACTAAGAAATTTTTTTTATTGAAAAAAAAGAAAAAAATTATCCACGGCAAAATAATATTTATCGATAACGTAAGAAATAAAGTATTATTTAACATCTTTAGCATTCAAGAACAGCTGACTTTCTTTCATGGTGCTTGTAACGCGAACAAAAGTAGAAAGTAGACCTACATACGTTTTGCTTTGAACGCGCCTACGCGTTCTACGCTTTTTGCAATGTAACTTGTCACATACTATTACATTGATTCTACTATTTTGACAGATGCATAGAAAGCTTAACGCGCAAAAAGCGAGCTATGGACCTCTACCTTAAAAGAAAAGCACCTTTTTCACGAACTTCCAATTGTAACTGACGCCATCACAAAATCAAAACAATTATGCACTTAAAGAAATTTTTTTCTTGTTGATTTTCTTTGGAATAACAGCACGGTTTATTACCAATCGCAAAATTTTTTTTTTGAGGTTAAAGGCAGTGTTGCCAGTGAAATTTCGAGAAAGATACACTTTAGTTTCCAAAAAGATACATTTGTTCCCAAAAAAAAACATTTTGTAAAAAATTTTAAAGTCCATTTTTAACGTTTAACATTTATTAACATAACATTTTTATTTCATATTTCGCCGGTTGGTTACTGGTTTGATGTATGGAACATTTTAAAAAAAATTTTTTAAAATTAATTTTTTAAAAAAAATTTTTTTTTGATTGATTATATATAAATAATGTGTCCTCTTTCCAAATTCGTTATCAGTTTTCCGATATCTTGAGTATATCAGGATATATAGAGCTGCAATATTGCGCCATTTCCACAATTGTTGAACAATTAAAAATTTGTTTTACAGCAATCGTCAATTTTTGGGATATGTGGCACATTTCCAACGTAAAAGTATTAATATTGTTATTCGCAATTTTTATTTGTATATCAATGCATATTCTACTCAACGAACGTGATTCGAAGCAAAATACAAAAATTTTATTACATATTGTTATGTTTTAATCAAATGAAATTGATATTTATTTTTTATTCTTAAAATTTCTTTTATTAAACATATTCAAACTGCTTTTATTTCTTCCGTTGTTTTTCCTTTAAATGTCATGTTGCATGAATAAAATTGATATTTTCTACTTAAATATATACAGTAATTTAACCTACTTGAACAAGTAGTGAAGAATATTGTTGTTATGATTGGGACATGCCTTAACAAAGATTTTTGTAATTTTTTCTTGAAATCCTAATAACTTTTCATGTTGGATGTAATGTTTATCAACTTTAAGTTTGACTGAAAAACATATGTATCTATTTCTTTTATTATTAAACAAAAAATTCTATCGTGTATTTTTATAAAACTAATGAACTAAACATTCTTCATCGATTTTCTCGAAAACACATTATTGTTCCATACATCAAACCAGTAACCAACCGACGATTTAATGAATATTGTAAAGAAAATGATATCATATAAGTTAATTTTTATATATATTTAAGTCATAAATATTAGGCATGTAATTTTAAAAATACAGTAAGCAAACTTTAAAATTATTTATATGTACATAACTATCTTTGGATGTTATCAAAACAAATTCATTTTGTAAAAATTAAAATTATACTAATCCGATTATATCAAAAAGTTCATATAAATTTCCTGAAAATAAAAAAGATGTTCATATTTCCTCAAAAAAAAATTTTCATATTTTCTGTACATTTTGCGTACAGATTCAAAAGATACGAAAAATGTCTGGATTACACATGGTACCTGAAGTCATCAAAAGATACGAAAAATGTATCTTTCGTATCCTAATGGCATCACTGGTTAAAGGCATTAACATATCCATGAAAGAGAGAGTCAAAAGGCGAACTCTTGCATTACTTGTGGCTAGTGTAGTACTTTTAAGGTAGAGGTCCATAGCTCGCTTTTTGCGCGTTATGCTTTACATGCGTTTCATCCTCTTGTTTCATTCTATACTTTGTTCGCGTTGAGTTACATGCACTGCTTTTCATGCACCATTTTATTTTTGTTTTGATCAGCTGTGTGCGTTTGTTTATAAATACTTATAAAGAAAAAATGGAAAGTGAAATCGAGATTTTAAAAGAATTTGTGGAGTTAGTCGAGTTTGTATATTTAATTTTATGTGCAAAAAATGCCTATGAACAATTTCAAAAAAGAAAAGGTTTTGGGTACGGCCGTTGTATTTAGAACGGAATTTAAGTGGGTTTTTTGAAACCACATTTAAAAAATTAAAACTTCTGACCCTCAGCAATTTCGAACCGCGAAAAGAATGTCTGCAGATGTCTTTGACTATTTATTCAGCATTTTAAAATATAGTCTTGAGAAGAACTCGGCCAGGGCTATTCCAGCAGATTGTCGGCTGTTGTTGACTTTAATGTATGTAAGTAAATTGAAAATTACATATAAATGTATGCACATTATTGGCTTAAGCAATAACTTTTCTAAGCAGCTTTTTAATACAGATTTAGCGGAGATGACACTCAGTACGTAAAAGTAATCGATAACTAATATGCAAAATTTGTTACTGAGAAAAGTGTGGTGAAAAGTTAATTAAAATACATCGCATTAATGAAAATTTTCACATATTTTATTACACAACTTTTTTTTTACTAAGAATTTTTTTTTATTGAAAAAAAAGAAAAAAATTATCCACAGCAAAATAATATTTATCGATAACGTAAGAAATAAAGTATTATTTAACATCCTTAGGATTCAAGAACAGCTGACTTTCTTTCATGGTGCTTGTAACCCGTACAAAAGTAGAAAGTAGACCTACTTTTTGCTTTGAACGCGCCTACGCGTTCTGCGCTTTTTTCAATGTAACTTGTCACATACTATTACATTGATTCTACTTTTTTGACAGATGCATAGTAAGCGTAACGCGCAAAAAGCGAGCTATGGACCTCTACCTTTAAAACATTGGATTTAAAACTGTGAATGTATTGGTAAACTGTCAATGCATTGAAATTGCGAGCTACCCACCAAACACAAATCCACACAGTTAAAATATTAATTGAAAATAAAACATTTTCTAATCAAACAGTCAATTGTAAAAAACTTTTTCAACCTTTATTTTTATATGGTCCACTGATACAAACTATTTATGTTTTATTTTTTTTAAATAAATATTTGTATTTCAATTTAAAATTTTTCTCCTTCCCTACCATTAAACTTATAAATACGCTATGAAAAGCATCATTAAAAGATATTAATAGCATATTCCTTTTTTTCCTTAAATCTTTGATAACATAAAAGGCATTGTATGTTATTAACAACGTTTATATTAGATCAGTGACAGTGAACTGATATACTGAAAACGATAGTATAAAACTTTTAAATATGATAACTCCTGATAAGTTACTTTCAAACGACGACTTACCAATTCTGGATCTTGTTTTAAAATTCCCTAAGTTAGTTGACTGTGATCCCGTTTTAATAGTTACTGAGTGGAATTTGCTACGCATCAGCGGTATAAAAATTTTAGCCAATTTAAACATTAATGCTTTTTGGTAAAAAATAGCTTCTATAAAAAACGGATTAAACGAGAAAAGTTTCTCAAATATTTCTTACTTTATTTTTAATTTGTTATCTCTGCCACATAGTTTTGCCGCCGCTGAACGCAAATTTTGCACACTAGCGCTAATAAAAACTAAACTAAGGAATAAACTAGAAGTAAATACTGTCAACGGTATTATGACGTGTAAAGAAATTATCAAAATGAATAATCAGCACTATGTTTGGTCAGCCAAAAGGGACAAATCTCCCAATCTGGCTGCACTGGTTGTAAATTAGCAACTACAATTATATGGTACATATCATGGTATATTTGTTTTGTCTATACTTAATAGAGCTGTGCACAATATGTTTGTTTGCTTAATCTTCATGGTGTACATTATTGAATTGTTCTCTCTTTTTGGTGCTCTTGATTTTATGAGAACACTGAAACTGGTGCTTAATTTTATCAAAAGCATGCAACAGCATTAGTGTCTAAGCATTTTTCACTAGTGCACACCGAATGACAATTGTAAAATGAGCACACTAGTGTAAAAATATATGTATGTGTAAAAGAAAAAACAAACAACGTAGATTGTTTGAGCGTGTTAGTTCGCATGCGATACTGTTCTAAGTTTTATAATTTATTGATTTAAGACTAAAATATAAAATATCTATAAAAATAATATCTTTCACAATGGATATAAAAGTAAAAAGTTTTATTATCACTTAATATTTTAAGAAATTTTAACTTTGAGAAATGAAGTATGGTCCACTATGAAGTGTTCAATAAAAATATTGCACAATTGTCTATTCAACTATTGTACAATGGTTTTGTGTGTTTTTCGTTTCCTTGTTCTCTATTTTTGCTTCACACTCAATTAAGATCACCACTACAAACAATATTCGCTCTTGAAAAAAATAAAATACTGTGCACTTTTTCATATTTTGTGCACACTTCTAATACTTATAAATATACAAATGCAAGCCTTTAATACATATCATCGGTTGCATGGTAAAATTATACAAGGTACTTGCACAAGCCCAGCCTGTTAATGTATACAATGCAGAAAGTTATCGAACTTTGTTTACAAGCTGCAAAAATGTTAGTGTATGTGTGTGAATAAAATGATTTCAGTGTTGCCAATAAATTTGCACATAGCTGTGTCTTCAATTACACATTGAAGAAAACTACACTACACATCTTTTGTGTACTTTTGTTACCCTGTGATTGTTATTTTTAAAAAACAAAAGACATCTGTTTCTGACAGTTATTCGTTTATTTCTACCAACAAAATTCATGTGTTTTTTGGTGTTGTAATTTTGTTGTACTCGTGCAAGTACCTTGTATAATTTTACCATGGTCGGTTGGTTATTGGTTTGTGGCACAGTATATTCAAAATACTTAAAACTGCAGCAAACCAATAACCTTAGTTTCTTAGTCGATCTGCAAAAGCGTATTACAATTGTGTCTTACATTTAAAGTTTTTGTTTTTGTGGTTAAACTGGATTTGCACGTGCTATGGTTGCAACTTTTTCGTTTCAAGAAATTTGGAAACAAAGAGAAATTTTGTTGTTGTTGTTTATTTATTGTGAAAACTAGTATTTTCTCTATTTTGGCTACGACAATATTTTATGTAGGTACTAGTGTTGTTAATTATTCATATTTTATATTTGTTCGAATGAAATTTCATGATTATTTTCTTGTTCGAACGGACGAATAATTTTTAACTTTTGTTCGAATATTCGAACAAACAAAGAATAAAATAATTTATTCGAATAATTTCAAAAAAGTTTAATATGTTTTAATATAACAAATATATTTAACAACAAACTTAGAAAAACTGAAACGAAATTAGTTGAAGAACTTACGTTTTCATACACACTTACAAAAATGTTTAATATGTCATTGATTTCTTTTAAAATAGTGATTTAAAATCAGCAATAATCCCACTTTTTAGCTTGTAGACGATTCTTTTTTTACTTTAGATAAAAGAACAAGTATAAAAGTCTCTTTCGCAAATTTTTGATGTTCGTGATACCATTTAAAAAATTATTAAAAGCATATAGTTTGTGTATTTTTTTCTTTAAAATTAAAATAATTTAAATCAACCTCAAAATTATTGAAGATTTTTATATTAGTACAATTTCTTACTTTATTGATACAATTTTTTAGATCAGCTAATAAAACATTGTCAGTTACTTCAGAAATTTCATCTAATACTTCATCGTACTTGAGATTATTTGCGAAATTTTTATTACAAAATAATCGTGAAATCAAACTATTTACGTACGAGAACTCCTTTTTAGCTTTTTGTGCCATATTTTAAAAAGTTATTATTGGAAAGCTTGGGAATAATATTATTTATTTATTTATAACAATAACTAACCGAGCCCATAGGGCTTTTGATTAGATCTGTAGAAAAGCAGTTATTTTTTAAACTCTTAACCAGGAATTCTAAGATATCTTCTAAATTACGATGCAAAGTGCAACTTAATTTTGCGCTTAGCTTTTACATTGGAATGATTAACATAAATTAAAGCGTTAACGTTGCGCCAGAAACAGTAATGTTCACTCGCTTTTATTAATTAAAAACTTAAATAGAAATAAGATATAAAAATGAAAACGCTAAATTGACGTGAAAGTAGCTAAAGTTACTTTACTTAACAAAAACAACAGTACTTTTGCAGCCAACTTCACTTCTTTACGCGCTGTCAAAATTGGATTTTCCAATCGCAAAGCGTTGACGTCGCGTTATTTCGGTTGGTCTCATAGACAACGCTTTGCGTCGTAATTTAGGTTGGTCTGTTAAGGAGGCATTATCTTTTCAAAGCAAGAAAACAAAAGATGCGTTTAGCAAACATATACAAACATGCTTACATGAGAATTTATAATTTGGAGTAATTTGATTATTTGTT
The DNA here is from genome assembly GCA_936439885.1 of Nowickia ferox. Lineage (NCBI taxonomy): Eukaryota > Metazoa > Arthropoda > Insecta > Diptera > Tachinidae > Nowickia > Nowickia ferox. The sequence continues at coordinate 50,752,395 of OW387023.1, read as the reverse complement.
TGAATATTCGAATAATTTTTGTTCGAATGACAACAGTAGTAGGTACATACGTGCATATGTACATACATATATATTAGAGTTGTGTCCAACAGCTCTTTTTGAACTAGTTTGAGAGCGTTCGAATCAAAAGTTGTTTCAAACCCATTTAATTTACATTGATGTTTTTGACCGGACTTGTGTCCAACAGCTCATTTTAGTTCAAAAGAGCTGTTGGACACAACTGTAATATATATATATATATATATATGTATGTCCATGTATGTATGTATGTATGTATGTACATATGAATGTATGTACATATGTATGTATGTATGTATGTATCAAATTGGAATCATGTTTTGAAATATGTATGTACATATGTACATACATATACTTAGCCGTAAAACTCTACCTACGACTTAATATTTTAAAAATTTTTAGTTTTTAAAGGAACATCATTATTAACCAGCCTTAAGTTGTGATTCGGGTCATTATCATGCATAAATACATATGTATATTATGTATGTATATTTATCTTTGAGGTTTAATTTGTCCACAATCCGCAAAAAATACTTAAATATCTACACAACCACGACTATCCATAATTCCATAAAAAATTTAATTATCCAACCCCATCAGCACTTATGCACTCGCATATCACTACGGAGCCTCCACCATGTTTGACATTAGTGCATATGTTTTATTTTCTAAGTTATGAGACTTATGTATAGTCTTTTTTTGCTGTACAGGACTATAATCCAAATTTTTTTTTAAGCAAAGGCGAATTGTATTAGCACCTACAAGAATTCTATAATTATTTGTAAGCTGCTCTTTCAGTTTGTGCTACTTCTTCACCTTAGTATTGCTGTTCGTTGCGATCGCGGCAAACTTTGATTCCTTGTTAGTTTTAGTGATAGTTTAATTTCTCAATTTTTTTAACTAGTGCTAATAATTAAAGCAGAATTGAAGCAAAATCTAACACATATTGTTAAAACAAGACAAAATTATAAAATAAAGGTGCTACTATATCTAGACTTGTGCCACTTAGTTGATTTCAGTGACCGGTCATTTTAGTTCATTATTTATAAATGAACTATTTCGTTCGTTTAGTTCAATCGCTCTTTTTAGTTCCATGAACTAGTTAGGTATACATGAATTGTCAAAATATGTTCATTTAGTTTAATTATCTTTTTAGTTCAATGATTTGATGCTTCATATGACATACATACATACATACTTATGTACATATTGTATCTTTGAAAGTATTAAAACACGGATTTGGGATTAAAAAACTTTACGAAAACGAAAATTAATTCCCTTATTCATAAGAAATAACTTTGCTTTATAAACGGTTTATAAAACAAATTTAGTGTGAAAATTTGTTTTAAAAATATCATAAATCAAAAATATTTTTCGTGAATAAGGTACAATAAAAAAAATAAAACATTTAGTTCATAGCCTCTATGTTAGTCCATTATGTGCCTTAGTTCTTAGTTCAAAAATTGAACAAGTGAGCGTAAAACAATTGAACTAGTTCACATAGTTCAAAGTACTGAATCGTTCATTTGAACTAGTTCGTTTATGAACAAGACTAACTATATATGTTTTCAAATCAATTCAAACGCGTATGTGCACTTTTGCGACGCACTGTGGGGTTTTTGATACCAAAAATGGGAATTAATTGCAAAATTAAATTAGGAGAACCGAATAAATTTTTGTAGTCGGTAAAAGTACACAACATTCCACATCACTAGTGCAAAAATTTTGCTTTTGACAACTACCGTTATGTCACTATACAATTTTAAAGTTTGAGTTATTTCACGTTTTCCTCGCGTGCAATAAAAATTGCAATTTTCGGTGTTTTAAGAACTAGTTTTGTGTTTTCCAAAGTGATAATTAAAAATATTTTAATGGAACCTTTAACCTGAGGTTAGTAAGATTAATTTATTTTTTTTATTTTTATGTGTAATTTCTGTTATTATTTTTAATTAATTTTCACGCGTAAGCCTATAAATTAGTGGATTTCGGGAAATATGTCGATAAATACTTGTGAATAAAGCCAATTAAAAAAAAAACTTTTTTTCTAAAAATATAAACGCTTTTGAAAATATTTATGAAAAAATTTTCTGCACTTTTTTGCACATTTTAAAATAAAATTTAAATACATATGTATGTACATATACTGTTGTACCTACTACATACATAAAAGCAATAACATCATTATTACTGTTGCTTTTGTTCTTGTTTTCATGACAGCTTACATTTAATTTTAATACATATGTATGTATATTATTAATTAATATACATACATACATATGTATACATAAAGAGGGATTAAAGAAGAGAAAAAGTATCAACGTCGAGCCCTAACCGCGAAAATAACGCTACTGATATATTTTTCGAAATTGACTTTTTGATGCAGCATCGAACACGCCATCTGCTAAAACATTAATTTTAAAATTATAATGGTCACATTTCAGTGTAATCTTCTAAAAATGTTGTCGACAAAATTAACGTAACTAACAAAAAATTCTATTCGAAAAATTAACCTGTAAAATTTGCTTTTGTGGGTTACATTATTTTCGCGGCTATAATAACAATATCCAGAACAGTTAATATTGTTAAGAGCAAATATGTACATATGTATAACAATAGTGCAAAAATAAAAAATACTAATAAATGGAATGTATGCAAATTACTTGTTTACTTCAAATATATAAAGTTTCAAGATATCATATTAATATTAATTGTTTTGTATGGGGAGTACCCGTTCCCCCGGACCTAACCCACCCGTTTTTCATCTAACTTTGTGTGCTGTCATGAAATTAGCTCACACCAAATTCGAAGCCTCTAACTGTCATAGGTTTCGAGATAGCAGATTATTTTTAATTATTTTGTATGGGGAGTACCCTTTCACCCGGACCTAACTCGCAAGACTTTTGCTGAAATGTATATCCTATCTCAAAATTAACTAATACCAAATTTGAAGCCTCTCCCTATTATAGCTTTCTAGATATTAGAATATTATTAATTATTTTGTATGGGGAGTATCCCTTCTTTCAGTCCTATTCCGCCAATTTTTTGCCCAACTTCGAAAATCGCTCTCTTTAAGTGTCACCAGGAATTAATTCCCAATTTAGCCAGCGAAAACCTCGAAGTTATAAAGGTCGTCAAATATAATACTCAAGATACACTATTTTCAAAAACTAAACATTACTTAAAATTATGAGTAAAAGATATGAAATACCTAAAATCGTATGTAGAGTTTTGCGAGTAAGTGTACATATGTATGTACGTATGTTTTTATGTATGTACATTAGGGTATAACTTTCTAACAATTTTTTAAAATATCAAAATTGGCATAGCACAGTCTGATATAGCATAAAAAACTATAAGGGAACATATATTTATTTTTTCGCTAAGGTCAAAAAAGTTCACACACCAACCACGATGGGGCTTTCTCTTTCAATAACTAACTCATAATTTTTCTTGTTTTTGTTATAAATATATATGTAACTTTGAGTAATTTAAAAAACCAATTGGTGCTTGAACTTTTTTGAAAAAAATTACAAAAGATTATGATTTTCGTGGTTACTAGTAGGGAGTAACGAATGTTTTGCATTCGCTGTCGTAAATTATTCGCTTACTTTTGCTATTTGCATTCGCTAAAATGTTTGCGAATATTTAAAGCAAATACTTAAGACCAAAAAAAAATTTTTTACTTCCTTTACGATAATAGTTTACGATTAACAAAAGAGATACATATGCATACTTACAAGTAGAGCATTCTAATCAAAGTTTTACTGCCTTATTGATAAAAAATAATTCAGGTTTATTAAGCGCTTATTTGACATATTTCTATGGAAAATTTGTCAAATAAACCAAAAATATTTTTTTATGAATTAGACCGTTAAAATTTTAGCGGAAATTTTTCTATAAATAAGTTCTCATAAGTATCAAACTGAAACAAAAATGCAGCGGTGTTTGGAAATATTTTTAAATTTTTAATAACGAAAATGCAGTGTTTGATTTGCTCGAAAATATTTTATACTTAAGACTAAGATGAACAGAATATTACTTCTGCAACATTTTTTATGAACAATGCATTCCAATTTTTCTTAATATGTATTTTTACAGCATTTCACATGAAATTTTTAACAGAGTACCAGGCTTTCAGGCCAAAGTAAGAATGGGTCGATTGCTTAACATTTTGGAAATTTATTTTTAATTATTATCTATACTTATTTTAATATAATTTCATATATCTTTCTGTTAACCCTTTCAGTATATTGTATCCATATGGATACACGCATTTTTAAAGTTGTTTTGTAAGACCCAAGACATATAATTAACTTGAACTTTTATTGAATATATGTATTACCTGAGGGTATTTTCTTATGTTCAAAGAAATTTTTGTTTCGCTTTGTTTTGTTTTTAGAAAAAATTATAGGTATTTAAAAACCTCATTTTCATAATTTTTTTTTCTTATCAAAAAGTAGGTTTAAGATTTCACTAATTTTGTCAACCAATATAATTTTTTACTCTAATTTTATGTCATAAATACACAGAAAACCCTTCCCCTCAGCATTTTGCATTAATTGTTAACGCTGTGGGATTTTTTCAAAATAAAAATTTTAGCTGTGGGTACGTTTATACGTAAACTTTGTATAGAAAAGTAGAACAGTGTTTTTTATGTTTTTATGCTTGAATAATAATAATAATACAGAATAAGTAGCAAAATAAAAGATTTCACAAAAAAGTATGTAAAAGTTATATTAAGGCCATATACAACAAAAAAACCCATAAAATGCATTTTTTTTATGTAGCGCCAGAGGAATGACTTACAACTTTGAAGTCTGCCGGAGAAGAGGAATAGTTCTTATTGCTTTCCGAGCTTTTGCTACATAGTTATACACCTTTCAAGAACTATTCCTGAGCAAAACAACCACACAATTTATTTTTAGAACTACTTTACAACTTTAAGTTTGTGAACTTACATAAAAAAGGGATCTGGATCACAGGAAGAGTTAAAGGAAATATATTTGTTAAAATTTACCTAAATTTACAAAAGGAATTCAAAACAGTCCAACTAGTTTATACTGTACAAGGTCATAAACCAATGAATGTATTAGATAGATTTTGCAGTGAACAGAAGAAAAATTTAAATATTTTGCAAACATAGTTGCACTATCGAAAAAATAGACCAACTGGATTGTGTTCTGTCATTGTATAGAATTTCCATAATATCTAGAAAGTGGGTTTTAAAAATGTTTGATAATTTTATTTATTTTATTGTAATTTGTGGCTAGAATATAAGTTGAACTATAAATAAAAAAAATATATATAGCAAATTACATGATTCAATATCAATTGGAGTTTTAATCGAATTCCTTAATTTGGCATCTGAATTATATAATTTTATGTTTTCTCTTAAATTTTTTAGATTATTACTTCCTTATTCATAAAAAGTAATTTTTATCAATAAACTGTTTATAACACAAATTTTGTATCAAAAACTGTTTTATAAAAAAAAATCAAAAATATTTACAGGGTGGGCCAAAAGTTACCAGGGGGTTTAAAAGTTTAATAACTTTTTCGTTTATTAATTTTTTTTTATTTTTTTCTCAGATTATAAAATATACAAAATGGAAATTTTTTTACACTAAGTACGAAAAATAATGTCTCTTAAATGACCACCGTTTTCAGCTTCGCACTGATGGGCGATTATGATTATGAGTGATGAAGCTCATTTTCATTTGAATGGCTTTGTTAATAAGCAGAACTGTAGGTTCTGGGGTTCTGAAAATCCAAGAGCCATTCATAAACGCCAATTGCACCCCATTAGGTGTACAATATGGTGTAGGATCACATCTGAAAATATCATTGGGCCTTACTTCTTCGAGAATGAAGATGGAAGTGCTGTAACCGTAAATGGAGAGCGGTATCGGTTTATGATAGAAAATTTTTTACGTCTTGCTCTTGAAAACATACCTGGTATGTGGTTTCAGCAGGACGGAGCCACTGCCCGAGACACAATGGCACTTTTAAGTCAAATTTTTGGAGAGCGAATAATTTCCAGAAATTCGGAAATAATTTGGCCCAGCGCGATCGCCAGTTATGACAGCACCCGATTATTTTCTTCGGGGTTATTTGAAGTAGCGAGTGTATGTGAACAAGCCAGAGACAATCCTTGAATTCAAGGCAAACATTGTTGCAGAAATTCGAACGCTACAGCTACAAATTTTGAAAGATGTTATGGAAAATGCTCTAAAACTAGCCCATCAGTGCGAAGCTGAAAACGGTGGTGATTTAAAAGACATTATTTTTCATACTTCGTGTAAAAAAATTTCCATTTTGTATATTATATAATCTGAGAAAAAAAAAATAAAAAAAAAATTAATAAACTAAAGTTATTAAACTTTTAAGTCCCATGGTAACTTTTGGCCCACCCTGTCTGTATATATATTTTAATAATAATTAATTATATTTTACAGAAATTTTCATTTATGTAAGTAAAAAAGTTGTAAAACTAATATAAATTTAAATATAAACGAACATAAAATCAAAGCATTTTTCTATACCATTAGGTAAATTTGTATCCATATGGATACATTCCAAAAAGCAGCTTTGGAGTTGACAATTTGTAAAACAAAAATTTGGACCATTCAGTTAAAATTTGTAGCGAAAGGGTTATTTGATCCATTAACGTAATTAAAAGCAACCCCGTTTAATTGAGCATTGCGATCCATAATCCGAAACATGTTACAACACGCTGCAATGATTATGTACATATGTATGTATGTACCAGATTACTAATTACGATTACGATTACTAATAATCGAAAAGTAATCTGAAGTACTTGAAATTACAACAAAATAATCAAAAAGAATCAAAAAATTATCCGACTAATTTCAAAGATTACTTTTGATTCTTTTGGATTATTTTCGAACATTTTGAGTTTACATTACTTTATTTTGAAAAAGTTCTAAGGAAATTTATAAAATTAGATGATTTTTGTTTAAGAAATTATTAACATATTCAGTAATATAACAATACTAATAATATCAATCTTATAAAAAAATATAATATAAATATAAACTTATTATTAAGATTTTACAAAACATTACCCCCATATGCAAAAAAAAGAATAACGTGTGCTTGAAGTGTACGTTAAAACAAAATTTCCATAAAAACCCGGTTTTAACGTACACTTGAAGCACACGTTATTTTGCATATGGGAGTACATCTTTAATACTCACCAAATAATATAATGTAATTTAGTTATACATAGGTACTGTAATGACTCACCTTTTGCAATCTTTTTATATAGAAAACTAAATTTTATTGTTATATTGTTGGCTTAATCGGCAAATATGTTAATTTTTTTTATAATTTTTGTGGAGTTACAAAAAACTATCTAAAGTTATTGAAACTAAATGTGTGTGAGGACAACAACATAACGACACACAGAGGAGTATTTCAACCAAAAAGCTGGCCAAAAAGGCAAAACTGAATTTAAAGAAATATTAATTTAAAGAAAAATTAAAAATATTTACATATATTATACACTTTTTTTGAAAAAAAAGGAAAGGTTTTTAAAAGTAAGTTAGCATTTCTACGAATTATGTTTAATACCACAATAAAATTTGGAATCTCTAATTTTAGAAACAAAAAAATTGTGCGCAAGTTTGCCCCATTATTTTTGACGATTTTTTAAATTTCCACATTTCTTCTATTTTTGCTCATCAGGCACTTTTTCTTATACATTTATATCGTCATAAGCTTTTATGTGTTTTGAGTTATTGATTTCAACTGTTATTCACATCACTTTTAACACTTCACAATGTGAATACCTGCCTATAATTATAAATTTGAAAAATTCTTTATTATCGATAATAGTTATAAGGGAATATCCCACACATCCCCATAAAAGAGATTTTTATATACCTGCTCTATAAAACATTATTTGTTTAAAAAAATAAATGTACGTACCTAATAAGAATAATTTCTAAAAGCATTAATCACAAAAATAAGATTACAAAAAATAAATATAGGTACATAAAAAATACATGGGCACCCAGGTATCAGGCTACCATCCAATTAACGCATAAAAGCATGCGCTTGAAAATACTTATAAAGGGTTATTTCACACAATTTTTATCAAAACCGTTTTGTAACTTCGAGAGTCAACATGGAACAAGTTACGCAAGATTACAACTATTCCAAATAGTGAAGAAATCTAATGCTGGAACCATTGACGAGAAATTGGATTTTTTGGTCAGAAAATTGAGCGAAATTTCAAAATGTCAAGGAGATGGGGACTTGAGCAGTGTTGGAAGATTTTCAAAAATTGTTGCAAAAGATATTGGTTTTCGGCATAACGAAAAGAGGACAGTTTTTTAAGCACAAACGCTAAATGGCTGGAAGGAACTGTAACAATACCAGTATTAGACCGTAAATCGATATATGTACATACAGTCTGTCAAGAATGAGTTTAAACCTTTAAAATCAACATTTGTTAATTGAGTTTCACGATTTATACTGTCTTTTATTCCTTAGGAATGTGGCTTTTAGAAAAATTTTAAAAATTTAAACTTTTTGTTTATTTTATTTTTTTATTGAAATTTGAAAACAAAAAATTTTACGAGTTTTGCAGGAAATTTTTTTTCGTTATAAAATTTTTAATAACTGAGAAATCGTAATAGATAGAAAAGAAATGTGTTTGGCCAGTTTAAGCAGAATTTTTCGGTGCATCTTTTGATTTTCCTCCTATTAAAATCAGTGAACCCGTTTTCAAGTGATGACAAAATATATTAGGCAACCCAACGATTTAGGGGGTGAAATATGCCACGCCTTTAAAAAAAAATCCTTGAATTAAGAGCATCAAAATCCATATAGTCCACATACTTTTATTTCTGGGGAAGACAAAAAATTTTTTTGTTGCGCAGTGTAATTTTTTCAAAATCAGCCACTAGACTTTTTATATCATTCTACACCTAAAACTATCAAAAAATCAAGGTTAGAAACCGAAACGAATAACGGTATCGGTATTGATACAGGTACAATAATTTTTAAATTTCGGTATCGGTATTTATGTATTTTATTTCGGTATCGGTATTACGGGTACATACCGTTAAAGAGTCTACAATACCGGTATACCGATATTACTGCTAAATTTATTAATTCAGGAAGTGGACATAGCAAAAATTAATTTTTTTTATTAAGTTACTTCAAAAAGAAGTATTTTACACTAACATATGAAAAACATATAAACTTATATGTTTCTATATATTATACTTTTATTAAAAATAATTTAAAAAAAAGCAAAGTACGGAAACCGCAGTTCAATCCTTGCATACCTATATAAAGTATATATTTTGGTTAATTCAACAAAATAATAAAAATAAAAGTTTTTACTATACGGATATACAGTGTATAATATACACGAAGTGTATGTAGAAACTGTAAGCCTTTAGTGATGTAGGAATGAACATTTGTATTCGTACTGCCGAATATTCGTACGTTCTTAGATATTCGTACTCGTTCTCGCCAAATTCAGAGGACAACGAAAATTTTTATTTTTTTAAAATTTGCAATAATTTGAAAAAGTTAATTTATTTCAATCCAAAGAATAAAAAATATTTTTGTAGCTAACTGAAAAACAAACAAAACAAACTTCTTGTACAATTAAATGCCATGGTAAGAAATATTTTGGGACGGCCTTAAGCATGCAATGTTGGGGTATATTGGGAGATCATATGACTCAAAATTTACCAAAAACAGGAATGTGATTTATTGTTACTGCTTATTAATAATCGTAATTTTTTCAAATTTGTTTTATTAGGTCTGTTGGACCACTCCTCCACCACTTAAGCGACATAATTTCCGAATTTAATTTTTTTACCAAAATCGATTACTTGCGATCGTAAATAATCGATTCTCGTAAAAAAAACGAAGTCTAAAAAATGTGTCGCTTAAGCTTTTTGGCGGTTATAGTACATATCAAAATATAATTAAATATTCTTGTACATATGTATGTACCTCAAAATTGGATCTAGTTCCCATGTACATTCCATAGTTGTTTTATATAAATATTTTCTTAGGTTCGGTAGTATAAAAAATAAAGTAATATCCCATGCAAGTTTCCGTTAATACATCTCTCAAAACTTATACGTTGTAGCCTCATGTGGGCCAACGAAAATGTTAAAACTTCATAATTTGATATTGTCATATCCATGGAAGAATATATTTTTATAAAGGACACTTTCTTGTCCATGAGAATTGGAGAACATATTTTATAAAGGTCTGCAGAACCATTTCGTTCTATGTATTTGGTATATTTATTGGGAATATATGTTGTATTTTGATATAAAAATAACTTTTTTTTTTGTGTGTATTATGAAATTAAAATATGTAAAAGTAGAAGAGATGAGGAAAGCAAAACCATGCAAGCAGTTTGACCACAATGTGTCTCTATATTGTTTGGACTTTTCTGCAAAAAATTTAAAATGAAAATTTATCATTCTTTGTATATTTGTGTTTTTACTAAAGCCTTTAGTATATGCTTAACTTTAATGTACGCGAACATGTGTGTGAAGTTCTTCTTCATAGAAAATTTTTCATATTTCCAATTAAATATCTATAACTTTCACATATAATATTCGTATTCGTACTCGCGAATATCAAAATCTTACATTCGGCGCATCACTAGTATGTACATATATTAAAGAAGTGCTCTCGGATGAGAACAACCGCATTTAGACTATCACCATCAAGTTTATTCTGTTAAGGGTTCACTATATACCTTACACCCTTTCTACAAAAACTTGTGTAGGTAGAACAGCCAATATAACTTTCGCGATTTCAAATAACTTTAGCTTACAATGGTTTTACTCTTTCCACCAATTTAAAATATTTATGTGCATGGCTAGGGACACGTTTTTCGTTTCTAAAAGAGAACAAAAACGTGCTCATAAAAGAAATATATTTTTGGAATTTTATCTTTGGTGGGAATCGGCATACCGGTACATACCGATACAGACATAAACGGTATTCTGGATAGCGATATTTTCTAACCGAAATGAATTTCGGTATCGGTAACGATCAAAAAAATAAAACTTTTAATTCAAAAAACACGTTTAATAATTTTGGCCAGCTTTTCAGGCCAAATACTCCTCTGTGCGACATTTTAATTTTGAAAAATTATGTTTTTTGAGTTATTCTAGCATTCTATAATAAAAACTCACTTTGCATAAAAAGAAGACTTAGCACATTTGTCGGCTAGGCCAACGATATGTCAATCAATTATATTTTATTATTTAATAAACTTCCTCACTCAACCGTGTTGACAGAAAAACTAAAGTAAACAAGAATGTATATTATTTTTATAAATTATTTATGTTTGTTGAGTACTATCCGATACCGGTCTCTACAGGTACAAGTAGGGTGATCGATTATTCGACTTTTTCCAGAAAGCGGTATTCAAATAGTTCGAATATTTGAAATTATGAAAAACCCGGTTTCGGTTTTTACAATTCAGGAAAAACCGGTCAACCGGCTTGCTTAAGTAAGAAAATTATTATACAAAAGTTTTGATTTAATTTGCTTTAATAAAAAAAAGAGTTCAGCTGAAGGTCCATACCACGCGTTCTATGCATATTCGTTGCATGCATTTCTGTACGTTCTCTCCGAATCTAAATTTAATTTACATGCAATACGTCTTATGCGCCAAGTATTTTTGTTGTTTAAAAAATAATAAATACAACAGAGGTGACACTCAGTACATAAAAGCAATCGATAACTAAAATGTAAATTTTGTTCGTGAAATAACTATATTAAAAACTGATTTTAATGTATTTTATTCTTGAAAATAGTTGTAAGCTTTATAACAAAAGCTTTTTCTTTTATTAGAAACATTTTTTATACACAAAAATTTTAAATTTATATCCACCAGACGAAAATTTTTCTCTATATGTATCATTGAAAATATAATATAATTTCCCATCTTTGGCTATCAAAAACAACTGACCTTTTTCCGTGATACATGCGACGGATACAAAAGTAGAAAGTAAACCTACTTTATCCGTCCTATGCGTCTATACATTTTGCTCTGTAACTTGCAACATACAATTACACTGATTATACTTTTTTGACACATGCATAAAACGCAACAACGCATGGAACGGATGGTATGGACCTTCAGCTTTAACAGTTCATATAAATACTATAACAGTACGACCACACGAGCAATTTGTCGTGTCTTAACACAAGCAATAACCGGCAGAATGATGACGTCAAATTGCTTGTGTTCAACAATGTATCTAGAGGTGGCGAACATGTATATTCATATATATACATATATCTTTTTTTTATGCATATACATATGTACATACCTAAATTATCCTTTATTAGATCTTTTGCTAATTTTAAATTGAAATTCTGTTTATTTTCTTTATTTAAAACATATTTTCTTACTTTTTTGTTTAAAAAAATTAATATTATTTCAATTTGACAGCATGTTTTAAGAGATTATTGCTCAGCAATGTATTTTAACATTTGTTGCTGAATATATATTTAAACACATATTCATACGGTCTACACTCTGATATGTTGTGTCTGCAATCGAATTTGACAGTTGCCTCGGCAGTAATTGAAAGATTATTGCTCGTGTGGACGGCTAGTTAAACAATACAAAAATTAAAGGTAAAACATAACAATTAACTTCATATATAGGGTGTTTTTTATTGAGGTATAGAACTTTAAGTTGGCATCACTTTTTTAACTGGCGGCCATTTTGTCAGCTGTCAAGTGATTAATATTTAGTTTGGTTTGCCATTTCATCATGAACAGGTTGACAAAAGAACAACGCTTGCAAATCGTGCAAATTTATTTCGAAAATAATGGTTCAGTTCGCGAAGTTTACCGCAAGTTCCGTCCATTTTATTATCGACATAATCGTCCATCAGAGCAATTAATTCGGTTAACCGGTCAATTGGCCACCAAGATCGTGTGATTTGACACCATTGGATTATTTTCTTTGGGGATATGTGAAGTCGCTCGTCTACGCCAACAAACCAGAAACGTTAGGGGACTTGGAAGCTAACATTCGTGGCGTTATTGCCAACATACGGCCCCATATGCTCGAAAAAGTGGTTGAAAATTGGACCTGTAGAATTGGCTTTATTCGAGCCAGCCGCGGCGGCCACATGCCCGAAATCATATTTAAACGTTAATGGCATAAAATTATCCTTCCAATAAAGCCAAATTGATGGACATTAAAACGATTTTCTTGTGTTTTATTTCAATTCGAAGTTCTATAGCTCTAAAGAAAAAACACTTATGTATATAAGTACATACATACACACAAAGAATAAATATTATTGAGGTAACCACAATCAAACAGCAATATAATATGATTGGATTATATAATTGCAGATAAATCATATTATTGTCAATAGAAGAGCAAAGTTTTAATAATATTATTATCTGAGTTAATAATATATTATCTACAGTAGCAATTAACTTTGTTATACCTAATCATAGTATTGTTCAAAGTTATCACATTTTGGTTAAATATGATAACACTATTATTAGATGTGACCAAAATATAATTAAGACTTACCATACCATGTTCTAATATTATAATAATATTGTTAAATACGACCACAGTATTATTTTATGCAATAATAATATTTTGTTTTTTAATCATATATTGGTAGATATTTTTCTTAAAACAGATGTGCGTCAAATCCGAAATAAATATAAAATAATATTGCTGAAATAAAATGTATATATTTGCACGTGTACTTACACAAATAAGTACCCAGCAAAAAAGTTTTGCCTACTAGAATGCAAAAAAGTGTATGTGTTCTCCAGTCGTAAGTACTTACAATTTGACTGAATAACCCATTATTTTTGTTTGAGAAGTTCAAAAAGTATGCGGTACCCTATACTTTTTGCCTACAAATATCCAAATGTTAATATATTACTGATTGCCTAAAAGTATTCAAAATTTAATGGGTTATTTTTTTGCTTACAAATATGCAAAAAAATATTTGGAATGCTCTTTGCCTAAAATTATTCAAAAGTTAACTGGCAATTTTTTTTTAATAAAAGAATTTTTTAAAAAATTATAAAACTTGTACCTTTTTTTTGGGATTGTTAAAAATTGTAATTTTACAAAGAAAATATGTGAATATGTAATAAAAATTATAGTAAACCAAAGTTATTTTATTCCTTTCGAAGTTTCTCTAGATATGTTTCATTATTAACTGGAAAGTACTACAATAAATACTTTCACGTAATGATATAAATAAGTTGTTATTTTATTCATTACAGGGCAGCCATTATTATACGTATAAAATAATTTGATAAATAAGTACCACTCATCACTTTGTAAGCCATTAGAAGAGTACTACCCATTACAAAATCTTGAAAAATTTTTGCGGTCAGGCTAACCGTATAATATTGCGGTTCTTTTGTGGAATTTATTCAACAACCACGTTGCTACTTCCTATGTAAAAGTATAGGTCGTGTATGTATTATAGTCAGTCACAAAACTTTTTTAAAATACTGTTAATAACATCTTGGGCATATAGTCTAGTTACTCCGCCCATATTTATGCAAATTTACTTTGTATAATATGTATTAATAAATAAATAAATAATATTTTTATTGATCTCCCTTTTGTTTATACTTCATTTATTTATCTAAAAAAAATATATATGACAAAGATTTTTTTATAGTAAATATAGTATGGTTTTGGATAACATTATATTGTTTTTTATATGATATTATTTTACATAACAATACAAAGTATGTTGCAGTCATAACTTTTTAACAAAATTATTTGTTAAATTCTAACCATATCACACTTTTTATGAATATAATAATGTAATTATTAAATTCAAACCTTACTTTGTTTATCGTAACGCAATTAATGTTGAAAATAACAATAACTTGTTTTCAACGACCACACATTTGTTTCAGAAAATAAAATATTGTTTTCTCAACCCTGCTACAACCATATCTTTTCTTTGCGTGTATATATAATATATATACATATAAATGTATGGACAGGGTGGATATCTACCTCTATATAAAATATGAAGCAAAATGTCAAAACACTTTTCGCAAATAGATTTTGACATCCATTGCACACCATAAGGCTAATTTAATTCGCCTCTGCTACCACCTCATAAAATTATTTCGCTTTGATTTCACGTTTCAGTAATACCTCATTTACAATAAGCATTTTTTCATGAAATTTCATGAATTTTGTTGCACGAATCTTTTTTTATTTGCTAATTGCAGCGCTATAAAAGAGAATGTTATATAAAAAAGGATGTGTAATGAATCTCTCCATTTTTGGAAACTTTTTTGATATAAGTTGCTCCTCTAGGCATCCTATGCTGAGTTTACATCTGGCATTTCACTTGTGCCGTGTGCCCAAAAAAGCGTAACCACTAATTAATAATGAAAGACTGTTTCATTCAGACACGTATTTACTCGTATTAAGTTAAACAGTTGCATACATAACTAATAGACAATTTTATAGAATCCAACAATCCAATCCAAATGTTTAAATCAATAAATACATGTCTGAATCAAACAGTTTTTCATTATTAATTAGTGGTTACTCTTTTTTGGGCACATGGCACACAGATGTAAGCTCGGCCTAATTTCATGGTAAAAATGCTTAATGTAAATTAGGTATAAGTGTTGCCATGGTCAAAAAACGCTTAGAACTTTTACACTGAAAAAAAAATACTTAGAAAAATCAACAGAACACGTTGGTCTAAGTTTTGACATAGTAAAAACTAATTTTATTGCAAAATATGCAAATCGAAAAATATTCGACTCAGCCGGTTATTAAATTGTAAAAAAAAAGGACTATTCGACATTCGAAAAATCAACATTCTGAAAAAACCGACAACCGTATTGTCGATCACCCTAGGTACAAGTTAAAAAAAACCCTAAATCTAAATAGCAAAAACTCCAAAGCTCGTTTGCAAACATGGGATCAATTAAGTAGATGGTATTTACAATTTGGATTTCACATAATATTTCAAATTAGAACAAGGGAATTTTGAACACTTGAATACGCAAATTTTTTAAATAACTATAAAAATGTATTAACAGATATCTTCCGAGCTTTTTACAAAACTGTGCTCGTTTGTCAAATTATTAAATATTTTAAATTTTAAGATAAGTGAAATGCAATAAACAATAATAAATAATCAAAAAGAATTAAAACTAATCTTTAAAAGTAATCGGATTATTTTTTGATTACTTTTGACTGACGAGCCAGGGGATTAGGATGGGACTCGAGTTTTATTGAACATTTGCCTGTGTATTTTCCAATTTCTTCAGCCACTAGTGGCATATTTAAATCACGATGTAAATTTGAATTTTTGTAGTACCATGGAGCCGATATTATTAAACGTAAAATTTTGTTTTGCCTTCGTATCCTATGTAGATGATATTCGATTAAGGAAGTTTTTGTGTATAAAGAAAAGGATTATCGGTTTTTTATCTACTTATTTATATGCAGTCACTCCAGTAGTCAATTTTCTTATTCCTTTACCATAATGAATAGCAATGTATGTATGTATGTAAATCTGAAATAAATATTAAAAAGAAGTATGTAAGTGTCAAAACTAATATACATACATATGTGTGTATGTCTGTATGTAAAGTTTACATTGTAAACTCACATAACATTTTCTCAGCAAGATTTAAAAAACCACCAAATGGTAATCGAATGTTTTCTTATTATATTATGTACAAAATGCATCTTGGAATAACAAGAATGACTTTTGAAAAAATCTTAGTGCAACAAAAAACACAGAAGATAGGTACACAATTTCAATACGAAGTTGCAGTAAAATTCTTTAAAATTCAATGAGAGGACATTGACTTACTAGAATTTCTAGTAATATAATGGTGAATTGTTGCTCGCTGTTTGTGTGCCTTAAAGTTTGTATTTTTTAAGTTTCTGCTACTATCGTTGATATTATTGTTATATTTGTTATATACATACATACATGTGCATACATACATACACGTGCATACATATGTATGTATGTACATACTATTTCTGCATTAAGTATTTGCAGTAGACAGCATAAAGCCTTTTCGAGTCTCGAAAGTAAACGAGTTTAACAAAACAATCACTACCAACAATGGAAATAAATTGCTTCCCTCTATCTTATGTATGGTTGTAAGTTGTGATTTTGTATGATGCAACCGATTTGGTAAATCTGGCTCAAACCTTCACTTCGAACCATGACTTAATGCTTAAACCAGTTTTTCATGTTTAGCATTCTATTTAAGACGTTAAGCACTACAGTATATACGAGTATTTATGAGACTGTTGCTTTACACCTAACACTCTACACTTTTAGTTTGATTAAGTAAATCCCGCAACAGGTACCGTAACAGTTATAAGTTTTACTTTAAAAATTATTTTTGAATCACTATTTCTGTGGCGAAAAGAAATGCGTGCTTAACGCAAGCATAGTTCCCAATTTAAAAATTTTGTGGTTTTTAAGAAATTTACAACAAAATTACTTTTTACTTACATATGTATATAGATATACATACTCGTATATACATATATAGATATATGCACATATGGACATAAAATAGTCGTTATTTTCAAATTTCGTGAGTTACATATGTTCGATTTTCGCATTTTTTTTTCTGTTATGTTGGTACACATGTCTGTTATATATGTTGACAATATCAGCCATTTTGGATTGTCAGTTTATTTTTGACAGATAAAACGGTTAGTCGTGTTTTGGTATGCTCTTAGATTTTTTACTTTTTCGGTCTTGGCTCTTCTGGACGCTTCCATTGGGATGATTGGGCTTCGGTTTCAATGTCATAGCCATACACCCATGCTTCGTCACCAGTTATGACCTTTTTGAGGAAATCTGGATCGTCGTTGAAGATGTTCAACAGCTCCTGAGCGATGTCCATGCGACGTTGTTTTTGCTCAAAATTTAGCAATTTTGGAACAATCTTCACTACCGCACGTTTCATGCCTAAAACATCCGTAAAAATTGCTTGGCATGAGCCGAACGATATGTCAACATCATCAGCAACCTCTCTGATAGTAATTCGACGATTATCCAAAATCATTTTCTTCACTGTTTCAATGTTTTCATCGCTTGTTGACGTGCTCGGGCGACCAGTACGAGCATCGTCATTGACATCTTCTCGGCCTTCTTTAAACCGGTTATACCACAATTGAACTTGTGTTCTGCTCATAGTAGACTCGCCAAACGCCACAGTCAACATTTCAAATGTCCTTCCGCATTTAATTTCATTTTTTACACAAAACTTAATACAGTTTCTTTGATCCATTTTTTCGAATAGTAAAAAATCGAAGAGCACACCAAAACAGTTTGTTTGTCTGTCAAAAACAAACTGACAATCCAAAATGGCTGATATTGCCAACATATATAACAGACATGTGTAACAACATAACAGAAAAAAAATGCGAAAATCTTACATACGTAACTCACGAAATTTGAAAATAACGGTTATTTTTTTATCAGACCTCGTATAGTATGCGATTTCTTTTGGAATAATTATTTAACTTGAACTTGTATTTAATTCATGCTAAGTTTATATTTAAGACCCTTCAATCAATATGGTACCGCATATTATTGAGTTTTATTTATACCTCACAAAATAAACTTAATTTTTGAGTTTTATTTATTACTCAAGAAATATAAATAATTTTTTTAAATTTATTTATTCCTTAATAACAAAACAAAGTCCCCAAATAAAAGAAATCCTTAAAGACCAATTATTCAAATCTTAGCCGGGCAATAAAAAAGCACATGGGTAGCTTTCGAAAATATATGCTACATTTTCCTCGGAAATAGATGGGTTGCCATGTCTGATGAGCATGGTAAAAGGTTCTACCAAGATATTGTGCACATGAAAACAAATATAACGGCAAGTGGTCCCCAGAAATGTTTACTGATTTCTGCTAGGAAAACAACATGGAAACAGCAGATAAAACTTATAAATGACAGCAATCTATGAAATGTTAGTATTCAAATTCATTTAAGATTTTAATATTAAATACGTATATATTTCAATATCAGAAAATATCAAAAACTATACGTGATTGATTCAGTTCCAAAACAGATTTGGATTCAGCACAATGAAGTCCATTAAAATAACATAACGAGGTTCTTGCTCCCGACTTTATTTTGCAGAACAGTGAACTCTGCTCATAATGTAGTTTTAACCCAATATTAAATTCCAGCGTGATTTTTAATGTGAAATTTGATGGCAAAATTCGTTGAGATCATGTTAAATTTTGACACTTGCGCTAACATCAAGGCACTTTTTCGTTATACATACATATTTACATAACGCTGTATCTCTCAAATGCTCTCAGCGACTGATTTTTGTGTCAACTTGTATGTGTTCACCACGAAATTCTATTTGAGCAGGAAATGAAAACTAATTTTAGAGTTTTATTTATTTGTTAGGAAATTAAAATTACTTTTTGAGCGATATTTTTTAACAATCTTAACCCAGAGCACTTTGCACCCTCACCCCACCCAACCCTTAAAAAAAAACATTTTCCATAGGCAAAAAAAATTTTTGAAATTGGTCTACAAATGATAAAGTTATTTGTTATTTTTGAGGTGGGCACTTTGGTTTCCTCCTCCTCTTCCTAATTTCCAATAAATTAAAATTTAGTAAATCTTTCCATACGAAAAAAGAATTATGGATAACAAAAATATTTTAAAATCAATTTTTAATGGTCGGTTTTTTTATTCTTCTCAAAAAAAAAAAATTTTAGTGAAACTTTTCCATATGCAAAAAAAATTAAAATTGGTCCATAAATGACAGTTATTTGATAACCAATTTTTGGGGTGAGCACTTTGCTTCCCTTCCCCGCCGCCCACCCAACAATTTCCAAAAAAAAAAATTTCGACCTTTTCCATATGCAAAAAGAATTTTAAAAATTGGTCTACAGACGACAAAGTAATTTGATAATCTATTTTTTTTTTTGATGATCACATTTCGCCCCACACCCACTAATAAAATTTAGTGGATCTCTTCCATGTGAAAAGTAATTTGAATTAGTCGTTAAATGACGAAGTTATTTGAAAATCAATTATTGGGGCCGGCAGTTTACGAGACCCTCATCCTTTTATAATTTCCCAAAATAAAAAAATTACTCGACCTTTTGGCGAAGTTATGCTCGTGTTTATTATAAAATCTTTTAAAAACTATGTGGAAATATTAACATAATATAAAAAGTAGCCGTAAAAGTGGGCGTGGTTGAAAAACGTAGCCTATAATTCATTCCAGAGTCTCAGTTAAATGTTGTGAACATTTCAGGAAGATCGGTCCAGAGGTCTGACCTCCTATAAGGTACAAAAAAAAAAAAAAAAACACACACATTCCGTTAAATATATGTATATAGATTAAATTACTTAGAAGATAACAGCCTCTTTCTGAATTTTATTTGTTTTGCTTAGAAAAAAAGTAATTTTAAAAAGAATAAAATACTAGAAATACATATACATATGTATTGACATAAATTATTTGCACCTACTCTGGCAATAAATTCGATTTTAAATCGATTAATATTAATTTAGCCCCTAAAGAAATATTTCATTTTATTTACAAAAAATTTATTTTTTTATATTTTATTTAGTTTAAATGCCAGTTTATACATAGAAGACAAGTAAAAATCCTCGTCTGTCCACTTATATTGAAAACAAAAACAAATTGACAAAATAAATAACTTTTATTGCTTAGTTAAAATATAAAGATAAAAAAATTATTGTTTTCTGACAAAAAAATATTGGAATGGGTTGACCTTGCAGCCCATCCCTAAAACTTCCCTCTTAGCTACAAATTTTGGTCAAACTCAAAAAACCGATAAAATTTTTAAGTCTATAAAAATTAATCGATTAGTTATTAGTTATGCCAGTAAAAAAATTGCAAGTGATTTTTGAAGAATTAAATTTTCATTGCTTCCAAAGAAACTACATATACATATGTACATACTCGTAAAGTAATGGTCAAACCATTTGGAACTGAAGCAGTGGTCATGCTCCTCAATTATGCATCATGCTCCATGCTTCTTTTTAATACCTAATTTTTAGTATAATTATTATTATAATAATAAAAAATCATATAATAACTGACAACAACAAAAACAAAAGCATTTGAAACTGTTATTTCTCATTCTCAAATCAACAACAAAAATACTAGTAAATGTTGAGAAATAATGGTAAGAGTTGAGAAATAATGGTAATTTCTTTTACATAATTCGAGTTTCTGACTCTTACATTTTATCAAAAAATTGCACATTAGCTATTCAGATCTACAAGAATAAAGTTATTTTCAAAGAGATGTTGGTGCAATGAAATTTTTAAGGAAATGGCAGGCAACAAATACTATTCTGAATTTAAGTCAAAGATTTTAAAGGATTATTTATTGCAGTGGAGTTTCGCAAAAAGATATTTAAAGTATTCCATTCCAAAATCAACAGTTTGTCGAATAGTCAATAGTGGCAGTACCATTACGGCGCACAAGGGCGGAATACCACGTGTTACAATTGTACGAGAAGATAGAAAAATCAAGAATTTTTTCATGAAATATCCGAAAGATGTTCCTAGAGAAGCGAAAACAGAGATTCCCTTTGATGCTAGTCTTTTAACCATAAAACGATGAGCACGGGAATATGGTCTCAAATGCTATAAAAGTACCAAAAAACCATTCATATCCGAAAAAAAACAGAAGATGTCGTCTCAGCTTCGCCCGAGCACATTTGAATTGGACTCCACAACCGTGGAAACCTATATTAAGTCTAAATTCAATATCCGAGGATCGGATGGAAGAGTCGGTGTTAGAAGACCACGAGGAGAAAAATTCAACCCCAGATATACGACAGCCACAGTAAAACACGGTGGTGGAAAAAATGGTGTGGGGATGTTTTTCGGGGCAAGGCATCAGACCAATTAACCGCATTGATTGCACAATGACAGCAACAATATACAGAGACATTTTAAGATCAATTATGCTTTCATATGCTGAATGAGAAATGCCACTTTCTTGAAAATTTCTGCACGGCAACGACCCAAAGCATATCGCGAAGGTTGTAAAAGCTTGGATAGAAGTAAATAAAACTAAGGTGATGTCGTGACCACCACATCTCCCAATCTCAACCCGATCGAGAATATGTGGATGAAAGGGAAACAAGGCCTTCCGTAATGGTGATGAACTTTTCCAAGAGTTGGAAAAGCATTGGAATTCAATACCATTGGATTATACTGAGAAACTCATAGCCTCAATGCCCAAAAGATGTTCAGAAGCGATAAAAAATAAAGGATATGCAACAAAATACTGAAAACTTGAAGTTGCTCCCTTGTGTTTGTTTCATTATTCCTGGAGTTTCATATGTTTTTAAAAATTGAAATTGGAACTATTTTATTAGATCTTGTTTTTTACATTTAAGTTTTTGAAAAAGATTTAATTTTAAATATGTAGTTTTATGTTTGAATGATTCCTCAGGATATGAATTTGGTTGCACATGTTTTGACAACTACTGTATGTATTAAAAATATGCAGTTATTTAGTAGAAAAATGAGCTTAAATGTATATGTCATTGAACAATATATAATTCCGTTATAGTTTTAGAAAATACTCCGGATGTGCTTTTGTTTCTATTTATATTTTAAAAATTTTCATTTATTTTATATATTGAATTTTTTCGTAAATTTTCAATCGATTTAATTTTTTTATTTTTCTTGCATTTTATATTCATCAGTTTTACATAATTTTTTTAACACCGACTGGTTTTAAAGCTGTGTATTTTCTTAAGTCCCGAACTCTTTTCTTGTTTTTTTTTTTAATTTTTATTAGGTCTCTGTTTTTTAACAAGGCAATTTACTTTTTCTCTTAGTTAGCTTTTTTATATTTGTTTTTTGTTATTTATATATATTGTATATATATTAAGCATTTTTTCATGTAATTTGTTGCATTTTTCAATCCTGTAGAAGCAAATCTTACCAAAAAGCTTGTAAAAATACTTCAGATATTCATGCTACATCAATTTTCAATAATTACTTTCTTCTTTAACGCAGCAATTAACAAATGGAAAAAGTTTCGTGAAAAATATTTCAATGAATTTAAAAAAAAAAATGCTTAACGTAAATTAGGTACATAAGTACATATATATTACCCTTGTTATAAAACTTTTTTTCTTTATTGATTTTATTGCGTGATTGACTTTCAGATTTCATTTTCTCTAATAAATTTTACGTTGAGACAATATTTCAATAAATTCATTTAATATTTTGAATTATTAAATCAAAACATTCAAGAGATTTATTATTCGACATATTGTCATAATTATATTATAAGTGAAATTTATTTGCTGGTGGTGGTGGTGGTGAAATTTATTTGCTGTTGCTTTAACAAATCGTCAGTAGACTTCAACCACACATTTTGAACAGTCACAAACTGACTGTTCAAAATGTGTGGTTGAAGTCTACTGACGATTTGTTAAAGCAACAATGAAATGCATATAGACATCGCTTAACCACCAGCAAATAAATTTCACTTATTAAATCAAAACTGTTGTGATATATTTGATATTTTTATAAACAAGTATCTCTATACAAATTAGTATTATCAAATTTATGCTCAAATTCTTGCTTTTTTTTGCAATAAAGCATATCTTTTATAAGTGTGTGCTGCATCATAATGTGCATAATCTTACGACAGACTATTTTACAAATTATAAAAAATATCTGATGTTTTATTCTATTTTTGTCAGTGCTTTTCTTGGTACAGCTTAAAGATTTTTCTGATTTTTTATATTAACAATAAGAAATTGATTATTGCACATATTGTCATGAGTTTATTTTAATTTAAAATTTATTTAACAAATCGTAAGTAGAGTTCAACCATACATTCCGTACAATCACCAACCACTTTTCTTAGGAACACCAATTATGCTTATTATTACATATTACTACTGCCTTATGCGCTTATTTGACATATTTCTATGGGAAATTTGTCCAATAAACCTGTAATAAACCTAACATCTTTTTTATGAATTAGACCGTTATTATATTAACAATAGATAGAAAAGTTTTTTTAAACGTTTTTGAAATTTTTTAATAGCAATTTTCGTGAGCCTTTAGGATAAAATTTGAAATTTGTATGTCCCTAAGCTTAAACACGTCTATAATATTACCAACTTATTTTTTTACGTTATTTAGAGTTATTGAAATAACCCAATTTTTTAACATTTTTGCCAAAGACAAAAAGCACAAAAATTTTAGAGAAAACTTCTTTCTGAATTTTTTTAACTCTGAAATTTACTGAGCCTAATCGGCACATTAGCTTATTAAATCTAAGTGTGTGCTGAGTAAATCTTATATTATGAACTACATATGTACATAATATGTAGTTAAAAGTTTTTCTTTCGAAAACTAAGATAACGTTATCTTACGAACCAAATCAAATTCGCAGTATTCGACATATATTTTCTGCCAAAAAAAATTAATGTGTATCAACAAAAATCAATTTGAGAAGAAATTACGTAGTAATTAAATACAATTTTTTTTTCGCAAGTTCAAGATGTTTGTAAAATTTACGGCATCCGATACACTGCTTCGTGAAAATTTTATTTTCGGTAATTTCGAAATCTATTGAACCGAATCGATTCACTATTATACGACATCTAAGTGAGCTCAGTCGGTTTGTCTTTTTGGGGTTAAGTGCTGATTATATTTTGAACAGATATGTAAAAATTTTATTTTCCAAATCTACCGAACCGAATCGATTCACTATCTAACGACATCTAAATGAGTGCGGCAAACATTCACCCGATCCGTTGACCCATTCTTAAGTTATAAATGTTTACATACATAATTACACACACACACATACATAAAAAGTGGCATCATGGCGAACATAGTCCGAATCGACTACCACGAAATATGATGATAACGCGATTTTCGAAAAATGGGGTAAAATCATTAACTTACTATAGCGGGAAGTTAAAAGTATTAACCCAAAAAATTATTTTTATTTCCTGAGGAATAAATAGAACTCCAAAAATTATTTTTATTATCCAAGCGAAAAATAAAGATCCCAACATAACTTTTATTTCATCTGGAATAAATAAAACTCAAGAAATAACTTCTACTTTCTGATAAATAAGTATAACTCAGAAAATAACTTTTATTATCTAAGCACGAAATAAAACCCGAATAAAATCGCTCAAGCTTGCGCGAACTTTTTTGCTTGCATCTAATATTAGAGATTTTTAATTTTATTGAGGTATAAAACATAATTCTAAATGAAGCTACCTTCACTTTTAAAAACCTTCTGTTTTTTGTTTGCAAAAATATATACGAGTATAATATTTTTATTTAATTTTTAAGCGAATCGTTTCAACATTAATATTAATGATAATTTTTTTGTTGTTTTATACTAAAAATAGCTCTTAATCAAATATAAACATGTTGAAACCGAAAAAAACCTTTAAAACTCATATAATTTTTTTCACTTTCCTGACCTTAGAAGTATCTTAGAGTTACAAATCACAACTTAAAGTCTTCAAAATTTACAATATGATGTAACATTTTGTTGTGCATCGAGCTGTGTACTTAGTTCTTAAGTTTTCTTAAAAAGCATTTTTCCTTTTTGGCTCAAATACTCCTCTATGCTGCGTAAGAATTTTAAGTTTCAAGGACTAGTTAACATTGTTTACAATTCAAATTCGTTGAACGAAGTAACGAATGGTGCTCAACATTTTTAAAATTTGAACAGAATAATAGGCTTTCTTTTCTCTTAAAAAACTGGAAAATATTTCCCAACATTTTCGTAAAAGAGGTCAGTGTTGCCAAAATGTTGCAGGCATTTCCCGCCATATAGCCAATGAAACCCCGCTAAAAACCGCTACCTGAGTAAAAGTAAACGCTAACAAAAGGAACTTATTTCATTTTTCATGGTTTATTGACAAAAAAACAGAATGAGACAAATTTTATAAAATATACATACCAGTATAATGTTTATATTGTGAGGAATATAATTAAGGTTGTGTTTTTTAATAAAACTTTAACAAATAAAAATTAATGCATCTAAGGGTATTACGTGTATTCCAAGGATTATATACATACATAGGTGTATTCCTTGTGCAAGTATCACTTCTCTTTTAGTTTGATTTTTTAGTTTAAATTTGGAAATAATCATCCTGTACATACACCACCTTTGTTGTAAGTTTTAACTATTTTTACTTCTGTTTTTAAACGATCCTTTAACTAACTAAAAGACATTTCAAATGACAGATATTTAACAGTTTACTTCCTTTCCACACTGGCTGTTTTGAGAGCAGTACATGGATAACCCTTTTATTCTTATTCAATTATATTTTTTTTTGTTTCTATTTAAACCCATTAAAAAAATAGCTTCCAAGAAAGTCAAATATATCCAGAACTTGCGATCCGGAACTAGTGCAAATCTAATTCATATGTAATGATTTTTACATACGGTTGTTATTGAGTAAAATTCCCTTTTTTGAAACCTTTTCAGTGAAACCGACGCCATTCTGTGCTTAAATCATATTTACTCTTTTGCAGAAGAGCACTTTAAAGCATTCAAGTCGATTTTCAGAAACTTATTTCTTTTACAGTTAAATGGGAAATTCTCTGTTAATCTTAATTTTTTTAAACAAATATCATTGTACACACTATCTACATATATAAATATATATAAAAATGAAACAGTCCATGTACGAGGTCTGATCAAAAAATAAGCGTTATTTTAAAATTTCGTGAGTTACGTATGTTCGCTTTTCGCATTTTATTTCTTTTATGTTGGTACACATGTTTTTTATATATATGTTGGCAATATCAGCCATTTTGGATTACAGTTTGTTTTTGACAGATAAAAAGGTTAGTCGTGTTTTGGTGTGCTCTTCGATTTTTTACTATTCGAAAAAATGGATCAAAGAAACTGTACTAAGTTTTGTGTAAAAAATGAAATTAAATGCGCAAGGACATTTGAAATGTTGACTGTGGCGTTTGGCGAGTCTACTATGAGCAGAACAAAAGTTAAATTATGGTATAACCGGTTTAAGGAAGGCCGAGAAGATGTCAATGACGATGATCGTCTTGGTAGCCCGAGCACATCAACAACCGATGAAAACATTGAAGCAGTGAAAAAAATAATTTTGGATAATCGGCTCATGCCAATCAATTTTTACGGATGTTTTAGGCATGAAACGTGCGGCAGCGAAGATTGTTGTTGTTGTTGAGGCACAACACGTGCCTCATTCAGAGCACATCCCTTTGTGGTCGATTGGCCAACGAATCGCACTACGCATTACAGAGAGAATTCCTTTTTTAGCCGCACTGTTCGTATGTGGAACCAACTACCTACGGAGGTCTTTCCTGTCACTACCAGCGTGAGAAAGTTTAAATCAAATGTTCACAGACACTACTCCCTCTATCCTCCTTCCCTATAACATATTTTCCTAGTTCTAGCACAATGCATTGCTAAAAAAATTTCTAAATTTTGAGCAAAAACAACGTCGCATGGACATCGCTCAGGAGCTGTTGAACATCTTCAACGACGATCCAGATTTCCTCAAAAAGGTCATAACTGGTGACGAATCATGGGTGTATGGCTATGACATTGAAACCGAAGCCCAATCATCCCAATGGAAGCGTCCAGAAGAGCCAAGACAGAAAAAGTAAAAAATCGAAGAGCACACCAAAACACGACTAACCTTTTTATCTGTCAAAAACAAACTGACAATCCAAAATGGCTGATATTGTCAACATATATAACAGACATGTGTACCAACATAACAGAAAAAAAATGCGAAAATCGAACATACGTAACTCACGAAATTTTAAAATAACGGTTATTTTTTGATCAGACCTCGTATGTTATCGCATAACGTGAGAAGGGCTGGAGCGGGTTGGCTGATTTGTTTTTATTCGATTCGAAATTTTCAGGAGATGTTTTGTAAGGAAAAAAATATAAAAAAATTCCTGTCAAAACTCGGAATATTTAAGTTTTTCATATATTGCCTACTATTCACTTCTCATTTTTTTATGTACAAACTAACAAAGGGAAACGTAATATGTTTGAATATTCTGCATCCTTTTAACTTCTCATTTTTCTTAATAAGAGGACATTTTAGGAGAAACTCGAACTAATTTTTTTAAACCCTCTGACTCCTTTCCACTTCCCATTTTTCTATGTATTAGTTTTTTTATGGAAAATTCGTAACTGTTTTCATTATATTTCTTCCTATTCACTTCTCAATGTTCTATGTAACATCGTATTAGTGAAAACACCATAATAAATCGTTTTCACTTCTCACTTTTTAACATAAACCACGCTTAACTTTAGCAACATCCTAATAAGTAGTATTTGTGGTTATTTTCTGATTTAATTTAGTCGTGTTAGATAATATCAGAACACAAAATTTTAATTTACATATGTAAATTACCCCTGCTTTCCAATATATAATTTTTGGTGGTTATAAGTTTTATATAATTTTTGGCGATTATAACTTTAAGTTAACAGTTTTTACGAGAAAAAAGCACACGGTTGTGGCTACGCAGTCCATCTGTGAAATGACGGATGTTTTTACCTACGTTTGTTATTAGTAAATGCTCGTGGACAACAACGTCTTTTTGATCATTACGAACCGTCAATGGAGTATTTAGCACAATATATAGAAGCTTGTCAAATTTACGCTTGCTAGAGTATGAAAACCATTGGGATTTCAGTATAGCAGATGCTGTTTTTGCTTCTACGCCCCAACAAATTGGAACACTTTTTGTCATCATTATATCAACATGTTTTCCATCTAATCCAACCCATTTGTTGAACATGTAAATATAAAGAAGACATGGCTGTTGATGAATTAAGCCGCATATGTACAGACGATTGTCAGATATTACAATATTGTAAGATCTGGCAATTTGCAGACAATGTACTGACAGTCAAAATTGCCAGCAAAAGAGAGATTGTCAGTTCACACGGTTTTATCAATTTGCCAGAAAATCTTTCAATTTGTTGCCAGACGGTTGTATGACAACAAATTCATCTGACGAAATCGTCAGTCGAAAAATTGTCAGTTCACACGGTTGTCATATGCAAACATTTTCAGAGCTGTTGTTATGCGTTGCCAAACTCAAAGCATTTGTTAGAAATTGTTAAATATCAATCGTTTGTGGTTGTGTTAAATGTAAAAAGTGAAAATATAAATTATTATGGATCATAAAAAAGCAATTGCAATGATTTTGTCGTCATATCGTGCCATCGCCGCCAAAAAAGCTTAAGCGACATAATATTCGAACTTAATTTTTTTACCAAAATCGATTATTTGCGATCGTACATATTCGATTTTGGTCAAAAAACGAAGTCAAAAAAATTTGCCACTTAAGCTATTTTAGAGGTTAGGCTCGATATATTGCATGCAGTGTTGCCCGTAGAAAGAATTCTCTTACAATGACGCCATTGTCAGTTGCATAAGATTCGCACATTTGGCAATATTAAAATGTCTGACAAATATCTGGCAATAATTTTACAATGTGCTCACACGATTATACAGACTTAGCAACGTGTTTATGCAACCAGGCAGGTTGCATTGTCGGTCGCATAGTGTGTAGTGTTGTTTATGGTTGCGTTCGAAGTTGCATTCGAAGTTTCGAAAATATCAAAATGTTTTGATGTTTATAGGTTGCATTGTAGTTTCCTATGTCTGTGTCAAAATACGCAACATGTAATATAAACGTGTACTCACTATAAGATGTCTGACTATTTGTTGTCAGCTGCTAGTCTTGCAATGGACTGAATATGCTTTTTATGGCAACGGTGTCAGACAAAAA
This sequence comes from Nowickia ferox, assembly GCA_936439885.1. NCBI lineage: Eukaryota > Metazoa > Arthropoda > Insecta > Diptera > Tachinidae > Nowickia > Nowickia ferox. The sequence continues at coordinate 50,722,504 of OW387023.1, read as the reverse complement.
TTGACAGTTCACACGGTCGTAGGAAATTTTTAGCAGATTTTACTAACAATATTGCAAGATCTGACGATCTGAAAAAATATTGCAAGAATTAGGAATGCCAGCACCACATCGTCCTGCGTAAGAAGCATTTACCGAAGAATTTCTACGTGAACGGCAATATGATCGGAATTCATTAAGTCAGTCAGGTCGAACAAATGTCCAACTTTTAAATAACCAACAGGAAAATGCGTACAAAACTCTTATGACAGCTGTTAATGCAGGTTATGGAGGAATCTTCTTTCTCAATGCACCTGGAGGAACAGGGAAAACTTTTTTATTTTCCCTTCTTTTGGATTCGGTTCGCTCAAAAAACCAAATTGCAATTGTAGTAGCCTCCTCTGGGATTGCTGCTACTCTATTAGAGGGAGGAAGAACTGCTCATTCTGCCCTTAAAACTACCTTAAAAGTTACAAATGATTCTATTGGCTGGATACTTTCGCCAAACGCTGCCAGTCATTCCAAGATCAACTCCTGCTGATGAGGTTAACGCTTGCTTGAAGTCATCATCTTTATGCAAAAAATAAGGACGTTGATGAGTAACGTGACCAGATGGTTTATGCAAAAAGCGGGACAGATCGATCAAAAAGCGGGATTTTGAAGAAAATACCGCTAAAAAGCGGGATTTTAAAAATACATATCTTTTAGAAAGCGGGATGTGTAATATGCACATACACATCGTATGTGCTTAGCAAACACAGTTTTCAACTCCAAAGAAACGCTTTTAAACAAACAAAAATATTTATAAACAAAAATATTTATCTATATAAATAAAAATCAAATATCTTTCGTTGGTAATCGCATCAATTAAGAGCGGATATTTTTTTAATTTGGCTCTCTCATATGTTTTTTTAAATTCAAATAAGCAAAAAAAAAAAAAAAATCGAATTAGACATGTGGGTAAGAAACCTACTTACAGCGTATTACTCATGGTCTAGAAGGAGCATTGTAATATAAATTTTTGAATGACTGAAGTTGGCGTTGCACTTCCGACATAGAAGATACACTTGTTTGAAGATATCTTGAAAGCCAAAACAGTAAACAATTTTAAATGTTTTCTTAACGATGATAGTATTATAAAAAGGAGTAATAATGGAACGAAAAGTGTGTGTTCTGTTGGTTCTGCAGATGATAGAAAATAATCGGGATTCGACAGGTGAGCATGCTTTCTTTCAAATAAAGAAAATGTTTACTTAAAAAATATCTTGGAAACGAATGTAGCGAGAATTTGTAAATCAGTCATGACTACTCGTATTTGTCTTAAGAATGAGAATTGTATTCTACAAAATAGTGAAACCGCAAGCATGACACTTCTACTCGTAATATAAAAATTTGTTCTTTCATCTCAAAACGTATATGGGGTGTAGCAAAGCACTTTTGGCTAGTTAAGCAATAACTACACTAAAAAAATATTTGGAATAAATTTTTGTCAGAAAATTTTTAATAAAAATCGAATAAGAGATTTAAAAATTTAAAACTCTAAAAAGCGGGATAGAAATTCCAGGCGGGATCGACCCACGAAAAGCGGGATAATCCCGCCTAAGGCGGGATGTCTGGCCAGGTTATTGATGACATAACTTTGAAAATTTAACGGCCTGGCCCACGATGTCGACAAGAAATTTTCTTTCGCTTATTTATATTGAAAACAAAAACAAAGTAAGAAAATTTGTTTTTGTTTTGAATAACTAATTAATTAAATGCTTAATTGCATGCGTATAAGTCTATCGATTCTATTACAGATCCTGATGATATCCGACAGAGTTCCTGAGTTCATTGGACTTACAGAGAATACCACCGCATGACTTGCAGCTAAATATTAGATCAGTAATAGTTATGTTACGTAACACTTTACAATGGTCCTAGATTGGTTGTTAAAATGATGATGTCAAACGCTATTAAATCAAAGATAATCATAAGAAAGTTTAAAGGTGAAGAAGTGCTTATTCCAAGGATACCTATAATACCAAGTGATCTACCAATTAAGTTTAAACGCGTCCAATATCCAGTTCGCCTTGCATTCGCAACGACAAGTAGGTAATAAATTTCAAGGACAATGTTTTTCCCACGGTCAATTATAAATATGTTGCGTGCTCGAAAGTAGGTACACCGTCAGCGCTATTCATTATCTCCCCCAATAGAAAAAAAAAAAAATATTGTTTTTCATCAAGCTTTAAAAAGAATTATGTATACGTTTAGCATTTTTGTTTGTTTGGTTTTTAATGAATAATTTATAGCTGGGCATAAACAAATAACTAGTTGGTTCTTTTCGTTCAGTGAACAAAAGGAACAGAGGTTGCAAGGTCAATAAATCCTCTTCAATAAAGTAATTTCATTTTATACTTAGTGCGTAGTTTTTGTAAGTAAATAGTAATAATTTATATTCTTGAATGAAAATGCTTAAATAAAGTCTACAATGATTTGAAAATAAATTTTTAAAAAATTTTTGATTCTAATAATCGTTTTCACATTCTGTTTTTAATTCAACACAACAAATTCCTTATTTTCATTTTGTAAGTGTTCGCTTGTGCACTTTGAGGTCTCATTTGCTGTGTACTTTTTGTAAGGAAAAGGTAGAAATTAAACTTTTTGAACGAAAATACTTAAAATGAATTCCGTAATCAGTTTAAAACAAATTTTAGTCAATTTTTTAATTCTAATCATCTTTTTCACAATCTGGTTTTTAATTCAACACTACAAATTCTTTCTTTTAATTTGATAAAATGCACTTGTTCATTTCACTAATTATACATTTTTTGTTGTTTGTTTTGATTATTGTGCCAAAAATGTAATAGGCACACTACATTTGTCTTTTTTTAACAGTACGCAAATCAGAAATCTTTTAATTGAAATGTTTTGCTTGTTTATTGGTCAGGAACAGAGAATAAGATAAACAAAACGAACTAAAGACCAAAACCAAATGAATGAACAAAAACGAACGAAAGAACAAGAAAGGCGAAAAGAACAAGAAAGACCAAAAGAACAAAAAGAACAACTATACTGAACTAGTTCACATTGTTCACTTAGGGGAATAGTTCAATTAAACTAGTTCGTTCCTTTACAGCTCAACTCTAGTTAGTAATATATTTAAGTTGAAATATGTCAAAGTATAACATAAATTAAGCTATTATTTCAAATGAGAATAAAAGTCTAAAAAACATGTCACAAATCATAGTGCTATAACTTCCTGAAAAATCACACAAATTAATTGAGATTTTGGTCATGAGGATTTTCGAATATGCAGACTACGGAAGTACCCATAACTCAAAATCAGCTTATCTCGAGTTAAGCACTTTTTCGTTTTTGCTAAAGATATTAGTTTAGCTGCACTTTAAGGCAGGAAACCACAACTGTATACCAGTACATTGAAGCAGACAAGTACATTTAAGATAATAGCATTTTTGACTTATCTGCAAAAAATCGTGCAAAGTTGATTGTGCAGCTAAATTTAAATTACTGTATATATTGTGCACATCTATTGGTAAATATCCTCAAAATGGTGTAAGCTTTGCCAAAACTGGATGCATAATGCGATAATAATAAACTTTTTACCAAGAGAGAACCAACTTGCTCCAAATTGAAGTTATCTTTTCCCCAATGATCCATTGTATCACTTTATAATAAATAAAAGAAAATTCGCAATTAAATGATTTGACTTCCTAAATGTACTCCTTTGCAGTAAGACGTGTCAAATATTTTCTAAATGCAAACTTTGGAGAAAGCCTACACAAAAATTATACAAACCGGTCTCAGTATCGAAACTTTTAAATTTTTTTTAACACTATCATGTAGATATAGGCAATTAAAAATAAAGAACAAAATATTATAAACACCAAAATTGTGTTATGACAAAACAAATTATGTCAATGTAACTGATTGTGGCTGAGGAAAAATAATATCCGTACAACCCCCAAGACGATAGGATGTTTTTGTGATACAAAAAAAAATGCTTAAATTTTAAATTTGAAAAAAAATTAGAAGTTGTGTTGTTGTGTTAGAAACAAAGTTATATATGTAGGTCCATACGTAGGACCTCTACAAAAATATTATCCATACTTGAAAATATGCACAAAAATCTAAAAAAATATGCTCTTAAGAATAACACAAAAATTGGTTTACTTTTAAATGAAAATATATTCTTATTTCAATAACATTTGCTAAAAATAGAATGAAAAAAAAGAAAACAACAAAAAAATTAAAAAAGAATAACTGCCGTATTAAAAAAAATAGTTTAGGTTTAGAGTGTATGTTAAAACAAAATTGCCATACAAATTTTGACTAAAGGAAATAATACAATTTATTTTTTTTTGAAGCGGCAGTTAAAATTTAACTTCAACTTCAAAAGAGATCACGATATCAGAATTTAAACTTTGGAATTGTATACTGGATAAATAAGACAAACTTTTTATTTTTAATTGTTATTGCAACAAACAACAAAATATGATTTAAATTTTCAAATAAAATTTACATCTAAATAAACAACGTTCCTCCAACGTCTACCGATGTAATCGCGGCAAAGTCCCTCACAAATAGCAAAGCCAAATTTTTATTGAAACTAACGTCCGTGATAACGGCGTAATAAATAAGAAAAAAGTTTACACTACTGGCACATAACATTGGATATGAAATTTAGATGGCGACAAATATAAATAAATATATTTACCAAGAGATAGATAGCTTGTAAGCATATTAAAATAAAAAATCTATAAAGCATCAAAATATGCTCTAAAGGTGTCAAATAAGGTCTAAAAGTTCGCAAATATGATAAAAATATACGTGTAACGTGTCTTTTCACAATGTATGGTTAAGAGTTAACGTGAACTTTAACTGCAAATTCTTCATACAAAACTTGCCGTTAAAGTCCCTGTTAACTTTTAATTGTCCATTGTGAAAAGGGAAGTAAGACTGAAATATGCAAAAACATGCTTTAAAGGGTAAAATATGCACTAAGAAAATCAATGCCAAAACTCATAAAAAGTTCTGAAACGAATAAATATCTTTTTATAACCGCATTAATACGTCACATAAGAAAAACATTGCATATTTACGGTTTCCCTGTTAATTAGGAACAATAAATTGGTTTAAATATGGGACCTATCATAAAATTAGGGTGTAAAAATAAAGGAAATTAAAGGGAACTACAAAAATACATACTTAATTACAAGATATATTTTTGTTCATAAGAGTTGCCGGGACACTAAAAAGTTTAAGATAACAAACAAATTCAAAAAATCAAAAAACCCGACTACCTAACAAACTGAAATGAAAAAAAAAGTCCAGTAGTGCGGAACATAGTAACTTTTACAGTCGGGAGCCACTATGATGAAGATTTTAATAAAAAAAGTCACTATCCCGCACGGCTTTTTAAATTTGTCGTTTTTTATTTTTTTAAATTTAGCTGACCCGACAGACGTTGTCCTGTCTAAATTTAAATAAATTTGTTTGTAATAATTTTGTATATTTATGAAAAGCTAAGATTCGAAAGGTGTTTTATTTGCACTTCGACTGTAAGAACTACGTTCGATTAAAAAAATAAAAAACGTTTTGTTTCGATTGGTTAACTTTTACTATTTCGTCCATTCCAATGCTTTATGATACACTACATTTTTTGTTTTGTTGTCTAGTGCATAAACAAACAAATATGATAGTTTTCCAACACGAGAACAGGCGATATACAATTGATCATGCGAAAAGCAGGGATTTTCCAGGTTAATCCCGCAAACACCCAATGACTGTCCTTGTGACTTGACTTGCCTCACCGGAAACTGCATTCGTTTAAATTCAAATTGCATGTCGGTCAGAATCATTGGAATGCGTGATATTAAAACGTTTTCTCCTCTGTACTTTCCCTTACGAAATATTGCTTCGATGACGTTGCTCATGAGTTTTTTCACGGCCAGCCGGTTGTCATTACTAATACGTGGTAGGTTGATATTTCTCAACATTATTATTACTAATACGACTTTTAGTTAGAGATTGTGTGGTGGCAATCCGGATAATTCCAGCGAGTTCAAAAACTCGGTTGCATAGTTGATGATATAATCTTGGCTAGTAATGGAATCCACCGATTTCGATTCATCACTTCACTAGCAATTTCACTTTGAATCTTGAAATTCAATCCGTCTACATCAATGTGTTTCGCCGCCAATATAACACGTTCGCTCAACAAAACATGATGTGCGTAATTTAGTGCAATGTTTGGGAACCCCTTTGGGATGAGTTCGCTCTTCGATTCAGTGAACTGGCAAAAGTTACTCGTAACTGCGAATTTAATGTAGCCAGTCGCAATATAAATGGGGATTTTGCCATTACCAAGGTGTGGTAATTTTTTTGAAAATAATTTTCCAGACTGATCACTGGCATGGTTTGGAGAAAATCACCTGCTAACAAAATAATCGCGGGTTTGATTGTTTCGCAGATCTTGCATCGTTCGGTGTAATGCCTCCAAAGACTTCTTATGCGCCATCGTACATTCATCTCGCGGTGTAATTTATTTAATTTCATGAAGCCATTGCGATGAACTGACAACAGATTCACTTTTTCGGGAGCACATTAATATTTTTTGTTTGTTTTTACAACAGAATGACAATTTAACCAAATTTGTCGTAACTATGTAAACACCGCTGCAATAATTCACTTTGGCGGAAACACTTACATATTTTTCTGATATTTTCACAACATAATCAAAATTTAATTGAATTTTTCTAGCTCTATTTAAAATTGACAATAAGAAGTCATACGACATTTGCACGCAAGGCAAAATAAGTTTGAAGAATAATAAAATAACGGTATTTATTGGACAGATTGCGAGGAACACAAAAGTAAGAAACAAATGAGTTATTTTCATATATTTAAACAAACAAGAAGCCATAGTGCATTAAAAAATTGCAAATTGCCTAAATCGCAACTTCTTCACGACCAACAAATAACAAATAATACGCACTCGTATGTATATTAGGTATGTCGAAAAAAATGGTGGTCAAAATGAGCGTGGTCAATTAAACTTCTACATGTATACTATCCGAACTTAAGACGTTATTCGTGGGGAATCGAATCGACCGTATATTTTTGCTCCTTCTTAGCGCCGCAGTTTGAGCGAGAACGGTTTGACAATTCCGTGACTTTATGCATAAAATACAATTTATTTTCCCAAAAGAGCTTTTTATTTAAGCTCGATACATTTAGTCTAGCGGCTTTCTAGTTTTTTAGTTATTTCCTCAAAATAATCAGACTTCTAAAGTTCAACGATGACTTCTTTGTTTGATTCAAATTTCTTACCAGCTAGTAGAGGAGCTGTGTCGTTCATGAACGAACGAGTACAATTAAACGTACAAAGTGAACCGGTCAATTTACTGAGCTCTTTTGGCTGAGCAGTCAGTATGACCAGATTTTAAAATGACATTAAGCTAAATTACGTTTCAAAAAAAGCTAAGCCAGAAAATAAAGTTAAACGTCTTCTACTTTTAAGTTAATAATTAGTGTTTTTTGTGGGAATTGTTACAATTTAAGTTTACTTCTACTTCTTTTGATACTTTTCAAAAGTTTTTTATTGCTAAAATGACGTTAAATATGTACATACATATATACATTCATACACAAAAACATTTTTTATTACATGAAATTAAAAATATTGATAATTTTTTAAGGAAATTATTTATTAATTATTATATTTTAGATTTAAGGAAAAACAAAACAAAAACTTCCCAAAATAAACTAAAAAAAATTTAAAAATGAAAAACATTTATAGTAGATTTTTTTTTTAAGTGAATGCTATTTAAAGTAAATCTATTTCTAATTTTTGTTTTAAGTAAATTCATGCCGGTGAATGCACGTTCAACTCAACTCAAAGAATTGTATACTTAAAAACCGTAAGTCTTTTGGTCACTAACATGAATTTAACTTTTGCCATTGTAACTCTAACCATTCTCTATATTCTTAAATTTTCCATTTCTGTTATAAAATTGTAGTACTATTTACATTTTGTATTTTTTTAAACTATTTTCCAATGAAAAAAATTATAAAATTTATAAATGAAAATTTTAAAGCTAAATTTAGCACTTCGGTTTTTTTTTTGCTGTTCTTTATTCATGTGAGATTTTTTGTCATATTTCCGTTTTTATTCGCATTTTTGCCTGCCATTAATATTTCTTAAGTTCTTAAAACATATTCACCCCTATCGTGAAAATTTTTTTCCTCGAAATTATTTCCCTTTTCACAAAATAGCAATCGTGAATAATTTTCACCCGGAAATTTTTCCCTTTTTTGATTCCCTTATCATGATTAAAGTTTTTCACGTGAATTTTTTCACTTTTCTCTTGGTTTTGTTCTCTTTATTTTTGCAGTCGAACTGAATTAATGCATCGAACATTGTTACGATATTTTCCTTCGAATTATATATTAAAAGTTATAAATATTTATTTTAAGGACAAGAGTACTTTCGTTCTCAGCAACCTGATTAACCTAATCCATATTTCGATTTCTACGTCATTTTGCCGTCACACCGGCACACTCAAGTTAACAGACATGCGCAATGCGTAATCTTGTATTCTTTGATTCATGAACCTAAGCTAACCAAGATCTTATATTTGTCTCTTTCCTTTCCAACTTTATTGTGTACTTCCCCTTTAGTTTTCCAGATTTCGATTTATTTAGCGGTAAAATTTATACCATATTTATTTGCTTAGATGATACATACATATCGTTGGTTATAAGTAGAAAGGCCCTAACTGAAATAACTGTAACTTTACAGGGACATACATACATATCGTTGGTCACAAGTAGGAAAGCTCTATCTGAAATAACTAATTTTTTAGGAAAAAGTTAAAAACATAATAATGAACAGTACAAGTGATTGTATAACTGCTTTGTAAGACTGCTTGCAAAAGCGTTATTTTTTACACTACTGCAATAAATTTTTGTAACGGGGTGTATTTGGGTGAAATGTATTGGAATCACTGAAAAACTCAGTTTCGTGAAAATGCGATATGCTACTAGTTATTTAAAATTTTCACCAAATCATCAAAGTATGAGGAATACTTGAAACAAAATCGTCAACCATCACTTTGTGAAAATTGTTATAAAAAATTGCCAAAATGACGTAAAATCATCATATCTAACAACTCTGTTCGCAGTATATCTTAAAATCGTTTTACGGAAATATAGTACAGAAAAACTGCCGCTTCAACTTTGAAACGTTCTTCTTATTATTTTCGGATACATCGATACGAATTTAAAATATCATATACAGAGCAACATCTGTATGGTACGTTACACTTGCGAGACTTATTAATAGAGCTTAATAGACCTTTCCAGATTTTCGATTAGTTCACATCTCAAACTTTTTGTTTGAATCACAGTTTTTAATAAATGAAAATACACAAAATTTTTCACTTGCGGCGCTTGTACAGCATCGACCTTGTTTTCTTCTCCTGAACCATTAAGATATTTGAGTTATAACTGTTTCTTAATTTAGAAACACAACATCTAATATGAACTTTTAGCGCTGACAATATTTTCTCATTAATCATAAACATGTTTCAGTTTTATTACATGTATATTTTACAGACAAAAAAAGTTAGTAAGACTTTGCCCTTTGGCCCTTATTATGAGTTGCGTTCGATTTTCGATCTTCACTGGCTATGGAACATAAGAAATCTAATGTTCAATTTATATTATGAGCATCGAAAATTTCATTGAGCAACGAATTTTCTATCGAACAGAATTTAGATTTCGATCAAGTATTTTAATATGAAAACTTATTAAAAACGATTAGTTCTTATTTTTAGTTAAAGTTGTTGCAAATTTTAAAAATCACTCTGAGTGATATTCGCAATAAGAACATTTCTCGTCGAATGGTCGTCATAATAACAAATGAAAATTAGTTCAATCAATACTTTCACCTACAGTCGAAGATCGAAAGTTGCTCATAATAAGGACCTTAATTTATTATCCGACATTAAAAAATGCCATTAAATGTCTTAACAAACATTTGGGACTTTCCTATGAAAAAATTTAAATATTAAAATTTAGCGTTAAACGAGTCAATGATGTAAATTGTTTAAATTGTTCAGCTTGATTTGAGAACGAGTTTTGTTGTTTGTGTTTGTTGGATATGTTGTGTTAGACAACAACTTCTTTCTGGCCGATTGGTTTTCAGTATCATTACGACCTTTCTACGGTACCGGTGTTGAGATCGGATGTCAGTCATAATGAAAAACTTATTAAAAATTAAAACAACAAAATACTCTCTTCTCAAGAGAGATTAAGCTGAGATATATAACTACATATGAGCCAGATAGCTGGATAAATAAATAAAACTTTTTCAAGTGCCATTTAAATTAAAAAATATGTATATATAAGATAGAAATAACTTAAATTTTTAAAGTGGTATGTAGTGATGTTATTTTGTCTAAGCAATTGATATAAAAAAATCCCAAAAATTTCCACAAGAATAATTAGAAGATCAGATTTATGTATGTACTTACATACGAGTACATAAGTATGTACATATGTATGTATATTGCCAAATCTAATGAAGTGAATATTATTCCACCGACTGCCAATAAAATCTTAATATTTGATAGTATTAAAGCCGTTGATTTGATTACATAAATAAAAATTTGGAAATAACACCCACTTCGAATTTGTTTTCAGTAAAACTTTAACCAGATAAATGCTACATACTACATACATATGTATATGTATGTACATATGTATGTACTTATATGCATACATATGTATATGTAACCTTCAAACAATATGAGAAGCATGTAGAATTAAATAAATACTAAAGAAATAATAGAACGAAATGAACAAGATCTTAAATTTGTGGAATAACAAAATTGCAAGTAAGGGTGCGCTAGTTCATTAAATGTATGTAATTTTTTCAATTTCTTAAAATCATAAATCTCATTGTTTCGTAAAGTGAAACCAATTGCTACGTGAGTGAAATAAATAAGAAGAAAATGTGATTCGAATTGCTTTAAATATAAAGCAAAAATTATATGTCAACAAGAAAATGTTTATTCAAATGATGGTGATTTGATATCCCTAATAATTTTTCATAAAAAAAACTGCAAAAAAGGAAGAAAACAAATAAAAAACGACAAAACAAAAAATAAATTATAAATACATCGTATATGTATGTATGTATGTAAATAACTTTACTATTCAACTGCATCTGTGTCATCTTTCTGTTTAAAATATTAAGTTTCATAAAATGCATAACAAAATCAATTGAAAAAAAAAATAAACAAACAAAAGAGCCAATAAAATCAGAGCAAATTTCTTTCATCAACACTGAAAAAAAGTTACACAACCTTCATATATCACTTTGGATTACTTTAAATTTATTTATTCAAAAAGGTATGATATAAACGCTTCATAGCTTCCAATGAGAATACATATATGTATGCTTTCTAAACCAATTAACAAAATACGACATATTTGCTATAGTTTACTATTAAGCACCCGTCCATACAGTGAAACATTTGCTGCAAAACTTTTGAGTTTGTCGATGAAAGGGGAAGTAGGAATGGAAAAGAGTACTTTGTTTCATGTACATGCAGTTCTAGTTGAGTACGTCATTCTCTTCTCATTCTCATGAGAAATATATGAGAAAATGTATTAAGCTGCAAAACAAAAACTTGACAGTGTGGACACGAATGCAGTTTCAATAGAGAAATCAAAAATGTTTCGCAGCAAATGTTTCACTGTATGGACGGGGACTAACAAACGTGAAAAACACGAAAATAATTTTCAGCCAGCATAAAAAAGATAAACAAACATACTCACAAGTAAGCATTCTCAACAATGCTTTAAAATTTTTGCGGAAACTCTTCTATAAATGAGGTGTCATAAATATCAATATGAAACCAAAATCTAACGGTGTTGGAAAAAAATGTTGAATTTTTTTAAAAGAAAAGACAGTGTTTGATTTGTGCAGAAATATTTTTTACTTAGGGCTAAAGTACGCGTTATGTCATTGCCTAATATTATTTGAATATTATTCCATATTTCTTTATGTTTTAAGAATTTACATACATATGTGGCCTTTTAATTATGAAAGTGGTCTGATATTTACTATTTGTCGAGATATTTACTAGATTACGAGTACTTATATGTGCCCTTAATTATGTTTGTAAATGGTCTAAGTCATACTAAGTCATATGCATTTTTGCTTCAAAATATTATATAAAACTTAAAAAAACTGCACTAAATATTTAATAAATGTTAAGTGAATTTATACTAATCGAGACTATAAAAATTCTAAATTAATATGTTTATTTTTCAAATGGACGAGTATTTGTAGTAAACTGATAAATATTTGCTCAGTTCAAGACTCAATTAAATAAAATGTCCCATGTTCCAACACAAATTTATTTTCAAATGTTTTTTAATGTAATGTAAGTATTTGGATACGCTTTCTCAAAAATTTAATTAAATTTTTTTGGTTGGTTTATGTGTCTGCCTTCTAGATTCCAGTAGAATCTAGATGATTCCTTTTTGAAAGATCCACTTCATTCATCAGTGTCAACCTATGTAGTACCGTATCTAAGTATTCGGATACGGATATCTGTACTAGATACAAATTATCGCGTTGAGATATCTTCTAGTACATGAATACCTAAAAACTTGTATCCCGAGAGATGCTTACTTATCTTAGAAACATTGCACGTGACTATATTGCGCCATCAGCATTCAGCCTTATAAATATAGTACTTGAATATACTATTTGTAATAGTACCAAACGGTATGGCACCGATTCCGAGCTCTAGCAAACTCGTCCGCCCGTTCGTTACCTGAAAAATTTTTATGTGCTGGAAACCAGATTAGCGTGAGGTCAGACTGGGTGGTTAGTCTAGATAGAAAACTCTTACACTGCCTAACTGGAATAGACGATGGGGATAGAAGCGCTGCTTGGCTGTCGACAAAGATACCAACTTTATTGAATTAAAATTAATAATTCGCATTTGCTTTGGCTAAAATGATATTCGTTACGTCCATAATACATACATATGTATGTGTGTATAATTTATTAACTGCCGTATTCATAAAATATAATTTTGATTTACAAAAGGTTAACTAAACAAATTCTGTATAGACATTTGTTAAATAAACGTTTTGTAAACCTCAATTATTTTTTCACGAATACGGCAGTAATACATACTTTGTGCTTAACCTGCAGGAAATGGAACTGATACCAGACTACCCAGCCAGGAAAAGACAATCTGCACGACGTTACTACGATGGTCTGCGGATTAGATATGGGCAAAAAATATCGAAATATTGATATTTGCGTAAATAAATATTGATATATATCGCCGATATTTTAAAAATATATATAAAAGATATATATCGATACATCGATTCTTATTTAGGAGTATCGGGTTTCGATATTTTTAAGAGCTCTATAAATTACTATATTGGCATCACTGCTAGTGATGAGAAGAAAAATAAGAGGAGTTTCATAACAACAGCCAAGGTGACCCCACTAAGCCAGGTGGCTTTTAATTGTTAACTAAGCTAAATGTCAAATTTGGTTTGTGTGGGTATAAGTCTAGAGGCAGAATAAGTTCTTACTTCCTGTTCTGTCACGAATTATCTGACTCTTTTTTTTATAGAAACCTTATACAAGCCGTTAGTTTTTCTTTTCAGTTCTGTTCTGTTTCGGTTCAACCTATGAAAATAAAAAAACTGTTAAGTAATTGTAAGTCACAGCATTAATAAAATAAAATAAAAACATTTGGAAATAAACTGTGATTGGGCTTTAAAAATTAAATTTTTACCAGAAAAACATAAAACTATATTGAAACATAACAATGGATGATGCAAAACTCATCACTTTAGTCGAAATATCGTCATCCTTGAAGAAGTAATTAAATGGTTCCATTGGTATTTAGAATTAATGGCAGTTACGAATAGCCTCGAAAGGCTACCTCGTTCACATGTAAGCACAACGAAAGCTTATGTCATACAAGTTTAGAGAGTGCTTTCGAGGTTTTAGATATTGCATTCAGAGTTGTTTACAAAACAGAGAAAATGAATGCTTTTAAAATAAGCCAAATAGAGTCATACATCCAGCGAAAACCTCCAGGATTAGGTTGAATTGATAGCCCGATAGCTTGTCGGATCGGTTTCAACTATTGCTGCACCTAAAACAGCCGATTGTTCCATTCCACTCGTGTTTTTCAGAATATTTACAATTAACTTTGGTGTTATTTGTTCATTAATAATTATCACATGTAATTTAGCTTACAAAGCGATACGAACTTTAGCCTAATCAAATAATTAATAAATTATTTATATTTTCCTGTATTTAATAATCTTTGATATTGTAAAACAGTTTAGGGCGACATTTTGAGTTCAAGGTTAGAGATTAATATAACCTTAATCGTCATTTGTGATTTTTGGGTACTCCATTATATGGTTTTACTTGCTGGTTTAAGCGGCCAATCTTAGTGGTTTAGTCTTACATAAATATTGACAACATACACTTGTGAAACGTATAACTTTTTGTTAAAATTATATGATAAAATAATTAAAAAACACATAAATAAATAAATACATTTAATATTAATTATCTATTTCCTTTAAAACAGAAAATGTTGCCACTATTTTGTTCCTCAGTATGGTAATACTACACATAATAAAAAGTTTAAGTTACCACTTAAAAACATCAAACTCAATTAAGAGAGATTAAGGTATTTTTCGGATTAGTTAATTAGAGATATAAACTAATCTTAATCTCGAACCCAAAAAGTCGCCCTTAGTGTCTCAATTTAAGCATCGCACTGCAAATGGGATATATCGCGGTATTATGTAAATGGTTTATTCCCAAAGAATTTTTTCGATTTTGTTCAGTAGAAAGAAACGGTTTCAGGGAAATGAAATGGAACATTTCCTTTAATTTATTTTATAGTTATGACTGTTCTTTAGCGATAAATTTTATTTTTATCTCCATTTATTAAAAAATAATAAGAACTCGTTATAAGCTGTCAACGAATGACCATCGAGAGCATAATAAGCAACATGGCACACATTTTGCTTACTTAAATTAGATATCCTTATAAAAATTTAACATATATAAACAAATCTTAAGTAGAAGAAATATGTTTCACTCAAAAAAAGGGAATTATTTTTGGTAAATTTTTTTTAATTTCAACCCCTGAAACCATAATTTTGATTTTTCTGGTTTTTAATACTAATTTATTTTTTTCTAAAATATAGAATATATTTAAATACCAAAGAAACAATTAGTTTTTTCAATTTAGTTTTATATACCAGAAAAGTTTTCCAGGTTTGGATCATTGTTTTTCATTTTTCTAATTATTTATTCCAAAGCAAACGAATTCTAAATTTACTCTCAAAAAGAGCGGTAGCCGTAAAAAGTACGCGAACTGTAAAATAGCAAAAATTAGAAAGATTATAGAAACAGCTGACTCCAACTCCACTCCACGTAGCGTTGAAAAATATATAAACTTTTGACTATTCAAATCTTTTGAATCGAGTACTAGATGCAATATTTTTATTTTATTTTTATTTATAACACGAACAATCTAAGAATAAATTTTGTAATTTATTTCATGTTATATTTGTAATTAATTTCTTTTTGATTTCCTTCTTTTGTTGTTAATTTAACAAATTAATAAAAATTACATGACCATTTGTTAATGTTGCTGATTACCTTCAAAGCAAGTACAATACTAAGTAACCAGATACTTTGCAGTTTTACAACTCTTACTTAATTAGACCTAGTTACTTTTATATATCACAAAAAGTGTAAATTTGATTTCTTACACCAATAGATTTTTTTAAGAATATAAGATATGTTTAATTTATAGAGAAAAAGGAAAAACTAGTTTTAGTAGGTTACTTTTATGTAACAAAAAAATTAAGTTTTCCACCCATGGAAACGTATTTTTTATTTATTTTTTTATTTTTAATACCAGTTTAAAAAAAAAAACAAAAAAATTAGTTTTAGCTAGTTAGTTTTATATGGTACAATAAAGTTTAAGCCTTCAAGCTCTGAAACCGTCTGCTCGGTTTTGCTAATTTTCAATAGCAATCTATTTTGGACCATTTTTGATACACCAGTCCAAGCCCTAAGTCTCTAGCTATGCTGGAAGCTTCGGAAAACTGAGGGCAAATTACGGCGTTAAAAATATTTGCATATAAACTGTATTGAAATATTTTTAAATTAAAGTCGTAACGAATGCCTTAATTTCCCCCCTGATTTCATGTACATCAGATGGACATCGCTCATTGGTCTTCCCTATTCATAAGGACGCAGAATATAGATATACGAGTATACTTTATGGGTCGCATATTCATATTGTAGAAATTACACACGGAATGACAAACCTATATATAACTTTTACCATTTTTGGTGAAGGGTATAAAAACCGTAGTATACAGTGATGCGAACTTAGCTCTTTTCGGGCTAGGTTTAACCCGTTTTCAGTCACTCAAAACGCGAAAAAACATTGTTGGCCCCAAACTGAAAAACGCGCAAATCTAGCACTTGTTACGTTATCTTTCAGCCGCTATTTACTTTTTGTTCGATATTGCTACATTTTAATCTTTGCGCTATTTTTCTTCCTTTAATCTAGCAATGTCCATTTATGGAATAACGTGGCAGCATTGCTTTACTCATTTTATTTCGCTAGTTTGCTTTACCAATTTAAAAAATAAGAAGAATATAGAATAATTTTCTATTTCTTCAAAATTTTTTGTGTTTTGAAAGATATTCAGTATAGCCTAAAAACAGATAATGTATGTTTTTGGAAGAGCGAGAAGTCGCAATTTTATTAAATAACGAGCAATTTTAAATGTATGTCCTTATGTCAACATACATATGTACATACATATGTACTATGATATACATATGTATGTATATACTATTTAATCTACGTATGTAACTTATTGAAATGTAATATGAAATGTAAATGAAACATGTTCCTTATTAAAGTGTAATATCTTAAGCTAGGTATGTATGTATGTGTTGATCTCATGATAGTTCTTTATTTTCTAATAAATGAATTTACAAAAATGTGTTTGTTTTTTGATTTTCAATAGACACATTTTAAAACTAGCCCCTATACGCTTAACGTATATTTTTCAATTTAGCCCTTTTTTCAAAAATTTTTACGCGTGTTGAGTCTCAAAAGTTGGCATCACTGGTAGTATATATTACTTTCTCATCTCTCTCATACAAAATGAAAATACAAGTAATGCATTAAACACATTCACCGCAGCAGGCTACACGAACACACGACTTCAAATACCGTTAGCAGCATTTGTCGCCTCGTAGCCAGCTACTTAATTATTTTGGAGACGGCAGCAAACCCCATCTGCACCTCATATATAAGTATAAATACATAGTTCTCTATTGCCACCTTCAAATATTTCGCATTTATAAAAATTAAATTACTCTTTCAAAATGTACTTATATGACGTAAAAGTATAAAAGTGAATCAATTTATGCTTTACATCAATTTTTGGATATTGTTTCTGTTAAATAATATGAAATAATTGTACAATAACATTCATTCAACATTTTGTATTATACTTGCAACACTGAATTTTCTCATTGTAGCCAAAGAAATAGAAATTAGTTTAATTGGAATACAACGACAAAATCAGCGTAGACAACAACCTGCCGCCATGTTGCCTTGCTGTCTTCAAAAGAATCACTCCCATATAAACATGTGTATTCTATCCTTGACATTTTGTAGTCGGTAGCCTGCTGTGGTGAATGTGTCTAATGCATAAGCGTAGAAAAAGAGATTGTTTTTACGCAATTTTTTTTTGTTACGATTGCTACTTTATACCTGAAGAAGGTAAAAGGAACGAGCACTCAGCTTCATATCGTCGTCTTAAAGGCCTAACTATAATGTGCTTATACCAGTGATCAGTGTCGTCAGATTTATTTTCAGCCTCCTCGCAAAATTACTTATGGAATATCGCCAAAGAGCGCCAATATAATAAAACATTAAATTTTAGCTACAAAAAATATTTTTGGTTGAGACGATTTTAAATTTAATTGAACTATAGTGAATTTTAATCAGAAATAATTTTTTAATCTGGCTAAAGGTCAGTAATTTCAGTCTTTATTGCATGAAATATTTTTATTAATTAATGTGAGTTTCTAAAGAAGAGAAGACAAATTAAACTAGACTTTATTAGCTGGGGAAAATACCGATATTTTGTGCAGCCACGCACTTCTTCAGCACACATGTCTATCCACTTAGGTAGAGATTACTGAACTTAAGCCCGCTTAACACCCTGTTTCTACAACGCAGACGATCGACTTCAGTATAAAATTTGTATAGAAAGCACTCATATTTTTGCGTGGTTTTTATACAAATTTTCCAGACGAGTCGCCTGCCTGACTTATGGAAACTGCACATAAGAAATTAATTCAGATTAAAAAATATTTTTATTTTGTGATTACATTACATACATTACATTAATTAAATGTGTATTTAAATACACATATCATAGCGATGAAGTGGAGAGTACCAGCATCGTCTTAATCAATTTATAAAAGGAAATTTCCCTCTGTTCTTCATAAACACCAATTGAGATTTTGTGTTTTTTTTAAACTTCTTGAAATTCAGAAAATTTTGTTTGAGATAAAGAGTTAGAACATTTAAATTTTTGCACGAAATATTTTCTGTTGTAGAAAAAATTCCTTGCATAAAAAATTTCATATTTTCAAAATTATTTATTTTATTGAAATCGTAAAAAAATAGCCAAAAATATCGTCAGGGAGTTCAAATATCGCCAAGTAAATCGCCAATCGCCATTTCAAAATTTTCATCGACAAAAACAAATTTTTGTCGCCACGTTTGGCGAGATATCGCCATATCTGACAACACTGCCAGTGATGTCAAAAATAAAATTATAGTTGTATGTGGGAAAAGTTGTCTGATTCGTCTCTGAAGTACATAGAAAAAAATAAATATTTAGAAAAATGCAGTTTAGTGAAGCAGCTCAAAAAAACTAAAAGAGGGACTATGTGGTAGACAATTAAAAAATAAGAGAAAAAAATTTTATAAAAAAGTTCGCGCCGACCCATATTTTCCGAGTTATGGGGCTCTGAACTTTTCATAGGAAACTGTGAAAAATCTATAAAAAAAATGTTTAAATAGCTTATCTGATAGAAACATGAAAAATAAGAAAAAAATTAATGAAAAAAATTTGCTGCGACCCATATTTCACGAGTTATTGATCTCAAAAGTTTATAAAGAAAGCGCAGTTTAGTGAATCTGCTCAAAAAAAATATCAAAATGTCTTTTTAATACATATTAATTTCTTTCCTTAAAAGTTTTGTTAAATGTCGTGAAAATCATTGGTGACCATAGAATATTTTTCGCATACCACTTCTTTTCTTTCTCTGTACCTATAAATAATTTAACACACCCGCTACGCATGTTTTATCGTCGCTGGCTTATCGACGACTAAAGGCCCAACTATAATATGAATAAGCAAACTTAAGCAACTGTGCGATTACATACAATACGTATGTGTGCAACTATAATGTACTTAATGAAACTTTTCGTCAAGTTTCGTCAAATGTCATTTGCTTAAGTAAAGTGTCAAACTGAACGCACGTTCCGTACGGAAACAACGGCTTATGCATTTTTTAAATTCAAATAAACAGCAGCAGAAAATATTCATTGCTTTTAATTTTTTTTTTATTGATTTTTAATTTGAAACTCAGAAAATAAAGCAAAACTTTAATTTGCACTTATTTTTTTACAACATACATATACACACATACACATGTGTTTGCTTATGTGTATTCACTGTTGTACTTTTTAGTAGGCAAAGCAAATAAAACATGTAATAAATTGATAGATATAATTAGTTGTGAATTTTTAATAGATAAGCACATTATAACAAATTAATTAGATTGAATTGCATTCATTTAGGAGTTATGAGAAGAAACAAAATTACTGCAAAATTATGAACAATACCTAGATGTGCAGCTATGGCTAAGGAGTGCTTAAGTTCATGTAAGTCCATTATGGCCACCTAAAATTCACCTCTGAAATGTTTAAGCATTTGACAGGCTTATCGTTCAATTCTGACATTAACTTAAGCCAGCTTATTCATATTATAGTTGGGCCTTAAATGAAAGAGAATAAGAATGTGTGTGATTTCAGATAGCACAATTGTGGTATGAAACTGACATCAATGGCTTATACTGACTTAACCTACTGTCAAAAATCAACGAAAAGCCTGTCAAGTACTTAAGCAACTTATTCATATGTAGCTTTTCGATGCCTATATTGTGCTTTTTCAACTTAAGCATTTAATACACATAGTTGCAAACATTTCTCATTTTGCAAAACAGTATTGTTCTTTTTTTTAAGTAGAAAGATCTTTACCAAAGTGTTATTTAGTGTTTACAGTTTATAAAAATACTGCTATAATAAGCAAATATGCATGAATATATTTGTTTTTAATATTTAAGAAAACAAATAAAAACATTAATAAAAAAAGGTACTAAAAAGCAACTGTGCATCGTGCATCTCAATTGCAAAACCATATAATATTTAAAATTGTATATATATGCAAAAAAATTCAATTAATTTATTTAAAAGGATACTTTCAACATCTATCACAAATTGTTCTTCTCTTTAACAACTTAAAATATATAAAAGCTGCTTCCTTAAGCAAAGTACAATTAGATTCGTTGTTTGCTTAAGCAAATGGCACTTGACGAAAAGTGCCAAATGTAGGACTGTAAATGTAAATGTGTCAGCTGATTGAATCTGCCAATCCTATCTGAAAAAGCTATGCCAATGCTTACCTGACTGAAATGTCACGTATGTAAATGTATCGTCCGAACCTGCAGAAAATAGAATTTCATGACGAGGTTATGTGATATTTGTAGAGAGTGATGGGATATATGTATGTATGTATATTGAATGGGAGGGTGGCACAATAGCCCTATTTTGGTGCTATTTTTTTCATAATTTAAACTTTTAAGTTGCTAAATTTGTATACGTACATGGCATATTAAATAAATTTAGTTTTCAAACAAAGTTTTTTATACATATATAAAATTGAACTAGAGACTGCCAATGGTATATGTTTATTTTTTGTTAATATACAGGTGTATTCACATATATCCATATGTATAAACATGTACATATGTATGTGCGTACAAAAAACCATTTTTATTTAGTCCTAGCTTACACTATGCAAGTCTTATTGCTAAGCTGATTAGGGGAACCGAAACATTTCTTTTCCCTCGTCTCTCTCTCACCTAACAAACTAATCAGCTTAGCAATAAGACTTGCATAGTGTAAACTAGGTCTTAATAATAATCCCAATAAAAATAATAATATGTACGTATAATCATAACAGTCTTTCACTTTCTTTGCGAATGCCCAGCTTTGCATCTCTCGAGACACAAATTTTTAGGCAGTCATGTACTAGATGATCTCTCAGATCTATCTGAGATTGGGTTGAATGACCTTATCAGATATCTCAAGGTACGGTTCTACATAGGTTGACACCGATGAGTGTAGTGGTCCTTTCAAAAAGGAATCTTCTAGATTTTACTTGAATCAATCAACGTATAATAATAATGAACATAAAATATTTTTATAATTATAATACGTTGTAATGTATGTATGTATAAAGCTAAAATTATAATTTAACTAAATATCAAAGTCATTACATTGTTTATAAGTATAAAATAATGATTTGATAACATTTAAATAATTTTCGCACTTTTCCCATACAATCAAAACTAATGCGAAGATATTGAACTCCCATCAATGTTTCGAACAGCTGTTTTGAATTTTATTTTATTTTTTTTAAGTGATAAACACCCAGCAAACAAGAAGTCATACATATGTGTTTATGTTTTCTTGTCAAAATATATACATACATACATATTTATACATACATATGTTTATTGCTTGTGAGTAAAAATAAATTATTATGAGTAGTTGCAAATATTATTAAGAAAAGTATAAAACAATAAAGTGAAAATAAAGTAAGATTTTTATATGATGGAGGTGCTAATGAAAGCATGGACATTCCTGAAAATTTAGAGGAGCCAAGTACTTCGTCTTTCTGATGAAGTTGCTCAAAATATATTCTGGTAATATACAACGCAAATATTATGGTTAGAGGCTTGAGCGTTACAGTTGCTATTAAATTATTATAATTGACTTCATTTAAATAAAATAATAATATTTTTTAAGACCTCTATGCTCATTTTCGTTCTAGAAAGATATTTTATTTCAAAAACTCATAATTAATTTTTTCCAACAGGCTGAAACTCGCTATCAAAAGAAAGTAGATTAAAATAGTTACAACGAAAAGATTACAAAAATCTTGGATTAATGAACACAGTAAAATTTTATATATTACTAGCATATTGCCCGCTACTCTGTTAGCAGATATTTTATATGTATTAACCAAGCTCTTTCATTTGAGAATCAAATAGATAGGGTTCAAATAACTATACGCGAAACTCTTCATTTTGATATTGTGTTCAACTGAGTCCTTTTTCATGTTGATTCATTAAATCTACTCATAAAGCCCTTTTATTTGTGACCGATATTGATAGGTGTGTTTCTTGTCCAAAATAAATCTATTTTGATAGGCCATTTCCATTCTAGTCATTTGAGAAATTCGTTATATAATTTTTAAAAAGTACCAACCCAGTCCTTTTATTTGAAATCCATATTGATAGAGTGCACTTCTAAGATAAGCACACTATTTCCTGGGATACTTTTGATGTTAATTCCTCAAATTTAATCGTTCACACCTTTTATTTCAGACTCGTATTTGTAGGCTTGTTTTTTGCGCAAACATATCAAGTTTCACTCTCTTGTTGAGGTCGTCTCAGACTTTTTTAAATAATATTTGTAATGATGCACTTACCAAATCTTTTTTTGAAGACCCATATTGATAAAAATGTTTTTCTCCAATAATAATAATTATCCTGTGTCATTTTGTTGTTGTAATACCTAGAAGCGATTTCTTTCATGTTAACAATTTTTTTAGTTTTGGAATTTTTTCGTTTTACGCTTTTTCTGCTTTGGCAAAGTTTTCTGCTTTGGCTCTTTTCGTTTATGTGCGTTTTGAATTCATTTATTTATTAAAGTAACAAAAAGAGGTACTATTTTCACCACTTATTATACGAACTTTAGCCTAATCAAACCACACATATAAAATCAAATAATAACTACTTCTATTGATTTTACTTTGAAAGCTATCGTCTTTTTTTATTCACATTTAATTCAGTTAGAATTGTTATTCTAGATTGATATTGCTTTACTGGTCTTACTCGTGTTTTTCTATTTTTTAGACCTTAAGCATTAAAATTTCCAAAAATCAATTCTTAATACATCCGCAGAGAAAGATAAAAATAAAATTGAATTATTAATGTAATAACAATTTTACCAATTTTTATTTCTACCAAAATTTTTAATTTGAGAAAAAAGTGCAAACATATAAATAAATTTTTCTTTTTGTGTTCTGTAATTCAAAAGATATACGAATTACAAAATAAAAGTATCAAAATCAGTTTTCATCATTTTTGTCATCTAAAAGTACAATTATCAAAAAAGTACCAAACAACTGTCCGATGCTTTGCTTTAAACTGCGATATTACCATTGCTTACGTTACTAACCGTATGTTTTTGCACAAATATATTCACCACATGTTATGTTTCATTCTCAAAAGTCCCTTTTGGGGCATCCGCCATATTGCGTTTTTACCTATTTCATTACTTGTTATCTTATTGAAATTTTTTTTAGCAGTATTTACATGTTTTGGGAATTTGAGTCTATGTACTTGCTTTAGTTTCGAAAAAATTTGGTTACAGATTTTACCCATTTTTGCACCTGTTTAATCCTTTGCATTTGAACTTAAAAAAACCTGTTCTCAGTGAATTCACACACGCTGTACCGCCACTGGCTTGGGCTAGGCGATCATCACGTTTCGCTTTTATATAATATAATAGTAATAATACCAATAATAAAAATAGCAATAATAATTACGTATTTAGACTGGGTTTAATTTTCTTACATATTAATTAATTAATCAAGAAAGTCCTTTTTTCCAAGAAGTACATTTTTCAAAAAGTATCTCTTTCAATAACCACTTTTTATATAAAGTACGTTTTTCAATAAAGTATCGTTTCAAAAAAGTATCTCACCTGAAAAGTAGTTTTTTTTGTTTAAAAATACTCTTCTAATATACATGTGTAAGTACTTTTCACAAAAGATGTTTTTCTTAAATGTATTTTTTTAAAGCACCTTTTTTAGTGCAAATAACTTTGCTTAAAGTACTTTTTTTTGAAAAGCTACTCTTTTATAAAATACCATTGATAAAAGG
The DNA here is from genome assembly GCA_936439885.1 of Nowickia ferox. Lineage (NCBI taxonomy): Eukaryota > Metazoa > Arthropoda > Insecta > Diptera > Tachinidae > Nowickia > Nowickia ferox. Next base: position 50,698,098 of record OW387023.1, on the reverse strand, counting down.
TATATATTTTGAAAATTACCTTATCCAAAAGTTTTTATATTCCAAAAGTAAGTTTTCAAAAATTGGATTTTCAAAAAAGAACCATTTCCCAAAAACACCAGTTCAAAAAAGTGCTGTTACCAAAAATAATATTAAAATTGCTTTTCTTGTAAAAAAAAGAACCTCTACTGAATAATGTTTTCTTAAAAGTACCAAATTAATATTCAAAGTACCCCTTAAACGCCAATGTTCAAGAATACACTATATTAGTTAATAAAATTTAAATCAAATTTAAAATGTTTCAATTACATGAACTCTTCCAAATATAAAATATTTAGCATCGTTTCCCACATTTACCCATTTTGGTACATCTTTGTGGCCCTTCAAAAAACATACATTTTACTATCTCAGCGTCTACTGAGTGGTAGGAAGTCATAGTAAAGTATTTTTACATGTATGTCATACGTATCTTATCATTAACTTAACAAAAAAGTACCGAAAACGGGTACGATTTTAACTCTTATAAGTGCGAATTTTCAGAAAGTGCCAAAACAGATTCGAGATTCTTTATAGAAGTAAAAACGCGTCAAATAGCTTTCTGCTACATTCAATAATTTAGAAGATATGTCGAGTGCGAAAAAGGTACCAAAATTCAGTTTTTACCCCCTTTCAAGCCCTAAAAGTACACATATCGAAAAAGTACCAAACACGTGTCGGTTTATTTCTTAGCAGCATTCGTGTGCTTTTGGAATTTAAAGTCTATCTAACGCAGTTTCCGACATATAAAGATACCGATTTTACCCTTTTTTGGCCCTTTAGCATTCGAGTTTCAAAAATTCCCTTCTTAGTGGATCTATACATTGGAAGGGGAACCTACACACCAAATTTCAGCTTTCTAGCTATAGTCGTTTGGGCTGTGCCTTGATACATCAGTCAGTCAGTCAGTACCGTTACTCTTATATATATATTTACTTATAAGCTCTTATAAATACTCACCCAGCAGTCCGCAAGTCATTACAAATTGAAAGCCATCCGATTGTAAGTTATTATGTCAATATGGAAAATAAAAAAAGAAATAGTTAAGCGATCCGATTCAGATTTGTCCCTCTGCTATCCTATTGTAAAGTTAAATGATAATTAGAAGTAAAGAACAAAACAGACACTAATAAAATGTAACCATTGCATTAGCATCTGATTTGGATGGATTAGTAATGTATCCTATTGTTTATTAGTTTCAATTATGAATTTTGTTTATTTTCTGTGGTTTTTGTTCCCTTAGTTTTTTTTTGTCAGTTTGTTTCAAATTTACCTTAACTGTTTTGGCAAAAGTTGGAAAGGGGCTTCATGAAACAAGACTCACGAATTTGCCCAATTGCTCAAATACCAATTTTAAGAGCTTTCATTAAACTCTTAATGCTTTACTTAAGAATAACAATAAATATATGTTATTAAATAATTAAAAACATTTTAAGGAAAATGCAATTCAATTTCTAGTTTAATTAATAGTTCAAACAAAGGCCATAATCGATCTCAATCGTACCCGTCTAATATTAATAGCATGTCTGCTAATAAAGACTAATTGCATTTAGACACATCTTAATGCCCTCCGAATCACCATAGCAGTTGGAGTCATCCAACCTTCGCTTACAATGTATACAGTGTTGGACACATCTTATGGCCTTGGCCAACGCTGTGTAAAGGTAAGTAGAAATTGTATACAGACTTTGGATGGGTCGCGCTTACATTGTCACTGGTCTAAGATCGGAGATGTATCTGACAAAATTTTCACTGGGTATGTACACATAAGTACATATGTCTGTATATATGTATACATATCAATCAAAATGAATTCCAAGATTTTAATATTATACTATATGAACTTTCACGTTTGATTTCAAATAACCCTACATTTCAAATCAAAAATGCGCGTTTGTTAGGCACATAGCAATTAGTATGTATGTAAGTGTTCACAAGGAAGTGTTTTGTTCGGAGTTGTGAAAATTTTTCAGCAACATTGATTATTTCGCGTGAAAAATTTGACACGTAACAAGTGATGCCCATATTACTTTTTCACAAAAAAAAATCGTTTTTATTGGTTGCAACATTGGTCGAATTTTGTAAACAAAAATATCAGCTGTCAATATTTCACGCGAAATAAATAGGTCCGTTTGCTTACTTTTCCAGTAAAATCCAGTAGTTGAGTAAATTTTGGGTAATTGGAAAATTTTACTCTCAAGAATGTCTCTAGCACAAAAAAGTACGCGAACGGAAAAATCGCAAAAATTTTCAGGTTAATCAAAACAGCTGATCATAGTGTTGTATAATATGTGTTTTGACCACCCATCAAATACATGTTTTTGATAATTGATGCATGCGTTTTCATAATTATAAATTTGAAACGATATACATACATATATTTCTAAAATAGAAGTTCTGTGAAAGCTTTCTCTTGTATTTGGTTTTTAGTTTTTATTCTGTGTAAATGGCATACGAAAATAAAGCCATATATAATTTCTGATAGTCGTTACCCTGAATGTTATGCAGAAATAAGTATTCACATATACATAAACCTTACATCTCTAAAAAATTAAAGTCAATAACACAATTAAATTTAATTTAAAAACTGATAAATTTAACGATTATTATTCTTAAATTTGTTTCACCTTGAACATAATACTTTTCATTTTTTTTTTGTTAAACTTTTACTTCAACTTTTCTTCTTTTAAATGTTTTTATTAAAAAATTTATACTTTGTATTTATTTTATTGAATCATACTCTCATCTACTGGATTTTACTGGCAAAAATTTGTCCAGTAAAAATTTTCAGATTCACAGTCAATAACTGTCAAATTTACTCTCTCAGTTGGCACTCTCTTTTGAAATTTTATGTGTAAAGGCCTCATTAGTCTTTACTTTTCGTTGCGGTTCTGTGCCGTTATTTTCTGTATCAAATATTTTGCAATTACTTTTTCTGTGAAAAGCATCAGCTGGCACCCCTGCAGGAAATGCGAATTGTGAAATTGTAATGATTTACTAGTGATATTGTCAGTAGTACTACTGAGCAGGTGTACCCCAGCCAATGTAATCATCTATTGACACTTAACATTAGCTTGTCATTGAAAATCCTCCACTAGACTGTAGCACTATTGACTAAGTAGTTTTTTTGGGACCACATGGAGACATTGGCACCAAAGATTCACTAGTAAATTTTAGGGGCTCTAGTCTACAATATTGATATTTCTTCGCTCGATGTGAATAGTACAACTGTAAGCGGCTATTGACATACATACATATAACATAGGGTTGTCATTGAAAATCTATCAGTAGACTTTAACACTATTCTTTTACGACAATATTGAGACATTTGAACCAAAGATTCACTAGTATATTTGAGTGGCACTTATCTATAATCTTATAAGGGTTGGGGCAACATACATACACATATTATTGCACACAATAATAAAAAAGAAAAACAAACTATTGACGCGTTCATTGACAATGTCACCAAAAATACACTAGAACTGTTGTCTCTGACGTATCTCTACTCGCGGATAAAAGGATAGTTGTGGACATTTCAACTAGTGCAATTGTCGCTAGAGAAAAGAGTGTTGACATAGAGACATATGGTTCTAGGCTGACTAGAGGGAACCTATAGAATTGATTACACTTGTATACCAAATATCACAATAAACTAATACATGCACACTTTTGGCTGTCACTTAACGTTGAATTCTATTTTCTACAGATTTGTCCGCAACAGAAAGAACGAAAAAGGAAAAACAAACCACATATACAGACTTTCAATTGAACAGAAATAAAACAGCTGATTCAGAACAAAACCGCACGTACAAACTAATTCTGCCTTAAACGAACGTATTTCAGTAAAATACAGCACAAATTTGCAAAAAATTTCAGAAATTTTGGAGTAAACAAACGGACCTAATGCCAGTCACATTATTTCCCAGATTGCAAGAAAATGTTGCCAGATACATTTCATACATTTTTCACGAGTTAAACAGAGTACACGTTTTGCAAAATTTTTTCATGAATACTTCATGTGAACTTTCTTTTATGGATTATGTCAATATTTCGCTTGAAATTTTGAACAGAGTACCAGGCTTATGTCGAAAACACATGAAACGTTTTTAAGCAATCTATAAGTGCACAAACGTTTACATTTACATTACATCTACGATTTCTACAGTCTGCTTACGAGGCCTTTAGAGTGTAATCCTGCTAAATACACTTTTTATAACAAAGACGCTGCATCAACTGGTTAAAATATTTATTTTAATTTGAGACCCTACATTTCGAAGAAACTTAATGTTTTAGACTAATTTCTTAAGCGATGTATAGAAAATATTAACAGTATTTTGTCTCTCCTGTAAAATTTGCTTGAAGTGAGTTCGCAGGCTTACACTCTAAGTCGACGATATACTGTCCAGTGATGGGAATGGGAATTCTTGATTTCGTGCCGAATCTGTTTCTAAATAGCGCCAAAATCATTTGAATAGAGCCAAACCACTTTCTATACATTATTTAAATGTTGGCACTTGATGTTCGTTTAGTATACTATGTTTTTGAATGATACATTATTGTGTATAGCTAGAAAATTCCATGAATATCACAAAACCACGTTCCAAAAGTAGTGGTTTACACATAAAAATATACATACTCGTATGTATGTATAATTTATTAATACTTTGTACTTATTTACAAGAAAGACTAATACCTATGATCTGAACAAACTGTACTTCTATACTAATATTATAAATCTGAAAAGTTTTTATGCTTGTATGTTTGTAAGAGGTAATCTCCGATCCGATTTTAAAAATTTTTTCAACAAAATGAAGAATACAACCTCCTAACGGACATAGGCTATGTAAACTTCAACTTTTTTTGGCTTTATATTTATTTATTGTATCTTCAACAAAAAATAAACTAGTAATCAAATCTTAAGTCTAATTAAGTCACAAATTTCGTGATAGTAATTATTAATACAAGAATGATGTACTACAAAAAGTTTCATCTACGGTATTGGGTATTAGAGCCTTAGTATCCCTCTTTTTTAAGCGGATGTGTCCAGTTAAGTTCAAAATATTACGAGCCAAGGGATTAGGATGGGAATCCAGTTTTGTTAAATAAATGCCTGCGAATTTTGCAATTTCTTCAGTCACTCGTGTCATATTTAAATCACGATGTAAATTTGAATTTTTTATGTACCATGGAACCGATGCTATCAAACGTAAAATTTTGTTTTGCTTTCGTTGTATTTTCTCAACATTTGAAGCTGAAGCAGTGCCCTATAACTGAATTCCGTAGCACCATATAGGATGAATGTTAAATTTCTTCCAATAAAGCAAATGTATTTGAGTTAACTTAAGTTTCATTTGAGTTAGCTTAGAGTCAATATAATTGCATGTAAGCGTTCGATCGCTTGAAAATGTTGAGCAATAAATTGATTGGATTGTTGATTCCATTGTGGGTACAAGTATCTCTTGTTAGGGTAAACGTTCTATGGGCACACTTTTGTTCATTTACTTTAATTCTCCATAAGTTCAACCATGAAGATTTCAGGATGCCTCATAAGGGTTTTCATGCATACTTATACAGGCTGTATCATCGGCAAATGTAGAGGTGTGGATACTATTGCTCACAGGCATATCACAAGTATATATTAATAATATAACTTTCCAAAAGTTTTTGTATGTTTATTGGCAGATATGTCTTCAATTTTAAAACTAGACCTTCGTGCCATACTTTGTCAAATGCCTGAGAAACATCAATGAAGAGGGCAGAACAAAACTTCTTTTCTTCAAATGTTCTTCTTATAACTTGCACCAATCTATGCGTTTGCTCAATTGTGCTATACTGACTTCTAAAACCAAATTGATGGTCCGGGATGCCCATTATTAGCTGAAACTTTTGACAATTTAATGATGAGCGGCTTTTCGAAAAGCTTTGAGATTGTAGATCAGTGATGTCAAAAATAAAATTTTAATTGTATGTGTGAGAAAAGTTGTCTCATTCGTCTTGAAGTACATAGAAAAAAATAAATATTTGGACAAATGCAGTTTAGTAACTAAAAAATTTTAAAAGGGGCCCATGTGATAAAAAATTAAAAAAAAACAGAGTTATGAGGCTCTGAAGTTTTCATAGGAAACCGTGAAAAATCTCATAAAAGAAATTTTTAAATAGCTTATCTAATAGAAACTTGAAAAATAAGAAAAAAAAATTAGTAAAAATAATTGGCTGCGACCCATATTTCCCGAGTTATTGGTCTTTAAAGTTTAGACAACAAGTGCAGTTAGGTGAAACTGCTCCAAAAAAAATTAAATGTCTTTTTAATACATATTCATTTCTTTCCTTAAAAGTTTTGTAACATAAAACACATTGAATGTCGTGAAAAGCATAGGTGACCTTAGAATATTTTTCGCATATCACTTCTTTTCTTTCACGCTGCGCATGTGTTCTCGTCGCTGTCCCATTGACGACTGTGTGTGATTTTAGGTAGCACAATTGTGGTATGAAACTGACATCAATGTTGTAGATAGTAAGCTTAAAGGCGTATATGAATCCGTCTTGGTAAGATCTTTGCCCAGTTATGTGGAAAATACAGCATTCGTTAAATGGCATTTAAAATAAATAGCAGGATTCTCATTGCAATATCAGGCAAGTTCATCAGCATTTTGTTACTAATTCCATCAATTCCTGGAGCTTTCTTCGGGTTGAGTTTAGCAATTATTTTTTGTACTTCACGAAGCTTAAACCTTAATGACTTTTTTAATTTTGTTTCGATTCAAATGAAATTTAGAATTTAATATAGACGTGATAAAATTTTAAATTTTTTAACAGGTATTTTTTAATTTTCTTAAAATTTCTACAGGGTTTACCAATACCCAGCCTTGTGGTACAAAAGAAATTTTCAACTATATTAATTTTGAAAACATTGATTTTTTTCAATAATAATACTCGTATATTATGTAGTATATGTAGTTAATTGTTATAAGTTATTATAATACAATTATGATGGAGGAGCATGGTGGCACTTGTAACATTTAGTTTGACAGCCGCTGTGTTCTGCACAAATCAGTGTTGTCAGATTAGGGGATTATCCCCAAAACGGTGATTTTTCTTTTCGAAATGGAAATAAGAATTTTGGTTTGGGGATTGAGGAATTAATTGGGGATAACTTTTATGTTTTGGGGATTTTATGAGATTTTTTGGGGATTTGTATTTTACTAAATATTTTTTTTATTTATTTCTCGGAATATTTTAATTTCAATACATATTCCAATTGTTCTTTTTTTAGTTCATAAATAATATTAAATGATAAATGGTAACAATCAACTCGTCCTTAACATTTGTTGTTAGCAAGATTTAAATAAGGTTTATTACAAAACAAACAGGTATTCGCATTGGGGAGATTGCTCATCAACTAATTTTATTATTTACACGTATGTACTATATAACTTAAAAATTAATTGACAATTAGTTCTTTATCTTATTTGATGCTTACAATTTTATATACAAATAACAAACAGCTTAAACATGTTTTGGGCAGAAGCTTGTTCATATCAAGATGCCGCTGGATCACGGCCATTTCAAGAACTGGTAGAGTATTATATATATTAAATTTACTTTGTGTATCAAATAGCAACGCTTGCATTGAACGAGTTTTTTCAGCAATGGAGTCAATAAAAAATTAAATTAGAAACAAAATTCAGTTCGAATTGCTAAAATCTCTGTTCCGAATTAATATACATTTTAAAAATAATGGAATTTTTTGTGACACTTTTGATCCATCTCCAGAAGTGGTAACATTAGTCCTTTTTGGGGAATTTTGGGGATAAAAATTTTTAATTGCGGATGTTAGTCGAAAGAAATCTGGAAACCCTGGCACAAGTGTACTTCTTGCACTTAACACAAAATTTGCCGTGTATTTCTCTTTTGTTTTCGTAAGTGGCAAACATAATAATATTTGCCTTTTATTTTAATGCGCACAGTCGCATAAATTGTTTTCGGTGCGATTGCCTTCTCCAATGTTCACTTTGTATATTATATTGAGGCAAGAAATGTTAAGGAACAGTGTCAATGGCCACCGAAATGTTTCTCGTTTGGTGGAATACTGTGACAATATCTTATCCATCGTCTCCACACAACCATTAGTTCCATTGTTGTATAAAATTTAATTTTATCTTTGTGCTTTGTTGACAATGGCAGGATCATAGAACACTAATGATATACCTTCGGACTAAATGCACCTTCGCGGCTTCCGAACGGTTTAAACTCTACAGGATCATATCTTCTATTTTTTTATTGTGCCTACGACGTAAATCTTCCAAGTGGCCAGCTCCTTGGCTTATGAAAATGTTGTACACAAACTCTCCATAGTAACATTTCTGACGGTTTTTTTGTACTTGTCCACCAATTATTTTACTATATTATCGCCTTGTTTCATATCTCTTACATTGTTTATTTGTACATTACATATGTATGTGTACATTTGGCCTTTAAGTGAATTAAAAGTTTTGAAATTATATGCTTACCAAACTTTTATTTCATATTATGGCTTGAATGTCTTATTATTTGAATTACCGTTAGAAAAGCGCATACCAGAAAAGAGTAGCACATCAAGCTTTTATCTACTGTAGAACTAGATAACGAATTATCAGTTGTAACGAATAAAGTTTATTTAACTGAATTACTTCAACTGAATTATCTTAAACACATATCTACAGGAAAACATACATATGTATATGGACATAGTGATGAAAAAGTGCAAATACATGCATATAAAAAGTTGATTTCATTTGGCACGCTACTAACTACAATTATTACGAACTTTTCTTATAAATGAGGTAGTTTACACGGGCATAATTATGCTGGCACAACATGCCAGTTTGGCGGCAAATTCGGTGAAGAGAGTGGTTTTGTATTTGGCATCATTTTTCAACCACCTTCAACACCGCATTAGCAGCACAAACCCAATACATATGCACATGCGAAATCACAGGTTCGGCGTTTTTTTTTAACAGAGCGTATTTAGTTTTTAGTTGACCATCGTCGTGGAAACATGAATTTGAAAGAAGAAGGGGGTTGGTCACGCCAACAAAATTTAAACAGACCTAAGGTTCAAAAAAATTTTTTAATTTAACAATTTGTTTTAAGTTTAATAATAGTTTTTATGTTTAATCGAAGTTATTTCAAAAATGTTTATTTACTTCCTTGTTTTTTCGTGTTGAATAAATTATATGGAAATAACATGAATAAGATTTTATTTAATTCTTATAAAAAGAAGTTACAAAATACATATAATTGTGGATAGTATAACTATTTAGAACTATAAACACATCTTCACATGAATTCATAAAAGATATTAAAAACAATTTTTTAATTTTAATTTTTAGTAAATAGATATGGATTTATTAAAAAAAATATTTACTGCCTTATTTTTAAAAAATATTTGATGGTTATTCAAAGCTTAAATAACGTATTTTGTATGGAAATATTTCAATTAAGAGTTAAATAAGCTAAATAAGCATTAAATATTTTTTATGAATAAGGCAGTTTATTATTAAATAAATACACACGGACTGGACAGTATAGGTTCGATAGTATTAGCAAGGGGTAGTAAAACCCTATACTCAGTTTCATGAATTTGGTGATAAATTTTTTTATGGGCCTCCAAAGATTTAGAAAATATGTGCGCCCTAAGAAAATGGTGTCCTCAGTTTTTGGCCAACACCTTATTCAGCTAGCTCTAAACTATATACCTATATGGTAATAATGTAGCTCAGAGTCTACCGAACAAATCTTGTTAACATCTTATACCGACAAAATAGTTATTTCGTACACTTTTTTGTTGCAAGTAAAAAATTTGTTTTCACTTTTAAGAATAACTTATAGGGACTCCTGATTTTTTGCTATCAATATTGACTGTTGTAGTTGTAGCTTGACCCGAAAAGAATAAAATATTATTGAAGTAATAATGAAGCATTTTTATTTTAAAACTTATTATTTTTATATAAAAAATTAAATGTTTTGAATTAATAATGGAGAGTTCTTAAATTAAAAATGAAACGTTTTAAATTAATAAAAAAGAATTTTCAAATTACCGATGGTTCGTATTAAAATTAAAAATGTTAATTTTTTTGGAATAAAAATGCCCTTATTATGAACAATTTTCGCTTTTCGACTATAGTCCAAAGCGCTAATCGAACGAATTTTCATTTGGGTCATGACGAACATTCTACAAAAATTGTCGCTATTATGAACACCGTGTTTTTTAAAATTTCGCAATAATTTAAGATATTGTGCTCAAGGATCAAACAGGATAATGAACATTAATATACACTTGGTCATAATAAAAAATTAATTCTCTTTTTTTTAACACAACACAAATATAAAATGTTACTCGGGGAAAAATATATTTTTTTTATTTAAAAAAAATTAAAATTCTTGATATAATAATAAAATATTTTTGTTTTTAGAATTTTTAAAATACATTTTCTTTTTTGTTATGATTTCAAAAATTATAATTTTTATTTTAATAAGAAAACATTATAGTTTTTGAAATTTTGAAAATGAAATCGCACATTTTTGTTTTAGAACTGCTTCGTTATAAAAATAACAATGTTGTGTATTAATATTATAATTTAAATTATTATTTTAAAAATTATTTTTAAAAATGCAGCATTTTTAAAACAAAAACGGAAAATTCTTGTTTTAAGAATGCTTTTTTGAATCCCAAAACTTAGTTTCATCCCATTAAAGGACTATGATTGGCCATAGTTAGGGCAAATTTATATACAAGAAAGATGTTGTACTATTTATTCTAAACAAAAACAGTTATATTAAATTTTTCCGAAAAGCGCTGCATTTAAAAGCTTTGGTGCCAAAAGTGTTGAAGATGAGTTATTTTTTGTGTGAAATGTGCAATGCTCAATGCTTTTTGAACAAATAACATTTTTTGCATTTTACGTGTTCCTATATTTACATTTTTACTGCATCTTGTATTCTATCATGTTTTAATTATACCGCTAAAAATGTTTTAATAACACTCAATCATCAAGCAATACCTATGTTCTTGCAATTATTATTTAAGAGTTAATTTAAACGAAAATGGATTGACTTAAAGAAATCTCAAAAAGATTCAGAAGAAAAGAAACGTTATTAAAATAAAATAGTTAAAAAGGAACAAAAACGTAGAGTTCAGATTTGTTTGACATCTGTCAAAGTTTACTTTAATTGTAGGTTTATTGATACATGGATTGCATATTTCATTAAATTAATAATTGCAACCACACGAAAAAACGCAAAGACTATGAAAAAAGTACGTTTTGTTAATAAAAAAATTATGGCAATTATATTTTTTAGAACATTAAATTCAAATACTGCAAAAATACCAAAAAACCAATTCGTCAAAAAATTCGAAAAGATATGTTTTGTTTTGCGGCTCCTCATATATGAATATATCGAGGCTAATTTTCTTTTTTTATAATGTGTATTATTTTGATATATGTACATGTCTTTTATTTTCAAGCAAGACTATTAGTTCATAATTCGAAATTTCAAAAGTAAATTTAACATTCTACCGCAGCAAACAAAAAGAAACTGTCAAATGTGAAAGTGAGCAACGACCATTGACAACACTGCCAATGGATACATACAATCCGCAAATGTTGTGTCAAAAATTCTTGCTGTTACATATTTGTGACAGCTACATACGCATGTAAAAATATTGCACATCTCAAAATTCAAATGTGTACACGGCATGCCAAAGATACAAATGTATGCATGTGACTATGATGTTACATACGGTACACATTCCAAGGTGCACTGCATGTGAGTGTCACAAAAATTGGAAATACACGGCGTGTAGCAAATGTATCTTCATGATGACGTCAAAATTACGTCTTAGCTACATGTACATGTGGTTTTTTACATTCCGTGTACTATAAGCTTTACATACGTGCATACAAGTTTCAATAAAATGGGTTCAGTTAAAATCTGTACAGTGCAATATTAGCGTGGCCACGCCACACATATGTAGGTTGAAGAGTGTCCGAAATTAATTTTTTTCATGTTCTCCGATTTGAATAATTTTTTGGTATTTTGTTGTCAGATATCTGAATATTATGATTCCGTAATATTAGGCTGATATATTTATTATTTGTTTGGACAGAGACGCTCAAAGTTCATATATGTTCGCTTGCTTAAAATTGCATGCAAATTTACTGTATATTCAATCTTTTGGTACAATCACAGTAAACTTATAATTTGACATTGTTGTATATTTTGGTAAATGACAATTGTCTTAGATGAGATTTGCATTAAAAAAAGTTGGAAAATAATAAATTTCGTAAACAATTTCAATGTTCATAACTTTCAGTGGATTGCATATTTTTAGCGCTATGGAACGCTGTTTAACGAAAGATATCAAATTATAGCTTGAAGTCTCAGCTAAAAGGTAAAAAAAAATTCGGCTGCTCCTACGTGCTCCTTTCCAAAAAATAACAGTAAGAACTATAAAGTGATAAATTAACAAAACATGAATTTTCGTTCATGCTTGTTGTTGTTGCCATAATTCTTTATTGTTTAAAATTATTACATAATGTAATATACATGCTAGTCAATAGTGTTAATTGTTATATATTTCATTGTTGAAAAAAGCATAAGCTTCAATTGAATTTGAATTGTTGTTTATGGCTTCGTTAGTCAAATCGTATCGTCTTACTTTTGAAGTTGTCGTATTGTTTAAGTCTGTATGTTAGTTAGTAAAACCGTGAGACTGCCAGCGGAAGTGCCAGCTGTTACTTTGCTTTATACGTGTGTGTGTATGTATGTAAGCCAGAAGTTGACGTTTGCTACGTAAAAATCTACAGAAAATAGATTTTTACGTAGCAAACGTTGCCAACACATTTTCAATAAGCATCAACATGCTTATTAAATGTTACGGATTTTGTCAGCTGACACGCAACAGCACGATACGATTTCAGTAATTCTACCATTACTGATACTGTTTGATAACAACAATAGAAGATCAAGCACGATTATATGCGATAGACTATTAGGTGCTGCGTTATCATAAATTTATTATGTTGTTGCATGCAATAACAACTACACATTATGTCTTGATCTCTTTATTGCACTAAATCTTTTCCGTTAGAACTTAATAAGTAATACATTAAGTACCAACAATATTATACAGTTTCTGATTTAAATTTCTGCATTTTGTAGAAATTTCTAATATTATTGATATGATAATTTACATTACATTGTCAAGTGCAGTGATAAGAGGTGTGTTATTAAGTGAAATCTAGATTTTATTTTATTAATTATGGAAAATTTAACAATTTCTTATTTAAATATTTGCGAAATATTGATTGATACCAACAGAGATATTGATGTTACTGTCGAAGTCATTGCAAATAGCAATGAAGAAATGACTGCTAGATTTTTGAAAAAATACTTTTTTACAAAGTTCAAAGATAGATGGCAAAAAGCGACGCATAAAAACCAGATTTCTGGATCTTAATGAAAATTGGCTGAAAAATGTAAATAAAAAAATTGGAGTACGATAATGATGTTAAAAAATTATTAAAAGACTATGCTTAAATTACTTATTCATGTTTTTTCTATGGGAAATGGGCGTAAAAGTGGGCGGATCAGGTATATATTTTCAGGAGCCCATTCTACAATTATATTTATTTTTTGTGAAAATTGAGTTAATGCATTCAAAATCAAGGGAGTTATGCCACTTTTTCAATACAAGTTGTATGGGAAGTAGGCGTAAAAGTGGGCGGATACTTTTCAAATTTCACACAAATTATTCTGAGTGTTTAAAAATGCTATGTGCCAAAAAACAATGCCCTAGGTAAAAATTTAATTTTCACTTTGTATGGGAGGTGGGCGGAAAAGTTGGCGGATTATTTTGATTTTTCTATTTTTTTCTTGATTCAAACAAAAAATGCCTATGTTCCAAGTTTCATTGTCCTTCGACAACTTCTATTTTAGCCGCTCGTTGTATGAACCTCAATCAGTGTGCTGCACTCCTGCTAAAATGCTTTGGTTTTCAGATTTTTCTAGTTGGTTTCTCACCTTGACCTACTTCCGTATCAAATTTTAGCACTCTAGCACAAATTTATTTTTTTATTTTTATGGGCGTATTACCGCCCACTTTTTTAAAAGAACAAATATTTTGGCCGGTGATTATCATTCGTGTCAAGTTTAGTTGGAAACGGATAATCATAAATATAGAAATAGTATCTTTAAATGTGCTGATCCGAAGTACATGAAATAGGAGGTTTAAATTTTATGGGCGGGTTAACGCCCAATCCTCTAACGAAAATTTATAGCCTTGCATTATTGCAACATGTATGCCCAACTTCAATAAAATCGCTTGAGTTAAACGCCTTCGATTTGTTTTTTAATTCTGAACTTTATGGGCCAAGACCCGCCCCCTGGCTATAATTTCCGGGTTTTGAGATTTTTTTAGTTGCTTAACTAGACCTATTTATTGATCAAATTTTAGTTTTTTATTCTTATGGGCGTGATCCCGCCCAATTTTTTAAACTCAAGCATTTCTTTGACCAGTGTTCATCTTTCCTTTTAAGTTTCGTTGGAAACGGATAATATTTAATACATAAATAGTACATTTAAATGTGCTGACCCGACGTACATGAAATAGGAGGCTTAAATTTTATGGTATCACTTGTTTCGACAAACATTTATAACGTTGTATAATTGCAACATGTGTTTTCAATAAAATCGCTTGAGTTAAACGCCTTAGATTTACTTTTTTCAGTTCTTAGCTTTATAGGCGTATCCCCACCCCCTTCATTAAAATTTTCGGGGTTTCAGATTTTTCTAGGTGGTTACTCACTAGGTCTATTTGTGTACCAAATTTCAGCTCTCTAGGTATATCGGAAGTCTACATCAATTTTAGGAGTGTTCAGTGAGTCAGTGACTATGTCTTAAAATATGCATATCTCAGGACGCTTTTGTTGTAAAACTTTCAAACTTCGCATATGACGTGAGATAAATTAATTCTAGTTATGAAAAACTCTAATTCATACAATTAATATAAAATCATATTTGTAACAAAATTGTTAACTGTACAAAAAAAAATTAATTGTTCTATTTGCTTTTCAATTTCAGTAAAAAAATTTGTTGAATCAGAAAATTTTTTGATTGAGTTTTTTTCAAACAAATTATTACAAAATCTTGCATTTGAATTTACAAATTTCTTTGTAGGACCTGAATTGAACAAATTTATATGTGATTCAGAGAATTTTGTGTTTTAATTGGAAAATTATTTTTTTTTGTGCACATTTGTAAGAACTTAAAAAATTACACATGAATACGTGTACTCGTATATATGTATATTAACAATAATTATTCCATCAGATACTACTTTCAAGTCAAAAATATTGCAATAATTAATTTTTAATTGTTTTTTAGTAAACAAAATTGTTTCCAGAGAAAATATTTCTAACCGATTTCTTACATTAGTTTTTTTTAAATTAACTTTATTAAACACTCTTTCTACATCTGCTGAAGATTGCGGAAAACTAAAACAATTTCGGATGAAATTAGTTAACGAAGGAAATAAAAGAATAGAGTCCCACTTTTCATTGCTGAAATTTTTTGTCCAACATCTGAAAGTTTTAAACCTGTATCAGGGAAAAAATTTTCCAACTTTAATTGTCTGTATTCAGATTCAATTTGCTAACTTCGACATTACTCAACAAAGTGGGAAAACTTTTTTAGAAAATCGTAGACATATGTTTGTATTGTGGGGTAATTGATTCCCTTAAGACTTTGAATTTATCTTCGAAGTCAAATCTTATTAAAATCTTATCACACAGCTACATATATATAAATATTTTTTAATTTTTAAATGATTTGACATTTTTCAATTTGATTAACTTTAGCATCAGCAAATACATCTCTTGCATATATTCTAAAGTAAATTTCATCAATTATCCAATTTTTTGAAAAATAAATAAAAATTATCGCGCTTAAGCAAATCTGCTTTTAAAAAATTACCCATTACTTTTTTACATAGTTTTTTCGTTTGATCATATAAATTTTACATTTCTGTTGTTTAGTTGATAAATATAATAACAGGTTTAAAACACATTTAATACCAAAATTATTAATACAAAAATTAATATTGTTTTCACACTGACATGCTTTTAATAAAAGTTGGTTTTAACGTTAAAACCAACTGCTAAAACCTGATTTTACCATACAAATTGTTTTTATTAAAACCAACTTAAAACCATTTTTGAATTGGTTTTATGTTGGTTTTATGAAATGCAACCTTGTTTTCGATGTGCTAAATTCAGTGCTGCCAAGTTAAAATGACCGGAAGCAGTTGATAATGTTTATGCCAGTGAAAAAGAATAGATACCAATTGATATTGCAGCGGCAATAATTATCAAAAAAAAAATGTGAAGCAAAACTATCCTTTGAACGGAAAACAACGAAAATATTTTCACTGACCTCTGGGAAGTGAAAATAGACGATATGACTGACATCAATTTGCGGAAAAAAGGGTTAAGCTTGTAATATATTTGTGCAATTTTTATATAATAATATGATTTCCAAGCACTTCTTCACGTTGTATAAGTAGTTACATAATTTTAAAATGTTCATTTACAAAATATAAAATAATTTCTATTTTAGGGTGCATTGTAAAATTTCCGAGTTTTTCATGCAAACAAAAACAACCGTTGTACAGGGTGTCAGATCAGTATTATAACAAGCTGAATAAATTCAGCAACAAATACACGCATTTCTACAGTAGATTTATTTTATTTGGGACAAATTTATAAAACTGCCTGTTGTTTAAAAGCTGAATTTATCAAACTTGCAGTGGGAATGCAAAATCAGCTGCTTATGGTTTTAACTTTCGGTGTGAAAGCAGTATAAGATTTATATAAATAAATCTTTTAACACTTTTATTCAAGTTAAAAATTATTTTAAAGTTCTAGAAAATTGTGTAAATTTATAATATTTAAAAATCCTAAAATTTATGGGGAAAATTGTCCAGTCGTTAAAATTTTATTTTTGACACCCAAGATCGTTAAAGTGGCTATAAATCGTCGAGTGTGGTAACCATGTTTTAGTCTCCTTTTAGAGCATGTTCTGGTACAAACTTGGGAAACCAATTCAAATAACAGTCCTTGAAGTTATACTTAGTTTTCAAGTATGGCTTAAAATATATGTAAACAGAGATTTTTTAATTTTTGGATTCTACAACTTTACCCTGACACACTGAATTTTTGGTTATTAATATTTCAATTTCATCCCCGCAAAAAATTTCTTCCGTTAGAAAATGGTGAGAATTTAGATCTAAATATATAACCAACATGATCAACATCAATATTTTTTTTTTATTTTTTGGTAACAATTACCATAAAAAACACTAAAATTTTTTTTCATTCAATAAAATGTCGACGCAAATGACGAAATAAAAAGCAAAGCATCTTTAAAATTAAATGTACATTTACATCTTCAGATTGCATGTAGACATTAGCATTTATTATTTTAAGAGCATAAGATAAGAACAAAAATACATTTTGCTTATAGGTATCATCCGTCAAACATTTTCATATAAATTAAGATCTATCATTGCATTTTGACTGAAAATTTTATAATATGAAGAAATATTATAAGGACTCTATCTACAAAAGCTGCTTGCTGAGTGACCCAACGCGGTGATGTGCAATTATCGTTGTTTATTTTGATTGCTCGTGTTGTATACGTGTGAATGCCGACAAGAAGCCGAAAAACGTCGTGGCTTG
The DNA here is from genome assembly GCA_936439885.1 of Nowickia ferox. Taxonomy (NCBI): domain Eukaryota; kingdom Metazoa; phylum Arthropoda; class Insecta; order Diptera; family Tachinidae; genus Nowickia; species Nowickia ferox. The sequence goes on along the minus strand of OW387023.1, from coordinate 50,680,303 downwards.
TTTTTAAACTCAACAAAGTTATTTGTTAAATTATATCATAACGCAAAGCGCACATGTAGAAGAAACATAGAAATCATGTTTTGCGTGTATTCATTATTTGCGTACACAATAACTATTTGCTCTTTAGCTGAGTGGTAAGTAAGTTAAGCATTAAACACATTCACCACAGCAAGCTACCGGCTACAAAATGTCATGGACAGAATACACATGTTTATATGAGAATGATTATTTTTTTTTTTTTTTATTTGTCGTTGTAGTCAAATTAAACTAATTACTGTTTTTGATGGCTATAAAACAAAAACAGTGTTGACAATATAGCAACATATGTAAATCAAATTAGTGTTTAAAAAACTTTTTTATTGCAAAATAAAAAAGATAGTTACAAAATTTAAATTTTAACCACGATAACTCGCGAAAAGTTCGAACAAGCCATAATTTTCAACAAAAATCGTTGAAACTATAAGAAATGCAAAAAATTTGGTGAAAGTTGCGAAAATTATGAAAATTCCCAAAAACTTGCTAACAGCGGGATGATAAAAAAGTCTTATATTGTTTAAAAGTCGGCAAAACTGCTAGGATGCTGAACACATGCAAAAACTCGCTTTTATCGCGAACCTTGCAAAAAATCGCGAGAAGTTGCAAAATTTTATATAATTTTTAATATTGATTAAGCGTCGCTAAAACTGTAAGGAATGCAAACAATTCGCGTAAATGACGAAAATTCGCAAAAATTTACTAACAGCGGGATGATTACATTCTAATATTGTTTTAAAATCTTAAAACCTGTTAGGAAGCTAAAAACACGCAAAAAGCCTTTTTGTTGCGAACTTTGCAAAAAAATAGCGACAATTTGCAAAATTTTAAACTATAGGAATGCAAACAATTCGGCAAAAATCGCGAAAATTTGCAAAAACTTATGAACAGCGTATAATCCCGCAAAGTGTAATATTGTTTAAGAATCTTACGAAGCCGAAAACATGTAAAAAGTCGTTTTATCGCATACTATTGATCAAAACTCGGCAAAACTGTCAGGAATGCAAAAAAGTAGATAAAAATCGAAAACGACGAAATTCGCGAAAACTTACTAACAGCGAAATAATAACAATTTCTAATATTGTTTAAAAAACAGTCAGAAAGGTTTATAAAGCAGTCAGGAAGTTAAAAACGTGCAAAATCGGAAGAAGGCCCTGAAATTTATTAGAAATCGCGAAAGCCATTAAAAATATAAAAAGTTTGCAAAAAACGCAAAAAAATTGCAAGTTTACAAAAATTTATAATTGCATTGAAAAAATTACTAAACCTGTAAACAGTAAAGTTCGCAAAAAATATAAAGAAATAAACTGATTTTTTTTTATATTTTCAAATAAACTATTATATATATTTATATATATATATATATATATATACTCATACTAGTATTTATTTATTGTATCTTCAAAAATGAATTAACAATAAGTATTCAAATCTTAAATGAATTGCAAGAATATGTATTTATTTTAAAATATGCAAAAATATGCACTCCCAAATCGATGCCATTTTGTCGCAAATTTGTTGATTAGGAGTCAAAATTTTTGTTGGTTGATTACTAAGTTTTTGTAAACAAATGTCCATACAATTTCCGACACACACACACACATTCTTATATATATATACTGCCATACTCATAAAAAATATATTGCTTATTTGACACATTTTTAAGGGAAATTTGTCAAATAAACCTCTAATAAACCTAAAATAATTTTTATTACTACGGCAGTTAATGTATAAACTAAGTTCTATATTAGGGTTATAACTTTTGGCATTTTTTGCAAAATATCACAATTTGACAGATAGGGCTGAATATTTCATGAAAAATAAGAATAATTGTGGTTTTACTTTTACGCAATCGCTTAAAAAAAGGTTCTGCACCAAATGCGATTAAGTTCGGACTTAAAATTGTTTTGATGAAAGTATTTAAAATAATTTTTCAGATTAAAGCTATTCTTTTGTTCAACATATATTTATTTATTGTATCTTCAATATAAGTTTTCAAATCTTAAATCTAAATATAATTATTAGGCCCGACCAATGTCGGACATAAACTTAGTGATAGTAAATTAATGATACATAAGAGTCGTGATAGCAAGCGGATGTGTCCAGTAAAATTCAAGATGTTACAAGCAAGGGATTAGGATGGGACTCGAGTTTTGTTAAGTACTTGCCTGCGTATTTAACAATTTCTTCAGCCACTAGTGGTATATTTAAATCACGATGTAAATTTGAATTTTTAGTGTGCCATGGAGCCGATGTCATCAAACTTAAAATTTTGTTTTGTCTTCGTTGAATTCTCTCTACATTGGAAGCTGAAGCAGTGCCCCATAGCTGCATTCCGTAGCACCTTATTGATTTCAAAAGCGACTTGTATATTAACAGTTAGAAAGCAAACTGAGTGTTGAATTGATAACATCAATGAAATTTTGACTTTAATATCTAGGGAGGTATTGAAATGTATATAATTTTAATAACATTTTAACTTTTTCCCTCGTGCTTTATTGAATTTTTAATGTTATTCATTATTTTGAAATTGTAAAAAAAAATTTGGAAGGTTTTAGAAATTCATTCGGTGCGGAAGGTTTTTGTTTTAAACTGGCCTAAGATATCGGTTTTTATAATATGTACAATATTCCTCTTAGAGTAGTGCCTATCAAATTTTTAGTAAAAGAAAAGTTAGACATATATTTTAAGTAGGCTTGTGCCATTTAGTTCATTTCAGTGACCGGTCAATTTAGTTCATTATTTATAAATGAACTAGTTCGTTCATTTAGTTCAATCGTCTCTTTTTAGTTCAATGAACTACTTACATGATTGTCAAAATATGTTCATTTAGTTCAATCATATTTTTAGTTCAATGATTTGACATTGTGTGTGTGGTCTTTGACGGTATTAAAAACTGATCTGTGATTAAAAAAATAATGAAATCTGCTTTATAAAAGGTTCTTAAAACAAATTTAGTGTGAAAATCTGTTTTAAAAATCCTATTAATCAAAATTTTTGTGAATATGGAAAAGTTGTGGACCACTCATATAGAATTTGCAAGTGCAAGAAAACTTTATTTTCCTGAATGCATTTTATGTTTTCGGAAACGTGATGAATTTTAAAGTAACCCAGGCAGAAAAAGACAGGTATGATGTAATTGGAAATCTTTTCGTTGCAACAGTTTTGAAAATGGCGTTTTAATTTATTATTAAAGGTTCTTTTAGACATGTCTGCAGCTCAAGTAGAAGACAAGGGCTAGAAAGATTGTACTCTTTTAATAGATTCTGCTTGTGCTGGTCATTTCGAGATAGCTAAACTTTTACTAAGCCACAACAATGCAGATGTAAATGCTCATTGTGTTACCGATTATGTTTGCTTGCGCTGAAGGTCATGTGGAAGTGGTTAAAGAACTGGTAGAGCATGGTGCTATCGTGGAAAACAAATGAAAATGGACACACACCTTTAAGCAGCAGCATCGGCTGGTCACGTTGAAGTTTCCAAGGTAACGAAAAATTTTTGTAGGGATTTCTTAAGCTGAATTCACCCCTTTTGTTTGAGAAATTTTTGTCAGTATGTCAAAAAATTTGTGTCAAACAAATAGATGAATACAGTTTCAATTTATTTTTAGTCCAATTATTATTATAATTTTAATGTGATACAATTATAAATTTTTTTTAAATATTTTTAGGTTTTACATTGTCCGTCATTAATACACACCCGAATGTAAGGAGAGTGCTTTATCGTTGGCCTGCTACAAAGGTAATTTGAATGTACGATTTCCTTGAAACAACATTCATTTTGAAAAATAAATACATTAAATGTTATTTGTGCACATATGTACATATGTTTGTGAACAAAAAAAAAATTATGTATAAATGAGTTAAATAAACTTTCTTTTAAATTAAAAGCTTTGTTTATAAATACAAAGTGGTAGAATTATTGCAAATATGCCATTTTCAAACTATAGTAAAATTTTTGTATTTGCGTTGTTGTAGCGGCTAGAGTTGTGTAAACAGACCTGTTTTTTAGTTTACATCGACGTTTAAGGCCCCACTTGTGTCCAAGAGAATGAACGAGTTAACTCTAGTAGCTGTATAGGATTATAGTAAACGGGTTATTGGGAGACTAACGTCTAATTTTTGTATAAACAGTGTTGTAGTGGTAAAGGATTGCTAAAAACGCGGTATTTGTAAACGTAAAGTCATATTTTTGAGTTTGCAGTCACAATTTCTGGCCGGGAATTTGTAAATAAATCTTACAGCATTGCAATTAATATAATTAAAATCAACTTATGTATCTTTAATTCAAAAATGGTCCCAAGCTAATTTTTAAGAGGTTCATAAAAATCATTCAATTTATTTTTGTGCATTTTAAATTAAGGTTTTTCTTTTTTTCATATATGTACATACATACTACATAACAAAAAACTTAACATACAGGTACAATAAAATTTTTAATTTTTTAAATTTATTTTTAACATACTTACATATTTACATACATATGTATATATTATGTTTATTTTAATTTAAATTTATTTGCTTGTGGTTAAACATTGTATATACATATTTGCCAAATCATCAGTAGACTTCAACCACCTATTTTGAACAATAGACAAATGCTTAACCACCAGCAAATAAATTTAAATTAAAATAAACTTATGACAATGGTTAGTATGAATAAAATATAAAATATTTACTTTTTACTTAAAAATTTGTTTTAAAACCCCAAATACATACATACATATGTATGTGTTTTTTTGTTTTTTTCAACAAATTTTTAAGTAAAAGCAAATAATTCTTTATTCGTACTATCCAATATATCAAATAATAAATTTCTTAAATCACTAATGTTTTTTATTAAATTAACGCTTGCTTCATAAATTTTAATTTTAATTTGTTCAACGTTTATACTCAACAAATGTATATCGATTAAACATAATATTTAAACGTATTGGAATAAACTCTTGATACAACCAATAATTTAAACGATGGTAAGAATGTTTATGCAGTTTTAAACCGGTTTTTATGTATTTTTTCAACAGATGAATGAGAGCGGAGCCGTGGTTAAAAGCTAGTACTGGGGATCTACTCTATAATTCGAAACGAAAGTAAACGCTTTCACATAAAAACCGGTTTAAAACTGGATAAACATTCTTACCATCGTTTAAATTATTGGTTGTATCAAGAGTTTATTCCAATACGTTTAAATATTCCGTTCAATCGATACACTTTTACGGCATAAGCCTAGTACTCTGTTCGAAGTTGTGAAAAATTTTCAGCAACATTGATTAATTCGAGTGAAAAATTTGACACATAACAAGTGATGCCCATATTATTTTTTCCAAAAAAATAATCGTTTTTATTGGTTAGAAGTATGCAACATTGCTCGACTTTTGTAAACAAAAACATCAGCTGTCAATATTTCACGCGAAATAAATGCCAGTCACATTAATTGCGTTCGCGTACGCAAAAGTTTTTAAAATTTTTTACTGAACTTTACTGCATTTTACTAAATTTCGTTCGTTTACCCAAAATACAGTAAATGACAACACAAATTGAGAGAGTAAAGTGACAGTTCTTGACTGAGTATTTTGCAAATTTTTACTGCAGAAATTTGTAGTAGTAAGGTTTAGTAAGATAAAAACATATGATTCATAATGTAAATAAACGAAAATTTAGTAAACGAAAAGTGTAAAAATGTTAGAAAAGATTAAATAATAATTATGAAAGTCATTACAAAACAGACAATTTATAAATAATGGTAAGAATAACTGTTAATATACACATTTTATAATATAATTTATTATTTTGTTTGTTTTGTGGATGACTTTAATTATTCAGAGTTGTAAAAATGTAAAGTATCTGGTTACTTAGTACTGCACTTGTTTTTAAGGTAGTCAGTAACATTAACAAACAGTCATGTAATTTTTAATAAATTTAACCAACAAAAAACAAGAAAAATCAAAAAGAAATTAATTGCACTATGTGGAGTTGGAGTCAGCTGTTTCCTTAATCTTACTAATTTTTACTATTTTTCTGTTCGCGTACTTTTTTCGGCAACAACAATTTTTGAGAGCAAATTTTAAAATTTTTGCAGTAACTACTCATTTACTGAATTTTACTACAAAAGTAAAAAAACACACCTATTATTTCGCAGATTGCAAGAAAATGTTGACAGATACATTTCATACATTTTTCACGAGTTGAACAGAGTACAAGTTTTGCAACATTTCTTCATGAATATTTCGTGTAGACTTTTTTTATATGGATAATGTCAACATTTCGCGCGAAATTTTGAACAGAGTACCAGGCTATAAGTGGCAAAATTGATCATGGTCTTCACGAGTTTTGCAAAACAATTTGACATTAAGAAATTGCAGATATTTTTTCAAGGTAAACGATATTTTCTTCGCTTTAACGTATAAATTTAAATATCGTAAACATAAGTATGCATGTAAATGTATAAACAATTGAATATATGTATATATACAATTGTATATAATATAATACAATTGTATATGCAATTATAATTGTATACTTATGTTTGCGATATTTGAATTTATATGTTAAAGATAAGAAACGATCGTTTATTATAGACAAACAAATCCTGAATTTCTATTAAATGATATTTTATAGATAGAAACGGATATAAAAGTTTAAAAATAATTTGTTGTAATAAACTGGCAACTCCCTCCACTATTTGTTATATACATACATACATATACATTTTGCCCAGCAAATATTGCACGGAATGCGCTTGATCTTAAAAAGTATATCTAAAAGTAAGAAATAAATAAAAATTATTTTGAAAAATCTTTCAAGAAGTTATGGGAGGTAGTACTACCTTTTACATATTTCTATAAAGAAAAACTAAGCTCGATAACTTATTTGGTTTTAAAAGTAAGCACCTATCGTTTAAAATTTGACTCGTAGAGGAAAAAATTCTCTCGCAGGGTACCGATGTAGCTAATATAGACAGCCTTTTGAGCGCAAACGCGTAAACTCGTGGGTAAAGTTTTTTTCGATTCCACCACATTAATGCATCTTCTCTTCTTTCCAAATAGTCATCGCTTAGGTGCTTATCAAGTTCCAAATTGAAAGTCCTTCCGTTAGATCAGCATTAGTATTTAATTACGATTCACTATTGTCACTGTTTGGAAGTCTAATGGAGCATAGTTTGGATCTTAAACTTTTAACAGCTGCTTCGTACGAAAATTCACTTTTGAACCCGCGTTTCTTGGGTCTAAAATTGTGCTTTCAGCTTTCGTACTCGCCAAAACGACACTTAATCTCAGATTTAATTTTTGAAATCAAGGCCGATACTTTGCTGTCCGTCGATATACAGCTTGAAATGAAATTCTCCAAAATATTGCAAATAACTGTTACTTTTGAAAGAATAACATTGTTTTCGCTTGAAATTTCTACAGTTACCTCATAAAATGGTTTTAAAATTGGTACAACTTCATTTATAAAACCCCATTCCTGTAATAAGAGCAGCAAATCAGGACATTCTAAGGAGAGTGTTGTAATGACAGCATACTTCATAGCTAATATTTGATCCAGCATAAGGTAAGTAGAATTCCATCATGTTTCTACATCTTGCTTGGGTTTGAGCTCTGGCATTCCCATCTGCTTTTAATTCTCATACAGCTTATTAAGACCCTGAGAGCTTCTTTTGAAATACTCCACAACTCTCCTTACCTTAGCTAATGTTTCTTCAACTTCAACTAATGCTGTGTGAATTACCAAGTTAAGGGAATGAGCAAAACATTCTACACTTCTCCACTGGCTTTGACGAACTGCTGCAATTATATTTGCTGCATTGTCGCTGACTACTGCTGTCACTTTGTTGGCAATTTCAAAGTCAACCATAACGCTTTTTAAGAAACTGCAAAGATTTTCCGCTGTGCGTCTTTCAGGCAATTCGTTGCATGCTATCAGATATGTCTTCAGGCGGGTGTTTTCATATATGTAATGCGCTGTTACTGCTACATAGCTCGTGTTGTTCTTGGAGGTCCAAGCATATGTTGTGAGATATACTGCCATAAATGATCGTATATCCGATTTGACCAGTTCCAGAATTTCCATATGTACACTTGGAACCAAATTTTTAGATAAGGTCTTCCTTGTGGGTAATTGGTACCCTGGGCAATTAAAAACTTCGGTTATTAACTACCTAAATGCCGGCTCCTCCACAATGCGCAAAGCATGATGGTCCTTGGCCACCATTTTCAGCACCAACTTATCAATACGCTCCACCTTCCGAATGGGAGGGGGTTTCCGTATAAACTGCGATATAGTTGGTTGTTGCAGGTTGGCCTGTGAGCTCGTCGATTGTTGCACCAATGCGTCACCTTCTATTAGTTGTGGGTTTACACTTACTATTGTTTGGCGTTGTAAGGATCGGGGTTGAAGCGGATGCTTGATTTGAAGTGGCGATTTAGGTTCCCATGAGACCCTCCTGCAATACTTAGTGACCTTTTACAATAATTACATTTGGCACGATCAGTTCCATCAACAGAGAAATGTAGCCCAATGTCACTATGTTTTCTTGCAGCCATTATAGTTTATTTTTAATTTAATTTTTAAATTAGAGAACACTATATTTCACTTGAATTTCACTTTTTTTAAATAAACGGTTAGTTTACATTCAACGATTAGAATGGCAACAATACCAGGAAATTTATTTCTAATATTAAATATGGCAGCACTGCGTTACTTTCAGCCTTGCCAGAAGGTTTGAGAATATGTACATACATACACACGAAAAAAATCATGTTATATTTCCTAAAATACATAACTTCTTGCTCAAAAAGTTTCTATTTACAATAAAATAAAAATTAATTCAATAAAAATAATTTCGGAGAAGATTCCCTACTGTAATAATTATACATATATACTGGATAGTTAATAAAACCCAAGCTTTTTACTATCATATTAAAAAAGCTTGGTTAATATTACCACTTATCTATTTTTGTGTACCTATATTACTTAATTTTTTTCATATTACCTAACTTCCATCAAAAACTAATTTGTGGTACGAACCTTTTTCTATGAAGTTGACAAATGAAAAAATTTTCTCACTATATGTTTATTTAAATACAAAGAGGCCAAGTGTACTTAAGCACTTATTCCAGAAAATGTTTTTGGTTTTGATTTTGCAAGGTCTCTTTTGCATATAAGAAATACAAAAAAAAATACAGCAAAGCATTACTTATGAATATTGGAAATAATCTGCAAGTTAAATAATGAAGATTTTTTTAGTTCAAAAACATATATTTCTTTTGAATGAGATTCCAATTTTCAATACAAAACGTTATAGAAAACTTGTATGAATATCTTGAATATCTTTGAAATTTTTAATATGGTCTTAATAGAACTTTTAAAGTAAAATACTTTCGAAAATATATCATACTATACAACAATATATAATTGATATCAATAATATTTACAATAAAAGGATCTAATTATCAAACCAAATATGTCTGTAAGCAGAGTTTCACAAATCATCAAAAAAAATTATAAAAATATTTCTGGCAACGCTGCGTCAATAACAAGTCTGTTGTAAAACAACGAGAACACATGAAATCTGTCATTTTAGTTCATTTTATTTAGTTCATTATGCATGTTTTGTGACATTTGTCTTCATAGTTCAAAAATTGAACTAGTGAGCGTAAAACAATTGAACTAGTTCACTTAGTTCAAAGTAATGAATCGTTCATTTGAACTAGTTCGTTCATGAACTATACAAGACTAATTTTAAGCTTTGTTATATGTGTATTTTATTTTAATTGAAATAAATATAGAATCTGTTGTATTAATGTGTGTTTGCAATGTTGTAATAATTTCGCATAATTTGTTTTGTTTTACGTGCGTTTCCTTTTGTTCAATTTCCAAACAAACTTAAAGTACGGTAAAATTTGGCAAACATTTGCCTAAAAAACCGTAACCACTAAATGCTAATGAAATACTTCTTGATTCAGACACGTATTTATTCATTTAAACAGTTCCTTACATTACTAAAGGTACGGTTACATTCAGCAAACATTTATACAAAAATTACAAATATTTGCTTCTTGCAATGTGACCACAAACCATTCTTAAGTAGCAAACAACAAAACAGCTGATTTCAGACCAACAAACTAATTTGACACCAAATAAGAATTTGTCTAATGTGAACATGATGTAACCACTCAATGACAATGCAAGAGTTTGCTATCTAGACTGGGTGGTCAGACTGACCTCACCCTCATCTGGGTTCCAGCACATAGCAATTTCTTAGGTAACGAACGGGCGGACGAGCTGGCTAGGGATGGCCATGCCGTTTGGTGCTATTAAAATCTATATTTTCAAGCACTATCTCTATAAGGCTGAAAGTAGATGGCGTAATATAGTCACGTGCAAGGTTGCTAAGAAAATGTGGCCTTGCTACAATGATAGGCGCTCAATACAATTAACAAACAGAAACCGTAGAGACATCTCGAAACTCGTTGCAGTCATGACGGGGCACTGGACGGTCGGCAGACATGCTAGTAGGATAGGTCTATCCTACAATGAGTTCTGCCGAAGTTGTCAAGAAGTAAGCAAAGAAGAAACAGTCTTTCACTTTCTTTGCGAATGCCCAGCTTTGCATCTCTCAAAACACAAATTTTTAGGCAGTCATGTACTAGATGATCTATCAGATCTATCTGAGATTGGGTTGAATGACATCAGATATCTCAACGCGACGGGTTGGATCTAGTAACGATCACCGTATCAGAATACTCAGGTACGGTTCTACATAGGTTGACACCGATGAGTGTAGTGGTCCTTTCAAAAAGGAATCTTCTAGATTCTACTTGAATGCCTGCGTGTAGTGGGCAGCCACGTAAACCAACCAACCAACCAACCACTCAAAGACAAATATTTTCCGCAAATAAATGTTTGTTCTTACTTTATTGAAAAGGATACTTTATCGAAAATAAAAAACTCTACAATCACATGCTTTTTATAAGAACATATATTGAGTGATTTTTTTACTATTTGTTTGCTATTTTTTTACTATTTGTTTTTTTAGTGCAACAAAAAAGATTCGTAACTTGTGCCAATTCCAAAAATTATCACCATGAATACACTAACAAACGAATAAAACTTTCAAATCATTGAATTTTATTATCAAAATTCGTACTATGTGAGATATGTGTTTCGTAAATCATGTCCATTTCAGGGTCGTCATAATCGATCGACCTTTTCAAGTAGAAATCGTCAAATGAAAACAATGTATCGATATATATAGTATCGAAATTTTTGAACAGTATCGATATATATTTTTTTAAAACATCGATATTTTTTGCCTGCAAATGTTTCAAACAATTCAATAAAAACAATATAAACAAAAGATTCAATAAAAACAATACAAAAACTCAATATAAACAATAAAAGAATGGAAACATAAAATTTAACAAAAACAAGGTAAAAAGAAATTCATATACATGTGCATATTTATACTCAGGTCGTACGTAAAAACTTTTCCCTACGAAAATCCCTATGCAATTAATCATTTTAATTTAAAGAGACAGATTAGCGATTTCTTTAAATATTAACAGCCTTATTTATAAAAGCTATTGGGGCTTTATAAAAAGTTTTTAAAATAGATTTACATAAATAATTTTGCTTAGTAAGCCTTTAGAAAGCGTTAATAATTTTTATAATTAAGTCTGTTAATCATTGTTTAATGAATGTCCAGTCCTGAACACTTCAAAGTTCATCGTTGCGGAATACGAGAAATATCCACTAGGCATCCATTAAAGAATGATTTAATATTGAGATAAATTACGAACAACTAACTTAAATCTTAATGAACTCCATTAGTACAGAAAACCCAAATTGATATTGATATCAAAAAAGGAAATAAATTTATCCATACATCTGTATGTATAATTTGTATCATAAGATAATTTCTGAAAAACTGCATTAATTTCGAATGCACAAGCAGAACAGAACGGAAGAGAACAACTAACGACTTGTATAAGATTTCTATGAACAAAGAGAGTCAGCCGATTCGTAACAGAGCAGAAAGTAAAAACAAAATTTTGCCTGTAGGATTATACCCACACAAACCAAATTTGACATTTAGCTTAGTTAACAAATAACCTGTGTTCTGTAACTTGCGAGAAGTTTTCTCGTCGAGAAAAATCAAACAATTATAATGGTTGTCCTGCTTTCTACAGGCTGATTCACATAAAACCTGAAATAAGCTTACAAGAAACATGAGCAGGAAACTAAGTTTTTTGTTACTCATACTGTGTTTCACAGAATAATAAAAAATTTTTCATCTGGAAAAGTTCTCACCAAAGTTATGAACCATAAGCACTGGCTTAGTGGGGTCACACTATAGATGCGCCTTGGCTATTATTATGAAATTTTTTCTTTTTTTCGCATCACTATCAGTGATGCTAATATGGTACAGTTAAAAAACGGCTAACATTTACAGAGCTCTTGAAAATATCGAAACCCGATACTCGTAAATAAGAATCGATGTATCGATACATCGGTTTTTGAAATATCGGTGATATATATCGATATTTATTTTCTCAAATATCGATATTTTTTGCTCATCTCTATTTTTAAGCTATTGTGACTAAATTTCGCACCATTAATCCACCAATACGAATGCAGAGTGCGCACTGAGGAGAATATTGCTGTTATATAGGCAAGTGTCAATAAAGACAGCGATATGTCAACAACGAAACTTTTTCTTTTCGGTAATTGCTGCGCTACATATTAGAGAGCGATTATTAAAAAATAACGTAACATGAATCTCTGAAACATTTTCAGCACCTTTTTTTATCTGATTTGTTTTTCCGGCCTCCTTTTAACAAATGAAAAAATTTTCATGCAACTCATTTTGTGAAAATATGCTAAATGTAAATTAGGTATTACTGTATGCGATATATTGCAATTTTTAATTCCAATTTTTAATTTTCAACATATTTTTGGTTGATTTAAGAAATTTATTCGACAAATTGCCATAATTATATTATAAGTGAAATTTGTTTGCTGGTGGTTAAACGATGATCGCACGACTTTGTATGATAGTGTATCACGGCCTTTAGTAATTGTTTAGCTCTCTTATATGCTACTTCTAACCTAAATTTGGATTCCTTAGCATAGTTGTCTATATTATAGAGTGGAGTAATTCTGTCTACTTCATTAAACTGTTGAAAAAAATTCGGCTGTTTTTTTCTTAAAATTAATACAATAAAAGAAAATATTTGTGTTATAGATTGCTAATATCATTAAAATATTGATAATAATAATTAATGCCAATTATTTCTTTAAAAATGATTCTATGTTGAGATTTTGGCAACTCTATTTTGTAAACAAAACAAGATGAGTAGTAGGGGAATGGGGATTCGGGCGCCGATTAAAATTGTTAAATTGTGGCTGAAATTGTTAAATTGTGGCTGAAATTGTTAAATTGTGGCTGAAATTGTTAAATTGTGGGCTGAAATTGTTAAATTGTGGCTGAAATTTTAAAATTCTTGGAAATTTGATACCTACGTGTGTGTATGTGTGTGTGTGTGTGTTTTCGGAGGCGCTTTGATGTTTTTGTTTACATAAGGAGTTTTTTGTTTACATTAACCCTTGTGTGAACGGGTGATTTTTTTTGGGGTGACTTTAATTGTGTGAACGGGTGATTTTTTTGTGGGGGTGGATTAAGGAGTTTCATAAGATTAAGATTTTATAAGTATATACATATAGATATGCCGACGGGAAAATCATGAAAATGATTTTTCCTAATACCAATAGGGAAATCATGAGATGATTTTTCCTAATTAATTAATTTTTCCTAATACCAATAGGGAAATCATGAGATGATTTTTCCTAATTAATTATTTTTTCTAATGCCTACGGCAATGCATAATAATTTTTCCTAATGCCGAAGGCAATACATGATTAATTTTTCCTAATGCCGACGGCAATGCATGATTATTTTTTTTTTTCAAATGCCGACGGCGAAACATTATTATTTTTTTCAAATGCCGACGGCAATGCATGATTACTATATTTCGTAATGCCGACGGGAAAATGATTTTTCCAAAGGGAAAATTGCCAGTGTTGCCAGACTGTATAAATTTGTTATCGTAATACTATATCAGTAATATCAGAGAAAATATATTTGATGAATACTAGGCGATTGTCACATGAATCGTGGGAATGTGTATGTGTGATTTCCTCACGCTAATAAATTGTTTATAAATAAAATAAATTGTTTATAAATAAAATAAATTGTTTATAAATAAAATAATTAAATAAATTAATTTAATTTATATAATTATTTTATTTATTTATTTATAAAATGTTCTCATGTATGTGAACACCCTAAAATGTTCTCATGTATGTGAACACCCTAAAATGTTCTCATGTATGTGAACCCCCTAATGCTTGTGTGTGGGTGGTCCAGCTTGATTGTCGCTGGTAATTGTATATTGTGTTTATTTGTTTAATAAATATATTTGTATGTATGTATGTATGTATGTATGTATGAATGTATAAATGTATGTATGCATGTATGAATGTATAAATGAATGTATGAATGTATAAATGTGCGATCGTGGGAACTTGTGCGTGGAATATTTTGTGCTTGTGTAGAATACATTTATATTTTGCAACGTAGTCATTTTCTTTGTCTACAATTCTTTTAAAGCAGAGGATTTTCAACTAAGTACAGTCATCAGCAGAGAAACAAAAAGTAAAAATTATGAATGTCGCAAGGCTACTGCTACTAATTTTCGTATAAATACGCCAACTTTTATAACCAACACATCAGTACTTTATTGTATTTACAAGTAGTAGTATCATCAGCAATTGTGTTAAATTCAAATATAAATTCTATAAACTAATTAAAAATGAGTTCTTCTGGATATATGTGTAATAGATGTCATAAGGTATATAAATACCAAAAGTCCTTTTTGGACCATGTTAAAAATCATAGTGTGCAGGATCAAGAGATCGTAAGCCGGGACAGAAATCAAGAGCAACCGCAGACATCTCTTCAAAATCATCAACAGCAGCTAAATACATTTCATCATCAGCAACAACCCTCTTTACAGTACCCCCAATATCAACTACAAATGAATCATCAACAATACGGTATGCCTAACTGTTTCCCTACATCAATGTCATGGAATAATCAGTTTTTGGGATCAGGAGTACCAATGCAATATGAGTATCCAAGTTACAATTATAATCCCGTCACAACAGATAATCAAATGCAGCAGTATTCCAATTTCATGCAATGGCAACCACATACTTATCATCAACAAGAGCAGCAGCAGCAGCAGCAGCAGCAGCAGCAGCAGCAGCAGCAGCAGCAGCACCAGCAGCAACAACAACAAGCTCAACAACAAGGTGTGGATATCCTTGGAGGGACTTTATACAACGATGCTATGGACATAAGTTTACCGGAAAGTGATGGAGAAGTAGATGTAGAAGAAATAGGAGAAGAAACTCTGCCAACTCCAATGAGTACTCCCCATGTCAGGACAGAAGAAAATAATGTGAGATATTATAAAATATCGAAAGCCTTCAAAAATCATATCGCCACATACGCAATTCTAAATAAAAAAGATCAACTTCTCTTGGAAGAATTTATTAAGGAAAACAAAAATATTTTTATGGAGAGACTTCAAATGAATTTAAATAAACATACAATAATTAAATTTCATGTGAGTATTGTGGCGGAGTACATCAAAATTGTTGAAGAAGAATTGGAGTTGTGCATAATATCACATGTAGCCAAAATGAGTTTGCTGACGAAGGCAGATAACATCGAAGAGTTATTCCGTAAACAGGTTGAGGAGATTTCAACCAAAATGTCCGAATTTGAAGAGCGAGATTCTGGTTGGACCTTGTCACGCATAGTCCGAGCAGAAATCAACATCAACAAATCGTCGCTCGTCAAAGGCTCGAATTGGATATCCACTCCTGAAAAACTTGTAAGAAGATTTGCCTGCATCAACATACAAAACAATGATGCATATTGTTTCAAGTGGTGTCTGATTGCTGCAATGGATAGCACCAAATACAACCAAGAACGTTGTAGTTCTTACAACATCCCTGACATTGCTGCAGAGACGATTGTTACGCGAAATGGTGTAGCCTTAAATTTCAAAAATTTAAGCTACCCATTAGCACTTAACAAAATCAAAGAGTTTGAGGCAAACAATCCGGCTATAAGTGTGAACGTATTTGGGTATGATGAGGGAGCAGATCAGATCATTGGTCCTTATTATGTGACCAAGGACGAGAAAGTGAACCACGTCAACTTACTACTTTTAGAGAATGCTGCAGGTCATCACTACATATTGATAAAGAATATATCAAGGTAAGTTAAAAAATTATACAACTTTTTATTTTAAGGATACAAATACTTGTTTATATACTTTATACTATGTACATTTAACTTATAAACTTTTATTTTTTTTTTTATCATTCACAGGCTTTTAAGGAATCAAATAACGCACCACAAAAGTAAATTAATTTTCTGCAACAGCTGTCTCCAGTACACCCACATCGAAAATGGTATGACAAATCATAAGGCGGAGTGCGGTAAAATTGTTACAACTATGCCATCAGGTCCGGATGCAATTCTGAGCTTCAAGGGACATCAAAGAAAAATGGATGTACCCTTCGTGGTATATGCGGACTTCGAATGCATCTTGGAAGAAGTTAGTAATAGTGTAAGTAATAAAACTAGTCTAGTCAAAAAGCACACTCCTTGTGCATTTAGCTATTATATTAAGTGTCTCCATAGCAATAAGTTAGATAAATTAAGGATATATACAGGAAAAGATGCCGCAAAAAAATTTGTATCATATTTAATTAAAGACTGTGAGGATATATACAATAGTCACTTAGTAAATAATAGACAAATGGATACTTTATCCCCTTCTGATATTTATAATTTTTATAGTGCGGTGAATTGTCATATTTGTCAAAAATTTCTAGGTAAAGATCGCGTTAGAGATCATTGTCATATTAGTGGTAAATTTAGAGGTGCAGCCCACAATAACTGTAATTTAAATTACCAAATCCCCAAGTTTATACCAGTTTACTTTCATAATTACTCAAATTATGACTCACATCTTTTTATTAAAGAACTAGGTGAAATTGCAATGCAACTGAAAGTACTCCCTCTCAATAAGGAACTTTATATATCCCTCTCCCAATTTACAGAAATGAGTGATGGCCATAAGCTTGAAATAAGATTTCTTGATACAATACGCTTTATGGCTGAGAGTTTGGAATCATTAGCCTGCAATTTGTCGGATAATGATTTCAGAACTATAAGGTCCTTATTTCAGTCAGAAAAAGAATTTCAGCTTATTAAGAAAAAAGGTATTTTCCCGTATGAGTACCTAAATTCATTCCAAAAATTAGATGAGTGTCAGCTGCCTTCACGCAGTGATTTCTTTAATAAGTTGAACAATAAAGAGTGTTCTTTAGAGGAATACTCACATGCTGAAGAGGTATGGAATACTTTTGCTTGCAAAACTATGAAAGATTACATGGAACTTTACTTAAAAACAGATGTCCTCTTACTGACAGATATTTTCGAGAACTTTAGAAAAGTTTGTAAAGGTATTTATGAGCTCGATCCATGCCAATATTATACAGCACCTGGCCTTTCCTGGGATGCAATGCTCAAATACACAAAAATTGAATTAGAATTATTGACAGACATAGACATGTACAATTTTATGAAAAAAGGTATACGCGGAGGGATCGTACAGTGTAGTCAAAGATATTCGAAAGCGAATAACAAATATTTGGAAGATTTCGATAAAGAGAAGCCCTCAGAATTTCTCGTCTATTTAGACGCTAACAATTTGTATGGTTGGGCGATGTCGGAATATCTTCCTCATGGTGGGTTCAGATGGTTATCGCAAGACGAGCTGAATCTGGACCCAAACAGCATAGCTGACAATGGAACAGACGGTTATGTATATGAGGTCACGTTGGATTATCCCTCTCATTTACACGACTTGCATAATGACCTTCCTTTTTGCGCTGAAAATAAAAAAGTTATGCAAGCGAAGTATAGCAAGTTGATAACCGATTTCTCTACAAAGCAATCATACGTGATACACTTTAGAGTTCTGAAACAGTGCTTAGAATATGGCTTAGTTTTAAAGAAAACTCATCGTATTCTAGCATTCAAACAATCTCCATGGTTAAAAGGCTATATTGACCTAAATACCAGACATAGGGCCACTGCTAAAAATGCTTTTGAAAAAATTTTTTTCAAACTACTTAATAATGCAGTGTATGGTAAAACCATGGAAAATGTGGATAAGAGGAGAGATGTTAAAATTGTTAATAGTTGGGAGAGAACGAATCGGAACCATTTGGGTGCCCAAGATTGGATATCAAAACCAAATTTTCATAGTTTATCTATATTTTCCGAAGATCTGGTAGCAATCGAAATGACTAGAGTCAAAACCTGCTACAATAAACCAATTTACTTAGGATTTTGTGTACTCGAGCTGTCCAAATGGAAAATGTATAATTTCCATTACGGGTACATGCAACCTAAGTTTAAGACAAAACTCTCATTGAACTATATGGACACGGACTCTTTTATATATTCAATAAAAACGGACGACTTTTACGCTGACATCAAAAATGACATACAAGAACAATTTGATACATCGGACTATCCTACAGACAATATTTATAATTTTCCACTAGTAAATAAAAAAGTCATTGGTATGATGAAGGATGAAAATTGCGGTAAAATAATGACAGAATTTGTTGGGCTGCGATCAAAAATGTACTCATTCAGTGTACAAAATCAAAATGACGTTAAAAAATCGAAGGGGGTAAAGAGAGCCATATTAGATAAATATAGTTTAGCTACTTATAAAAATTGTTTATTTAATAAGACTAATGTGTATGATAATATGTTAACATTTAAATCTAAGCTACATCAGATATATACTAGTCAACTAAATAAGGTAGTCTTAAGTTATGGAGACGATAAGAGAAAAATTAGATCAAATAACATTAACACATATGCATGGTATCATTTTCGTATTAAGGAAACTAACCCTGAATACGAACTTGATATGTTGCTAGATGAGATTGCTAGAATGCAAGAAAATTTTTAAAATTAATTAATTTTTAGTTAATTTTTAAATTGTATATAAAATCCTATTCATTAAGAAAAATTGTTGTATATAAAATCATATTTATTTAATAAGAAAAATTATTGTAAATAAAACCCTATTTATTTTTTAAGAAAAATTATTGTACATATCTATATGAATTTTTAAGAAAAAATTTGAAATAAAATATTGAAAAAAGAATGAAATGGTGTTTATTTCTTTATTGGCTTTACTTCGTTGGATCAAACAGTTTTTGTTTTTGCTTATATGTAAATTCTTGTTTTCATATTGATTAAACATGCACAGTCTTGTCTTCACATAAATTAAACATGCACCATCATATTGCCTAAGTAGAGAAGGTGAAGAAAACCTAATCGTTGCGAATAAGCTGAGTGAATTTCTAATTCAAAATTCCCAATATCCTGTCTGGCAATAAATTATATTAATTACGTTTATTAAATTATGATTAAAAAGACATTAAAGAGTTTTGTAAAATATAAATGTTTGTGTTTTTATTTAATATTTTCAGTTATTTCATAAAGAAATTTAAGACATAAATGTCCACAGGTAAATGTATTAAAATTCTGATGTTGATTATAGTTGTATTTTATATTTGTACCAAGATATTTGACTACTTCTGAAGGAGGTTGTAAGTTTCCAAAGCTGTCGAAATATTCTTTTTCATTGATATTTTTATAATATGCTACCCAATGTGTACCAGGTCCTGTTGATACATCTAAATTGATTATTCCACATTCAATTTTCTTCGTTCGTTTTGGTAGAGTATTCAACATGAAAACACCTCTAAAATATGGAATATTTATAGAGAAACGTCTTAGGTCCACATCAGAAAGTGGTCTGTTGGGCAGCATCTCTAAGAGTTTTTTGATTCCTCTTTATGAACTAAACCATATCCCTTTTTATATGGTTTTAAGTAAAGTCCTTTTCCAACTGCTATAGATTCCATCGCTCTATTATGTCTAGTTGCTTCATCAAGTTGATTTTTAGCATTCTTTGTTGCATTTACAGCTTTAGCTATGGCAGCACCTCCAGTTGTTAGACTACCAATTGCACCCAGAGCAGTTAAAATCGGTATTAGAGGTAAAAAACCACCAATTTTTGGGACACGTATCACACGTGGTACTATAATTTGAGACTTTCTTCCTTTTAATGACTTGTTAATAGTTTTTCGTGCAATTTTAATAGCTGTGTTAATATCTAATGGTTTTTCTTTTTTTAGTATTTTTGATGCAGCTCTAACTGATGTTCTAAATAGTGTTTTAACATTTAGTTTGTTCTTTTTTTCATTTTTCTTTTTCTCCACACCCATACCAAATTTTGTTTTGGCTTTCATTGCGTTAGTAACCATATATGCAAATGATTTTTCAGCAAGACTACTATCTTTTGATAAAACTCGATCCCAAGCGGAGTTTTCAAGTATTTTATCAGCTTTATGTCTGGTACTTAAATCCTTATTTTTGGAATAAGCAATATCGTGATTTTTACACGCAGAGTCCAATAAATTAATTCCTTTATCACCTCGATTTAAACGTTTTTGTAGTTTTGTTCCAGGTCCACAGTACTGATATCCAGGTAGATGCAGTTCAACAGGTAGAGAGTTTATTATTTTGTCTACTAGACCTCCTCCAACGACGGTGTTTTTATGACTAAAAGTTTTCTGATATCGTATAACCATATTATCTAACTTTTCCTATATAAGAGGTAATATATATGAAATGCATTTAGTTACAAAAATGCAGTTAGTAAAACAACATAAAAATATTTTAGTTCGTAATATTGATGATTCAGCGAACATCAGTTCAAAAATAAAGCATAGTCCTCTCTTACCAAATTCTATTCGTGCTCTAATAGTGGGACCATCAAATTGTGGAAAGACTAATGTTATGATTGGCTTGCTAGAAAGTCCTAATGGACTCAAGTTTGAAAACATCTATTTATACTCAAAATCTCTCTATCAACCTAAATATGAATACCTAAAGAAACTAATTTCACCAATTAAAGGTATGGGGTATTATACATTCACCGATAATGAATCAGTTATTCCACCTGACGAAGCTAAAACTAATTCAATTATGATATTTGATGATGTTGCATGTGAAAAGCAGAATAATATACGTACATATTTTTGTATGGGGCGACATAGGGATGTTGATTCATTCTACCTGTGTCAAACATATACCAGAATTCCCAAGCATTTAATAAGAGACAATGCAAATGTTATTATAATGTTTAAGCAAGATGAGACAAATATGAAGCATGTTTATAAGGATCATGTTGCCAGCGATATGAGCTATGAAAAGTTTCAAGAAATTTGTCGAGAATGTTGGAAGGATAAATATGGATTTTTGATGATAAGCAAAGATAACGAATTAAACGATGGTCGCTACAGAAAGCAATTTGACTATTTCATAACTATATAAGCAACTACTCATAAAAATTATCTCTAGTTATTAATCTAACTTTAAACTTGATACATCCATTTGCTATAACCTCATCTGATACCTGATAAGCTGATCTGAAAACCAGACCAGGTCCTGATAAGCTGATCTGAAAACCAGACCAGGTCCTGATAAGCTGATCTGAAAACCAGACCAGGTCCTAATAAGCTGATCTGAAAACCAGATCAGGTCCTGATAAGCTGATCTGAAAACCAGATCAGGTCCTGATAAGCTGATCTGAAAACCAGATCAGGTCCTGATAAGCTGATCTGAAAACCAGATCAGGTCCTGATAAGCTGATCTGAAAACCAGACCAGGTCCTAATAAGCTGATCTGAAAACCAGACCAGGTCCTAATAAGCTGATCTGAAAACCAGATCAGGTCCTGATAAGCTGATCTGAAAACCAGACCAGGTCCTAATAAGCTGATCTGAAAACCAGACCAGGTCCTGATAAGCTGATCTGAAAACCAGACCAGGTCCTGATAAGCTGATCTGAAAACCAGACCAGGTCCTGATAAGCTGATACCTGATCTAATAGCTGATACCTCTTATTTGCTAAACATGGATGAGAAAATTTTAAAACAGTTGGTGTTGACAAGAAATGTCTTGAAGAAAAAGCTTCGTAGTATAAAAACTGGTGAAATAGATACACGTGAACAACTAAGAGATACATTTAAACCTATAACAGAACCACTCAAAGAATTCATAAATAGTTCTAATAAAATTAAAAACATTCCCATAAAAGAAGAAAGTAAAATGAAGACAGAAGTTGAAAATAATACAAGTTTTAAACCTGAAAAAACATCAGTCAAGATAGAGACAAGTACACCAAAGAAACTAGCAGAAGGAACAATATTCGATAATACCATCTTGTTTAATGATGCTAATACTGTGAATGATGATGACGATGATGAAGATGATTTTTACTCACAGACTTCCAATACAGAAGATACTTATACTGACTTATCAGTCTTGGAAGGAAGAAATGAATTAGATACAAACTATGGTCCACATAAAGATTTCAATAATGAATGGAAATTTGGTGATAGTAACCTCAAACTTAATGAAGATAAAATACAAGTTGGTGGTCAAATATGGGCTCTAACACCAGGACTATTTTCTCTAATGTTTCATAAAATACCAAAAAATTATGATAAATTTGAACTCGAAATCTATAAAAAGATTTTAATTACTACTAATGCATATAGAAGGGACTATAAACCTGATGGTCAAATTAAGGGTACTAGAGGATATAAATACAAACATATTATTAAGAAATTTATTGACGAGAAAAACCAGAAGAATTTAAACGAATCAACAGCATCTAAGTCAAAAGGTAGTTATTTAGGTGATGGAATGATGGAATTTAACGTCCATAAGCCAAACTATATATACTGGGACGATCCAAATGAGTTAGTAGATCGTCTTCGACTACTGCTTGCATCACAAGGTGCAGGTCATACTAATCACAATAACGAGATTGTATCAATTATTGAAGAACTACGTGAAGCAAATATAATACATTAACTTTAATAAAGTATATAAAGCATGTCTGTTGATAAATTTGGACACTATTTAAACGATACTAGCAGTATAATTTCTTTGAAAAATGCACCTAAACTGCTGGGGTTCTTTATGGATACGAACAACAACATTGATGTCCAAAACAAAAGAATCAAAAATGTTGCAAAAGCTCTTGAGGAAAACGATGTTATCAATAAATTGTTTCTGCAAACTCAAATCGAAAAATTAGAAGAGAAATTATTAACATACTTTAAGGAAGATAATACTATAATTCAAGAAGATATTCAAATGCAAATTGAGGAGCTACAACGCGATATAAAATTAGATATAGAAGAAAATTATAAAATTCAAAAAGACATTCTACAAATTAAAACATCCTTTGAAGAACAAATTGAACAGCTTAATGAGAAAATTTATAGATTGGAAAATTACATGTTTGTATCAATAGCTGAAAGTGCGTCAAGTAGATCACAACACTCTCCAAAAAATCTGTAAAACAACTTAATGTCTTCAAAAAGAAATTTAGTAAACGAACTGCATAAGCAAGCTCGAAAAGTTTTTATGCGTCGTAGAGTTGTAATGAAAGGAATAGATGATCTTTGGCAAGCTGATTTAGTTGAAATGGGGATCTATTCTAGAGAAAACAGAAATTATCGATTTTTGTTAACTGTAATTGACACATTTTCAAAATTTGCATGGGCAGTACCACTAAAAACTAAAACTGCACTCGAAACAACCAAGGCGATGGAAAATATTTTTGAATTAGGACGAGTACCAAAAAACTTACAAACAGATGATGGTAAAGAATTTTTCAACAAACACTTTGGAAAATTAATGGATAAATATAACATTAATCACTACTCAACATATAGCAGTATGAAAGCATCAATAGTAGAACGATTTAACAGAACATTGAAAGGAATGATGTGGAAAGAATTTAGCTTTAATGGTTCATATAAGTGGATTGATATATACAAAGATTTAATTAATGCATACAATAGAAAAGTTCATCGCACCATTAAAATGTCTCCGATTAAAGTCAACTCAACAAATGAGGAAAAGCTACTAAATACAGTATACAGCCATTTGAAGATGTATAAAATGTCGAAATTTAATGTTGGAGATCATGTACGCATAAGCAAATATAAGCATACATTTGAAAAAGGTTATACTCCAAATTGGACTACAGAAATTTTCACAATTACAAGAGTTCAAAATACAAATCCTACAACATTCATATTAGAAGATTATCTTGGTAATCCTATTAAAGGTGGATTCTATACTGAAGAACTTTCGAAAACTAGATATCCAAATACATATCTAGTTGAAAAGGTTCTTAAAACTAAAGGAAAGGAGGCATACGTTAAATGGTTGGGATTTTCTAATCAACACAATTCTTGGATAAGTAAGAACGAAATATTATAGCTGAATACCATCATCAACAACAATAGCAGTAATATTAAGAAACTAATGTTAATTTTAAAATAAGATAATGAAATAAATATGTAAATCATGCTTATAAACCATATGTTGTACTAAACTTTATTTAATTGTAATCAGACAGTTATAATGTCAATAACACTTACTCTGAGCTCTAACTCATCAGAATTATCTGCTAGTTACTTTCCTCCTATTGAATTACATGGTGCATATGAGTGTGCTCTAACTGATTTTCATTCATACAACAGCATTCCAAATGTAGACACCTACAACAATATGTTTCATATAGGGGAACATACAATTGAAATACCAATTGGATCTTACGAATTGAATGATATTGTAGATTTTATACAAGAGCAATACAGAAGACTCTGTCCAGAAAATAAGATTTTTATTGAAGCCAATAACAATACAATGCAAGTTAAAGTTAATAGTTCCAAAGATCCTGTATATTTTAATAAAGGCAACACAATTGGAAAACTTTTAGGATTCAATAGCAAAATCCTAACACCAAACAAATATTATTACTCAGATCTTCCAGTTAATATTTTTAAAGTGAATCTCTTGCGAATTGAAAGTAGTATCGCTATTAACACATATATGAATAACTCCAAATCGCATACACTTCATGAATTTCCGATTAATGTGCCTCCAGGCTATAAAATAGATGAGGTTCCAAGAAATCTCATCTATTTACCTGTGAACACCAGAGAGATAAGTTCACTAACGCTGAGAGTAGTTGATCAACACGGTGATTTAATTAATTTTCGAGGAGAGGAAATTACAATACGAATACATTTGAGGTCAACTAAATAATGCTAATATACAACACAAATACATTGAAAAATAAAGCAGTAACAACAACAACAAGAACATTAAAGCGACCACTTCAACAGAAAGCACTAACAACATCAAATAAAAATTTTCTAAAGTCCTTGAATTTTAAATTGAAGACAAAATGAGTTCAATAATAGATGTTTTAGATAAACCTTTCTCTGATGAGAATATAATCAAAAAGGATTATCATACATATGTACCATACTTACAATCTTACAACAATAATGATGAAATTAGAATTTCAATACAAAATCAAGATTTATACGTGCTACCCAGTGAGAGCTACATTTATGTAGAGGGGTTTGTTGTCGATGATAATGCCCCTAAATCTTCTTCTTCAGAGAAATTTAAATTAAAAAACAACTTTGTAGCATATCTATTTGATGAAATTCGCTATGAGCTCAATGGAATTGAAATTGATCATACAAGATATTTAGGAGCCACGAGCACCATAAAGAACTTGGTTTCTCTATCACCAAACGAAAGCAATGTGATGCAAAATGCTGGATGGAACAAAATTGACGATGTCACTCTTGCAAATGGATTTTTCAATTTCTATGTACCTCTAAAAATGCTTCTAGGATTCGCTGAAGACTACAACAAAGTTATATTAAATGGAAAACATGAACTGATACTCTTGCGCAATAAGAACGACGAAGATCTTGTACGCTCGAGTGTTTCTACTGAAAAAGCTAAACTTACAATTTCACTCATCTCATGGAGAATACCTCATGTTCAATTATCTGACCTTAGCAAATTGAATATGATTAAAATTATTAACAATGGTGCTTCTATACCCATGGCATTTCGCAGTTGGGATTGTCATATTAATCCACAATTAAACACAGGAACTAGCCATATTTGGAATGTTAAACTGGCTGCAAATAGAGAACGCCCCCGTTTTGTGTTGATTGCTTTTCAACAAGAAAATAAATTTGTTCATTGTGATTTGACTAATTTAAAAGTACATTTAAATTCAGTCTCATACCCGTATGATGATCTTAACATAAAGTTCAAAAATGAACGTTATGCAATTCTATATGATATGTATCTAAGATTCCAACAAAGCTACTATATGAAAGAATCTCAACCGCTTCTAACTGCATCAGAGTTTAAGACAAAAGCTCCTATTATTGTAGTAGATGTCAGTCATCAGAATGAATCACTCAATAATGGACCGATTGATATAAAAATAGAATTTGAAACAGCAACTAATATTGCACCAAAGACATCAGCTTACTGCATTCTTATTCATGATCGTATAATAGAATATATACCCATCAAAGGACAAGTTCGAAAAGTGTTATAAATTGAATAACATGGAAAATAACATAATTTTTATAGACGTACAAGGTTTCAAAACTAATTCAAACGATTTCATCGCAAAAGAAGTAGCGATTGTTTTCAACAATTATGAATATAACAACTTCATTATAAAACCACCATTTGATTTTAAATGCTTATCAATTAAAAAGCAAAGAGAAGCAAAGTGGCTAACAAAAAACTATCATCACCTAAGCTGGACTGCTGGATCAGTTTCATTTCATAGCGTTTGCAATTTTTTAAAAGCCAACTTAAGATGTTCTAAAATTTACGTAAAAGGTGAAGAAAAAAGACTTTGGTTGGAAAAAATGTTACACCGAAAAATTTCTAACGTTGAGGATATAGGCTGCATCAACTTTAAACAAATGGAAATCAAGTATCCAGAATATTTTTATTGTAATTATCATAATTTTGGTGTTTGCGCATTAAGAAATGCTATTTTACTCTCCAAAGAAATATCTTGTTTTAAATGAACTTTTTCACTTTTTAAAATATTTATACTTAAGAATATATTACTGTATGTATTATTATAAAATTTTATAAAATTTTAAACAATAAATGTTTACAAAATAAAAGAATGTACAAGTGTTTTCTTATTTCAAATACAAACTACATAAAGGGAATAGAAGGAGGTGGGGAGGAGGAGAAGTTAACTTTTTTGCTTACTTGCAAATGTTTGCTTTTTGTTTCTCTGCTGATGACTGTACTTAGTTGAAAATCCTCTGCTTTAAAAGAATTGTAGACAAAGAAAATGACTGCGTTGCAAAATATAAATGTATTCTACACAAGCACAAAATATTCCACGCACAAGTTCCCACGATCGCACATTTATACATTCATACATTCATTTATACATTCATACATGCATACATACATTTATACATTCATACATACATACATACATACATACATACAAATATATTTATTAAACAAATAAACACAATATACAATTACCAGCGACAATCAAGCTGGACCACCCACACACAAGCATTAGGGGGTTCACATACATGAGAACATTTTAGGGTGTTCACATACATGAGAACATTTTAGGGTGTTCACATACATGAGAACATTTTATAAATAAATAAATAAAATAATTATATAAATTAAATTAATTTATTTAATTATTTTATTTATAAACAATTTATTTTATTTATAAACAATTTATTTTATTTATAAACAATTTATTAGCGTGAGGAAATCACACATACACATTCCCACGATTCATGTGACAATCGCCTAGTATTCATCAAATATATTTTCTCTGATATTACTGATATAGTATTACGATAACAAATTTATACAGTCTGGCAACACTGGCAATTTTCCCTTTGGAAAAATCATTTTCCCGTCGGCATTACGAAATATAGTAATCATGCATTGCCGTCGGCATTTGAAAAAAATAATAATGTTTCGCCGTCGGCATTTGAAAAAAAAAAATAATCATGCATTGCCGTCGGCATTAGGAAAAATTAATCATGTATTGCCTTCGGCATTAGGAAAAATTATTATGCATTGCCGTAGGCATTAGAAAAAATAATTAATTAGGAAAAATCATCTCATGATTTCCCTATTGGTATTAGGAAAAATTAATTAATTAGGAAAAATCATCTCATGATTTCCCTATTGGTATTAGGAAAAATCATTTTCATGATTTTCCCGTCGGCATATCTATATGTATATACTTATAAAATCTTAATCTTATGAAACTCCTTAATCCACCCCCACAAAAAAATCACCCGTTCACACAATTAAAGTCACCCCAAAAAAAATCACCCGTTCACACAAGGGTTAATGTAAACAAAAAACTCCTTATGTAAACAAAAACATCAAAGCGCCTCCGAAAACACACACACACACACATACACACACGTAGGTATCAAATTTCCAAGAATTTTAAAATTTCAGCCACAATTTAACAATTTCAGCCCACAATTTAACAATTTCAGCCACAATTTAACAATTTCAGCCACAATTTAACAATTTCAGCCACAATTTAACAATTTTAATCGGCGCCCGAATCCCCATTCCCCTACTACTAAGATGAAATGAAAAGAACCCTACAAGAATTGTATCAGTCAATTGACCGATCAATTGACTGAAAGTCATGCACGATGTATTCATCATTGCGTAGAACAAAGTTTTTATCACATTATTAAAGGCAAAATGAAAAATGGGATGGAAACTTTATTGTACGTGTGATGTTGCATCTCACTCTTACGACTATATAGTCGCACTGCTCGCTCCACTATTTTTTTTTACTAATCAACGACGGCATAAATATTACTCACGTCTGACTACCCACTACTAATAAATAAACCCTTCACAATTGATTACTCACCCTAGATGTATAAACCAGTCATAGGTGAATATCAAATAAAGGTAGTTTTTGTATCATTTCAAATTTCTTATAGTTATATTTAATTTAAAAATGGATAGATTTATAATAACAAATTAACAATTATGGTTATAAATGGAAGAAAACATTAAAAATAAAAATAAATTATTCAACAAAAAGAAACATAATGGAACATGAAAATGAGCAATAAAAACATAATAAAATTACAAGAAAAACAGTTAATTGAAAACAAATAAACAAAAAGGAACTTAAAAATAAACAAGATAAAACAAATAAGAAAAAGTTATTTTTTTCCTTTTTGAGGTACTTTTTTTGGTTGTTGCGGTGGTGGCTTCGTTCTACTGACTTCTTTATACTTTTCTCATTTTATATTTTTTCACTTTGAACTCATATGTCCTTTTTTCCTTGGAAATTAGGTTTTGATAGTTTCTTTTATTCATTTTGTTTTTTTATATACTTATCTTTTATATTTCTTTTTATTATAATTTTAATTCTGTTTATTTTAATATATATTTTTATATCTATGCGTATTTTTCACAAATTTTAAATTTTATTTCAAAAATTTTATTTTGTAACATATAAATTATTTTTGACTTGTAAATATTGTTTGTTACCCTCTAACATATATGCTAGAGTAGAGCAACTATAATTAATAAAAAAAACCCATCAAAACTTCGGATCAAATGACTACTCAATTGAGTGTCAATATTGATTTCAATGTAAAATTGTTGCAAGTGTGTTAGTGAAGAAATTTTGTTTGTGTTAGTTTCAGTCATTCATTTCTTGTAGGGTTATAGTTGGGATTAAAAACATTAACGAAATAAAAATGGATGTAAAATTGTGTTCGTTTTTTTTCTTTTTCATTTGCTTTTATTAATTGTTGAAGCTTTAAAATCAAACAAAGTTTTTGAAGTTTACTCCTTGGCGACATTTTTAAAATGAATTTTCACTCTCATGTGTAAACAGAAATGCAAATTGCAAGAGATTCGAGTATTTCGAAAAAATTTTCGTTGATAATACGTATACAGCACTTGGATTAATTCACGAAAAAAGATTGTGGCAGATGGTATTCCAATAAATTTGCTATAAACACAATATTATAAAGATTTATTTTTACAGAAATGCTGTAAGTCTTTTTGGGAAACGGATTGCCAAATCTTTAGTGGTGAAACTTTCAAAAATAATTTTAGGATGAATCGCAAAACTTTTAATATACTTTGTGGAAAGCTAAGATGTTTTCAGAAACAGGAAACAATGCTTAGAATGCCTATACCTCTAGAAAAAAGGATAGCTATTGCGCTATATTCATTAGGATCCTCAGCGGAATATAGAAGCATAGCAAATTTATTCGGTGTGGGAAAATCCACAGTGTATGTCCTTTTGTTAGAGTTTTGTAAAATCTTTTGTAAGATATTTGCTCACGAGTATATTAACTTCTTTCCCCTAAATGAAGATAAAATTAAATTAATTTAAAAAAATGGGGTTTCCTCGAGGTTTCGTCAATGCTTAGGTGCAATTGGTAAGTACAAACCAAAATTCAACAATAAAGCGAATTTTTTTATTCATTCGCCTTAAATATCAATAACCAATATTTACTAAAAGCACTTTAAATTGTAGGTGGATGTTGTATTGAAATACAACCTAATACTTCCGATGCTGGTTATTATTTCAATTATAACGGATGGTATTCAATAGTACTGTTTGCTATGGTTGACTACAGTTTTTTAAAAGATATGTATGGTTCGTGTTGTCTTTTTATTTTCAAAACTAATTTGCAGATACCGTTTCCAATACATCAATGTTGGAAGCCCCGTGCGTTGTAACGACTAACAAATTTTTGAAAAGTAAAAAAATATTTAGACAAATGTTCCTTGTTAGAAGAAATGTCGAAAAATCTGAGTGGTGTTAGAGTTCCTGTCTTAATATTAGGAGATTCAGTTTTCCGATTATCGAAAACTGTAATGAAACAATTTCCATTTAACATCGACAGTGATCCAGATGAAAAATATTTCAATTACTCATTGTCAAGATGTAGAAGAGTTGTTGAAAATGCCTTTGGCCATTTAAAAGCCCGTTTTCGGCGAGTAGGAAAAAGGCATAGATAACAAAATTGAAAACGTAAATTTAATAATAAAAACGTGCTGTATACTGCAGAACTCTTTGAATGAAACAAATGATTCCATAAACTGCGTATGGTTACAAGAAAATTAAAATTTTGGAATCAATCGTTCTCAACCGCAACAAACAACATACTTGAGTGGAGAAGGAAACGGAAAAGAAATAAGAAAAGCAACTGCAATATATTTAGGTAAGTTATTTATTAAGATTTTTAATTAGATTTCAAACATAAAAAAACAATTCATTTGGTATTTAATAAAAGAAAGCAACAAAAACAAATAATTTGCATATAACCAAGTTACAATACGTCCCATAAAATGTATTCTAAATTGGAGTGTAAGGAATTAAAGAAACTCAAAATTAATAGAATTTTTTAAATTTTCAGCATACCTAAAACTTGTAAAGAAAAATTATTTTCCCTGTTTTTCATTAAATTCTTGTATAAATATATTCAAATTTGATTTAGTTAATTTTATGGGATGAAGTAAATGCAACCAGGAAATTTAATTTATAACAAGTGTACTATTTTTTCACATTTTTTAGTTCATGATGAGAAAATTAATATGAATAATTCGCTTGCAGGGGACTGTTTCTCAAAAACTTACGACTGTTGTAATACAACTAAAATAGTTGTGAAAATAAATATACATACATACATGTATATTATTTGCATATAATAAATTTTCACAACTTTTTTCCTTGCATTGCTACACTTGCAGGTTTTGAGAAACAGCGATCTGGTTATATTTTTAATCTTTAGTTAAAAAATTTAAAAATGCGTTTTTATATTCCTCAGCACTACCAACAAATAATTAGATAAGTTTGGTTTTTTTTACTTCCAGATCGTAAGTTTTTTCTTCCATTTGTTTCATTTCCTCATTTTGCTGAGTAATAGTCTCCCCTATTTTGTCTGTTCGAGCCAACAACTCCTGTTGATAATAAATTTTTTTTCTTTTCTTTTCAGGAAAACAGGGCGAAGTAAGTGGTGTTGATGTATCAGTAGAAGTGGAGGAAGAGCTCGGGATTTTCTTAGATTGAGAAGTTTGAACAACTTCCATATCAAAAAATGTGTTTTGTAAATTATCACTTCCGGATTCTTCAAGCAAATATTCGACATCACTGACAAGAGATTCTATAAAAGAGAAATTTATTTTTAATAGTGTCACAAATATCCATTTGTAATAACTTCAATTAAAAAAGTTTATACCCAATATACACTAAAAAAATTTGGATTCAAGCATTTCAAATTTAACTTTAAACAAAGTACAATTCAGGCTTTTTTAATAAAATTTTCAAGGTTGAAAATATTTTGAAAAAAAACATACTACATATGTATGTACATATACATACATATGTTCAAACTTTGTCAAATACATAATTTATTTATTAATAAAACTAAATAAAATAAAATATGAAAAATCTCAAAAATAAATAAATAAACGTCTGTTTTTAAAAAGAAACGGTGAGTAAAATCGTGAAAACAATAGCGAAGGCAGATGTGCAGAAAGTTATTATTAGAAAACAAATTATTTAGATTTTTTCCTTTCTATTTTGAAAGCATAGTTTTTAAGCTTGAAATATGCTTGAATTTAATTGTAATACAAGGCTTATGTGTAGTTTCCACAATGCAAGCAAGCGACTTGTCTAGAAAATTTGTATAGGAATCACTCAAAAATTTGAGTGCTTTTCATATATTTTTTCTAGACAAGTCGCTAGCTTGCATTGTGGAAATTACACGTTAATTGAAGTATAATTCAAAGCTGCAATTGAAGTGTGGTATATACAACTGAATTGTTCAAATTGAATTAAAAAGTTCCCTTTTCACAGAAGAATGCTATTGAAATAAAGTGTAAATCAAGGACAATTCAGCCCATGACAATTGAATGTGAGACTTGAATAACAATTGTTTTACACTTTATTTTAAGCAAAATTGCTTATTGGGTATTAATAAAATAAAAAACAGCACCTGGGGCCAGTTTTTCAAAACTACAAGTTACAAATCTACAAATAAAATACACACAAAATAACAACACTTACAAATTTATTTAATCTTTTTCTTTTCTAAACATGCAAGATGTAATTAGCCTAGAAAAGTTAATACTAATGCATATATGTATATATGTTTGTACGTACCTGTATCTCGTTGTAAGGTTGTGTATCTTGGACTTAACCTCTGTTGTAGAAACAATACAGCCTTTTGTTTTGAGCTCATTTTGCATTACTTCATACACATGGCTGTTTTTTCTGGCTCCACGTAGTTCATGAATACGTTCTCTCCAAATTTCTATCAAAAGTTCCTCCTCCTGCTCTGTCCATGGCTTCTTCCGCTTTCGTTTGTTGACTTCCATTGTTCTTCAATATGCATAAGTATAGGTTATTGTTAAGTATTTACTCATTAACAAAGTTACCAGCTTAAAAAATTTTTATATATTTTAATTAATTATTTTCAAGAAATGTATAAATAAATCAAAAAGTATGACTTTATATATTGCAAACAACTTTAGTACTTAGCAGCAAATAATTTTTTGACGTACCGCCATTTAATATAAATGTCAAAAAATACAAAGCGGTCTATCAAAAACGCACTGAACATACTCCTTATATACATGCACCCCTTCCATTAGCGTATTTAACGAAGTGTTTAAATCTTAAACACTTGCAAAAAACTTTGCAAAATCGTCGTGTTGAAGCTCTTAAGCACGAATGAGGCGTTAAACACGTTTAAAAACATAAGTGTGAACATAGTATTATGCACAGACTTCCAAAAGCTATTTGAGAATTCACAAAAAATAATAATATTTTTGAAAATCACAAAAGCCTACTACGCTTATTTTGCTCATTTTGCCTGTATGATGAAAGACCTGCCGCTTCCTTCCTTTTGCTGCGCTCAGACATTTCTGAATATGGCAGTCGTAGCCGACCAAGCCCCTGAACAGCTTGAGACTTCTTTTTGCACTTTATTTGTTTTGAATATTACTTCAGCCGCAAGCCACTTGCCATTTCGGGACTTAAAATATTTTAAGCAATTTTGGCTTTCGCTCCACTTCTGTCCAAGATTAACATAAAAAGTCTTATTGTTTCTTCTAAATAGTTAGCATAATCTTTAGAAGGGGTTTCTCCGTTTATTTTAATAATGTGAGTCAAAAGAGCTTTCTTTATCTCCTCTTTGGAATCATTTTGCAGCCATATTTGAAGAAGATCGGAGTTTTTTATGCAAAGGTTAGCTAACAAAAATTTATTTGTTTTAAAGAATTGGGAAAAGTTGTATAAAATATTTAAAGAATAATATTCTATAGATTTTTTAAGTCATAATTACTTCGGAAAAAATTATTTAGAAATTTTGTTTTATATTCCCTTAGCAAATGCAAGTCTTTCAAAATCCAGTTATTATTTTTTTAACACATAATGAACACTTACCTTCAACTTGATTATCCATAAAAATTCTAGATAAATTACTTTTTTTTAATTGCTAAAATACTGTCTAACCAAACCAACCAAAATGCACTGCTTGCACTAAATTCTTCAATAATATTTAAAAGTTTTATGTTTGTCCTTATACAAAAACAAACAAAATTTTTTTGTTGAAGTCTTTATAATTTAAAAAGTATCCATAAAAATGGATTTTTGACCAATGTGTATCGTCATAATTATATTATAAGTGAAATTTATTGTGACTATTCAAATGTGTGGTAGAAGTCCCTGACGATCTGTTAAATCAACAATGAAATGAATATGACATCGCTTAACCATTAGCAAATAAATTTCACTTATAATATAATTATGACAATATATCGCATAATAAATTTCTTGAATGTTTAATTAAAATTTTATTTTTAATTTTGCCTATTAATACTTTTATTGTTCTCCGATGGGTTTCTAATTGTACAAAGGTGGAGAAAAATAAAATAGATTCATATCGAATAAAAATTATTTGCTGGGTTTTCTATAAGTTTGTAACAGCCTGTTTGTGTAAGACGTTGACGATGGAAATCGTGAAAATTCTGTAATAGATTAAAGGAAAGTTGTACGAGTTTCCTCTGTTTTAGTACAAAATCGCCAAGAATTTAGCAAATTGTAATACGATGAATCAAAACAATTCACATATTCCATTTGCACTGAAAACTTGAGTATATAACGCAGAAATCTACATCAACTGACACGACACACAGTGGACCAAACACAAAGAACCCTGACGATGGAGGTGTAGTAACCTTCGAAAGCAGCCGGTTGTTCCGTTCTACTCGAGTTTGTCAGAATATTTACAATTACCTTTGGTGTTATTTGTTCATTAATAATTATCACATGTAATTTGGCTTACAGAGCGATACAAACCTTAGCCTAATAAAATCATAAATATGGAAACAAACAAAGTTCGAAGAATAATAATTAAAACTAATTAAAAATATTATTTGCTTGTATCATGCGTAAATTAAGTTTTATCATTGCATATTGACTAAAGAATTGATAATGTGAAGAAATATTATAAGGGCTTCCATTGTTCAATGTTTTTGGGAAATTTATAAAATCTTTACGACATCAACTGTTACAAAGAAAATTATTTAGTCCTTTTAATAAATCGTCACAAACATTTATTGGACACCGTTACTTTCCCTATCATAACCGAACAATTCTCATTACTTAACAATGTAAATAGTACAATACTTTTTATTGGAATAAGAAAAGTTTCCACATGAATGCGAACCATAACCGGCAAAAAAGCTTAAGCCAAATAATTCTCCAGATTCGTTTTTTGAGTTAAATCAATTAGTTAGAATGGACATAAAGTGCCAGAAAACGAGCGAGAGTGCCACAGTTCCAGCTAACATCCAATAGTGCACAAAATGGCACAATTGTGCGACATTTTCCATCACTGGTGTGAAGCATAACAAAAAAGTGTCAAAAAACGTTATTGCTTAAAAAGAATCTAATCACCAAGCAGAAATTTAGTTGTGATATTATTACATATACTTTTTATATAATTCCGGTAACTAGGCATTTATGTATCTCGTGTTAATATGTCGAGATAATTCTGTCATTATTTAAAAATAAAACAAAAACGAAAAATTAATAAGTATAGAGTTTCACTTTAATATCAACAACGGTAACTCTGTTCTCACTTGATATTAAGGTCCAAATTCTCAGTCATTAGTTAACTAATAGCAATAGTATAACCAATCATATTTGATTCACAGCTCTGTTTACTATTAGTTAAACGGTCAAATGTCATTGGTTAACATATAGTTAGACAATAGCTGATTCCTTGAAACTTTATTAGTTTTGTTGTTGAAAAATTGTATACACATTTCACACATACGATGGCAAGCACTTTCTTTGTATTTAGCTATAATACATTCTTTTGTTTATTTTCTATTATATTTTGGTTTTTCAGAACCAATTTCAGCACTAATTCATATCTTGCATTGTTACGTTAGACGAGGGAGCACTGTTTTATAAATTTTTAAGAAATAATATAACCACGGATCGCAAATAACGATTATTTTCCAAATTTAAACTAAAAAATCACTCGAATAGAGAAGTGCTACGAGCACAAGGAATATACTAAGATACTCCATGTTACATGGACTACCTATAGATGCAATGATTTTTATTTTTTGATTTTTATTAAAAAACGCAACATTACCGATTTTTTTTTTATTTTTATTTAATCCTCAGAAAATAATAGTTATTTCTTGATTTTTATTTATTCCTCAGGAAATGCGAGTTATTTCTTGATTTTTATTTATTCCTCACAAAATAAAAGTTATTTTGTGACTTTCATTTATTGCTCAGAAAATAACAGTTATTTTCTTACTTTTATTTATTAATTATATATAGACATCGCTTATTATAGCATGTTCACACGGATACCAATAATCGAGGTTTGCTCTCTCACTCGAGGTTCGCGATCGAATCTTGATTGAATCAACATGGTTCGCCATACAAATTGTTTAGAGCGGACCATCTTTTTATTATATATATTTTTCATTAACAAGAATTGAAATTACTGAACTTAAGCCCACCTAAGAAATTATTTCTGATTAAAATTCACTATAGCTCAACTAAAAATTTAAAAATTTCTCACTTAAATCATCATTGGCACGTGACAAATATATGTTCACTTGGCAATCACAGTTTTATATACTGGAAAGTAGCATGAACTGTAGAAAGCAAAAAGAATGTAACATAATATCCACTACAATAATAATTAAATGTATGTATGTACCGACGGTACATTGAATAAGTAAAAATAATTAATGTGATGATCGTAAAAGATAAGCAAGAATAGTTAAACATACTTAGGTATAGTGATATAACTTCGTGCTAACTTGAATAAATACACAATATAATCATTTCTCATATTCAATTTCATTGAAAATTTGCGTTAAATAGCTGATGTTAATAACAAACTCTACCCCAGTAGATAGACATAGGTGCTGATGAAGTGCGTGGCTGCACAGAAAAATATTGATATTTCCCCCAGGTAATAAAGCCTAATTTAATTTTTCTTCTTTTCTTTAGAAACTCATATTAATTAACAAAAATATTTCATTCAAAAATAATTGAAATTACTGAACTTAAGCCCGACTAAGAAATCATTTCTGATTAAAATTCAACTAAAAATTTGAAATTGTCATTCTATATTTATTATTAAAAAAAACTGTTCAATTTATATAAAAGAAAAAAACCAAGAAATAAAATATCTTTTCATTTTTAATAGTATTGAATTGTATATAATTTTGTGAAACAACATAAGTACACATGTATAAGTATATACATATGTATGTATCTATGTTCACATAAGTACATACATATAAAATCGATCGGTATTAAATAAAATTTCTTCAAAAAATATAAATATATTATCTGTTTTTAGGCTTTATTGAATATCTGAATATCATAAAAAATTTGGAAGAAATATAAGATTATTCTATATATATTCTTTTTCTTTTTTTACCTGGTCAGCAAACTAGCGAAATAAAATGAGTAAAAAGTCGATATTGCTATATTAAAGGAAGACAAAGTTCACAAAGATTAAAATGTAGCCATATTGAACAAAAAATAAAAAGGGTCTAAAAGGGCTAAAACATAATTGTAAAAAGTGCTCGATTTGTGCGTTTTGTAGTTTGGATTAAACCTGGACGGAAAAGGGCTAAGATGGCATTACTGCATCAAAAAGATTTGTCAAAACGAACCACGAATATGTCCTGTGAACGGCATGATTCGCAATCGTGGTTCAGAGAGCGAATCACCAGCAAAGAAATTTCACTTTCATATTTCAATATTATCCCATACCTTCCTATGCAACAAATGTTGACACGATGGTTCAGACGACAACTTATTCTTCATGTAAGTTTTTGTTAATTTTAATTTGCTGGAAAATTTTTCTACTGAACAGTTCGAATATAAAAGAAAAATATAATCTCCAACACAAGTATAGCCAAACAAAAACATAAAAAGATTGTAAGAATTTTTATTAGAAAATTTACGGAGTAATATTCTTTTCAAATGAAATGAAGATCTTTAATTAAATAATTTACTTGTGTATAATTTTGGGGCGAAATCACAAAAAAAATTTTATGGTCCCAATATAGTTCAAGAAAAAACTTTTTGCCGCATTTTTGGATAATTACACAGAAACCGGCAACGCTGGTATGTATGTATGCATACGTACTACCCATAGTATTACATACAAACATACATATACATACATATGTACACATACTATTTTGAAAAGTTGTGTATGTTTTCAAGTGATGACCAGGGCTGCCAGAAGCTTTGCGAAGAAAATCATCATTTGTCGGAAAGAAAATCATATTTTGAAGAAAAAAATCATCACAAGTCCAATTTTCTCATGGTATAATGCTCAAAACAATAATGCATTTTTGTGCATGTAAGACAGAGGGTGCACAAGTAAGTATATATACATATACGAGGTGTGATCAAAAAATAACCGTTATTTTCAAATTTCGTGAGTTACGTATGTTCGATTTTCGCATTTTTTTTTCTGTTATGTTGGTACACAATTCTGTTATATATGTTGGCAATATCAGCCATTTTGGATAGTCAGTTTGTTTTTGACAGATAAAAAGATTAGTCGTGTTTTGGTGTGCTCTTCGATTTTTTACTATTCGAAAAAATGGATCAAAGAAACTACTAAGTTTTGTGTAAAAAATGAAATTAAATGCGCAAGGACATTTGAAATGTTGACTGTGGCGTTTGGCGAGTCTACTATGAGCAGAACACAAGTTCAATTGTGGTATAACCGGTTTAAGGAAGGCCGAGAAGATGTCAATGATGATGCTCGTCCTGGTCGTCAATTTCGGTCAAATGTGAAGGTTTTGCTCACTGTTTTCTTCGACTGCAACGGCGTGGTGCATCATGAATTCTTGCTAGAAGGTCGTACGGTCAATAAGGAATACTACCTTGAATCTATGCGCCGTTTGCGCGAAGCAATTCTTCAGAAACGCACAGAATTGTGGAAAAAACAATCATGGATTTTGCACCATGATAACGCACCAGCTCACACATCGATGGTTGTGCGTGAGTTTTTGGCCAAAAACAAAACCGTTATCATACCTCAACCACCGTATTCCCAAAACTGAAGACACCGATGAAAGGAAAGCGTTTTGCTACGATTGGAGATATCAAAAAGCGCATTTCAGAAGTGTTTCGAGGATTGGAAAAAACGCTGGCATAAGTGTGTTATATCTGCGGGGGATTACTTTGAAGGGGACAAGATAGTTATTGATGAATAAAGAAATAATTTTTGAAAAAATTTAAAATAACGGTTATTTTTTGATCAGACCTCGTATATGTGCCCCTAATTATGAAAGTGGTCTAAGGCATATATTTCTTTGGTCGAGTTATTTATTAGATTACATTTGAATAAATCAAACAATATTTTTATATTATGCAACATTTTAATTAAGAGCTATAGTAGCTTCGATTGATATAAATTTATTTAATATTTATGAAATATTTATTGAAGTTTATTTAAGATCTATTTAAAATTTCGAAGCAAAAATGCAAAACCGTTGTCTTTATGTCATAATTCTTTAAAAGCGTCTTCACTGTAAGCTACTTTTGATCTCTTTTATCGTTCATTGTTCTCATAGTATCTTTTAATATTCTACTATCAACACTCTCAAATTTAAAAACTGTGTTCAGATTTTCCTCTGTAATCTTAATATATATAAAAATCAAATACACGTTTATTTGTTAGGGGTGAACTCTTCAATGTTCCAAAAGATTTTCGCCTTCCACCCCACAAAATATTTGTAAAAGACCAGCGCGTGTTTTTATATATATTCTTCCCCGGTAAATGCTACTCCCCTTTCAGAAATAGTGATTTTAATAATATAAGTTAATCTATAATATAAAAATGAATCGCTGAATGTGTTGCTAAGCGCAAATCTTGAGAACAGCTGGACCGATTTCGCCAATTTTTTTTTTATAATATTTCTTGAAGTACGAGGAGGGTTCTTACGGAGAAAAAATTTTAAAACTAGGACCAGGACCGCGATAGGGGGGAAATTTCTGCCCCTCTGAAACGTCCAAACCGAGTTTAATGAAATTTAGAACATAGATAGATCTGCGTCCAAAAAGTCACATAGGCCATGTACATTTTAAAAATTAGGACCAGGTGGGCGATAGGGGGAAATTTCTGTCCCTTCAAAAAGTTCAAACCGATTTTAATGAAGTTTAGAACATAGATAGATTTCCATCTAAAAATTCGCATGGTCTATGTACATTTTTCGAACAAGGACCAGTACCGCGAGGGGGGCGGGATTGCAGTCCCTCCGAAACATTCGAACCGATTTTAATGGAATTTAGAACATAGATAGATCTGCGTCTAAAAAGTTACATATGCTATGTACATTTTTAAAACTAGGATCAAGAGGGCGATAGAGGGAAAATTCTCCCCCTCCGAAACGTTAAAAATCAATCAAATTACTGAAAATTAATTAAATATTTGTGTAATGTCTTTCCTTCAAATTTATTTTAGTTGGTGGCGTAGCAATGCGCGCAGGGTACATCTAGTATTTTTATATTTAATATAGGGAATGCTATTTACTATTTGTTCCACACTTGTAATAAAAAGTGAGTTTAATTCTTTAGCTATTTCTTGTTCGTTTGATACGACTTTTATAATATTTTTTTCTTGAAACAATATGTACATACTCGTATATATGTATGTATCTACATACATTTCTAATCGTAAAAGCCGTTTACAGTGCTTTGATTAAAACAAGTAAGTTGGTTGCACTCCAACAATTAACAATTAAAATGGAACAGCTGGCAATTTGATAAAAAAAACTTTCCAATTGCAACAAAAAAATCATATAAGTTTATACAAAATGGTGATAAGTAATATATTTTTTAGTTCCCTGTGCCTTTTATTGCTATATTGTTTCAAAGGAAGCGTTTAAACAGCACCTCAGGGTAAAACAAGTAGATCGTCGAATTCTACCATTGCAAATTTTTTTTGTCAGTTGCTAGCAAATATTTTTTTAACGTAAATATCTGTTCAAGTGTGAACTCCTGAAAAACATTTATTTCCAAATAATTATTTATTATTTTTTGCTTTCTGTTTCAACAAATATATTTGCATAGTGCGAACACAAAACAAAATATGTAAGAAATATAGGCAATTATGAGCAAATATATTTGTAGGAAATGTTTGCCAAATGTGACCGTACCTTAATAGACAGTGTCAAAAAATCCAACATCATTGAAATCTTTTGTTAAACTTAATAGTGGGTACACACTTTGCGACATGTTTACGCAACATGTTTATATTACAAGTTGCATATTTTGACACAGACACTGCATCCGTCTATGCAACCTATAAACATCAAAGCATTTTGATATTTTCTAAACTTCGAATGCAACTTCGACCGCAATCATAAACAAGACCACACACTATGCGACCGACAATGCAAACTGCATTGGTGCATAAACACGTTGCTAGGTCTGTACCTAGCATAATAAGTACGTCTCTGAATCAAAAGGATTTTCATTGGCGGTTACGTTTTTTTTGAGCAAATGCTTGTTTTGTATGACCGTACCTTTAACTAAATTAAAACAAATACTTATTTGAGACATATAATATCACGCTGGAAAGATATAAGTGTAAAAATTGGCAGACATTTGAACATTTTCGTAAGGATCCTTAATATATTTTTGTGCACCTGCATATGTGCATAAATTGAATCCTTTGTTATTGTTGCTGAATGTGCAGATATACTCATACATATGTTTATTTGGATCCTAATTTAAAAAACTATTTTCTTTATTTTTCTTTGCAGCAGAAATGGCTTCCTCAAACTATACCTACACAAGAAGTAGCATCAAAAGAAGAAGAAAAATATGTTATCATGGACGTCATAAGCAATCACAAGAACATAGACACCAGCAACAATGCACAGGCCAGCAACACACTTCTTTGACCGCCAGTCACCCAGTAAAAATAGCTTTAAGCAACCTACCGCCAACATTAACCTCGTACTCCTTACACAGCATCAGTAACAACAGTTCTTCAACATTATTATCATTGCTATCGTCATCATACACATTCTGCTCACACAATTCATACGCACGCAGAAAATTTACAACAAGCTCATCAAAACTTTGCGCAAAAACAGAAGCATTAATGATGACACGACAACATCTTTCCACTGCCTTGTTAAGCTGGACAACGGCATATCGAATATTAACAATCAGCCTGCTAATTCGCATTCTCAGCCCGTCATTAGTCTTAAGCGTGGATCCCAAAATTGATCCATCGACGCGTATGCGTCTTGTTTTAGTGCCAGCCGATGCCCAAGTTGGTTCCGTCATATACAGGTTGCGCGCCACAGATGAAGAGTTTGATTATCCATTGATGTTCGAATTCTTAGGCGATGCTTCATCGTCGACGGTCAAGATTGAGTCGCTTCCATGCACAAAGTACAATTCGGTGTGCCAAGCAAACGTCATATTATCGCGCCGCTTGGAACCCGGACGCTATTATGACTTCCAGGTATCGGTAAAGGACACGAAGGGGGGCATGGCCACTCAAATGTGTTCGATAACGGCTACAAATTTTACAACACCTCATGACCTCATCTTTCCCCATAAGCCGGGCATCATAATGATTACAGAAGTAAGTAAATACACACACATATAAATTCACGTATTAATATACAGCATGATTTGTGCCTTCTTTGTTTTGTGGTTGTACCTTTTTACCCGACTGCCAAGAAGAGTTATGTTTTTCGCGCGTTTCTTGTATATATGTTTCTAAATGTCTTTATTACCACTTATCTCCCAAACCGCTGCATGGATTTCCACAATTAAGGTATCGTTATATTCAACTTTAACACCCAAGTTCTCTTAACTACGTTTCCACCGATTTTAAATCAAGTAGGTTTAAGTAAATCACTTCAAGTGTTTCCACCGAGCTTGTGAGTGATTTGTTGTTCGAATTTTCGTATTCAATTTATGCACGTGATTTATAAGGTGGACGCAGCCGCTGTATTGTGAATTTTATTCACGTGTAGTTGACATTTAAAATTGGATGGCCCAGGTATGGCAACGCAGGTTTGCATACATAAATTGAGTTCGAAAAATAGTATTTCCGATAGTATTTAAAATAAATGAACTACTTTGAGGTGATTTATCCATATGAAAAATGTATGGTAAATCATGTATATATTAACATGATTTGCACAAATTATCATAATTTGTCTAAATCATGCCGGTGGAAACATACGAGTTGAAGCACATGCTTCGCTTCCTCAATCATGTTTATGAATCATGCTGTTTATTCGGTACATTCTTGCTTCGTTTGGCATTTTTTATGTATATTCACACATCCATACATACGTACAATACGCACGAGCATTTGGTTTATTTTTATTTATTTATACACCAATATACCTATTTTGTTTTGATTGCTAGTTCAGTTAAACTGGGAATAAACTGCGATAAAAGTTAGAGAAGATACCAATTTTACGTGCTTCGCAACTCTCGCTCTCATAATTTTGTATGGCGAAGCAAGTTGATTCGCTCAAGATTAAGGTGTGAAGCATGAATAGAGAGCGAAGCACGTATCGTGGAAACATACTATTAGATAAGTATTCAAAAACAAAATGGCGGATTTTTTGCGCAAAATAGTAAAACGTCAAACTAATTTTTTTTTACCAACCCTATCGAGTAGGCTGTCAAAATAAAGGAAATTAAAGGGGGTGTACAACTTATCACAATCACGCACGCTTACGAAAAATATATAATTAATTTTTCATGTTTGTTGG
The DNA here is from genome assembly GCA_936439885.1 of Nowickia ferox. Classification (NCBI taxonomy): domain Eukaryota; kingdom Metazoa; phylum Arthropoda; class Insecta; order Diptera; family Tachinidae; genus Nowickia; species Nowickia ferox. The sequence goes on along the minus strand of OW387023.1, from coordinate 50,635,782 downwards.
TTGAAAATTAGGTTCTTACACATACATATGTACATACATACGTATGTATGTGTGCATTATGTTTGCAGGCTCATTCTACCTATATGTATATATATTTTGAATATACTGTGCCGCAAAACAATAACCAACCGACGGTATGTATGTACATAGATCAGAACTGGCCACTGATAGAAACACGAGAGTAATATGTATTCGCGTAAGTGTATTCATTTGTATAAGAAGCCGATTGATGTTCGGCACTCTGGTGCTACTTTGGCCAGTTCAGACCCATTAGACCCATACTAAAAATAAAGTTAATATTTATGCACGATGGAGCTCCGTGCCATAAAGCTAAGACAATAACTGGCCTGGTAACTTGCCAGATATATACCCAATTGAGAACGTATGGGAATTGATGAAAAGGGAGATCAGTAATTCGACAGTTACCACCAAACAGGAGTTAATAGAGAAGCTAATGGACGTTTGGCATCGAAATGAATACCTCCAAGGATAATACTGTTATTAGTTATATATATATATATTTTTTTTTACATTATTAAATGATAAAAACAGACGAAATTCAATTAATTTTATACACTAAGATCCCATAAGTAACAAAAACAAAATAAAAAATAGCACTAGAGTATACTAATTAAAAAAAATAACAATAACAACCAAATAATAGAGTATTTTCTTTGGTGGGTCTAATAATATGGCACACCACTGTAGATTGTAGTATTTGTTATAAGAAAATTTAAAATTTTCAATAGTTATGTATATACCCAGGAAGGAGTGTTATCTCGTGAGAGCGTGAGAATTCGTGCGTGATTCTTAAAAAAAACTCACACATGATCACTCACGAGTAATTATTTTAAGTCACTGTCACACACTCACGCGTGATTAATTATAAATTTGATCACGATCACACGTGACACGATAAAATCACGACATTTGCACATCTCTACTAAAATGTATATAAGTTATTACCCTACTGCCAAGAAGGGTTGTATTTTTCGCGCGTTTCTTGTAAATATGTTTACAAATTTCTTTATTACCAATTATTTCCCAAACGCCTGAATGGATTTCGACAATTAAGGTATCGTTATATTTGTCTTAAGAACCCAAGTGTTCCTAAGCAGGTTTTCAAAAACAGAAAACAAAATTACTAATTTTTCGTGCGAAATAGTAACACGTCAAAAATTTTTCTTTTAGCAAACCTGTCGAATGGGGTATAAAAATAAAGGAAATCAAAAGGGGATTAGAAAAATATATATAAGTTGAGTTTAAATTTAATTAGGAATACAAAATTTTAAATTTCTTTATAACTGGCTGGGACCTCTCATAAAATTATGCTAATAAAAAAATTAAGAAACTTATCGAGTAAGGTATCTTTGTGCTTATTTTCATTTAAATTTTATGCCATATATGTATGTAGTATATATTATTAATTAACTCACCACACATACATATTATTACTTGAGAGGAGACAATTATTGAACCAGCAATCTTCTGACTGATAGACAAGCACTGTAACCAATAGGCTAACAGGCAGCCTGAATAAGCGTTGAAATTATTGTACAAACATGCTTACAAAAACGAAAAAGATCATGACAAAAATTTTCTCTAGGTTTATTTATATACACGAAATAACAAGAAAGCTAATATAATCAGGAAGATATCCTTATTAATAAATTAAGAAGATGATTTACATAAAATCATATAGGAATCTAATGACATCAATAGCAAATACCTTTTTGGAAAAAAATGAAATGAAATGAAATGAAATCAATAAAGAAAACCTTTTTAAAATATCAATAAGGTAGCCTAATGAAATCAATGAGAAATCCATTTTTTATGCAATTCAGAAGAAAACCTTTTAGAATCAAAAATTTTTTTCTTTATGGATTGTTTTTTTGGTGCCAAAAATAACGGAAATTTAATAAAAAAAAAACTGTGAATAACAACTTTTCTTCTTGATTTTATGTTGTTTTTTTCTTGATAAAATTATAAAGAATAATAAGGAATCTCTATTGAAAAATCTTCGCTTCTTTTTGCTGGAATACCCTTTAGCCTAAAAACGTTTCATAGAGAAAATCTTCTTGATTCTATTAGGCAGTTTTTTCTCTGTGTGAAAAGAAAAAAAACAAGTTCAGTAGTGCGGAACATAGTAACTTTTACAGTCGGGAAGCATTAAAACTCGAATCTTTAAATCTGGTTAATAGTGGCTTCCGGCTGTAAAAGTCACTATTTGCCGCACTACTGGACTTGTTTGTTTTCTTTTCAGTTGTTTTTAGTAGTAGTTTTTTTAAATGAAAATTAATAAATATCTACACTTTTTTCTATTTACGTATCGCCCCTTTATTGCAATATAAACATATCTCGAAAATGCGTGTTTGGAGTTAAGAATGCAGAAAAAATCGTTGTATAATATTTAATATTGTGTAGAAATTTTATTTAAAAAAGGGTTGTATTCAAATTAAAAACTTTTCTTTTGAGTAAAAATTTTTAAAATATTTTATTGTTTTTAGTGCATATTTTGCGTTTTGATGTCATATTTTAGGCGCCTAAAATACTTTTTTTAAATGCACGAAGTCCTTGTCCCTGCTTACTACTATTAAGAAGGTGATTAAAAATTGTTTTCATATAATGAACAAATGAGGTTACAAAGTATAAAACGAAAATACCCTAAAAAATGCCACCATGAATGAAACTTTAAAGAGGACGCAGTGACAGAGTGAGCGAGACCTCCGAAACCAATTATCTTCTGTTTTGTGATATCTCTGTAAGTGGAGTCAGTCTCGTTTTGGCTATTTTGCGTGCTAGTCGTGTTATATTTCTTTGTAAACGATCAATTAAAGAGTTCATAATTGCTAAACGTTCTTGTGCTCTTATTGATGAGGTCCCTATGTCTCCATCTAAAAAGGCTAAAGCTATGGAGTCCAGGAATAATTTCTGGACCCCATTACAAGTTTCCGACAATGATGACGATGATGATGAGGCTGAAATGGTCAGTGATAAAAATGAAAAAAGCCAAGCTGTTAAATTTTCACCAATTAAAGTTCTAACACAAAACACCGATAATTAAAAAAATGTCTATTGGATTAAAAATATTGTGTGAAACTATGGAAACATATAATTTGATAATCATAATTTTGTGTGAAAATAATTTTCAGTTTTTTACACATGAAAGTACAAGCAATAAACCGTTTAAAGTTGTTCTTCATGGTCTTGATGGCAAAACCGAATCTCAAATAAGAAGTGAGCTAGTCTCTCTTGGTTTGGAGTGTACTGAAGTTAAGATTGTTAAGAGAACTTTCCAAAACTATGCTGATACCATATTCATTGTCTATTTTAAAAGCGGTTCAACAAAACTGAATGATTTAAGAAAGAATGTAAGATCTCTTTTCCGCACTATAATAACTTGGGAATTCCAGCGTAAAATAAAAAACAAACCGGTTCAGTGTAGAAAATGCCAAATGTTTGGACACGTTGAAAAGGGATGCAACGTTAAGGTTAGATGTGGTATTTGTGCGGATAAACATAGAACCAGTGATTGTTATTCAGAAAATAAAATTCAATGCGCTAATTGTGGTAGCAATTACAAATCAACTGACACCACGTGTCCCAGTCGTTCGGCGTATATACAAATGAGAGAAAGAGTTTCAAATCGTTCTAAGAGAATAACCACATCGAGTCATCCAATTAATAATAATTTTGTTAATTTTCCTTGTCTACCTAAGAGCTACTTTCCAACACAGCATTCTCCTCAAAATTGGACACCAATTAACATTAACAGTACCAATGTAGAAACAAACTATTCCAATTCATTCAAATATAGTAATAAAAATTGCACAGTTAATAATCAACAGAGAGACTTATTCTCTGAGCAAGAATTTATTGATCTCACAATGGAATTAATAACTAAACTAAGTGAATGTAAAGATAATGTAGGTAGTTAAATTTAATATACATATAATTTAGAAATTAAGTATTCCTTTTTTTTTAAATATAAATAAAATTTTGTATTTCAAATTTATTATTATTAATTGTTAAAACTTTGAACAATACACATTAAATTATTAAATTATTATTTTATAATAAAATTAAAAATAATTAGAAGGGGAGTATTGTAGGTAGTTAATTTTAATATACATATAATTTAGAAATTAAGTATTCCTTATTTTTTAAATATAAATAAAATTTTGTATTTCAAATTTATTATTATTAATTGTTAAAACTTTGAACAATACACATTAAATTATTAAATTATTATTTTATAATAAAATTAAAAATAATTATCAACCGTGGTCACTACAATAAACAAGAACAATTTGGTGTTATAACACAATTAGCTTTTAACTTTGTTTATAAAAGTGTATAAAAATGGCTTTGACAAATCTAAAAGTAATATACTAGAACTGTAGAAGCATCCGTAACAAAATTCTTGAATTTATTAATTTTTTAAATATTTATGATATAGATATTTGTCTCTTGGGTGAAACTTGGCTCACTCAGTCAAATACTCTGTATCATCCAAATTCAAAAGTGACTTACGAAAATTATTAAATACCAACAATAACTACCTTATTTGCGGTGATTTAAACTCCAGACATAGAAATTGGAACTGTTTACGCGCTAATCAATGGGGTAAAATCCTTCATGACCTTACATCCTTTTTTCCAGTCTCCATTCTGTATCCTGGCACTCCCACATATATTCCATCAGCTCGTAATTCTAATCCATCTACCCTAGATTTAGCTTTGTCCAACATATCTCAATTTATTTCTAACCCTCTAACTATTAATGATTTAAGCTCTGATCATTTACCAGTTTCTCTCAATATATCGACAACCATTCCTATAAAGGAAAATCTAATTTATCACTTTGAGCGGGCCAATTGGGACAAATACAAACGTATTGTAAGAAACTCATTGGGTAATGATTTAACTTCCATATTGCCCAGTACCAATGCCATAAATGATAGTGTCCTAGATTTTACGTCCACATTACTAGAAGCTGTAAGACAAACGGTTCCTAAATCCCCACCTAAGACCAATTAAATAAAACTTTACGATTATATTCTAGGTTTAATAAAACTAAGGAAACGATTTCGTAGAGAATGGGCGAGGTACAGGCAATTATCATTTTGCCATTTAATGAATAAATATATACTTCTTATCCGCAATGAAATATATTCATACAGGAATCGGCAGTCGAATAAAAAACTAAGCACAATGAATAAGGGAACAAAACCTTTCTGGAATGTCACGAAAATCATAAAGAATAGGACTAATAAGTGCCACTCTCTTTTAACCAATGCATTTTTGGAAAGATTTGAGCTTAATCATAAGGTAACTGAAGATATGGGTCTTGCGAACCACACATCTATTGTTAATTATGCTATTAAGAATTTTGATTCAACAAGCTTTAATACACCTGTTTCCGAACTCATTGCAGTAGAAGATTTGCTAGTGCTTATAAATAATCTTAAGAAAAGAAAATCTTGTGGTTTAGATGAAATAAATAATGATATGTTAAAAAATCTACCCAGACTTGCCGTAAAACGCCTTACAAATATTTATAATTCCTGCTTGATCCACCAGTATTTCCCAAATTCATGGAAAACGGCAAAAGTTATACACATCCCCAAGCTGGGTAAACCGACCAATAAGCCTTTTAAGCACCCTAGGAAAAATTCTTGAGAAAATCCTTACCGAAAAGATGTTATCGATTATTAATAATAATCATATAATACCTGATGAACAATTTGGCTTTAGAAGGTCACACTCGACTATTCATCAGATCAAAAGAATCTGCAATGACGTGAAAAATGGTTTGGCATCAGGCCAATCGACTGCACTTGTATTACTCGATGTTGAAAAAGCTTTTGACTCGGTATGGCATAATGGCCTAATTTATAAACTTGTTCAATTTAGATTTCCCATGTTTCTAGTCAAGATAGTTAGAAATTATTTGCAGGATAGATATTTCTGTGTCTCTTTTGAAAATTGCTTTTCGGATCTTAAAAAAATTCTCGCAGGTGTACCACAGGGATCAGTTCTGGCCCCAACTCTGTTCAACATTTATTGTGCTGACATGCCCTCAATCAGTCCCAGTAAATACGCTGCCTATGCAGATGACCTGGCTATTTATTTCACACATGAACTCAGTCAAAATATTCTGACTGAAATTCAATGTTCACTGGACCGATTAGAAGAGTACTACTACAAATGGAAAATAAAAATTAAATTAAAAAACTAACTTTTAATGCACACATCTGCAATGTTATTGAAAAGATAGACAAATATAAAAAGATTTTATATCCGCTTATTAATAGGAATTCTCTTCTCAATAACGAAAACAAAATGTTGATAGTGAAAACAATATTTCAAGCTATAATACTTTATGGTTGTCCAATTTGGGGTCATTGTGCCAAAACCCATATAAAGCGTTTACAAATAGCGCAGAATAAAATCTTGAAAATAGCTCTGAAATTACCTCGGCATTTGTCCACATCTAGACTACATTTAATCAGCAACACCAAAACTGTAACTGATTACATTGAAGTTTAAACTCCTCTTATGAAGGCCCTCTACTAAATTTTAAGACATATCTTTTTTAAGTAGTCTTATACAATACTCATAATAATATATTATTGCCAATTATTATCCCTTTGCTTTCCAAATTCTGGCTAAATTGTCTCAGTAGTCATATACACACAATTATTATTTGATATGGTGTTATATATAATTTCAATAGGTGTACTTATTGCAATTGTATATCACTTTATTTCTGTATTGTTTTAATTACATATATTGAAGGTTTTTGTTAACAGTTTTCCTTCACATTTATCTGTACGCATTTCTATATTACTTGCAGTTAAAAAAAAAAATAAATATGTAATATTTAAGATATAAAGCTAAGCTAAATCTGTGCAATTGTTTTCTCTAGTATGTAAGAAATTGTATTATTTTCTATTTAATAAATAAATCTCTAATCTTAATCTCTGTAAGTGCTTTATGCTGCATACTTTGGATGTTGAATACCCTTCAACTTCACTCTGATGGTCATTATCGGCATCCTGGTATTGTAATTCTACAGTTCCCGCGATTTCCTTATTAAAATCGTCATTTGTATCATTTATGTTTATTTTATCGTCATTTAGATCTTTCTCATCGGTTATACACTCCACATGAGGAGGTGGTATATAAACAATATTCACGTCTTTTGAAGATGAAGCTTGATGTTCTTCATTATCTGAAGAGAGCTCATTTAAAATGCTCAAGATTTCAAACATATTTTTTGCCTTACGAATCGGCATTTTATTCACCAAAATTAATTTATAAAAAGTCAAAACTCAGCGCAACTGTTTGCTGTTAGTGCCACAAATAGACTGAAGTTTACCATACATCTTGTCCAAAAAATAAAAGAAATACGACGGGCCTATTGGAAACAAACATTACATTCGTTGAAAGAGACTACTATAGCGTTATAATATAAAAAAATATTGCCAGATTTTATAAAAAATATCAACAGCTTGTTTTGAATTTTAGATCAATGGTAACGGTTTTTATATTTTAAGTATAAATTTGGTAATTAAAAAAACAGTAATTTCACAAAAAAAATTGCCCCTAGTTACTGCATCTGGCCAGCGGTCGATTTTTCGACCAACTGAAAGTACACGTACATAAAATTCAGAAAACATGTAATGTAGAAGTTGGTTTCATACAAATTGGAAAATAAGTCCTTTATCCTTTATAAAAAAACAAGAACTGCCTTATTCATAAAAAATATTTCAGGTTTATTAAGCGCTTATTTGATATATTTCTATGGGAAATTTGTCAAATAAACCTGTAATAAACCTATAATATTTTTTATGAATTAGACCGTAAAAGTATAAAATCCATTATTATTATTATTTTTATTTTTTTTTTTGCATGAAAAAAGTTCTTTATAAGGACTTGTTTCTGAGTTTTTACAAAAATATGTCATGGACTTTTCAAAGAAAGAAAACGCTTATAACTATTAAAAATATGTAGATTTTATTTTTGTTTTCCAGAGTTGCGCAAACAAGATATTTGTATGAAACTTTTACTCAATATGAAGAACGATGTGCGGAATAATTCTGCATTATTAACTCAAAAATTCCAATTTTTGAGTTATGCCGTTCTTTGAGTAAATGAGCGATATTTATGTGTATGAAGTTATTTTTTACCATTAGTTTTTATATTATTTTATAGTATTTACATGAACTAACTCATTTTTTTAATAAAGCATTTAAAGAAATTTATTATTCGACATATTGCTATAATTATATTATAAGTGAAAATTTATTTGCTTAACCACCATCAAATAAATTTCACTTATAATGCATTTAAACCTCAAAACTTTTGCATAATAATTTTCCTACTATAAAACCGGTTGACCGGTTTTTCCTGAATTTTAAAAACCGAAACTAGTTTTTCCATAATTTCAAATATTCGAAACCCGGTTTTTGGAAAATGTCGAATAATCGATCACCCTAGTACAGTCGCATTTTTATAAAAAAATATTTGACAATTGCTCGGTACTTTTTTGATAATTGTGCTTTTAGATGTCACAAACGAGAAAAACTAATTTTTTATACTTTTATTTTCTACTTCATATAGATATCTTTTGAGTTGTAGAACACAAAAAGAAAAGTTTCTTTATGTTATGGAAATGGCCGTCGACAGGATTAATGCAGCTTTACGCAAAAATATTCCAACAGGATTAACGCAAGTGCTACGGAAAATATTCCTAAAGTGTCGATGTAATGAACTAACTACAACAGTAGCAAAGAGCTAAATCGTCGATTGGTTACATTTTTAAGAAAATTGAGTTATTGATTGATTATATATGAATAATGTGTCCTCTTTCCAAATTCGATATCAGTTTTCCGATATCTTGAGTATATCAGGATATATAGAGCTGCAATATTGCGTCATTTGTTTTAGAGCAATCGACAATTTTTGGGACATGTGGCACATTTCCAACGTAAAAGTATTCATATTGTTATTCGCAATTGTTATGCTATACATATGCCCATATTCTACTCAACGAACGTGATTCAAAGAAAAATACAAAAATTTTATTATTGTGTTATATTTTGATCAAATGAAATTGATATTTATTTTTTATTAATAAAATTTCTTTTATTAAATATATTCAAACTGTCTTGTATTTCGTTTTTCCTTGAAATGTCATGTTACATGAATAAAACTGATATTTGCTACTTAAATATATACAGTAATTTAAACTACTTGAAAGGCAGTGAACAATATTGTTGTTATGATTGGCCTTAACATAGTGTCCACACATGATGAATTTATATCATGATGAATGTCAAATTGATATCATGAAGAAAATTCATCACGTGTAGACTCAATTTATTAATATTATGGCAGCGTTATGATATAATCATCAGAGTTCACGGCCTGATAAATTCATCTTGATATCAAATGTCATTTTATGTGGCACTGTGCATTTAACGTTTATTTATTACACATTTTCGTTTAAAAAAGGCAGCACAACAATTATTTGTGACCTAAAAATTAAACAACACTCAAATTAGATATTTTTGGCAAGTATTTTGCAAATATTTCTCTGATTCATCATGATATAAAATCATCAACGTCTACCACTTTGTGTTGATATTAATGAAAAAATTACAGTTGCTCTGCCGGCGTCAAATTATAGAACAAAGTTGTTTGTCATTTTTCTTTAAATCCTAATAACTTTTCATGTTAAATATAAAAAGTTGTTGCGGTGACGAATTAGGGGAAGGCAGAAAAACGTTGAGGTAGTTGAAAGGCCACCTTACGTTATGACCGGCCAGCTGAATCGTCCGCAGGTAAATTTTTAGCCACATCTCACCAACCTCAACCGAATAGGCATATTTTTTTTCTTGTATATTGATAATTCGGGGTAGACTACATTTTTGCTCGCGGGGATTGCCAATACGCAGCAGACTACCGGCAACAGGGGAAACCTTGCTCATGTGACCGCCCAAATGCACGGACCACAGTTAAGCCCTGCTGAGGATCCTGTAAATAGAAGAGGAAATATGTTTTAATAAAATGTATTAAATAATTATAATTAAAACGATATATTTTGTACTTACCATGCTGTATTTTAAAATGACATTAGCCAGAAACATATGCTCTGTAGTGTTGAACAGCGAAGAAATGCCCAATATTGTGAATGATTGATAAATTTTTTTTTACAGTAGGACGCGTAGTAAAAATTTATGAATAAAATTTTCCGTTCTTTTTGAATTTACATTGTGTTATACGGGGGGCGTGACAATTTAAATGCAGTACTGCTAGGCTGAAAAAGGACAAATGCAGGATGAGGGAATTGACCGTTACTGTGGAAAAGGTTATATCTAGTTATGGGATCAATATATATGTGACCTCTTTTGGCTGGAAAATCACCGATAATATGCGATTAGTTCAAACTGTAGCCATTTTGCGAGTGAGTTATTAAGCCAACAGTGGACAGTAAGGACATAGCAAAGCTCCCAAAATAATAATTTATATCTTTTGTGAGTTGAAGTAAGAAAGAAAAAAAAGTGGGGAAAAAGTAAAGGCAGAATCCTGGGCTATCGGAAGAAAGGCCAGTCACGAAAATTAAGTTGAAGAACGACCAGCACGAGTTAGTTGTGAGATCAGGCTGTTATACACTGGCCTCCCTGTCTGGTTCTCCAAACTTGTAAGCTTTCTAGAGAGTTACGACAGGCAAAATCCAGGTAACCAGAAATAATATAGATATTTGTATACATGCATATACAAGGGCAGTAATAAAAGGAAGCCATCGTGAAAGTAAAAGAAGCAGTAAGGACAGCCATTTTTTTTTACATATAGATTTTTTTTGCATCCAGCCACATATATACCGCAAAACATAAAGCGCCAAAAAGACATGAAAAGCGGGAATATATATATATATATATAATATATATATATATAATATATATATATATAAAATTTCGCTATCTATGTATTATTAGTATTGTTTTTTTAGTGTTTGTTTTTTGTGAATAAGTTTATATATGTATGTTTCGTATTTAGGGTTATAGGCTAGTCAAATTATCAGTATCAATCAGAAGTCAAAATATAAAGTTTATAGCAGAGTTACTCATAGTAGAAAATTGATTTAGGAACACAATCCTTAAAAAAAATAATATAAAAAAAGAAAAAGATATATAAAAAAGAAAAAAGAAGATAAAGGTTTTAGAGAGCTCTTTCAAACCCAAGGCGAATAAAATTTTTTAAGTGAAAAGCTTGTATTTAAAAACATAAGGTATCTGTGAGTAGCTCATTCTGGCAAAGGAAGGACAAATCGTAGACTTCCTAGTTCATTATCATGTGTAGAAACGTTTTCCAAAGACTTATTGTGAATATACTGATAGTTTGATTTTTGTGTTGTGTTCGTTAAACTTGTGATTTGAATGGAAATAATTGCGAATAAGAAATATTGTAAAGCTACTCAAACATTGTGTCCAGACGAATTAATATTTACGTAACAAAAAATCTGATCTTTAGAGTTCATATTAACTATGGTAAATAAACATGTATTACCGTTCGATTAGTCAAAAGACGAAGTTACATTCCATTTGTTATATTTATATAATAAAATCAACCATATAATTTTTTTGTTTGTTTGTTAGTTAAGGAATAGCGTTAGTTAAATAAATTTAATTTCATAATAAATTAGGCAGAATAAGTATAAGTTAGTTTTAAGAATAAATATGTATTGAAGTTTAATTAAGAAAATAATAATTCATGCTTAATTTTAGATAGTAGGGGTCGGATAAAAAGGTGAGTGGTAAGATGCGAGCGGATTTATGGGGTCATCATAAAAATGAAGTGGAATACTGGTGACCATGGTTGGGAAGGGCGGCTGGAGAACACCATCTTTCTCCTGCAATTTTAACTTCATATGTTCATGTTAGTTTCCGTATTTTTCTTTGTTTCGTTTTTCGTATTGTACAATTTATTGTTGCTGTCCCGTGGACAAGATTGAAGGGAGGAACCGCGGCTGAGGATGAGTCGGTGCGAGCGCTAGTCGGCCAACATTCAATCTTTTTCATACACGTAAAAGGGACACGTAACAAAGTTTAACAATTTTAAGTTTGACTAAAACAAATATGTACGTATCTGTTGTTTTTATTATTAAACAAAAAATTCTATCGTGTATTTTTATAAAACTACCCTGCAAGAAAGGAATGACTGAAACTAACACAACCTAATTTTTTCACTAACACATTAACAAAAATTTTATATTGAAATCAACAGTGACAGTCAATTGCTCTAGTGGCTCTACCCTAACATACACTCATGAGTGGAAGAGCTAATGTACGTATACCAAAAATTTTAAAACATCGTATTTTATTGTAAAATGTACAATTCGTTCGGTCTGTGAAAATAAAATTTATGGAAGTGTTAAAAAAGTTAAGTAAAAAAAAAATAGTGAATAAAGAAATCCCCAAAGTTTAATTAAATATACATATATATTTATTTTCCAAATTTTAGATATTTATAAAAATTAAGGCGTGTTGGAGATTGACAAAAGCGTGAAGAGGATAGATGACACCTACGTTTTTGTGTGTTTTTGCTTGTTTTTACGCCTTTAAATATTTAACTTATGTATATCTCTATTATTTTGTAATAAAAAACAATTAAAGCAGTGTAAAAATTTTGTTTATTAATATTATTATGTAGGTTTGACTAGTTTGCTATGCCGGTTATATACATCAAGTGTGATCAGTCAGACGTGACTACCGCATGCATCATTAATGATAAGTAAAAATACTGCAGAGTAAGCAGATATATATGTTCCATAGTAGATATTTTTAATTAGTTAGACTAAGATGCAAAATCACACGTACACAAAAGTTTACATCACTTTTTCCACATTGCCCTTAACAAACTGATAGAAACTTAAGCTGAAGGTCCTTACCATCCGTTCTATGCGTATGGGTTGAATGCATTTCTGTACGTCCTATGCGATTCAAAATTCAAGTTACATGCCATGCAATACGTTTTATGCGCCAGGTAATTTTTTTGTTTGATCAGATGTAGTGTAAATATTTTTATCAAATAAACACAATTTTTAGAAAAAATGCAAAGTGAAATTATGACTGAAAGAATTTGTGAAATTTGTGGAATATTTTTTAATCAAAATAATACATACTTTTTTTAACAGCTTATATTAGCTTATCCAACATTGCACTTTCTTAAAAAATAATAAACACAACTGTGATGACACTCAGTACATGAAAGCAATCTATAACTAAAATGCAAATTTCGTTTGTGAAATAACTATGTTAAAAACTGATTTTAATGTATTTTATTTTTTAAAATAGTATAAGATTTATTACAAAAGCTTTTTCTTTTATTAAAAACTTTTTTATGCCAAAAAATTTAAAATTCAAATCCACCACACGAACATTTTTATCGATATCATTGAAAACATAATATAATTTGCCATCTTTGGCTATCCAAAACAGCTGACCTTTTTTCCTGATGCGCCTATGCGTTCTATACGTTTTGCTCTGTAACTTGCCACATACAATTACACTGATTCTACTTTTTGACACATGCATAAAACGCAACAACGCATAGAACGGATGGTATGGACCTTCAGCTTCAGCTGACCGGTCATTTGACTGGGAGTCTTCTTGCAGGGTATAAAACTAATGAACTAAACATTCTTCATCGATTTTCTCGAAAACACATTTTTGTTCCATAGCACATACATACAGGAGTGATTAAACATAAACAACCAAAAACAACAAAAAGCGTCTGCTTATTAAGAAGATACACATACTTACATACATACATACATGGTAATTCAAACCAAAAACAAAAATAAGGTAAACAACCACCATGTATTGCTTGTTTGATGATGTCTGCATAACTATACACACGCATGTACATTGTTACCACATTGCACGCTTAGTAAACAAAATTTTAGATGATGAACATTCTACTGACCTTGTGCGAATTATAAAGGTAGAGGTCCATAGCTCGCTTTTTGCGCGTTACGCTTTCTATGCATCTGTCAAAAAAGTAGAATCAATGTAATAGTATGTGACAAATTACATTGCAAAAGGCGCAGAACGCATAGGCGCGTTCAAAGCAACAAGTAGGTCTACTTTCTACTTTTGTACGCGTTACAAGCACCATGAAAGAAAGTCAGCTGTTCTTGAATGCTAAAGCTGTTAAATAATACTTTATTTCTTACGTTTTCGATAAATATTATTTTGACGTGGATAATTTTTTTCTTTTTTTCAATAAAAAAAATTTCTTAGTAAAAAAAACTTGTTTAATAAAATATGTGAATATTTTCATTAATGCGATGTATTTTAATTAACTTTTCACCACACTTTTCTCAGTAACAAATTTTGCATATTAGTTATCGCTTACTTTTACGACTAACTCCACAAATTCTTTTAAAAACTAGATTTCACTTCCACTTTTTCTTTATAAGTATTTATAAACAAACGCACACAGCTGATCAAAACAAAAATAAAATGGCGCATGAAAAGCAGTGCATGTAACTCAACGCGAACAAAGTATAGAATGAAACAAGAGGATGAAACGCGTGTAAAGCATAACGCGCAAAAAGCGAGCTATGGACCTCCACCTTAAAGAAGGGTAACGCATCCAATGGCAAGTCAGTTGTTACTCAGAGGTCAGTTGATAATTAAATTGTGAGCAGCGTTGCCACTAGTGGAAAAAGAAATTACACAGCTAAAAGTCTAAAATAGTGCAAAACCGAATGAAATAGTGCAAAAATATCTAAGAAAGAATTATTATTTTTTTATTAGCATTTTAGTAAATTGAAATTTTAAACGAGATATTTTTTTAACATATAAAAATCGTACAACAAAATTTAAAATGTAGCAAAAAATCACTAATTCACAAATATTTACTTCAACAAAGAATAATTTACCACTTTCCTCTTAACATTTTGTCAAAATTTCATAAAATCTTCTTTAAACCAGGCATTTGAGAAGGTTCTCAACCCTTTTAATTTAAACTCATTTAACTAGGAGTACTGAGCGATACTTATACAAGTTAAGAACTTTTCTGATGAAAGGTCTAAAAAAAATATTTTTTTAGTTTTTTTTTATTTGGTCAACGACCAACTTTATTGAAATTTAATTTTCAACTAACTTAAAATTACAATTGCTTTAATTTATAAACTTACTTACTTGGCCTAAATCTAAATAAGTGTCGTAATATTAACTTTAAAAATTATTGTTTTGCTGCTGACGCTGATGCAGCTAGAAATATTTAAATAAGTTCATAAAACTTTATTTTTGCTAACTTGTGCAAAAAGAATTAAAAGCAAAAGGTTCTTTGACTTTGTTTCTTATTAATTAATTTTATTGTTAACTATTGCATTTTTTGTTAACTTGTGCAAAAAGAATTAAAAGCAAAAGGTCTTTGACTTTGTTTCTTATTAATTAATGTTATTGTTAACTCTTCCCCTCTTAAATATGTTTGTCCACAAACATGAGATATTGACAATCTTGGAGGTTTGGGAGGATTTGTAATTAGAATAAAAGGTTCATTTATAATGTTATTATTTGAAATAGTTTCTGATGTGATATCTTTATTTGTAATGGTTTCTATATTTCTTTTATTAATAATTTTGCTATTGGAGTGTTGTTGAATATTATTTTTTCTTTTGTTTTACATATTAATCTGAATGAAGCTAAAGTTAATATTGAAATAATTAGAATAACACCAATCAATGACGTGTTAACGATTGCTTCGGTCTCTAAGAGTTCGATTTTGACTATATTGCTTAAATGAAGTTGGTTAAGTTTTTCAAGAGAAAGCATTTTAATGTATTGTTTTTCTAAAGGAGTTTGTTGCACTATTTGGGGTGAAATTGATATTATTGAAGCTTCCAAATTTCGAAAATTTTCATTATTAATATTTACGGATTCATTATGGAAATTAACTAAATATGTTCCATTCATTGATTGATTTTTTACTATTCCATGGAAATCATTTAATAGAATTACACCTGGCTTTATTTCTTCTACCGCTGGGGTATGGAAAGCATCAGAAACGTCACAATACGGACGAGATCCATTTAGAAGAGGTGGGATACAGGTTGAGTTAACAATTTTGGTTACTTCGTCTCTTTTACAAACTGTAATGGTATTTATAATAGTACAATTTCTCTTAATGGCTAAAATATTCTCTTTATTTTTTAAAATTTCTTTAAGGATTACTTTTATAATTTTGTTTCCTTTTTTTACGGGCTTAATTAATATTTTAGTACAAATAAGTTTCTTGTGAAGTAAGTGGAATTTTTATAACATACAAAACTTTTACATCAGCATATTCTAATGTTTCTTCAATAGATATAAATGGAAATTTTTCTTTATGTAAAGTTTCAATGACAATATTTATTTCTTTTTTGTTTAGTACTATAGAATTTATTACATTATATTTTGCCCATTGAATGGCGTATTTAATATTTTGCAATTCTTCTTTAACTAATCTTAAGGTAGGATCACACGATTGCCGTAAATACACCAATCTGACCCAATTTTTATTGTGGTGAATTGGTGCACAATAATACAATTGTCCCAATCAAATACGTTGCAGTCACATGATTGCCCCACTTTTTAAAAATTTGATTGCCACAAATTTTCGAAGACTGAATTTGTGGCAATAATTGCCGCATCCTAGTCATACGATTGGTCTAACTTGCGGCAACACAAACATACAGCTGTCGTGATAGTTTTTAGTTTGTTTTGTTTTACGTGCAAATAGTATAGTTTTCTTTTAAAAAGAAATATTTTTTGTCTGTTTTATTTTGTACGTGAAAATGTTTTATTCGTTCAAAAGAAATAAAATTGCCTCTGCTTTGTATATTTTGTGCTCATTAAATATACAAAGCAGAGGCGATTTTCGTTCTTTTAAACGAATAAAAGCTAAATATATGGGTTAAGGATTGGATCACAGTTCCATGTTAACGTTTCAAATAAGTTATAATTATACATAAATTAAGATTGAAGTTTACAGTACATGCAAAAACACTTAAGAAATTTTCGCGTATTGGCTTCTTTGATTGCCGCTCGAGAACACAATAAATATTGGTGCATTTTTAGCATTTTTATTGGGGCATGGTTGTCTATCAATCGTTCACGTGATTGCCGCACCAGAGTTGCATTTGATTGCGTCAAATCACCACAATATTGTTCTCGATTGTCGTATGGGACAAAAAATTGTGAAATCACACGATTGGCATATAAAATGGAGCAATAATTGGTACATTGCGTCAATCGTGTGATCCTACCTTTGGTCTAGTTTGCATAATTATTATTGATTTCTTATCATTTTACTTATTGTATTTGTATTGTTAGTTTATTTATTCTCTCAGCAAAATTTTCATTTATGATCAATTGTTTATTATTATTTGTGTTTAATTCGTTAAGGTCTTTTTTTAGTAATTCAAAGTCATCGTGGTCAGGAGAACCAGCGATATACTTCCACGCAGTACCGATTAGGTTTATTGATCGTTTCTTCCTTGTTCCGTCTGTCAACTGTAATGATTCCAGCATTTCTATGGCTTGTGTCAATTCGTGATTTAAGGATGGGATAAACATATTTTGGGAATGATCATTGTAGTTAATGAATTTCTTTATTTCATCAAAGAAGGTTTGATATTCGTTTAGATTTATAATATGTATGATTTTAAATGTTCCATCTTGGATCTTTGCCACTCCATCAGTTAATGTTATTATATGGGAAATTGTGTAGTTTACAATTTGGAGATCCGCATTGGATAGGGATAGGATAGTTATGGAATGAAGGAGAAGGAAGCTGAAAATAGATTGTTTTATTGACTTCTAATGTTGCTCTTATGAATGGTTTTATTAGATTCAGTTACTCTAAATGTTCATTTATCTATCTTAACAATTTCTTGCCTATATCTGGGTGTTAATTTAGTTCCTAGTCTTGTATTTATTTTTGCAAATATTATTTCACCTGGCTCGTAAGTTTTTATTTCTTGTCTGTGTTTATTATGGTAATGCATGTCTGTTTCTTGTTTTTGTTTTAATTTTTCTATGTTCGCTAATCTATCGTTTTCTAATTGGGATGGGTCTGTGCTAACTCTTCTACCAAAAAATAATTCAATTGGTTTTTTCCCTGTTGTACATGTATTGAACAATTATATTTGTATACTGAAATTTCAAGTAATTCTTTAAATGTGTTATGAACGTTTTCTACCTTTGTGCATCGCATGATTTCAGAGAGTGTAGAATGGAATCTTTCTACTTGTCCGTTAACGCTGCTTGAATAGGGTGGGACAGTAAATATTTCAATATTCAGTTGATTTTTTATCATAAAAACAATTGTTGAGGAATTAAAAGACTTTTCGTTATCCATAACGATTATCTTTGGTACTCCAAATGCAAATATTAGTTCTCGAAGTGGTTGTCGTATGTCTTCTGTGGCTTTGGATTTAATGTCTTTTACTTGAGCATATTTAGAAAATTTATCAATCGCTGTTAATACTAATTTGCCTTCAGTTTTATAGATGTCTATGTGAACAATTTCGCCTGGATATTTTCGAATAGGTGTTTCCTTTAATAAGGGTTTCATAGGATGCCTATCATACTTATTCTCTTTACATACTGTGCAATGTTTTGTTATCTTCTTTAGTTTAATTGACATACCTGGCAAATAGTACTTTTCTAAGATTTGTTGTTTATTCTCTTTACAATTTCGGTGTGCTGTGTTGTGAGTATCTATAATTATTTTGCTTTGTTCTTCTTCATTTCGAACGTCTTCTATCTGATGTCTAGTAAATCGAATGCGATATTTATTAAAATGCTGTGAATAAATTTCTTGGATTTTTCCCATGTTTTGTTCCGAGGTTTTTATTGCATTAAGAATTGAAGGGTAGAGGTATTTTTTTAATATGTTAATAAGTTTGTTTTGAGTGAATTCAGGTTCGAATATATGGTGTCGATGATAATGGGGAAATATTATTTAAAATTTGTACTGTGCTATGGGATGTGTATAGAGAATGATTTGATTTTTAAAGCAGTTTATTGGTGTGTCTACGCTTATTATGAGATTTTGTGCGGAACTATCATCACTATGTGTTGCAATTGATAGAGAATTTTCCTGTTATACAGTGGGAATCCTTTGTAGTGTAATTTTAAAGGATCGACTGTGTTTGATTTGTTTATCGGTTAAAGTATTACTTAGCTCTTCAGCCGCATTAACAGAGCATCAAAATGCCCACTTGAGAATTAAAAAAAAAAGGAATCAAGAGCTTTTTGATTGTCAAATTAATTCTGAATTTTATTCCTAAAAATCAATTGCTTATATACTAAATTATTGCATTGGTCAGCTCATAAATTTCATAAGAGAAATTATTATTTCCCACGTTTTTACTTAATAAAGAAATAGTATTATATTACAAATCTCAAATAAACATTTAGTACATTGACATTGTTTTGAATATTTAAAGTTTTCTGCTGACCAATCGTAAACATAAAAAAAAAGAATAAAGAAAAAAAAGGGTTCTTAAATAACTAAGTGTGTGTTAAATAAGTGTGTGTCTCATAATTAACAAAGTAAAAAAAAATATAATTAAAAATTAATTCTTAAAATTCTAACAGTGATGTACATAATTGTACATTCACTACACCCTCACCCTTTTGGATTTGGGCATTATTAAAATAAAACAAAAATTTTTTTTTTTATAACTTTAATTATGGATAATTTTGTTTCAGTTTAAGTATTTTTTTAGTAAATTTTTATGTACTGTTTTTGTTTTTGTTTCATTAATTTCTATAACTACATTTAAATTGTCTGTGTCTAGTACTTTATATGGACCTTTATAGGGAGGTTCAAATTTTCTGCTATTCTCGACTTTCATTAAAACAAAATCACCTACTTTTATCTCTATACTATTTTGTTTTTGTTTAGAATCTCTTTTCCTTCGGTCTTTAATTTTTAAAGTCATATCATGTGCTCTTTGTAGTGAGTAGTAGAGTCTAGTTTTTAATTCATTTGAATAGTTGTCCAAATTATAAATTGGCCTTGGGTTTTTCAATTCGTCACTTGGTAGTCTAGGAAGCTTTCCGAATACTAACTCAAAAGGCGTGTAGTCTGTATCAACGTTTGGAGTTGTGTTGTAGGCAAATGTGTAGAATGGTATCCATTCATGCCATTCATCATCTTTCACAAAGCTTAGTAAGTATTCGTTTAGAACACGATGGTTGCGTTCAATTGTTCCTACTGTTTCATGGTGGTAGGGAGTAGAAAAGTTTTGTTTTATTTTTAATAATGAACAAATCTCTTTCATCAGTTCATTTGTAAATTCTGTACCTCTATCTGTTTTAAGAATACTAAATAAACCGTACTTCAAAACTACTTGCTCCATCAAGACTTTCGCTACTGTTTTTGCATCTTTGGATTCTATAGGATGTGCGATTACGTATTTTGTTAATTCGCATTGCATAGTGAGTATATATCTGAAATTGTTAGATAGTCTTAAAGGACCTACAGTGTCCATTACTATAGTGTCAAAACTTTTTGATGGTGTATCTGTTGTGATATAAGGTTCTTTTGTGTGTTTTATTTGCTTATTTAATTGACACGATTTACAAGTTCTTACATAATTTTTAACCATTTTGTTCATATTTTTCCAAACATATTTCTGTTTTAATTTTGATAGTGTCTTTTTTATACCGAAATGTCCACTGTGTGGCAAATCATGGTATTCCTCAATCAATCTATACTGTTTTGTGGTGTCATGTATTCTCTTTGGCATTTTATATATAATTATTTTAATATCATTATTTTCTTTTAACTTTTCGGCCGTTATATATTTAAAAATCTGTTGAGGTCTTCTATAATTTGATCCATAAGTATGAAACAATTTTTTTTGTAATGGTTTTTGTTTAATTTTAATATATGTTTTCATGCATTTTGTACATTATTTCTTACTACTTGTTTCTTTATATAGTTTTGAATAAATTTCCATAATGCTATTAGTAAGATAATTATCAATAAAACTATTACTATTTCCTGACTTATCGTTATTTTGTTGTCGTTTACTGCATATGCATTTGCATGACCTTCAACTTTAGCATCCGCGATGCCCATTTCTATGTTTTTAATATTATAACTTATGATTTCTTCGGGTGTTAAACTAAAAGTGTGCATAATTTTAATTGAAATGAATTGTGTTGTATTATTTCCATCCTTTCTTCTTTAGTTCCGCTAGTTGTTTTATCAATGCTCGTTTTTGATTGCCCTTGCCGATGTTTATGACTCTTTGTAAATCTCTGCAGGCTGCTTCGAATTTTCGTTTTTTTCCTCCTCTCTTTTTGGGTTTTGTTGTCACTGTTTCTACTTCTGGTTTTATGGATTTTTTTACTTGTCTTGCTCTGTATTGCTCGATTGTAAGTGGATTGGGCCCGGCATCTTTAGGTGTTGGTATATAAGGTGGTGCTTCCTCAGTGTTCTCAGTTGTGGAAGTTGGAAAGTATTCTTTTGAAAGTTCTATGAATTTTTCGTATTTTTTGAAAATTTCGTCGATTTCTTCTTTCGAAGTCATTCGGGAAACTTTTCTATTAGGATTGATGGTGATGAATAATTAGAAGTCAATATAGGAAAGAAAAAAATTTTTTTTTTTTGTTAATAATGGTTGGCATAACAGGATCGAAAATTTTTAAAGGATCGATACCAGGATCGGTGGCAGGATCGCCATGTAGTGTAATTTTAAAGGATCGACTGTGTTTGATTTGTTTATCGGTTAAAGTATTACTTAGCTCTTCAGCCGCATTAACAGAGCATCAAAATGCCCACTTGAGAATTAAAAAAAAAGGAATCAAGAGCTTTTTGATTGTCAAATTAATTCTGAATCTTATTCCTAAAAATCAATTGCTTATATACTAAATTATTGCATTGGTCAGCTCATAAATTTCATAAGAGAAATTATTATATCCCACGTTTTTACTTAATAAAGAAATAGTATTATATTACAAATCTCAAATAAACATTTAGTACATTGACATTGTTTTGAATATTTAAAGTTTTCTGCTGACCAATCGTAAACATAAAAAAAAAGAATAAAGAAAAAAAAGGGTTCTTTAATAACTAAGTGTGTGTTAAATAAGTGTGTGTCTCATAATTAACAAAGTAAAAAAAAAATATAATTAAACATAAATTCTTAAAATTCTAACAGTGATGTACATAATTGTACATTCACTACACCTTGAAAGGGCATCTGCCACTACGTTTGCTTTTCCAGGTTTGTAGAAAAGTTCGTAGTTAAATTCCTCTAACATAGCCTTCCAGTGCTTCATTTTACTATTATTATTCTTATTGCTTAATGCGTTAGTCAGCGGCTGGTGATCAGTAAATATTTTCACTTTTGCAGATCCGTATAAATAGTTTCGAAGTATGTTTAGAGCCCAAATTATTGCGAGCATTTCCTTTTCATTCGTCGCATAATGCTCTTCTGTTTTATTCAATGTTCGAGATATAAAAGCTATTAGTTTCTTATTTTGTGACAGAACTGCACCTAAGGCGAAGTCTGATGCATCTGTTGTAAGTTCCAGTTCCTTATTATAGTCTGGATAAGCTAGTACGATATCTTGAGAGACTAGAGTGGTTTTCAGTTTTTCGAATGCTTCGACAGCAACGTCTCTAGTTCAATATGTTCTAAAGCTGATTTATTTTTTGAAAGACGACCTTCTTCCCCTCTTAAAATTTGTGTTATTGGTTTCGCGATCTTTGCGTAATCTCTCACAAATCTACGATAGTTACCCGATAATACGAGAAAAGATCGTAACTCTTTAATGGTTTTAGGTAATGGAAAATCAAGACTAGCTTGAACTTTTTTCTTATTAGTTTTTATACCGTCTGCTGAGATAATGAATCCAAGAAATTCTACTTTAGTTTTCAAGAAGTTGCATTTATCGAGTTGTACCTTTAAATTTGCAGCTTGTAAGGTTGTAAATATGTCTCGAATATGATCATAATGTTCTTTTTCTTGTCGATGTAAACATAACATATTTTTCCAATATAATCATGTAAAATATCATCTAAGGCTCGTTGGAAAATTGCTGGGGCATTTTTTAAACCAAACGGAAGGCGTGTAAATTCGTACTTGCCGTTTGCTACTGAAAATGCTGTTTTTTCGAAATCTGACTTTTTTAAGGGAATTTGGTGGAATCCACTCTTCAAATCTAAAACTGTAAAGTATTTGCTGTCTCTTAATTGTGAAACAACGTCATTTATTTCGGGTATTGGATACCTATCGGGAATTGTTAGTGAATTTAATTTTCTATAGTCTATTACAAGTCTATATTGTTTGTTGCCTAATGAATCTGGTTTTTTTCCTACAACCCAAACTGGTGAGTTGTATGGTGAACGTGAAGGTTTGATGATGCCATCATCCAGTAGGTTTTTTATTTGTTTTTCGACTTCTGATTTTAATGCCATTGGATAGGGATATTGTTTCGAATATACTGGAGTGTCTGTAGATGTACGAATTTCACCAACTACTCTTGTTGTATATGTTAACTTTTGATTAGGTTCGAGGAACAGTTCAGGATATTCACTAATTATCTTCTTCATATTTTCTTTTTGTTGTAAAGACATATGATCATCTCGAATCGCTATTGTGTTTATAGTTTGTGAAAAATGTTGCTTAAGTTTTATTTTTATTCTATTTTCTATCTGCATAAAATTGTCACGAGTGTATATAATTTTGTTTAACCCTTTTAAAGAGTCGTTTCCAAGGATGCCATCGAATGATTTTAGTGTTGGGAGAATGTAGAATTTCAATTTTTTTTCTAGATTAAAGAGTCTCACAAACGTATGCTCCTTTATTTCAATATTGCCTGCTATTGATTTAGCAAAAAATATTTCTTTATTTGGCTTGGTTTGTTTTGCGATATGTGGTTGTATGTAGTTTTTACTCTAACCGGTATCAACGAGAAATTTAAGTATTTTACCGCCCTTTGCTTACATTCGAAGTATGGGAGCGAAGAGCTCGTCATTCTAAAAAATGAATATCATTTAGGTCTTGAATTTCGTCTTGATTGTAAGGTCCATTACCAAATTGGTCGGTATCGAAAGAGTTATCTATGACGTTATTATAGGTTTCTAAATCATTGTCAATGTGAAAGTTCCTCTGTATTTTAGGTTGATAATTAGAGTTTGAAATTGTCGGTGGCGGTCTTTTGTTAAAGTTTTGTTGTTGTGGTCTGTTCACATAATTAATCCTTTTTGAGTGTATGCTACTATCTATATCCATAGGTTCTGGTAAAGGTTGAGGTTTTGGAGGAAGGGGTCTTGTAGGGATGGATTGGTTAATTTTATCTGGGTAAGTTTGGGATTGTGTTAGATAATTGTAAGTTTTTGGGAATATGTGAGGTTTTTGTTGTGTATGTGGTATGTGTGCTAGTTGTGGATAAAAGTTATTTTGATTAGAACGAGGTGATAAAATTACAAATTATGGTTGATGGTTACGAGAGTAGTTACGAGGCGGAAGTGGTGGAGTAGACTTCCTATAATGAAAGTTTTGAGAGCTTGTGGTAGATCCACAGGTTCTCTGATACCAAGAAGTTTTGGTAGATCTTCATTTAAGCCTCTAATAAATGTATCAAGAGCTTTATTGCGATAAGATTCTGTTAACAAGGTAAGAGCTTCTCTAGACGCTTCTAAACTTCCTAATTTGTTAAGAATTATAGACAGGTGTTTGTAGACCACTTGGTAAAAGTCTTGAATAGATAATCTTCCTTGAATCAATGAGGTCATTTGATATTCTAGGGTTGCTAAATCCCTCTTATCAGAATAATAAGAGAAAGACACTTTATTATAGAGTTCCAATCTAAAGGTGTGTTATAGAGTTGGAGGGCAATGTCGGCATTACCCACAATCTTGTTTCTTATTACACTCAAGATACCAAAGTATCTAGGTGTCCCTTTATAAGGTTCGTAAATCTGTAAAATCCGTTCAACGCTCTTGCGCCATGAATTAAATTCTGTTTGGTTCCCGTTAAATTCACGAAGGTTTTTGACAATATCTGGTATTTTATCAAAGTCTGTAATGTTGCCTCGGTACTGTTCGTCAATTACTTGATCAGAAACAATACTAGGACTTGGATTTATTATTGACTGAATTAAATTGGGTAGTTGTTGTTGTAACAACTGAGAAGTAGTTTCAGTAATGATATTAGTTAAGTCGTTCATGTTTATTGCCCTGGATGCTTGTTCTGTATTCGGTGTATTTAAAACTGCAGGACGAATGAGATTTTCTGGGTTTGACATTTTAACGAATATTAGATAAGAAGATTCAATATATATTGGGAATACAGCTTGGTTTTATTGTTATAAAATTTTTAATTACTATAGAACTGGAGGGTCCCGTGGGATTCGCAGCTCTGCTTTATTGAATTAATTTGTTAGTTTTACTGTTTTGAGCTTTTTTTTTTTATTTATACACTATTTGTGTTTTTTATGTATTTTCTTTTTATCCTTAAGATAATTTTATAGTACAAAAATTTGTATTAACTAATTTTGCGTTGGTAAGATTGTATTTTTGTTATCCTTAAGATAATTTTTACTTTACAAAAGCTTTGTATTGAATAATTTTGTGTTGGTAAAATTAATTTATAGTAATATTTTTTTCATTTATACTGAGAAACTGTCATAAAATTTATTTTAAATAAATGTTGACTTACAATGTTTTGATATTCATTATGCTGATCCGGATAGTTGGCGGGCACGTGATGCCGTCCTTTTTGCTTGCTGTTTAGCGGCTACTCGGGGGCCTCTCACTATCACGATTTTGCAGTAATTTTCTTGTTGTTTCAACTTCTTTTTCCTTTTTTAATAGGGTTCTACTATGTAGAATTCTTCCTTCTGATCCGAGACTGGAATTTCTGTTGCACTACTTTAGGGCTATTGCAGGACACTCACAGATATCGGATTGTTTTCAAATTTAGTATTTGGAACTGCTGAGAACACTTTTTCACACTTTTCTGCTGCACTACTTTAGGGCTTTTGCAGAAGGACACTCACACGGACCGTTTATTTAACTTTGCTCGGCCGCCAGTTAAGAACTTTTCTCATGTTCTAAAAAAAATATTTTTTTAGTTTTTTTTATTTGGTCAACGACCAACTTTATTGAAATTTAATTATCATCTAACTTAAAATTACAATTTCTTTACTTTCTTACTTACTTGGCCCAAATCTAAATAAGTGTCGTAATATTAACTTTAAAAATTATTGTTTTGCTGCTGACGCTGATGCAGCTAGAAATATTTAAATAAGTTCATAAAACTTTATTTTTGCTAACTTGTGCAAAAAGAATTAAAAGCAAAAGGTTCTTTGAATTTGTTTCTTATTAATTAATGTTATTGTTAACTTACATGCTTTAGTTTTCTTAAGCTAAAACTATTTTTTCCAATTTCTTTTTATCATTTTAGGCTCATAATTTGCACCATAATTTTAAAATCGATAACTGTTAACTCATTTTTGGGGTATCAGTTTTAATTAAGTTCAGTTTACAAAAAAAAAACTTTCAACAAAAGCGTTTAAGAATGGTAATATCACAACTTTTAAATTTAGAAAGAGAATATCGCCAGCACAGCTTTTACTTTGAAAAATTGTAGACCAGTAAATTTCAAAACATCTAATTTATCGCATATATTAAGGTCTTTATGGTCTAAAAGTTCATATTCACACCACTCATTGTCTAATTTTTGATAATCTAGCTTAAAAAAGGGAAATCGATTTTTATTTCTACTACATCAATAAAAATTATAAAGGTCGTCATGAAAGTTGCTTTTTTATATAAAATTTACTAAAATCTTTCTTTTGCAAATTTGCTTGTTTTAATGGTTTAGCAATTGTCTATATGCATTTCGTTCCTGCTAAACCATAAAAACAAGAAAATTTTCAAATTAAATAAGTAAAGACCGGTATTTCAAATATGAAAATAAATGTTTTATTTTGCTTTTTAATACTTTTATTGTTGCCCAATGTGGCAGCTAATGGTAAAAAGATGGTGGAAAATAAAATAGATAGACAATCGAATAAAGATGCTTGTTTTGTAAAGATTTTTGTTTGAAGCTTTCAAAGTTATTATGTTTGTATACTGTGATTCTCAATATAGTATTAAGAGTCATACGAAGTTTGTTAACTAAATTCAAAAATTTTTTGGGTTGAAGTCTACTGACGAGTTCCAAAAGCAGGAACGAAATGCATATAGACAATTGCTAAACCATAAAAACAAGCAAATTTTCAAATTAAATAAATAAAGACTTTATGTCAAATAAATATACTTCGGTATTTCAAATATAAAATCTTTCTTTATACATTACATTTTGTTGTGCCTCGGAACAGTATTTTAAGTAACTAAATTAATATAAATTCCACTTTGCTGTATAACAAGCTGCTCGTTTTTATTGGTCAACCATAAATAACTCATTTTGTTTAAAAAAAAATCTGCTTTTATGTAATTAGACAAAAAAAATTTGCACAACTTTGATTACTTCAGCTTTTAATTTGCACAAAAGCAGGGATTCGGTTTAAAACATTAAATTAAAATTAGTCAAAAGTCAAAGATTGATTCAATTATTTTTGAATGATCTTCAAAAACTTCCAATCTTCAATATAATCTCAATACTTATATTGTTCCAGAGCACATTCAATGTCACAAGCTGTTAATTATAACAATTGCGATATAATAAGGTGATTAGATTGTATGGCTCTCTAGTGGGAAATATCGTAGACATTTTTGAAGTTTGCATTACTTTTCTAATAGGATCCAAATATTCTAAATATGTTTAGTATAATTAGGGCCTTTTTAAAAATTTTATTGGACTTTTATTAAGACTTACAGCAATATGGTTTTGTTTATATCTTTATAATAAACTTTGTTGGAGACATGCAATATGGTTTTGTTTATATCTTTATAATAAACTTTGTTGGAGACATGGAGATTTCCCGCAGGCATGAAGTTTCGCCTGTAGAATTTTGTAGCACATATACATAACTCGATTTTGTCTTAAGTCGACTTATGCTGTTATCGCTTTAAAACATATAAATATAAATGCCATTAAATTCAAATAGTGCCAAATTACACAAAAAATGTATGGTGCAAAAATAGTGCAAAGAACTTAAAATAGTACAGATTTTGCACTATTACTTAGAAAGTGGCAACGCTGGTTGTGAGTTGATAACCAGGGTTCCCAGGTTTATTTCGACTGACATTCCAATTTTAAAATTTGTATCCCCAAAATTCCCCAAAAGGCAATTTGTACTAATTTGACCAATTCTGGAGATGGATCAGAAGTGTCACAACAAATTAAATTATTTTTAAAATATATATTAATTCGTAACAGAGATTTTAGCATTGAAATTTGTTTCTAATGTGATTTTTTATTGACTCCATTGCCAAAAAAAACTCGTTCAGTGCAAGCGTTGCTCGTTGATACACAAAGTAAATTTAATATATACAATACTCTACCGGTTCTTTAAACGACCGTGATCCAGCGGTATCTTGATATGAACAAGCTTCTACCCAAAACATGTTTAATTTGCTTGTTATTTGAATATAAAATTATAAGCATCGAATAAGTAAAGAACTAATTGTCAAATAATTAAAGTTATATAGTACATACGTGTAAAAAATAAAATTAGCTGATGAGCAATTCTCCCAATGCGAGTACCTGTTTGTCTTATAATATACTTTATTTAAATCTTGCTAACAGCAAATGTTAAAGACGAAAAAGAGAGCAATTGGAATACGTATTGATAACAAAATAGAAATAAATAAAAAATATTAAGTAAAATACAAATCCCCAAAAAATCTCATAAGATCCCCAAAACATAAAAGCTATCCCCAATTAATTCCTCAATCCCCAAACCAAAATTCTTATCCCCATTTCGAAAAAAATCCCCGATTTGGGGATAAATCCCCTAATCTGACAACACTGGTAATAACGGTCTGTGCTTGCGATACAGTAGTGAGTTGATAGTCGAGTCTGTGCTTTACAATACGTGAGTTGGTAATTGAAAAAAACTATGGTGACGGTCTATAGTGACAGTTAAAGCAAAGACTATAAATATATAAAGATGCTCCACTTAGAACATTAAATAAAAACTAAAATTTTTTGCGTTTAAGGATGCTGCGGGGGAAGTAACAAGGGAAAATTATATTGTTTGTTATTTGAGCGAAACCACAAACAAAGAGAGCACAAAATTTTTGAGATTGTACACTTTATATAAGTATGTATGTAGTAATGTTGAATGGCATACAATGTATGCACACACATAAATGATGCTTATAGAGAAATTTGTTTGTGTGTGTATTATATATATTTCTTGTTCGAAGCACAGTCAGTACGAGAAAAAATATGAAATTACAAAAAGAAGTTTCTTGTTTTGATATATTCATGTGCAAATAAATTACGCAAAGCCAATGCGACCGATTTTGTTATTGTAGAGTAAAAATACGTATTTTATTGTTGTAAAATTAAAAATAAGTTGATTCGCACCGAACTACGTATAATTATTTGATTTAGAAATCTGAATTGTATACCTACTTACAATATTTTTTTTATTTATTGCTTTAAAATTTTGAGTTTTTTAGTGCTTGTTGATTGGAATTTATATGTTTCCCACGACGAACGTTTTCTTAGCAGTGTAAGAACTAATAAATTAAGCATCTCCATCCTGTGCTTAAAGCATACGTTACTCTCGTCAAACCAAAAGGAATAGGTATATTGTATTTTTGGTACAATTTACGCATTGTTCAACAATAGTTTTTTTGTTTTTTATTTCCTTGGACTTAGAAAAAAGATTTTCAAAAACTTTTATGTGAATCTTAAGCTACGGTCACACTTGTCAAACATTTGCCCAAAAAATCGTAACCACTAAATGCTAATGGAAAATCTTGCAATTCAGACAAAAGTTTGTCAAGTTAAAGAGTAGCCAATATTGTTGGATTCTATGACATGGTGCATTAGTTGTGTTCGAAACTGTTTAATATGATAAACAAGTGTCTGGATCAAAACTTTTTTCATTAGTGTTTGTTGGTTACGCTTTTTTGGGCAAATGTTTGACAAGTGTGACCGTACCTTTACACACTGCAAAAAATCAGTCTGATGGAGCACACAAACTTCCAAAATCTGTTTCTTTATCATAATTTTTAGCGTGAACAAACATTTCTGAAGGATATGACAAAACTTGCGCTGGTTTAATTACATCCACACAGCATTTTGCAAAAAGTTTTTTTGTTCGCTTTTATATTTACATAACTCATCAACTTCGGCTTCAATAGATTTCGTATTCATTATTTTGCTTTCTAATGTTTTTATCCTTCTTTTTAAACTTTCGGATTTTTTTTTTAATTTAAGTTTGTCTTGCGAAACAGTCTTAAGTTTTTTAAACATTGTAAAATATTTCTTTATATAAAATTCTTCGTTTTTACAACTTTTATAACAATTTGTGCAAAACGATGGTGATTCCGATCTTTTGCGCTTGTGAGGCGGACTTCTAAATAAGGGTAAAGCAACATCTTCACTTAATAAACAGTTTTCTTTTTCTATATCTGAGTCATCAGTCAAGTTTAAAGTTGGTACTGCGTCGCGCTTCAAGTATTTCTTTCCTATATTTTCTGACGGAAAGTGTCTTTCACATATATATAATGTCCGCGATCTTTCCAAAAAGCTTTCGTCAAAGTTGCACTTTTCTATCCACGCTTTAAGCAATATGTCATTGGAATATGGAAAACGAAAGATTTTTAAGTTTGGAAAACTTCATTTGGATCTTCCATAATGAGGCAAACAACACTTATTGCCTGTTTTAAGCGATAAATTATTTTGTTTAATTTCAGTTAGTTCGCTCATTATGATATTTTTTACTTATTTAATTACTAAGACTTTTTTTAATTCACACTAGATTATATTTTCAAGCACAATATATTCACTGTGAAGCAGTAGTACAGTCGAATTTTTGCCTAATCTTCAACGGGTTAAGATGTAGAATAAGAAAATTTGACTTCATACACAACGTTTTATGATTTATTTAGGTAAATAATTGTCATATGCAAATTTTTCCTTTACTAATTGAATATGTAAAAAAAATGTTTTATGACTCAATCAGGAAAAATAAAGTAACAAGTGTCTTTCAATAAAAAATGCAGGTGTTAAAATTAAAAAATTTTTACCAGAGATATTTTTTTAAAGTATGTGGGTTTTTCCAATATACCTGCCTCAGCAAAATATATGTGCTTTAATCACAAAACTTGGGATATGCAGACAGCAGTACACACGTGCATTTTATTGCACCTGTTGTGGTAAAACCACAATTATGCTATTCTTACAAATAATTTTATGGTCTTTATTGCCAAAAACTTAATTCCTACATGCTAAAACATTTATTTTTAAGGGTAGGAAACAAGTCATGCAAGTGTGATGTGAAAAAAACACACTGCACCAGGTAAATAAATCGCAATACCTTCATTTATCAAAGGAATAGCATATTAATTGAAACTTTTACTTTTCTGCTGTCAGATTTTCAACACTGATATTAAATTCAAATAACGGTAAATTTATATTCGGTGCGAATCCATGTATTTGCAAAAGTACAACAATAAAATACATATTTTTGCCATACAAATAAACAATCGGCAACATGAAGTTCTACGTAGCTTATGTCCATATACATATGCATATATGCGAAAACACAAGTTCTTTTTGTTTGTGTATATTTTTTCTTTGCTTTAGGAAAAATATACACATCCATTCATACTTATGCATGCAAAGGCACACATGCATAAATGTATTCATATGCAGATGAATAGCAAAGACATGAGAATAATAAGTGCTCTGAGAAAATAAAATACTCTTTTTGAAACACATGGATTTAGTAGAAAAGCCACCAGCAAATTAAGCACTGACAGTACAATGTATGGACGTAGAACATCTTTATATTTATAGTCTTTGGCTGAAGTCTTTTATTCATTTGCAAATCTTTGAGTCCACGGAAAAGCGTTTTTAAAGAATAAAAACGTAACAATATGTTTGCACTTTTTTCAAAATTGAACAAATAAATGGTAAAATTGGTACTCTTTTTCTGGACTTTTCCTATGCAGCTAAATTTTTATTAACTAAGGTCGCCCGGTGGTCTAAGTTAAACCACTTGACACCTAGTATGTCTTTATTTATTATAAGCACATGTGTACAAAACATAGAAGACAGTTGTATTTCTTTCAAGCAAATTGAAATTGCTTTTTACTACTTTTGTTCCAAGAAAAAATATTTACATTGTGCATATCTGCACAAAAATACATTTTAAACCATATATGTTTCACCAATATTTGTGGACTTAAAAGTGTACGACAAAAAATGTGTACCGTATTTATATATAAGATTAGTAATTAAATTTTATTTTTAGCTTTAAAAATTGATTTTTGGAAATTTGAATGCTACACGAGCAAGACCAGTAACGCAATATCAATGTAAAATAAAAATTCAAACTGAATTAAATTTCAATCAAAAAGGGAAATTGGTTAGTAATTATTAGGGCTAGGAATCTCATGCAAATACATGTTTTCACTGGGCATCATAAAACGGAAACGGTTAAGTTATCTTTGCGAATCGTGAAATTTCCTTTGAAATGGCATTCAATCGTTTTTGCATATTTTGCATATTTTGCTCAAAATACTCGTTTTTGCATATTTCTGCGCATATTTTTCAATAAATGCATGTTTTTTGTGCACATTTTTGCTATTTTGGTTAGCATACATTTGAAAAAGTAAAACGCTCCTGATACTTAGTGCGACATCTTCTGGTAAAAATTGACACATAATTTGTTACAAAATATTTGCCTGAATCACCCTGTTGAACTCTAAATTTTTATATTTACACAACATTTTTATTGTTTTGTTCGGGAATTCGCTGAAAATTTGTAACTTTACACAACATAACACGTTTTAAATGGAAAGTGAGTTAGTTTTGAGATTTTTTCTGCAAAATTATTGAAATTAACATTTGATAATACTTTCAGAGTACAATGCCGAAAATCAAAGCAACTTTATCTTCAAACATAAATAAATACGTGTCTGAATATCCGGGTGTATTTCAAACCGATGGAGTCGTCCTTTTCTGCAAAACTTGCAATAAGGCAGTGGGCTGTGAAAGGAAATTTCAAGTTGACCAGCACCTGAAAAGCACGAAACATAAGGAATTGCATGATCGACGCTCTGAAAAAACACAGCCTTTGATTACTACTTCTGTAGCAGCTGGACTTAGCAAATTCTCCATGGATTTATGCGAAGCTTTCATATCAGCAGATATTCCATTGTATAAGCTCAGCAACCCAAAACTAAGAGATTTTTGGAAAACATATACTAACGAGCACATTCCACATGAATCGTCAGTGCGCAAAACTTATATCGAGGAGATATATGTTCGCTCATTAAACAAAATCAAAAAAGCTTTAACAGACCATTTCCTATGGATTTCCATAGACGAAACCACCGATATCCAGGGGAGGTATATTGCAAATCTTATTGTGAGAATTTTACATGAAAGTGAAGATATGTGCGTCAAAAAATTTTTGCTCAATGTCGTAGAAATGAACAAAACTAATCACGCGACAATAGTTCGTGCCTTTGACGACTCCATTGCCCTGCTCGGTGAGGATTTTGACAAAAATAAAGTTCTTCTTTTTTTAACCGAAGCAGCGCCCTACATGGTAAAAGTGGCAAAGGGGTTACAAATTTTTTATCCGAAGCTATTGCATGTTACTTGTATCGCTCATGCTATCTACCGAGTAGCAGAAGAAATTCGAAGTAATTTTATTGAACTGAATTCTCTTATATCACATGGAAAAAAAATCTTTTTAAAAGCGCCTTCGCGGGTACAGATTTTTAATGAAAAATTTCCTGGTATTTCGCTTCCTCCAGAGCCAATTATAACAAGATGGCGAACGTGGCTAAATGCCGTCAAATATTATGCAGAGAACATCGAAAAATTTGGCGAAGGAGTAAAGGAGCTTGACGATTTTGATTCGATATCGTCGATACCGTCTCTCAAATCTCAACTGATTTTTGTACATAGCAATTATGGGTTTTTATGCGAGGTAATAAACAAATTAGAAGGACGAAATTCTTTGAAAGATGCAGTCGATTTAATAAATAATACTGTGAAGAAAATAAATGATGTGAAAGGAAAGCCAAAAAATTATTGAAAAATTAAACAATGTTCTCTTGAAGAATAAAGGTTTCCTTGAAATAAGGAAACTTGCAGAAATTTTGGAATTTAATGAAAATTCTTCAGAAACCAATTATACAATAAAAGAAGTATGTGCTTTTAAATATGCTCCTGTAACATCAGTTGATGTTGAGCGCTCATTTTCTTTATATAAGAACTTTTTAAGAACTAATCGGGAAAGCTTTGTGTTTGAAAACCTTAAAAAGAACTTTTTTGTTTACGCCAATAACGCAATAAATTAAAATTGATCTCTTATATACAAGTACAAGTTCCTATAATTTTATTTAAATTTAATTTAACTTAATTATTTGTTGTTGAATTTATTGTTTTGTTTTTCTTTATACTAATTTTATATGTAGATATGTATATTAAATGAATTGTTTTCTGCCTTTTTTTTTTTGTTAAATTACTTGACATT
Source organism: Nowickia ferox (assembly GCA_936439885.1). Taxonomy (NCBI): domain Eukaryota; kingdom Metazoa; phylum Arthropoda; class Insecta; order Diptera; family Tachinidae; genus Nowickia; species Nowickia ferox. Next base: position 50,601,074 of record OW387023.1, on the reverse strand, counting down.
TTTTTTAAATAAAATATTGAAAACATATTTTTAACTGCATATTTTCTGTGTTTTTAGTGCATATTTTAAAATTTTAAGTGCATGTTTTATGCGCATATTTTCGATTTTTTAGTGCATGAGATTCATTGCCCTAGTAATTATCTTCTGAAAAAAATCAACAGAAATAATATTTACGTGTCTGTCATGACTTTCGAAAGTTTTCAATTAGAATGAAAATTTCCGAATAGCAAAAAAGAAAATATGGTGTCTGCAATCCACATAATTTTTAACTTTTTCGAACTAATTTTCGAAAGGCAATTTAGAAACGGTTATGCGAGAATGCAATGGGTACACCAGCTATGCAGTATTAGTTTTAGTTTTTTATGTATAAAATGTATGAAATAAATGCATTTATATCCAGCGCGGCATACTTCCGAATATTTTTGCAAAATTGGTTGCTAATGTGGGAATGTTTTTCATATCCCCTTTTCTATGTATTAAAACCAAATATATATTGGTTTAAATTTCCGGATTAGGTAGATGAGATATCAAGCATAGTTTTAAAATAGATTTTGTTTAAAATAAATTAATTTTATTGTGGAAAAAAGGCGATTCTATTTACTTTCACGTTGCTTGGTGCAGTCGAAAGTAAAACGAAAAAATTATTCGGAAATGAATGTCAGGACACCAGAATATGCGGAAAAGATTCACTTTCACACGAATGTGAAAGTCATGACAGACACGTTAATCTTATTTTGAAAAAGTATCGAAAATGTTTTGTCGCTCCATGGAAATTGACACCAATAAGTGGTTTTTGGTACTTTTCCTATACAAATCCCATTTCATAAAATAAATAAATGAATTCAAAACCTCAAATGAAATTCACATAAGAAAGAGTTACGTTTTTCCAATCAAGAGCAAATCGGCAAAGCGAAAAATGCATCTAAACGAAAACAGCCAAAACAGAAAACTTTGCCAAAGTGAAAAAATACTAAATCGAAAAAATGCCAAAACTACAAAAAATTTCAAAATGAAAGAAATTGTTTCTAGGTGATTACATCAAAAATTGATAGAGCGAAATAATAATTTTTTTTGAGAAAAAACATTCCTATCAATATGGCTCTCAAACAAAAGGACTTGGTTAGTTCATTTTTAAAAAGAGAACAAAAAAATTCTGAGACGACCTCAAGAAAAAAATGTAGACTGAAACTTAATATGTTTGGGGAAAAAACAATCCTATCAATACGAGTTTGGAATAAAAGGGGTTGACTATTAAATTTAAGGAATTAACATTAAAATTGTTCCAGGTACATAATAGTATGTATATCTCAGAAGCTCTATCAATATTTTTTTTTTTCATGAGTATATTTATTTATTGTATCTTCAAAAAATTAACTAACAATAAGTATTCAAATCTTAAATCTAGATATAATAGTTAGGCCCAACCAGTGTCAGGCATAAACTTAGTGATAGTAATCAATAATACATAAATATGGTATTAAGCACAAAAATATTTTCAAGCTGTTTCATTTCGAGTGTTGAGTATTATAGCCAGTAAAATTTAAGATGTTACGAGCAAGTGGATTAGGATGAGACTCGAGTTTTGTTAAGTATTTGCCTGCGTATTTTTTAATTTCCTTAGTCACTAGTGGCATATTTAAATCACGATGTAAATTTGAATTTTTGATGTACCATGGAGCCGATGTTATTAGTCTTAACATCTTGTTTTGCCTTCGTTGGATTCTCTCTATACTGGAAGCTGAAGCAGTGCCCCATAGCTGTATTCCGTAGCACCATATAGATTTCAAGAGCGACTTGTATATCAAAGCCAATGTATTCGAGTTAGTTTAAGTTTCATTTCCGTTAGCTTAGAGTCAATGTGGTGTTTCCATGTAAGCCATCGATCAAAGTGTATACCAAGGTATTTCACATGTGAGTGTTGAGGAACATATTGATTATTTATTCTAATGGGGGAACAAGTATCTCTTCGTAGGGTAAGTGTTATCTGAGCACACTTCTGTTCGTTTACTTTTATTCTCCATAAGTTTAGACATAGTTCCAGCTGGGTAATATGTTTCTGAAGATATCGAGATGCCTCGTGAGAGTTTTCGTGCATACTAAGGCAGGCTGTATCATCGGCAAATGTAGAAGTGTGTATGTTACAGCTCACAGGCATATCACAAGTATAAATCAAATACAAAACTGGGCCCAGTATACTCCCCTGTCTATCAATATGGATTTCAAATCAAAGGACTGGGTTGGTACATTATATAAAATAATATAACGAATTTCTAAAAATGACTAGAACAAAATGGTTTTTTAAAATAGATTTCCTTCGGACAAGAAACACATCTATTAATATGGATCACTATTAAAAGGGCTTTATGACTAGGTTTAATGAATCAACATGAAGAAGCTCTTAGTTGAACACAATATCAAAATGACGGGTTTCGTGTACTTTTATATTTGAACCCTATCTATTTGGATCTTAAATGCAAGAGCATGGTACGTATGCTAGTTAAAAATAAATTAAGAAAGCCAAAAACTTTGGAAAAATTACACCTTTAGAAAAATAACAGAAATTTGCACAAAAAGTGCAAAATTTTAAACAAGTCGTCATAATATTTATTAAAAATGAGTAAAACTCTAAGGAATTCTAAAAATTCGGTAAAAACGCGAAAATTCGCAATAACTTGCTAACAGCAGCGTAATAGCAAGGTATCATATTGTTTAAAATTCGCGAACACTGTTAAGAAAACAAATACTTGCAAAATACAGTTCACAAAATGACGATTTCAAATAAATGATAATGCAGCGGCTATCTTAAATGCGACGTGACTTTGTCAATAGTAAAATATTTAGGGTTGCTTTAATATCTCTTGTCGTAAAAAGAACTGATTAAATTAAATAAATTTAATTAATTAATTAAATTAAATTAAATAACCGTGAACGCGTTTATTTAATTTAATTTAATGACGGACTATTTATGTACGCTCTACAAATAATTAATTGAAACGTACTTACTACTACTTAATTTATTTCACGATAAATACATTGACAGCCGGCTTTGTTATTGTTTTCTTCCTCTACTGACGTTTAACACCGGATGGCTGCGTTCACTTAAAATTATTTTTTTCGATTATCGATGCGTTCACTGAAATGACTTGTGTACTATGAGACAAAATGTTTTTGGATTTTTCTAATAAAAAATAAATAATCTTTTTTTTAGTATCCTTTCCAAAGTATAATTTTCTACAAAAATTCGGTATATTTAGTAATGACTGGTGTTAAATACTTTAACTGTTTCATTAATATTTTGTATTTGTTTTTTGATTAATTGTATTGATTCATGTACACATAAGACAGATTAGTTGTATTATTTTATTAATTTTCTTTTCTCAATAAAGTTAAGATTAAACTAAATTGTTTGTGAACCCAATTCTGCACCTTGGTGTTTCTGAACCATCTATATTTTTTAACAAGATCTGCACTGGAAGTCCAATCCTCCAGATCAACATATAATAAATTCATACATGAAAGCCTTCGACCTATTTGTTAACTTGTTTTTCATTATCGCTAACTTTGAAAAACTACGTTTAGCAAATGCACTACTATGGGGTAAATTAAATACATATGTAAATGGCAAATGAGTATAGGTAATAAATACTCACCAATGCCGTTATATAAACTTCCTACTTTATGCCAAAATTGTTCAGCATTAGAAATTTTAAACATGTGATCATAGTTTTGGTCATTTACTTGGGATTCTAATAACTTTAATTCATTAAAAAAAGCGTCTAAATCAGGGAAAAGGACTTCATGCAGTTAAAATGGTATTTTAGGCGCCTAAACTATTTTTTTAATGCATGTACATATTTATTTATTGTATCTTCAAATATGAACTAACAATAAGTGTTCAAATCTTAAACCTAAATATAATTATTAGGCCCGACAAGTGTCGGACAAAAGCTTAGTGATAGTAAACTAATAATACATTAGAGTCGTGCCAAGCAAAAAATAAAAAAAAGTTTTTGCAAGCAGTTTCATCTGGAGTGTTGAGTATTAGAGCCGTACTGTCTCTCTTTTTTAAGCGGATATGTCGAGTAAAATTCAAGATGTTACGAGCAAGTGGATTAGGATGAGACTCGAGTTTTGTTAAGTATTTGCCTGCGTATTTTTTAATTTCTGCAGTCACTAGTGGCATATTTCAATTACGATGTAAATTTCAATTTTTGATGTACCATGGAGCCGATGTTATTAGTCTTAAAATCTTGTTTTGCCTTCGTTGGATTCTCTCTACATTGGATTGCTAAGCATTAGTAAGGAATGTTAAGTATTAGAGCCCGTGTGTCCCTTTTTTTTAAACGGATGTGTCCAGTGAAGTTCAAGATATTACGAGCTAGCGGATTAAGGTGTGACTCGAGTTTTGTTCAGTATTTGCCTGCGTATTTTTTAATTTCTTCAGTCACTGATGGCATATTTAAATCATGATGTAAATTTGAGTTTTGAATGCACCATACAGCCGACGTTATTAACCCTAAAATTTTGTTTTGCCTTCGTTGGATTCTCTATACATTGGAAGCTGAAGCAGTTTTTCATAGTTGAATTCCGTAGCACCATATTGCTTTCAAAAGAGACTTGTATATCAAAAGGTTGTAATCTAGACTGAGGGTTGAATTTCTACTAATCAGCCAATGTACCTGAGTTAATTTTGGTTTCATTTGCGTTAGCTTAGAGTTAATGTGGTGTTTCCATTTAAGCCGTCGATTTTTAGAATTAGTCGTTCATGCCACACTTTATCAAATGCCTGAGAAACGTCAGAACTCTAAAAAAGTTTTTGTTACCCCTCTCAAATCAAATCTTTTGGACTCCAAAAACATTTGAGGGGTCTAGCTATGACCGTTAATGAGCTGTACTGTGTCTAAAAAGGTATATTTTTTGATATTTTTTGGCATTTTTTTGTATTGTGACCCAAGACAACATATTAAAAAAAAGTACATCATCTCAAAGATATTTTCAAACCGCTTCCAATGGTGTATTGAACTTTTCAATTAGTGCCATAATCTATGCCATAAGCTTTTAAAATAAATTCTAATATTTTTGAAGGATTATTAGATTTGAGTCATTGTTGTTAGTTCTCGCGATATTTTTTTGAAAACTATTAACAGAAATAAGTTAACAATGACTCAAATCAAATAATATGTACTTAAAAAATAATTGAATTTATTTTAGTAGTAGTAGGACATGCTATGAAAATGCTTTAAAATGGGAAATATCATGATGTTCAATGCAAATTTTTCCAGTATAATAAAATTTTGGGATTATTTTACTCAACACGCAATTTATAAAAAAATGCCATTTTGAATTTAAGGTGAAGATATATATATGAATGTATACTCGTATACATATGTAGAAAGCGTGTTCTCTAGTTGAACAAATGTCTTTTGTTAGTTCACTTAATTTTTATCAATTTACTCAAGGAATTTATTTACCGTACTGAGTGCGCTTGATTGCGACCAACTCATCAATCTTATAAACAGTCTCAGGCTTGCGCTTGCAGTTATACGTCTTGCAATTTTTTGCCTGAACCCTCGCTATATTTTCCCTCGCTTCTGCACGCATCTCGTTTCTGTCTTCTTCGAATTCACTCACAATTTCCTCCCGCAGCATTTCTTTCAGATCAGGGTAATCTGGCATTCTCATTTCTACACCAGTCAACAGCTTGAAGGGTGGAAACTGGGTACTCCTTGGAGGCGAAGAATTTATCAACATTTGCACCCGGCGCACGTGTTTGTACCAATTCATAGGGTTTTCACTACACAACTTAGTCAGCATTGGTATCACTATTTTGTGAATCCGCTCAACTTGCCCATTCCCACGTGGAACACCTGTAGCTATCACAAGATGTTGGATGCACTCTTCATTGCAATAGTCCTTAAAAGCTTGCGAGGTAAATGCTGCTCCGCGGTCGGTAATAATCCTCATCGGGTTACCAAAAATGGATGACTGCTTTTCTAGGCATTCGATAACTGAATTTGCATCCGTCGATTTCGTTGGATAAAGCCAAACGAACTTAGTGAAAGCATCTACGACGACAAACAAGTAGTTGTACGCCTTCTTCGTCATTTCCATGGGACCAACATGGTCGACATGGTAAGTTATCAGAGGTCGCTCGTCTTTAGGTATAGGATTAAGATACCCTTCTTTTTTGCCTGTTTTTGCCTCGGTGATGATGCACTCGATGCAACTTCTAACTACTTTAGGCACCTTTGTCGCCAACCTTGGTATGTAGTATTGTTTCTCCACCAGCTCACGGGTTTTCGCTATTCCGTAGTGACCCTGGTTGTGTGCTATTTTGATAATTTCATCTTCCAACTGGACCGGTATTACTATGAGATCCTTCGTAGGATCCTTATACAACACTCCATTCTGCATAAAGTAGTCATCGTAAGCTCTATACTCGAGGATCGCTCTAATGGCCTTCGTGCATTCGTCACCTTCCTGTGCACACCTTACCCTATGTGTGAGGCTACTCTCCAACACCCAGCAGGCCACTCTACTGAGCGCATCCACATGCTGCATCTTGGCGCCGGGCCTATGCTCTACCTGATATGTGAATTCCTGTAGAAACATAGCCCATCTCGCTATTCTATCGGGTACATCGCTCTTACTCATGGTCATCTTAAAGGCGTTGCAATCTGTGACAATCTTGAACGGTATACCAAGCAAATACACCCTCCATTTCTTCAACGCCTCCACGATCGCCAACACCTCCAGCTCATAAGAGTGGTATTTTTCTTCGTAGGGCTTTGTTCGACGACTCATATACTGGACTGGATGCAACTGCGAATCATCTAGACTTTTTTGCAAAAGCACTGCACCGTAACCGAACTTGCTTGCGTCGGCATGTACTTCCGTGATCGCATTCGGATCGTATAGCTTTAACACCGGAGAGCTAATGAGGGCCTCTTTTAACTGCTGACATGCTATCAGAACGTCATCTGTGATTCGAAATTCAGCGTTCTTCCTTAACAGATCGGACAATGGTTTCGCTGAAATTGCATAGTCCCCAATAAATTTCCTGAAATATGAAGTCAGCCCTAAGAACCTCTGGACCATCTTTCGGTCTGTGGGGATTGGGAAATCCCTAACCGCTCTTATCTTATCCTCTGATGGTTTTATCGAACCATTCTGGATAACGTACCCTAGAAAGCTAACCCTCTTTCTCAAAATCTGACACTTCTCCCACCTTATGCGCAAACCGTTTGCAGCGGCTATATCTAACACCACCAGAAACTTCTCAAAACCTTCGACCATATCCTTAGAGGGAATAATGATGTCGTCCATGTAAGCAATTATCGTTCCATCTTGAATGAGATTTCTAAAAACCGCAAATATAAATCGAGTAAACACAGCCGGCGAGTTGCTAATGCCAAAGGGTGCAAACAAAAACTCGAACTGTCCGTTATGCGTCACGAATGCCGTATATTTTCTTGATGCCGCGTGTAAAGGAACATGGAAAAACCCATTTCGAAGGTCCAAGGTCGTATAGATATTGGCACCTTGTAGCTTATCTAACACCTCTTCCATCAATGGCATAGGGAAATGATCTCTGACTATCTTCTGGTTAAGTTTTCTATAATCGCAGCATAATCTTTTCGACCCATCTTTCTTCGCTGCTAGAACAACTGGCGATGCATATTCCGACGTACTTGGCTGTATTATTTTCTCCTGCAGCCATTCAGAGACTTGTTTGTCTACTATTTTCTGATCAGCCATCGGTAAACGTCTGGGGCGTTGATATACGGGTATATCGTCAGATAATATGATCTTCATCTCTACAGGACTCTTTATTTCCTTCTGCGGTTGGTACCCAGCAATTGCGCTAGTCACCTGTTCTGCCATAGACTTATCCAAGTGATCAAGTTCGACCTGAATTTCAGGTCCATACTCCTCGACATTCAAACAAATGCTCCCCAACTCTTCTAACAAAGGATTCCTTTCAACTGGTTTCTTAAAAAACACCTCCCCTTGGGCAATGGTTACATCCGCCCGTCGCAGCAGACTATTTCCCAACATAATTGAATGGTTGATATCGCGTTCACCAACTACATAAAAAGTGACTTCTAATTCTAAATCATCGACTTTAACCATTTCGCTAAAGCGGCCCATCGTAACGATTTCACTATCGCCAATCCCGTATAATCTTAGTTTTTCCGGAATTAGATTAACTTCGCCTAGGATAAACAGCATATCAACCCGCATCAAACACAATTCACATCCCGTATCTACAAGCACACTAAACCACTTTTCTCGTATCATGATGTCTTTGAATATCAATCCCGAGCCTTTGCGAACCATATTCGCCTGACCACCTTCTGCCTTGACAACTATTTTGCTTGGCCCCTTTTGTGGACACTCAAAAGAACGATGGCCAAATCTTTGGCACTTGAAACACTTGTACTGCTTAGGGCAGTCAGCCGCAATGTGCGATTTGTCGCCGCACTTAAAACATCTCTTCTCTTTTTCTTGCGTTGCAGTCTTTGTAATTTCTTTTTTCGCGAAAGGCAATGACTCTTTCCCCTTGTATGACGACTGGGGGTAGACTCTTGTCTTCTCATACACTGCCAACTGCTTCTTCAATTCGGCGATGTTGTCCGCCTGGTACAACAAGCTTTTATTTTGTCTCGAGTCAGGTATACCTTCTATAATGTATTCTACCATGCTCTTTTCGTCTAAATCTATTTGTCCTCCTATCTCCATGATGCTATACAAATATTCGATTAGAGATTCGTTGCGGTTCAACCGTCGACTGCGAATTTGTCGTATTACCTCCGCCGTGGAAACGCGTGTGCCAAACTCTTCCTTAAGTGATACCTTTAACGAACGCCAATCTCGTATGCCTCGCTGACTCTTGATGAACATCCTGGCGGCTCCTACTAACAGTTGCTTTCCATACACGTACATCTGGAGGGGCGACCATTCGAGTATTGCAGCCATTTCCTCGAATTCCGCTAGCCACCGAATAACGTCAGGTGTGCTAGTGCCCGAAAATTGCGTCAAACTATCTTCCACGTCTCTGAGCGTGTACATACTTCTCATTTGGCTAAAACCAACGGACCCCTCACCACCAGCCGACTCCAGAGCCGGTGCCAATGCGTCAGGAATACCGTCTGCTCTGGCGCTTACCTCAGCGTTATCTTTTGTGTCCGCTAACTCAAACCCATAGTACCCCAAAAGTCTTTTCTGTAAATCGTCTTTGACCCCTACCGTACTTTGCCCTAACTCACTCAATTTAGCACGCAAAGCGTTAACACTTAACACAATTATCTCCTCGCGATTCATGTCTAAATAGTCAACCAATTAACTGGTCATACGCAGTATACGTGTGAAGTTGTAACCATAAAAAATTACAGACAGAAAAGCTATAATGTAAAAGTTATAATAAAATAAACAAAAATGCTTAAATTATAGGGTATGGAATATGAAAAATAGGAGATTTATAAAAATTTATAGTAATTGAATGGAAATAGTAAATGTTCGAATGCTTCAGCTCGACAATTTGTCTTCAAACAATTTTCTTCTTTTCTTTCGTTTGTTGTTTTTTATTTTATTTTGAATTTACTCGTTAGTTAGGCAATTGTTACTTGGGTTTTTTTTTCACATTCTTGGCTTTCTACGAACTTTTGTATATGTACACACATTGGAATTGCTCGAAACGAATAACTGTTCTCTTTTTTATTAAATTGACGAAACAATATGTACTGTCCTTGAATGTTCTGGAACTTATACACAGTTTCTTTTTTAACAGTTATAAATTTGATTTTTACAAAGTTTCACATTGCCCATTTTCTGCTAGGTATAATTCCATTATTTACATTATTATGCAAGTTTACTGCTAAGTCTCTTTATTTCATTTACAATCTGTTAACTTTACACCTTTTGTTTGAATTACACACATTTAGGACACACGAATTTGATTCAATTTATTTCGCTCTGTATTTTTGTTTGGACTTTTACACAAGCGATCCCGGTTGAGCCCCCATGAATTGTAGAAAGCGTGTTCTCTAGTTGAACAAATGTCTTTTGTTAGTTCACTTAATTTTTATCAATTTACTCAAGGAATTTATTTAAACAAGTAATTTCCCTTTTTTGTTTTATTTGTTTTTCTTATTTATTAAATTCATTACAAATAGTTTTAATCTTATTTATTTTTATTACAAATAGTTTTAATTTTGGTTTTAAATTAGTTTTACTTTATATTTAAACACAATAAGACAATAAGTATTTACTTCTTAAGTTTTCTTCTTTTCTCTTCTTTTTTTATTTCACAACTTCACTGCTCGGCTAGCCAATCACTACTGTATTTTTATTTCAATTCTAACTATTACTTCTGTGTAGTTCGTTCTTTCTTTTTGTCTACCTCTCTTCTCTATGTCTTGTGTCTTGGTCAGTGGAGTCAACTGTGGTAGGCACCCTACACATATATAAACTTTGTTTGAAAATAAGTATCTGGCTCAAAATCACCAAGGTTGTAAACTTCAAGATTGGTTTTGTCAAAAAAAAATAAAAAATTTAAGCTATAATGTTGCAAAATTTTTATAAAAATTCTAAACTTTCTTTGTAATATTGCTTTTTAGTGAATACCTCTCAGAAAACCATCATTGTGAGAACGTTTTTCTATGTTTGATAAAATGAACAGAAACAAAGCAAAGTACATAACTTAAGTATGGTTTAAAAACATGGGTTTTTGTATTATATAAACAATAATTATTATCTGTATTATATAAACAATAATAAAAACAATAAAGAAGTAGCTATTATCGTACATAAAATTTAGGAAATTTCAAAATATACGAAACTCTTATAATCGAATTAACTTTACATGAACAGAATGCAAGTTCTGTAATATAATAAACTATTTTTTTCTAAAAACTTCAATTTATGCGTATTTTATTTACTATATATATTACTGTTCCCAGAAATTATCAATCGTTCCTGGAATGACAAAAATATTTAACAGCCTGTTTTTGTAAGACGTTGACGTTTTAAATCATAGCGTTTTTGTTTTTGACGTAATAAATCGTAGCGTTTTTCTTTAATTTATTAGTCCATATTTACATTATGCAAGTCTTATTGCTAAGCTGATTAGTTTGTTAGGAGAGAGAGACGAGGGGAAAAGAAACGATACTGTTCCCCTCGTTTCTCTCCTTCAAACTAATCAGCTTAGCAATAAGACTTGCATAATGTAAATATGGACTTACGAAAACATCAAGATTTGCATTGCTCAGGGATGCCAGTGAATATTTTTGAAATTCCCTACACGTTGGAAAAAATCCTTTTTTTCCCTCCAACCAAAAATATTTTCACTACATTTTTCCCTACGCTGAAAATTTATTATTTTTAACAAACAAAAAAAAACAAATATATATACATTTTGTGAACATTGTACATTTGTTACACATTTTTATTTCATATGAGTTCTAGCGGCATAAATGCCTATTTTACTGAGTTCTGAATCTCTTAACGAAAACAATAAAAAATCTGATGATAGTTTTTTTCTAACGGCAAAGCCACTTTTTCGTGAGCGATCAACTTCGCTCAAATTCTTCTAAAATTTCATCGGCTCCATAGATATAAAGGGATAACAGCGCATCCTTAACTAATCGTCAAAATCGCTTTTCATTATTGCAAGACATTAGCGACGAGACCGTTGCATCTTCGCAAAAGTCTTTTAAACCACCACCTATTTATTAGAGAGAAAAAAATTATAACGCATTTCTTAAAAAACTATTTTCGGCCATTGGTGAGAATATTTTTCATATCACTCCACTTAAACGAGGTAATATCAGCGAAACAAAAATTCAAATATATGATGAAAAAGTTTTCCGAAAACCTGTGGCAAAATTTGAAAAAATTTAAAAAAATAAAACAAGCTTTTCCACATACCAACTAAATTCCTACAGATACTATTGAAGGGCATAGATTCATATGTTGACCCCGAAGAAGTAAAATGTGCACTGATTGACCAAGGATTTAAAGTAAAAAATTTTACTAATATAATAAACAGAGAAAATTTCCCCCAACACCTATTTCGGGTTGAATGACTTACAATTGAAAAAAAATAAAACCCATCCAATTTATAACGTAAAGTTTCTCTTACACCGAAAAATCACAGTTGAGGAGCCACATAAACGTTCAGGTCCCGTACAGTACCGAAATTGCCAAGAATATGGCCATACAAAAACTTACTGCAATTTACCTACAGTTTGTGGTATCTACGGTGAGTTGCACGGTACTTGCTAGCTGTACCAAGACAAAATATCAAGCAGAAAAAAATTTGGTAATTGTTGAGGTTATTACGCCGCCAACAACAGAGGATGTCCTGTGTATTTTTTCGTTAAAAAGACTATGGGACATAAAACTAAATTAGTTCTAGCTCAATAAGCAAACGCTTACTCCGCCACTTTTCCTCAAATGAGCCAACCAATTACTTCAAGTGTATCGTATGCCGATGCTGTTAAGACAAATTATATTCCTACTAGAGCTGCAAACCTATCATAGTACTATCGATTGTATCGATAGTTTTGTTTTAAATGAAATATCGATAGGTTTTTCCAATATCGATACTATCGACAAAAAAAAAACAAGTAATTCTAATAGTTCAAATCGAAGTCGGTAAACGGAACGGAACGTTCTTGAATTATCAACGCTGGTTGTCAATAATATTATCCAAACTTCGTTGTCAAATTGACAACGGCCGTGGACAATTTTACAACGTTATTTTTCCATCAGTGTAGCAGCCGAAAGTATCTTCATAAATTCGACGTCTTCGACACACAGATAAATTTCAGTAGTACTGACATCGCGACAGCGGCCAATCGTCTCCGATTTGTTTTGACAAATTGCCGGTTAAGCATGTTTCTCTACAAATATTTTTAATTATACTTACATACCCACATATATTTTTATATACTATTGAAAATAAATTAGGACTCTGGATTTTTTTCGAGCCAATGAAAGATATTCAGCCCAATCATAAATATTCCCTCAGAATTTATTTCTCACGGAAAATAATTTTCCCGAGAAAACATTCCACCAATCATAAATTCCTTGGGAAGAAAAAAGAATAATACGTGGCATCACCGCATTGTGCAGGTCTTTGTCATGATGTAATTATACTGGTGACTGCGTAAGGATTTGTTATAGAAAAATACGGCAACCATAGCTGTCTGTGTAAAGAACCGAATAATATCAAAAGCACAAAAATAATTGTACCAAAAAAAAACAAAATCGAAGTTTTTGACATTCTACAGCTTCAAAGCACATAGAGCAAAAAATTATCAGCTGAAGTAGCGCTGGTTAGATACACCTTGCTAGTTGTTTTGCTTGTTTGTTGGCATTTTGTTTCTCCTTTTTTTTAATGAGAGAGTAAACAAAATTTTTAAAATTCACCAACTTGAAAAAAATATGTAAAAAATGTTTATAAATGATTTCTTTGGGCATTGTTTGTGTTTTTCCAAATAAAAGAACTTAAAACACAAGTTTATGTATATAAATTTTGTTTTAATGGAGTATTAACCATGCTTTTATGTACACTCCCTTCTGTTTTGCAAGAGAAAAATTTTTAGTAAAAAAAGCAAGATCAACTGCATTCATAATACCTAAATTTTTTTCCCGGGGAGTTTTTTTATTCCCGCATTTGGAAAAAAGGGAAAAACTTCATGATGGGAGAAAAGGGAAAAGTGAGAAAACTCGTGCGGAATTCTTGTTTATGATTGGGCTGATTAACTAAGCAAAATGTCGTTTATGTGGCAACATTTATAAAACCAGTCGATAGTTTTGCAGCTCTAATTCGCACACAAAATGTTTCACCGTCAAATAATTCAACAAATACAAACTCAAGCTTTAATTTTAATCGCCTTGAAGCTATTAGGTTTGATTCCGTACTCCACATTGGCAGCCCGCGGGATCACAATTTTACCGAAAACTGTTCCCGTACTCAAGGTTTGGGAAAGTAAGAGAGCTTTTGAGAGAGTAATGTTCTTCTTCTTGTACGAAACAGACTGTAATTTTTCTTTGGGCAAGCCGAAAAACAATCAGCTGTTCTAAAAATAACCGATAACGGAACAAATAAAATTGTTCTAAACACTGAAAACATTGAAAAGTTGTATCAAAAAGGTTTCTAAAATAGTGATAGACTAAGTTTTATGAATTTTTATATAAAATATATATATAAATCGGAATGTGTGTTTGTTTTTTTGTTTGTATCTTATATGAGACCAGACCTCTTGACCGATCTTCCTGAAATTCTCACAACATTTATATGGAAATCTGGATTGAATTATAGGCTACTTGTTTTCATCCACGCCCACTTTTGCATCCACTTTTTTAAATTATGTTACTCCTTCCACATAGTATTGAACAGGTTTTATAATATTAACGAGCATAACTCCGACATTATTTTGTTCATATAAAAAAGTCCACTGGTTTTTTAGGAGGGGAGGAGGGTATCGCAGCTAATTGCCCGCCCCAGTAGATGGTTAAAAATAACTTCGTCATCTATCGACCAATTTTCAAAGTGCTTTTTGCATATGGAAAATGTCCACTAAATTTTTTTGAAATTTTAGGAAAAGGTAGAGGGAGGGGGTTGGAAGCAAAGTGTACCCTTAAAAATTTTATTATCAATGAATTTATTATCATATGGAAAAGGGTCAACTAATTTTTTTTTAATTTTGGTGGGAAAAGGAAGCAAAGTGCCCGCCCTTAAGCAGTGAATATCAAATAACTTCGTCATATGTGGAACAATTTCCAAAATTATTTTTTCATGCGGTAGAGCTCCACTAAATTTTTATTTTGGAAATTAGGGGGCGGGGGTTGCAAATTACCCATTTTTGTATTTTGCTTATGAAATAGGTCTACCAAGATTTTTTAATGTTGGGTGGGGAAGGAGGGGTTGAAATATGCCCCCAAAAAAATTAATTATCAAGTTACTTTATCGTTTGTGGATCAATTTTCAAAATTCTATTTGCATATGGCAAAGGTCCATTAACTTTTTTTTAAATGATGGGCTGGGTGGAAGCAAAATGCCCGCCACAAAAGTTTGCTATCAAATATCATTTCTGCAACTTCGTCGTTTGTCGACCAATTTTCAAACTGATCCCTGCATATAGAAAAGGTTCACGATTTTTTTTTTCATTAATCGTGGGAAGATGCAAAGTGCGGGACCGAAAAATTGATAATACGTTAATATTTTACCTAAGCAATCAAAACAAAAACTTCGTAAAAAACTTATTAAAAAATTTGCGTTTTAAGTACAATAAAGTTTGTTTTTTAATTAACACAAATTTATGATAATAACTTCCTTATTCTTTATTTTGGGACAAATAATAAAATTAAAATATTATTAGCAATGCAAAAATTGTCAATTATTATAATTTTTATTTCCTCACTGAGCTTAGAATACGGGTGTTAAATACAATTTGCGATCTAGAAACTAACTAAGAAATAATTTTATATATAAAACAATAAAATGCCTCCAAAAAACATCACCTTCGCAACGTACAAAAAAATATGACCAAATAAAATCCCAAAGAGAAAAGAAAACATTTGAAGAACACCAAAAACAGTTTTTTTTAACTATATAAACACCTTTTATTTCATTTCACACTGATAGGGGAAGCAAAGCGCATCTGGGATAAGCTAGTTTGTATATAAAATTAAGAAACAAAACATTCTAGATATGCAACAGCATCTAAGTAAACCCATGCGTGTGTATATACATACATAAGCACATACAAGTTAAGGTCAATCCAAGCACAGGTATACTAACATTAATAAACGATAAAGCAATTGATATCATAAATAACCTTAACCATAAGTAATAAAGATAAGAAACAAATCATAAATAAAATATATCTATTGTAAGAGTAAAAATACTGTAAACAAAATGATGTAAACACTAATAAATTAGATAAGATTGATCATGAAAAAAACATGTTTTTAATACACGAAGAAGTATCAGCTAGTTCTAGATAAAATAAGAACAAAGACACAAATGTTTATAACTCTTTGTAAGAACAAAAGAACACTAAAATATCATCCCTTAACATTATACGAACGAAGAGTATACATAAATAGCACTGTAAATACTCTCGCTCGCCAGTCCATAAGAAAACTCAAAAAACTTAACATAGTTTAAAAAAAACCAGTCCATAAGAAAACTCAAAAAACCTAACATAGTTTTAAAAACTAGGTCATAAGTAAACTAATAGTTTCGTAAGAAAACTAAAATAAATATTAAATAAAGAATATTTCAAGATACAAAGGTATCTTGAAATTTAATAATTTTTTATTAATATAAGAACATTGTTTCTTAACTGGCGATCCTGCCAGGAGGATATTATATTGATATCCTCTAGTTGAGCGGACCAAATTCCTTGTCGCAGCAAGGATAACAAATAATCTCGCATAGAAACAGGATATTTCAAACTTAAAAGGAATTCCTCATAGAAAGTAACGTAAAGTATAAACTGAAATAAAATAATCAGCCCAATTATGTAAATCCTCACGGAATTTTCCCCTTTTAAAATTTTTTGCCCCCTAGGAAAAATCCTCCTATTCTATAAACTTGGATTTGGTAAATTAGAGGAAGGGAATTTCATAAACAGCTGATTTGTGTTTGACATTTTATTTTGTAATTGTGATTTTATTTGCAATTGTGAATTACTTTACGGATGTAATTTTAATAAATTCCTAAATTTGTTTTTCCTAAAATTGTGTTTATTTTAAATAAATAATTAAAAATGAATAGTATTATAGCTTTGCAAGTGCTAGCGGAAATTTATCAAGAAAATGATGAAAAACACATCCAAAGAATTGTTAGACGGGAGATGCGCGATGCATCAAATCCGCTTGAGTTGGAGCCATCATTGTAAGTGAAAAATAAAAAAAGATTTGATTGAAAGTAACAAATTTTTCTTGTAATAGGTTTCAAAAATGCTACAGAGTTAACAAAAGTGATTTTACTTATTTATTAGAAGTGCTAACATCACGTTATCAGCCTTACAAGAGACAATCTGGTGTTAGTCCTATGGTGAAACTGAGTGGTTGTTTGCGTTTTTTTTGCCGAAGGCGGATTCCAGACGGGGGTTGGAAACGATTTTGAAGTGTCGTTAGCTCAGCCAACTTTTAGTAAAGTTTTAAATGAAGTGGTTGACATTTTTGAATTGCATCTTTGCCCAACGTGGATAAAAATGCCTACAGCAGAAGAAAAAAGAAAAATCGCCTTAGCTTTCTATCAAAAATATAAAATTCCAGAAGTTACCGGCTGCGTTGATGGGACGCATATACAAATAATTGCTCCTGCTGAAAACAAACATTTGTTCTACAACAGAAAAAGAAAATACAGTTTACAGCATAAGGGTCAGTAAATGTTGCAGCTGTTGTTTATTTGAGCTTTTGGACCTGAAAATGTGTTAAAACATTATTTTGTACAACATAAATTTTTTTGTTAATACAATTTTGTTTATTTTTAGTAAAATACGTACATTTTTACTCTATCTCCTTTTAAAATTGTTTGGGAAAAAACACTAGCAAAATAAAAGCGGGTTTCCCTGTTTTTGAAATTATAGAATACCTACTTTTTTCCCTGCACAAAAAAAGGGAAAATCCCCAAATTATTTTATTACATAATAGGAGGAAAGCGGAAAAGGGAAAATTCCCTACGGAATTTTTATACATAATTGGGCTGAATAAAGTTTTTTAATGAGAAAAGCATCCAGAGGATACACATACGA
The DNA here is from genome assembly GCA_936439885.1 of Nowickia ferox. NCBI lineage: Eukaryota > Metazoa > Arthropoda > Insecta > Diptera > Tachinidae > Nowickia > Nowickia ferox. Next base: position 50,583,297 of record OW387023.1, on the reverse strand, counting down.
TACAACCAGAAACATGTAACAAGTAAACCTAAACCAATTGATGCAACAGATGGCAAACCTCCAAGTAGCATTAGAAGCCGTCCAACAAGAAAATGCTACGCTACGCAGCAGATTGGAACAAATCCCAATAAATCCAGTTGTAAATCAACCACATGCCGTAGCCTTAGAGCCAAGGGTAGCTGCATATAATACACCGGACGACATAAATCTTGAAATATTCAAATTATTATCCACATTTGATGGAATAAAGAGCAACTATCGATTATGGAGAGAGGATGCTACACGCCTAATGAATAGCATTAGTAGACTTTCCAATTCCAACAAATACGTAAAGGCACTATCCATTGTCAAGTCAAATATAGTTGAACCGCAGCAAATATCCTCTTGAACCACAATACGATTTTTAATTTTGAAGCAATGTTAAATAGATTGTACTACACTTATTGTGATCAACGGCCACTGTATGTCCTTAAGGACGAATTAACAAAATTAACACAAGGCAAGTCATCACTGTCAGAATTTCATGATGAAGTTAGCAAAGCACTGACAGTGGTAACATCCAAAATTGCAATGTCTGGAGATCCCCCGGAGTCGATCAAGTGTATGACTGCACATGCAATGGAAGATGCTGTCCGCACATTTAAGAACGGCATAAATGATAACTTCACACGTTCAACCCTTTACGGGAACCCAATAAAAGATCTAGAACACGCCTACGCCATCGCTTAAACTATAGAGCATGATGATAATCACAGAAGTTTCCAACATAATATCCATCACAGAAATAACAGAGGCCATTATATAAAAGTACAGCAAAAAGAACAACCACGTCAACGATTCGAAAGTAATCAACACTTCTGAAGACCCTCCTATCATTTACCAAATCAACATCATCAACAAAATCAACATCATCAACAGAATCAACAACAACGTCAACTACACCAAAATTTTCCGAAGCCAGAGCCAATGGACATCTCTTCTGGTAACACCAGGCAAATCCAATACAACCCACAACGATTTCACAGCCAACCATGGAAAAGAATGAGAGATCAAAGCGGGAACTTTAACAACAACAACAAATTGCAGCGCAACAATAGAATAGAAACAACCCAAGATAGAGATGAGAACGGCAGTACCACAACATAAAAAAGTAGTAAGTCACGATATAATAATGGTAGTATTTATAAGACTTTAAACTAATAAATGGGTTGCTCTATATGAAAGACGAAGATGAAAAAAATTATAAAATTTTTATAGATTGTGGTGCAACCCATAATTATATTAATAAGAATTTAATTATTGGATCTAGAATTAAAACAAGACCATTTAGAATGATCACCATGCACGGTGAATCGATTTAAAATCATAAACAGAAAATAAAATTATTTAAGCAAGAGTTAGAATTTTTCGAAATCAAAACTAATGATGATTATGATCTAATGCTAGGAATTGAAGGGCTAAAACAATTAAATGCAGTCATAGACGTATGAAGAAAATTGTTCACTGTCCCAGAATTATCGCAGAAAATAAATTACTCTATAGGAGATAAACAATACGAATTAGAAATAAATAATTTAATGCAGGAAAATAATAGAATAGGTCCTTTGCCTTTCACCACAACGATAGCAGCAAGTATTAGAACAACTTGCAAAGACCCAATTTGGACGAAACAATATCCTGGAAATATGAACGATATTGAATTCGTTAATAAAGAAATTGAAAAATTATTAAAAGATGGGATAATCCAAAGAAGCTTCAGTCCCTACAATTCTCCAATGTTAACGGTACATAAAAAAGGAGTCGACGAAAATGGAAAACCTAAAAGAAAAATGGTAATAGATTTCCGTAAATTAAATGAACAGGCAGATAAATCATCCCCGATGTAAGCACAACTTTACAAAACTTAGGAAAAGCTAAATTCTTTACAACTTTAGATTTAGAATCTGGTTTCCACCAAATTAGAATTAAAGAAAGTGACAGGGAAAAAACAGCTTTTTTTGTAAATGGAGGCAAGTATGAATTCATACGTATGCCTTTCGGTTTGAAGAATGCACCTTCAATTTTTCAACGGTGTGTAGACGACATATTAAGGGAATTCATAGGTAAATTTGTATATGTCTACATAGATGATGTTTTGATCTTTAATGCATTAAAAAAGGCTACTTTAAAAGTCTCGAATGAAAAATCAAAATTCTTCATGTCCGAAGTCGACTACTTAGGACACATCATCAAATACAATAAAATAACAACAGACCCAGAGAAAATAAGGGCGATTGAAAATTTCCCCATTCCAAAAACGCTAAAAGACTTGAGAGGATTTTTAGGACTAACAGGTTACTATCGTAGATTTGTAAAAGACTACGCCCAAATTACAAAACCTCTAACCATACATTTAAAGGGAGAAAATGCACATGTAGGTAAGAATAAAAGTGCAAATAAGGAAATTAAATTAGACCAGGCAGCCATAGCAGCTGTAGAAAAATTAAAATTAAAAGAACAGGTGGAATTATTCCAACCAGACTTTAAAAAACCTTTTGAATTAACAACGGACGCATCCAACATAGCTATTGGAGCCGTGTTAAGCCAAAATAAAAACCCCATTTATTTCTTGTCAAGAACTTTGAGTGAAACAGAACAGAGATACAGTACAAACGAAAATGAATTATTGGCAATAATATGGGCACTACAAAAACTGAGGAATTATATATATGGCATAGCCGACCTCACTATTTTCACAGACCATCAATCTTTAACTTACGCCATTTCAGAAAAGAATCCTAGTCCTAAATTAAAACGCTGGAAAGCCATAATAGAAGATTACGGCGCTAAAATGAAATACAAGCCAGACACAGAGAATGTAGTAGCTGATGCATTGTCTCGACAGATTATAAACACATCTTCAATTGACACCATGCATTCAGCCAAAAGCTCACCTAGTGATGCAATAAAATCAGTTTCACAACCATTTAATTCCTACGGCATACAAATAGAATTAGTACCAACAACAAGTTTAGTAGAAACACGAGTACGAACTATTTTCTCCGGAAAAATACGATACACCGTTAATTTTTTTAACAATGATAATCTAATAACTGAATTAAAAAAAATCATACAACCCAATAGAATTATATCGCTACATACAAATACTGAAAACATATATAGATATGGAAAAATAATCAAAGACACATTTATTGGATCAAATTTTGTTTACGCGCCGATAAAACTAAAAAACGTGTGGGATAAGAATGAGCATCATAGAAGCTGTAAAAATATTATAAAGTAGATACTTGAAAAACACTATTGGCCGGAAATAAAACCGGATGTAAAGAAATATAATAACAATTGTTCAGCATGTCTATATGGTAGGTATGAGAGAAACCCTATCAAAGAACCTTTACGTGAATCAACTATACCCACACAGCCCAGAGAATTTATACACGCTGATATTTATTTCAACGACAAAATAATGTATCTCGTAACCATAGATAAATTCTCTAAATATATAGTAGCTCGACAAATTGAAACTAAAGCAGCAATTGAAAATGTCTTGGAAGAAATAATCAACACCAGTTTTCCTGAGTGTAAACGATTAATAACTGATAATGAAGCATCTTTTGTCACTCCAGCCATTAAACAATTATGTTATAAATACGGCATTCAAAAAATAGAAACTCCAGTACACAGGTCAGCAGCAAACGGACAAGTGGAAAGAGCACATAATTCAATTGGTGAATTAACACGAATATTCAAATTTAGTAATAATTCTACAAGTAGAGAAGAAATATTCAGAGCTATTAAAGAAGTTAGTAATTCAGTGCACACCGTAACAATTTCGGTTTAATTAATATAAATAAAGAAGAAATAATAAAAAACCTAAAAGACGCATCTGAAAAAGTGCTTAACCGCCTAAACAAAAACGCCAAACATAGAACTTTCACAAAAGGAACACAAATATTAGTGAAAATAGTTGGAATTAGAAATAAAAACTTACCGCATTATAAAAAAGAAATTGTTGAAGAAGAGTTAGGAGGCATTATCCTAACAAAGAAAGGAAAAACAGTGCATAAAAACAATATAAAGAACATCACATTTTCAAGCAATGAAGAAAGTATTCCTGATTATAGCCGTACTGGCAATATTATTCAAGAATTTAGAAGCAACAATTGAGATAGAATATGTGGAAAACAAAAAATATATATTAACCCGAACTGACGACACATATTTATTTGATGAATTTACATTTTTGTTTCACATGTCTAATTTAACGAAAATCCTCAAGGTGTACGACCAAATAAATAACAAAAATACTAACATCCTCTTCGGAACTGGCATTCAACAATATAGATTCTCTAAGGAAATTTTTAATACCAATAGAAACGCATCCTATCAGATACTCTTTATATATAATTTTAGCAATTATAACAACAACGGCACTTGTATATATTATTTTAAAGGCAACAAAATACTATTTAACTTTAAGAGCAATAAGGACTAGAGAAAATTTTCAAGTTTTTTATAACACAGAACTAGAAAGAATCAGACATGAAATAAGCATTAATCAGGCATGAATCGAGACGATTCATTTTAAGTGAGGGGAGAATTACGAATCGGGACGATTCATTTTAAGCAGGAGGAGAGTTAAGGTCAACCCAAGCACAGGTATACTAACATTAATAAACGATAAAGCAATTGATATCGTAAATAACATTTAACCATAAGTAATAAAGATAAGAAACAAATCATAAATAAAATATATCTATCGTAAGAGTAAAAATACTGTAAACAAAATGATGTAAACACTAATAAATTAGATAAGATTGATCATGAAAAAAAACATGTTTTTAATACACAAAGAAGTATCAGCTAGTTCTAGATAAAATAAGAACAAAGACACAAATGTTTATAACTCTTTGTAAGAACAAAAGAACACTAAAATATCATCCCTTAACATTATACGAACGAAGAGTATAAATAGCACTGTAAATACTCTCGCTCGCCAGTCCATAAGAAAACTCAAAAAACTTAACATAGTTTAAAAAACTAGTTCATAAGTAAACTAATAGTTTCGTAAGAAAATTAAAATAAATATTAAATAAAGAATATTTCAAGATACAAAGGTATCTTGAAATTTAATAATTTTTTATTAATATAAGAACATTGTTTCTTAACTTACATATGTATTTACTTGTGTGTATGCATGTGTATATGCATACATGCATTGACGGTGGCTTTTTTGGTAACATTTTTGGTTTTTCGTGTTCCCGTACTTTTGAAAATTTTTTGTATTATTGAGAGAAAATAAATTTTTTTCTCATTTTACCGAACTTTGCCCAAAAAGTACGGGATCAAACCTAATATGTTCGACCTTTTGGTTACAAAATAAGCGTCAAAGTACTATACGTACAGAATATTGATGTGTAGGGCTTTTTGAATACCTCAGGGCTGTTTCTCAACAATTACAAGTGCTTTAATACAAGTAAAATAGTTCGGAAAATATGTATTTTTTATTCACATAAAAAATATATTTTCACAATTATTTAACTTGTATTTCAACACTCGTAAGTTTTGAGATATAGGCCCCAGCAGTTGAAAACATTTATTAATCCGCTTTCAATATGACCTTTATTTGAAAGCGTTTTGACAGCCATTAAAAGCAATGGAAGGCTTTTAAGAGCTATTAATTTGAAGCCCTTTTAGAATATAGGCCGAAAGACCTATCTCGCAATGACAACGTGTGTAAAAAAGATATGAATATGGAGCGAGCAGGCATCCGTACTACTTTTTTCTCCACTGGGTACATAAAAAAATGCCACACGAACAGTGATGCCAACCTTTCAGACCAAAGAGCACTGAATGCAATAAGTACATTTGTATGTACATTGTACATAGGTTTATATATATTTTTTTTTATATTTTTTATGATTTAATCAGGGTAAAGTTCGTATCGCTGTTTAAGCCAAATTACATGTGATAATTATTAATGAACAAATAACACCAAACTAAGTTGAAAATATTCTGACAAACACGTAGTTGAACGGAACAACTGGCTGTTTTCGAAGGCCACTAAACCTCCTCGTCAGCGTTCTTTTGTGTTTGGTCCACTGTGTGTGGTGTCAATTGATGTAATTGTGTGAAATGTGAATTGTTTTGATTCATCGTATTACAATTTGCTGAAAGATTTTTTGTAATGAAAGCTGATTTTTACCATCTCTAAATTTACAACAGTCTTGCCATTATCGTTTATTCAACTACGTGTTTGTCAGAACATTTACAACTAACTTTGGTGTTATTTGTTCATTAATAATTATCACATAATTTGGCTTAAAAAGCGATACGAACTTTAGCCTGATTAAATCATAAAAAATATAGAAACAAATAAAGTTCGAATAATAATTATCAGGGCTTTTTTTTGCTTATTTCCTTAGTTGTTATGAGAAATGCTTTATGTGATACACCTTGCCTATATTTGCTTATTATGCAAGTTGGCAATCATTTTCTTTAAAGAAGAAAAAAAGTTGAGTCATTCTGTTAATAAGTTAATATGTTGTACCTTTTCGTACTTATGTATTTTCTTAAGCCTGAGTATTCAAATAAAACTTCATCAGTTCTCATTGAATCTGTTTTTGTAAAACAACGGTAAAATATTAAAAAATTAAAGCGCTTGTAGTTTTGTAAAAAAATTAAAGTTTAAAAGTTGGAAATAGAATGCCAAAAGAAACAAAAAAGAGTCCAATACCCGTATGGCACAAAATTACCCGGGATTATTAAAGGCCGACAATTCTGTTTTGTTTTGTGTAATTTGTAATTGTACTATAAGTGGAATGAAAATGTATAATGTTCAACAACATTTTGGCACATCAAAACATAAAACAGCTTCTGAAAAGAAGAAAAATGTTAATAGCACTCAGTCATTGTTAACTAGCTACTCAGATGATCCAAGTATAAATCCATTTCATATGGAGTTATGCAAAATGTTTTTGACTGCAAATATACCTATATAATATATATAGTTTATTGCACTCTATGTACCCAACAATAAGCAAACCCCCAAAGCCTTGTACGACCAGATGGGGATCTTGGATAAAAGCTGCTGTTTATTACTGCGATAATTTTACGGAAATAAAGAACGTTTTAAACGAGTTTTCTAATGAGGAGGCAGAGGCCATTTGCAATGCAAAATTATTATTTGAAAACCCAACTGTAAATTCAGATTTAGCATACATTAAAGACAATTTTGAATGTATTTGCAAAATCATAGTTAAATTAGAAAGCAGAGGTCTAACTTTGCACGAAAGTTTATCCGTCATAGAAGATGTAAAACAAAAAATTGAGGCTTTAGAAAATAAGGTGTTTTTTGAAAAGTTTTATAAAGTTTACAATAAAAATGTTGGACTCAAAACATTAGCTAAGATTAAAAATAACATATTTTTCAATATAAAAGAAAAAGATATATATATTGACACATTATCCCCATGTGAATTGTTAGCTTTTAAATATGCCCCGGTAACATCGATTGAAGTTGAACGTATATTTTCTACATATTCTACGGTATTGTGCGACAATAGGAGATCATTCCTATTCGAAAATTTAAAAAACATATGATTGTAATATGTAATAAACATTTATTTGAATAAAAACTATAAAAATACATTTATAATTCGTGTTTTTCGTTTATGCTTTTTCTTGCTATATTTTGCTTATTTTGAGCTTTTTCCAAGGGTTTTTTCGGCTTTTTAGCTTACTTTTTTTTAATTTTTTTGTGCTTTTTTGCCTTGCCCTGATAATAATTAAAATTAACTAATATATATTTTTTTTATTTATTTATTTCTTTCTTATTTATTTTTATTTTTTTCAGTACAGAGAAAGCCCACATGGACAATTATATACATATGTATTGAATGAGTAAAAATTAGAAACTTAAGTTAACTACAATTTTAAATTTACTACATTGCTACAGATATTTGAATAATTTCAATTATTTGAGCTATTTTTAATTTTTGTTTATAAGTAGAATATGAGAAGGAAAATAATTTAAGTTCATTTGGCAAGACACTCCAATTATGGTGTATTATTTTAACAAATAGACGTACGGCCTAAAGGAACAGATACATATTTGAATTTTGCGGGTAGAATTTATGAATGAAAATAAATTAAACAATTGTAATGGGCTATTTGATTTAATAATTTTGTAAGAATCAAGTAGAACTCGTAGGCTTATTAATGCTTAAAGCTACATTTTAGAAACAACTGAATTTTATTTACTAGATAAAGATTTCAATTAAAATTTAATTTGCCTAAATCATTCCATTCCGTATAGACGAAATATCAAAACACTTGAATACAATTTACGTCGAAATGTTTTAGGATTTTGGTCGATATCGAGTCCCACAATTTGTTACTATGGGTACATTGTAACTCGAATCGAAATAAACTCTATTCTCCGTGTAATTAGCATACAAATCGAAAGAATTTTCCTTTGTTTCAAATTGCAGGGTACAGAGCACACTTAATTATATACATGTATATGTATTTATGAGTATGTACATGCGTATAAATATGTATGTACGAGTATGTGTCAATATTAAAATAAATTAACAAAAACTATTTATGTATGGATGTGCATATATAAATACATATGTACATATTTATATTAATATATAATTATACTCCTCGTTTAAGGTAAAAGTCGTTTCATCTTTTTCTTTTGGCGTTTCATCTGAATTAATTTTTCCATGAACATGGTTCAGTATGTTACATTCTGAACAACATAAGTCTGTTCTTTTTAGACCGTATTTGATATGAATTAAACGATTTGATGTATTAAAATCATTATTTTATTTCTATCTTACTTTTAAAATAGTTATTAGCGCTAAAAGTTATTTCCACCTCAGCATTTGGACATGCTAATGTTTATACTCCTAGACCAAATATTCACAGTTTTAGAAATGGATTATCATTAGTTGTATTTCTATTATTATAAACTTCAATTGATCAGTTTTTAGTAAATTTTTCCATTTATGTAGCCTTAAATTTCTGATACTTCGTTCTATTTCTTCAACTTCACCATCACAGCTAAAGTTACTGCTTCCCAGAATAATTTTTGGAAGCCAGCTATAAGCAATACATTCAGCTACCAAAAACCTATTCATTTTTTGGCTTACTAAGTCGTTTTACAGAAGTAATAATGTATAGTTTTTGTGTATTCAGATGCAAAAGTTACTGGTTTACATTTTTTACTTTTTTCCACGTCGTTATAGATCCCGCCTTACGATAGTGCTTTTCAGAAGTATTTTTCGAAGATTTCGTTGTTTAGAAAGCACGACATTGCTTCCCTCAGTTGTTAGTACTTCCAAATCAGCAGCGCAAAAAAAATTCTGATTTGGAAGCACTAACAACTGAGGGAAGCAATGCATTGCTTATTTGATAACAAAAACTTCGAAAAATGCTTCTGAGAAGCACTAACGTAAGGCGGGCTCTGACAAAAATTATATATTATTACTTCTGTGAAGCACTTTAGTAAGGCAAAAGAAATTCATGGCCTTTTGGAGGCTAAGTATAGGGTGTTTTTTTAGTGGTATAGAACTTCGAATGGAAATAAAACACAAGAAAATCGTTTTAATGTCCATCAATTTGGCTTTATTGGAAGGATAATTTTATGCCATTAACGTTTAAATATGATTTCGGGCATGTGGCCGCCGCGGCTGGCTCGAATAAAGCCAATTCTACAGGTCCAATTTTCAACCACTTTTTCGAGCATATGGGGCCGTATGTTGGCAATAACGCCACGAATGTTGGCTTCCAAGTCCCCTAACGTTTCTGGTTTGTTGGCGTAGACGAGCGACTTCACATATCCCCAAAGAAAATAATCCAATGGTGTCAAATCACACGATCTTGGTGGCCAATTGACCGGTTAACCGAATTAATTGCTCTGATGGACGATTATGTCGACCATAAAATGGACGGAGCTTGCGGTAAACTTCGCGAACTGAACCATTATTTTCGAAATAAATTTGCACGATTTGCAAGCGTTGTTCTTTTGTCAACCTGTTCATGATGAAATGGCAAACCAAACTAAATATTAATCACTTGACAGCTGACAAAATGGCCGCCAGTTAAAAAAGTGATGCCAACTTAAAGTTCTATACTTCAATAAAAAACACCCTATATATAGCTTCCAGCTAGCTCATCTCGAACAAAAAAAATACCTTATTCATGCGCAACAGCAAGTGATTCCGTAAGATTTTCTCCCTTATAAAAGCGCTTATTGTAATTAAGTTATTTTATAGTGTGTATGGTATCTTCTGCAATTTTTAGAAATATGTTCTTTTTTCTTACTGTGAAAGTGAAAGTTTTTCTTTCTCTTTGTTTCACCCAGTTAAATTAACATTCTGCAAAGGAAACTTTGCATGTCTAAAAGGAGTGCAATCAACAGTTTTTGAAAAGTGCAAAATTCTTATTTGGTGTTTTTTATAAAGCCACCAGACTATCACAAATTAATATTTAGTAGATTTGTAAAACACACTTAAGGCATTAAAATCAAAGGTGAAAAAGCACCAATTTAGTTAGTGCCTTTGTTAAAAAAGCACCAAGTTGAAAACTTCGGCACTGTTATGAATTAAAAAGCACTAAATCTAGGGCGAAAAGCACTAAATTGGCACGCTGCTTACGAAGCACGAATGAATCGTGTAAACAGCAAGATTCGTGAACAAGATTCAGAGAGCGAAGCAGGTGATTCAACTCTCGTCTGAACATACTATTACACCACTAGTTTATAAACCTTTTTGGTACAACATTTCAATGTTTGGACAATTTAATTTTACTTTGTTATTAGTCGTTGTTTGTTTAGTTTGGTTTGAATTGCAGAAGCAAGTTCGCGAATTGCCAGGGAATCCCACATTAGGTGTTTCCTTCGGTAGCTGCAGACGATCTGTGCCTTCGCATAGGAAGTAAGAGATTCCAAGATCCACACCCAGAGTCTCCACCAGTATACGTCTTATTAATATCTTTGCACCAGATATATAACTGTAAGCGATACAGTTAGTTGCGGTACCTATTAAGAAGTGCGCGTGAGACGCAAGACTTTCGAAGGCCAAACAACACACACAAGCCTGATCGCACTTAAGAAATAATTAAGATAACGCTAGAGCTGTTCCCCAGCGCAGAGCTGCTTTACGACTCACCTTTGTTATTGGTTATTTTTCAAACAGCTGTTTGTTTTTCAGCTTGTCCAAACTAGCTAGAAAATGTACAGACTGTTTCTTGTAAGAAGAAGAAGAAGAAGAAGAGAATTTCTCCCAAAAGCTCCCTTATTTCCCCAAACTTTGAGTACGGGTATAGTTTTCGGTAAAATTGGGATCCCGCGGGCTCCCAATGTGGAGTACGGGATCAAAGCTAGTAATTATTGTAGAAAATTAACCAGTGATGTATAAAACAAATAAAATAAAGCTCGCTATTCTTTTGCTTCTTTATCTGCAATAAAAAAATTATATAAAAAGCACTTTTGTAAAAATTTGCTGTTCAATCTTTATTTTTTTTTATTAAATACAAGTTGGAACACATTTGTTATTTTATAAAAACAATGGCGGTATTCGATGTTTGATGTTGTTGGATTTTAAAGGAAAGCTACGATATTTTGCATTTGCATCAGACATCGAATACCGCCAATATTTTTCTAAATAGTACATACGATTACTTTGTTTATTAATTATCGTTTTGCAGAACTAAGATGCAATTGACAAATAACAAATATAGTACTGCCGCGATATTTAAAAAAAGCACGTTATTTGGATATTTGTTAAAATACGGGAGCGGGGGGATTTGCCCCTCCCCCCCTACGGCAATCGATACGACTCGTAATTTAAGAAGATTTGATTTCCATATAATCTCAATTGAAATATTTTTATATTACGAGTCGTATCGAATGCCGTAATTAGCCCCCTGATTATGATTACCAATAAGTGAAATTTATTTGCTGGTGGTTAAGCGATGTCTATATGCATTTCATTGTTGCTTTAACAAATCGTCAGTAGACTTCAACCACACATTTTTAAACAGTCACCTACCTCTTATCTTATGCACAGACTTTCATAAACTATTTGAGAATTCACAAATATTAATATTTTTGAAAATCACAAAAGAAAAATAAGCATAGTATAATTATGACAATATGTCGAATAATAAATCTCTTGAATGTATGATTACCAATATTAAAAAAACTTTTTTAGCCTTAAAATGTTAACTCACATGCATTTTAAACCTCAATCAACTTTTTTTATGAATACGGCTGTATATATGTACATACATACATAGATATGTATGTATGTATATATTACTTTTCAGAGTTTCGGTCACTAATAAAAGTTTCATTGTTATATTTTAATTTTTTATTGCAGGACGCCAAACGTGGCACAGAGTTAGATTATGTAATTGCTCGTAAGAATCCATTATTCCAGAAACCTGTCTACCTCGAATTATGGGTAAGTCGCTATTCTTTATTAAAATCCATAACGCAGTTATTAATTAATAATTTGAGCACTTTTTTATATATTTTTTAGGGATCTCCCCTATTTGCCATACGACAAAAAATCGTTTCTCCTGAAACAACAGAAGGAACTATCTTTTTATTGGGACCATTGGATTTCGAGAAACAAGCCATGTACCATTTGACCATATTGGCGAATGTAAGTAAACAGATTTTTAAACATTCAGATAAGTATGTATTAGGGTAATCATTTAATAGAGGTTTTGCTTTAATCGGTTCATCGCTCGATTAATTAATCGAGGTTTTTGCTTAATCGGTTAATAATCAGTTAATTCAACAAACAAAAGTGCATAAATTATTTATTAATTTGAGTTTATTAGTAAAACAAAAAGCGCACATAATACTTCTTAGACTAAATCAAGCAAAAAATTAATAAATGTGAATTCATTAAAAATTAACAAATTTGTGAGGTCATTATATTAGTTACTTTAATAGTTTAAAGAGATTTTCTATCTAACACAATCTTTCAGAAAAATAATTTGGTTTAAATGTTTACTGCTTCATATAAAATATTTATGTTTTGATTTGATTAACTTGAGCGATTCTTTAGTTTTGGTAAAACCTGACTTGGAAAAATTAATTTATTTATCGTAGGTATTGAGGAAATCAAAAGCAATTCATAATACAGAATATATAGTTTCTCAGTCCTTTTCCTGGATATCTCAAAACATATAAAATCAATTATTATGCCACTAGAGTCCTGTTTTATTTTGTTTTCAAATTCATGAAACTTGTAACTGTTTCGGTTAATTTTGTTAGAACATTTCTTGTATTACTGTCGATAGTAATTTTTTTGTTAGCTGGTCATTATCTGACTCATAGTGACATAGCTCAGCCACGAATGTTCTGAGAAAAAGTTAATTTCTGAATTTCTTAGCTTTCAATTTTGTACTGTACTTTTTGCTAGAAGGAAATATTTCAGACTGTAGGTGTAAAATAATTGATTTCGACTCTCATTAAATCTAATCCTTAATTAAATCGTTGGCAACAGTACTATTGGCTTTTATTATATTATTAAACAAAAACTTAATAATTCACTCAAGTTACAGTTCCAGAGTCTTTACTAACTCTTTTATAGCCATGTGCAAATATTTCGAAGTTTCACTTAAGATCTTTGTTTGTATAAAAAATAATTTTTAAGCACTCGCCTTTTTTAAATGAGACGAAACAAATAATTATTCACACAAAAAATAAGTTGTAATACTACAAAATATGAAAAAATTTGTTACGTCGCACAGTCGGGTTTTCGATGGCTAAAATGGGAATTAATTCCTGGTGACTTTTCCTGTTTTTAATTTTAGATTTTTTTGTCAATATCACTTCAAGGGAGCGATTTTCGAAGTTGGGCAAAAAAATTGGCGGAATAGGGCTGCGGTACTCCCCATACAAAATAATTAATAATAATCTAATATCTAGAAAGCGAGAGGCTTCAAATTTGGTATTAGTTAATTTTGAGATAGGATATACATTTCTGCAAAAATCTGGCGAGTTAGGTACGGGGGAAAGGGTACTCCCTATACAAAATAATTTAAAAAAATTTGCTATCTCGCAAAGTTAGATGAAAAACTGGCGGGTTAGGCCCAGGGGAAGGGGTACTCCCCATACAAAGTAATTAATAATAATATGCTATCTTGAAACCTAAAGTAGTGAAAGCTTCAAATTCAAAACGAATCACAACAAGTCAAATAATTTTATATATCGGAACCACAGTTTCATATAAAAAAAATTTGATAGCTTTTTAATGTTTATTTGAAGTAAAGAAGTAATTTGAATACATTACATTTATTAGTACTTTCTATTTTTGCACTATTGTTATATTTGCTCTTAACAATATTTACAGTTTTGGATATTGTTAATATAGCCGCGAAAATAACGTAACCCGCAAAAGCAAATTTTACAGGACAAGTTTTTTTTACTTTTTTATGATTTGATAAAAATTTTTATAATGAAAATTCAAATTTTAGCCTACTAATGACAATATGCAAGTTATAGATAAGTTTTAAGTTAATTATTCCCATAGAATTTTTTTGTTAGTTACGTTAATTTTTCGAAAAATATATCAGTTACGTTATTCTGGCGGTTAGGGCTCGACGTTAATACTTTTTCCCCTATTTAATCCCTCTTTATGTATACATATGTATATTTATTAATTATTAATATATGTATTAAAATTAAATGTAAGCTGTCGTGGAAAGAAGAACAGTAATAATGATGTTGTTATTGCTTTTATGTAGTAGGTGCAACAATATATTTACAATTTTATTTTAAAATGTGCAAAAAATTGCAGAAAAATTTTTCACAACTATTTTCAAAAGCGTTTATATTTTTAGGAAAAAAGGTTTTTTTAATTGGCTTTATTCAAAACTATTTATCGACATATATCCCGAAATCCACTAAGTCATATGCTTACGCGTGAAAATTAATTAAAAATAATAACACAAATTACACATAAAAACAAAAAACACAAATAAATCTTACTAACTAGAGGTTAAAGGTTCCATTAAAATATTTTTAATTATCACTTTAGAAAACACTCAAAACTAGTTCTTAAAAAACCGAAAATTTCAATTTTTATTAAACGTCAAATAACTCAAACTTTAAAACTGTATAGTGACATAACGATAGTTGTCAAAAACAAAATTTTTGAACTTGTGGTGTGGAATGTTGTGTACTTATACCAACTACAAAAATTTATTCGGTTCTCCTAAATTTCATTTTGCAATTAATTCCCATTTTTGGTATCAAAAACCCCACATTGCGTCTGTTGTTCGACTGAAATTAACCGGTGTAACCGTTAATCGAAAAAAGCCAATTTTAAATTAACCGATCAGTTAATCGGATAGTAATTAACCGATAGTATTAATGTACATACTAGGGTAATCGGTTGGTCGCTAAAGTATAAGAAAAACTAAAAGTTGTTTAATCATATTCTAATAGTAATATTATGTTGTCTTACTTCCAAGCAAATAATAATTGGTAATAAAAAGTTAATAGTTATCATTCTAAGGGCCGTTAACAATAGAAAATTTAAACTACAGTTAACACTAAACTTAAACTATAGTTTGTACAAACTTGCTAACACATAGTTCAGTTATTTTTTAACTTTCAATTTATATTTAAAAATTTTAGTTAAATTTAACTAAAACATCTTATTAGTTTAAGTTTTAACTGAAGGAATAAATTTGAAATATGTCCAAATAAATAAAAATAAAGTCTACCAAAAATGAACAAAAAAACTTTTATTTTAAAAAAATTTAAATAAATTTGAAAACATGTCTCTTCACGACAGTGGCCAACAAACTATCTTCCTCCATAGGTGAAAAATTTTGGCAACTGTAATAGACATTTGCGCTTTTATAACATTTAGCATACTTCATTAATATACATATGTACATATATATAATTACCGAACACCTTTTTCTCTATATTTCATTCTGCTTATTTGCGTTTTTTATTTGTCAAAATTTTCAATATATAATTATTCAAATTAATTATTTTTTATACATCCATATTCTGACTTTTATTTTTTAGTTCATTCAAAATAATTGATAACAGCAAGTTAAGTAATTTTTGTTTTTCGTTAACGAATATTTTAAACCTTCAGTTACAACAAACGTTTAAGCTAACTGTAAGTTAGTAAACTTTCAAATAAAGTTAGTATATATAATGGATCTTCGTGTTAATGGGGGTAACACTTAGAACTCTTCGAATCAAACAACATTTGTTTTAACTTAAACTATTATTTATTAAAAACTATTACAAAAGGTATTGAACATCTAAGAAAAAATACACAATAATGCATTAAACACATTCACCACAGCAGGCTACACGAACACACGACTTCAAATGCCGCTAGCAGCATTTGTCGCCTCGTAGCCAGCTTCTTAATTATTTTGGAGACGGCAGCAGCACCATCTGCACCTCATATTTAAGTATAAATACATAGTTCAGTATTGCCACCTTCAAATATTTCGCATTTATAAAATTTAAATGACTCTTTCAAAATGTACTTATATGACGTAAAAGTATAAAAGTGAATCAATTTATGCTTTACATCAATTTTTGGATATTGTTTCTGTTAAATAATATGAAATAATTGTTCAATAACATTCATTCAACATTTTGTATTATAATTGCAACACTGAATTTTCTCATTGTAAGCAAAGAAATAGAAATTAGTTTAATTGGACTACAACGACAAAATCAGCATAGACAACAACCTGCCGCCATGTTGCCTTGCTGTCTTCAAAAGAATCACTCCCATATAAACATGTGTATTCTATCCTTGACATTTTGTAGTCGGTAGCCTGATGTGGTGAATGTGTTTACAGCATAACTGTGCTTATCTTCATACATATGTATGTGTGTGATTATAAAAATGTGTATTTATGAAGTCAAGCTTTTTAGGTGTTGGTTACAAAATCTTATTGGCTCTCAAATCTGGGCATGACTTGTGGATTTACTTTTCGCTTGAATTAAACTTTCTCTCGATTTTTTGTGGCATAAGCAGGGTGGCCGATGACATTTTTCAAAAAGTGGCACAAAAAGATGATTTTAAAAAAAGTAGCACCAAATAGGGGATTTATCAAAAAAAAAAGAGGCAGCATTAAAAAAACGAGACAACTACCCTAAACTTTTTATTTTTAATGTATTGTGTTCACTTTACTTCAAAATATCTACATATATGTACATACATATAAAACCTTAAAGACTTATGTACAAATACAGTGCAAATTCAGTTAACGCAACCAATAGAAATTTTGGCTGTTGCGAAAACTGAGTTTGTTGCGAAAACTGAATTGTTGCGAAACCCGAGTAAAAAATTTCTATGCCTGTTTACCACTTAAAAGCTTATTTTAAACCAAATAAAATGTTTATTAAAGAATCAAAGTTTAACTTTTAAAATAAATGCATCTGCCACTTACTTCTTTAGTAGTTGCTCGTTTTTTTTTTATTCCACACACTGTTATGAATTTTGTATTCATTGCAAATCGTTTTCACAGGTATGCCACTTTCTTCCGAATTTCGCTCTTTTGCTTAATTGTTAGTTTAAAATTTTTTTTTAATACAAGCATTTTATTTATTTTACTAGAACAACCGCTCACAATCAAAGAATGTTTTAAACAGAAGTACCACACAAAAATTCTTAATGATTTTGTACGTAGCATAAGATATAATGCACAAAGGCTTATAGTTTGGACTTTATTTATAAAAAAGTAAAGTAAAAATAAAGAAAGAGAGAATCTTAACTTTCTTTGCAAAGTTTCATGAATTACGGTCTTGTTTTTTGAAAAGTTGCGTTAACGTAGTCACCAATGTTAAGAATTTGGGTGTTGCGAATATCGAGGTTTGCGTTAACCGATTCTGCACTGTATATGTATACATATCTATATAAGACTAAAGGTAATTTTATTATTAATATATTTGGCATGTTTTTTTTAGTTCCTTAAAAAAACCAAAAAATATTACATAATAATTTTAAACTAGAATCAGTCTGAATTCGAACACTTGATACGAATGTGTACATGTATGTTTGCAGCTACAAAACAAAAACGCAATAGGAAGTTGTTTCTTTTCAAGCAATTTTAAAACGCTTTTATACAAGAGAAATGTATTAGAAATTAAAAAAAAAACATTTGTATTGCGCATATCTAAAAAAATACCTTATAAGCCATATATTATGTATGTATTTTTCACCAATATTGGTGGCCGATAAGAAAATTAAAAATGTACGATAAAAAAATTTGTGCAGTATTTATACATAAGAAGAAATTTGGGGGATTCAGACGGTCTTAAATGTCCTAATGTGTTATTTTATATTCAAGAAATTTATTATTCGACATATTGTCGTAATTATATTGCAAGTGAAATTTATTTGCTGGTGGTTAAGCGATGGCTATATGTATTTCATTGTTGCTTTAACAAATCGTCAGTAGACTTCAACCACATATTTTGAACAGTCACAAACCTCTTATCTTATGCACAAACTTCCAAAAAACTATTTGAGAATTCAAAAGTAATAATATTTTTGAAAATCACAAAAGCAAAATAAGCGTAGTAGGCTTAGAAACTCATACAAAACCCAGCAAATAATTTTTATTCGATATGAAGTTTGTGCATAAGATAAGAGGTTTGTGACTGTTCAAAATGTGTGGTTGTAGTCTATTGACGAGTTATTTTATATTTTACAATTGTTTCTTAGATGCCATTTTCTGACGGTTTGGTACCGGAAATCACTGAATTTTGAAACAAGATGACGACCCCAAGTATTTTTAATTTTTAAAATGTTTGTTACTCTTGCTGTTATTATGATTATGAACTATTTTTTTATTTTTTGAATAAACATATTTATTACCACCGTAAATATTGGTATAATCAATTTTTTAAACTTCTTCCAAGTTTCCTGAAACTCCAAAAATTATGGGTGTAAGGACAGTTTAGTCCTTAAAGTTCGAAAAATTATGATTAAAATTACACCTACTAACATTTTCATAATTTTACAGAAGGAATAAATATGTTAAAATGGAAAATATAGGTGTTCAATGCAAATTTTTGCAGTACAATAAAATTTAGGAATTATTTTGCTCAAATACCACGCAATTTATAAAAAAGCCCATTTTAATTTTTTCTTATACAGGGAGTTTTGCATTTAATATATGTGAATATGCATGTATGCATGTATTATATAATTTGTTTGAAAATGTGTATCTTCAATATCAACATCTAATAAATTCAAACATGTAAGCATGAGTTTACAAGTATTTACCTTCGACCTATTTGTTAACTTATTTTTCATTAGCTTACTTTGAAAAACTATGTTCGGCAGAAACGGAAAATGTGTATCGGTTTGAAAATAAATACTCACCAAAGCCATTCTTTAAACGTCCTACTTCATGCCAAAATTGTTCAGCATTAGAAATTTTAAATATGTGATGACAGTTTTGGTCATTTACTTTGCATTCTAATAACTTTAAGTTATTAACAAACGCATCTGGATCAGTTATTACATAAGTAAACTCTGAAACAAATTTATTATTTATGTTTTCATTGGACTTTAAAAATATTGGATGCAAAAGCTTTAATACATTAAACTTTTTGTTCTTTATATCAATTCTGGATAGTAATTCTCCGCACAGTTTTTGATAAAAGGTTAAAATTTTGATTTTAATAACAATTGTAGTAAACAATTATTTAATTCTTTTACATACCCATCAGTGAACGTATTCATTGTTTTACGGGTCTGTATACAATAGCAATAGAAGGTATCATATGTATGTCTTACATACCGCTGGTCACCGTATTGACATTCCAGTGCAATGCATGTGCTTGGTATACCGTGGGTTGTTGTTGTTTGTGGCGCACTTCAATGTTTATGGGAAAATATTTTATTACTTTAAATGCCATTATTACAACTTGCCGATATTTAAGGGCAGGATTTTGTCTGCCCGATAAAAAGCGTTGCATTATAGCAACTTCGATTTTTGTTTGTAATTATTATTATTAATAATAATATTTAATGAATAAAAAAATAATAAATGAAGGTTTTATAATGTTAAGCCATATATCCGTCCGACAAAATCTTGCCTTTAACTATCGGCAAGTTGTAATAATGGCACTAAATATATCAAGTGACATTTTGTTTTCCCATGAATATTATAAATGTAACTATTTTTAATGTATATAAAATAGAAATAAGATCACTCATTTTTACAATCTAGATTCTTCACATAATTAGTTTATAAGCCGAAATTAATTGTATGAAAATTCAATCAATAAACTGCTGTCAAAAGAGCTCCACGTTGAGCTCTACTAAACTTGGCATATTTTATTGGTTCTAGGCATTCAACTGCCTTTGACACTTTAGAGCCAGTGGCGTTCATTAGCGCCCGCACCATCGGGTAGGCAGAGGCAACCTTTCGGAAGGTTTTCTGGCCTAGCATCCTCTCTCCGAAAGAAGAACCTTTTGGATTTTTACACAATTATACAATTCTCAGAAAACCCTTCAGCACAAACACAAATACATACGTATGCTACTTTTGGCTTCATGGACAATAAATACATCTGTAAACTATACCTTTAACGTATAAAATGTTAATAAAATCTATATATTC
Organism: Nowickia ferox; assembly: GCA_936439885.1. Classification (NCBI taxonomy): domain Eukaryota; kingdom Metazoa; phylum Arthropoda; class Insecta; order Diptera; family Tachinidae; genus Nowickia; species Nowickia ferox. Next base: position 50,562,645 of record OW387023.1, on the reverse strand, counting down.
TACTTTTTTGCTATTTAAATATTCTTGTTTTATAATTTAACAAAAAAGGGGCAAGATATCACAAAAATTAGCAGATTCAGCTCATAAAAAAAGGGGGACAAAAAGTGGCAAGGCAGTCGAAAAAGGGGCAATTTACCACTTTAGTCGGTCAAACGGTCTCGCTGGGCATAAGGTCCTGCATGCATGCTTCTGTCGCTAATTTAAGAATGAATTCAACCGTCTGAGTATGAGATGGTAGCTTCAAAAAAGTAAGGTTTTAAATGTCTTGATACTCAACTATTGCGTTTATTTACTCACTAGTGACATTTCCAAGATTTGGCGGATCGAAAAACTAGAGCTTATGTCAATGTAGTTCTTTGCGTAAAAATAAAGTATCAAACATACGGGGTTGATTTCCATTGCGAAGTGACCTTCATGCTTCCAAAACTCTCTTGGCTGCCAGTTCTCTTATGGTTCTATTTTCGTGAAACAACATTATCAAAAGCAAGTTTTCAGGGTGAGTAAAATAATCATTATGTTGAACTGAATTCTCATTGAGCCTTCATAGTGAACAGATGTCTTTACGGAGTTTTTTTTACATACGAGTACATACTAAAGTTTTAATAACTAAAAATCATACAAAAAATATTCAATTGACAACCTACTGTAGATTGTATTAAAGAAGTGTTGTAAAAGTATTGAGTACTTGAGTATTGAGTACTCAGTACAGAGCGTTTTTCCCGGTACTTAATACACAAAAGTAACTACTCAATACTTTCAGGGTTGCATTTTCTAGTATTCAACCGAAAGTGTTCCTTTAAAATACATCAAATTTATACAACTCTGTGTACGAATTTAAGCTAAATAAAAATAAATCTTTTAACCTTCTTGAATTAGTATAACAAATACAAATTTACAAAGCAATACTTCTAAATAAAATTATTTTTATACGAAAACGGACACTGAAACAAGGACAAGGACTGTAAGTCCCGGTTCATACACTTCAACAGTAGTAGGGAAATGGGCATTCGGGGTCAATTAAAATTGTTAAATTGTGGGCTGAAATTGTTAAATTGTGGCTGAAATTGTTAAATTTTGGGCTGAAATTGTTAAATTTTGGCTGAAATTTTAAAATTCTTGGAAATTTGTGAAATTTGATACTTACGTGTGTGTGTCCGTCCGTCCGTCTGTGTTTTTTGTTTACATTAGGAGTTTTTTGTTTATATTAACTTTTTTTATTTATATTAAGTATATGTATGTATGTATGTATGTATGTATGACCGTGGGAACTTGTGCGTGGAATATTTTGTGGGAATACATTAAGGGGGTTTATAGCTTTAAGATTTTTATATTTGTATGATTTTTCCTAATGCCGACGGGAAAACATCTTTAGTTTTTCTAATGCCGACGGGAAAGTTATGATTGTTGTCAGACTGTGGAAATTTGTTGATGTCCGTGATTTGGGCAGGTGAGGTTTTTGTAACATGTAACCGTGGGAATTTGCGGGTGTATCTTTAAGGCAGCCTGTGTTTGGTGGGGGCGGGTGTTGTTGTAATATGTATCCGTGGGAATTTGTGTGCGGAATATTTTGTAGGAATACATTAAGGGGTTTATAGGTTTGAGGCTTTTATATGTGTATGATTTCCTGATGCCAACGGGAAAACATGTTTATATTTTTCAAATGCCGACGGAAAAACATGTTTAGTTTTTTCAAATGCCGACGGGAAAATCATGGAAATGATTTTTCCTAATGCCGACGGAAAATATGTCTAGCTGTAGGAATTGAAGTCTGGCTGTGATTGGTGGAGGGTGGGGTGTGTCTAGATTGTGAGACCTTAAGGCGGACTGTGATTTTGGTAGGTGAGGGTGTTTTGTAATATGTAACCATGAGAATTCGGTGACGTATATGCTTGTTGGAATTTAAATCAAGCTGAGCTTCGTGGGGGGGCGGGATGTATTTGAGGTAGATCGACTGGTGGAGGGCGGGGAGTTGTTGTAATATGTATCCGTGGGAATCTGTGTACATGTATGTATGTATATATGTATGTCTGTAAGAGTTTAAGGCTGTCTGTGATTTATCAAAGGTGAGGTGAGAGTGTTCATGTAATACGTATCCGTGGGAATCTGTGTATATGTATGTTCGTAGGAGTTTAAGACTGATTGTGATTTGAGGTGGGGGAGGGTCTTGTTGTGATAGATAGATAGAATGTGCCTATGTGTGTATGTATTTATATATAGCAGTTTAAGTCTGTCCTTGATTTGAGGTAGGCGGGGGGTGTTATTGTAATATGTATCTATAGGAATTTGGGAGTTTATATGTTTGTAGAAATTTTTGTGTATGTATGTCTGTAGAAGTTTAAGGCTGATCGTGATTTGGATTGTTCAGATTGAGCGATTGTATGTGACCTTGAGAATTTGTGTATGTATATCTGTAGGAAATTTAAGGCTTATCGTGATTTATGAGGGGCGAAGTGTTCATGAAATATATAACAGCGCAATTTGTGTGTATATCTGTAGGAGTTTAAGGCTGATCATGATTAATGAGAGGTGAGGTGAAGGTGTTCATGTATATGTATACGTATCTGTGTGTATGTATGTCTATATGAGTTTAAGGCTGATCGTGATTTAGGTTGTGAGATTGATAGATTGTATGTTACCTTGAGATTTTGTGTATATATATCTGTAAGAACTTTAGGCTGACTGTGATTTGTGAGGGGAGGGGCGTTGTTGAAATAGGTTTAATTTTTCGTAGATGAATTTTAGTATGTGTGTGTGTGTGTGGATGTGATTTTCTCACCCTAGTATTTATATGTACGTTGAAATAAATTATTTCTCATATGAAAATTTTTTGCTAGAAAATATTATCATATATCTGAACTTCCCTAATCCTAATATGTTTTTCATATTGAAGGATGAGATTGCTTTATATTTTATCAAGCTTAAATTTGTCCAGTGTTAAAGTCTGTCGGTCAGAAATTTGTTTATATTTGTATAAATATTAATTTCAGATTTTGCAAAATTCTTGCGTACGATCGTGGTGATTTTGTGTGTGTGTGTATGTGTGTATGCGCGATAGAGTTTGACTGGTCTGTGATAAGTTTGTTTATTTAAGTACATTTGTCTTCTTCGACTTTCGTCTTCAAGCGTCAATAGCTTGGAGAACGGTTTGTATGTTTTCATGATGTAGATATGTAAGTGCGATTGTTAAAATCCAATAAATACTTGAGCATGGGTAAGAAATTTGATAATATGTGTACATATGTACATATGGATCTACAAATTGATTTTATGTATGTATGTATGTACATACAAATAAGTCTGGGGCTCCCTGTTTAAATACATTTTTTTTTGTCATGTGCTGTTGTTGCTGTTGTAAATATTCGCCTGGTCTTTTGTGTATAGATGTGAAATATCTCGATAGTTTTTTTATTTGAAATTAAAAAAACGTTCTTTTAATTTTTAGATGTATTTACTTAAAAGTTTGTGAGGAGTTTCTGTTTTAAGTAAAATTTAATTCCTCTCTAGTTGTAGTAAATATATATAGTATAAATATTTAATATATTTTATTTCCATTTGTTTAAAGTTGATGTAGCCTATATAGTCAACGTTAGAAATTTTTCGGTGTAAAATTTTTTCCAACTATCATATTTTTTCTTCACCTTTTTCATATATTTTAGAACATCTTGCATTGGCTTTAAAAAATGATAAACGCTTTGAAATGAAACTGATCCAGCAGTCCAGCTTTTTTTAACCACTTTGCTTCTCTTTCCTTTTTTATTGATAAACATTTAAAATCAAATGGTGGTTTTATAATGAAATTGTTATACTCATTATTGTTAAAAACATCCGCTACTTCTTTTTGTAATGAAAATCATTCGAAACCTTACTCGTCTATTAAAACCATTTTTTTCATTCATATTACTTAATTTATAAGACTTTCCGGACTTTCTATTATTCGATCATTAATAAAAATGCAGTAGCTGAGGTCCTTGCTTACTGTTTCATATTAAATTTCTATATCAATTGGACCGCTATTGAATAAAAGGAACTTTTATCTTAAACTTTAGTGTATTTGGAAGTGCTTGAGATTCTTTCATATAATAGCTTTGTTGGAATCTTAGTTACGAGTACATATAATATAGAATTGCATAACGTTTATTTTTAATTTTTATGTTAAGATCATCATCATTTGGATATGAGACTGAATTTAAATGTACTTTTAAATTAGTTAAATCATAATGAGGAAACTTGTTTTGTTCTTGAATAGCGATCAACAGAAAACGAAATCGTTTTCTTACAATTTAGGTCTGGCCTCTCAACGGTTCCTCTAGTATACAAGATGACTTTCTATATCAACATATCTGTCTACTCTTTGTCACCGTTAAGGGACAATTAAATGTTAAAATTTTAATTCCTCAAATTGTGTTACTTCATACTGATAATGTGTTTTCATTAATAAGGTATATGTTTATCTTATGAAGGTTACTCGCCTATGGCTTTTATTTGATGTTCTAGATGATTTTTTTTCTCATTTTATTAAAGTTCAGCGTATTGTGTATATATTTCTGATATTTTTAAGTGCGCTTTATTTACCTGTCAGACAAAGTGTACGTATCAGTTGATCACTCAGTCTCTCTTTTTAATTTTTTTTTTCTTTTAATGTATCACTACTATTTCAAAAACATTTTCCACTTGATGCACTTTCAGCTATTTATACTATCATGTAGTTCATTTTCCAATCTATAAATTTTATCGTTCAGCTGTTCAATTTATTTTTTTAAAAGATGATTTAATTTTTAGTATATGTTTTTCACTTTTATAACTATCTTCTATCTCTAATTGTATTTCACGTTGTACTCCATCAATTTAGGGAGCTGATTTAGGTGAAATGGGAAACTATTCTACAGAAAATAGAAATTATTGATTATTGTAGACTGCAAATGATTCATTCACAAAGTTTCTATGGTCAATGCCGTTGAAAATAAAAGTTGCACTCGAAAAAACCTACGCTGTGGAAAATGTTTTTGAAATGTTACGAATACCAAAAAACTTACAAATGGATGATTGTAAAGAATTTTTTAATAGATACTGGAAAATTCATGCATAAGTAGAATATTAAATATTTCTTAAATATTTCTTAATATGAAAGCATCAATAGTAGAATGATTTAATAGATCATCCAAAGGAATTATGTGATGATGGTTCATATAAGTGTATTGAAATATACAAAGAATTACTTAATGTACTCGTATACAATATAAAAGTTTATCTCACTATTTAAATGTTTCCGATTAAAGTTAACTCAACAAATGAGAAAAAGCTGCTAAATATGATAATTTGAAGATGAACAAAATGTTGAAATTTAATGAAAGTAAAAAATAAAATTAAACAGGAAAAATCTAGTTTGGTTTGTATTTTTGAAGGAATGATTAGGAATGATAGGTCTTAAGAAAGATAATTAACTTAATATACAGGAAATTCTCTAAACTTGTTGGCCTGTATGAAATATTGTGAAAACTTAAGCGTTCAAAATAAATTACAACACAGTGTAATATTCAGTAACACATAATATTATCACTTTTTATAGTGAAAATTGTATATTTTCCATTTCGAAAGCTCTAGCAAGCGAAATTTTAAAATATGCTCATGGGCTATTACAATAATTGTTCTTCTATTCTATTCATTTCTATAGCTATCAAATCTTTAGAAAACATAGACAAACTACATAAATTGGACTTAGATTTCCAATCTTTAAGAATGTATATGTGTATGAATTAGTATCAAACAAACTTACTGAATAAATATGGAGATCAACTGGAATCATGCTGAAGCATACATAAATTGTAAAATGCATTATAAGCAGATCTTACTTTATATCTGTATCTGTATGAGTATTAAATAAATTTACAGAAAAAATATTGAAAGCATGCCGAAGCATGAAATTTTAAAAGAATTCCTCACGTCATATAATTTTGTAAGTAAAGAAATATTATGCTTGTATGTTAAATGAAATACATATGTATCTACTCTGTAAAAAATTCAGAAGAGTGAATTCTTAAATTCTAATAGTATAGATTTTTAACTGAAACACCACTACATGTCGGACTCTCACTTCACTATCAATAGAAGCATGCTAAGGCATGCATGCTAGCAAAATATATAAATCTGTTAGACGGTGATGAGAACCTTTTTTAAAATCTTTAAAAATAGTAGTGATACATTAAAAGAAAAAAAAAATTAAAAAGAGAGACTGAGTGATCAACTGATACGTACACTTTGTCTGACAGGTAAATAAAGCGCACTTAAAAATATCAGAAATATATACACAATACGCTGAACTTTAATAAAATGAGAAAAAAAATCATCTAGAACATCAAATAAAAGCCATAGGCGAGTAACCTTCATAAGATAAACATATACCTTATTAATGAAAACACATTATCAGTATGAAGTAACACAATTTGAGGAATTAAAATTTTAACATTTAATTGTCCCTTAACGGTGACAAAGAGTAGACAGATATGTTGATATAGAAAGTCATCTTGTATACTAGAGGAACCGTTGAGAGGCCAGACCTAAATTGTAAGAAAACGATTTCGTTTTCTGTTGATCGCTATTCAAGAACAAAACAAGTTTCCTCATTATGATTTAACTAATTTAAAAGTACATTTAAATTCAGTCTCATATCCAAATGATGATGATCTTAACATAAAAATTAAAAATAAACGTTATGCAATTCTATATTATATGTACTCGTAACTAAGATTCCAACAAAGCTATTATATGAAAGAATCTCAAGCACTTCCAAATACACTAAAGTTTAAGATAAAAGTTCCTTTTATTCAATAGCGGTCCAATTGATATAGAAATTTAATATGAAACAGTAAGCAAGGACCTCAGCTACTGCATTTTTATTAATGATCGAATAATAGAAAGTCCGGAAAGTCTTATAAATTAAGTAATATGAATGAAAAAAATGGTTTTAATAGACGAGTAAGGTTTCGAATGATTTTCATTACAAAAAGAAGTAGCGGATGTTTTTAACAATAATGAGTATAACAATTTCATTATAAAACCACCATTTGATTTTAAATGTTTATCAATAAAAAAGGAAAGAGAAGCAAAGTGGTTAAAAAAAGCTGGACTGCTGGATCAGTTTCATTTCAAAGCGTTTATCATTTTTTAAAGCCAATGCAAGATGTTCTAAAATATATGAAAAAGGTGAAGAAAAAATATGATAGTTGGAAAAAATTTTACACCGAAAAATTTCTAACGTTGACTATATAGGCTACATCAACTTTAAACAAATGGAAATAAAATATATTAAATATTTATACTATATATATTTACTACAACTAGAGAGGAATTAAATTTTACTTAAAACAGAAACTCCTCACAAACTTTTAAGTAAATACATCTAAAAATTAAAAGAACGTTTTTTTAATTTCAAATAAAAAAACTATCGAGATATTTCACATCTATACACAAAAGACCAGGCGAATATTTACAACAGCAACAACAGCACATGACAAAAAAAAATGTATTTAAACAGGGAGCCCCAGACTTATTTGTATGTACATACATACATACATAAAATCAATTTGTAGATCCATATGTACATATGTACACATATTATCAAATTTCTTACCCATGCTCAAGTATTTATTGGATTTTAACAATCGCACTTACATATCTACATCATGAAAACATACAAACCGTTCTCCAAGCTATTGACGCTTGAAGACGAAAGTCGAAGAAGACAAATGTACTTAAATAAACAAACTTATCACAGACCAGTCAAACTCTATCGCGCATACACACATACACACACACACAAAATCACCACGATCGTACGCAAGAATTTTGCAAAATCTGAAATTAATATTTATACAAATATAAACAAATTTCTGACCGACAGACTTTAACACTGGACAAATTTAAGCTTGATAAAATATAAAGCAATCTCATCCTTCAATATGAAAAACATATTAGGATTAGGGAGTTCAGATATATGATAATATTTTCTAGCAAAAAATTTTCATATGAGAAATAATTTATTTCAACGTACATATAAATACTAGGGTGAGAAAATCACATCCACACACACACACATACTAAAATTCATCTACGAAAAATTAAACCTATTTCAACAACGCCCCTCCCCTCACAAATCACAGTCAGCCTAAAGTTCTTACAGATATATATACACAAAATCTCAAGGTAACATACAATCTATCAATCTCACAACCTAAATCACGATCAGCCTTAAACTCATATAAACATACATACACACAGATACGTATACATATACATGAACACCTTCACCTCACCTCTCATTAATCATGATCAGCCTTAAACTCCTACAGATATACACACAAATTGCGCTGTTATATATTTCATGAACACTTCGCCCCTCATAAATCACGATAAGCCTTAAATTTCCTACAGATATACATACACAAATTCTCAAGGTCACATACAATCGCTCAATCTGAACAATCCAAATCACGATCAGCCTTAAACTTCTACAGACATACATACACAAAAATTTCTACAAACATATAAACTCCCAAATTCCTATAGATACATATTACAATAACACCCCCCGCCTACCTCAAATCAAGGACAGACTTAAACTGCTATATATAAATACATACACACATAGGCACATTCTATCTATCTATCACAACAAGACCCTCCCCCACCTCAAATCACAATCAGTCTTAAACTCCTACGAACATACATATACACAGATTCCCACGGATACGTATTACATGAACACTCTCACCTCACCTTTGATAAATCACAGACAGCCTTAAACTCTTACAGACATACATATATACATACATACATGTACACAGATTCCCACGGATACATATTACAACAACTCCCCGCCCTCCACCAGTCGATCTACCTCAAATACATCCCGCCCCCCCACGAAGCTCAGCTTGATTTAAATTCCAACAAGCATATACGTCACCGAATTCTCATGGTTACATATTACAAAACACCCTCACCTACCAAAATCACGGTCAAGGTCTCACAATCTAGACACACCCCACCCTCCACCAATCACAGCCAGACTTCAATTCCTACAAGTAGACATATTTTCCGTCGGCATTAGGAAAAATCATTTCCATGATTTTCCCGTCGGCATTTGAAAAAACTAAACATGTTTTTCCGTCGGCATTTGAAAAATATAAACATGTTTTCCCGTTGGCATCAGGAAATCATACACATATAAAAGCCTCAAACCTATAAACCCCTTAATGTATTCCTACAAAATATTCCGCACACAAATTCCCACGGATACATATTACAACAACACCCGCCCCCACCAAACACAGGCTGCCTTAAAGATACACCCGCAAATTCCCACGGTTACATGTTACAAAAACCTCACCTGCCCAAATCACGGACATCAACAAATTTCCTCAGTCTAACAACAATCATAACTTTCCCGTCGGCATTAGAAAAACTAAAGATGTTTTCCCGTCGGCATTAGGAAAAATCATACAAATATAAAAATCTTAAAGCTATAAACCCCCTTAATGTATTCCCACAAAATATTCCACGCACAAGTTCCCACGGTCATACATACATACATACATACATATACTTAATATAAATAAAAAAAGTTAATATAAACAAAAAACTCCTAATGTAAACAAAAAACACAGACGGACGGACGGACACACACACGTAGGTATCAAATTTCACAAATTTCCAAGAATTTTAAAATTTCAGCCAAAATTTAACAATTTCAGCCACAATTTAACAATTTCAGCCCAAAATTTAACAATTTCAGCCACAATTTAACAATTTCAGCCCACAATTTAACAATTTTAATTGACCCCGAATGCCCATTTCCCTACTACTTTCAACTTTTATTGATCAACTCGTAATTCAGCTACAAGAAAGACGGAGAAGGAAATATATATATAAAATTATTTTCTTCCAGGTCTTTAAAGTTGAAGTGTGTGAACCGGGACTTACAGATATGAAATTACTCTTAAATTCTGTCAATTTCGATAAAAATTAACGTACGTACTAATCTTCAAAGTTATTTATTTTAATTTGTTATAAATTAATGTAAATATATTTAATTTTTGATTTTACATATTACATTATATAATATGCATTGCAGGTTAATTTGCTTTAATAAGTAATAATTTTTAACCGCTTATACACATGCGCACAAATGTATTTATCTGTGTTTTTCATTTTAAATTCAAAAAGCCGTTGAAGTATTGAGTAGTATCGAGTACCCAATTGAAAAAGTATCAAGTAGTATTGAGTATTCAAAAGTAGCCGATTTTTACAACACTATATTAAAGGCTGCAACAGAATAAAATAGTTGTTGTAGTAGCTGAAGCTGACGACGTAACTATGTACATATGTATATAGCGCAGCAAGAAAAAAGATAAACAGAATATTGAAGCTTTTTCTGCATGATCACCAAATAAATACATAACTTCTTAAAAAACTTGTAAGATTATACAATTGTTCAATTCACAAGCGCGAATTAACTTCATATATTGTTGTTTAAAAATCAATAAAAATTTTTAAATATCTGATAACTAACACCATACAATGCATTCTTAAGGTGCGTCTCCTCAAGCAACAAAATTTCTAAAATTCGCAAAAATCGTAATATTAGCAAGAAACACTAAAATTTATTAAAACTTGCTAAAACTGTAAAGCAAGCAATATTCCGGAAAATTTGCTAAAACTTGCTAAAATTTTAACGATTGCAAAGCACAATATTGATTAAAAGTCCCTAAAAATATAAGATAGCAAAAAAATTTGGGAAAATTACGCCTATCCCGAAAAAAGCGATAACTCGCGAAAAGTTGCAAAATTTTAAACAAGATGTAATATTGATTACAGATTGCTAAAACAGTACGAAATGCAAAAAATTAGTAAAAATCATATAAAAGACGAAAATTCGTAAAAAGTTACTAACAGCGGGATGATAAAAAGTCTAATATCGTTTAAAAATCGGCAAAAATGTTAGGACTCTGAAAACATGCAAAAGGTCGCTTTTATTGCGAACTTTGCAAAACATTGCGAAAAGTTGCAAAATTTTAAATAAGCCATAATATTGATTAAAAATCTCTAAAACTGTAAGGAATACAAAAAAAAAATCGCGAAAATTAAGAAAATTTGCAAAAGTTTACTAACAGCGGGATGATAACGAAGTTTAATATTGTTTAAAAATCGGCGAAACTGTCAGGAATCTGAAGACATGCAAAATCACTAATATCGCGAACTTTGCAAATATTTGCGAGAAGTTGCAAAATCGGAAGCAACCCCTCAAATTGATTAGAAATCGCGGTTAAAAATAAAAAAGTTTGGAAAAAATGCCAAAAAAAACCGCACGTTAGCGAAAAATTGCTAAATGTATTAAAGAATTTACTAATAATAATTGACTACATAATGTTTTACCTAAAATCATGGTAATCCTTATTGCCATATATAAACAGTTGTTTTTTGTCGCTCAACAAAGTTCAAAATTGCGAATCTTTCGCTTCAACTTCCACTGCAACTACTACCACAACTAAGCATTCTGTTTAGTTCCCTCTAAAACAACAGTTTTTAACTTTTGACAGCTTGAAGAGCTACTCGTTACGTTGTACTACATCTACTATTCTGTTCCAGCCTTAACTACAACTATGGTATTTGTAAAGGCCCTGTCGTAAGTGTTTTTAAACTTTTAAAAACGTCAAACATTTAAAAAAAGAAGAGAAAGAATAAAAATAACGTAAAAATTAAAATATCGAAAATAGTTTGATATTCATTTCAAAGCAAAAAAAAAACAAAGAATTTTTAATGACACCATTTAGAAGGAATTCCTGTGAGCATACAGCTGAAGCTAGAGAACAATTTAATAAATATTTTTCAAATATCGTGTGCGAATAGAAAATTGTTTCGGTCTATTAAAAGAAAAGTTTGGTAGCTTAAAGGAACTCAGGTTCAGAATGTTAGGAGAGCAAAATTAAAGTGAGTGTAACGACTGGATAATGGGTATGCTGTATTCTACACAATATCGTTTTAGATTTCAACAACAAGACGTTGACATAACTGAACATTTTCATCCAACATCATCAATTAATAGCAGAAATAGATTGCTCCAGTTTATTCAAAGTAGAAGAATACCCTTATAAATATACATATATACTCTCAACATAGTGCCTGTCCATATGAGTCAACTTTTGCTTCGCAACGAAGAGGAAAACAAAAGAGAGTTGCATGTATGTGAAGCAGTGTAGCCCTTTCCAACCTTCTCACCTCTCTCCCATAAGTTCAAAAGTTGGCTCGTATGTACAGGGTCGAAACGAGCGGTGGCATAGCTCGATTTTTTGTAAGCGTTTCTTTCCCAGTTAGGAGTTTTTGTTGTCTTAACGATAGTACGTTCTATATTTATGTACTTCTATTTGGATTTTGCTTCCATTTATTATTTCTAAAAATGTTAATTTAATTTTGATATAATTTCTATTGTTATAAGTACCTATTATATTTAATTAATAAAATGTTTAACACGTTCAATTTTTGCCTTTCAATTCCATTCAATTTGAAATACACTCACACGTTTTTTACTAACACACTCAAACTTTTTAAATTGAAAACTAGATTGCTTTCAAATTCACCTATCCATTTATATGGCCATTTAATTTTCAATTAGAACAGCTAGTCACAGCACACCTTGATTGAAGCTACAAATTTGAGTTGTATCTTCGTCGGTGGAATTTAAAAAATGAAATTGACTATCAATTTGGGTCACAACTATCAATTTCAAGGAATTTTGACACACAGTATGTGTGATGAAATTGAAAGCGATTTATTGAACGTGTGGCTGCAGCGTAAAATAAAGAAATAAAATTTTGTACCAACTTTTTATTAAAATTCATTTCATTAGTTAACAAAAAGACGAAAGAAATAACATTTTTTTAATATATATTTCCTTATTTACAATCTATGCATTTAAGGATAATAAGTAAATTTGATCAAATAAGTGGAAGACACTGAGAACAACAACAAACTACTTAAGACTACTTACACATGTACTTATTTTAAGCTATTGGACTCCATTTGCCTTTAAAATAAATAAAAAATAAATAAATTCAGGTACTATGTAAGTACAAACATAAAAGTTAATTTCTGAACGGCAAATCCAGGATATGATATCTTTTAAGTCGTCTTGTTTCTTCAGAGTCATCCAGAAAAGCTATAGCGAAAAGGTTGACATGGTGACTTAGTCTCTCTAAATAATTTTCACTAAATCTTTTTATTTCGTCTGTAACTTTCGGAATGGAAAGATCTTGGTGGATTGTATTGTTCGACACAAAACATGGAGCGTTGATAATTGATCTCAGAATTTGTTATAAGTCGCTGTTGTACCGAGTTGCTAATGGTGTTGGTGTAGACATTACTGCCTGTGCATTGTTTCCATGGTTGCCAGATTTGTCGGCCTCGCTGGCATGCTGGCGTTCAGCTCCGGCTGACCTCGCCGTCTTGGGGGGTGTTATTGCCGACAGCTTCAGGCAATAAGCAACAAACAAACAAAAAGCATGTCAGCTGCGCTTTGTGAGATGTACAACCAAGATAAAAAAAAATTTATAAATATATGATTTGGAACCCGAAAGTGGAAATAAAAAAAACTATTGAATAATAAAGAAAAAAAATTTTTATCCACAAACAACACATACATACAAGTCTGTTCTCAATAAAAATTCAAGTTAGCGGGTCTTCGTGCTAACTGTGGCCTCCCTCCCTCTGAAATCCTAATGGATCTCACCGTGATAACCAGGCCTAGTTTTTCTTAGGTTATCCCTAGCCTTCATGATGGTTACTTACCGCGTCTCCCTACAGCCCTTATAATTACCTTAGCCCATCATTGCTCACTGGTCGAATAACTGATCTTTACTTTTATTTTGCTTTCAATATTCGCTCAGCTGTTAGCTGTCAAACACAACATTTGCTGCAGCACGTGGACTTACGTGTTTTTTGTTACCTTTAAGTCAATTGTTTATCAATTTTGAGCCTAAAAGTTGTAATTGAAAGACAAAGGTATGTATTAACTAAAAAATAAATGTTTGTCTCCTGTGTGTATCTAGTTAAGTAGTAGTGAATTGTAGAAGTTGGCATTTGTGATAGGGTGTTTAAAGTGTTATATGCTTTTGTATGATGGAGTGCAACTTTTTGGATTGCCAGTTCGCGCAATGTAATTGGTTAATTAATTTTTTAGGCACAAGGAATGTTTAAGCCTATTATTTCCAACATAACTGTACCTATATATACATATGTCGTTTTATTAATAATATATACAGGGTGTTTTTTTAGAGGTATAGAACTTCGAATTGAAATAAAACACAAAAAAATCGTTTTAATGTCCATCAATTTGGCTTTATTGGAAGGATAATTTTATGCCATTAACATTTAAATATGATTTCGGGCATGTGGCCGCCGCGGCTGGCTCGAATAAAGCCAATTCTACAGGTCCAATTTTCAACCACTTTTTCGAGCATATGGGGCCGTATGTTGGCAATAACGCCACGAATGTTGGCTTCCAAGTCCCTTAACGTTTCTGGTTTGTTGGCGTAGACGAGCGACTTCACATATCCCCAAAGAAAATAATCCAATGGTGTCAAATCACACCATCTTGGTGGCCAATTGACAGGTCCATTCCGCGAAATTATGCGCTCATCGAATGTTTCCTTCAATAAATCGATTGTGACGTGCGCTGTGTGGCATGTAGCGCCGTCTTGTTGGAACCACAACTCATCCACATTCATGCCATCCAATTCGGGAACAAAATAGTCGGTTATCATGGCTCTATACCGGTCTCCATTAACGGTAACTGACTCTCCAGCATTATTTCGGAAGAAGTATGGCCCAATGACTCCACCAGCCCATAGAGCACACCAAACAGTCAGTTTTTGTGGATGTAATGGCGTCTCAAGGGTCTCATGTGGATTCCCTTCACTCCAAATGCGGCAATTTTGCTTGTTGACGTAGCCATTCAACCAAAAATGAGCCTCATCACTGAACAAAATTTTGCGATGAAAATCAGCATCGAGATCAATCTCATTTTCGGCCCATACACCAAAATCACGACGCATTGCATGGTCTCGCGGCTTTAATTCTTGCACAAGCTGGATCTTGTAAGGTCGCAAGCCAAGATCTTTGCGCAAAATCTTCCATAAAGTTGATGGACAAAGCTCCAATTGCTGTGCACGGTGGCGAATCGATTCATTCGGGTCCTCTTCAACACTTTGCTCTATAGCGGCAATTGTTTCTTTGGTGCGCACTGTTCGACGTCTCTGCGGATGCGTATTATCACATAGAGTAAACGTAGTGCGAAAACGATCCATGGTTAACCGAATTAATTGCTCTGATGGACGATTATGTCGACCATAAAATGGACGGAGCTTGCGGTAAACTTCGCGAACTGAACCATTATTTTCGAAATAAATTTGCACGATTTGCAAGCGTTGTTCTTTTGTCAACCTGTTCATGATGAAATGGCAAACCAAACTAAATATTAATCACTTGACAGCTGACAAAATGGCCGCCAGTTAAAAAAGTGATGCCAACTTAAAGTTCTATACCTCAATAAAAAAACACCCAATAGCACTGAAATAAATAAACATTTTTGTTTAGCCCAAAAGAATGTGAAACATTAAATATATTAACTTTATAATGTTTTCCTGAATGAAATAAAAAATATAGTATATATGAAAAAAATTGCAAGTTTCACAAAAAAAAATTTTAATATATTTTAAAAAAAAATTTTTTTGTTTAACATTGTAGCTTAATCTATTTTCAACTAAAAAAAATATTACACAAACAAAAAATTTAGGTATTTCCTCCCCTATTTTTGCTAGGGTAAACACCTACTAGTTCTAAGCCAAAGGGCTTATTATTGGAACTCTAATTGGGGCAGGTTTGGACTATTTGGAAACGTTGGGACTAAGACCACCAAGGATATTGGAGCCTATGGCTTTAAGTCCTTGGCGTGAAATACCCCCAACGATTTCCCTTGCAGATCTTCGATCTCGTACTATTCTGCATTTCAGAAATTTTCGCCCGAGTTTCGCGTTGTAGCCAGCCTTGAAGTCACTTTGTTGAAAGTTCCTTCTATACACTTCTTGCCCTGGAATGAATCTGACTTGTCTGCATCTAGTATTATATTTTCTCGCTTCTTTTTCATAAGCTTTATGTAGACTTTCTCTAATTTTCTCACGAATACCCTAGATGTATAAGGACGCTACCTTGGCCAATCATATTTGTTCCGAATAATGCAAAATAAGGTGTCACCCCTGTTGAGCCATGCAAAGAAGAGGATAAATATTTATCCCAATTAGATTGGGATTGGGCGGACAAAATCGACTGCTTCACCCTCTTCGAGGCATTTGCCTGTGGTGAATAAAATCCAGTTTTCATGTGCTTTATGCCGAAATGTGCCATAGTGTCTATAAAAATTGCTCAAAAATTGTTTACCATTATCGGATACTACGGTTTCTGGCGTTCCAAGATTGTGGAAAACTTCTGAAATTAAAAACTTCACTATTTGCTTACTGCTCGCTTTGCTTAAGGCCTTTAGTAAAACATATTTCGTAAAATGGTCTAGCACAATAAAAATGTAGCAGTTTCCTGCTTTAGACCTAGGATAGGGTCCTAAAAAGTCTATATATAGACGTTGAAAAGGGCGTTCGGTCAAAGTTTCATTTCCAATTGCTGGACGTAAAGTGCTATTTGGCGCTTTTGACTCTACAAGTCTGATAATTTTTAACAAAATTTCTAATTTGAACATTTTGATTTGTCCAATAGAAATATTCGCGTGCTTTTTTAAGAGTCTTAACGAAACCTCCATGAGCGGCTTGTGGTGGCTCATGCGCATTCCTAATAATACTTTCGGTAAGCTCAGGCGAGACCCAAAGCTTCCAGGCGAATTCTTCGTTGAGAGCGATACCATCATAGTGTGCGGTATGTTTATACACAAGGTTGTTAATAACCTTGATGTCCGGCAATTGGTCAGAGTTTTCTGAAATTTTGGCAATTAAGTCGACATAGGAATCGGTTTTAAAAGCGTCCGATTCTATATCGACGAAACTACCAAAACTTACAGAAACCTCTTCCATGTCGTAACGAGACAAAGTATCTGGTACTTTATTTTTCAGTCCAGGACAGTTCTCTATTGAAAACGCGTAGGCTTGCAAATGAAGACTCCTGCGAGCAAGGCGGCCGCTCAAATCTTTATGAGACATGAGCCATTTAAGACTACTGTGGTCAGTAATCACAGTAAATGGCATCAGTTCTATATAAGGCCTGAATTTTTTGATGGCAAGCACGGCGGCCAAGAATTCTCTCTCAGTTACGGAATAATTCCTTTGAGCATTGGTTAGCTTATGAGAGAAGAAAGCTATGGGATGCTCGCCTTTGTCGTCATCCTTCTGAAACAGAACTGCGCCTATTCCTATGTCGGAAACATCACACTGGACGAAAAAGTGTTTGTCAAAATTTGGATGTGTCAGAACAGGACTAGTGGTGAGTGCTGTTTTTAAATAATCAAACGCATTGTTAGCCTCATCAGTGAAAATAAACGTTTTCCCTTTTTTCATAGTGCTAAAAATGGGAGCTGAAATTGTGGCATAATTTGGTATGAAACGACGATACCAATCGGTAGCACCCATAAAACTTCGCACCTGTTTAGCAGTTTTTGGATACGAGTATTTTAAAATCGTACTTACTTTTACTGGTTCGGGTCTAAGTTGTCATTTTCCTACTATGTACACTAAGTACCGAAGCTCTTTAAAAAAAAATTTGGACTTAGAAACATTTATTGTTATTGCCTTGATACCAGCTCTAGCAACTTCAAGTGCGTCGAGAAGTCTGGAGATACCTACCAAAAGATTATCCAGATAGACAAAAACTCTATCACGAAGTGCAACTGCGATCACCTTATCCATTAAACGGCATAGCCTTTGAGCTGCGTTGCACAACCCAAAAGGCATGACCGTAAAATGGTAAAGTGGTCTACCTGGCACCGTGAATGCAATTTTTTTCTACTGGAAGTTCCTAGCGGTATCTGCCAGAATGCATCCTTCAAGTCGACGCTGGAGATAAAATACGTGTCTCCCAAACGGCTAAGGAGACCTTCAATGTGCGGGAGAGGGTAGTCATCCTTGATTGTGAGAGCATTGAGTTTACGAGCGTAAAAGCACAGCCTGTTTTTCGCGCCTTTGCGGACGAGAGTAACAGGGTGGCTCCAAGGACTTTCGCTTTCCTCAATGACCCCGAGATCAAGCATCCTATCCAGCTCCGCGTACATTAACTTCTGCACTGCCGGGGAGACCGAATAATGTCTACCCTTAACAGGAGTTGCCTCACGGGTGTCAATGGAGTGGATTTCAAGGTGGGTCTTACCAAGTCCACGCTTCGAGTAGCAAGGAAACCTAGACACGACATCATTTAACTGCTGCTGATGTACAGGCGTCAAGGAATGATTTTCCACTTTGTCAGTACCATCGTTCCCTTCCCCAAATAAATTTACTCCAATGAAGGACAAACTACTGACTGATGCGAATAATCCAAACGTACGCATAAAGTCAACGCCTAAAAATAGTTCTCGGTTTAATGTTGGTACTAAGTAAAAGGTTACTTCACTGGAGATTTTGTAATAAGTAACAAATCCCAGAATTTTGTGTAGGCTTCCATCAGCAGTCTTAATATATGAGAAAAATTTATGTATGTGCATTCCAGCATTCTGTACTAACTCCATAAAATTTTTCCCTAGGCACGTGACTGTTGTACCACTATCCAACAGACCTTCTACTTCAGTACCATTTAAACGAATTTTGGCGTACAAACGCGTATCTTCACCTTCGTATAAGGTGGCTGCCATAATTTCCATTCTTTTTTGCTTTCTGCGTTTATAACGCTCCCTGGCTATTTTTATCCTATTCAAAACCTTTTCAAAAATTCTTTCTTTCGCTTGCTCATACTCTAATATCCGTAAATGCAGGTGCTTAATGCACCGAACTTCTGTCTCTGTTGGTTTAACTGGCTTTCTTATATTATTTTTCAAAATAACTATATTTTGCCTAGGTTCGGTGGGTAACGACGTTTTTTTTACTGGGTATGTGTCGAACAAGCCTCCCCAGTTCGAGACGGGTTCGATGTCAGGTTTCCCCGACACTTAGGGCATTGCGGCGTGACCACATTGTCCCACCCACACCTGTAGCAAAAAATTCGGCGAGTAGGTGATGGACAATCTGTAAAACCGTGTCCAACACGCTTACAATTCCAGCACATATAGCGATCACTGCTCGACAAAGCCTCTATCTCATTGGTGGGTGCAGGTAATCCAGCTCATGGACTCGAGGTGCAATATATTGCCTGGGTGCATACTGCTGCCTTTGGCTCGCCACTAGGCTTTCAGCTCTTTTAGCACGTTGACAGAAATCGTTGAGATTTTGTATCCTTGCAGAAAACAGTAATTGAGATAACGAGGGTTTAAGATTCCCCCTCATTATCTCTATAAGGTCATGCTGCTGGTTTCTCAGACTAATAACAGCATTGAAGAAATCTTCGAACGTTTCATGTGCCCCTTGCCTGCGGTCCATTATTTTTTTCTGAATTTGAAATTCATTTTCGTATCGTTTATATTGTCTCAGAAACGCGCCTGTCAAGTCGTCCCAAGATTGGAATTGGTTAATTTTTTTGGTATTCCAATAGCACTCCAGGGCTTGGCTTCGAGTAAGGTATGGAAGCTACGTTTAACCTCTACAATTGACATATTGTAGTCTTGTCTTAACTTTTCCAATCTGAAAACAAAGTCTTCGGCCCGCATTGACTTGGATGTTGCGTCAAACTTGAGGCCCCACTTAGACAAGTCAGCTTTGTTTACTGGGTAAGTACTATCGGCTGGTCTATTAGCCTGCATGCTAAAATGAGCTGGTGATGGCTGTAAGTTCGCCGCTTGTTGTTGCATACCTGAAAGATAATAAGGAGCTGAATGAAATGTATGGGCTGGTGATCTGTGAAATGTAGGTATATTGAAATTACTTGGCTGGTTTGTATTCATGTTTTGGCTATTATCTGCTCCAAAACGGTGTGGCGTGGGGCAGTTAATTCAGCTTGAGGTGTATTGGGTGCGGCTAAAGTAACACCCTGCCCACCTAAAACTGGATTCGATTGTGGACGAATTGCTTGCCGTACTGCCTGGCTGATTTTTTGCTGCATCGTCACTTGCAATTGTTGCATTTGCCGGGACAACTCTTGCTGATCAATCCTGCAATATTACCTCCCAATTCAACAATTGGCCTCTGTTGAGATGGCTGTACAGTAGGCCTGTTGATATGAAATTCACCCTGTCTGGTCCTAGCAGTAATATTACTATACTCAGGAGTGGGTATAGTACTGGACGAATGGTTGGCGTCTTGGGCAAAACTATTATTGGCATTGTCCTGTGCCATGGCTAAGAACTGTTGTATCGCCGGAGTAACTGTTTCTGTCGCATTATTGGAATTTCCTGTAGAAACAGCGACTGTGGGGACAGCAGGTGGCACCATTGCCTCCCCTGATGTTCTTGGGATATCGTCCCTATTCATCACGGAATTTACGTCTACACCGGCTGCGATTAATCGGGTTCTCTCCGAACCATCAAAAAGAAATTCAAGCGCAATTTTATTTATTAAGCCCCTAACAAGGCCTAGCAAAATCAAAAATTATATGTATGTATGTTGTTCTACGCAATCAACGAAGTAAAGGAAAATATCAAAAAAGCAAATCACACAAAATGAAAAATGTATAGATATATAATATAAAACTATATATGTGTACCTATGTATATAAAAAAAATATGAAATATAAAAAGGAAAAATGTAAATTCATAATAAGTAGAAAAATTTATAATTAAGAACTATAGAAAGCAAACAGTCCAATATACTTTGAATTGCGATATTATTTTTATAATATCTTCCTATAAAGTATCTAATTATACTCGCAAAAAAAATCTATAAAAAAATTTAAAATATATATTTTCAAATAGAAATATATATAAAAAAAATCATAAAAAGAAATCATATAAGAAAAGTAAAAAAAAAATTTCTCTTTTACAAAAAGATAAAAAAACGAAAATGTTAAATTTAAATTCGATAGTCGGCTGTAGGATCTTGCGGCAACGACGTAACCACCATTAAAGGCATTTATTTGAGAAAAACTAAGTATTTTCATCATTTCTATAATGTTTTTCTCTGGACTTGTAACTGTGTAAATATTGGTTTGTGGTAGAGTAAAAAGTATGGAATAAATTTTCAATCTTCTGTCCTACTATATTTCCCGGCTATCTCAGTCGGTAGAGCATGAGACTCTTAATCTCAGGGTCGTGGGTTCGGGCCCCATGTTGGACGCCATTTTGTTATAAGTCGCTGTTGTACCGAGTTGCTAATGGTGTAGGTGTATACATTACTGCCTGTGCATTGGTTGTCAGATTTCATTGCAATAAAATTTGTAGCAAGTTTGATTTGTCAATTTTCATTGCAATAAAGTACTAGGCTGCAGGCTTGACAGCACCTGGTATATGAATTCGCCTTGGCATATACATACAACACTTACAGCAATAAACATATATAACACCATAAAACCACATTTTGAATATGGATCAACCATATTATATACATGCTGCTCTAACCAACAAATGACAAGACTACAAAAACTACAAAATAAGACCAAGAGAATAATTTTTAAATCGCTCACTTCATTAAGATATATGCTAGAAACACTCAAATTGATCAATATAAATAAAAACGCAGAAAGTCTGCGTTCACCTTTATAACATTTCAAGTGATTTGAAAATAGCACGTAAACGTTTATTAAATTTATTTTCACATAAATCTTTCTTAAACCCTCTTTTCACAAAAGCCAATAACAAAATGTACATTTCTTTTACCAATTTTCATAAAGCGGAATTAATTGTTGTAAGTCATAAATAATGCAACCAAAAAGTCTGCGTTCAGTTGCAATCCAAGGAATAAGGGATACTTTCTTTTAAAGAAAACCTAAATTTAATATTTTGTTGGATATCCACGCAGCTATAATACTTCACTTTGTTTATTTAACATGGATATGACCAACTTCTGTACTTCTCTGTCTGCATTATAAGCTTCTTTGCTTATTATGACGTTCTGACGAATTTTTTTCTCTAAAAATCCCAAGGATGCTCATTGGGATTGCGAACAGTTTATTGGGGGTGTTTTAAGCTGCTTATGAGCATTGTCATCGCCAAAGTCTAACAATCGTCGCTGTGTACTTTGAGTCGTCATCCTGTTGGAACCAAAATGTATATGAAAAATTAAGTTTTTTCGTAATCACCTTAAAAATTCTTTATAAAATGTTTAAATATGCTCAGACCTTGACTATGTGGCGGCCTTTATGCCAAAAATACAAGATTTACTATCATCCAAAAATTTCACGTGTCTCCAAAACTAAGGAGGTCGATTTATATAGGCGTGAGCAAACTGGATACGCTTTTGTCTGTTCACATTACAACTGTATGGTTTTTTACGAGTATACCCTACCACACAGAGAAAACAGTGCCTAATAAATACCTCATAAAATAAAACAAAATTCATAAGATATCTATATGGATTTTTTTCAATAAGGAAATCTTATTAATTTAATAATTTTATTCAATTTTTGAAAAAATTAAGAGGAAATCTTGTACTTTTTATTAGGTTATCCTATTTATTTTTTCAAAAAGGTTTTCTTCTTGTTTTTATTAGGCGACCTAATAAAAAATAGAAAAAAAATTTTTATGTCTTTATTTTTTGTATTTATGTATTTTTATTTAAATTCTATACCATACATACAAATATGTATGCAGATGTTATTTATTTA
The DNA here is from genome assembly GCA_936439885.1 of Nowickia ferox. NCBI lineage: Eukaryota > Metazoa > Arthropoda > Insecta > Diptera > Tachinidae > Nowickia > Nowickia ferox. The sequence goes on along the minus strand of OW387023.1, from coordinate 50,539,764 downwards.
TGCATACATACATACATATTATATTATATTCTTAATTAACTCACCATACAGACATATTATTTACTTGAGAGGAGACAAGTATTGAACCAACAACGATCTGACTGATAGATAAGCACTCTAACCAATATGCTAACAGGCAGCCTGAATCCGCATTGAATTTATTGTACAAACATGCTTATACAAAAACGATAAAGATCATGAAAAAATTGTCTCTATGTTTATTTATAGATATAAAATAACAAGAAACCTAATAAAATCGAAAAGATTTCCTTATTAAAAAAATTAATAAAATGCTTTACACATAATCATATAGAACGTAATGAAAACAATTGAAAGGAGAAGAAAGAAAAAAAGAAAAATTTAATTTCAAATATAAAAAAAATATCCTGAAGAAGTTAACCAAAGGTCAACGAAATATCGAAGTACTAAAATAATAATAAACATTGACCTAAAGCTCAAAAAATTAGTTTAATTGAATAAGGAATACCTTTATAAAAACATCAATAAGGAAAACCTTTTTGAAAAAATCAATAAGGCAACCTAATAAAATCAATAAGAAATCGCTATAGTTTACAACTATAAGAAAACCTAATAGAATCAAAAAGTTTTTCTCTATGGATTGTTTTTTTGGTGCCAAAAATAACGGAAATTAAGTAGTTTTCTTATTGATAAAATTAATAAGATTTACCACACAAAATTAATGAGAAATCTCTATGGAAAAATCTTCGCTTCTCTCTGCTGGGATATCCCTTAGCCGAAAAACGTTTCATAGAGAAAATCTTATTGATTCTATTAGGCAGTTTTTTCTCTGTGCATGATATCTTGCTTTTTGTAAAATTTTTCTGTCTGTTTCGCACAAACTTTCTTATTAAAGGACTGACCGACGTGTCCAATAATATTTTTGGAACCAATACGGGGATTACTCTTTGTCTTTGCATTCTTCTCGTACAGATAATATTTTTTTGCTTTCGGATCGTGGCGTAGAAGCTAATATAGCTGTATTTTTTACATTACATGTTCTCCCAATAGTTTTACCGAATGTTGGGAAGATTTTTGCCTTCTTCATAAATTTTTTTGATTATTTTTGTTTCCGAAACACTGAATTATACATATGTATACGTTTGCCTTCCATATTCGAAAATCTACACTTACTTGTAAATAAAATGTTCCTCTTATCTCATCAAACGATTATTTAAATTATAAAAAATAAAAATAAAGTAAAAATATATCCAGAAATTCTTAAAAAGTAACGGAATTGTTAACATAAACAAAGTGAACGGAGACTTTCTGGTGCCCAGATTTACATATTGTTAAACTGAAGTCCCGTTATAGGAAAACTGAAGAGATGAATATAATTTTTGTTTTTGGTTTTTTTTAGCTATAGCTTAAAAGTAGAAAATACATGAAAGAAACATTTGTGTTAGGTACATTTTAGTATGTTATTTTTAATTCGCAAAAAAAAACTAAACATGAACGCAGACTTTGTGGCCTATGTGTATAAAAACCTGATGAGCTTTTTTTATCTGTCACTTTCTTCACTTCTGTGTGTTCCGTGATAAAGTACTGATGTGTTGATTAGAAAAGTTGGGGTATTTATTAAAAAATAAGTAGCAGTAGCTCTGCTACTTCGTAGTCAAAGAAAGAAATGTCTGCGCTGAAAAATATAAATGTATACAAATATTACGTTTGTATTCTACAGAGCAACAAAATATTCCACGCACAAGTTCCCCCGGTCACGCACACATACATACACATTCAAGAATTTCACAATGTTATGAAATACATATTTCTTAAACAAATAAATATAAATTTATCAGGGACAGACAAACTCGACCCCCACACACAAGCATTAGGGGAGTTCACATATATGAGAACATTTTATACATACATACATATATACACAAATTCCCACGCTTCATATGAGAATCGCGTCGTAGTCCTCAAATCTAATTTCTGTGATGGTATTACGACAACACCACCACCCACCCGAAGTCACGGACAAATTTCCGCAGTCAAAAGTTTCCCGTAAGCATTAGAAAAAATTATTTTCACGTTTTCCCGTCGGCATTTGAAAAAATCATTTTCACGATTTTCCCATCGGCATTAGGAAAAATCATTCTCATGATTTTCCCGTCGTCCTATACGAGTACACACTTAAAAAACATCAAACCTATGAAACCCTTTAATCCATTCCCAGAAAAAATCACCCGTGCACACACAAGTAATGTAAACAAATAAATCACTCGTTCACACACATTTAATGTAAACAAAAAACATCAAAGCGCACCGAAAACACAATTTCAAAATTTTAATTACCCAAATTTTGAAATTTCACAAAATTTTGCACTGAAATTATCAAATTCAAATTTTAATTACCCAAATTTCAAAATTTTAATTGGGGACGCATGAAAATTCCACTATACTACGTATAATTACATGAATTAAAAAGATCCTATGTATATTTAACCATATAGTATGTAATATACCAAAGCATTCAAATGCAAAACTATCCGTAATAAAAAGAGACTAAGGCCCAATAATTGAGTTCTCAATTATATGTCATTTCGCCAATTGCGACTTAAATTTAAGTTGCACTTAAATGCAGTTTAATTTTTTCAGTAATAAAATTATATGCTCACTTAAATACTATGAAAGTATGGTAGCACTGAGAAATGTCAATAGTTCTAAAAGAAAACAGATCTTTAATGTAAATAACGAAGTTAGGTTATCAACATGTAGAAAGTTAAAATTGCATAAAAACATATTTTATGAAACCAAAAGAGCATCCGAACGGATTTTCCTATTTATTTATTCCAAGATATGAAATTATTTACTGCATATGTTATATATTTATGAAAATTAAACGAAATTTTTTTTACGACCACATGATGTTCATATACATGTTTCCAATAAACACACACAAGCATAAAAACATATGGATGCTCGAAAATTTTAAATAGAACTTATATACGCAAGGTTGGGCATTTAAGTATTATTTAAATGTCTCAACCTTGCACTGAAAAAATGAATTTGTTACTTACATGGCACTTAAAGATAAACTACACATAATTGATATTTCAATTATTGGTCCTAAAGGTACAGTCAAATAATGGCAAATAATTGCCTAAATAAGCGTAATACGACACGAGCATATACCCCTTTTAGACACGGAAAGTTTACTTTGCAAAGTTTTAATTCAGCTGGGAGAGACACAGAGAGAGATAGTATTCCTCTCTGTCTTTCACGGTTTTCAACTTTTAAAACAGTTTGGTTGGGATTGATAAATTTGTATTGCCATTCTCCACTAAATTAACAGTTGACTTTTCAGTTGTGTTTTGGTATTATCGTCTACAACTCTGCGTAAGAGTTTCAGTATCGGCGGTATACCGGGCAGGTACAAAGATTTCTTTAAATATGGTTATGCCGGAAATAACTAAAAAACGTGCATTGGGTAGTTCAAGGGGGTTGGAATCATCACGAATTTTTCTTTTGTAGACCATCGATATTTGCGACTTCGTTTTCGTGGTCATAAAATTACTACACCTTATTGTATCCATTTGGTATGATTTCTTTGAACTAAAACACTAAAAACAATATTTTTATAAAACTTGTGTTTTTTTAATTTTCAAACAAATTAACTATTTTCAGTCAAACTTGATATTTTAAGTTGTGGTTCATAATACTAAAACACAGTTCTGTCTTATTTTAGTTTGTTCTACTCTTAGACGACCAAACTGAACTTAGTTGAGAAGCGTGATAGGGACATAAGTTAACTCTAAAACTACAATAGAACTGAAAAAATTCAGTACCATCGAGAGGCAGTTGTTGCTATTTTAGACCAGTGATTTCAAAAATAAAACTATAGTTGTGTGTGTGAGAAAAGTTGTCTCATTCGTCTCTGAAGTACATAGAAAAAAATAAATATTTGAAACAAATGCAGTTTAATAAAGCAGTGCAAAAGAAATTAAAAGGTGCCTATAAGATAGAAAACAAAAAAAATTATATAAAAAAAATGGCAGAGACCCATATTTTCCGAGTTATGGGCTCTGAACTTTTCTTAGGAAACTGTGAATAATCTCCAAAAAGAAAGTTTTAAATAGCTTATCTGATAGAAATGTAATAATAAGAAGAAAAAATTAAAAAAATTTGCTGCAATCCATATTTGCCGAGTTATTGGTCTTTAAAAATTTGATATAAAATGTAGTTTAGTGAAACTACTAAAAAAATATCAAAATGTCTTTTAAATACATATTCATTTCTCTTCTTAAAAGTATTGTTACATAAAACACATTGAATGTCGCGAAAAGCAGTGGTGGTCATAGAATATTTCTTTCACTGTATCTATAAAGAATTTACCCTGCAGAAAATGCGAATAGTGAAAATGTAGTGATTTAATAGTGACATTGTCAGTAGCACTACTGACCAGGTGTACCCCAGCCAATGTAATCGCCTATTGACACTTAACATTAGCTTGTCATTGAAAATCCACCACTAGACTGTAGCACTACTGACTAAGTAGTTTTTTTGGGACCACATGGAGACATTGGCACCAAAGATTCACTATTAAATTTTAGGGGCTCTAGTCTACAATATCGATATTTCCTCGCTCGATGTCCGTAGTAAAACTGTACTGATTCACTATAGACACTGTCACCACCTGCAGGAAATTGTTTGTCATTTCTATTAAATACATATGTATATTAAAATTAAAAATTTTATGTTTCGCTGAATTAGTAAAGTCAAACACTTATGTATGGATCTTAAAATGTGACATGTGACCTGATGGCATAAAATCTTCCACAGGGTCAAAATTTCCTTTCACTTAAAACTCTTCAATTTTCACATTTTATATTTTTATACAATATTGATTGTTATTTTATTTGTGTTTTGTGTATTATGTTTTTATTTATTGTTAAATACATTTATATATATTAACCTTATAATTCTATTTCTTAAGATAATTTTTATAAACACTTAAATTTTGCTTGACGTCACGTTTATTTTTAACAAACCAATAAAACATTAAGAAGAAGCCTTTTCGATTTGCGAAAGAATGAAAGCACAAATGTAAAAGTTTTAAATAGCCTTTAAAAAACTCACCTGTAATCACAACTTGCTAATAAAACAACTGAATACCAGCCTTTATAATTGTGATAGTCTACTGCATCCTCTTTTTTTGACTGGGTTTCTATATATATGACATCCATCTACAGCTCCAAAGCATTGTGGAAACCCGAGGTGTTCGAACCCATCAACAATGCGTTTAATATCTTGTGGATGCGGGGGATACGAATTAATACAGTGCGCTAGATTATTACATATCGCGTGGCAAAAATCTATAACAATTTCACCAACGGTACTGCGTCCCACACCAAATAAACTACCAACAGTCCTATATTCCGCTGCCGATCCCAATGCGAACAATGCTATTGCCACTCTCTTATCGAGTGGAATACTAAGGCTCATATTGGTGTCAAACCTCTCCATAATTTGAACTTTTTCACAAATTTTTTGGAAAGCATTCCTGTTGACGCGAAAGTTTTCCTTAAATCTGTTGTCGTCCATCGTAAGCACGTCACACTCCCAAAAAGTGCTGTTGCGGTCCTTTAAAAAATTCCATACATGAATTATATCATCCATGAAAAGATAATATTAAACCTACAAATTTCCACAATTGTCTTTCTCTTATTTCAGAGTGTCCTACAGCGATACCAACTTGTAGCAACACGTTCAGATTTGTAGTTGCTAGTGCATGTAAAATTTTTACATTATGGAACAGTTTCAGCAAAAGGAATTTTAGCTTTCTTTCAAATAAATAGTGTTGTTTCACCAACAGCATAGCTGCTAATCGTACTTTCGGCTTTCTATCCATTTAATCTCGATGTAAATGCACAAATAATTATTTTATAAACAAAAAGTTGTTTGCAAAGAAACAGCTGTTTACTAAATGCAAATACTATCGTCTGTCAGGGCAAAATTTTAATTCACATTAGTGAGCTTTTAATGCAAATTAACGCTGTCGTCTGTCTACGCTATAAGAATGTGTGTCATTTTAGCTAGCACAATTGTGGTATGAAACTGACATCAATGTTTTAGACACATGATAGAAGACATTTTATATACATGAGAGGAAAATTTTTTCACGTCTTAAGCTCAAAGTACAAAGTATACATGTTGAAGAAAATGAGTAAAAAAAATCTAAGACTTTTAGACACGGAAAGCTTACTTTGCAAAGTCTTAATTCAGCAAAAAGAGAGAGTGATAGAAAGCGATAGTATTCCTGCCTGTCTTTCTCACAGCTGAATTAAGACTTTGCAAAGTAAACTTTGCGTGTTTAAATGGAGTAGAAGCTAGAATTACCTGTGACACAGGTTCAGCGAAAAAGAGACCACTGTAATATATTTGTTAGTAAGTTGTTAACAAAATAATCAAAGTTTTTATTTTTCGTTTGGAAGCTTCCATGATATGGAAGGATATATATTTAAAAGAAAAAAAATTGGGTAATGTTAACTCATATCGTCACCTAAAATCAAAAAGACCGTAAGTACACCTTTTACTGTTTTACAGGAGAAGCAAGAAACCTTATAAATTTAAGAATATTTATTTGCTAGGGTCTTTTAAATGAATAAAATCGGTATTTTTGAACATATGAGTAAAATTATAAGGAAAGATGTATTTTGGTTAATCACATTATACTCAATCAAAAAGTATATTTTTTTTGGTTCTTACGGTCTTTTGGATTTCAGGTGACGATATGTATATGGAATTCTGCAGTTTTCCCTTTTCTTTGATAGCAATATTGCCTAACAAATATTTTATCTATGTTTATGTAAGAAATTTAAAGTCTTTTCAAAAGGACAAAAGATCGTTAAATGAAAAACCAAGAACGCATTAGGATTGTGTTTTGTGCCTACGTACATATATGTATATATATGTATATACTAATGCTGGCATTGCTGCCAAAATAATGGTGTCTCACAGTGAAATTTATTATCAACGTTTAGATAAATTTCTTACTTTGATATATATATATGTTTTTTCACTTTAAAGGATGCTTACGCTGAACCCGGCCAAGATAGTCGAAATATTGCTGGTATGGATATTGTTGTGATTGTACAAGATGTTCAAGACCAACCTCCAGTATTTACGAGCGCATCACCTGTGACTAAATTACCACCTGGCATACTTCCTGGAGACAAGGTAAATTAAGATCCAAATATTTTATTTTACTTCTTTTTATTCATTAATTACATCTACATATGTATGTATGTATGTATGTATATACATAAAAATTAAATGGTCCATGTATGTAATCGCATCACTTGAAAACGGCTGAATCGATTTGTCCGAAAATTTTATTGCTTGATTTAAAATTTTGCATATAGTCAAATCACTTGAAAATGGCTGGATGCAATTGCCTGAACTTGTCCAGTATTCCGTTCAAATTTGTGAAAAATTTTGAGCAACATTAATTATTTCACACGAAATATCTTACATGTAAACAATACCTGTTGGAAATTCCGTTAACTTTATTAAACTAACTTTAAGCTAACTATTTCGCAGCTAGTACTGACTGACGACACTTGGATTACTTTTCAATGTAATCAACTGACTATTTTAACATTGCGATGTGCTAGGCGGTAGTCAATTCTGTCACTCTGCATTACTTTTCAACTAACTTAAAGTTGGCTTTTTTAAATCACCTGGTAGTCAGTAAATGAAAAAAAAATTTTAACTACGCTAACTACCCAGCCAATGTAACATCTAAAATAATAACAGGAAAATATTAATATAAAACTGAGATGAGTATCAAAGTAGCTGAGAATAAATTTGTTGGATTTGTTCTGGATGATATTGCAGTTAGCTTTCAGTCAGCCTAAGAAAATTAACTATAAGTTAATTATTTTTGAAGTCAACCGACAGGGATATTAAATAGCCCTTGAAATTATACTACAATTTCTTATGTTTTTAAATATATCCCATGTGTCTGTTTTAAATTCCATGCGAAACAAGTGCCACTCATATTATTTCGCATGAAAACTTAAAATGTTGAAAATACATTTCGTATGATTTTTCCAAGATAAACAGAGTATTATTTTTGCAACATTTTTTCATGAAGAATTCCTAAAAAATTTTTATATGTACATATGTATTTTGACAGTATTTCACGTGAAATGTTGATATAACATATAAGCAGATATACAAACATAGACGTATTTCAAATGCTCATATTAATTTAAGTGAAACCCATATCATAAAGAGGAAGGCTATAGTAGGTGGCATTCTGAAAAACAATGATAAAGAAGAAAAAACTATACATTACCGAAAAAAAACGTAAACGACGAGAATAATGAAAATATTTCATAAATAAATATTTAATTTTTATTAAAAAACTAGCTGATCACCCCGGCTTTGCTCGGAAATTTTTTAATGATGATTAGTATTTCTTATAGAATTAAAAATTAAAACACAAAATTTTCTTAAATTATTGCTTAAAAAGTTGTTCCTAAATTCGGTCATTATTAAACAAATGCAAAAATGCTAAACATATTATTCTTTTAGAGCTTGATGATAAACAATATTTTTTTTGTTTTTCTATTTGGAGAGAAAATGAATAGTGCTGACGCTGTACCGACTCTAGATTCGAGCATGCAACATACAATTGATCATGGAAAAACATTGGGATTATAGGTTTAACCCACACACTTTTAACGATTGTCCTTGAGATTTATTAATCGTCATTGCGAATGATAGGATGCGTTTATACTTAATTGGTAGATCACTTGGTATTATCCTTGGAAAAAGCACTTCACCTTTAAACTTTCCTATGTTAATTTTTGCTTAAATAGCGTTTCTCATGAGCATTTTAACAACCAATCTGGGCAATGAAATCTGGCCTGTAGTAGAGTCAGTCAGTATTTTCCCATTGCCCATGTCTAACAATTGAATTGGAAACACATACCCTGATTGATAATTTTGAAGAGCAACTCGCATATTTTCTCTTATTTGAATTCAAGCCAGCGTTAATTTCATCAGCAGGAGTTGATCATGGAATGACTGGCAGCGTTTGGCGAAAGTCTCCAGCCAATAGAAACATCATCCCTCCGAATATCTGTTGATTATTTCGCAAATCTTTTAATGTTCTGCCAAGTGCTTCTAATGCTCGTTTGTGAGCCATTGTACATTTAACACAAATAATAACATGTTGGCTCATCTACCGTTTGCAAGTTTTAAGGTATTTTTAGGGCAGAATGAGCAGTTCTTCCTCCCTCTAATAGGGTTGCAGCAATCCCATAGGAGGCTACTGCAACTTGGTTTTGTGAGCGAACCGAATCCAAAAGGAGGGAAAGTAAAAACATCTTTCCCGTTCCACCAGGTACATCGAGAAAGAAGATTCCTCCATAACCCGCATTAACCGTTCCTGATGACTGACTTAATGAATTCCGATCATATTGCCGTTCACGTAGAAATTCTTCGGTAAATGCTTTTTGTGCAGGACGATTTGGAGCTGGCATTCCTAATTGCAAAATTTTTCAAGACATTCCTAAGCATAATTCTACAATTGAAATCAGCATTGAAATCAATTTCGATGTTTATGGCCAATGTACGAATACGATGCAAAATATCCTTAGCCATGTTTTCTTTATACTTGTTCCACAAATGGGATGGATTAGACGGAAAATATGTTGATATAATGAAGCATAGAGAGATCTCAATGGTTTTCATTCTCTAACAAGCGTAAAAGCTGACAGGCTTCTCTATATGTTGTGCACTCTACTGTATTGACGGTCCGTAATGCTTGAAAAGACGTTGGTCCACGAACATTTACTTATAACAAACGCAGGTAAAAATATTGATCATTGCACGGATGGACTGAGTAGACACGACCTAGTGCTTTTTTCTTATAAAAAGTTTTCACTGAAACTTATACTCATCCAAAATTGTGTAAAAACACACACAATAATTTGAAAGCACGGGTAATTTACATATGTATATTAAAACTTTGACTTTTGATATTATCCAACACGACTAAATTAAATAACAAAGCAAATACCACTAATTCGGATATTTCTAAGGTTGGATAAGTAAAAAAATTTAGAAGTGAAAAATATAATACAATATTAAATAGAACATTGAGAAGTGAATTAGGAAGAAATATAATAAAAACAATGACGAATTTTCCATTAAAAACTCATACTTTGAAAAATGAGAAGCGAAAAAGGGGGCAGTATGTTTAAAAAAATTATCTAAGAGTTTATGCTAAAATTTTCTGTTATGAAGAATAATGAAAAGTGAAAAGGAGGTAGAGTGGTTAAAAAAATTAGTTCGAGTTTCTGCTAAAATTTTCTCTTATTAAGAAAAATGAAAAGTGAAAAAGAGGCAGTATATTATAAATATTATGTTTATGAGAAGTGAATAGTAGGCAACACAGGAAAAAGTATTTACGAATTAATGTTTTTAATTAAGAGTTCAATTGATTCAATTAAATTTTTAATTGTATTAATTAATTTGAGTGGAAAAACTTAATTGATATTATCAAATTGTTTATAGGTGAAAATTTCATTAAATTTTTAATTAATGTTACAAATATTTTAATTAATATTACAAAATTATTCATATAACTTTTTTGTGTGCAATACATTAAAAACTTAAATTTTCCGAGTTTTAGCAAGAATTTTTGAATGTTTTTCTTTACAAATTATTTGAAAATTTCGAATCATATAAAAAACAGCCAAATCGCTCCAGCCGTTCTCATGTTATGTGATAACATACATGGAGCGTTTTAATTTTATATTAAGTACAAACACAAAATTTTTACTGTAAATACATATATCTTATTAAATTATTTTGTTCAGCTTGAGGTCTGGTTATATGTAAATTGAAGAAATTAGATTTTAATTTTAATTATATTTTCATTTTTGTTTGATATTTCCCACTGTTTCGATCAACACCGTTGATCACCTTCAGGGGATATTTATAAATATATATATTATATTATATATATATTTATAAATATAATATATATGGTTTAATTTTTACTTTTAAAAGTTTTAAAAAAGCTTTATTTAACACTTCGTCTCTTTTGTAAACAGAACTCTGATGATTAAGTAAGAGTTTTGTATTATTATTTATTTGTATTAATTTTGCTATGACAGTTATATATGTTCATTAGGGCGGGTCGATTTAAAAATCGCTCAAATTATAAGGAAAATCGTATTCTAGGGATCAAAATAAGAAACTTTGCCGAGGGAACCATACCTCTAAAATGTATTTTGATGTCCCCACTTTTGATCCGAATTAAAAATCAGCGAAATGGCTATGTTTTTTTATTTTTGGAGTTTATTTTTCTCTTTAGAAATTTATTTAGTCAGAATGAAATGAAAAAATTAATTTTACTTAGTAATAGAAAAGAAAATAAAAAAAAATTATTGTTTGAAGTATTTTTTCCTTTCAAATCTAGGCAATTTCCCACGCTGTATATGGGGAACCCCCCAGGGGTGGTTCCAGGTGGTGTGCCACTGGCATAGGTGGGTCGGTCCTCCAAAATTAGTGGGGGTCGGTCATACATTTTGACTCGATTGAGGAACTCTAAATGGGTCAAAGTGAAATTTTTTAAAATTTGACACTTCGGATCAAAAGTCGAGACATCAAAATACATTTTAGAGGTATGGTTCCTTCGGCAAAGTTTCTTATTTTGATCCCTAGAATACGATTTTCCTTGTAATTTGAGCGATTTTTTTGCCTCCATACAAATCGACCCGCCCTAATGTACATACATATGTACATCAAGTGTGATCATTCAGACGTGACTACCGCATGCATCATTAATGAAAAGTTAGAATACGGCAGAGTAAGCAGGTCAGATATATATTTTCCATAGTAGATATTTTCAATTAGTTAGACAAAGATGCAAAATCACACGTCCACAAAAGTTTACATCACTTTTTACACATTGCCCTTAACAAACTGAGATAGATACTTAAGCCTATAGTACACGGCATGTAAAAAGCCACATGCGTATGTGGTGATGACGTCACGAGAATTTTCATCATGTTCGTTGCATTTTTTTTAAATTAGTAGTAGTGGCTACATGCCGTAAAATTTTTATAGTATTTTTGTTCCAACATACAAATGTGGCACATGTAGCCGAATCGAAGACATTTTCTGAGGTAACACATCTGTAACCATGTGAATATCTACATGTACGTATGTTGCTAGTACACGGCATGTAGCAAATGCAGCATCGTGATGACTTCAAAATTACGCCTGAACCACATGGGCATGTAGTTTTTTACATGCCGTGTACTGTAGGCCTTAGAAAGAAAAATCCATCACCACTGTCGCACGAAGACTCAGAATCAATTTTCATCGGCCAAAACCTATATTTTTCCCTGGAACAGATTCTAAAAGTTTTTACGCCATTAGAAAGGAAACATATCAAAACTATGGTAGCCAAAAAATTTGGTCAAAATATTCTTAGTAGTGGGCGTGGCATGCTGCCAAAACAATAAATTTGTGTTAATTTGGAAAAAACAAAAATTTCTCATATTTTATCTGAAATAAATTACAATTCCTCGAAAACTATTATCGATAAAGGGCTACGGTCTTTTTTGTTATGTGGGATAAGCTGTTATTTGAAATGGTATGTGCACACCCTCTACAATTTGTAGTTAGTGTGCGATGTAAGAAATTTCCCTCATATTTTCGTAAAACTTGAAGTTTAGTAGTGTATAACTTTTGAAGATCAAAAGGAAAAAAACCTTAACCCTCCAGAGAAAGACGAAGGTGTCTTCTTTAAGCGTATATATACTTTTGCACCAGCCACGACCCGCCTGTTGAACACTTTTTTTATTTTAATGAAAATACTCAAAAATTTGTACCCAAATTGCTAAAAAATCTGCCTTAGAAATCACCTAAATGCCATTCTACCTGTACAAAATAAAAATAACAATAGCACACTTATTATTATATACACAACTTTGAATTAAAAAAAAATAGAGTTTATATTTAAAACCGAATACGGCACACTCCAAATAAACAATCATAGGTTCAAATGGCAGGTAGCAAAACGTATTATGTTGATTGTTTTACTGTAATTTTGTATAGTTAAATGATTTTTGAATATTAGGTTAGGTAGACAGGTTGCTGGGGAGATATAACTATAAACTCACGTTAATTTCGAAGGTCTTTTCATGCTTACCGGAAAGAAAATAAAGAAGGAGCGAGCGGAAGACTTAATTTCATTCGAAAATTGAGGACTTAAGTAGATAACATATATTAGCTTTAAAAATTTTATATTGAGTATAGTATATAAGGACAATAATTTAGAAATAAAAATAAGTTTCATACAAATATTTGATTCTAAAAGATTGATAAATTTGTGCAAGTTTTACTTTATAGCGTTTTAGAAAACACGATACTTTACTAGAAAATTAAACTTAAATTATTACAGCAGTGAAACAGAATTGGACTTACAAAAAAATGTATCTGCTTTTGTCAAAAATTTAAAAAAACGCTACAAGGAAGCTGATTGGAGTAAAAGTAAATTCAATATGTGCTTTGCAAAATAGTTACAAGGTAAACTTACTATCCAGATAACTTCTGAAACTACAGGTAACAGAGGAGGAAGACCACAAAAATCGCTAGATAACTGTAGTGATAGATATAAGAGGCGAAAACTGAAAAATATAAATGAAGAAATGGGATGTGAAAACATCAAAGATAATTTACTTTGCCAATTGCGATCACACAAACATTTAACGAAAGTGGAAGCCGAAGCTAAGGGACTGCTACACGACAGAAGTAATACAGAACTGAATAATGAATATTTGCAAGCAATATTCCAGCCAAGTGAATAATAATTATAATTCGCATTTACTATTTTTTGAGTGAAACAAAGTATAAAAATATTAATATTTAATGAATGATATTAAAATAACATGTTTCTAATGTGTTTTGTGCATTGTATAAAAAGATATATCCATACATTAACATTTCTTCAGGTACTAATATTTAGTTTTGAATTATGGTTAAAGTTCCTCATAAGACCATCATAAAAAAAATCTAATAGCCAGTATTTGGGAAAAATCACTCATTATATAATACTTACCGTAAGGGCTTTATGATACCTAATTATATTTTAAATATTAACAGGTAATTTGTGCTTTAAGTGAAACTTAGTTATTTTCTAGTTTTATGATTCTCATGAGTAGTGTTTAAGTAATTTTTTTAATTCAGTGTCTTGCAGATATTCATCTAGTACAAACGGTTCAGTTATTGGTGTCTGCACATGTCTTACATACATACATACTTATAAATATATATGTATATTGAAAAAACCAAGAGTCTATAAGCTATTTATGACTGAAAAAACTAGGCTTATGTATTAAATTTTCAAAAACTTATTGTGTTGTTTTTATAAAAATTATTTAAGTTTCATTATAAGGCCTTTTTTTCAACAAAAATAAAAAGCGCGCATTTCTAAGCAAATTAAAAAAGAATTTTAAAGTTCAACTTTTACCTTAAATTTCTCCACAACCACTGTACTGATTTTAATGAAATTAAAACTGGATAATATCTTAAGATGTTATCTATTCACGAAAAAAATTTGTTTTTAAAAATCTTCATTAGTTCAAAAGTTACTGAGTTTTGGCCGATGAAAAACGATTCTGAACCACTGTGTGTCGGTCAAATGACCGGTCATTTGACTTTGAGTGTTCTTGCAGGGAAGTCACATTTTTCGAAAAAGCGCGAAAAGGGACTAGTTTTAATATGGTTCTGCTGAAAATCAAAACAACAAACACATTTTTGTAAAGTAATTTTTTAGAAACTAAATAACTGTAACAGTCGTTAAGCAGCTCTGGGTTGAAGAACAGCTCTCGCGTCATCATAATTATATCTTAAGTGCGGTCAGGCTTTTGTGTGTTGTTTGGCCTTCGAGACTTTTTCGTCTCACTCGCACTGGTTGACTGATATGCCTCGGATAACCGTATATTCTTGCGGTTCTTTTGTGGAATTTCTTTACTGCATGTCTCCACGCGCAATAATTATTTCCGAACATAAGTAATAACGTCAGCAGAATAACAGTACAAAAATTTTCATGTACAAGCTTATATTCTAAGCTTAGAACACGCATTGTAGTGTTTGACATAAATTTAAAAAAATTCACTGTGTATAGACCGATGTTTTTTGTGAGTAGATAGGTAATGGGGACGGGCGACATGTTTTAGGAATTCAAAACCGGGAAAACCCCAAATATGTTGGTAACCCTGTTACAAATGTGGGATTTTGGGGATTTTCATGCTAACATTTTGTGAGACTAAGTGTGTGTGAGTTTGATTATTTGTTTATGAGTATGTATGTGTGTATGTATGTGTTTGTGCATATGTGTGCGTTTTTGTATTTACTTGTATGTTTGCCAGTATCCACTACTTTTGTTGTAGTGGCAGACAAACATTATACCCTGTAGGAAATGTCGATGGTGAAAAGTACTGACTTGCTTTTGACTTTGTAACCAATACTACTCTATAATTATTCCTCATGCAATGCTTTGTGCTATAGACATAGACATAGTGACTACTTAGTTCTACTACTTAGTATATTGACAAGTTGTCGACAATTCCACCATAAATACGTCATATCTGTTTTCTCTCTCTTTTATACTGAGGTATAGAAGAAACTTATTATACTACAATTGTCACTAGAATTTTAGTATTGACACAAAGGCACTTGGTACCACTCTGACTGCATGGTAGTGACAAAGGATCTAGGTTTGGGACTTTGGTTTGCTCCTCTGAGTTTTCGTTGCTTTATGTATGTATGATTATTATTGTATGTATACATTTGTTTTTGGGATATCTGGGGAAATAATCTAATAGCTGTAGGTAGTGGCAACCCTGATAGATGTTTGGAATGGAGGGGGATAGGGAATGTATTTGGTAATGTATGTATGTGTGTTTATGTTGTTGGATTAATGTATGTGATCGTATCTAATTTTGCTTTGAAGAATATCATTGCTTGTGTGAATTATATCAACACTTCTTCATACATATTTACATATGAGTGTATATATGTTTTCTAGGCTATTGGCATTACTATTCTTATGGAGAAAAATATTTTGTTGGCATAGGTTTTATATGTACAAGTGTATTTCAGATATTAAATATTTTGAGTCCCATCAGGTTGACAAGCAGAGTTTTATGAATAAGGGTAATTATATTTTTATTTTAGTATATTTTACTTTAATGTAACAATTGTAGAAAATAGCTTTTGCAAAAATAAAGCAAAAACTTATAGAAGGACCTACACTCACATGCCCCCTGATTTTTCCTATACCTTTATATTGCAAAGTGATGCTAGCGATTTTGCTCTGGGTGTTGCTGTGTATATGAATTTCATCATATACCGTAATACCAACAGAGAAATTAGATTTGGTGACTACAACGCGATTCACGTATGAATCGTGGGGATGTGTTTGTGTGTGTGTGAGCAAATGTGTGTGTGTGTGTGTGTATGAATTTCATCATATGTCGTAATACCAACAGAGAAATTAGATATGATGACTACCATGATACAATTATACAAGGTACTTGCACGACTACAACAAAATTGCAACACCAAGAAACACACGCATTTTGTTGGTAGAAACAAACAGAATTTCGTCAAAAACATATGTATTTTGTTGTTAAAAATAACAATTACAGGGTAACTAAAGTACAATTGCAGACGCGGCAATCATGAATAGATTATAGTCATTCAGTGTTGCCAATATGTGTGTAATTTCTACTCACATGTGTAGGCCTATAATTATATTCATGTATAATCTGTGTGTAATTCTACTTTGACTTCTATTTTTGTTTAATTTTGTTTTAATTTTAACCTACACAAAGGATGTGTAGTGTAATTTTCTTCAATGTGTAATTGGAGACACGGCCACATGCAAATTCATTGGCAACACTGTAATCATTTTATTCACACACATACACTAACATTTTTGCGGCTTGTAAACAAAGTTTGACAAGTTTCTGCATTGTATACATTAACAGGCTGGGCTTGTGCAAGTACCTTGTATAATTGTATCATGATGACTACTACGCGATTCTCATGTAACGTATATTTTTTTTCCCATGCGTATATTTATTTATTGTATCTTCAAAAAATGAACTAACAATAAGTTTTCAAATCTTAAATCTAGATATAATAATTAGGCCCAACCAGTGTCAGGCATAAACTTAGTGATAGTAATCAATAATACATAAATATCGTATTAAGCACAAAAATATTTTCAAGCTGTTTCATCTGGAGTGTTGAGTATTAGAGCCATAGTGTCCCTCTTTTTTAAGCGGATGTGTCCAGTAAAATTCAAGATGTTACGAGCAAGTGGATTAGGATGAGACTCGAGTTTTGTTAAGTATTTGCCTGCGTATTTTTTAATTTCTTCAGTCACTAGTGGCATATTTAAATCACGATGTAAATTTGAATTTTTGATGTACCATGGAGCCGATGTTATTAGTCTTAAAATCTTGTTTTGCCTTCGTTGGATTCTCCCTATATTGGAAGCTGAAGCAGTGCCCCATAGCTGTATTCCGTAGCACCATATGGGTTTCAAAAGCGACTTGTATATTAAAAGTTTACAATCTAGACTGAGTGTTGAATTTCTACCTATCAGCCAATGTATCTGAGTTAATTTAAGTTTCATTTGTGTTAGCTTTGAGTCAATATGGTGTTTCCATGTAAGCCGTCGATCAAGGTGTATACCAAGGTATTTTACATGTGAATGTTGAGGAACAACTTGATTGTTGATTCGAATTGGGGAACAAGTATCTCTTCGCAGGGTAAATGTTAGCTGAACACACTTTTGTTCGTTAACTTGAATTCTGCATAAGTTTATCCATAGTTCCAGCTGTGTAATATGTTCTTGTAGATATCGGGAAGCCTCGTGAGGGTTTTCGTGCATACTAAGGCAGGCTGTATCATCGGCAAATGTAGATGTATGGATATTGCTATTCAAAGGAATATCACAAAGTATAAATCAAATACAACACTGGCCCCAATATGCTCCCCTGTGGCACACCGGATGATATAGATTCGGGCACACTCATGAAGTCTCCTTCAACAACCGTGAACTTCCGGGTACTAATATAACTTTCCAATAGCTTCAGAAAATTTATGGGTAGATATGATTTCAATTTTAAAATAAGGCCTTTATGCCATACTTTATCAAACGCCTGAGAAACATTAATGAAGAGGGCAGAACAATATTTCTTTTCTTCAAAAGTTTTTCGTATAAATTGAACCAATCTATGAGGTTGTTCAATGGTGCTATGCTGACTTCTAAAACCAAATTGATGGTCCGGTATGCACTCATTATCAGTTAGAATTGGGGACAATTTTATCATGAGTAGCTTTTCGAAGAGCTTTGACATTGTTGACAGTAAACTTATTGGCCTATATGACTCAGCCTTGGTAAGATCTTTGCCCGGCTTTGGAATCATTTTAACCTTGGCAAGCTTCCAGCTGTTTGGATAATACTCCAGACGTAAAATGGCATTAAAAATTAATAACAGGATTCTAATTGTAATACGAGGCAACTTCATCAGCATCTGGTTACTAATTTCATCAATACCCGGAGCATTTTTCACGCGTCTTAAATTTTATGGGTCGAGGGGGTAGCGCAACTACACTCGGCAAATCAACAGCACCAGAACATGAGTTTGGGGTAAATACGGATTTTAAATGCTCAGCAAATAATTTACCTTTTTCAGAGTCGCTTCTTGCCCAATCTCCGGTAGATGTGCGCAGAGGTTTAAACTCGACGGGTGTTTTAAGCTTTCTAGCAGCGCGCCACAAAGAGTAATTAGATGCTGGTGTGACATCAAGACCTTCCAGATAATTTTTAAGAGATGCAGTTTTTTCAAATGCAAGCAACTCTTGGAGTCGTTTAGTGCACTCTTTAAACTTAGTTTTATGTTGAGGTGATCTGTCCTGTTGCCATTCCCTTCTAGCTCTTCTTTTTTCACACTCGAGACGTTCAATATCAGTAGAATAAATTCTATTAAACCCAGTCTGCGGATGGGAGGTAGTGGCATGTTCAGCAGCCTGTTTAATATTTTCATTAAGGTTGGTAATGTTAGATTCAATATCATCGGGTGTTCTTAGCGTAATATTTTCTGTGCAATGACTACTAAGATATTTTTTGAATCCCAGCCAATTAACACGATTTATCATCTTCACATAAGGATGAGGTAAGTCACTTCTTAATGGGCTACAAATTGAAAAGATCGTGGGAGAGTGGTCGGACGAGAGATCTAGAGAAGCTTCAACTTGAATTAAATCCCTAGAGATATTTTTCATGACGCCAAAATCTATAACATCCGGAATTTTTTGTATGTCTGTAGGCCAGTAAGTGCTAGTCATATTTGTAGTAAAGTTGTTTATAGTTTGCACCAGATTATCAATAGTGGCTTCAAGGCGACTGAAATTAAAGCTTGTGTTAGCATTTGTTGAATTACTTGGTGGGGACACTTTCTGCGTGGGAAAAGAATTTGTTTTAACAGCATCGGCATATGATACACGTGAAGTACTTGGTTGGCTCATTGGAGGAAAATTGGCGGAGAAAGCATTTACTGATTGAACTGGAGCTAATTTAGGTTTTTGTCCCATGGTCTTTTTAACGAAATAATATACAGGACATCCTCTGTAGTTAGCAGTGTGATTACCTCCACAATTACTACATTTTTTTTCAGCTTGATCTTTTGCCTTCGTACAGCTAGCGGAACCGTGCAATTCACCGCAGATAACACAAACTGTAGGTAATTTGCAGTAAGTTTTAGTATGGCCATATTCTTGGCAATTGTGGCACTGTACGGGACCTGAACGCTTACGTGGCTCTTCAACTGTGATTTTTCGGTGCAAGAGAAACTTTACGCTATAAATTGGATGGGTTTAATTTGTTTTCAATTGTGTGTCATTCGGCTCCAGTTCGACCCGAAATAGGGGTTGGGGGACCTTTTCTCTGTTAATTATATTAGTAACATTTTTAACCTTAAATCCTTTGTCGATAAGAGCACATTTTACTTCTTCGGGGTCAACATATGAATCTATGCCCTTTAATACTATTTGTAGGCCTTTAGCACTTTTAAGTTGATAGGTGTAAAAATTTGTTTTGTTTTTTTCAAATTCACTAATAATTTTCCGGAAATCTTTTTCATCATATATTTGGATCTTAGTTTCATCAATATTACCTCGTTTAAAGTATTTTCACCAATGGCCGACAATAGTTTTTTTAAAAGCGTGTTAGAGTTTTTTTCTCTCAGATAGATAGGTGGTGGCTTAAAAGACTTTAGCGATAATGCAACGGGCGTGTCGTTATTGTCTTGCAATAGTGAAAACCGATTCTGACGATTAGTAGATGATGCGCTGTTATCCCTAGACATCTTTGGAGCAGATGAAATTTTTGAAGAATTTGGGCTTCGCCCAAGCTTTACCACAGTTATATACCTATCCATTCCGACTTGGACCTTCGCTTTAGTGCTACTGTTATCTGTAGTGATAACCTTGTTAAGTGATGTATACGAGCCCGAAGGGGATGATATGGCTGACTTATATGAAGAAGTACTAGGCAATTGTAATGTTAACGAATCACTAGTTGGCATTGGACAAAGCGAAGTTGATCGCTGACGAAAAAGTGGCTTTGCCGTTAGAAAAAGACTATCATCAGATTTTTTATTGTTAACATTAAGAGCTTCAGAACTCACAGTAAAATATGCATATCTGCCGTTTGAACTCACTTCACAATTTTTTGTTTTTGAGGTACTCATGTAGAGTATTCCTCAAGGGCACTTTGTTTGCGGTTTTTGTTTTTTTTTGTTTCTTGCTATGTAACAAAAATAACAGCAATATTTGCTTTGCTTATTTATCAAAGTTAATATGTATTACTGTTATTATGTATTACGAATATTTTTTGTATGATTTTTTGTTTGGTTAATATGTATATGAAAAAAAAACTCCGCTAAGACGTCTGTTCACTATGAAGGTTCAGCGAGAACTCTGTAACGTATATAAATAGAAAAAATAATGTAGATTGTCATCAGTATACTCTGATATTTCAACAAGTCAAAACCTATTTTCCAAACCAAATTGTTAAAGTGTTTGAAAACAAACAAACAAAACAAAAACTACAAAAGTGCTAAAACTAATTATTGTTTATAAATAAAATAATTAAATAAATTGTTTATAAATTAAATAATTAAATAAATTATAAACAAATAAATAAATAATAAAAATAATTAAATAAAATGAATACCGCAAGTTGTCCCATCTGCAATAAAGTCTTTATGACTCAAACAAAAGTAAGTTAGCCAGTCGAAGGCTATGTTGGGAATTAGTAAGCTAAATATTAAAAACAAATATTGTGAGGGTTGCGAAGAGATGATTCCATCAAATGGTTGTATGGCTCACGTCAGAACCATAAAACAAAAAAACAGCTGTCAGCAAGAACGGATCAGCGATTTTCTCACATAGAACGTTTAAATTTAATATGGAGCTCACATGTGAATATATGAAAATGGTGGATGATGAGATGAATGTTACTCAACTTGGACAAATCTCAAAGATGATGTTGGTGACCCTCTCTGATGACATAGAGATGTACAAGAAACAGACCGATGAGGTAAGAGCCAAAATGGAAGAATTTCAAGAGAGGGATAGATGCTGGACCTTACTTTCAATAAATTCCCTTGAAGTTAATATAAACAAGGCGTCCATAAGAAGAGGATCGAGCTTTATCCCTCTCCCAAAAAATATAGCAATGAATCGTGCATGCATAAATACCGAGAACTCTGATGTTTATTGTTTTAAATAGTGTCTAATTGTGGCTTTGAATATAAATAACGGTCCGAATCCTAAACAACGAAAAAACTTTAGAAATTACAATATTACAAATATTTCTGATGAGAATATTAATATAGGAGCAATTGTATTAAATTTTGAAGGCCTAGAGTTTCCACTCCCATTGAAGCAGATAAAAGAATTTGAAAATCAAAATGAAGTGAGCATAAATGTATTTGGTCATAATGGAACATCACTTATAGGACCATACTATGTAACGAAAGGAGAGAAACACATTCATATTAATCTATTCTTGCTGCAGTCAAATGAAAACTTCCACTATGTGCTCATCAAAGATATATCAAAGTAAGTTTCATTAATTAACTTCATTAATTAAAGGAATGGGATATTACACATTTACAGATACTGAATCTGTTATTTCTCCTAACAAAGCTAAAAGTAATTCCGATATGATATTTAACGATGTTGCGTGTGAGAAACATATTTTTGTATGGAGTGATATAAGAATGTTGATGCATTCTGCTGATGTCAAACTTATACCAGCATCACCAAACATTTGATACTAGATAATCATAATGTAATTATAATGTTTAAATAAGATGAGACAAATATAAAGCATGTTGGAAGGATAAATATGGATTAAGCAAGGATATTGAATTAAACGATGATCGTTATAGAAAAAAAAGAGAATTTGACTACATAAAAGTTTACTTTTTCGTTTTTCATCTGACCTTAAACTGCATTCATCGAAGTGTTATAAATGGTCAGCTACTTGTAAACTGATAACCCAATCTGAATCAGATAAGCTGATCTGAAAACCAGACCAGGTCCTGATAAGATGATCTGAAAACCAGACCAGGTCCTGATAAGCTGATCTGAAAACCAGACCAGGTCCTGATAAGCTGATCTGAAAACCAGACCAGCTACCTGATCTGATAGCTGATACCTGAT
Organism: Nowickia ferox; assembly: GCA_936439885.1. Classification (NCBI taxonomy): domain Eukaryota; kingdom Metazoa; phylum Arthropoda; class Insecta; order Diptera; family Tachinidae; genus Nowickia; species Nowickia ferox. Next base: position 50,516,964 of record OW387023.1, on the reverse strand, counting down.
GTAAAGCTGATACCTCTTATTTTCTAAACATGGATGAGAAAATTTTAAAACAGTTGGTGTTGACAAGAAATGTCTTGAAGAAAAAGCTTCGTAGTATAAAAACTGGTGAAATAGATACACGTGAACAACTAAGAAATACATTTAAACCTATAACAGAACCACTCAAAGAATTTATATATAGTTCTAGAAATATTGAAAGAATTCACAAGAAAGAAGAAAGTAAAATCCAGATAGAAGCTGAAAATAATACAAGTTTAAAGCCATCAGTCAATATAGATACAAGTACACCGAAGAAACTTTCAGATGGAACAATATTTGATGATATCATCTTATTTAATGATGGTAATACTGAGAATGATGATGAGGATGATGAAGATGACTTTTGCTCATAGACTTCCAATTCTGAAGACACTTATACTCATTTATCAGTCTTGAAAGGAAGAATTGAATTAGATACAAACTATGGCCCACATCAAGATTTGAATAATGAATGAAAGTTTGGTGATAGTAACCTAAAACTAAATGAAGATAAAATACAAGTTGGTGGTCAAATATAAGCTCTAATAGTAGCTTTATTTTCTTTAATGATTGATAATAAAACATGGAAATACTATGAGAAATTTCATTTTGAAAACTATATAAAATATATAATTTCTACTAATACATGGATAGAGAATCATCATAATTCACTGATGAAGAATGATGTTAACAGTAAATTGTTTCTGGAAACGCAAATCAATAAACTATAGGAGAAATTAATAATACAGCTTAAGGAATTATTATAATTCAAGAATATATTAAAATGCAAATTGATGGCGTACAACGTGAAAAACAATTAGAGATAGAAGATAGTTATAAAATTGAAAAACATATACTAAAAATTAAATCATCTATTAAAAAACAAATTGAACAGCTGAACGACAAAATTTATAGATTGGAAAATTAACTACATGATAGTATAAATAGCTGAAAGTGCATCAAGTAGATCACAACACTCTCCAAAAAATCTTTAAAACATCTCAATTTAACAAACGAACTCTATAAAAAATCTCGAAAATTGTTTGTGCATTGTAGATATGTAATGAATCATTTATGGAGCTGATTTAGGTGAAATGGGAAACTATTCTACAGAAAATAGAAATTATTGACTATTGTAGATTGTAAATGATTCATTCACAAAGTTTCTATGGTCAATACCGTTGAAAATAAAAGTTGCACTCGAAAAAACCTAGGCTGTGGAAAATGTTTTTGAAATGTTACGAGTACCAAAAAAACTTACAAATGGATGATTGTAAAGAATTTTTTAATAGACACTGGAAAATTCATGCATAAGTAGAAGATTAAACATTACTTAATATGAAAGCATCAATAGTAGAATGATTTAATAGATCATTTAAAGGAATTATGTGATGATAGTTCATATAAGTGTATTGAAATATACAAAGAATTACTTAATGTACTCGTATACAATATAAAAGTTCATCTCACTATTAAAATGTTTCCGATTAAATTTAACTCAACAAATGAGAAAAAACTGCTAAATATAATAATTTGAAGATGAACAAAATGTTGAAATTTAATGAAAATAAAAAATAAACTTAAACAGGAAAAATCTATTTTGGTTTGTATTTTTGAAGGAATGATAGGTCTTAAGAAAGATAATTAACTTAGTATACTGGAAATTCTCTAAACTTGTTGGCCTGTATGAAATATTGTGAAAACTTAAGCGTTCAAAATAAATTACAACACAGTGTAATATTCAGTAACACATAATATTATCACTTTTTATAGTGAGAATTTTACAAGCTCTAGAAAGCGAAGTTTTAAAATATGCCCATGGGGTATTACAATAGATCTTCACTCTATTCATTTCTATAGCTATCAAATCTTTAGAAAATATAGTTAAACTACATAAATTGGACTTAGATTTCCAATCTTTAAGAATGTACATGTGTAAGAATTAGTATCAAACAAACTTAATGAATAAATACGGACTTCAACTGGAATCATGCTGAAGCATACATAATTGTAAAATGCAATGTAAGCAGATCTTACTTTATATCTTTATCTGTATGAGTATTAAATAAATTTACAGAAAAAATATTGAAAGCATGCAGAAGCATCATACAATTATAAAAGGTACTTGCACGTCTACAAAAAAATTGCAACACCAAGAAACACACGTATTTTGTTGGTAGAAACATACATATAATTGTCAGAAGCAGATGTCTTTTGTTTTTAAAAATAACAATCACAGGGTAACTAAAGTACAATTGCAGAGGCGGCATTCATGCATGATTATAGTCATTCAGTGTTGCCAATATGTGTGTAATACACAGAGTGTCTGTAGACCATGTAATGAGATTCATGTATAAAATGTGTATAATTCTACTTTGGGTTCTATTTTTATTTAATTTTGTTTTAATTTTAATCTACACAAAGCATGTGTAGTATAATTTTTTTCAATGTGCAAATTCATTGGCAACACTGTAATCATTTTATTCACACACATACACTAACATTTTTGCAGCTTGTAAACAAAGTTTGACAACTTTCTGCAATGTATACATTAACAGGCTGGGCTTGTGCAAGTACCTTGTATAATTGTATCATGTGCCGAAGCATGCAAATTTAAAAGAATTCCTCACGTCACATAATTTTGTAAGTAAAGAAATATTATGATTCCATGCTAAATGAAATACATAAATATGTATCTACTTTGTAAAAGAATAAAAAGAGCGAAATCGTAAATTCTAATAGTATAGATTTTTAACTGAAACACCACTACATCTCGGACGCTTGCGTCACTATGGACAAAAGCATGCTAAGACATGCATGTTAGAAAAATATAAAAACCTGATAGAAGGTGATGAGAACTTTTTTTAAGTGAGAAATCATAATATCTGAATCCGATACAACTCAAACTACATCACCAACAATAACTTCAAGGGGTCAACCAGCAAATCTGATGTAGAAATGTTTGAAGCAAATAATTCTTCAAACGTAGATATTCCAATGTTTCTGACACTATATGAAAACACGTAGGCTGAATTCATGGTAGAGTAGAGGTGACTGAGTTTTTGAAGATCGATTTGGTGCAATACTTGTTTATTAAACATGTACTTCTTTGTATGTAAACTAATTTCTACATACATACATATACTCGCATATATGTATGTAGATATGAATACATTTGTATATGTACACACTCACATATGTATATATTTTCATAAAAAATAATGTATTTAAAAATTATATTAATGTTCTCTATTTGAAGTAGTAAAATCAAAAAAAGTAGTTATACATCAGAAGAAAAAAACATAAATAAAACAAGAGACTGAGTGATCACCTGATATATAAAGTCTGTCTCACATGAAAACAAAGCATAACTTTAATACAATGAGAGCAAAAAAACAAAAAAAAAAACATATCATCTAGAACATCAAATAAAAGGGATAGACGATCACCCTTCATAAAATAAACATGTAGCCTATTAATGTAAAGATAGTAACATTATCAAGTAGTACAATTTGGGCAATTAAAATTTTTAAATTTAATTACCCATAACGCCTACAAAGGACAGCCAGAAATTCCGACATGCAAAGTCATCTTGTATACTAGAGATACCGTCGAGAGGATAGACCTAAATTCACAGAAAACGACTTCGTTTTCAGTTCATCGCTTTTTAAGAAGAAAATAAGTTTGTTCATTGTGATATGACTAATTTAAAAGTACATTTAAATTTAGTCTCATATCCATATGATGATCTTAATATAAAATTAAAACATGAAAGTTATGCAGTTCTATATGATATGTATCTATATGATATATATCTACTACTCGTATATGATAGAATTTCATGCGCTTGTAACTGCATCATATTTTAAGATAAAAGCTCCTTTTATTCAATAGCGGGCCAATTGATATAGAAATTTAATTTGAAACAGCAAGCAAGGACCTCAGCTACTGCATTTTTACTAATTATCGAATAATAGAAAGTCCGGAAAGTCTTATAAATTAAGTAATATGAATGAAAAAATGGTTTTAATAGACGTGTAAGGTTTCAAAACTAATTCGAATGATTTTCATTACAAAAAGAAGTAGCGGATGTTTTCAACAATAATGAGTATAACAATTTCATTATAAAACCACCATTTGATTTTAAATGTTTATCAATAAAAAAGGAAAGAGAAGCAAAGTGTTCTAAAATATACATATGTAAAAGGTGAAGAAAAAAGACGATGGTTGGAAAAAATTTTACACCGAAAAATTTCTAACGGTGACTATATAGGCTACATCAACTTTAAACAAATGGAAATAAAATATATTAAATCTTTATACTATAGTTACTACAACTAGTGAGGAATTCAATTTTACTTAAAACAGAAACTCCTCACTAACGTTTAAGTAAATATTTACATCTAAAAATTAAAAGAACGTTTTTTAATTTCAAATAAAAACTATGGAGATATTTCACATCTATACACAAAAGACCAGGCGAATATTTACAACAGCAACAACAAAAGACCACACATGACAAAAAAAATTTATTTAAACAGGGAGCCCCAGACTTATTTGTATGTCCATACATACATATAGGGTTGCCATTTTTGAAATTGGAAAAATCAGTACATCGTAAGAAAAATACCAGTACATTCGAAAAAAAACCAGTACACAAATTTTGATCCAAAATTTTATTGAATTCATAAGTTTTAAACGATTATTAAAACAAAAAGAAAATTATACATTAAAAATAATTCATTTTTTAAGGCAAGAACTTAACAAAATACATATAATAAAAACATCACGTCAAATTATTAGAAATAGATAGAAGTAATGTCATTGATCGGCGCATTTGTTGTAAATGCACCAAAAATTCTAAAATCATACAAATTATTGTCAACATAATGAGGGTATTCAGTAGGTCTTCTATCTAGCCACATTGTCATAGGTTATAATTTTAAAACCCCTTAAAATTTTTTGTTTTTGAATTTCAAACGAAAAAATGCTTTAAAAAATAGGAGAAAAAATTTATTATATTTAGAAATTTTTTTTTTACGTTAAGACCAAAAAATTTTTTTAGCGATTTTTAAATTATGTCTTATGAAAATGTGACTGGATAGGAGACCTTGTGAATATCCTAAATAAATTTTTTATTAAAAATAAAAAAAATATTTGTTAAATAATTAAAAATGTATGGATTAAATTAACCTATACAAGACCAATTGATAGAAGAGATTCAGAAAAAACAAAATAAACAAAACAACAAAATAATAAAACAAAATAAACAAAAAACAAAATAAAAAAATATCACATGAAAGCATTTTGCAAAATGTGAATTCAATTCCCAGAATATTAATTTGTTATTAAAAAATAATGATATAAAAATAAAAAATAAACAATAGAAGTATTTATTATTTTTTTGGACATTGATAACAATATGTCTCACGCCATTTTCAGTTTTTAAAAAATTATAAAATTCGTTACAACTGTACCCAAAATTAGTTTTGATTACCAATTCACCCTCCAAATTATCTATTAACAACTTGTTTCTTTCTTTTCTCCAGTGAGAAAACATTAAGCTAAAGATTCTTTCAGTATCAGCATTTGAGTGTGGGATAGAAAAGATAAAATTACAAATTTTTTCGATATTCTCAAACCTTCCACTGTTCAAAAACTCCTTCCATTTTTCTTCAACAGTTTGATCTTTTGATACTGTTTTGGAAAAAGATTTTAGGGATAAATATTCATCAAAAAGAATATCCATATTTATATTTTGAATTGAAAACAATGTTACTATATCAGAGAAATTTTGAAATGAAATATTAGAATTTAAATTAAACACATCCAGCTTTTCAAATTTGTTATTATTTAAATCGTAACGTTCTTCAATATAATTGATAATCGAACTCAAAGTGGAATCAGCTCTTTTCTTAAATAACGAAACTTCAGTCATGTTATCACAATTCTTACAAATAGTTGCAGCTATACAGCCATAGAACGCTTCTTCCTTTTGTTGTACTAACTTATCACGAAGATTCTTAATTATTTGATACATATTTGTTATTACCAAGCCCTTTTCTTCCAATTTTTTTACGCAGCATATTAAGTCCGTACCTATATTGTGGATAAAACCTAAATATGCTTCCGAATTCTCCAGCTCAAAAAATTGACATAGAGTAGGAGAACAATCTTTGGCACGAAAATAAGATTTTATAGCTGCATAATTTTTATAAAGTCTTTCGATTGCTGGTGTTAAACTAAGCCAACGTATTGGCACATGACGTAGCATTTCACTCCACTCCAAGTCGCAAAAATCAAATATTTCTTTTAGATTGGATGTTCTTTTCGTAGAAGAGCTAAACTCGTTAAAAATTTTAATTACAATATTTCAATATTGCATGTCTTACTTCAAGAATTTTAATGCATTTCTGAATGAATTGTGAAGAATATGAATAAGCATCCCATACCTAATAAATTTTGATTAATTTTTTTTAATTCGACAAATACGCTTTTTTTACGCCCGAAATTAACATTTGCATTATCTGCGCAAAAACTTGTAATGTTATTTAAATTTAAATTTTTACACTCTAATTTCGACTTTAAACAATTTGAAATATCAGTAGATAATTCTGAACTAGATTCGTAAAAGCTAAGAAGCTTAGAATTTATACCACTTTCCTTAGAAAAATACCTTATTACTATCGGGAACGTTTTTATATTTCCCTTATTGGATGCGTCGGTTGAAACAGAAAAGGGATGATTATTGTCTAATTCTTTCACTAATACATCTATAGAATACTTAGCCAATAATTTGGTTGCAACTTTAGAGCAATTAGTTCTTCCACAACTAAAAACTTTGGAATCAGGGAAGATTTCTTTGAAAAGTTTGCTGCTACAATCAGCTGAAGCGTAGCTGTGGCCATGAATTACTGTGTGATATGCAAACGCGGCTTCAGCAGCGGCGCTATTACTGCGATTGGCATCATTCACATTTGGTCTTTGCATTAGGAATGAAGATACTGTTTTTTGATGACTCCCTGATATATTTCGCTTATGTCTAGCTGTTTGCATGTGCCGTTTTACATCTGTTATTCCTCCATTTGCTGTAGAAAATGTGAAACCACAAACTGCACATTTTGCAATAGATTCGTCTTAAGAATCCAATCAAATTTAGATTTCCATAAGTCTTGAAATTTATTACTTCTTCTCTTTACATTTTTCCCCCTTGGCTTGTTGAAGGGATGTTAATTTCTTCAACTTCTTCAAAGTCAGATTCCTCCGGCAAATCCTCGTTTCTTTCCATTGTTAAGGTAAATCCTAAATTGTTTTTAAGCCGAATTAAATAATCACCTTAAGTATCATAATTTACTTACCAATACCAAAATTATGTGTAGGTTTTAATTTGTTTACTGTTTTTTTACATCAACGAAATTATTTAAAAACAAAAACATACAGAACGTTGGAAAACAAAACAAAAATTTTACTTTTTGTTTGAATCACAGAATACAACCAAGAAGTGTTAACGTTGGTAGATGTGGAAAACGAAGACAGCTGAATCAAACAATCCTGCGAGAGTTTTTATACATTTCTCTTTTTCGCAATAGCAGCATTTTCTTTTGAAAAGCACTAATGACACTTCTATTTATTTAAATATAAATTATATGGTAAGTTAAGAGTAAACAAAAATAAAACGTAAGACTGAATTCTAACTGGGTGATTCATAACAAATCAAAAGTAATAAGAGAAGTAAACCTTAGAATTGGTAAAGTAAAAAAAATTGGTAAGTAAAATTATTTGGAGGCAAAATTTAAAAAACCAGTACATTTGCGTACTGATTTGGGTGTTATGCATAAACCAGTACATTGAATAAAAACCAGTACGTGTACTGGTAAAATCAATGGCAAACCTACCTACATACATACATAAAATCAATTTGTAGATCCATATGTACACATATTATCAAATTTTTTACCCATGCTCAAGTATTTATTGGATTTGAACAATCACACTTACATATCTACATCATGAAAACATACAAACCGTTCTCCAAGCTATTGACGCTTGAAGACGAAAGTCGAAAAAGACAAATGTACTTAAATAAACAAACTTATCACAGACCAGTCAAACTCTTATCGCGCATACACATCGCGCATCTGAAATTAATATTTATACAAATATAAACAAATTTCTGACCGACAGACTTCAACACTGGACAAATTTAAGCTTGATAAAATATAAAGCAATCTCATCCTCCAATATGAAAAACATACTAGGATTAGGGAAGTTCAGATATTTGATAATATTTTCTAGCAAAAAATGTTCATATGAGAAATAATTTATTTCTACGTACATATAAATACTAGGGTGAGAAAATCACATACACAAACACATACTGAAATTCATCTACGAAAAATTAAACCTATTTCAACAACGCCCCTCCCCTCACAAATCACAGTCAGCCTAAAGTTCTTACAGATATACATACACAAAATGTCCAGGTAACATACAATCTATCAATCTCAACAACCTAAATCACGGTCAGCCTTAAACTCATATACACATACATACACACAAATACGGATACATATACATGAACACCTTCACCTCACCTCTCATTATTCATGATCAGCCTTAAACTCCTACAGATATACACACAAATTGCGCGGTTATATGTATATTACATGAACACTTCGCCCCTCATAAATCACGATAAACCTTAAATGTCCTATAGATATACATACACAAATTCTCAAGGCCACATACAATCGATCAATCTCAACAATCCAAATCACGATCAGCCTTAAACTTCTACAGACATTCATGCACAAAAATTCCTACAGACATATAAACACCCAAATTCCTATAGATACATATTACAATAACACCCCCCGCCTACCTCAAATCAAGGAAAATCACAACAACACCCTCCCCCACCTCAAATCACAATCAGCCTTAAGGTCTCACAATATAGACACACCCCGCCCTCCACCAATCACGGTCAGCCTTAAGGTCACACAATCTAGACACACCCCTCCACCAATCACAGCCAGACTTCAATTCCTACAGCTAGACACACCCACAAATTTTCCGTCTGCATAAGGAAAAATCATTTCCATGATTTTCCCGTCGGCATTTGAAAAAAATAAGCATGTTTTCCCGTCGGCATTTGAAAAAATAAAAATAAAGATGTTATCCCGTCGGCAGTAGAAAATCATATACATATAAAAGCTTCAAACCTATAAACCCCCTTAATGTATTCCCACAAAATATTCCGCACACAAGTTCCCACGGTCATACATACATACATACAAACATACATACACTTTATATAAACAAAAACAGTTAATGTAAACAAAAAAAACATTTAATGTAAACAAAAAAACTCCTTATGTAAACAAAAAACTCCTTATGTAAACAAAAAATTGGACGGACTTATTGAACCACCCTCGTAGGTATCAAATTTCACAAATTTCCAAGAATTTTAAAATTTGGGTAATTAAAATTTGAAAATTTCACAATTTTAATTGCGGTGGGACTGGCAATTCCCTACTACTAACATAATAGAGGTTTTCTTATGGTGTTTAAATAAAAATAGCCGATCCTTATGTATTTTTATCTCCTGATTACAATGGCGTCATTAGTTTTTCCAAAATAAATAAATATTACAAACAAACTTATACCATAAACAACAAGTAAAAAAAATTTACCAGTGGTCGAATTATTGGCCCAAGGAGAGCACGCTAGTGGCTCGACCGAATTTTATTGTTAAATTCACTTCAAAACAAATGCTCTGCTATTTAAATTTGCAGCATCAACGCATTTTGGTGGCATTTTGAAAGAGACGAAAAATGTGCCGGGGAGGAGACATAAAATGCGAGGGACAAAAACTTCTTAATTTTTTTAGATAGAATATAAAAGTAATTTGAAAGTTTATTTAAATAGTTATCATTGTTATTTATGCTACTTTGTGTAATAAATATGTTTAATGAATTATTAATGTGTTACATTTCAAAGATTTTGTTTTTGTGAAGGGACAGGCCAGTGTAGATACTATTTTCTAGGTAAACATGAAGTTATGAGTAAACTAAGGTAATTTAGGTATTGCAATTTATTGTTTAAAAAGTATACTTTAGTTATTAAAATGTTTCATATTTCCTCAAATTTTCAAATTATATATGAATTTTTGTTGTAGCCGTCGATAGTGCATCTTAACACCCATATACATATACATACATACATACATACATACTTATATACATTTATGTAAATGAAAATGAATTCCTTCGATTTTAAGAGATTTTGAAAAAATGTGTTGATGAATTAAATTAGGCTTGTATGTATTAAGGTCATAATGTCCGAAACTTTTAAACTAGTTTAAAATATGAGTGCTATGATTCAAAACAAATGAGAAAAAAATAAAATAATATTTGGTACGAAAATGCAAAATTATCAACAGCTTCTATCTGTATCCCAAAATGATTTGCGAATTTTTTTAATTTTTTCAATATGTTACACAAAAGCTTTTCGAGCACTTATCCTTTTAAAATTTAAAGGCTTTGGAATTTATTTGCAAAATTTAATAAGTTTTACCAACTAGGTAATTTTTGATAAAACTTATTGCTCTTGTGCGTAATTTTAACATATTAGGGGTGACTCAAGCCATTTTATTGTCTGACAGAATTGTTTTTCTTTGCAGTTTTTGCCTGTTTTACAGTTTTGGAGAATTTTGATCAATATCACTTTGCTATCTTTTTGATATAATCACGTTTTTGCAAATTTTAGTAATTTGTGCGAATTTTTTACATTTTATTTCAGGTATGGTTTCTTTGAAATTTGTCGCTAACTTTCGCGAAAAAAATTATTTTTAAACAAATCTTGACCATTTTACCGAATTTTTAATCCATCTATCTATTTTATGTTAGGAAATTTGTGCGAGTTTTCATTATTTTGCCAATTTTCTGCGACTTTTTGGAATTTCTTATATGTCTGGTTATTTATAAGTAATTTTAGGGCTTGTTTGCAATTTTGCAATTTATCTCGAGTTTTTGCAATAAAAGTCGAGAGTTGGGCTCTTTATTTTTTGGCAGTTTAAAATTTTTTTAATGAGTATCATACTTTGATATCTTTATTTTGATGTTACCAAGTTTTTGTGAATTTTCGTAATTTTTGCAAATTTTTTGCTTTCCTTACAGTTTTAGCGTTTTTTTAAATAAATTTTAAGGTTTTTTTTCAATTAAAAAATTGTTCGCGAATATGTGCAATTTCTTGCACATGAGACTATTTTTGATTTTTAAAATCCACTGAGTTATTGCTTTTTTGCGGTCTTTGCAATCAGCTTTGGGAGATTTATTTCCAATATTTTAATCCCTTGCGAATTTTTATATTTTTTTGCAAATTTCTACTAAACATGTTATATTGGAAGAAATTTGCTGAAGAAAATAGCCACGTATTTTAACATAAATGGACATTTTGTCGAAAAAGAAATGTTAAAAGCAAAATAATTAGATATGGCAGTAACAAATATATGGGGTGAAGAATATTATATTATATTATATATATTTATATTATATATATTAATATAGTACACCCTTTATATCAAAGAAAATAAAAATAAGTTTAAACTGTTTTCAAATGTTAGGACTTTATGACACTTAAGACGCCTGTTTGAATACCTCAATAGTATATTTTTATCAGGGTTAAATGTATTATTAGACGGCTTTTCTACACGTAAAATTTACTTTGCAAAGGTTTGAGTTTGTGGGAGAGAAGGAAAAAGAGCTTACGTTTTATTCCATACGCAAACATTGCGAGTGAAAAATCCCACTTAGCTTAGTGAGCAATACTCGTACTATTTTACTTTCGAATCGCAAATTTGTTTCCACATGTTTTATAGATTAACTTTCTATACAAATCCACGTATGAAAATATGAAAAAATTTTCAAATACAGTTGAACTTCGATTATCCGGGCCTCTATCAATCGGCTACATCTATTAACAGGCATGCTGTCACTTTGTGTCTTGACCTCCATTATTCGCATTTCCATATATTATACCTCTATTATCCATGCTATACACTTTGCACTATCTGTGCAAAAAAATAAGAATTCATGATTCAATACAAACTAAAATTGCATGTTTTAGTAATAATTTGTACTCTTTTGCCGCTTTGTATTAACCATTTTTTTCGATTATCCGTGCTAAGCCAGTAGTATCCAGTTTCATTAGGTGCGATAGAAATTTTTAATGGCCATATTAAAACATTTCACAGTTATAGAAAATACCATAGCACAACGGGACCTCTAAGGACCCAAGTGGGCTGGTTTACTATAAATCGGCAGCCTGTTATAACCTATAGAAAATACCATGATGGAAATATAGTCAATCCTAAACATTCTATAATTTTTTTATTACAAAATTCAAGAGGACAATTAACTTGACATTATTTCAAAACATTAAATTTCGTTGCAGATACTTCAAGTTCATGCTGAGGATGGCGACAAAGGTAGTCCACGCGAGGTCCGTTATGGTCTTGTTTCAGAGGGCAACCCATTTACATCGTTTTTCGACATCAACGAGACAAGCGGTAAGTTCCTTGAAATATACTTATAGACAGCAGTTATCGAGGTTCGGTCTCTCATTCACGGTTCTCGGTCGAATTTTGATTGGATCACATGGTTCGCCATACCAATTTTTGAGAACGCAACATTTTTGTTCAGTTTGCACCTTGATGCGAACCATGAATCATCTCTAGTTTTGATAACAAATTATCGCAATTTATCTGAACTAGCTATCAAAACAAAATAACTACATACGTACATACACACATCCACATGCATGTGTAAACAAAAAACAAACCAAAAAAATAGGTGTGTATGAATTAAAAAAATTAGAACACATTTTATTCTTAATATTAACTTAATTTTTTTATCTATTGCAAAAAAGCAACTAACACAGAATATTAAAAGAAGACTGTCCAAACAGGCACCAGGGTGCCGAACATCAATCGGCTTCTTAAGGCTTAGTTAGCCGACTGTAATGTAATGTAACTGCAACGGTAGGAAACAGCTGATCGATATTGTTATGAGAAAATTAATGAAAATGGTTATAGAGATGCATTGTAACGTAACCTAATTTTCATATAAAAATATCGATCAGCTGCAATCGCTGATATCGCAAGTATAACAAAACATTAAATTTTAGCTACAAAAAATATTTTTGGTTGATACAATTTTAAACTTAATTGAACTATAGTGAATTAAAATGAGAAATAAATTCAGGCATTAGTTCAGTAATTTCAATCCTTATTGAATGAAATATTTTTATCTTCTGGAATATTTTGTTGTTAAGTAATTTTATACGCCAGTATTTATATGTTAATGTATATGTTTGTAACAGAAATAGAATAAAGACAATAGACGTTACGGACTGAATTTTTAATTTAACAATGTTTGTAATTTAATTACAAATGAAAAATATTTTTTAGCTAAAACTTATTAATGTTTTATTATATTGGCGATATTCGACAAGTCATCTGGCCAGATTGCAGCTGAAAATAAATCTGTCAACACTGGACGCGGCGGATTCAACAATAATTCTCTCCTCTTCTATTTACTTATTCACTATCTTTTTGTTATATTCACTATCTTTTTGTTATATTATATAACATAAAAATATTTAAATTTTTTGATATTTTCGCCGCGTTTGTGCAAACATTAAAAAACATTCAAAATGTGAACATGTGACATTCAAACCAAGGCAAATTCATGACAGGTAAAGTTAATACCAAGGCATATCAAACAGGTACATGCATCAGGCAAATTGCTCATCCGCTGATTTTTTGTTTACACGTTTATAACGAAGAATTCATTTGACAAATACTTTTGTGCCTTGTTTGATGCATACAATTTTTTGACAATTACTTTGAAAAACTATGTTAGAAGCACAGAGTTGCCACAGTGTTTTCTCTAATGCGTGTACCTGCAGTAAATGTGCCTTGGTTAATACTACAACAAAGTACAAACAATGAAAACAATATGGTATTTTGCTGTTGCCTTGGAAGGTCGTATGTCAAAAGCAGCTGATTGAAGATATTAAGGCAGAGACCTACGCCATGATGGCTCACATCCGGCTGAGTCGAGCCGTCGATAATTTTAGTTAGCTACGCCGCGGCCGAAAAAAGTTTGGTTTATCGTCAGTTGGTTACTCGTTTGATGTATGGAATATTTAAAAAAAATTGAGCTATTGATCGATTATATATGAATAATGTGTCCTCTTTTCAAATTCGTTATAACTTTTCCGATATCTTGAATATATCAGGAGATATAGAACTGCAATATTGCGTCATTTCCACAATTGGTGAACATTTAAAAAATTGTTTTACTGTAATGGAAAATTTTTGGGATATGTTGCACATTTCCAACGTAAAAGTATTAATATTGTTATTCGCAATTGTTATGATGTATATCAATGCATATTCTACTCAACGAACATGAATCAAAGCAAAATACAAAAATTTAATTATTGTGTTATGTTTTATAAAATGAATTGATATTTATTTTTTTATTAATAAAATGTCTTTTATTAATTATGTATATTCAAACTGTCTTTTATTTCTTCTATTGTTTTTCCTTTAAATGTCATGTTTAAATTGATATTTTTTCAGGGATCGCAAATAACGATTATTTTCCAAATTTAAACTGAAAAAATCACAATAATAGAGAAGTGCTACGGGCACAAGGAATATACCACAATACTCCATGTTACATGGACTACCTATAGATGCAATGATTTTTATTTTTATAATTTTTATTTATTCCTCACAAAATAAGAGTTATTTCTTGATTTTTATTTATTCCTCACAAAATAAGAGTTATTTTGTGACTTTTATTTATTCCTCACAAAATAACAGTTATTTTTTGATTTTTATTTATTCCTCAGAAATAAAAGTCATTTTTAAAATGTGTTTATTAATTAATTTAATTTAACAAATAAAAGTTTTTGCATGGACTCTGGTGATAAATTCGATCTTAAATCTGTCAATATTAATTTTAGCGCAGAAAATGCTCTTTCTACAGAGGCTTGTGTTGCTGGCGTGCTATGCAAAACCTGTGCCAATCTGTACAGGTATGGATATATATATTTTTTTTCCTCCCAATATTTCATTACATCTGCATCCACGTCAATGGGCTTAGGATTGTAATTGTCTATTTCGCTTATCGCCCTTTTCATTTCCTCCTCCAGATCACCATCTGAGTCTTCATCCTCTGAATTTACTTCAATAGAGTTTAAGAACTCGTTTAATAATGAACACGTGTTTGTGTCTTCAGACGACGGTAAAGCATCTGGTGTTTCAGCGTTTGAAGATGATGGTAAGTCAGAAGACTTTTGCGTTGCATCATTCTTCACAAAGAGTAAAATTTATTAAATTCATGTACATTAGACCACCCAATGGGCCGAAGTTTTAATTTTATTCGCTAAAGCCCATAGACATTTCATTTTTCTTTTATTTATCAAGTTTCATTTATCAAGCTGGTAACTCTTATGTGTTAATTATGAAGGTGTTGAGATATTTAGTACATTAAAAAATTTTGACAAATCAAAAAATATTTTTATGTTATGCAACAAATTAATTATAAAATACATAAGAACCGGTCTTAAAACCCTAACCAGCACAAAAATGTGTTTTTCTTACAAAATCCGTACCAAATATAAGAAATCCGGTTCCAAACCGGATAAAAATATCTTATATTTGACGCTGGTAATGTAGCTTTCCATTGGTGAAAGAATTTTTAAAACCAGATGAGCGGCTTGGGCGTGAAAGCTTAGCAAAAAACAAACTCACTTTCTTATAAATTGGTTGTTTTTGTAAATGAAATAAAATTATTTGTAATAAAAAATATCAAATTTGTTTTTTTTTTCAATTTAAATAGGCATATTTTGTTAAAAATTTTATTTCTACACGTTACCAAATTGTATGAAAAATAATGACAATTCGTTACAAACAATATGTTTTTCATACAAATTTCAAAAAGAAAAAATTATTGTACGAATATGCAGAATCTATACTAAAGTCTCTATTTTTTCATTTTATTTACAAAAACACTGAGTTATTTTTTATATTTTATTTACTGCCAGTTCATAGAAGCCATGTAAAAATTCTTGCTTGGCTATTTATATTGAAAACACAAACAAAGCACTCAAAATTTGTTTTTGATTTCAATGTAAATAGCCAAGCAAGAATTTTTACTTGACTTCTATGAACTGGCAGTTATTAGTTTAAAAATGACTTTTATTTTCTGAGGAATAAATAAAAATCAAAAAATAACTCTTATTTTGTGAGGAATAAATAAAAGTCACAAAATAACTGTTATTTTGTGAGAAATAAATAAAAATCACAAAATAACTTATTTTCTGAGGAATAAATAAAAGTCACAAAATAACTGTTATTTTGTGAGAAATAAATAAAAATAAAGAAATAACTCTTATTTTGTGAGGAATAAATAAAAGTCACAAAATAACTATTATTTTGTGAGGAATAAATAAAACTCAAGAAATAACGATTAAAAAGTAATTTTTAAAATAAAAATTATAACCGTTACGGTCCCTGTATTTTTTACTTAGTCCTCTTTTACATTTGAGACATTTCTTGCCGGACATTTTTTCAATTCTCTTTTGTTCTTGCCTGAAGGTTTTACATATTGGAAATTAATAGACAGACAGAAATTTTTTAGTTTGTTTACTTCTTTTTCGCGATTGCTACTCATACACATGCATATAAATACCATATGCTTTGATAATACACATCAAGTATACATAGATTCGCTGAAATGAGAAAAATCATATGAAGCAACAAGAATAAATTGCGAAAAGTAGAAAAGAGAAACAAAAAAATGTCCACTACAGAGGGTCGTGTACTACACACTCTGCATCTTTGTTGAAGAATTTCGTCTGTCTGTCTTTCAATTTCCCAAATGTAAAAGGGCACTTACATATAAATACATATATAGTAATTTAACCTACTTGAACAAGTAGTGAACAATATGAAGTTATGGTTGGTACAAGCATTGACAAAGAGTTTTGTAATTTTTTCTTTAAATCCTAATAACTTTACATGTTGGATGTAAAAAGCTTATCAACTTTAAGTTTGAGTAAAAAACATATGTATCTATTACTTTTATTATTATACAAAAAATTCTATCGTGTATTTTTATAAAACTAATGAACTAAATATTCTTTATCGATTTTCTCGAAAACACATTTTTGTTAAATACATCAAACCAGTAACCAACCGACATTATGTCGGTACCTATTCCCCATGTACAATATAAAATAATAATTATTTAATATATTTTTTAATTTTTTTTATATTAAATTTGATTTTCATGTTATTTGTTCTCAGCCGTCGCGGCTAAAACAATCACCCGTCTAAGGTCTTTGTACATAAACAACTTTTGACATACGAGCCAACAGTTATATGAAATCACCTTGAATTAGGCAGAAAAAAAGTAGATCAGCTGTGTTTTCAACTTGATCTTATTAATCGGCCTTGGATCAAACCTTGAACATAGCACCAATCGTGCGCCGAAAACAATGGGGTACGGTGAGACATAAAAGTAAGCGCCAAGGCCTATATTAATTTTTTTAAATTAATATAAATTGATGATATTATATTGCGGCAATTGTTGCAAATTGTGTACGCATTTTTCATCTGCTTCTTCTTTTCCAGTTGGCTTTCCCTTTTTTGTCTGTATGTATTTGAAAGCTTGTTTTATTTTATTTACGTGTCTCACGCACGACCACCGACCAAGTTGTTCGATGATGAAAATCCACTTCTGATGTGATATTCCAATAAATACCAAAATGAAACATTAAATTTTAGCTAAAAAATATTATTTTGTAATTACATTAAAAATATTGTTAAATTTTAAATTCAGTATGTAACGTCTATCGTAAAATACAAAAATTACATTATTTAAGAAAAATTAAGAAAAGTGTTCACATTAACATATAAATAATGGCGTACAAAAAATACTGAACTTATTCATAAATAGCAATCTAAATAGGATAAACTCAGCTTGAACACCAAGATAAAAACTATTATTTAAATCTTGTGATAAAACTGAAGTAACATTTACTTAAGTGTGTATTTAAGTACACATATCCTATCCTTGAAGTGGTAAATACCAGCAGCGTCGTCATATTCATCCATTATAGGCGAGAACTCGTGCAGGCTTTTTGGTGCTTCATTATCAATATATTGGTTCTGATAAATAAAAGGAACTCTTTTTGTGTTTCATAAATACCAAATGGGATTTTGTGGGACATATTTTTTTAACTTCTTGAATTTCAGAATATTTAAAGAGTCACAACACTTAGAATTTCATGCACGAAATATTTACGAGTATGTTCTAGAAAAACTTCCTTACAAAAAAATTGCATATTTTTAACATTATTCTATTTAATTGAAATCGTAGAAATAAGCCAAAAATATCGCCAAGAAATTCAAATTCCAAATTCGCCAAGTAAATCGCCAATCGCCATTAAAAAATTTTCATCGCCAAAAACAAATTTTCGTCGCCACGTTTGGCGCGATATCGCCATATCTGACAACACTGGTGGCCATTCTTGTATTACATATGGTCTACACCTAACATAATATGTAAAATAAGAGCGTCAAATTCTATCGCAGAGAAAATTATGTTACGTGTAGACTCCAAATTAGTGTTATCTCAATCTTATAAAATTTTTTATAAGAGCGTTGTTATAAGAAATCCTATAACAACAATCTTATGAGATGAACTGTCAAAAAACACACGTACATGAAAATGAAATAGTATGCATGTGTGACTGTTTATTAAAATAAATGAAAAGCATTTGTACTTTAGTTACCCTGTGAAACACATCTGTTTCTCACAATTATTCTTTTGTTTCTACCAACAAAATGCGTGTGTTTAATGGTGCTGTAATTTTGTTGTAGTCGTGCAAGTACCTTGTATTATTTTATCATGGCTATATGTATTCGCCTTGAATTAGGCAGAAAAAAGTAGATCAGCTGTGACAAATTAATCGGCCTTGATTCATGTATGTAGGTATATATATACCCTGCAGTCAGCGTAGCTAGCAAATATCTAAGTATTTCAGTTAATTTTAATTATTATTGTTCGGTTCGAACTTCATTTGTTTCTATATTTATGATTTGATCGGGCTACAGTTTGTATCGCTTTGTAAGCCAAATTATATGTGATTATTATTAATGAACAAACAACACCAAAGGTAGTTGTAAATATTCTGACAAAAATGTAGTAGAACGCAACAACCGGCGGTTTTCGAAGGCCAATACACCTTCATCATCAGCTTTTTTTTTGTGTTTGGTCCACTGTGTGTGGTGTCACAGTTGATGTAGATATATGCTTTTTATACGCAACTTTTATTGCAAATGGAATATGAGAATTGTTTTGATTCATCGTATTACAATTTGCTGAAAGCTTTTTTGTAATGAAAGCTCATTTTTACCATCTCTAAATTTACAACAGTATTGCCATTGTCGTTTGTTCTTTACTAATTATGCACATGCTAGTTAATTTGCTTATTTTTGTTCTACTTAACACAAACTTTTTTGGTTTGATACTATAAGTATATTTTTTGATTTAGTTTTTTTTGCCACAGACCCATGGCTATTTATTTTAGTTAATTTTAATTATTATTGTTCGAACTTCATTTGTTTCTATATTTTATGATTTGATCAGGCTAAAGTTCGTATCGCTTTGTAAGCCAAATTTCGTTAACTACCAATCGTTACCACTAACTACCAGCCTTACTTCTAGCAATGCACACGACTGACGATTTTAACATGGGAATGACATTGACTGTAGTCAATTGCTAACATCTGCATAACCCTTCGTCAGTGATTTCGATAGTTAATACAATTAATTTTTCTATTGATAAAACAATTAATTATTAATACATTTTTCAATTAATTGTTCTTTTTCTTTTTTATGCGACGTTTTAATTTACTTCTGCTGCTCATTTTACGTTTCTAAAAAACGCACTTTTTTGACTTGAAATTACACATTCACTGACCACGAACTTCCAATTGTAACTGACGCCAACACAAAAACAAAATAACTATAGTGTACATAAAATAATTTTTTTCTTGATAATGTTCGTTGGAATAACAGTCAGTGATGCCAACACTTGAATCATTAAAAGCACCGTGAGCATATAAAAATAAGTTAAAAAGTGTAAAAATTAAAAAAATTACGGTTAAAAAAGCGCTAAGCTAAATATTCTCTGTTATTTATGTTTTTATACCTAAATATTCTTTGTTATTTATGTTTTATATAAATAACCATTAATTTTTTGTTTGACTATTACTACGTTTATACAATCACTATTTGCAAATAAAAATATTTGCTAATAAATTAACTCACTGCTTATACGGCATTGTAAATGCATAAAAACTTGGTAGCACTTCTATAGAAATGTTACTTATGTTTACAAAAAAATTGTGTAAATGTATAAAACAACAAATAATTTTTTGGATCTTTGTCCTCGGAAAAATTGCGTCCGGGAAAGACCTACTTTTTAAAGAAATTTTTTCGCTTTTACATTTTACATTGAAAAATGGTATTTATTAAAAACCATGATAAAAATTAAAATGATTGGTATGTAATGTCCAGCGCGATTTATGGTATGTTATATCAAGACATAGAATTATGAAGATGTATTTAAAATATCGATGAAGTGGCGCTAAAAGAGCCAATATAACAGCTTTAAGCGAGAATTCAAAATCTGTATTTCATTAATAACATACCGTTTACAGATCGTCGGTTGGTTACTGGTTTGATGTATGGAACATTTTTAAAAAAATTTAGTTATTGACTGATTATTTATGAATAATATGTCCTCTTTCCAAATTCGTTATCAGTTTTCCGATATCTTGAGTATATCAGGATATATAGAGCTGCGCCATTTCCACAATTGTTGAACATTTAAAAAATTGTTTCACAGCAATCGAAAATTTTTGGGATATGTGGCACATTTCCAACGTAAAAGTATTAATATTGTTATTAGCAATTTGTATGATGTGTATCAATGCATATTCTACTCAACGAACGTGATTCAAAGCAAAATACAAAAATTTTGTTGTTGTGTTATGTTTTAGTCAAATGAAATTGCAAATTGCCAAAAGCAAAAATAATCCATACTGCCAAAAGTTCTATCTATAGAGTAGTAAATTTAATTGATGAGCAATTTCACGATAAAAACATATATAAAATTACTAAAGTGCTTAAAGACAATAGTTTTCCAACAAATCTAATAAGAAATTTAATATTTGAAACAAAAACAAAACTCAACAATAATTATGTTCAAAATCAGATTAATAACAATGACCAACAAAATAATTTTTACGGTGTAACCTATACACCAGGTTTGACAAATAACAAAAATTTAAAAACAATAATAAAAACAAATAACACAAAATTTGCTTTCAAACCAAATTCTACATTAAATGTAATTTTCACTAATATGAAAGACAAAGTAAAAAAACTACACCAAGGGAGATGACAAAACAAACTGTGATCTAATATACATACATAGGGACGACAAAACAAACTTTGGAAACAAGAATAAGTGAACATAAAGAAGATATTGAAAAACAGAGAGAAACAACAGCATTATCACAACATATACTTGATAGTGGACATAAAGCTGATTTTGATAATGTAAAAATACTGGATATAGAAAATAAAGAAAAGAAAATATACACTATAGAAAATCTGCGAATACAGCAAAATATACACAAAACCATGAACTTAAAAGAAGACACCAACAACATAAATACAAACTACAGCGTTGCCATTAATAAAATTTAACTGTGATATTATTTTAAGTTGTGTTTGTTTGAACTTTATATAAAATAAAACTCTTTATATTCTTTTTATTTATCCAAATTTTATATTGTACAAATTAAATTGTTTTTACATCTTTAAACCATATATAACAGTAATGTGATATAAGTAATATCAACTTGTAAGTTAACAATTTCCAAATGTTATTATTTGTAATATGTAATAAGGTTTTTTAATTTAAATAGACGAAACCCTTGGAAAAGTCAAAAACAATTGACGAAACGTTGGGAAAATATGTAATAAAGGTTTTTTATTGACATAAAATATGTTAGGCCTTATTAGCTGAATACTAATTTAATCTACAATCGACAATTGGCCAAATAATAAAAACAACGATATTGATATTTATTTTTTATTAATAAAATTTCTTTTATTAAATATATTCAAACTTCCATTTATATCTTCCGTTGTTTTTTCTTTAAATGTCGTGTTGCATGAATAAAATTGATATTTTATACTTAAATATATACAGTAATTTAAACTACTTGAACAAGTAGTGAACAATATTGTTGACATGATTGGAACATGCATTAACAAAGATTTTTGTAATTTTTTCTTAAAATCCTAATAACTTTTTAAGTTGGATGTAAAAAGTTTATCAACTTTAAGTTTGTCTAAAAACACTTATGTATCTATTTCTTTTATTAATAAACAAAAAATTCTATGGTGTATTTTTATAAAACTAATGAACTAAACATTCTTCATCGATTTTCTCGAAAACACATTTTTGTTCCATACATCAAACCAGTAACTAACCGACGACATGCCAATATAGTGGCATGCCATTTCGAAAAACTCAGTATACTCACAATTTTTCGTTAACACACTAAAATTTTTTGCAATGGCAGATCCAGTGGCAGCAAAATTTGCATGCGAGTGAAAATTTGGCATTTGCATGTTATCATAGCGTATTTATATAAAGTATATGCAGGTCTACAACAACTAAGAAGGTACAAAACCAACAGACGATTTGTTTGTGTAAGAATAATGGATGAATGTCAAAAACAGATGAATACAACAAGACCTGGGCAACATGCATTACTTTTGCATTGAAAAACAAAAATTTTAGTGCAAATTTAAATTTGATGCTGAGTGCACTCTTTTTTTCATTTCAATAAAATCTCTTAAAAGTAATTATTAATATTGCATTAGCAGCTAATTGCATGGCGAAAAATGCACTGATTTTGTATTAATGTGCTTAGTCATCATGAAGTAATGCAATATTATTGCATTATCAAATATTGTACGCAGTAATATTGAATAAAACGTTAACCTATTTTATCAGATAGCACAAATAATCAAATAAAAAATATAGTTAAGTTCATTGAGAGCTCCTTTATAAGTACATACAAATTAACGAAAAGAGTATAAATACAAAAAAATTTTCATGTTTTTTGAAGCAATAAGGCAATAAAGCGCATCATAACTCGCTTTTAAATATAAGCTGTTTAGAAGCAGTGAACATATATGAAGCAAACTATAGAAAAAAAGGTGATTTAACAGCGCCTCAATAATGCAGGTTTTAAAGCCAGAAATTTTGCTAATGTAATCTTAAAAAGCGCTTTTTACATAAGTAACTACGTATATATTATTAATCCTTTAAGGAGCGGTTGAGATAACTGCTATATTTGCATGTTTTATTATATTCAAAAAAGCGGTTCTGTGAGCAAAAAATGTAGTACTCCAAACCGGGAAGTCGCCATACAAAAATCTGCAGCGATATCAGCAGGTTTGTCAGCTCTACTTTTGCTCTCTCATAGTAAAAACTTCCTCTATTTGAAGCAATTTTTTGCTGGGTAGATTTCAGAACCAATTGAAAAAAATTAAAAAGTTTCATACTTCAAGTACGTTGCATCTCGAGCTTATTTGAAAAACCGTGCAATTGACAAAAGATCAGAACTAAGGTTGTCGTTTAAAGTAAAGTTATACTTATCTTAAAAAATTGTGATTTTATAAACCAAAAATACTACCGCTTGGAACAATTTCATCAAGTTTTGTCTTTCTCTCGAAAAAATTACAAAAAACGTGGCGGTATACGATGTTTGATGGAAATTTTTGTGCGTTAGTGCAAATGCAAAATATCGAAGCTTTTCTTTGGATTGTGTATGTATTTTGTTGTTGGATTTTATAGAAAAGCTACGATATTTTGCATTTGCACTAACGCATGAAAATGTGCATCAAACATCGAATACCGCCAATGTGTGCAGTGGTGAAAATAAAATAGTGAGCTAAAAGTAACAATGCAATATTCATGTATTACTTTGAAGGGATTTTAGTTTAATGCAAAAAAAACATGCACTAATATTATCAAAGTTAGTGCTAATGTAATAAATTTGCATTTGCATTGATATGGTTTAGTGTGGGAAAATGCAATGCATTTGGTTATTTAATGCAATAGTCCCAGATCTGCATACAAAAAAAAGGAAATGTATGGATAGACAAAACCAAAGTAAATTTATTAATTGATAAACTTTTAATATGTGAAATAAGTATAATACAAGATACATATCGCACCTGTTCCTCAAAAGCGTAACAACTCAAAATTCATAAATTTTCAGTAGAGGCCAAAAACTGTTTCTGTTATAGTAGTTATTCTAAAAACACAAAAAGAGTCATAACGGTTTTTTTCACGGAAAAGAAGACAAATTAAAGGGAGATTTTTACAGTGGGTAGATATGACCTCTGTTTGGTTTTTTGAAAAAAGTGAAAATTTGAAAATTTTGAGTTACGCTTTTGAGGAACAAGTGCGATATGTACTCTAATAATTAAATATAATTATTCTTAAATGTTTTGTAACACATTTTTTAAATAAAAATGTATCTACACCTTTTCACATACGTTTTCAGTATACACAATTGTGTATAACAAAGGAAAACAAACCAAAATGGCGTATGAAAATTGTAAACAACATTCAGGCATTTACACTACACGAGAAAATAATTAATTACCTGAGTACTTGCAAGTTAAGAAACAATGTTCTTATATTAATAAAAAATTATTAAATTTCAAGATACCTTTGTATCTTGAAATATTCTTTATTTAATATTTATTTTAATTTTCTTACGAAACTATTAGTTTACTTATGAACTAGTTTTTTAAACTATGTTAAGTTTTTTGAGTTTTCTTATGGGCTGGCGAGCGAGAGTATTTACAGTGCTATTTATACTCTTCGTTCGTATAATGTTAAGGGATGATATTTTAGTGTTCTTTTGTTCTTACAAAGAGTTATAAACATTTGTTTCTTTGTTCTTATTTTATCTAGAACTAGCTGATACTTCTTTGTGTATTAAAAACATGTTTTTTTTCATGATCAATCTTATCTAATTTATTAGTGTTTACATCATTTTGTTTACAGTATTTTTACTCTTACAATAGATATATTTTATTTATGATTTGTTTCTTATCTTTATTATTTATGGTTAAAGGTTATTTACGATATCAATTGCTTTATCGTTTATTAATGTTAGTATAGCTGTGCTTGGGTTGACCTTAACTCTCCTCCTGCTTAAAATGAATCGTCCCGATTCGTAATTCTCCCCTCACTTAAAATGAATCGTCTCGATTCATGCCTGATTAATGCTTATTTCATGTCTGATTCTTTCCAGTTCTGTGTTATAAAAAACTTGAAAATTTTCTCTAGTCCTTATTGCTCTTAAAGTTAAATAGTATTTTGTTGCCTTTAAAATAATATATACAAGTGCCGTTGTTGTTATAATTGCTAAAATTATATATAAAGAGTATCTGATAGGATGCGTTTCTATTGGTATTACAAATTTCCTTCGAGAATCTATATTGTTGAATGCCAGTTCCGAAGAGGATGTTAGTATTTTTGTTATTTATTTGGTCGTACACCTTGAGGATTTTCGTTAAATTAGTCATGTAAAACAAAAATGTAAATTCATCAAATAAATATGTGTCGTCAGTTCGGGTTAATATATATTTTTAGTTTTCCACATGTTCTATCTCAATTGTTGCTTCTAAATTCTTGAATAATATTGCCAGTACGGCTATAATCAGGAATACTTTCTTCATTGTTTGAAAATGTGATGTTCTTTATATTGTTTTTATGCACTGTTTTTCCTTTCTTTGTTAGGATAATGTCTCCTAACTCTTCTTCAACAATTTCTTTTTTATAACGCGGTAAGTTTTTATTTCTAATTCCAACTATTTTCACTAATATTTGTGTTCCTTTTGTGAAAGTTCTATGTTTGGCGTTTTTGTTTAGGCGGTTAAGCACTTTTTCAGATGCGTCTTTTAGGTTTTTTATTATTTCTTCTTTATTTATATTAATTAAACCGAAATTGTTACGGTGTGCACTGAATTACTAAGTTCTTTAATAGCTCTGAATATTTCTTCTCTACTTGTAGAATTATTACTAAATTTGAATATTCGTGTTAATTCACCAATTGAATTATGTGCTCTTTCCACTTGTCCGTTTGCTGCTGACCTGTGTACTGGAGTTTCTATTTTTTGAATGCCGTATTTATAACATAATTGTTTAATGGCTAGATTGACAAAAGATGCTTCATTATCAGTTATTAATCGTTTACACTCAAGAAAACTGGTGTTGATTATTTCTTCCAATACATTTTCAATTGCTGCTTTAGTTTCAATTTGTCGAGCTACTATATATTTAGAGAATTTATCTATGGTTACGAGATACATTATTTTGTCGTTGAAATAAATACCAGCGTGTATAAATTCTCTGGGCTGTGTGGGTATAGTTGACTCACGTAAAGGTTCTTTGATAGGGTTTCTCTCATATCTACCATATAGACATGCTGAACAATTGTTATTATATTTCTTTATATCCCGTTTTATTTCCGGCGAATAGTGTTTTTTAAGTATCTCCTTTATATTATTTTTACAGCTTCTATGAGCTCTATCATGTGTTTCTTTAACAATGCGTATTTGCTCATTCTTATCCAATACGTCTTTTAGTTTTATCGGCACGTAAACAAAATTTGATCCAATAAATGTGTCTTTGATTATTTTTCCATATCTATATATGTTTTCAGTATTTGTATGTAGTGATATAATTCTCTTGGGTTGTATGATTTTTTTTAATTCAGTTATTAGATTATCATTGTTAAAAAAATTAACGGTGTATCGTATTTTTCCGGAGAAAATAGTTCGTACTCGTGTTTCTACTAAACTTGTTGTTGGTACTAATTCTATTTGTATGCCGTAGGAATTAAATGGTTGTGAAACTGATTTGATTGCAGCACTAGGTGAGCTTTCGGCTGAATGCATGGTGTCAATTGAAGATGTGTTTATAATCTGTCGAGACAATGCATCAGCTACTACATTCTCTGTGCCTGGCTTGTATTTCATTTTAGCGCCGTAATCTTCTATTATGGCTTTCCAGCGTTTTAATTTAGGGTTAGGATTCTTTTCTGAAATGGCGTAAGTTAAAGATTGCTGGTCTGTGAAAATAGTGAGGTCGGCTATGCCATATATATAATTCCTCACTTTTTGTAGTGCCCATATTATGGCCAATAATTCATTTTCGTTTGTACTGTATCTCTGTTCTGTTTCACTCAAAGTTCTTGACAAGAAATAAATGGGGTTTTTATTTTGGCTTAACACGACTCCAATAGCTATGTTGGATGCGTCCGTTGTTAACTCAAAAGGTTTTTAAAGTCTGGTTGGAATAATTCCACCTGTTCTTTTAATTTTAATTTTTCTACAGCTGCTATGGCTGCCTGGTCTAATTTAATTTCTTTATTTGCACTTTTATTCTTACCTACATGTGCGTTTTCTCCCTTCAAATGTATGGTTAGAGGTTTTGTAATTTAGCCGTAGTCTTTTACAAATCTACGATAGTAACCTTCCCTTCAATTCCTAGCATTATATCATAATCATCATTACTTTTGATTTCGAAAAATTCTAACTCTTGCTTAAATAATTTTATTTTCTGTTTATGATTTAAAATCGATTCACCGTGCATGGTGATCATTCTAAATGGTCTTGTTTTAATTCTAGATCCAATAATTAAATTCTTATTAATATAATTATGGGTTGCACCACAATCTATAAAAATTTTATAATTTTTTTCATCTTCGTCTTTCATATATATGTAGAGCAACCCATTTATTAGTTTAAAGTCTTATAAATACTACCATTATTATATCGTGACTTATTACTTTTTTCTGTTGTGGTACTGCCGTTCTCATCTCTATCTTGGGTTGTTTCTATTCTATTGTTGCGCTGCAATTTTTTGTTGTTGGTAAAGTTCCCGCTTTGATCTCTCATTCTTTTCAATGGTTGGCTGTGAAATCCTTGTGGGTTGTATTGGATTTGCCTGGTGTTGCCAGAAGAGATGTCCATTGGCTCTGACTTCGGAAAATTTTGGTGTAGTTGACGTTGTTGTTGATTCTGTTGACTTTGTTGATGATGTTGATTTGGTAAATGATAGGAGGGTCTTCTGAAGTGTTGATTACTTTCGAATCGTTGACGTGGTTGTTCTTTTTGCTGTACTTTTATATAATGGCCTCTGTTGTTTCTGTGATGGATATTATGTTGGAAACTTCTGTGGTTATCATCATGCTCTATAGCTTGAGCGATGGCGTAGGCGTGTTCTAGATCTTTTATTGGGTTCTCGTAAAGGGTTGAACGTGTGAAGTTATCATTTATGCCGTTTTTAAATGTGCGGACAGCATCTTCCATTGCATGTGCAGTCACACACTTGATCGACTCCGGGGGATCTCCAGACATTGCAATTTTGGATGTTACCACTGTCAGTGCTTTGCTAACTTCATCATGAAATTCTGACAGTGATGACTTGCCTTGTGTTAATTTTGTTAATTCGTCCTTAAGGGCATACAGTGGCCATTGATCACAATAAGTGTAGTCCAATCTATTTAAGATTGCTTCAAAATTAAAAATCGTATTGTGGTTCAAGAGGATATTTGCTGCGGGTCCAACTATCTTTGACTTGACAATGGATAGTGCCTCTACGCATTTGTTGGAATTGGAAAGTCTACTAATGCTATTCATTAGGCGCGTAGCATCCTCTCTCCATAATTGATAGTTGCTCTTTATTCCATCAAATGTGGATAATAATTTGAATATTTCAAGATTTATGTCGTCCGGTGTATTATATGCAGCTACCCTTGGCTCTAAGGCTACGGCATGTGGTTGATTTACAACTGGATTTATTGGGATTTGTTCCAATCTGCTGCGTAGCGTAGCATTTTCTTGTTGGACGGCTTCTAATGCTACTTGGAGGTTTGCCATCTGTTGCATCAATTGGTTTAGGTTTACTTGTTCCATGTTTCTGGTTGTATCGTATGTGTATCCTCTGGATGCTTTTCTCATTAAAAAACTTTATTCAGCCCAATTATGTATAAAAATTCCGTAGGGAATTTTCCCTTTTCCGCTTTCCTCCTATTATGTAATAAAATAACTTGGGGATTTTCCCTTTTTTTGTGCAGGGAAAAAAGTAGGTATTCTATAATTTTAAAAACAGGGAAACCCGCTTTTATTTTGCTAGTGTTTTTTCCCAAACAATTTTAAAAGGAGATAGAGTAAAAATGTAAGTATTTTACTAAAACTAAACAAAATTGTATTAACAAAAAAATTTATGTTGTACAAAATAATGTTTTAACACATTTTCAGGTCCAAAAGCTCAAATAAACAACAGCTGAAACATTTACTGACCCTTATGCTGTAAACTGTATTTTCTTTTTCTGTTGTAGAACAAATGTTTGTTTTCAGCAGGAGCAATTATTTGTATATGCGTCCCATCAACGCAGCCGGTAACTTCTGGAATTTTATATTTTTGATAGAAAGCTAAGGCGATTTTTCTTTTTTCTTCTGCTGTAGGCATTTTTATCCACGTTGGGCAAAGATGCAATTCAAAAATGTCAACCACTTCATTTAAAACTTTACTAAAAGTTGGCTGAGCTAACGACACTTCAAAATCGTTTCCAACCCCCGTCTGGTATCCGCCTTCGGCAAAAAAAACGCAAACAACCACTCAGTTTCACCATAGGACTAACACCAGATTGTCTCTTGTAAGGCTGATAACGTGATGTTAGCACTTCTAATAAATAAGTAAAATCACTTTTATTAACTCTGTAGCATTTTTGAAACCTATTACAAGAAAAATTTGTTACTTTCAATCAAATCTTTTTTTATTTTTCACTTACAATGATGGCTCCAACTCAAGCGGATTTGATGCATCGCGCATCTCCCGTCTAACAATTCTTTGGATGTGTTTTTCATCATTTTCTTGATAAATTTCCGCTAGCACTTGCAAAGCTATAATACTATTCATTTTTAATTATTTATTTAAAATAAACACAATTTTAGGAAAAACAAATTTAGGAATTTATTAAAATTACATCCGTAAAGTAATTCACAATTGCAAATAAAATCACAATTACAAAATAAAATGTCAAACACAAATCAGCTGTTTATGAAATTCCCTTCCTCTAATTTACCAAATCCTCAAGTTTATAGAATAGGAGGATTTTTCCTAGGGGGCAAAAAATTTTAAAAGGGGAAAATTCCGTGAGGATTTACATAATTGGGCTGATTATTTTATTTCAGTTTATACTTTACGTTACTTTCTATGAGGAATTCCTTTTAAGTTTGAAATATCCTGTTTCTATGCGAGATTATTTGTTATCCTTGCTGCGACAAGGAATTTGGTCCGGTCAACTAGAGGATATCAATATAATATCCTCCTGGCAGGATCGCCAGTTAAGAAACAATGTTCTTATATTAATAAAAAATTATTAAATTTCAAGATACCTTTGTAGCTTGAAATATTCTTTATTTAATATTTATTTTAATTTTCTTACGAAACTATTAGTTTACTTATGACCTAGTTTTTAAAACTATGTTAGGTTTTTTGAGTTTTCTTATGGACTGGTTTTTTTTAAACTATGTTAAGTTTTTTGAGTTTTCTTGTGGACTGGCGAGCGAGAGTATTTACAGTGCTATTTATACTCTTCGTTCGTATAATGTTAAGGGATGATATTTTAGTGTTCTTTTGTTCTTACAAAGAGTTATAAACATTTGTGTCTTTGTTCTTATTTTATCTAGAACTAGCTGATACTTCTTTGTGTATTAAAAACATGTTTTTTTTTCATGATCAATCTTATCTAATTTATTAGTGTTTACATCATTTTGTTTACAGTATTTTTTCTCTTACAATAGATATATTTTATTTATGATTTGTTTCTTATCTTTATTACTTATGGTTAAAGGTTATTTACGATATCAATTGCTTTATCGTTTATTAATGTTAGTATACCTGTGCTTGGGTTGACCTTAACTTGCATATACTTTATATAAATTTACTTTGCATGCCATGGAATGTCAAAACGAAGAAAACTGTTACCCTGTTAAGCATTTGATGCAAATTAAATTAAAGTTTTAACTTGTTAAATATATTATTATGATTTATTTATTGTACTGCACTTTAAAAATGCAATTTTGTTAATTATAGACCATTAATATTATCAAAATAATACTTATAATTATAAATGTTTCCCTAATGACTCGGTAACTCTATAAACATAAATGGAGCATTTTTTTTTACATGAGAAATAAACAAATGTTCTCAAGTTTACTCTTGCAATTGCAAGTGTAAACAGTAAAGCAAATGGCAAGGGATTCGACTATTTCGAAAAATGTTTCGTTGATAATACGTACACAACAATTGCATGCCACTAGTGGCATATGTAATTGCAGCGTAAGAATAAGACATTTTAATCAAACAATGAAAGTTTATTTAGAGGCGTTTGCCCTACCGTTAGAGATACTTGGAATGTAATCGGTGGAACTTTGGGTTCTCAGTGGATGAAGAACTACATTTTAATTAATTGTTGTGCTATAAACCTTTTTTGATAAGTATAAACGACAGAACTATAAGTTTAAAAAAATATTTCCATCATTGTAAATGATATTTGAAGTGCTATTTTTCTGCATTAATGTATGCAAATTAGAGATGAGCGATTGAAAAATCACTAATCACAACTGTGATCGAATTTATCAAGTAACAGGTTTTGGAAATATACAAGTTCTTTCATACAAACTGTGAATGTTCTTGTATGCTTACTTTACAGCAAATAAAGCTACCACATGAATTTTTTTATACCTTCACCGTTTGTCGAGAAAAAGTCGTCAAATCGTCTTTTCTGGCAACTATGTATAGCTCTCACATTTTTGTATTTGCAATACAACAATTGTCAATATTTGGATGGTGTTAATTGCTAATTGTTTCTTCTTGTCGCTCTTCTTTTTAGTATTTATCAAAATACCAATACTAATACATACTTTTAAAGCAGAAGACCGGACTGAAATGTGTTAAACCGTGATCACAGTCGAAGTTTAAAAGAAAAGTGATTTAGAAATCACGTTCTCATGTACAATATTCTATGTAAACTGGTGCGAGATTGACCTTTTCCACGCAACACCACCGATATGTATTAAAGATTTTATTGTAATATTATCCTTTATTTTTTATTGTAATATATAATTTTATTGTAATAGAGCCCTACTTTTTTAAGCAAATGTCTGGGTTTTTTCCCTCTATTGTCCTCTTTTTATGAACTACGCGATAACAACCATATACATATATTACTAAAAACGGATACAATATAAAGAATTTAGTGTCCTCAATCGATTTAATAAATACCGGATCTAAATAAATAGTTTAATACAATCAGTTTTTCATCGCTTCTATTAATGCCTGATACAATTTCACTACATAATTTTGACTAAAACAATTGTTTGAAGTATATAAAAATTTTAATAGGAAATTTTTTTTAATATTTACATATCCATACAGACAGAGGTATACAAATTTAAGGAAGCGAGGGCATATTAATTATTCGAAAGATATCCATAAGCTAACCACGCCTGATAAAAAAAAAGATTTTGTATAAGCTTGCTTACATATCAATATATTGAAACAGCATAACTTTTATATTATTAAAACCGAAGGTACAAAAAAGTTTATCTTCATTTAGTAAAAAGTATTAAAAAGTTACAAAAATTAGAAAAAGTGTAAAATTTGGGTGCATAATAGTAACCAAGCAGTCGAAAAAGTGGCAAATTGCTACTTTAGTAGCACCAACGGTAACGCTGCTTTGAAGTGAGAGAAACAAAAACAATGAGAACGATTGCTCTATTTATTTTTTGTTTTGAGTACTCTGTACAAACATGCAAAACAAAAACCATGAAAACGATTGCTTAATTTGTTTTTTGTTTTGATTACTTTTACTTTTTTACGAAAATAAACGAAACAGCACTTTTTGCAATTACCTTTCAGCCATTTTAGCCCCTTTTTACTTTTTGCTCGATATGGCTACATTTTAATCTTTGTGAACTTTTTCTTCCTTTAATCTAGCAATATCGACTTTTTACTCATTTTATTTTGCTAGTTTGGTTTACCAATTTTAAAAACAAGAAGAATATAAAATAATCTTATATATCTTCCAAATTTTTTTGTGCTTTGAAATATATTCAGTATAGCTTAAAAACAGATAATTTATGTATGTTTTGTAAGAGCGAGAAATCGAAATTTTATTTAATAACGACGAATTTTAAATATATGTACTTATGTTAACATACATACTTGCATATATACATTTGCATATAAACGACTATTATATATGTATATATGTATATACTATTTAATCAACGTACGAAACTTATTGAAATGTAATATGAAGAAATATGTACCTTATTGAAGTGTAATATCCAGTGATGCCAGAATTCTTTCACCAATAATGGCTAAAGGCTGGTACTCTGTTCAAAGTTGTGAAAAATTTTCAGCACCATTGATTATTTCGCGTGAAAAATTTGACATGTACTAAATGTAGCCCAACTCGCGGTTTTTTTTATAAATTTCTTGCATTTATTGCTTGAAAGTATGCAACATTGTTAAAATTCCGTGCGAAAAAAGCACTGCTCATGTTGTTTCGCAGCTAAACTAAAATGATGCCAGACTAATTTTGCTTGGAAAGACATGATTTTACGTGTTTTTCACAACAAGAACAGAGTACTACTTTTGCGAATTTATTTCGCAAATATTTCACACCAAATACTTTTATATGTAGTTTGACAGCATTTCGCACGAAATTGTGAACAGAGTACCAGGCTTAGATGTGAAAAAAAGAATTGCTAAAAACTAGCTACAAAATCGCTGAGCGAGATCGAATGCAAAAATCATGAGTTTCAAACAAAAATATGAAGATGAATGAATGAATGAATTATTAAGCCAAACGGGAAACACAGGATACTGCGACCAAAGTAGATCTATTGTATCCCTTGCCAGGTGCTAGAGCACCTCATCCAGACCTACTCTCCTGATGAATCTCAGGATTGCCAGTAGTTAATTAATTATAAGAACTTCTTTTTTCCAAATATATGAATTTTTATTTTATTTTATATATATGTATGTATATTTTTAAACAAATAAAAATGATCTTTTTAATATCAAATATATTTATATAATCATGAAAATTTTTGAAAGTTTTTTAAAATGAAGTTTTTGTTTTATGGATATTTGATTTTCTATATATTTATAATGTTCATTAAAGTGTAAAACAATTGGAATAATAATAATAGTAATAATTAATAAATAACATTATGATTGTGTATTAATAGGAGTAGTAATAAATATATTGGTAAAAATATTAATACATATAATAGCATTATGTATATAATATATAACTCCCCCATCCTTTGTTCATACATTACTCCTGGAATGTCGGGTTATATAAGTTAATAAGTTTGAAATAGTCAAGAGAATTATTTTCTTTACATGTAATTTTTTTAAGTTATTTTTAATTATTACATACATACATATACATATATTAATATACAAATAAATGAAAAGAGTTCAATGGTTTAGTCAAATTTATTTAATTATTTATTTTCATTTAGATAATCTCTTCCAGTGATTTTTCTTTCAAATTTTATATCAGGCAATTCCTTTTGATATTTATATTTTCTTTTAACTATTTGTCTATCACGTTTACAATTATGTTCATCTATAAAATGAGAGTTATTTTTTTTTACTCTTTTTGAAATATATTTAGGTTTTTGTTTAAGGTTATAAAACCCAAGATTTTTTACTAATTCTCTTTCCCTTTTGATTAGTTTTAATTCGTTTAATTTTGGTGTTATGAACCATATCATGTAAGTCTTTCCAAACAGATTTATATATATAGTATCATTATAAATTTGGACTGATTTGAAAACTATAATTTTATCATGTGTATCTTAATTTTTTTTTTTTAAGTTTAAATAGTCGTATATGTTTATTCAGTGTGAGATGAAACCGTTCTATATCTGCATTCCCTGTGTGAGTATTTGTGGAAGTTAAATGGAATACTACATTCTCAGAATTCAAAAAGTCTTTTATATATGCTGTATTAAACTCGTTGTCAGCTATAATTTTATATGGTTTACCCAGAATAGCAAATCTCTCCGTTAGCATTTCTATTATAGTTAATGAGTTTTTATCTCTTAAATAGTGAATTGAGACATGTTTTGTAAGTTTATCAATGCACGTTAAAAATTTTGTTTTTTTATTAAAGAACCAGATATCAATATGAATTATTTCATTTGATTTAATCGGAGTTTCTGTTAAACATAATTTGG
This sequence comes from Nowickia ferox, assembly GCA_936439885.1. NCBI lineage: Eukaryota > Metazoa > Arthropoda > Insecta > Diptera > Tachinidae > Nowickia > Nowickia ferox. Next base: position 50,481,424 of record OW387023.1, on the reverse strand, counting down.
CCTTTATTGGTTGTCTGTCGTATTTACACATATTACAAATTATGCAATTGTTTATAAATTTATGAATTTCTGTTTTCAAGTTTGGGTAATAAATTATTATTTTTTAATTATATGAAAGTTTCATGAATACCTCTATGGTTCTCATCAGTATGATATTTTTCTATTTGTTCCAAAAGTATTTCTTTACTAAAAATATCCTTTAGAAATGTTGAACAACTCAAAAATTTAACATTTTGAGAGTTTGAAAAATATTGTACTAAAGTTCTTTGAAAATTTTTTAAAATGTCAAAATTTTCGCAAAAAATTGCTACAGTTCCTCTTAAAGGAAAAATTTGTTTTAAAAATTTTTAAATCTGTTCTTCAAAATATTCATTTATTGTTATAGTATGTCTAATTTTGTTTTTATATAAAATTTGCTTCTTGTATTTGTAACCATTTCCTTGAATTATTATAATTTGATTCTTATAAATGTTTATAGGCGTTTCAGATATTGATATGTGGTCATTTACATTTTTCTTGTGATGTGAATTGTGGATAAATTCGATTGAATATTTTCCTTTGCTTCTGTTAATACATTAACATTAAGCAGATAATCTGCTACTTTGTTAGTCTTTCCTTTAATATTTCGAAATCATATTCATTTAGTTGTATCTTCCATCTCTGTAATTTCATGTTCGGTTCTTTAATTGAGTTCAGCCATACTAGTGGTCTATGGTCCGTTTGTATTTTGAATTTTCTCCCGAATAAGTATGGTCTAAAATATTTTACTGACCAAACTATTGCTAGTAATTCTTTTTAAATAGCACTATAATTCAACTCATACTTGTTTAATGTTCGTGATGAAAAGGCTATTGGGTAACCATTTTGGGATAATACTGCACCTAAGGCCTCATTGCTAGCGTCCGTTGTTAATAGAAATAATTTATCGAATTGAGGATAAGCTAAAACTGGTGGGTTACATAAGACCGTTTTTAATTTGTTAAAAGAATCAATATATTCTTGATTTTTAATATTGATCGTTGAACCTTTTTTAAGTTTTAATATCATCGGCAAGGCTATTTGACTATAGTCCCTAATGAATTTTCTATAAAATCCAGTTAATCCTAAAAATGATCTAATTTCTTTTATAGTTTTTGGAAGTGAAATTTTTTTAATGATATTTATTTTTCCTGGATTTGGTTGTATTCCGTGAGGAGTTATAATATGTCCAAGATACTCAGATTCATGTCTGAAAAAATGGCATTTATCTATTTGAACTTTAAGATTATATTCAGATAATCTTTTCAAAATTTGTCTTAGAGATAAAACATGTTCTTCAAGGGATGTCGACAATATTAGAATGTCATCTAAATATACTACACATTTATTGTTTATATAACCCTGAAGTATCTCATTCATCATACGTTGAAATGATGGCGGAGAATTTTTTAAACCAAATGGCATTCTATTAAATTCATTATGTCCGTTCGGTGTTGAAAATGCAGTCTTATGTCTATCTTCTGGTGAAATTAAAATTTGATGAAATCCTTTTGCTAAATCAATTGTACTAAAATATTGTGAATTTCCTAATTTTGAAAATAAATCTTCCATATTAGGTATTGGAAATTTGTCTTCAATCGTAACATTATTTAATTTCCTATAATCAATAACTACCCTCCATTTTTGTTGTCCAGAATTATAAATTTTTTTAGGAACAACCCATACTGGAGCATTATACGGACTATTAGATTTGGTTATTATTCCTGACTCCAACATTTCCTTAATTAGTTTATCTACTTCTAATTTATGTACTTCTGGGTAGCGATATGCTTTTGAATAAACAGGTATGTCGTTTGTAGTTGGAATTTTGTGTCTATACTTGCAAGCTGCAGATAGATTATCTCCATCAATGTAAAAAATATTTTTGAAATCTTTAATTATTTTAATGAGAAGATTAATTTCTTCTTCGTTCAAATTTTCATTTGTTAACTTTTGCATTAAAAAATCTATTTTTGGTTCACTAAAGTTTATTTCAATTATGGAGTCTAGAATGGAATCATGTTTTAAAGTTTCTTCAGAAGAATTTTCAAATATAATGGGAATTTTCGCATCATTTGTTGTTAATATATTATTTTTGAAATCAATCTTAGCTCCTAATGGTTTCAATAAGTTGCAACCTATAATCCCATCAAATTGACTATATATTTCTGTTTCTAACATTTCTATTTTAGAATTTGGACGATTAAATTCTTTAAAAAGTGGTATTGTAACTTTTGAAACAGTAATAGTCTTTGAGCAGATTCACTTCTAAAAGAATTCTGGAATAAACCGCTTTTGATTAAAGTTGTCCCTGATCCTGTATCAATTAATAGTTTTATTGGAGTAGATTTTGTTCTAATAATTACGAAGAGCTCTTCGGCCACTAACTGAAAATTCGAAGTTTCAATTTTATCTACTTCCATTGGTGTTGGATTATTAAAATTATCTTGTTGGGAATTACTCGTAAAATTTTTGTTTATAAAATGTCTAGATTGGTTTTGTATATTTAATCTAGTATTCGAAGAAACGTTTTGTGGGTAAGAAAAGTCTCTTGATTTGTATTGTCCATATTGATCTACATCAGTTAAACTGTTTTGATTATTTTGAAAATTTTTTGAATTATAATTATTAAAATAATGATTGTAGTTACTTCTTTTATCAGTAAATTGTTTATGGTTATTTTGTGCTTGTGAATTATTATTATATATATTTGAATTAGTAAAAGATTGGGAATATGGCAAATTATTTCCATTGTAATTTGAAAAATTTTTTTTTTGTATATTACCATTAATATTTTTGGATGAATAAGATTGTAGTTGATGACATTTTTGATAAAAATATTCAGTTTCAATTAAAATTTCTTTTGCCTTCAATAAAGTGTGTGGATTTCTAGAATTAAGTACTAGTTTTGGTTCACTGGGTAATTTACTAATGAAAATTTTTAAAACCATTGTCTCGTTATTCTTACTTTTGAACCATTGAACTCTATATCAACATTTGATTTCAAATTTAGTTTTGTAAGGAGTTTTAACATGTATTCATACAAATCATTAATGATAGTTCTTATCTCTGCGGTTTTTATTCTATTAACAATACTTTCTATGCTTTCAGCTACATTAAAATTAATTCTTAAAATTATTTTTATTTCGTTCCAATTTATAGAGTTATTGTTATTAATTAGTGTTATGTAAGCGTGTAATATAATTTTATTTCTTACTCTCAAATCGAGCAATGGTAGTAGTTTAGCATCAACGTATTTTCGAATTTCCTCGATGTGTAAAATAAACATTTGGAGTTCTTCGGTTTTCCCATCAAAATTTGGTACACTTTCCAGTAATTGAAATGCATTTAATTCCATGTTGACCTTTTTATTGTAGTTGCGATTCTTGAAATTGTTGTTTGTTTTCAACGTTTTTTTGCTTTGAATGCTGTTACGTATTTTTAATGTAATGATCTCTCTTTGCTTAGTTATGTTCCAGTTTTTCTTTTTCTCGTTTATTGTTTTATTTGGTTCGAGAATACCGACTGCGCCAGTTAATTAATTATAAGAACTTCTTTTTTCCAAATATATGAATTTTTATTTTTTTTATATATATGTATGTATATTTTTAAACAAATAAAAATGATCTTTTTAATATCAAATATATTTATATAATCATGAAAATTTTTGAAAGTTTTTTAAAATGAAGTTTTTGTTTTATGGATATTTGATTTTCTATATATTTATAATGTTCATTAAAGTGTAAAACAATTGGAATCATAATAATAGCAATAATTAATAAATAACATTATGATTGTGTATTAATAGGAGTAGTAATAAATATATTGGTAAAAATATTAATACATATAATAGCATTATGTATATAATATATAACTCAGTGGGTCTAGTGTGGGCAGTTCCCAATCCACCAACAGATGCTTGCCCAATTGGATATATCTTCTGTGGTATACCGCTTCACAGTCCTTCAGAATATGCTCTGGGGTTTCATCATCGTACTCACAGAATCTGCACAGACTGTTACTCTCAATGCCAAGTCTGCTGAGGTGTTTTCTCAGTCTACAGTGACCTGTGAGGAAGCCTGTGAGCATTCTTAGATTGTTTTTACTCAGGGACATGAGAGCTATGAAACGATTTTGGTTATACGTTCCAATCATTAGCTTTGCATGCCTCAACCCATGGAGATTCAGCCAGAGGTGTTCCCTATTACTCTTGATCTCCGTCGATATATCTTCCAGGATTTTGTCCAATCCGAGACCGCGAAACGGTTCTGGTCCGACCATGGGTGTACTAGCTCCCCTTCTGGCCATTTTGTCTGCATTTTCATTTCCTACCATCCCGGCGTGTCCAGGAACCCAGCAGAGTGTGACCTCATTCAAGCTCCTTAGCTGATTTAGCTTAATGCGGCATTCCCAAGCTAACTTATAGGTAAACTCATATGAGCTTAGTGCTTTGATGGCAACCTGACTATCCGAGCAAATGGCTATTTCTTTAGCTTAATGTGGCATTCCCAAACTAACTTAGAGGTAAACTCATATGAGCTTAACGCTTTGATGGCAGCCTGACTATCCGAGCAAGATTAAATTGTGCGCATCTCTCAATAGCATAAACTTCCAATTGAAAAATGGTAGGAGATTTTCCCAAGGACTCGTGGTAGTTAGCCCTTGGTCCTACGACTTCCACTCCAGAGCCTGCTGGCGTTCAGCCATCAGTGTACCACCTGATGGTGCCAGTTACAAAGATATAACGAGGTTCTTTTCCCCCAGATTCCCTTCTATTGGCCAGAACAGTTCTAAACCTCTTGTTGAAGTCATACACTTTATTCATCACGTCAGAGGGTTGCGCAAGTAGGGGAAATCCTTTTGCCAGGGATGGCTAATTAGACAGTCCCTTTCTGTGCCCCTCCCAGCGATGCTTATTACTTTTTGTCTGGCAGCAGTCTCTATCACAATCGTCAGAGGTGTGAGTTCAGTGAGGACTTCCATAGCCGCTGTAGGACACGTCCTCATAGCCCCTGTTATACAAAGGCATGCTAGCCTCTGTAATTTCGACCAGGCAACAGCACCATAAGTGATTATAGGTCTCACTATCATGGTGTATATCCAACTCAAGATTTTGGGTGTGCAACCCCATGTTTTTCCTGGTACAGATATACATACCATTAGTGCTTTTGTTGCCTTGTCAACAGTCGCCTCTAAATGCTGCTTAAATAGCAGCTTTGAGTCTAATATCACTCCCAGATATTTGACCTCCGATGAGCTTTCTATTTGCACGCTGTCTACTCGGATGTATTCCCAGCGTGGAAGTGTTCTCCTCCTTGTGAAAGAAACAATGGTAGTTTTTGCAGGATTGATATTCAGACCTACAGATACATACCATTCCTTCACTATCCTTAAACCGTTCTGTATTATATCACACAACGTATCTTCAAATTTTCCTCTTGCAATGATCACAATGTCATCGGCATATGCTTGACATTCTATGCCATTGCTCGTTAGTATTTGCAAGAGTTCATCAACTACAAGGCTCCACAGAAGTGGAGACAGTACACCACCTTGGGGACATCTTCTGGTCGTCTTTACTGCAAGATATTCCTCACCAACTTGGGTCTCTGCAGTCCTACTCTCAAGCATGGCCCATATCCATTTAGATATGGTGTTCCCAACTCCTTTCCTTCTAAGCGGAGATGCAACGGCAGAGTGCTACGTGTTGTCGAAGGCCCCTTCAACATGCAGAAATGCACACACCATGACTTCCTTAGCGTCCAGACAACTACGTATTGTGTTCGTCAGCTGATACAGTGCAGTGTCCGTTGAACGACCCGCCCTGTATGCATGCTGCCGCGGATGTAGAGACTCCCTACAAAAGGTAGTTGATCGGATATAGTTGTCAATAATTTTCTACATCAGTTTAAGTATGAAGGAGGTTAAACTTATGGGTTGGAATGACTTTGGAAGTGTAATATCCCTCCTACCTATCTTAGGTATAAAGATCACTCTTGCCCTGCTCCACACCTGTGGTATGTAGCCTAGAGCTAGGCTACTCCTGGTTAACCTTATTAGGTGGGGCATTAGCTCCTTTTTCCTCTGTTGGAGAAATATAGGGAGGATACCATCCACTCCTGGATACTTGTACGGTTTAAAGCTTCCAATAGCCCATTCTATGCGCTGTTCGGTGCATAGTTTCCGTGCAACGTTCCACGATTCTTTGCTCCCTCTATGTCCTGCAGATGGTTCTGGTGTCAGCCCCTCTATACTAACCGGGAAATGAGTCGAGAGAAGCAGCAGCGTAATCTCTTTTTCATTTTTGGTGTAGGTCCCATCCGCCTTTTTCAGTGTTAATAATGAATCCACATGGGCTTTGGCTATGATTTTATGTAATCTGGCCGCTGCCGAGGTGGTTGACATCTTCTCACAAAAGTTCCTAAAGTCATTTCGTTAGATTTTCGGTATAAGTTCGCCAGACTCCAGTACACTTCGTCTTATTAAACAGCTTGCGCGTTTTTCTCCGGAGGTCTGACAGCTCCCTATTCCAGCATTGTGCCGCTTTATTTCCATTTGATGAGGTAAGAAGACAGTTAGATTCATATGCTCCAATGATTGCCCCGTTTACCTTGTGTAATAAATACTCTAGCTCAAACTGGTCCCTTGGTGCCCTGTTAACACTATCCTCCAGGTGTTCCCTATACAGGTACCAGTCGGTCTTTTTCTGATTTCTGGATGGAGGTGACGGTTCACCATTCCCATCTATATTGAATCTTATAATTCCTAGTAATTCCAGTTCCTAATTGTACTCGCCAAATAGGCGCTACCTATCGTCAAATCTAGAACCTCCTCCCTTGTCCTAGTTACAAAAGTGGGGGATGTTCCCTATATTAAAGATTTCTAGACTATTACTACATAGGAACTCTAAAAGACACTCAGCTCTGTTGTTGTTGATGTTGCTGCTCCCCCACATGGTGTGGTGTGAATTAGCATCACACCTAATCAGCAGCGGTAAGTTGTTTCTGCTGCAGTGATCCACAAGGCGGTGCATTTCTGCTGGTGGCACGACCATATCTCCCGCCATATCAACTGATACTACCACTTTGCTCCGATGAGTGCTATATATGCACAATCTGACGATTATCGGCACCATATCTCGTGACATAAACTTTGAAAGTAGAAGATAGTTAGTGTTCTTCCTTATCAGTATACATTCTCTTGGATGGTCTACTCTAAGATCGTATATTACCTTACTGTTTCCGCAGTATAATCCTTTGATTTTGCCCTGTTTCGTCCATGGTTTCTGAATAAGTGCCATTCCCAGGTTTTCCCTGGTGAAGATCCGCGCAATTACTGCCGAAGCAGCCTTAGCGTCGTGTATGTTCACCTGGGCTATTTTGGCACTTATCCCCCCTCTGCTTGCTCGAGGATTACTCATTGCTCCTCAAGCAGTATGGCTTCTTCATCCACTGAAATCGGCTCCTGGGAACGTCTCAGTGGCTACAGGCACCATAGCTACCGCCGCTTAGCCGATGGTCGGACCATCACCAACATTTAACCCAGCATCAGGCATAGACGCTGTTCCACTATCCGCTTTCCGTCCTCTATGTACTGAGATTTTCCCGAACCTGTAGTGGAGTACGTTCCCGTTCTTCTGGATATTATCCCTCGACTTTTCGTCGATTACAACAGATAATATCTACCCCGTGCATTCATCCCAGCATGTCTGTACCTTCCAAACCATGGTGTTTAGCCCATGGTTTTGGGAGGCGAGAATCGCTATGGACTTTTTGGAGTGCTGCCCCGCACTCCTTGGCAGATACACCGTGATGGTATGGCATGCAGGGATGTCTTCTCCCATACAGGCCTGTAGCTTCACTCCCTTCCAGGCGCTCAACCTCGGTGCTGTTGACCTAAGCCACTCCAATGTCTGCTTATTACCGCAGTTTATTATGAGTATACCTGGACGAAAATGAATGCCCTCGAATTGAGGTTTGGTCTCTCTCCCCTCTAGTAACTATTCCACGATGGCCTCCTCAAGTTGAGTTAGTTCCTCACTTGATAATGAGGCCTGTGGAAAGTCCTCAGGGAGAATTGCGACCCTCAACCCTTCGACCACTTTGGCGTAACTAGACGCTTTAGTACCTACTCCAACAAACGCTTATGTTGACATATTGTTTCCAGCTGTCCTCCTGCGTTTGTTACAATTTTCGGGAGGTGTAATAGCTTTGCTATCCCTCTTACTTGGTTTGGTTTGGCCTGAAGTGCTTTTCCTCTCCAGAGCTTTACTTCTCGCTTCTTCAGGTGATAAGCCCTGTGCCAAAAAGCGTAAGTACCACCTGACGCCTGCTCCACAGAGACCCTTCCTCAGAGGATCATCCAAACCTCCAGGTTGGCCCCTTTCAAGTAGGGTAATGCCTCTGAGTTTATTTGGTCGCTTTTGTTGTGTCTCGAGTCTTATGCTCGATGTAGGTGCGACCTGTCCCCCCTGTGCGGTTGTTAACGTTACTTGTTGGGCAAGCCCTTCCTTGATCGGAGTTGGTGTTCCAATCTTGACAACAATTGCGATAGGGGAAGCTCCCCTGCTTCCAACAACTGGACGTGGAGGTGAGCTCCTGCATCCAGTGTTTTGTTTCTTAATAGTTCGTGGAGGTGAGCTCCTGTGACTCTTACTCGTACTCGGTCCATCTAGGGAGTCTTGCTCCACTTGATGGGCGAGTTCCGTAGCAGTGATGTTCCCGCTATTGATTATTTTTGGTTTGTTTTTATTTTTACCTTTCATGTCCCACGAGTGACAGGAGTTACATATTATACACATAAATACTCTACTTTTTGTTTGTTATTATTTATTAATATTCTTTCCAATATATTTATTACTACTGTTATTAATTCATAATCACAATCTTATTAACGTTATTGATATTATTATTATTATTATATTATGACTCCAATTGTTTTACACTTTAATAAACATCATAACTTTATAAAAAATCGAATATTCATATAACAAAAACTTCATTTAAAAACTTTCAAAAATTTTCATTGTAAAAATATATTTCATACTAAAAAGATAATTTATTTGTTTAAAACATACATATATATAAAAAAAAGATTCATATATTTAAAAAAAAGAAGTTTTATAATTAATTTACTCAGGGTTTTGAGTACCCTCATGTCATAGCCCTGGCTAGCCTGAGGGGTCCACAATTACTTCCCAAGGCGGACAGGTATCGGGAAGGCTCCGCTATAATACAGCCTAATTACCCCCGGCTGCAACTCATCGAATAGGCGCGGGTCGCATTACACCTTGAATTAAGTGGTAGTAGTTCTTGGTCAGTTGCTCCCCCCCCGGCCCTTCTGGCATGGTTGGACCTTCCAGGGAGAAATTCCCAGCCAGCATAGCCTGTTAGGTCTTTGGAACCATAAGCCTCCGCACCACGATAAGGTGACTACTGCGCGAAGGAAAATATGAAGATAGTTCATAGTGCCTTTTTTGCAGCAAATCGGGAAAAAGATTTAAAGCAAATGAAAGTAAAAATAATAAATTCAAGCAATAAATCAAATAATTTTTCTTCAGGTACTCAAGAAGCAAACAAAAAACTGAATTCAAAAATCAAGAACGATATAAAAATGTATTTATGTATCACCCAGCAAAAAAAAATCTGATTTGGAAGCACTAAGAACTGGGGGAAGCAATGCATTGCTTACTTGATAACAAATTCTTCGAAAATGCCTCCGGAAAGCACTAACGTAAGGCGGACTCTTAACAAAGTAGAGAATTATTATAAAAAATTTAGAAAACCAGTAATTTTTGCATTTGAGTAGTACTTCTATGAAGTACTTTAGTAAGGCAAAAATTTCATGGCTTTTTGGAAGCTGAATGTATTGCTTCTAGCTGGCTCATCTCGAACAAAAACATGTCTTATTCATGAGCAACAGCATTGTCTCCGTTACAAAAACGCTTCTGGGAAGCAGTAAACTTCATTGTTGTTTCTGTCATAGATGTCGTGTTTGTGCCAATAAATTTTAAGAAACTCAGAAATTTCATAGTCGTAGCAACAACTGATATTTTCAATCCAAACCTATTTGGTCCACTTTTTATTTTTTAACTTTTATTTCAACTTTAATTTCTATTTTATTTTCACTTGGATAAAACAAACATGACACATGACACAACGACATTACCACGATTATGAGAAAAAGTTGCATATGTTATTATTACCAATTTAACCATCTCTTTCATATTATGGTGTTAATTGACTATTTTTTATCTAAAAATGCATAGCAAATGATTACACACTTTCCTAAACGCAATTTTTTTGTATTCTGTTATTAATAATAATGCAAAAACGATTACATTTTACTCTGTTGTATTTTTTTTGGCTGTTCCTTTGTTGCGAGTTAAAACTTGTTATGAAAAATCGCACAAAATTTCATGTATGGAAAAATTGCTAAAAATAAAATAAAAATGGCTAACAAAATGGCTAATAGCTAAATTGACTTTTCTTCTGGCTAAATGGGTTGAAAAAAGGCTAAATTTAGCCATAAAATGGCTAAATTGGCATCACTGGTAATATCTCAAGCTATGCACATATGCGTTGATCTCATGTTAGTGATTTATTTTCTAATAAATTACTTTACAAAAATATGTTTGTTGTTTTGATTTTCAACAGAACGATTTTGAAACTAGCGCATTTTCACGCTTATTCGAAACATTTTACTTTATTTTGCGGTAAACGTATATTTTTTTCAATTAAGCCTTTTTTAGCCCTATTTTAAAAAAATGTTACGTGTTTGGAGTCTCAAAAGTTGGCATCACTGATTTGATTTTGTTTTGTTTCGTTCTTTGAAGTGAGAGAAACAAAAACAATGAGAATGATTGCTCAATTTGGGTTTGTTTTTGCACATGAGCACAAATTAGAGAACACGCCCGATAGGCTGTAAGCCGCCTAACAGCCGCCACCGGCCACAAACAATAAATTAATTTAATCGTACGCAGCTACAAAAGAAAATAATGGGAAATAAATGGAAACGTTTTGAAATATTTGCAGAGAATTTTACATCATCATATTTTAATGTATTGTTATTTCACAAATGAAATTTGTTTTAGTTAAGCTGTCTTTACATGGTAATACAATGTATTACTACATGTCAAAATATGCTGTAGATTATACAAAATCTTATTATGTAAGAGCAAAATGTATCGAGTAGGAGAGAATACGGATAGAAAATTTGACAAGCGGTCGGTAAATGTTTATTTTCTAAACCATTTTAGAAACTTAAGTATTCTCATCACACAAGAGGTGTATTTCAAAGGAAACATTAGCAGCAATAATGGTATTTGTTAAAGGTGTTGACATGTTTACAAAAACAAACAAAGTCAACTCAGGAAATTTTCATATTGTTTTTGTAAATATTTTATGACTGCAACCATCAGCTACTTAACTGGTACAGCAAAACCAAACAAACAATAAATAAACTTAAACAAAAATTATATTTTTTAGTAAAATTACATTGAAATTATAAAAAGTTTTCTCCAATATTTAGTTTTATTTCTACACATCTTTTTTATGCAATTTTCCAAATTTTTGTTATTAACTCAACAGTTTAATATCTTTGCTTGCATTTTACTTATAGTATCAGTGTAAACATGAAATATACCTACAACAAACTCTTGTTCTCTTTTTTTTTAACACGGAGAGAATTTCATAATATTTTGATTCTACAAAGTCGTAATACTTTGTATTACCATGTAAAGACACCTTAAGCAGCTAAGCTATAACCGGGTGTCCTAAGACACCTCCCATCTTTTTTTAGTTTATTTAGTTTAGTTTAATATTTTCTCGTTTTTTGTCTCTTCAGGTGAAATATTTCTAATGCGACCTCTAGAGGATATTGCTGCAATCACGCATGTGGGCGATCCCGTTTTGCTTACAGTAATTGCGGAAGAGGTTAAGGTTGGCCGTGACGAACCACCCGCAATGGCTTCCACCGTTCAGTTGGCATTCTTTTTACCCGAGCGCACTAACTCTCCACCATACTTTGAGAATGACCAGTAAGTACCAAATAATATAATAAGACATCAGGAAATGTGGCCCCAAAGCGCAAAATGAAAAAACAATTTCTGGATATTATATATTTTAATATTACTCATAAAAATCACAAGTCGTAATGTCCCAAAAAAAAATTAAATACGTCAATGGGCCTCACATAAGTAACTTCGTAGGCCAAAAAATTTTAAATTTTGTATAGGTATGTGCTTGTTATTTTACTTGGAGGCTACACGTTAAATTTTTGCTTCAATTTTTGTTTCAAACTTCAATACATTTACATTTTTTTACTACCACATTCATACATTTGGGAATTGAATACCAGATGGACTTAAATTTTTTTCCACGCTTCATTCAATTTTACTTTCAATTTTACAGCTGTTTTAAAATAATTTTTGTGTTTGTAAAAAAATTAAAACAGAAGTAATTTACTTTGCTGAAATAAAATATGTATAAAATCAATAAAAATAGTGAAGTGCGAAAATTTTTAATTGTTTCCTTGACGACGGCATTTTGAACATAAAATTGGAAATCAAATTGCTTGCAGTCTACGTCACAACTTCAATTTTAGCAAATTTTGACAAACTATATGTGTGAAAAAATTTAAAGCAATTTATTGAACGTGTAGCCGCAAGGTTATTAGAACTATGAATTTTCAAATATGCTTTTTATTTTAATGAACTTTAATGAGCAATATGTATTTATTTAACAAAAAGCATAGACATGAAATTCAAGATCAATATGAATGCTTCATAGTGAATAGAAATATTAGCGGAATTTTTCTTATATGCATACTAAACAAACAAAAATCATAAAAAAATATTCGTAGTGCATATACTCGTATTATTCTTAATACATATTAGCCCAACTCACAAACTTCTGCAAATGCTTTTGCATCGTAGCATGTGCAAAATGGTATAGTATATTGATACTCACCACTTAACAATTCTAAGTGGTGAGTATCCACTAAGAATTGTTAAGTGGTGAGTATCAATATACTATACCATTTTGCACATGCTACGATGCAAGACCATTTGCACAAGATTGTGAATTGGACTTTGATAAATAAGCTTTATTCGCTTTACTATTTTTTTAACATAGTCTTAAATAACGAAAACAACAAAAAAACCGAAAACAAAGTGACATTGAGGAATACTTGTAATATACGGGTGTAAACTAGTCTTGTCATACGAAGAAAAATTAGTCGAATATTCGAACTTTTTATAATTTTTGTTCGAATGAACAAAAATTTTCAATTTAGAATAAAATCATTTTTTAGATTATTAGAATATTCGAACAATTTCCTTAATTACTTTGTATAAAAAGTATTTTACATATCATAACTTATTAATTTGTTAACAATATGATGTTTAGTAGTCAAATTACTCCAAATTATAAATACTCGTGTGAGCATGTTTGTATATGTTCGCTAAGCACATCTATTGTTTTCTTGCTTTGAAAAGATAATGCCTCCTTAATGGAATCAGAAGGTTTCTTACAATTCCTGGTTAAGAATTTAAAAAATAACTGTTTTTCTACAGATCTAATCAAAAGCCCTATGGGCTCGGTTACTTATTGTTATAAATAAATAAATAAATAAATAATAAATAAATAATATAATTTCTAAGCCACAAAAAGCTAAAACAGAGTACGAAAATAATTTGATTTCACGATTATTTTGTAATGAAAATTTCATAAATAATCTCAAGTATGAAGTAACTGACAATGTTTTATTAGCTGATCTAAAAAATTGTATCAATAAAGTAATAAATTGTACTATATAAAAATCGTCAACAATTTTTAGGATGATTTAAATTAAATTAATTAATTATTTGAAAATCCAAAAAAAGAACACACAAACTGACTATGCTTTTTAATCCTTTTTTTAACGGTTTCGCTTACATCAACAATTTGCGAAAGATATATTTTAACTTGTTCTTTTATCAAAAGTAAAAACAGAACCGTCTACAAGCTAAAAAGTGCGATTGTCTGCTGTTTTTTAATGACTATTTTAAAAGAAATCAATGACATATTAAACATTTTTATAAATGTGTATAAAAACGTAACTTTTTTAACTAATGTCCTTTCGGTTTTTAATAATATTGCTAATTTTGTTGTTAAACTATTTGTTTTTCTTGTGTAATGAATTATTTTTTGTTTGTTAATAAAAAAATTAAACTCATATTAAACTTAGTTAATTTTTTCTTTCTTTGTTCGTTCGAATATTCGAACAAAAATTCAAAATTATTCGTCCGTTCGAACAAGAAAAAAATCATGAAATTTAATTCGAACAAATATAAAACACGAATATATAACAACACTAGTATAAACGTTAAATGATATTCATGCTGTTGTATATGAATATCTAAATGGTCTAGAGAAATTTTGCATAGTTAATCAACGGCAAAGGTGTCTGATTTCTCCATACAAATGTTAGTGAAAAAATTAATGGGGAGCCATTGAAGCACTAGCAATCAGTCGGCCTTAGGAGGGTTCGTGTCCTTTTTATTCACTCAACAAGAATTTCTACTACATAAGTTTATTAAAGACTCCCATTTTTACTTCTACACCTACATTTTAAATTGCCTAGTATAATCGGAGACAAAAGAAAAACAAGTTCTTCTACGATTAATAATATGAGATCGGAACAATTAAAAACAAGTTGATCATATATCTGAAAGTCAATGTATTGCACATGTCTTTGGGGAACATTTGCTTCATAATCCCTTACCATGATTCTAGTGGCACCAGGAACTTTCTAGAGTCCCACACGTGTATATAACTACGTTTCGTATAACCAGGGACAGGGGTTTCATGCAAAAGCATGTTTTTTCCCTTAACATTGTTAATGGCAAAAACGAAATATCTTTACGAAACAATGAATTTGAGTGACAATGGCATAGATTTGTTAGTGCATATTTTTGCATATTTTGCTGAAAATTCATATTTTTGCATAATTTGGTCATAAATGCATATTTTGGTCTCATATTTTAGTATAATTACATGGTTTTGTGTCATATTTTGTCAAAAATTCATATTTCAAAATATATTCTTGTTAATAAATCATTAATGCAAGATTGTTTTTTTTTGGCAAATTTATTCGCTTGCGTTGTTGTAGAGTTGTATAAATATTGTACAAGCACACACATACATACAGAAGTTACAAGGCCTTTTCCAATGCACAAGACCTTTCTAAGAACAAATTGATCGAACTTTACATTCGAAAATATAAAAATAATAAAATTTTTAAATGAAAATAAATAAATAACAATACTTTTGTTTTTCTATTTACATATCGCTCATTTACTGCAATATTAACATATCTCGAAAAATTCGTGTTTGGAGTTAATGATGCAGAGAAAATCGTTATTATCATATTTAACCTTGTGTAAAAATTTATTGTAAAAGGCTTGAACACGCACTTCTTGAGAAAAGAAAATATTTTTTATATCTTTCTTTAGTTATATGTAAATTGAAAACTTTTCTTTTGAAAAAATTTTAGAAAATATGTGCATATTTTACTGTGTTAGTGCATATTTTGCGTTTTTAATGTCATAGTTTAGGCGCCTAAAATACCTTTTTTATATGCATGAAGTCCTTGTCGCTGCTTATAACCCTAGTATGCCATTATACGAACGAAAACAGTATTTGCTTTAGAAATCCATTGACATTATGTTTTATGCAACTTCAATCCCTTAATATAAACAATTTAATTGTAATATACATACATACATAGTACATACATACATATGTATGTACATATATTGATGTATATGAATATAAAAAAATTAAAATAATTAGGTACGTGTGTTTATGTTTCTTATGTTATTATATGTTTCTACTTAGTTTAAATGTAATAAAATTGTAATTGTAATAATAGGACTACAGTAATTTTGACTTAGCTGCACCATCAACTTTGCATGATTTTTTGTGCAGATAAATCAAAAATGCTGTTATCTTAAATGTACTTACCTTACTTAACCCTACGATTCATAACCGGGTACCCGTGTACCTTTTTTGACTTTAAAGTGCTGCTGTGCCTATAATTTTTGAGATATGGACATAAAACTCCGAATCATGAGAGATTTTGGCTAAACTAAGATTTAAATACGAAAAAATTCAAAATATTTTCAATATTTTCTTTAAAAAATGATTTTAAATGTTTTACCCCCATAAACACACAACCGGGTCCCCGGGTACCCTAATGCAATTCCTATGTAAATGCCTGACATATAAATGAAAAAACGTTTTTTTTTGTGTTGTTTTTATTGGAAATAAATGTCTTTTTTATTTATTTTATCATATTTTATATATATTATATTATAATTCATCCGAATCACTGTCGCTGTTATTGTGGCAATTGTAGCATTTAGTAATTGTTATGGCGTGCTCATCGCATATCGGCCTGCTACATATGCTGCAATTTTTTCTAGTTTTTCTTCTGCGCTTATTTGGAAGAAGGTTGCACATGTAGCACACGCCCGTATGTACTTTTCTGCCCCTTTGTCGTGCTGACGGAGATGTTGACGGACCTGCAGCACAAAGCACACTCTCCAACGGCCTTCCGATGATGCTTTCAATTGCATTTTTTGCTGAAAATTGGCGCACGCTTTGCACATTTGAAATTCTATTTTCTATAACAGGAATGCACAGGTTTTCTGCCAGTTGACGCAGGAAATTCTTCCTGCGCGTCGTGGTGTATCGTGCAGTTGGATTATTTCCATAATATATGATGTGTGATGCAAATGCGCTCACATCAATGATGTTATAGAAAAATGCCATCGGCCATCTTCTTGTTTGTCGCTGGGTCGTGTATTCTTGGAGCGTTTGGTCCATTACGTCCACCCCACCTTTTGTTTGGTTATAAAAATTTATAATTTCTGGTTTCCCATTCTCGTCAATTTGTGCATCATCATGCATACTAGAAAGAAGGATGACCGAGTTGGACTTCCGCTGCTTATATGAGAGCAGTGTTACGTTGTCGTAGAAGCCAAATAAACTTGAACCAACGTCTTTTTTTTTTGTCTTCTTTCATCTCCGCAGGGATGTAAGCTTTGTTGCGGCGGAGTGTACCCACAATGCTGAGCTTTTCTACTTTTAGTTGCCTAGCCAACGGCAGCGTCGTAAAAAAATTATCCATTGTTATATTTCGTCCGCTACCGTAGTATGGCCCAACTAAATCTCTCACCACTCTTTCGCCAACACCAACTTCACGACCAGTTTCTTGTTTGCCAATATATATTTGGCCATGAAGTGGATATGAGTTTTTGGCATCGCAAATCCACCATACTTTTATGCCATATTTTGCTGGCTTCGAGGGTATATATTGGGTGAATTTGGTTCTACCACGGTATGGATATAATTGTTCATCAATGGTCAAATATTCTGATGGCACATAATATCTGGCAAGATTTGCATTGAGCATTATCCAAATATCGCGAATTGGCGCCGCTTTGTCTTGACGCTGCCGCTCTACCCGTGTTCTGGAGTCGTCAAACCGCATAAAACGCAGCAAATCGATAAACCTGTTTATTCCCATGGTGGCGCGGAATATTGGGTGAGCCTGTGACGTCCACAAATCTCTTGCGTTTTCGTCATTAGTATGTTTTGTGCCAGCCATCAAAATCATTCCAATGAACGCATAAATTTCGTTGATTGTCGTGTCTTTCCACTTCAACTGACGTCTATTGGGATTCGCTTCATTGTACGCATTATATGTGGCATGCGCTTCTCTATTTGTGTGGCGCACTATTATATCCACCATTTCCACTGTGAGGTATGATTTGAAACACTGCAAAGGCGTCATATTTTCAGTAATCCGCGCTGGACCACAGCGGTCTCTGAATATATTGTGGCTTCTCACTTGTTGGCAACTACGTGGTGTTCGCTGCCATTGTGTGCCGTTACGTGCAGTCATGTAGTCTGCTGGGTTTGTTGTTGGTGCATCTTCTTGCATATCATCATCTTCACTTTCATCATCAAAGAAAATTTCCTCTGGTGCGTCAATAGCAGCTGCAATTTCGTTTGCGTTGTCAACATTCAAATCTTCATTCTCTGATTCCGAAACTTCGCCAGTATAGGACACATTTCCTTCATTTTGGTCTTCCACAGGGTCCACTTCAAGGTCCTCATCTTGAGTCGCTTCCTCAAATAAACGTTGAATATATGTGCTTCTTGCTTCATCACTCAAATTCCAGTATTCCCTTGTAGACAAATATCGGTCGTTGCGGCTCATTTTTCACCAACTTCACTGTTCAAATATTCAACACAGACTGGCGAAGCAAATGAAATATTTCAATTTTACGACACAAATGAACATCTGCTATCTAATTCAAAAGCAATTAAGCAAGTAGGTACCGAAAATAAGCAAAATAAGCAAATAAACAACCCTTACATAAAACCAGTTTCTGCCTACTTGTGTCGCTTTAGGTAACCAGAAACCAGTTTTTTTCCAAATATCAAATTTGTACAGTTGAGAACGCAAAATATAATCAACAACAAAAATATTTACAGGAAAATATTATTTTATTTCAATAAACGCAAAACAACCTACTTCGGGTACCCGGGTACCTGGTTATGAAATTAAAGGAGTTTTGCTGGTTATGAATCGTACGGTTAATGTGCAGGTACACAATTGTGGTTTCCCGCCTAAAGGTGAAGCTAAAAAAGTGTTAAAAGGTATACATACATATGTACATACATATTATATTATTTATTTAATTTTTTTTTTTCAATAAAAAACAATCAATGTTGGCCACCATATGGAGTTTTGACTACTGTGATATCTTTAGCCTAGGATTAAGACAAATCGATTGATGTAAGAATCATTAAAATCGGTCCACTTGTTAGGTTTATATGTATATAGATAGGGCCGTAAAGGAACACACATACATACATAGGCTGATAAGCACAATACCCCTTTTTGCGTCGTGCAGTCGAGTAAAAACACAAAGAGTATGAATGTGTATTAAAAACCGACTACAGTTGGATACACATACTTATGTACATATGTTGCATATTTATGTAGCCACACTTTTTTAATGTATGCAGCTAACTTAAATTTTTTTATACGAAAATAATTTAAAATTTCCAAAAAAATATGGAAAATGTGCAGGTATACAAAGTACATTTAAAAAAGGATTTTGAAGAATAATTAATGAAAAAATATATTTTGTGCAGTTAAGTCAATGTGCAGCTAACATTGAGTTTTTGTATGAAAATAATTTAAAATTACCAAAATTTTAGGGCACTTATCTTAAAAGTGCAGGTATAGAAAGTGAATTTTAAAAACGAATTTGTATGGGATTTGAAAGAATAGTGACATAAATTTATCATTTTAGGTAGTTAAGTCCAAAGTGCACTTAAACAAAAGACAGCTAAATCAAAACTACTATAGGAAATTGCAGGCTAAATACAAATATTGAGAATCTTTTAATTTCTTACAATTCGTTTAAATACAATACCGCTGTCTGTACATATGTACATACGTACATATATATATTTATATGTCTATATACATAAATTCACTACAATTCCACCTAGAACAAGAAGCTGAACAAGTTATACGTAAGAACAAAACAACAAAGAGAAAACAAAACTAATGAACTCCTTTGCCACCAATTGATCGACATTATTGATATGATAACATAACCCCTAATGCGAATACCGAGTACTCAGGCATCGAAAATGAAGAATTAATAAAAAAAGATATGCGTAAATCAAGATGTGAATACAAAGATGACAATAAGCAAATGAGTTTTGGCAATATTTTCGGTTGTCTTCCATTTGATGTTTTGGACTATTTATCTATCAAAAAAAAATTTATCACCAAAATATAATATAAGCCAAGACTCACCAAACTAAATCCAAGAATCGATGAAGCCTCCTCGAGTTACCTAGAGGAAGCTGGAATAGTGGCATGTGTAGCTTTATGTGTAATTATGTATAGTGAGAAGTGTGTATTATTATTCTGATTAAGGTTAATCAGATGTATGGTTAAGGTTAATCAGATGGTTTAATCAGGCTTTTGATTTTATTTCTTTCTTTTCAAAACTTCATTACTTAAATTTTGGTAGTCTGATTTCAGAATTTCTATTAACTAAACTTATGCTGGCTTTGTGACTTGTATGGGAGAATTTTAGTGACGTGGCCTGGTGACTTAAAATCGAAAAATTAATTGGGGCTTCGTAAAGCATTGAACGGAAACTAGCTCCACAACTAATTTTTTTCGGAAGATCTCATGGAGCCCCATACTTCTAATGGCCCATAAAAGAAATGGTTATGCAGTTAAGATATAGATTCGAGAACTTCAGTTGAAAAGTTAAATATTTATTGGTACCTTCTCCGCAAGTGAAGGTTTAACACAAATACCCAGCATACATGATATCTCACATAAGATCCTATTTACAATAAAAAAAGCTTGCATTTTATTTATTCGATCTTTTTCACTCCTTTTTTTATTACTGGAGTTAAGGTCTGCCTCAAAGACACCACAGAAATTATTAAATGAATTAGATAATAAGTAACAAGTAAAACATATATCCTTTTTAAACTATAAATAATAAAGAAAATAAACTTGCTTGTTTAGAATAACAAGTAAAATAGATATTCCTTGTAAACAATAAACAAGAAAGAAAATAACACATGTACTTTTATCTAGTGTTGTCATTCGAACAAAAATTATTCGAATATTCGGATAACCTTTTTTCATTTTTGTTCGAACGAACAAAATTTTCAATTTATAATAAAAAATTATTCGAATAATTTTTGTAGAATATTCGAACAATTTCCTTAATTACTTTGTATAAAAAGTATTTTAAATTTCATAACTTTTTAATTTGTTAACAATATGATGTTAAGTAATCAAATTACTCCAAATTATACTCGTGTAAGCATGTTTGTATATGTTCGTTAAACGCATATTTTGTTTTCTTGCTTTGAAAAGATAATGCCTCCTTAACAGACCAACCTAAATTACGACGCAAAGCGTTGCCTATGAGACCAACCGAAATAACGCAGCATCAACACTTTGCGATTGGAAAATCCAATTTTGACAGCGCGTAAAGAAGTGAAGTTGGCTGCAAAAGTACTGTTGCTTTTGTTAAGTAATGTAACTTTAGCTACTTTCACGTCAATTTAGCGTTTTAATTTTTATATCTTATTTCTATTTAGAGTTTTTAATTAATAAAAGCGAGTGAACATTACTGTTTCTGGCGCAACGTTAACGCTTTAATTTATGTTACTCATTCCAATGTAAAAGCTAAGCGCAAAATTACGTTGCACTTTGCGTCGAAATTTAGAAGATATCTTACAATTCCTGGTTAAGAGTTTAAAAAATAACTGGTTTTCTACAGATCTAATCAAAAGCCTTATGGGATCGGTTAGTTATTGTTATAAATAAATAAATAATTTTATTCCTAAACTTTCCAATAATAGCTTTTTAAAATATGGCACAAAAAGCTAAAAAGAAGTACTCGGACGTAAATACTTTGATTTCACGATTATTTTGTAATAAAAATTTCGCAAATAATCTCAAGTACGATGAAGTATTAGATGAAATTTCTGAAGTAACTGAAAATGTTTTATTAGCTGATCTAAAAAATTGTATCAATAAAGTAAGAAATTGTACTAATATAAAAATCTTCAATAATTTTGAGGTTGATTTAAATTATTTTAATATCAAAGAAAAAAATACACAAACTATATGCTTTTAATAATTTTTTTAACGGTATCACGAACATCAAAAATTTGCAAAGAGACTTTTACACTTGTTCTTTTATCTAAAGTAAAAAAAGAACCGTCTACAAGCTAAAAAGTGGGATTATTGCTGATTTTAAATCACTATTTTAAAAGAAATCAATGACATATTAAACATTTTTGTAAATGTGTATGAAAACGTAAGTTCTTCAACTAATTTCCTTTCAGTTTTTCTAAGTTTGTTGTTAAATATATTTGTTATATTAAAAAATATTAAACTTTTTTGAAATTATTCGAATAAATTATTTTATTCTTTGTTTGTTCGAATATTCGAGCAAAAGTTAAAAATTATTCGTCCGTTCGAACAAGAAAATAATCATGAAATTTCATTCGAACAAATATAAAACATGAATAATTAACAACACTACTTTTATCATAAGTATTAAAACACATGTTGAATAATTTAAGTTACTGATAAAATATACCCTAGTTGTAAGAATTGGAACAAAGAAATAATTATAAGATCCATTAGTATATAAGAAAGTATCATACGCATTGTTTAGTTAGTTAAGATTTATCATAAGAAATAAAATTAACCCAACCGAGTTTAAAAAAAATACTAAAGAAATAAAGACGCATAGCCGTCACAAAATATTATTATTTTTTAATTCACCGAAAAAGCATATCATTAATTGGCGATCCTGCCAGGAGAGTAATTAAAATTATTCTTCAGTGAGCGGATCAAAGTTAACCTTATCGCAGCAAGGACGCTGTACCTTTATATATATATAAAAATTAAGTAATCCTTCTTAGAAGGATAGTGAAACACAGTGTTCAAAGAAAAAAACAAAAACTCTGTCAACAAAAAATTCAAATATTTCAGCAGTGAAAAAGAAAACAACCAAACAGATCATTGGAAAAAAACGCCAAAATTCCCAACATCCACAATGGCACAAAATATCGACATTAATATGCTACCCATGCAAGCCACCATTGAAAATATGAAAAGTGAACACCAGAGGCAAGTTCAAATTTTAGAAGACAAAATCAGGCAAACCCAACACATTGAAGTCGTTCCAGCAAATCAAAGGCCGACAATAGAACCTAGAATTGCAAATGAGGGTCAAGTGAAAATAGACGTTTTGAAATCATTACCTATCTTTGACGGTAACATTAATAACTGCAGGATATGGAGATAAGATGCAACGAAAATTATAGAAACCATAATAAGTCTTGACAAAGAACTAAAGGCACTGCACATCATTAAAACAAAGATACAGGAAAGCGCAGCACAAATTTTACATAATCACGGCACAAATTTTCAACTTTTATACTATCCGCGACAGACTAAATAAAACATATGTAGATACGCGGCCACTATATGTACTCCAAGACGAGACGGAAAGGTGCAGTCAAGAAAGGAAATCTTTGGCGGAATTTCATGACGAAATAAACAAATGTTTAAATCTAATCATTTAAAAAAATCAATGTCTGGCCGCATTGAAGCCGTAACCAAAGCCATGATAATGCAGGCAAAAGAAGATTCAGTTCGAGTTTTCATAACTGGAGTAAATAGTACTTTTATCCAGTCGACCCTCTACAGCAACATACCCCACGATTTAGAGCGTGCCTATACAATTGCAAGGCCAATAGAGCATGATAACAGACATCAAAACTTAAGGTTGTCTTATGATACAAAACTCCAAATACCACCATCAAAACCATCAAAAATATCGTCCAAGGCAAATGGAAGGGTACAGCAATCACCAACCACGTCCAGAACCAATGGATACCAGTTCAGAAAACACAGGTTATCGTTAACCCACACGCTTCAACCCTTTTAGAACTTCACAGAACTACCATCATAATCAACAATGGAAGAGAAAAACAGAGCCGAGTGGAAACTTTCAACAAGCAAAACATATGAGGAACAATAACATCATCACTAGGAAAGATGACGTTAGTAGTATCGCTGTAGAAACAGGTACGGTAAACAAATTAGTAGTTAAGCATTTAAACTAAAATAATTATGACAGACAATGAAAAAACATACAATGTATTAATAGATACCGGAGCAATCCATAATTATGTTAAGAAATCATTAAAATTTAATTTGTCAAAACAAACAAAACCAATGAAAGTAATTTCCATGCACGGGAAATCAACAGTAGATGCAAAAAAACAATAAAATTCCTTGGAAAATATATAGATTTTTTTGAACTAGATAATATAGAAAACTCTGACTTAATACTAGGATGGGAAGGGATAGATATATTGAAAGCTGTAATAAATAGACAAAACATGACATTCAGAGTGAACAAACAGGAGGAAGCTAGTAATATCAATTATACCATAAGTGAGGACAAGTGTAAGGACAGACGAACCTATTTGGACAAACCAGTATCCATATTCCATAGCGGATAACGACTTTGTTAACCAGGAAATAAAAAAACTTTAAAAAATGACATTATACAGAGAAGTAATAGCCCGTACAATTCTCCAATATGGACTGTACCAAAAAAGGGTTTAGACGAAAAAGGACAACCAAAAAAGAGAATGGTTATAGATTTCCAAAAGTTAAATTCCCATACAATTACTGATCGCTACATCATTCCGGACGTAAACATGACTATACAAAATTTAAGGAAAGCAAAATACTTTACGACTCTAGATTTAGAATCTGGTTTCCATTAAGTTAAAATTAGAAATGAAGACAGAGAAAAAACTGCTTTCTGTGTGAACGGTGGCAAATATGAGTTTATTCGCATGCCCTTCGGCCTAAAAAACGCACCTTCTATATTTCAAAGATGTGTCGATGACATTTTAAAAGAATATATAGGTAAATTCGCATATATCTATATAGACGACGTTATTTTTTATTCTTCTTCACCTGAAGAACATATTAAACATATAGAAATTATATTACATGTCCTGAATAAAGCGACATTAAAAGTATCGGATGAAAAATCAAAATTTTTTTCAAACAGAAGTTGAATATTTAGGGCACATAATTAAGCACAATAAAATCACAACAAATCCAGGAAAAGTGGAAGCAGTAAAGAAATACCCTATCCCTCAAACACATAAGGACTTAAGAGGATTCCGGGGTATGACAGGATATTATAGGAAATTCGTACAAGGATATGCTAGTATAGCCAAGCCCCTTACAATTCACGGTATTCACAAACAAGATTAGA
The DNA here is from genome assembly GCA_936439885.1 of Nowickia ferox. Lineage (NCBI taxonomy): Eukaryota > Metazoa > Arthropoda > Insecta > Diptera > Tachinidae > Nowickia > Nowickia ferox. The sequence continues at coordinate 50,456,481 of OW387023.1, read as the reverse complement.
CATACCATAAATTTCACTAATGAAGAAAATTTAATAATAGAATTAAAAAAGATACTGGTACCAAACAAAGTGACAGCAATACACACTTCAAGAGAAACTGTTTACGTATTGAGCCCCATTATAACTAAAGCCTATAGTACACGGCATGTAAAAAACCACATGCGCATGTGGTTCTGACGTAAATTTGACGTTTTCACGAAGCTACATTTGCTACATGCCATGTACTAGTAACATATGTAAATGTAGATATTCTCGTGCTCACAGATGTGCTGCCTCAGAAAATGTGTTGAATTCGGCTTCATGTGCCAGATTTGTAATTTGGAACAAAAATAATATAAAAATTTTACGGCATGTAGGCACAACTAGTGATTTTAAAAAATGCAACTAACATGCAGGCTTTTTACATGCCGTGTACTGTTGGCTTAACACATTTACCGGTGCAAATCTCGTATATACACCAACAAAATTAATCGACGTCCGGGAAAAAGATAAGCAACTCAAAATAATCAAAAATACACACATTAGAGCGCACAGAGGTTATAAAAACAACATGAAAGAGATACTCGAAACTCGCTATTGTCCAGATGTAAAACAGCAGTGTAAGGAATTTAATAAACAGTGTACACCCTGTTATGAAAGAAACCCCACAAGAGAACCAGTAGGAGAATCCCATACACCAAAAGAACCCGGAAAATACATACATATGGATATTTATTTTAATGACAAAAACATTTCTAGTCGCTGTCGACAAATTCTCAAAATATATTACCATCCAGTGCTGTCAGATTATGGTATTCATCCCCAAATCGGGGATTTATTTTTCGAAATGGGGATAAGAATTTTGGTTTGGGGATTGAGGAATTAATTGGGGATAACTTTTATGTCTTGGGGATTTTATGAGATTTTTTGGGGATATGTATTACTTAATATTTTTTTATTTATTTCTCGGAATATTTTAATATCAACACATATTCCAATTGCTCTTTTTTAATTCATAACTAATATAAAATGATAAATGGCAACAATGAACTCGTCTTTAACATTTGTTGTTAGCAAGATTTAAATAAGGTTTATTAGAAGACAAACAGGTACTCGCATTGGGGAGATTGCTCATCAACTAATTTTATTGTTTACACGTGTGTACTACATAACTTACAAATTATTTGACAATTAGTTCTATACCTTATTTGATGCTTACAGTTTTATATACAAATAACAAACAACTTAAACATGTTTTGGGCAGAAGCTTGTTCATATCAAGATGCCGCTGGATCACGGACATTTCAAGAACTGGTAGAGTATTATATATATTAAATTTACTTTGTGTATCAAATAGCAACGCTTGCATTGAACGAGTTTTATCGCCAATGGAGTCAATAAAAAATTAAATTAGAAACAAAATTCAGTGCTTAAATATCTGTTACGAATTAATATACATTTTAAAAATAATTGAATTTGTTGTGACACTTCTGATCCATCTCCAGAAGTAGTATAATTATTACAAATTGCCTTTTGGGGAATTTTGGGGATAAAAATTTTTAAATTGGGGATGTCAGTCGAAAGAAATCTGGGAACCCTGTTACCATCAGAGAAATATATTCAAGAGAACACATGTCTGAGAAAATTGAGGAAGTTATCACAAACAACTATACAAACTGCACACGATTAATGACTGATAACGAAAGATGTCTTAATACACCAGCAGTAAATATGTGTGAAAATTATGGAATAAAAAAGATAGAAACTCCAGTCTATAGATCGACTTCAAACGGAGAAGTTGAACGCGCTCATAGCACAATCTCCGAGTTAGCTAGAATATACAAAATTCAAAACAAAACAACAATAACTGAAGAAATTTATAAAACCATAAGGGAATTAAAAAACACTACACATACGGTCACAGGACAAAAAACGGTTGACATCCTATTTAATAAAATAAAATATAATAATATATATGAAGGGCTTATTGTAAAAACACGATAAGCCACACGATTTCAGAAAGTGGTTTTATCAGTTCGTTCCATTACTTTAGAGCATCGGAACGTCCTCTTAAAATATTGTACCTATATTCCGTTTAATATCCGCCTTAGCCGCAAGTGTCACTTTTTACATTTTGATTTTATTCAGAATTATTTGTCCCAAAAACTCGATAAGCCACATCAATTAAAACTTATAGAAATTATTTGATGTAATAAATAGAAAAAATAATAAATTTTAAACTGCAAAAACACGATATGCCACTTTATTTCAACCAAAATAACAAAATTTTTGATATTAAAAAAAAAAAAAAATTTAATAAACTTCATGCAATAACTGGATAAGCAACAACTTTTTGCGGTTTCTTGGTTTACAGCGACGGGTATGTGATAGTAGTCTTCCTTAAGCACTAAATAAAAGTACACGTATCATGATATCATCAAATCCCTATTTTCTGCATTTATTTTAAACTTCAAAGGCGTATTTCTCAGTATTTTCATTCTGTGGATTATCGAGTTTTTGCAATGAGCCCTTCATATAATAATTAGGCCCAACCTGTGTCAGGCATAAACTTAGTGATAGTAATCAGTAATACATAAATGTCGTATTAAGCACAAAAATATTTTCAAGCAGTTTCATCTGGAGTGTTGAGTATTAGAGCCATAGTGTCCCTCTTTTTTAAGCGGATGTGTCTAGTAAAATTAAAGGTGTTACGAGCAAGGAGATTAGGATGGTCCTCGAGTTTTGTTAAGTATTTGCCTGTGTATTTTTTAATTTCTTCATTCACTAGTGGCATATTTAAATAACGATGTAAATTTGAATTTTTGATGTACCATGGAGCCGAAGTTATTAGCCCTAAAATCTTGTTTTGCCTTCGTTGGATTCTCTCTATATTAGAAGCTGAAGCAGTACCCCATAGCTGTATTCCATAGCACCATATTGGTTTCAAAAGCGAATTGTATATTAAAAGTTTGCAATCTGGACTGAGTGTTGAATTTCTACCAATCAGCCAATGTTTCTGAGTTAATTTAAGTTTGATTTGTGTTAGCTTTGAGTCAATACGGAGTTTCCATGTAATCGTTTACTTTAATTATCCATAAGTTTAACCATAGTTCCATCTGGGTAACATGTTCTTGTAGATATCGGGAAGCATCGTGAGGGTTTTCGTGCATACTAAGGCAAGCTGTATCATCGGCAAATGTAGATGTATGGATATTGCTGTTCAAAGGAATATCACAAGTATAAATCAAATATAAAACTCGCCCCAATATGCTCCCCTGTGGCACACCGGATGATATAGACTCGGGCACACTCATGAACTCTCCTTCAACAACCGTGAACTTCCGGGTAGTAATATAACTTTCCAATAGCTTCAGAAAATTTATTGGTAGATATGATTTCAATTTTAAAATAAGGCCTTCATGCCATACTTTATCAAATGCCTGAGAAACATCAATGAAGAGGGCAGAACAATATTTCTTTTCTTGAAATGTTCTTCTTATAAATTGAACCAATCTATGCGTTTGTTCAATATTGCTATGCTGACTTCTAAAACCAAATTGATGGTGTGGGATGCATCCACTACCAATTAGATTTGGGGACAATTTTGTCATGAGTAGTTTTTCGAAAAGTTTTGACATTGTTGATAGTAGACTTATTGGCCTGTATGACTCAGCCTTGGCAAGATCTTTACCCGGCTTTGAAATCATTTTCACCTTAGCAATCTTCCAGTGGTGTGGATAATACTCTAGTCGTAATATGGCATTAAAAATAAATAGAAAGATTCTAATTACAATACAAGGAAAATTCATCAACATCTTGTTCCTAATTCCATCAATACCTGGAGCTTTCTTCGGGTTGAGTTCAGTAATTAGTTTCTGTACGTTACGCATCTTAAACTTTATGGGTCGAGGGGGTAGAGCAACTACACACGGCAAATCAACAACGCCGGTACATGTGTTTGGGGTAAATACGGATTTTAAATGCTCAGCAAATATGTTAACTTTTTCAGTATCACTTCATGCCCAATCTCCGGTAGACGTGCGCACAGGTGGCTTAAACTCAACGGGTGTTTTAAGCTTTCCCGCAGCGCCACAAGGAACAATTAGATGCTGGTGTGACATCGAGGTTTTCCAGTTAATTTTTAAGAGATGCAGTTTTTTCATAAGCAAGCAACTCTTGGAGTCGTTTAGTGTAGTGCACTCTTTAAACCTGATTTTATTTAGGGGTAATATGCGTTGTTGCCATTTTCTTCTAGCTCTCCTTTTTTCACATACAAGACGTTGAATATCCGTAGAATAAATTCTATTAAAGCCAATCTGCGTAGGTAGTGGCATGTTCACCAGCCTGTTTAATATTTTCGTTAAGATTGGCAACGTTAAATTCAATTTATTCGGATGTTCTTAGCTTAGTATTTTTCGTACAATGACTACTGAACCCGAGCCAATTAACACGATTGATCATCTTTACATATGAGTGAGGTAAATCACTTCTTAGTGGGCTATAAATTGTAACGATTGTGGGAGACTGATCCGAGGAGAGATCTAGGGAAGCTTCAACATGAATTAAATACCTAGAGCTATTTTTCATGACGCCAAAATCTATAACATCCGGAATTTTTTGTATGTCCATAGGCCAGTAAGTGGGCTCCCCAGTCGAAATGACGTCTAAGCCCATTTTTGAAATTGTGCTGAACAACGCCCGACCTCTAGGCCTAATAAGACGCGAACCCCGGAACGTATGTTTTGTACTGTAGTCGCCAGCTGCTATGAAACAAGGCCCAAGAGATTTATAGAAATTCTCGTATTGATCCTCAGTGATTGAAAATCTGGGAGCATTGTGCATTCGCAGCATTTCTTGCATCATGCTAGTCATATTTGTTGCAAAGTTGTTTATAGTTTGCACCAGATTATCAATAGTAACTTCAAGGCGATTAAAATTGAAGCTAGAGTTTGTATTTGTCGAATTATTTGGCGGTGATACTTTTTGTGCGCGAATGGAATTAGTCTTAACAGCATCGGCATACGATACACGTGAAGTAATTGGTTGGCTTATTTGAGGAAAAGTGGCGGAGTAAGCGTTGGTTGATTAAGCTGGAGCTAATTTAGTTTTTTGTCCCATAGTCTGTTTAACGAAAGAATATACAGGACATCCTCTGTAGTTAGCAGTGTGATTACCTCCACAATTACTAAATTTTTTTTCAGCTTGATCTTTTGGGTTCGTACAGCTAGCAGAACCGTGCAATTCACCGCAGATAACACAAGCTATAGGTAATTTGCAGTAAGTTTGTGTGGCCATATTCTTGACAATTATTGCACTGTACGGGCCCTGAACGCTTGTGTGGTTCTTCAACTGTTATTTTTCGGTATAAAAGATATGTTAAGCTATAAATAAGCTTGTGTGGTTCTTCAACTGTTTCGTTATAAAATATATGTTAAGCTATAAATTGGATGGGTCTCATTTTTTCTCAATTTTATATCATTTGGCTCAAGTTCAACGCGAAGTAGAGGTTGGGGGATCTTCTCTCTATTTAATTTGTTTGATACATTTTTTACTTTAAATTCCTGGGGGACGAGCGCATCTTTTATTTCTTCGGGAACAACATACGAATCTGTGACCTTCAGTACAATTTGCAGGCCTTTAGCACTCTTAAGCTGGTAAGTGTAGAAGATTGTTTTACTTTTTTCAAATTCAGTAAATATTTTGCGAAAACCTGTTTCTTCACAATTTTGAATTTTCGTTTCATCAGTGTTACCTCGTTTTATTGGAACAATGAGAAATTTATTCTCACTAATGATCGAGATTAATTTTTTAATAAGGGCGTTTGAATTAAAAAAAAGAAAAGATTGGTGGTGGCTTGGAGGTTTTGTTCGCGGATACATCGGGTTTATAGCTGTCATCTTGCAAAATTTTAAAACGGTTTTGATGGTTAGTAGAGGATGCGCTGTTATCCCAAGACATCTTTGGAGCAGATGAAATTCTAGAAGAATTTCGTATTAGCCCATGCTTTAGCACAGTTATATATATGTCCATTCCGACTTGGACCTTGGGTTTTGAGCTACTGTTATCTGTAGTGATAACTTGGTTAATTGATGAACACGAGCCCGAAGGTGATGATAACGCTGACGTATATAAAGAAGTACTAGTCAACTGTAGTGTTTTCGAATCAGTAGTTGGCATTGGACAAAGCGAAGTTGATCGCTGACGAAAAAGTGGCTTCGCCGTTAAAAAAAGACTATCATCAGGATTTTTATTTTTATTGTTTACATTAAGAGCTTCAGAACTCACAGTAAAATATGCATTTCTGCCGTTAGAAGTCACTTCACAATTTTTTTTAATTTGAGGTACTCATGTAGAGTATTCCTCAATGTCACTGCGGTTTTTTGTGTGTTTTTGTTGTTTCTCATTATTTAAAAATTATTAGCAATATTTGCTTTGTTTATTTATCAAAGTTAATATCTATTACGAATATTATGTATTACGAATATTTTTTGTATGATTTTTTGTTTGTTTAGTATGTATGTATATAAAAAAAGTCCGCTAAGATGTCTGTTCACTATGAAGGTTCAACGAGAACTGTGATGTGCCACACATGCGTAAAAAAAAAGCGTAACCACTAATAACTAATGAAAAACTGTTTGATTTAGACACGTATTTATTAATTTAAAAAGTTCTATACATAACTAGGGAAATGATTTTCATTCATTTAAAATCGCTTTTTATGTACATAAAATATATATTAACTGCTTTATTCATAAAAAATATTTCATTATTATTAAGCGCTTTTTTGACATATTTCTATGGGAAATTTGTCAAATAAACCTGTAATAAACCTGAAATATTTTTTATGAATTAGACCGTAAAAATATAAAAATATGTAGTAAAAACTAATAAAATACGCATTTATTAACTCTTTTTTCAATATTTAATAACATTAAAAACTTAAAAAAATTAGCTTCATTGCTTTCTCAATGTGTCTTTACATGGTAATACAAAGTATTACGACTTTGTAGAATCAAAATATTATGAAATTCTCTCCGTGCTTAAAAAAAGAGAACAAGAGTCTGTTGTAGGTATTTTTCATGTTTGCACTGATACTATAAGTGAAATGCAAGCAATGACATTAAACTGCTGTTGAGTTAATAACAAACAAAAAAGATGTGTACTAATAAAACTAAACATTAGAGAAAACATTTTATAATTTTAATGCAATTTTACTACAAAATAGAATTTTTCTCTTAAGTTTATTTATTTTTTGTTTGGTTTTGCTGTATTGGTTAATTAGCTGATGGTTGCAGTCGTAAAATATTTACAAAAACAACATGAAAATTTCCTGAGTTGATTTTGGTTGTTTTTGTAAAAGTGGTTGATATATACCATTAGTGCTGCCAATGTTTACTTTGAAATACACCTCTGGTGTGATGAGAATACTTAAGTTTCTAAATGGTTTACAAAATAAACATTTAACGACTGCTTGTCAAATTTTCTATCCGTATTCGCTCCGAATCGATACATTTTGCTTGTACATGATAAGATTTTGTATAATCTACCGCATTTTTTGACATGTTGTAATACATTGTATTACCATGTAAAGACACCTTTAACAAACATTTTGTCACATCGTATGGAATACAAAATAAAGTTAAGAACTTTTATTTACGTAAATGAATAAGTGTTTTTGTAAATTGTCAAACGTAAATCTTTGACTATTTTTTCGGAAAAAACATTTTTATTGTAAAAATTAACATCGCCGCAAAAAATATTGGTGCATATTTCAATGCTGCTAGTTCGTTTGTGGAATACTCAGTTGCTAAAGTTTTGTTGTTAGAACTAAGTCCATCATTTTTTTGTATAACTTTATCTAATTTATTATTAGTTTCTTCCCTTATTCTGTCTTTCAGAGCAATATATTTTTACTGCATCTTCAATTAACTCAACTTGAGCTGTTAAAGAAACAAAATCATCTAATTGAGCTAGATTGTCAAAACGAAAGCCATTCTCTGGGTGCACAAATATCAATTCAGTGCCTTAGTTTTTTTTTTATTTAAAATTTCTTTAACTTTGTTAATATAAATATAGTATTCGACAGTATTCAACCACGCTCCCCATCTAGTTACTATATGCAGTGGGGGATTTCATATCCCTGAATACTATTCTTTAAAGGCTGCAACACTCAAAGAGGTGACACCTTTTATTCACATGAAATTAATACGGAGCCGGTAAAGAGCGCCCAAAAAAATACACAAAAAGTTTTAGGTTTAAAAGGCTTTTTATTCCATGATTTTTTATTATTTTTTTTATGGAATTTCAAATGAATTGAACTTTCATCCCAGTTGAAATTGTTTTCGTTTTCCTGTTTTTTGTTCTTACACAGTCGTAAAAATTGAAAAATACTTTGCAACTAATCAATAAACGCCAAAATTTGTTTTATAGCATCAAAAAACTAAAAAAATATATTAAAAATACACATTTATAATGAAATATCCAAAAATATGTACTTACTTTAAAATATGCAAAAATATGTACTAACAAATCGATGCCATCTTGTCGCAAATTTGTGGATTCGCAAAGATATTTTATTTACGTTGAATTACAACCAACGGCAGAAAACATGTATTTATATGAAAATCCGTTCCCTATGCATAACTAATAGACAATGTTATAGAATCCAACATGATTGGAAACAGTTTAAATCTATAAATACATGTCTGAATCAAACAGTTTTTTATTAGTAATTCTGTTAAACATTAAGAGTCTTATACGACAATTCTTAATATTTGGATGGGGTTGATTGCTAATTGTTTCAAAAAATTTTTGTGTTCTTGTCGCTCTTCTTATTAGTATTTATCAAAATACCAATACTAATAAATACTTTTAAACCTTAAAACAGTGATGCATTTTTAGTTTTTTGGTTCATGTACATGTTTTATTTTATTAAGATCACAAACAAAATTTGAGGAAAAAATTTTAAGTATGTATTTTTTGCCAAAGTAAATTAAATACATATTTGTATGTTGCTCAAAAAAATAAAAATTTAGTTAAAAACCATATTTTATATGGATTTCTAACTCAGGTTCTGAGTTGTGACATGTATTTACATTTATTTAATTTTTTGAATTTCTTCTCAAGTTTCCTTACACACCAAAATTTATAGGTGCATGGCCAGGAATAACCTAAACTGTTTGCAAAGAAAAGTAAGAAATTTTTTCTTTGACAATCATAACATTGTTCTAAATAACAGCAGTGTTTCAAACACGGTAAAACAACATTAAAAAGTAAGTTAGATTTTGAGTTGAAAGGGCGAAAATAGCTTAGATAGTACCACAGGGCATTAAACATCCAAAAGTGCCGCAAATGGCCCAATTGTGCCACATTTTGCGTCACTGCCTTAAAATTTAATGCAGAAGAGCTGAATTGTGTTAAACCGTGATCACAGTCACTGTTTAATTTCACTGCTGCTCTTATTAGATTTTTTCAAAATAACAGAACTGCTACAAACAAATACAGCGATTTAGAAATCACGTTCACAAGGAGAAACATTATTTAGTGCCATAGGGTAGGGATACGATTTTGAATACATTGGGAATCAGTGATTGTCCTAATCTCTCCCTCAACACGAGAAGTGTATGTTAGTTTGTGATTTGGTTCCGAAAACAAATTTGGATGTGCATGAATTATTTTTTCTAGTTTTGATATTTGGGTTTTGCTCAGATGGTTTGTTCTAAGTTCAATTTTATTTACAGATTGAGATATGTGTTGATAAATTTAATTTTTTTTGTATGTTTTATTAACATGTTTTTTCTTTTATATGAATTACTGCATTGAGTTTTTCTAAGCTATCATGACCAAGAATACCATGAAAAGATTTTAAAGATGGTAAAATATAGAATTTTAGTTCATGATCTGGTAAATTGAAAAGATTCACTAAAGTGTGGTGAGTAATTTTTATGTTTCGCGAAAAAAGATTTTTCATTTTGAATGGGTTTGGTTACAAGAGAAGGCTAAATATAATTTTTATTAGAGCCTGAGTCAATTAATATTTTCAATATTTGACCATTCTCCGCTTTACATTTGAAATCTTCCGTTTGTATACCGCTTTCTTCATCCTCTTGTTGCAAGTAACTTTGCATGTAATCCTGAAGACTTTCGTCTTGAATTGCTTTTTCGTAACTAGTAGGATGATCAGTCTGGTCATAATAATTATTATCAGAAGAAAGTCCTTCATCGATTCCGATATGAAAATTTCTCTGTAATTTGGAATGCGGCATTGGAGTATGTAGTGATTGAGGTACAGGTCTTTTCCCATAAAATTGATTAGTTTGACGAGGTCTGTTTTGGTAATTAATATTTTTGGTCTGAATAGAAGTATCAATGTCCATTGGCTCAGGCCTTTGTGGCTTTGGGGCAATAGGTCTTGGTGGTATGTTTTGTTGAAAATACGGATTTTGTGACTGGAAGTATTGTCGAGGCTGATTTTGTAATTGGAAATTTTGATTGAGAGTAGGTTGTTGATATGATCTTTGGTTATTCTGATATTGTAATGTGTTCTTAGGCTGTTGTATGGTAAGTTCAGGATAAAAAGGTAGTCTTATATTACGGTAGTTATGAGCGTATTCTATTCTGTAATTTTGGGTTTGAAATTTCAGACACAATGCTTGCGGTAATTCTGATGGTTCGCGGATTGCTAAAAGTTTAGGTAAGTATCCGTTGAGACCTCTTATAAAGGTGTCAAGGGCTCTGTCACGATAAGTTTGTGTAAGGAGTGTTGCTGATTCTCTCCTTATATCCATGCATCCTATTTTGTTTAATATCAATGAAAGCTGAGAATAAACTTCCTGATAAAAATATTGTTTTGTATTTCTACCCTGAATTAACGATGTCATTTGGTACTCTAAGGTACCCAAATCCCGTTTGTCACCATAATGAAGTGTTAAACATTTTACAATGTTTTTCCAATTGAGCGGGGTATTGTATGACTCTAGCGCAGCGTCTGCACTACCTATAATTTTGTTACGGACCACACTCAATATGCCGAAATATTTTGCAGATCCTCTAGTATTATCGTAAATTTCTAGGACTCTTTCTACGCTTTTACGCCAAGAGTTAAATTCTGCAGGATTTCCTGAGAATTCTCTTAGACTTCGGACAATGTCCGGAATTGTATCTATGTAGTTCACTAAGATTATTTCTTTGCCCTTCTTCTATTACTATGTCTGATCCGTTAGTTATGTTATCATCTGAATTATGCAACAATTGCATTGTTGCTCTGACCTGCTCTGAAACTAAAGTTGCTATTTGCTGTTGTAGTGAAGAATTCATTTGAAATTGGCCTTGTGGATCGGGTTGTTGGGGAATTTGGTCGGAATTAAGGACAGATGGTCTTATTAGGTTTGAAGGATTTGACATGGTTACGGGATTTGGTGTTGGTTAGTTTTTTGTTCTGTAGTATTAACTAAGCCTTGCAATATTGTATTATTATATTAATGCTAAAAATATTATATATAGAAAACACACAGATTTTAAAAATGTAGAGAGCACAAAGATCTGAAATTTACGTTTTTTTTATAACTTATAGAAATTGTTTAAGTATGATTCTTATTTTTCTTTTTTAAACAATTTTCAATTTATATTATTATTACTACAGCTCGATGCAATTCAATTCGTTTTTAGATTTATTTTGTTCTTGTAAATTATTCTCAAAAATGAAACTTGTTTTTTAGATAAATCACTTGTTTAATTTTAAACTTGTTTTTTTTTCATATATTCTTAAATGACTTACATTAGTATGATGATACCCCACATCTTTACTACCGATAGATACAGATTATTCCCTTATGTCCTTGTTGACTACTTGTGGTCCTTCACTATACCAGTTGTAGTAATCGCTCTCTTGAGAAATTCAACGATGATGTGTCCAGCGGTGAGCTACTTTAGGACGGGCTGGAATAGCTTTTAATCGTGTGTCCAATGCTGAGCTACTTAAGGTCGTGCTTGGAACAATTTGTTAGCTTAAGGTATCCGTTTTTTTTTGCACGGGCGCCAATTAATTAAATTTCACTTATTGTAAAAATAAATGCCAGTGTGCAAGTGTTGTGTTCAAGTACAAGTTTACAAGTGCTTTTTGTTTATTTAATTTTCTTAATTTAAACTATTTGCTTTCTTAAAAATTAAGCAGCAGTCATCAGTTTTATTTTATTCAAATATTGCGACACATGATCCAATTTCGCAAAAGATAAAAAAGTAAAAAGAATGAAAAGAAAAGGTAAAACAACTTTTGTGTCGTCAACCTTTCAATTAATGCTGATACAACGCTTGCAAATAATTAAAAAGAGGTTAACAACTTCTGTGTCGTTAACTTGTGTGTTGGTACAAGCATCAGAAAAATGTTTGTATGATATAATTGTCTTCTTCGTCCAAGATTTGAACTTGGAGAACGCGCCTACCGCTGCAGCCACAAGAACCTCAAATATTATTTAGATACACAATAAATATATACCATCATTAATGAAATTTTAATTCAACATTATTTAATTCATTTGAAAAGTTATAACTTATAAATAAATATATATAAATATATATTAAAACAAAAATACTTTGACTTGTCTCCAGGATTTGAACCTACGATTACAAGGGTAGCACACTGCCTACTAGCCAGCAGCAGGAAGTTTTCGTCATTTTAGTTACGCAAATATTTCATTAAAGTTTCAACGAAACTATAATTTCCACAACTATATATTAATTACAATTGTGGTTTGATACTTTGATCTTCTTTTATGCACAAAGTACACAGAGATGCCACGAGACGGAAGATAATTGCGAATTCTTGACGTCTCGCTCACACCGAGTCTGTGTCTTCTTTAATTTTTCTTTCGTAATGGCATTAATTTAACGATTTTCATTTTATGCTTTGTGTCCTCATTCGCTATGAGATTTTTGTAAATAAATGGTAAAAATTAATATTTGTGAACGAAAAGGCTTAAAACGACGCCTCTAATAATTTGAAAACATATCTTAATTACTTTTTCAATACTAATAATCATTTTTACATTTTGTTTTTTAATTCAATACCTCAAATTCCTCCATTTAATTTTGTACAAATGTTCACTTGTTCAAATATATTTTCATTTTATGCTTTGTGGTCTCATTCTCATATGCTTTTTGGAAGTAAATGGTAAAAATTAATATTTTTTGATGAAAATGCTTAAAATGAAGTGTGTAATCATTTGGAAACTAATTTTAATCACTTTTTTAATATTAATAGTCTCTTACACACTGTGTTTTTTAATTCAACACTACAAAATTTTTTATTTAATTTTATGAAAATTTTCCACAAATTACACGCTTTCTCTTGTTTGTTTTGATTATATCGTTAACAACTTAATAACAAATAGACTACAATTGTACCTTTCTCGCCTAACCTGTGTCAAAGCTGATTTTAGCTTTTTTCATCACTAATTTTCTTCACCTGTGTGTACTTTGTTTTTTATGTCACCTAATCAATTTAAACAATTTTTTTGTATGAATTCTTCATAAAAAAGTGTATTATATTTTTCATTACCCGAATGAAAACTTTTTTGTAACATTAATGATACTACGAAATGTAAAATATTAAGCATTAGAAAGGTTTCATTCCATTAATGAAGCTTGCATCAATATAATATAATGTTTCATTTTATTAATAAAATTTGTTGTATTAATGAAAAGTGTTCAATGTAGTGGTTTCATTCCCGTTACAAAATGATTTTCTTTCAGTGGAGTTTACCCAATAAGCACTAAAAAAAATTAAAGTCAAGCACTTGGAATTTACCTCAAACAACATAATTTCTTTATTATTAAAACTGAAATTGTTGTGAAAAATTCAAAGACAAATAAAAAAGTGAATTTTTAAACAACAAAAGGTGATTAATTTCGTGGAAACAATAGTGAAGGTAAATGTGCAAAAAAATTATTAGAAAACAAATGGATTACATGTTCCTTTCTCTTTTAAAAGCATTGTTTTTGAAGCTTGAAATATACTTGAATTCAATTGTAATACAAGTCTGAATTGCAGGATAATTCAAGGCTTGAATTGAACTGTAATACAACTAAATTGTTCGAATTGAATTCCAGTTCCCTTTTTACTGGAGAAATGCTATTGAATTAAAGTGTAAATGAAACATAATTCAACCCTTCACAATTGAGTGTGTGACTTGAATAACAATTGTTTTACACTTGAGTTCAAGCAAAATTGCTTATTGGGTAGAGGTCAAATATTTTCTTTTTCATTTTTTATTTATTTTATGTATTTTGTATAAATTTCTTTCCAAGCGTGTCATCACCTTCACCAGTTTTCCATCTGCTTTAAATTTTTCTAAGAAATATTTTAAATTGCAATTATAAAAGCTATGCAAAAACATTTACATATATATACTTACATGTAAATTTTTCTCCAACTACAATAACACAACAGCTAATGAGAAGTTGAAAGTTTTTTGCAGTTTTAACAACACATGTTGTAAACCGTAATCGAAAGAAGTTCAACATAAACAACTAAAATTACAACACTCAAATAAGTGTTGTAAACCGTAATCCCAACTAGAAATTTACAACATTATAATAACAACTATTAAAAACTATAATCGAGCCTTAAGTTTCAGTTACAGTTGCTACAGTTTTTGTATGGAATAAGTGATGTACCACATAGGCAGGATATATATTCAGGGTTAAACAGGAACGACATGCATTTTGACGGCTTAGCGAAAAAAACAAGCACAATTTCTTAATATTTCAAAATGTATATAACTTTATGTACCTAATACTTGCTCCTTTTTTAATTTTACAGCTATATTTCGCGAGTCGATGAGAATGCTCCACAAGGTACCGCTCTGACATTTGCGGATCCTTACGTGCCACGTGTTTATGACGATGATACTGGAAAAAATGGCGTATTCTCATTGACATTGCTCAATAATAATGGCACATTTGAGATTTCGCCAAATGTAGCCGAACGTAGTGCTTCGTTTCTCATTCGAGTTCGTGATAACATTCTTCTGGACTATGAGGAACGTCAGTCTGTTGAATTTCAGATTCTAGCCCAAGAATTAGGACCAGCGACTAATCTGTCAGCTGTTGTAAATGCAACAGTCTATATAAATGATGTCAATGACAATCCTCCCGTCTTCAACCAGCCCGTTTATACGGTTGAACTAGCCGAAAATATGACAGTCGGAACCAAGGTCGTCCAAGTGCATGCCGACGATGTTGATTCGGGTAAGGGTGGCAGTATTCGGTATACTGCAATACTGGGGTATTTGAATACCTCATTAAATTTGGATGCTGAAAGCGGTTTGATAACCATTTCAACAAATAATCACGGGTTTGATCGTGAGGTCATGCCCGAATTTCATCTATATGTAGAGGCTCGTGATAATGATGGTACCGGCAATAGGGCTCAAGTGCCTTTGGTAATTAAATTAATTGACGTAAATGATGAAACGCCGATTTTCGAGAAGGATGTTTATGAATTTATTTTAGCCTCCGACCTAAATGGTTTCACTACAACTGCGATAATACACGCAGTAGATAAGGATTCTACTGCCCCCAACAACGAAGTTCGTTATGAGATTATCAATGGCAACTATGACAATAATTTTGCTTTAAACAAAATCACTGGCGAACTTACGGTCCGTGAAAAAGTACATTTTCGTGTGAAAAAAGAGATAACTGTGAGAAATACAAGACAAACAACATCAGCAGCCTCTCCTTCTTCCGAAGAACAAAATATTTTTATATTAACTGCTCGCGCCTATGATTTGGGCGTACCAGTTCGATCAAGCACAACTTTCATACGTATTTATCCACCAGAAAGTCGCACAAGAGCTGTTACATTCGTAGTACCTGGCTTACATCCAGACAAAGTAAAAACCGAAGAAACACTTTCCACCATTACTGGCGGCAAAGTAATGATACACGAAATTCGTGCTTTGAAACCTGATGAACTAGGTATTCAAAACATTCCACACTCTGAAAATTCCGACATAAAGGACAGAAGCGTCGTCACTGCCACCGTACTTTACGATAGTTCGTCTGTAGTAGATATATCACAAATTCAACAACGTCTGTCTCAGCATAATAGTTCTTTTGCTATTATGACTGGGCGAGAGTCCAGCACAAATGAAACAGACGTAAGTTACTAATTTTTATTTTTAACACAGTTCGTCAAATCCAACCAATTATCAAAAAGGATCTTACCCCTTTGCAGACCCTGTATAAGGCTGAAAACAAACTTCTGTTTTGGCTGTTGATTTTACTTGCAACTTTGGTAGCAGTCACCATACTGATACTACTACTGTGTTGCATATGTTCCTGGTGTCCACTCTATGGAGCTGCTAGGTAATTATAAACAAATAAATTTATTTACCGCCTAGGTTTATCCCTTCCACCAATTTGAGTATTTGTAATGGTTTTCTCGAACAATCAAACAATTGTACACAGAGTGAAGTTTTAAAGGGGCTTAGGGCCATTATATATATTGACGATAAAGTTGCGGATAGTTAATCCTAAGTTAAGCAAAACTGAACTATACAGTGACCTTTAAAAATTTTCCATTATTACAACTGTCCGATAAAATAAATAATACAATTTTTGTTTGGTGGCAATATTTCTGTGGATATTGTGGATAATGAATGTTAAAAATACTTAGTGCCAACTTGGAGGCCGTTCATATATTATGTAACGCTCACGGGAATTTTCAGCATTCTGGTTGCAAATGCAGAAAAATTACTAATTTTGTACAAAAATACGTTGCTTTTCTCATTTATTTATTTAATTGATCATAAGTATTACCTACATATACTCGTACATAGATATGCAATATGTAAAAACATACATACTATTGATGTGCCGAATGTCAATTTTTTATATTCGCGAACAAAAATACGAAAATCTATTGAATGTGATATTTATATGTAGACATTTAATTTGGGTTCTATTTTAATCTGCAAAATTAAATACAAAAAGTTGTGTATGGAAAAGAACACTGTTCGCGTACATTAAAGCTTATGAAAATTTTCAAAAATTTTAATGGTTGTCATTAAATAACATTTTAAAAATATACAAAATTTTTATAATAAGTTAAATAGATTTATTACGCGGCATGATTTTTTAATTTTTAACTTTTTTGCAGAAAAATCAATTTCAAATTTTAGTCAAACTGATTGTTCTCACTTCCTCACCTTTCTCCTTTAACATTTTTAAAAATTCTAAATATATATATGTATGTTCATATAGATGTACATACATAAAAAACTTCTTTCCATATTAAACTGCAACATACGAGTATATTAGCATTAAATATACATAATACATAGAAAGAAATGGTATTAGCAAAAGTTTATGAAAATATTTCTTCCGATTCTCATACACAAAAAGTGTGCTTTCACAAAATATATTTTTCAATTATGTACAGGACAATATAAAATTCTTAAATTTTAAAATTTTCGTTGGTCAACTTGGGCTACAATGTGTAAGTTTTGAGAGATGTATTAATAGAAACTTTCATACATAGACGTATTTTCATAAGGATATTATTTTAATTTTTTATACAACGCAACTTAAGAAAAAATATTTAGAAAACAACAGTGAAATGCGTGTAGGAACTAGATTGTGTGCCCTCTAATTTTTAAGGAATATTTTTTAAATGGGGCAAATATTATCTATTGAAAATTTAATGTTGTAGAAGGGACAAAAATTAAGAAAAGAAAAATTACATATCATTTTGAGTCATTTGATTTCCCCTAACACCCCAACAATGTGTATGTTTAAAGCCCTATCACTAAGTGCACTTGTTAAAAAATGTTTTCTTTTAGAAAATTAAATATTTTTCACCATGGCAACCCTTATTGATCCAAGATATACAGCCTAGCCCACGATGTCGATTGACAACTCGAGCGACTGACGACAAGTCACTCATTATAGTTCGTTTGAGCGACCCACTAAATATCGACTTGTCGGTCACCAGGCTTTACATTGTTAACGTAAGGCATTTACTCGTTGTCAAATTAACATATTGCCACATCAAAATTATCACAAATAAAACGCTACTTTAAAAATAAAAAGCGCTGAAATGTGAAAAGTGTATCATAAAAAATGTAACTCTATTCTACATAAGTTCCGACAATTAAATAACTAAAATAAAAACAATAATAATCATAAAACAATACAAAAAAAAAATAAGTTGTTTTCATAATTTTGTGTGTGAAATATAAATAAAATTATAGTGATGTTTATACACGAAGATGTAGATATTCGTAAATAATTCAAGCGGAGTGCAACGCATAATGGACGGGAGTAGCACCAATGGGACAAGCAAATACATGTGCCGAATTGAGAGCATGTATACATATGCATCATCAGTCATCTTCAAGCTCTCTGAAATACACGACGACTTCACTTATAGACACTAGTGAAAGCGACCGTGAGTGAGGCTAATGCCAATTCTCATCTTGGTATTTCAAATACTGCTCAGTCATCAATACGGAAAACTATTGCAGATTATTTGGCGGAAGAACGGATAACAAAAAAATATAAATAATTTTCTTTTTTTAATTATTACAAACTAATATTTCTGTGCAATTCATTTAAATTTCGTTTTCGATTTATGAATTTCTTTATATATTTTTTTTAAACGAATACGAATATCTAGAAATGGCCGAATATTTGGAAATTCGAATACGCATCACTAATTCATACATGCAGCTTATTAATAAGCTCTCTATAAAACCATAATTTTTGGAGTTTGAGGACACTTGGGTACAGATTTAAAAAAAATAGTTTTGCCAATATTTGGAGTACGTTCATAAGTAAGCTTATTTAATTTTTGTCTACTCACTGTGCTAGGCTAATAAATGAGTTTAATAAAATGAATTAAATTTAATTTTTTTAACCGACAATTTTTTGAACTATTCAATTTGTTCATAGTTTTGTTACGATCTGTTACTGGGGGGAAGGGGGTAAAAAATCGGTGAAAACAGCGTTACGTAATACGTGGGCCATCCACTTGAGGCCACATTTCATGTAGCCTATACAATGAACTGCTTAAGCGCAGTGCTGCCAACCACCGAATACTATCTTCTTCAACCACCACCGTTTTTGTGTTACACCACTGTTATCGACATAATAAAAAATGAAAATTATAGTGTTTAACTTGTTT
The DNA here is from genome assembly GCA_936439885.1 of Nowickia ferox. NCBI lineage: Eukaryota > Metazoa > Arthropoda > Insecta > Diptera > Tachinidae > Nowickia > Nowickia ferox. The sequence goes on along the minus strand of OW387023.1, from coordinate 50,437,316 downwards.
AATATTTATTAATAATTGTAAATATAAATTAATAATAAACGTTTTTAATAATAATATTTATTATTAGTTCTTCTTCGTTGTGGTAATTCTTATTTGTGTTGCACACTATTATTGACAATTTATATAAAGTCTGAGAATTGGAAAGTTGTAAGTTTACAGTGATATAACTTCTGAAATCAAGAAATTCAGAACACAATAGTCACCAATTTGGAAAGGAAATTTTGTTCTCTATTAATGTAATACGAAACTATGAGTGGTTTTCATTTTATTTAATTTTTTTTACATGCTTATATTAATTTATTGTATCTTAAAAAAATTTAATTAAAACCTTAATCTAGATATAATAATTAGGCCCAACAAGTGTCAGGTATAAATTTAGTGATGTAATCAATAATACATGAATGTCGTATTAAGTACAAAAATATTTTCAAGCAGTTTCATCTGGAGTGTACAGTATTAGAGCCATAGTGTCCCTCTTTTTTAAGCGGATGTGTCCAGTAATTTGCGTCATGCGTATTTTGCAATTTCTGCAGTCACTAGTGGCATATTTAAATCATGGTGTAAATTTTAATTTTTGATGTACCATGGAGCCGATGTTATTAGCCCTAAAATCTTGTTTTGGCTTCGTTGGATTCTCTCTATATTGGAAGCTGAAGCAGTGCCCCATAGTTGAATTCCGTAGCACCATATAGGTTTCAAAAGCGACTTGTATATTAAAAGTTTACAATCAAGACTGAGTGTTGAATTTCTACCAATCAGCCAATGTACCTGAGTTAATTTTAGCTTCATTTGTGTTAACTTTGAGTTAATGTGGTGTTTCCACGTAAGCCATCGATCGAGGTGTATACCAAGGTATTTCACATGTTAATATTGAGGAACAACTTGATTGTTGATTTGAATGGGCGAACAAGTATCTCTTCGTAGGGTAAATGTTACCTGAACACACTTCTGTTCGTTTACTTTAATTCTCCATAAGCTTAACCATAGTTCCATCTGGGTAATATGTGCCTGACGATATCGGGATGCCTCGTGAGGGGTTTCGTGCATACTAAGGCAGGCTGTATCATCGGCAAATATATAGATATGTGGATATTACTGTTCAAAGGTATATCACAAGTATAAATCAAATACAAAACTAGCCCCTGTGGCACACCGGATGATATAGACTCTGGCACACTCATGAATTCTCCTTTCACAACAGTCAACTTACGGGCAAGAATGTAACTTTCCATAAGATTCAGAATGTTTATTGGTAGATGTGATTTCAATTTTAAAATTAGGCCTTCATGCCACGCTTTATCAACTGCCTGAGAAACGTCAATAAACAGGGCATAACAATACGTCTTTTTTCAAATGTTCTTCTTATAAATTGAACCAATCTATGCGTTTGCTCAGTTGTGCTATGCTGACTTCTAAAACCATATTGGGGACAATTTTGTCATGAGAAGTTTTTCGAAAAGTTTTAGGCTTATTGGCCTGTATGATTCTGCCTTGGTAATATCTTTTCCCGGCTTTGGAATCATTTTGACCTTGGCAAGCTTCCAGTGGTGTGGATAATACTCTAGTCGTAATATGGCATTAAAAATAAATAGCAGGATTCTAATTCAAGAAATTTATTATTCGACATATTGTCATAATTACATTATAAGTGAAATTTATTTGCTGGTGGTTAAGCGATGTCTATATTAATTTCATTGTTGTTTTAACAAATCGTCAGTAGACTTCAGCCACACATTTTGAACCATCACAAACCTCTTATCTTATGCACAAAAGCAAAATAAGCGTAGTAGGCTTAGAAACTTTTACAAACCCCGGCAAATAATTTTTATTCGACAATAAAATTAGAAAAATAAAATAGATTTATTTAATGCAGTATTCTTATTGCAATATGAGGCAAATTAATCAACATCATGTTACTAATTCCATCAATACCTGGAGCTTTCATCGGGTTGAGTTCAGTAGTTAGTTTTTGTACGTCACGCATTTTAAACTTTATGAGTCGAGGGGGTAGAGCAACTAAACTCGGTAAATCATCAGCACCAGTACATGTGTTTGGGGTAAATACGGATTTTAAGTGCTTTGCAAACAAGTTACCTTTTTCAGTATCACTTCTTGCCTAACCACCGGCAGAAGTGCGCAGAGGATATTTTAGCCCTTTTTACATTTTGTTCAATATGTATGGCTAGATTTTAATCTTTTTAAACTTTTTCTTCCTTTAATCTAGCAATATCGACTTTTTACTCATTTGATTTTGCTAGTTTGCTTTACCAATGAAAAAAAAGAAGAAGAATATAGATTAATCTTCTACTTCTTCCAAATTTTTTGTACTTTGAAAAATATTCAATAAAGCCTAAAAACAAGTAATGTATTTATGTTTGTTGAAGAGCGAGAAATCGAAATTTTATATAATAACGACCAATTTTATATGCATGTACTTATGTAAACATAGATACATACATATGTATATGCTTCTGTAGTTTCACAAAATTATATACAATACAATGCTATTTAAAAATGGATATATATATTAGTTTTTGGTTTTTCTTTTCTCTCAATTGAACAATTTCTTAATAAGTGAAGTAACGTAAAGTAAAAATTTATTGAACCTTTTTTGACACTGAAAGTTTTTAAAGTTAATGATAAAAAGATTACTTAAAACTATAAGGTATTATCTTAAAAGCTATAAAATTTTAACAGCACCAAGCTTTAACAATAATGAGATAAGTATAATAAAATGTTAATAAAATTAGAATAGATCGATATGCCCTTGCTCCCGGAGCTAACATAACGTAAGAGGAGAACTCCTCGAATATACTTAGGTCTTAAAAACAAACAAAAATAGTAAAAAAGTGGAAAAAAGTAAAATTCTCAAAAAAGATATTAGCCTAGTTCTTAGTTTTGTACAGTGGGGGAGGGGGCAAAAATTGGGAAAAACAGCGTTACGTAATATATGAACGGCCCCTTGCTTTTGTTTATTTGCAACTAAGAAATATAATGATTTAATTTGTCAATTCTTTTATTTTTTTGTATTATTATATGTTTGCAATATATTGTTTTTGTTTTGTGAAATATTCCGTTTAAATAAAATTTGACTGTAATATATAAAATAAAAAGTGTGGAAACGTATGAAAACGTGGCATTTTCAGATGACTAAACCTCACGATAAAAGTTACAGGTAGGTTGAACTTGCTTTTAACTTATCGCTCACTTTTGTTTAAAATGAAGTTGTAATAATGAAAAAGTGTTTATTCATCCAATAAAATCCTACCTTTAACTAACGACAAGTTATAATAATGGCCCTTAGTATATTAGCTTACATTAATAAAAACGATTTTCAGTAACCTTTCTTTTTATCAAAATTAATTAACTATTTGGTTACCTGTTAAAAATACAACTTGTAAGAACGTTGTAAAATTTTGACTTTGATATTGATATTCTTCATAACATTATTATAATAAATTCAACTAGTTTTTATGCGTGTCCAATTCATTTTGGTTGCAAAAATAAAACTTTTTCTTCACATTAAGCTCTTTCTATATGAATTCTCCCTACTTAAAAAATTTAGAAAATAAATTTTAAAGTAAACCAGAAAAATTATACACAACTCAAGATGTTTGTAAAAATTTATACACACATTGTTTACATAGCAGGCATTCAAGTAGAATCTAGAAAATTCCTTTTGAAAGGACCACTACACTCGTCGGTGTCAACCTATGTAGACCCGTGTCTAAGTATTCGAATACGATGATAGGTACTGCATCCAACCCGTTGCGTTGAGATATCCGATAAAGTCACTCAACCCAATCTCAGATAAATTTGAAAGGACTAACACCTCTGTCTTTTTCTATATCTTTTTTTTACCATTTTGTGTCATTGTCAGCTTTCGTGTTGAGAAAGCTAGATATGTTGATAAGTTAATGCGTATAAATATGACAGTATTGTGTCATTCATTAAGCTGGTATGTATGTGTTTTTAAAAAGCACGTAGTCGAAGTGACTAACATTGGTTTTAGTGTAACATTTTCTTTTATAAAAAAATGGCTGCAACTAGAGTATCTGGCGATGAATTTGAAAGTATATTGGCTATATCCTATGTATATATTATTATTTTCGAATGAAAAGGCCTCACCTCATCCTATCAAGGTTCAACGAGAAATCGGAGATGAATACGCAGCAAGTTAGACGAAACAGCTGATGGAAGAAAGTTCACTGGAAAATATCATAGATATTGAAAGCAATGAAAACGATCTGAAAGAAAGTAATTAAGAAAACAGCAAAAATTTTTTCAGCCGATGCACGAAAATACTATACCGTTTTCAAGAAATAAAATACGCGGAAAAAATGGACAAAATCCGTACGCACGACATGGGAAAAGTATTGACGACGAGCCCAAAGTTGACCTTTGTGGCTTTTGTACTAAACATTAATTTAAAAAGTTTTTATCGTTTTATAATAAAAAGTGATGCTTAATTTTATAAGGGTAAAGCGATTTTAAGCTCTTGAGCTCAAAAAATAAATTTAAAAGGAACAATATTATAGATTGTTTTTTATTTTTATTAATATATATCTATTGTATTTCATTTTTAGTCAAGTTTTAAGAATTACGTCCACCGAAATTTTTACAGGATCCATTCTAAAGGCGTGTTAGTCGAATCGACTAACATTAGTCATAACCAGGGAAACCGCAAATCTGCAATTACATGTTTTTTTATGTATTACGCACTTATTGCGAACGTTAGTTTCAATAAGAATTCGGTTTTGTTATTTTTGACTTTGCCCCAAGAAGACGTTGAAGGAAAATTGTTAATGTATAAAAGGTTATTTAGATGTGACAGCAACGATATTTATTTTAAAATCTAGGTAAATATTTTGTTGTTTATTGCAATAAAAACTATAAATAAAAATCTTGTCTTATTTATACAAAATATAGCTCCAAAGTTTTAATTCTGATATCGTGTCCTCTTTTGAAATTGCGCTAAGTTTTAACGAGAATATCCAAAAACATGAATTTATATTATTTGCTTTAGTCAAAACTTGTATGGCAATTTTGTTTTACCGTGCACTTCAAACCCAAATTATTGTTTTTAGTACGCAGTTATTCTTTGCTATTTATTATTTTGGCTTATATTATTTTTGTCTTATTTTATATGCAAATGTTGTTGAATTTTTGAATTAAAAATATATTTACATTTAAAAATAAACCAACTCATTTTATTTTTAATAGCATATTTTTGAGTTTTTAGTGCATATTGAATGCGCATAAAACACTTTTTTAGAGCATATTTCTGGATTCCCTGGTCATAACGTATTAAAAATAACTTTGGTCATGCAGGGTTAAGAAAGAGTATCTTCATTATTTTCAATTTTGTGAAAAACTTTGTTTAACACATGCACTTTTAAACCACATAGCGCTATAGACAATCTATTCAGAATGTGCTAAGATTACTTTGTATTTTGGACATGTACCGTACATTCAGCAGTGTCCGAAAATCGCCAATTTTATAAATATTTTTTGTGTTTAAGCATTTATAAAAATCTACCGTTTTTGAAAGTTTCAAATATAACATTTTATTATGTAAATAGTTTTCAACATGTTTAAATAAGATCTTAGAGAGCCTTTTCTTAAAAAAACATGCCTTTTTTGAATTCTTAGTTTTTTTTCTGATTTCACGAATGAAGACAATAATAAGTTTTTTTACTTATTTTAATTTAAAATTTTGTCAAAAATTTAATGCTGTAATTTAAAATCCAACAGTATACTAAAAAGTTATAAGTAAAATACTAAAAAAAAGTCAAGGTAAAAATAAATTTTTTTGTTTAAACTTTAAAGTCAAATATATTCTAAGTTATGAGAAATACAAAACACACCTTGGAACATTATTTCTTAAAAATTTTGAGTTTAGCTCAAAACACTTTATCCTATAAAAATCTGATAATTTTCTAAAAGTTACAAGCCTCAGAAGTTTTTTTTGAGTCCCACGTGGTCAAATGAGGCCCACTGCAACTCCTGTCCAGCTTAAGCCAGAAGGCTGTCAGACATGTGTTATGAAGCCTAAGCCCTCCTCTACGGATGTTCATATAAATCCAATCAGTAGTTTAGAAGTTCCAGATTTATTACCATTTATTTTGCAAAAGTCCCCACTGTGTCCTACTAGAATGTCCACCGTCCAGTGTCCCGTCATGACTGCAACGAGCATCGTGATGTCCTTACGGTCCCTATTTATTAACTGCATTGGGCGCCTCGCATTTTCCATCTGTATTCAGCCTTATAGAGATCGGCATAGATACCGATTCGGCGTTGGAGGCATTCATAGCAGACCCAACTCTAGCCAGCTTGAAATATCGACTTGAACTTCTGCAAAACAATCAAAAATGACTTAAGCACTTTTTTTATTATTTCCGCAGATATAATAAATAGGATATAATACAACAAAAATTATAATTTTAAAACAAAAATTATTTTAAGGGTTTTCCCCCCACAAGAGGAAATAAATTTTAAAAATAATATGTACATCATCTTTTATGTTTGCGTGTAGTAAAAACACTTGAAAATAGTAGACGTTTGCTAATATTCACCCAAAATGTCTGTTTTGTGGCAGTTTTATGTAGTATTTCAAATCAATAACAAACACATACTTACATATGTGTCATATATCGGTAGACAGGTAGATAAGTGAATTTTTATATCTTTTATAAACTAAGATGATTTTGCAAAATTAATAACGACTTTCACTGAAAAAACCTAAAAAATTTCTTATATATATGTATATTCTTCACGGTAATTTTGTAAGTTGTTGTGTTTAAATAAATAAAAATTAAAAAATTAATACCCTGTTTCCACAAATCAGGCGCCGACTCGTCTCGAAAATTTGTATGAGTTCTTATCATATAAATTTTCTACTCAAGTCGACCGCCCGCATTGTGGAAACAACGGGTAAGTTTAGTACAATTTTCATGCATGTGTATAAAATGCTGCCGAAAATTTTAATATTTTTGGAAAATCTGCTCTCCTGGCTACATTTTTAAAGGAGCGGGTAACAATTAAGGGCCAAACCCACGATGTCGACAACGTTCGACTTGTTCCACACTTACATTCAAAACAAAAACAAATTTTAATATTTTGTTGTTTCAAATGTAAGTGTTCGCCAAGTCGAACGTTGTCGATATCGTGGTTCAAACCCTAAAAGTCAGATTAATTGCAGTAAATGTGTTTAACATAATTTGTAAAGAAATTTTAAAACTCGATATGCAATTTTTTTACTTAAGCGATTAATTTAAAATTTCGTAGAAAAATATACTAGATACATCAAATGCTGGATATAGCATTTGATCAAAATCAATTTAAAATTTCAACTGCAGTCCTTTTTGAAGTCTCTTTTTGGAATATTGAAAGAGAAAATTTTTAGTTGACAATTTTTTTTTTTTTTGAGAAACAATTAAGATCTATTTTTGCTAAAATTTAGCCATCTTTCATTGTCATTTAAAAGTTTTGGCTTTGATTTTTTTCACGGCTATACAAATTGAGATAACTCAAAAATTTCTTTCACATATTTTCAGGAATCTTATTGAAAATTATAAAATATTTTTGAAATTTTTGGCTATGCGACTACAGAATATATTTACAAAATGAGGAACCAAGTTCGAGGCCAAAAACCAAACATTTGAAAATTCAAATATACTTGAAACTTTTAAAGATATCTCTATAAAATAACCTGATTTGTCTATTTATGCTAATTACAAAACTTTGCCATAAATTTAAAGTCATTGAAATCAGATGATATTTAAAAAAAGTTATGAGGCCAACAAGGTTTTTCATGCTTGAGGTAGTCAACTTTGACACCCTGTAGATCACCGTGTGTTTCAACACGTATAGTTCAAATTTCAATAATCTTAAAGCTTAGATCTTCCTATATAATTCCTACATACAAGATTTAGTTATTGGATCGCAAATTTCACAGATACAGACTTATTACCCTTTTTTCTATTTGGAACCGTGAACCTCTTTGAGACCATTATTACCACATCTTCCGCGTACGATACAACTTTAATTGTGATTTGAGGATGTCTTTCTGACTTCTTTTTTCTTTTGTTTCCCTTCAACTGACCCTCGGACTCGAGTGTAGGGGTTTTTCTTGTGCTTTAAAATCATGTTTTGTGGATAGTGGAGACTAGACTAAGGGCCATTATTACAACTTGACGATAATTAAAGGCAAGATTTTGTCGGACGGATAAATGGCTTAGCATTATAAAACCTTCATTTATTATTTTTTATCCATTAAATATTATTACTATTTATAATAATAAAAAACAAAAATAGAAGTTGTATTAATGCAAAGCTTTTTATCGGGCAGACAAAATCCCTCCTTTAACTATCGACAAGTTGTAATAATGTCACTAAGAATTACAACCGGCCCGTGTCCTGGCATCGAAAGGCAGCTGCTGTCGCCTAGTCATCTTTAACCATGAACTAGCCATTCAGATCCAGGGAACAGGTCCCGCCACCTTGATCTTACAAATGTGGGAGAAACAGAATAGGATAGTATAAATGGAAGGGCAATTGTGAGGACGATTTAGGTATGGTTAACCTTTAGTTGTGAAGGCCTTAACGAATCCTTACCCCAAGCCAGATGATGTATTCACAGCACTTGGATTGGGATAGAAGACTCAACCGGCACTTAAGCCACCACAACATAACATTGGTAACCATGGTGGTGGAGCCTATTTCATTCGAACGTGAAGGCAACCTTGATGTATTGCGGCGATTCTTGGAATGGAGCGACACGCGCCACCAAACCCATCCAGACACTCATAGGCACGAAATTCTGCATATATTCTGGCCTAGAATGATATCAAACAGCCGTATGTGGTTTATTGCAGAGCAATTTCCAATTCGTAAGGAATTCAGTGATATATCGCGGCCTATGCCGAGTACTCATCTGGCACACATGTGTCCAAAAAAGCGTAACCACTAATTACAAATGAAAAACTGTTTGAGTGTTAGTTTTGTTTTTTGACCAATGAGTTCCTTTATTATTTCTAGGAGTTACCTTATGCTGATTTTAAGGTAATTCATTGTACTCTAGCTGATGCCGAATACACACCTGGCATACATGTGCCCAAAAAAGCGTAACCACTAATTACTAATGAAAAACTGTTTGATTCAGACACGTATTTATTAAGTTAAACAGTTTCATTCATAGCTAATACACAATTTGATAGAATGCAACATGATTGAAAACTATTTAAATCAATTGAATCAAAAAGCTTTTCATTAGTAATTAGTGGTTACGCTTTTTTGGGCACATGTATGCCAGGTGTGTACTCGGCATCAGCTAGAGTACAATGAAATTCAATTGATTCGACCCATGATCCTCATATGACTTTAAAAAACACATATGTATATGCTTAAAAATGGTTTTTTTGAGCTGAAAATCTTTTCTAAGCTTCAGAATTATCTGTAAAATAATCTGAAATTAAAGAAAACCTACCATCATTTAAATTGGTATTTTCACAATCATCTTCACTGTATTCTTCTTTAATTTTATTAAATGCTTGCAAAAATCATTGTATTCCTTTTCTTCACATGTTTTTATGTTAACTATGTACTTTATTAATTTTGAATTCCTTACCAATTTGATATTTTCTTCACTACAATATAACATGCCGACAAAAGGACCATAACATACCGAAAAGTGGAAAATTGGTGCTCTTTTTTTAAAAATCTATAAATTTCTCAATTTTAATAAAAAAAAGTATTTAAATTTAACTTAACTAATCTAAAACAATACAAATTAGTTTTTTGGCATTCTGAATTACAACTAATTGTAGTTGTATTCAAAACAATGCTCGAAAAAACAGGTTTTTATCTATTCTATGTTTTTTGAAACCATTGTAGCCATCACAAAACATTTTAAATATTCTAAGTTTTGGCCTTGTGTTTTAATTTTAGATTTCATGTTTTAGGAATATGGCAACAATATTGGTTTACAAATGGGATTGATGGACGTCTGGAATAATGAAGCAAAACAAATACAACACTCGAAATAAAAACCAAAATACAACTGATAAAAAGCAGTTGTCTCATGGTGAAAAAAGTTGTAATCCATAATAAAAATTTTACAACTACAACTAAACTATCCATTTGGTTCTAAATCATAATAGTATATGTACGTATACACAGTTTTGTGTGTGTTAGTGATTTTCGTATTCATTTAACATTTGCTGTTTTTTAAGGTGTGTGTGTATTGGTTTTGTGCTGCTAATGCAGGGTTGTAGCTGGTTGAAAAATTATGCCAACCACCGAATTTGCCCACAAACTGCCATGTTATGCCAGCATAATTATGCCCGTGTAAATCAGCACAATGACAAGCATTTAATTAATCGTAGAAAAATATGTGTTCTATGCTTTATTTATGCCCCTATCACGGTTCTCAACTAAATTCAGTTTGGTCGTCTAACGTGCCTTATCACAATGTATGGTTAGGAGCATGATACAATAATATATGTAGGTACCCGCGAATCTACAACAAATATACAATAAATAAAATAACAGGGCTTTTTATTGCTCTTTTGTGATGACAACTGTCAAAAAACCAAGAGAAAATAAGAGACATGTACTTGCATTTTCTCTTCTTTTGCAAAACTTTATTTGTATTAGTACAGTTTTAATAGGCACTGTGCTGTTAGGTAAAACATCCCTGCAGAAAATGCGAATAGTGCAAATCTAGTGATTTACTAGTGACATTGTCAGTAGCACTACTGACCAGGTGTACCCCAGCCAATGTAATCGCCTATTGACATTTAACATTAGCTTCTAATTGAAAATCCACCACTAGACTGTAGCACTACTGACTAAGTAGTTTTTTTGGGACCACATGGAGACATTGGCACCAAAGATTCACTAGTAAATTTTAGGGGCTCTAGTCAACAATATCGATGTATCCTCGCTCTACTTACGTATGGATCTTAAAATGTGACAAATCTTTACCTGATGGCACGAAATCTTTCAGAGGGTCAAAATTTCCATAATTATACCTTTCAATTAAAACTCTTCAATTTTCACATTTTCTATTTTTATACAATATTGATTGTTATTTTATTTATTTTTTTATTTCTTTTCGTGTATTATGTTTTTAATTATTGTTAAATACATTTTTATATGTATATTAACCTTATAATTCTATTTCTTAAGATAATTTTTATAAACACTTAAATTTTGCTTGACGTCACGTTTATTTTCAACAAACCAATAAAACATTAATTAGACCCTCTGTTGACAATATCACCAATATAGTAGACAAAAGTGGTGACTTGGGGACACTTAACCCCATGTTTTCTGCAGGGATGATTGCATTTTCTCTTGTATTTGCAAAGCTTGTTTGTATTAGTACAACTTTAATAGGGACTATGCGCGTGTATTGGTAAAATTTAAGTAACATTTGGCAGATCACATCCAGGGTGGCTGATGATGACATTTTTCAAAAAATTGATCAAAAAGGTTTATCAAAAAAAGGGGCAACATTAAAAAAACGAGATAACTTCACTAAACTTTTTATTTTTTAATGTATTATTATGTTCAATTTACTTAATTGACATTTTTTGTTTAGTTTATTAAAAAAACCAAAAATATTACCCAATAATTGTAAACTATGATCGCTCAAAATAAGACCACTTGACACGACAAGAATGCGCAATTAGGAAGTTCTTTCTTTTAAAAAATTTTAAACGCTTTTATACAACTTTTATGCCGAGAAATTAAAAAAGATTTACATTGTGCATATCTAAACAAACATACCTTATAAACCATATACATATATTTCACCAATATTGGTGGACGATAAGATACATATGTAATTAAAAGTGTACGACAAGAAATGTTTGCCGTATTTATATATAAGAAGATATTTCGGAGATTCAAATGGTCTTCGTAGTGTTTAATTATTTTAATATAATTGATTCTTGCATGCCATTTTCTGACGAACTGGTACCGGAAATCCCTGAATCTTGAAACCCCAAGTATTTTGCATTTTAAAAATTTTTGTTACTATTGTTGTTATGATTTTGAACTATTTTCTTATTTTATGTATAAACATATTAATTACCACCGTAAATATTGGCACAATTTATTTTTTTATGTTCTTTCCAAGTTTCATTAAACTCCAAATAGTATGGGTGCAAGGACAGTTTAGTTCTTAACTGTCTATATCGTTATCAGAATATCAAAATACCGTTACATATTCTATTTGCACTGAAAAAATATGTAAAAAGAACTGAAGTTTACACCAATTGACACTATACACAGTGGAGCAAACACAAGAACGCTGATGATGAAGGCTGCATGTTGCAAACAGCATGTTGGTCCGCTCTGGTAGTATTTGTTAGAATATTTAAATAACTTTGGCATTATTTGTTCCTTAAAAATTATCACATTTAAATAAATAGAATCATAAATATAGAAACAAATAAAGCTCGAACAATAATGATTAAAATTACTCTTACTAACATTTTCATAATTTTACAGAAGGAAAACATATGATAAAATGAAAAATATTTAGGTGTTCAATGCAAATTTTTGCAGTACAACAAAATGTACTGATCATTTTACTGAAATAGTTACCACGCAATTTGTAAAAAAGGCAAGTTTTAATTTTTCTTGGACAGGGAGTTCTGCATTTATGGTGACGATACATGTATGTATGTATGTACATATGTGTATCATTAGTTTCAAAATGTGTATTTGTTTAACAAGATCTGCACTGGGAGTCTAATCTTCGAGATCAAGATCTAATAAATTCAAAAGCATGGGTTTGCAAGTATGTACTTACGTTCGACTTATTTGTTAACTTATTTTTCATTAGCGCGAACTTTGAAAAACTAAGTTCAGCAGGTTCTCTACTGTGTGATAAAGTAAATATGTAAACGGAAAATTGTAATAGGTTTGAAAATAAATACTGGCCAAAGCCATTCTTTAAACTTCCTATTCATGCCTAAATAGTTCAGCATCAGAAATTTTAATTATGTATGTATGTGATCATAGTTTTGGTCATTTACTTTGGATTTAAATAACTAATTCATTAAAAAACGCATCTGGATCAGTTATGACGTGTTAAGGCTGGTATTCTGTTCAAAGTTGTGAAAAATTTTCAGCACCAAGAAATGTTTGCGTGAAAAATTTGACATGTACTAAGTGTAGCCAAACTCGCGGTTTTTTTTATAAATTTCTTGCTTTTATTCCTTGAAAGTATGCAACATTGTTAAAATTCCGTGCGAAAAAAGCACTGCTCAAAGTAAATTTATATCAAGTATATGCAACTACTCAGGTGATTCATTTTTTTCTCGTTTCGTGGCAACGCCTGAATGTCAAAAGTTGTTTACAATATTCGTACGCCATTTTGTTTTCTTTTGCTTTGTTATACACAATTGTGTATACTGAAAACGTATGTGAAAAAGTTTAAATAAATTTTTACTTAAAAAATGTGTTACAAAACATTTAAAAATAATTATATTTAATTATTTAATATTTTATTATACTTATTTCACATATTAAAGGTTTATCAATTAATAAATTTACTTTGGTTTTGTCTATCCATACATATCCTTTTTGTTGTATGCAGATCTGGGACTATTGCATTAAATAAGCAAACGCATTGACCATTTTACCATACTAAACCAAATCAATGCAAATACAAATTTATTACATTAGCACTAACTTTGATAATATTAGTGTATTTTTTTCATTAAACTAAAATCCCTTCAAAGTAATTTATGAATATTGCATTGTTACTTTTATATCACCATTTTTTCACCACTTCACACATTATGAAAAGTATTATTGCATTATAGTGCAAAATACAACGTAAATGTGTACATATGTACATAAAAACATACGTACATACATAAATATGTAAATTTTTTCCTATGTACATCCAAGACGAAAAATCATATCACTACGTTTTTTATAATTTTTTTCGAGAGATGTAATTGTTCCAAGCGGTAGTATTTTTCGTTTATAAAATCACCATTTTTTAAGATATAACTACAATAAATGAAAACCTAAGTTCTGATCTTTTGTCAATTACGCGGTTTTCTATATAAGGTCGAGATGCAACGTACTTGAAGTATGAAACATTTTAATTTTTTCAATTGGTTCTGAAATCTAGTTTGTATTTATATTGACAGTTTTCCTTTTCTTCAATTTGTACGTACATACTTATGAAGGTGCCCTCAATGAACTTTACTGTATTTTTTATTTTATTATTTGTGCTATCTGATAAAATACGTTAACGTTTTATTCAATATTACTGTGTACAATATTTGATAATGCAATAATATTCATCATGAAGTAGACTAAGCACATCAATACAAAATCAGTGCATTTTTCGCCATGCTAATGCAATATTAATCCATTACTTTTAAGAGATTTTTTTTTTTTGAAGTGAAAAAAATAGTGCACTACAAGCATTAAATTTAAATTTGCACTAAAATTTTTGTTTTTCAATCAGTGCTTATGCAAAAGTAATGCAAGTTGCCCAGGTCTGGTTGCATTCATCTGTTTTTGACATTCATCCATTATTCTTACACAAACAAATCGCCTGTTGTTTTTGTACTTTCTTAGTTGTTGTAGACCTGCATATACTTTATATAAATATGCTTTGCTCATGTTCCCAACAAGAAATGAATGACTGAAACTAACACAAACGAAATTTTTTCACTAACACATCTGCAATAATTTTCCATTGAATTTAAGAGTGCCAGTCAATTGACTGGTCATTTGACCGGTAGTGATGACCGACACATTTATAAATTATATTTGTTCCTCTCTAACATGTATTTTAGAGTGAAACATCTAATGTGCATATACCAAAACTTTTAAGACATCCACATTTTATTGTAAAATATACAAGTCGTTCGGTCTGTGAAATTAAAATGTATACAAGTGCTAAGAAAGTTAAGTAACATCAATACTGCAGAAAAGAAATTGAAAAGTTTAATGTAATTTATACATTTATGTATTTCTGTTTTAAAATTTTAGATATTTACTAAAAGAAAGGTGTGTTAGAGCTGGGAAAAAGCGTGAAGAAGACTAGAGTGGTACCACGTAGGTTATTTTGTATTTTTGATTGTATATATACATAAATGTATATTACTTATTTCTTTATTTTCTTATAATAAAAACCAATTAAAATAACATAAAAATTATGTTTATTTATTTAAAAGTTACATTTTACCAGTTTCTATGTAATCATTGACTAGTAATAGTTGACCAGTTTCTATGTAAGCATTGACTAGTCATAGTTTACCAATGCTTATGTAATCAGTGACTGGCAAAAACGAGGCAGAGTAAGCAGTTCAGATATATGTGTTTTAATTAAGTGAAATGAATAAGGAAGAGAGAGATAAAAAATCACACGTACACAAATGTTTTGGTAATTTTTTTCACTAAGCCCTTAATAAACTAACTGGGGACTGTGACCACAGTTTCGGTGATCGCTACTAGTCAAATGACTAGTCAATTGACTAGTAGTCTTCTTGTAGGGTTGTTTCGCATCTAAACTAAAATGATGCCAGACTAATTTTGCATGGAAAGACATGATTTTACGTGTTTTTCACAACAAGAACAGAGTACTACTTTTGCGAATTTATTTTGCAAATATTTCACACCAAATACTTTTATATGTAGTTTGACAGCATTTCGCACGAAATTGTGAACAGAGTACCAGGCTTTAGATATTAAACAAGTTTGAAATAATTTATGTCTTCATTTGAATTTAAAAGTACTGGATCCATATACGTTAGTACTAAAGTTTTTATTCTTAATATCAATTCTTGATAGTATTTCTCCACACAGTTTTTGATAAAAAGTTAAAAGTTTTCAAGATTTGGCTTGTTTTTATGGATAAGCAATTGTCTATTACTACGTTTATACGCGCACTATTTGCAAATAAAAATATTTGCAAATAAATTAACTTACTGTTTATACGGCATTGTAAATGTATAAAAACTTGGTAGCACTTCTGTAGAAGTGCTTATCTTTACAAAAATATTGTGTAAATGTATAAAGTAATAAATAATCATTTGATTTTATTGCCATTATTTTCTTCTATCAATGGTTTTTTGTGCAATATTTATACATTTTTTGTTTTTTATTAGCAAACATTTGTAAGTGTGGCAACCTCAAACATTTTATTTGCAAATAGTGCGTTAATCGTGAATAGTTTTCTGAATTAGTAAGTAGCAATAAAAACAATAATATGGCAAAAATTTACAGTTTTATTTGCAAATAAGCCCTGCGTATAAACGTAGTATATATGCATTTCGTTCAATAACAATTATACAATTCTCAAAAAACTCTTCAGCACATACATACATCATGCGTCATGGACAATATATACATATGTATGTACATACATTTGTCAATTACAGTAACGTATGTATATAATGTTAATAAAATCTCTATTTTCTACTTTTTTGGTATTTAAATATTCTTTTTTACAATTTAACAAAAACCTGTATTATTCAAGGTTGGAAACCGAAATAAATAACGGTATCGGTATTGATACCGGTACAACTATTTTTTAAATTTAGGTATCGGTAACGGTATCACAATTTTTTATTTCGGTATCGGTATTACCGGTACATACCGTAAAAGAGTCTATAATACCGGTATACCGATATTACTGCTAAATTTATTTGTTAAGACAGTAGACATAGCAAAAAATCTTTTTTTTTTATTAAATTACTTCTAAAAGAAAGTATTTTTATATTAACATAAACTTATTTGTTGCTACATCTGTTTTTATACTAAAAAATATATTATTAAAAAATTAAAATCAGGAAACTGAAGTTGAAGGTTTGCATATATAAAGTATACATTTTGGTTAATTAAACAAAATAATAAAAATAAAAGTTTGTACTATAGGGATATACAGTGTATATTATACACGAAGCCCATGTAAAATTTTATGTAGTTAGTGATGTACGAATATTCGTATTCGAACTCCCGAATATTAGGCAGTTTTTAGATATTCATATTCGTACTCGCCAAATTCAGACGAAACGAATATTTGAATATTTCAATTCAAAGAATAAACGATATTCTTCTAGCCAACTTAAAAACAAACAAAACAAATTTATTGTACATATTTACATTAAAAAATTTAAAGTAAGTACTTTTATTCACCTCAAAAGAGTAATCTTTAACTTCAAATATAAAAGTTTAGAAGGATTTTCTCCATCAAGACTATTACAGAGAAGGGTGTAAACAAAATATGATTTAAGATGGCTCTGTTTAATCATCTTTAAGTAAATCTAAAATGTGTAGTAAAATCATTTTAATAAATTAATTTATTGTTTTGGAACTATAAAGGTTGCCATGGTAAAAAATATTTCATTTTCTAAAAGTGAACATTTTTAACGAGTGCACTCAGCGGGACGGCTTTAAAAATACACTGTTGGGGTGTTTTGGGAGATCAAATGACTCAAAATGATATCCATTACCGAAACCAGGAATGGGATTTATTGTTGTCGCTTATTAATGATCGTACGAGTAATTTTTTTAAATTTGTTTTATTAAGGTCTGTTACACTACTTCCTCCGACGCGCGACTTTTTATTTTAAAGTTATACAGACCCACCCTTTAATCTAGAACAAAAGGTAATTAAACTACGTATCTGATTTTTCTATTCTTAATATTTTGTACTTATTAAATAACTACATTTTTAATGGATAATATTTGCTAAAAAATTATTTGTCCATATTAAAATATAAATATACATAGGACGGGCACAGGATTTAGTTCCCATTCATTTCATAGTTTTATAAAAATATTTTATTTGATTCGTTTGAAAATACTTCTACATATAAAAGTTTCCATTAATACATCGCTCAAAAATTATACGTTTTAGGTTCAAGTGGGCCAACATAAATTTCAAAACTTAATAATATGATATTGTCATATCCATGCAAGATTATATTTTTTGAGAGGACACTTTCTTGTGCCTGAGATTTGGAACAAATATTTTCATAAAGCTCTGCAGAACCATGTCGTTCTATGTACGAGTATTTAGAACATTTATTGGTAATACATGTATGCTGTATTTTGATATGATAATAAGTTTTTTTTATGTATATAGAGAATATTTAAAAATGTAAAAGAAGAATATATGAGAAGCAGTTTCACAAAAATTTGTCTCTACACTGTTTGGTATAAAATGACTTTTCTGCAAAAAATTAAAAAGGAAAATTTATCATACTGTGTGGGAATTAATTTAATTCTTTACAAAATTTGTGTTTCTTGTTTTTACTAACTTTAATGTACGCGAACAGGGGTGTGAAGTTCTTTTTCATAGAAAATTGTTCATATATCGTAGAGAGAACCCAAATTAATGTCTATAAATTTCACATATAATATTCGTATTCGCGAATATTGTTTCAAATATTTTTATTCGTATTCGCGAATATTAAAAACTGGCATACGCCACATCACTAGTGTTATGTTGAATTTAAATACGGATTTTTCTTGAATATATTAAAAGGATTTATTAAAAACTGTTCGAGCTAATAACTAGTATCTATATTTTACAAATTTAAACCTGGAGGGTCCCGTGGGAATCGCAGGTATTGACTATAAAACTGTCCAACACACTACAACTAACTTCAACTAACAACTACCTAATTACAACTATCTTCTTGCTTTTGTAAAATAAGCTATTTATACAAAACTTTAATATATTTTAATATAAATATTTTACTGAACAGTTAATCTTATTATGCTAACTAGACAGTAACTTATTTCTTTAATATTATTTCGCTTTTGACCCAATTACGAAATATCGATATTGCACAATTTGTCAACGCAAAGAATTTAACCTACAACCAAGTGGTTGTTGCTTCGGTAACAACAAATTAGTAAAATGTACCGGTTGGAGGGTTGTTCAATTCTGATGCATAACATCTATCCCCCTTGGCGGAAGAAAATATCTACATAGTTATAGATGTTTTCCAAGAATACTAATTGGGTCAAATGCTTGTACATATGTTATAACCTTAAATGTAGTTGATATTATGCTATTCTAAGTTTGCTAAAGGTGTATTTACATGGTAATACAAAGTATTACGACTTTGTAGAATCAAAATATGAAATTCTCTCCGTGTTTAAAAAAAAGAGAACAAAAGCCTGTTGTAGGTATTTTTCATGTTTACACTGATACTATAAGTAAAATGCAATCAAAAATATTAAACTTCTGAGTTAATAACAAATATTGGAAAGTTGCAAAAAAAAAGATGTGTACTATTAAAACTAAATATGGGAGAAAACATTTTATAATTTCAATTTAATTTTACTACAAAATATAATTTTTTTTAAGTTTATTTATTGTTTGTTTGGTTTTGCTGTACCAGTTAAGTAGCTGATGGTTGCAGTCGTACAATATTTACAATAAATTTTTTTTTTTTTCATGCGTATATTTATTTATTGTATCTTCAAAAAATGAACTAACAATAAGTTTTCAAATCTTAAATCTAGATATAATAATTAGGCCCAACCAGTGTCAGGCATAAATTTAGTGATAGTAATCAATAATACATAAATATCGTATTAAGCACAAAAATATTTCAAGCTGTTTCATCTGGAGTTTTGAGTATTAGAGCCATAGTGTCCCTCTTTTTTAAGCGGATGTGTCCAGTAAAATTCAAGATGTTACGAGCAAGTGGATTAGGATGAGACTCGAGTTTTGTTAATTACTTGCGTGCGTATTTTTTAATTTCTTTAGTCACTAGTTGCATTTTTAAATCACGATGTAAATTTGAATTTTTGATGTACCATGGAGCCGATGTTATTAGTCTTAAAATCTTGTTTTGCCTTCGTTGGATTCTCTCTATATTGGAAGCTGAAGCAGTGCCCCATAGCTGTATTCCGTAGCACCATATGGGTTTCAAAAGCGACTTGTATATTAAAAGTTTACAATCTAGATTGAGTGTTGTATTTCTACCAATCAGCCAATGTATCTGAGTTAATTTAAGTTTCATTTGTGTTAGCTTTGAGTCAATATGGTGTTTCCATGTAAGCCGTCGATCAAGGTGTATACCAAGGTATTTTACATGTGAATGTTGAGGAACAACTTGATTGTTGATTCGAATTGGGGAACAAGTATCTCTTCGCAGGGTAATTGTTAGCTGAACAACCTTTTGTTCGTTAACTTTAATTCTCCATAAGTTTAACCATAGTTCCAGCTGTGTAATATGTTCTTGTAGATATCGGGAAGCCTCGTGAGGGTTTTCGTGCATACTAAGGCAGGCTGTATCATCGGCAAATGTAGATGTTTGGATATTGCTGCTCAAAGGCATATCACAAGTATAAATCAAATACAAAACTGGCCCCAATATGCTCCCCTGTGGCACACCGGATTATATAGATTCGGGCACACTCATGAAGTCTCCTTCAACAACCGTGAACTTCCGGGTAGTAATATAACTTTCCAATAGCTTCAGAAAATTTATTGGTAGATATGATTTCAATTTTAAAATAAGGCCTTCATGCCATACTTTATCAAATGCCTGAGAAACATCAATGAAGAGGGCAGAACAATATTTCTTTTCTTCAAAAGTTTTTCGTATAAATTGAACCAATCTATGAGTTTGTTCAATGGTGCTATGCTGACTTCTAAAACCAAATTGATGGTCCGGTATGCACTCATTGTCAGTTAGAATTGGGGAGAATTTTATCATGAGTAAGTTTTCAAAGAGCTTTGACATTGTTGACCGTACACTTATTGGCCTATATGACTCAGCCTTAGTAAGATCTTTGCCTGGCTTTGGAATCATTTTAACCTTGGCAAGCTTCCAGCTGTTTGGATAACACTCCAGACGTAAAATGGCATTAAAAATTAATAACAGAATTCTAATTGTAATACGAGGCAACTTCATCAGCATCTGGTTACTAATTTCATCAATACCCGGAGAATTTTTGGGGTTGAGCTCAGCAATTAGTTTTTGTACATCACGCGTCTTAAATTTTATGGGTCGAGGGGGTAGCGCAACTACACTCGGCAAATCAACAGCACCAGAACATGAGTTTGGGGTAAATACGGATTTTAAATGCTCAGCAAATAATTTACCTTTTTCAGAATCGCTTCTTGCCCAATCTCTGGTAGATGTGCGCTGAGGTGGTTTAAACTCGACGGGTGTTTTAAGCTTTCTAGCAGCGCGCCACAAAGAGTAATTAGATGCTGGTGTGACATCAAGACCTTCCAGATAATTTTTAAGAGATGCAGTTTTTTCAAATGCAAGCAACTCTTGGAGTCGTTTAGTGCACTCTTTAAACTTAGTTTTATGTTGAGGTGATCTGTGCTGTTGCCATTTCCTTCTAGGTCTTCTTTTATCACACACGAGACGTTCAATATATGTAGAATAAATTATATTAAACCCAGTCTGCGGATGGGAGGTAGTGGCATGTTCAGCAGCCTGTTTAATATTTTCATTAAGGTTGGTAATGTTAGATTCAATATCATCGGGTGTTCTTAGCGTAATATTTTCCGTGCAATGACTACTAAGATATATTTTGAATCCCAGCCAATTAACATCTTCATCTTCACATAAGGATGAGGTAAGTCACTTCTTAATGGGCTACAAATTGAAACGAACGAGAAGCTTCAACTTGAATTAAATCCCTAGAGATATTTTTCATGACGCCAAAATCTATAACATCCGGAATTTTTTGTATGTCAGTAGGCCAGTTAGTGGGCTCTCGACTCAAAATGACGTCCAAGCCCATTTTTGAAAGTGTATTGAACAACGCTCGACCTCTGGGTGAAATAAGACGCGAACCCCAGAACGTATGTTTGGCATTATAGTCCCCAGCTGCTACGAAACAAGGGCCAAGAGATTTGAAAAAATCCTCGTATTGATCTTTAGTAATTGCGAATCTGGGAGGGGAGTAAATTGATGATATTACAAAATTAGTGCAAAAATTTTCAATACAAATATTCGTTGCTTGTAGATGTTCTTCAGAAATGTTGTCAATAATATAATGCTTGAGTCTTGACCTTGTTAGAATTGCTGATCCACCGCATGTTCTTCCTCTTGGGTCCTTTGAATCATATAAGATGTAGCCAAAAAATTTAAAAAGACTTCTCGAAGTCAAATAAGTCTCTGAGACCAACATTATATCAATATTTTTTTCCGTGAGGAAGTGCTCAAGCTCATTTTTATGTTGGCGAATGCCGTTTGCGTTCCAGAAACATATTTTTAACGTGTTCGTGGTTTGTTAACTAATGCTTGAAGCAGTGTATTCTGCATTCGCAGCATTTCTTGCATCATGCTAGTCATATTTGTAGTAAAGTTGTTTATAGTTTGCACCAGATTATCAATAGTGGCTTCAAGGCGACTGAAATTAAAGCTTGTGTTAGCATTTGTTGAATTACTTGGTGGGGACACTTTCTGCGTGGGAAAATAATTTGTCTTAACAGCATCGGCATATGATACACGTGAAGTACTTGGTTGGCTCATTGGAGGAAAATTGGCGGATAAAGCATTTGCTGATTGAACTGGAGCTAATTTAGGTTTTTGTCCCATGGTCTTTTTAACGAAAGAATATACAGGACATCCTCTGTAGTTAGCAGTGTGATTACCTGCACAATTACTATATTTTTTTTCACCTCGTTTAATTGAATGAAGTATTTTCACCAATGGCCGACAATAGTTTTTTTAAAAGCGTGTTTGAGTTTTTTTCTCTCAGATAGATAGGTGGTGGCTTAAAAGACTTTAGCGATAATGCAGCGGGCTTGTCGTTATTGTCTTGCAATAGTGCAAACCGATTTTGACGATTAGTAGATGATGCGCTGTTATCCCTAGACATCTTTGGAGCAGATGAAATTTTTGAAGAATTAGGGCTTCGCCCACGCTTTACCACAGTTATATACCTATCCATTCCGACTTGGACCTTGGCTTTAGTGCTACTGTTATCTGTAGTGATAAGCTTGTTAAGTGATGTATACGTGCCTGAAGGGGATGATATCGCTGACTTATATGAAGAAGTACTAGGCAATTGTAATGTTAACAAATCACTAGTTGGCATTGGGCAAAGCGAAGTTGATCGCTGACGAAAAAGTGGCTTTGCCGTTAGAAAATAACAATAACAACATGAACATTTCCTGAGTTGATTTTGGTTGTTTTTGTAAAAGTGTCAACACCTTCAATATATACCATTAGTGCTGTCAATGTTTACTTTGAAATACACCTCTAGCAAAGACTATAAATATAAAGATGTTCTGTGTACATTGTACTGTCAGTGCTTAATTTGCTGGTGGATTTTCTACTAAATCCATGTGTTTCAAAGAGAGTATTTTATTTTCTCAGAGCACTTATTATTCTCATGTCTTTGCTATTCATCTGCATATGCATACATGTATGTATGTGTGCCTTTGCATGCATAAGTATGAATGGATGTGTGTATTTTTGCTAAAGCAAAGAAAAAATATACACAAACAAAAAGAACTTGTGTTTTCGCACATATGCATATGTATATGGACATAAGCTACGTAGAACTTAATGTTGCCGAAAGTTTATTTGTATGGCAAAAATATGTATTTTATTGTTGTAGTTTTGCAAATATATTGATTCGCACCGAATATAAATTTACCGTTATTTGAATTTAATATCAGTGTTCAAAAACTGACAGCAGAAAAGCAAAAGTTTCAATGAAGATGCTATTGCTTTGATTAATGAACGGTATTGCGATTTATTTACCTGGTGCAGTGTGTTTTTTTCACAATCACACTTGCATGACTTGTTTCCTACCCTTAAAAATAAATGTTTTAGCATTTAGGAATTAAGTTTATAGCAATAAAGACCATAAAATTATTTGTAAGAATAGAATAATTCTGGTTTTACCACAACGGGTGCAATAAAATGCACGTGTGCACTGCTGTTTGCATATCCGAAGTTTTGTGATTAAAGCACATATATTTTGCTGAGGCAGGTATATTAGAAAAACACACATACTTTAAAAAAATATCTCTGGTAAGCATTTTTTAATTTTATTACCTGCATTTTTTATTGAAAGACACTTGTTACTTTATTTTTCCTGATTAAGTCATAAAACATTTTTTTTACATATTCAATTAGTAAAGGAAAAATTTGCATATGACAATTATTTACCTAAATAAATCATAAAACGTTGTGTATGAAGTCAAATTTTCTTATTCTACATCTTAACCCGTTGAAGATTAGGCAAAAATTCGACTGTACTACTGCTTCACAGTGAATATATTGTGCTTGAAAATATAATCTAGTGTGAATTAAAAGAAGTCTTAGTAATTAAATAAGTAAAAAAATATCATAATGAACGAACTAACTGAAATTAAACAAAAGAATTTATCGCTTAAAACAGGCAATAAGTGTTATTTGCCTCATTGTGGCAGATCCAAATGAAGTTTTCTAAACTTAAAAATCTTCCGTTTTCCATATTCCAATGACATATTGCTTAAAGCGTGAATAGAAAAGTGCAACTTTGACGAAAGCTTTTTGGAAAGATCGCGGACATTATATATATGTGAAAGACACTTTCCGTCAGAAAATATAGGAAAGGAATACTTGAAGCGCGACGCAGTACCAACTTTAAACTTGACTGATGACTCAGATATAGAAAAAGAAAACTGTTTATTAAGTGAAGATGTTGCTTTACCCTTATTTAGAAGTCCGCCTCATAAGCGCAAAAGATCGGAATCACCACCGTTTTGCACAAATTGTTATAAAAGTTGTAAAAATGAAAAATTTTATAGAAAGAAAAAGATAGAAAGAAAAGACAAACTTAAATTAAAGAAAAAATCCGAAAGTTTAAAAAGAAGGATAAAAACATTAGAAAGCAAAATAATGAATAAGAAATCTATTGAAGCCGAAGTTGATGAGTTAAATATAAATGCGAACGAAAAAACTTTTTGCAAAATGCTCATAAAGGTAAATAGAGGGACAAATGCACGTTGGGAAGATCATGAGATAAGTTTTTCTTAATATATATTTTATAGATCAACCTCCACATACTTGTTCTTAAGAAATATTTTGAAATTGAAGCTTCCGAGTCCTTCATCCCTTAGTAGATGGAGTAGCATTAAAAACTTGCAACCAGGTAACAATTTATGTTTATACAATGCGCTTACAGAAACAGTTCAAAAGATGCAACATTTTGAAAAAGAATGTATTTAAATTTTTGATGAAGTATTTATAAGAAAAAATTTTACATATAATAAATGCGCAGATGTTATAGATGGAGTTGTCGATTTAGGATATGGACGAGTAAATCAAATGGGGTCCCAAGTTTGTGTTTTTATGATAAGAGGAGTTGTAAGAAATTGGAAGTTCGTTTTAAATTATTTTGTTGCTTCCAGTTCAATAAAAATTGATATACTAAAAAAACTTGTAGAGTCAAACTTGGATATTTTAAGAGAAATGGGACTAAATGTGCGCGGGCTTACGTGTGATTAAGGTCCTAATAATAGAAAATGTTATGATATGCTCTGCGGATCCTGTGAAAAACCTTATTTTGTTTATAAAAATTCCAAAATCAGTTCTCGCTGAACCTTCATAGTGAACAGACGTCTTAGCGGAGTTTTTTTTTTATATACATATTAAACAAACAAAAAATCATAAAAAATATTCGTAATACATAATAACCGTAATACATACATATTAACTTTGATAAATAAGCAAAGCAAATATTGCTGATATTATTTTTAAATTGCAAGAAACAAAAAACAAGAACAAACAAAAACCGCAAACAAGGTGCCCTTGAGGAATACTCTACATGAGTACCTCAAAAACAAAAAATTGTGAAGTGAGTTCAAACGGCAGAAATGCATATTTTACTGTGAGTTCTGAAGCTCTCAATGTTAACAATAAAAATAAAAAATCTGATGATAGTCTTTTTCTAACGGCAAAGCCACTTTTTCGTCAGCGATCAACTTCGCTTTGTCCAATGCCAACAAGTGATTCGTTAACATTACAGTTGCCTAGTACATCTTCATATAAGTCAGCGATATCATCCCCTTCGGGCTCGTGTTCATCACTTAACAAAGTTATCACTACAGATAACAGCAGTTCAAAACCCAAAGTCCAAGTCGGTATGGACAGATATATAACTGTGGTAAAGCGTGGCCGAAGCCCAAAATCTTCTAAAATTTCATCTGCTCCAAAAATGTCTAGGGATAACAGCGCGTCCTCTATTAATCGTCAAAATCGTTTTTCAATATTGCAAGACAATAACGAGAAGCCCGCTGCATCATCGCAAAAGTCTTTTAATAGACCACCTATTTATTTGAGAGAAAAAAATTATAACGCGCTTCTAAAAAAACTGCTGTCGGCCATTGGTGAAAATACTTTCCACATCATTCCAATTAAACGAGGTAATATTGATGAAACAAAAATCCAAATTTATGATGAAAAAAATTTTCGAAAAATTGTTAGCGAATTTGAAAAAAACAAAACAAATTTTTACACTTACCAACTTAAGAGTGCTAAAGGCCTACAGATAGTATTAAAGGGCATAGATTCATATGTTGACCCCGAAGAAGTAAAATGTGCACTTCTTGAAAAAGGATTTAAGGTTAAAAATGTTACCAATATAATTAACAGAGAAAAGGTCCCACAACCCCTATTTCGGGTTGAATTGGAGCCGAATGACATGCAGTTGAAAAAAAATTAAACGCATCCTATTTATAATGTAAAGTTTCTATTACACCGAAAAATCACAGTTGAGGAGCCACGTAAGCGTTCAGGTCCCGTACAGTGCCATAATTGCCAAGAATACAAAAATCCTATTGCAATTTACCTACAGTTTGTGTTATCTGCGGTGAATTGCATGGTACTGCTAGCTGTACTAAGCCAAAAGAACAAGCAGAAAAAAATGTAGTAATTGTGGAGGCAATCACACCGCTAACTACAGAGGATGCCCTGTGTATTCTTTCGTTAAACAGGCTATGGGTCAAAAACCTAAATTAGTTCCAGCTCAATCAACTAACGCTTACACTGTCACTTTTCCTCCAATGAGCCAACCTAGTACCTCACGTGTATCGTATGCCGATGCTGTTAAAATAAATTATATTCCCACCGCAGAAAGTGTCCCCACCAAGTAATTCAACAAATGCGAACACAAGTTTTAATTTTAGTCGCCTTGAAGCCACTATTAATAATCTGGTGCAAACTATAAACAATTTCACAACAAATATGACTAATATGATGCAAGAAATGCTTCGAATGCAGAATACTCTGCTTCAAGCATTAATTAACAAGCCATGAACACGTTAAAAATATGTTTCTGGAACGCAAACGGCATTCGCCAACACAAAAATGAGCTCGAGCACTTCCTTACGGAAAAAGATATTGATATAATGTTGGTCTCTGAGACTCATTTGACTTCGAGAAGCCTTTTCAAAATCAATGGCTACAACTTATATGATACAAAAGACCCTAGAGGAAGAGCATGCCGTGGATCGGCAATTCTAATAAAGTCAAGACTCAAGCACCATATTCTTGACAACGTTTGTGAAGAAAATCTACAAGCTACAAATATTTGCGTCGAAAATTTTTGTACAAATTTCGTTATATCATCAATTTACTCCCCTCCCAGATCACTGAGGATCAATACGAGGATTTCTTCAAATCTCTTGGACCTTGTTTTGTAGCAGCTGGCGACTACAATGCAAAGCATACGTTCTGGGGTTCGCGTCTTATTACACCTAGAGGTAGAGCGTTGTTCACCACAATTTCAAAAATGGGTTTGGACGTCATTTTGAGTGGGCAGCCCACTTACTGGCCTACTGACATACAAAAAATTCCGGATGTTATAGATTTTGGCGTCATGAAAAATATTTCTAGGGATTTAGTTCATGTTGAAGCTTCTCTAGATCTCTCCTCCGATAACTCTCCCACTATCGTTACAATCTGTAATCCACTAAGAAGTGACTTACCTCATCCATATGTGAAGATCAATCGTGTTAATTGGCTGAGATTCAAAAAATATCTTAGTAGTCATTGCACAGAAAACATAACGCTAAGTACATCCGATGATATTGAATCTAACATTGCGAATCTTAACGGAAATATTAAACAGGCTGCTGAACATGCTACTACCTCCCACCCGCAGACTGGGTTTAATAGAATTTATTCTACGGATATTGAACGTCTCGTAAGTGAAAAAAGAAGAGCTAGAAGGGAATGGCAGCAACACAGATCACCCCAACATAAAATCAGGTTTAAAGAGTGCACTAAACGACTCCAAGAGTTGCTTGCATCTGTTAAAAATTATCTGGAAGGTCTTGATGTTACACCAGCATCTAATTATTCTTTGTGGCGCGCTGCGAGGAAGCTTAAAACACCCGTTGAGTTTAAACCACCCCTGCGCACTTCTACCGGAGGTTGGGCAAGAAACGATACTGAAAAAGGTAACATATTTGCTGAGCATTTAAAAACCGTATTTACCCCAAACACATGTATGGGTGTTGCTGATTTGCCATGTGTAGTTGCTCTACCCCCTCGTCCCTTAAAGTTTAAGATGCGTGATGTACAAAAACTAATTGCTGAACTCAACCCAAAAAAAGCTCCGGGTATTGATGAAATTAGTAATAAGATGCTGATGAAGTTGCCTCGTATTGCAATTAGAATTCTGCTATTCATTTTTAATGCCATTTTAAGACTGGAGTATTACCCACACAGCTGGAAGCTTGCCAAGGTCAAAATGATTAAAAAGCCGGGCAAAGATCTTACCAAGGCTGAGTCATACAGGCCAATAAGTTTACTGCCAACAATGTCAAAGCTCTTCGAAAAGTTACTCATGATCAAATTGTCCCCAATTCTATCTGATAATGCGTGCATACCGGATCATCAATTTGGTTTTAGAACTCAGCATAGCACCATTGAACAAACGCATAGATTGGTTCAATTTACAAGAAGAACACTCGAAGAAAAGAAGTATTGTTCTGCACTCTTTATTGATGTTTCTCAAGCATTTGATAAAGTGTGGCATAGAGGCCTAATTTTAAAATTGAAGACATATCTGCCAATAAACATTGTTAATCTTCTGCAAAGTTATATTCTTGCTCGAAAGTTCACTGTTGTGGTAGGAGACTTCATGAGTGCGTCCGAATCAATCTCATCCGGTGTGCCACAGGGGTGCATACTGGGCCCAGTCTTGTATTTGATTTATACTTGTGATATGCCTTTGAGCAGCAATATCCATACATCTACATTTGCTGATGATACAGCCTGCCTTAGTATGCACGAAAACCCTCACGAGGCTTCCCGATACCTACAAGAACATATTACACAGCTGGAATTATGGTTAAACTTATGGAGAATTAATGTAAACGAACAAAAGTGTGTTCAGGTAACATTTACTCTGCGAAAAGATACCTGTTCACCCATTCGAATCAATAATCAAGTTATTCCTCAACATTCACATGTAAAATACCTTGGTATACACCTTGACCGACGGATAACATGGAAACACCATATTGACTCTAAGCTAACACAAATGAAACTAAAATTAACTCAGTTACATTGGCTGATTGGTAGAAATTCAACCCTGAGTCTAGATTGCAAACTTTTGATATACAAGTCGCTTTTGAAACCTATATGGTGCTACGGAATTCAGCTATGGGGCACTGCTTCAGCTTCAAATGTAGAGAAAATCCAACGAAGACAAAACAAAATTTTACGGTTAATAACATCGGCTCCATGGTACATAAGAAACTCAAATTTACATCGTGATCTAAATATGCCACAAGTGACTGAAGAAATTGCAAAATACTCAGGCAAATATTTAACTAAACTCGAGTCACGCCCTAATCCGCTTGCTCGAAATATCTTGAACTTTACCGGACACATCCGCTTAAAAAAGAGGGACACAAGGGCTCTAATACTTACCACACCAGATGAAACTGTTTGAAATTATTTTTTTATTTTTTGCTTTGAACAACTCTTATGTATTATGAATTACTATCACTAAGTTTATGTCCGACACTGGTCGGGCCTAATAATTATATTTAGATTTAAGATTTGAATACTTATTGTTAGTTCATTTTTGAAGATACAATAAATAAATATATGTATGCATAAAAAAAAAAAAAAAAAAAATTCCAAAATTTACTTGATGTACGATGTACCCCATATTTTTAAATCTATAATACATCAAAGCCGATTTTAAAACACCGCATGGCGTAGCGCGCTTCGACGTTGTTAGAGAAATATTCGAGTTGGAGTACGGAAAAGCAACAAAAATGACAAAATTAACAACGGTGCACATAAACCCAAAATAATTTTCAGAAGATGCGTGTTGGCTTAGCTGTCCAAACTTTGAGCAATTCAGTTGCTGCTGCAATCCAATCTGTAAATGAAAATCGCCAGTTTACACGAAGTTCCGCACCAATAGCCACTTCAACGTGCTCTTTTATAAAAAAAACTCGATAGCTATTTTGATAGCTTAAACAGCATGTATTTTAACGATGCAAAGCGCCTGAAGCGTGGCTGGAAGCCGAATAGCATAACTTGCCAATTACTCGAAGAGCTAATTACCTATATGAAACAGGTTGAATACCCAGGAAACAAAATATTTTCAATCGATGGCCTGATTCAAACTACGAGAGCTATTTTATCTTTATCGTCAGAATTCTTTGCGGAAAACTCAAATTTGATATGCATTTTAAGGAGCCATTTTAATCAAGATCCATTGAAAAACTTGTTTTCATATATACGTGCCAAGGGCGGACACTGCAAAAATCCTTCGGTCTATAAATTAAATGTCGCAGTAGCTAAACTACTATCTCTAAAAATAACGCAATTTAGTACCTAACCAAATTGTGCAAATGACGATGCGATATTTTTACCTATTGAGTTTCAAACAATTTTAGAAGATACTCAAAGAAGTTGAACTACAGCAGAAAGTAGTCGCACACCTGATATTAATGTAACAAATATAATCGATGAAAATGAAGATTATTTTAATGAAGATGCAGATTGTTTTAACTCTAACAACGTTCCAATAGAGTTAACATCAAGCCGATATTTTGTTGGTTATATTCCTCAACGAATAACTTGCGCTAAATGCCGTGTGGATGTAATTAAACCAGCGCAAGTTTTGTCATATCCTTCAGAAATGTTTGTTCACGCTAAAAATTATGATAAAGAAACAGATTTTGGAAGTTTGTGTGCTCCATCAGACTTATTTTTTGCAGTGTGTAAGATTCACATAAAAGTTTTTGAAAATCTTTTTTCTAAGTCCAAAGAAATAAAAAACATAAAAAAAACTATTGTTGAAGAATGCGTAAATTGTACCAAAAATACAATATATTCCTTTTGGTTTGACGAGAGCAACGTATGCTTTAAGCACAGGATGGAGATGCTTAATTTATTAGTTCTTACACTGCTAAGAAAACATTCGTCGTGGGAAACATATAAATTCCAATCAACAAGCACTAAAAAACTCAAAATTTTAAAGCAATAAATAAAAAAAATATTGTAAGTAGGTATACAATTCAGATTTCTAAACCAAATAATTATATGTAGTTCGGTGCGAATAAACTTATTTTTAATTTTACAACAATAAAACATGTATTTTTTACTCTACAATAACACAATCGGTTGCATAGGCTTTACGTAATTTATTTGCACATGAATATATCAAAACAAGAAACTTAACTTCTTTTTGTAATTTCATATTTTTTCTTGTGTTGATTGTGCTTTGAACAAGAAATATAACACACACACAAACAAATTTCTCTATAAGCATCATTCATGTGTGTGCATACATTGTATGCCATTCAACATTACTACATACATACTTATATAAAGTGTACAATCTCAAAAATTTTGTGCTCTCTTTGTTTGTGGTTTCGCTCAAATAACAAACAATATAATTTTCCCTTTTTAATTCCCCCGCAGCATCATTAAACGCAAAAAATTTTAGTTTTTATTTAATGTTCTACGTGGAACATCTTTATATATTTATAGTCTTTGCCTCCAGTGTGATGAGAATACTTAAGTTTCTAAAATGGTTTAGAAAATAAACATTTACCGACCGCTTGTCAAATTTTCTATCCGTATTCTCTCCTACTCGATACATTTTGCTTTTACATGATAAGATTTTGCATAATGTACAGTATTTTTTGACATGTCGTAATACATTGTATTACCATGTAAATACACCTTTCAGTTTCTAAAATGGTTCAGAAAATAAACATTTACCGACCGCTTGCCAAATTTTTTATCCGTATTCTCTCCTACTCGATACATTTTGCTTTTACATGATAAGATTTTGTATAATCTACAGCGTTTTTTGACATGTCGTAATACATTGTATTACCATATAAAGACACCTTAAGCGACACGGACTGGCAACACTAATATGTACTTACATATGTACATATATTAAAAAAGCACTCTTCTAACTTTAAATGTCCGCATTAGCTCGGATGAGAACAACCGCATTTAAGTTGAAGGTCCATACTATCCGTTCTATGCGTATACGTTGTATGCATTTCTGTACGTTCTCTCCGATTCTAAATTCAAGTTACATGCAATACGTCTTATGCGCAAATAGCGTTGTAATTTAGGTTGGTCTGTAAAATTTAAGTTTTGTTCGTGAAATAACTATATTAAAAACTGATTTTAATGTATTTTATTCTTGAAAACAGTTGTAAGCTTTATTACAAAAACTTTTTCTTCTATTAAAAACCTTTTTTATGCAAAAAAATTTTAAATTTATATCCACCACGCGTACATTTTTATCGATATCATTGAAAATATAATATACATAATTTGACATCTTTGGCTCTCAAAAACAACTGACCTCTTTTCATGATGCATGCGACGAATATAAAAGTAGAAAGTAAACTTATGCGTCTATACGTTCTATGCGTTTCGCTCTGTAACTTGCCACATACAAATACATTGATATCAAGTGAATTACGGTAAGGGTTCAGAATATACCTTTCACCCTTTCTACACTAACTTGTCTAGCTGGAACAGCCAATATAAATTTCGCGATTTCATATAACTGAGGCTTACAATATCTTTGCTCTTTCAACCAATTTAAAAGATTTACATATATGTCTAGGGATACGTTTTTCGTTCCTAAAGGCATTAAGCAGCTAACGAAAAACTTGCTTATAAACGAAATTTAATTGAAATATATCTTTGCAATTTTATTTTTAGTGGGATTCGGAATGCCGGTACATACCGGTATAGACGTAAACGGTATTCTCGATACCGAAATGGATTTCGGTATCGGCAACCATACCGGTATCTAATTTTAGCGGTATTTGAATCGGTATTTTTACGATACCGTTCGCCAACCTTGGTATTATTGTATCATGCTTAGGAGTTGACGTGAACTTTAACTGCAACTTCTTTATACAAAACTTGCCGTTAAAGTCCCTGTTAGTTTTTAATTGTACATTGTGAAATTTCAATACCAGAAAACACATGCATTTTGTTGGTATAAACAAGCAAATATGTGTCAGAAACATCGGTAGGCCATGTAATTCCCGCATTCGATTGCAAGCGAGTTATTAATCGAACGTGTGATTTTTTTAGATTTTGGGATTTTCTCATTCGACTTCGAATAACACATATCGAAATTTCTAATGACAGCAATCGATCACGAGCAGCCATTCGATTGCAAACGTTCGTGTTTTTAATCGCAAGCAAACGGGCAATCGTTTAACATAGAAAAGTCAAAGGAAAAGAAAATTTAAATTCAGTATTTTACTTATTTATTTATATATATGTATGTATATATAAGAATATGAACGTATAAAATATACAAATATAAAACATTTCTAGTTGACTTTAAATATAACAACAGTTGTCAAGGAAAATAAAAAAATCAAGTGCAAGTGCTCTATAATATAACTTTCTACTAATTAATTATTATTAAGTTATTAATTAAATAAAAATGTAAATAACATTTATATTCGTTTCTTTTTTTGCATATGCGTGTATCTCCGTACATACATATGTTTTTGTAAACATATATACATACATATATACAGACATATGTTCTTGCTTACAATTTATTCAGTGTTGTGAAATGAAATTATTTGCCTTTATCCAACACTGAAACAAAAACTCGATTCGCTATCGAGTGAAATCATTGGGAAATTTCTAACTATCGAAATTAGTGTATATTCGAATGCAATTTCGATTAAAAGTGCAGGAATTAGGCTCCGGGTGTCTTTTGTTTTAAAAAATAACAATTACAAGGTAATTAAAGTACAATTGCAGACGCGGCATTCATAGTCATTCAGTGTCGCCAATATGTGTGTAATTAAACAGAGTGTGTAATTATTCCCATCTGTAGGCCATGTAATTAGATTCAAGAATAATCTGTGTGTAGCTCTACTTAGGGTTCTATTTTTATTTATTTTTGTTTTAATTCTAACCTACACAAAAGATGTGTATTGTAATTTTTTCAATGTGTAATTGTAAACACAGCCATGTGTAATTTCATTGGAAACACTGTAATTATTTTATTCACACACATACACTAACATTTTTACAGCTTGTAAACAAAGCTTGACAACTTTTTGTATTGTATCCTTAAACAGGCTGGGCTTGTGCATGTACATAGTAAAGCCTATAGTACACGGCATGTAAAAAACCACATGCACATGTGGCTCTGACATAATTTTGACGTCATCACGAAGCTACATTTGCTACATGCTATGTACTAGTAACATTCATATGTACATGAAGATATTTACAGATGTGCTGCCTAAGAAAATGAGTTCGATTCGGCTGCATGTGACACATTTGTATTTTTTAACAAAAATACTATAAAAATTTTACGGCATGTATCCACTACTAATAATTTTAAAAAACTCGACCAATATGCTGAAAATTCCCGTGACGTCATCGCCACATACGCATGTGGCTTTTTACATGCCGTGTACTATAGGCTTAAGGGTTTTCATGAGAACTCTTAAAATTGTAATTTGTGCAATTGGGCAAACTTGCGAGACTTGAAGCCCTTTTTGAATAAACGTAAAAGTTAATTTAATAAAAATAAAATTCAAAATTTCAAGCAATTTTTTATTTAGAAACATATTTATATATTTCTTTAAAAATAAAAAAGTGTGTGTGTGTGTCTAGAAATGCCTCAAGAAATCCAAAAAAGTAAGAAGTTGCTGTTGACTAAATGTGTGTAAATAAATTTGTATAAAATTTTTGACATTTTATTTACAAGACTGTAAAAATGCACAATTGGAAAGTTTGCGGGATTTTTGAACATTCTCATAAAAACCCAAGACCAAACATAAGCCGAGTACACACTGTCGTATTTTGTGACATCGCAAGCAAAAATAAAAGTGTGTATTAGTGGTAACGTTTGTCATTTCCGATAATTTTCGTTGTGTGGCATTACCTCAAAAACTGTTTACGCATCTGATATTGACAACTGTGAGAATAAGTTGTCAGAACTGCGGACGCAAAAAAATGTCAGCGTGTTGACATATTCTTGCATTGAGTACCCTCCAGTTTTAAAAGTAGAAATTGAGTCCAAATCGTTGGTTTTTCCATAACGGAACATCGACTAGCTACTACACTAGCCACAAGTAATGCAAGAGTTCGCCTTTTGACTCTCTCACTCGTGGATATGTTAATGCCTTTAACATCAAAGAAATTTTTTTTGCGAGTGGAAAAAACTGTGCTGTTACTCCAAAGAAAATCTACAAAAAAAAATTATTTGAAGTACACAATTATTTTGATTTTTTGATGGAGTCAGTTTCAATGGGAAGTTCGAGGTCAGTGAACGTGTAATTTTTAGTGAAAAAAGTGCTTTTCTTTTAGAAAGTCAAAATGAGCAGCAGAAGTAAATGAAAACGCTACATAAAAAATGAAAAAGAACTATTAATTGAAAAATCTATTAATCATATATAGAATAGAAATTCACGTGAAATGTGTTCCCTTTCCCTAAAATTGTGATTATTTGCGTTATTATTCTTTAATTTTGTTCACCATTTTCTGTTCACGGAGAATATTTCACGTGAATAAAATGTTCGTCTTTTATTCCCGATAATGGTTGTCACTGACGAAAAATACAAATTTTAAAAGCACCTAGCTTCTTTATTCAAAGTAAAACACTGTCTTTTTATAAGTTTGGTTACTAATTTATTTTAGAAGCCAAATTGGAGCTTTAAAATATTTTGTACATTCACGTTATTAAACTTATCAAGCTGAAGTGATCAATCGCACACGGTTTTCTTCAAATATAATAATTATGAATTTATATAGCGGTTTAAGACAACAGTTACTTCATTTGACTTTCAATTGAACGCAAAGTATAGAATAAAAAAATGATATGATATATATACGAAAAATATTTTGTTGTTTGTACTCATACAAAGAAAATAACGGATGAGTGGAATTAACAAATCTGGATACAGACGTTTAAAGGATTGAATTTTGTTTCGACTTCGCGGTGACAATTCCCTCCTCCGTTGGTTGGCGGGTCGAGTTTACTTACAAAGGTGCCGCTCACGTCCAACACTGCTAACTTTGTTGCCGGTCGTTGAAAAATTCCATTTTTGGTTTTGACTGTCGCTCGTCTAACTTGGCCGTCGTTTGCTAGAACCACGTCGATTACTATACCTTTAGGCCAGCAATTCCTTGGTAGGTTGGCGTCTACAATAATGACCACATCACCGATTTTAATTGGTGGTTGTTTGGTGAGATTATGGGTGTATAATCTTTAAGCCATCTACGCCAGAATTGATCAGCAAACTGTTGCATTTTGTACCACCTCTGTCGGAGATCAATATTTTCATTCATGCTTGGTTTGTAGCCATCAGATGAGCCGATAAGTAAATGCTTGGGTATAATCGTCGCTGCATTCAATAGAAACGAAAATCAATGGACGACAATTGATGGTGAATTCAACCTCACATAAAGCATTTTTTAAACTTTCGTCGCTAAATTTCATTGATGGGCATATACTATATAATACCATTTTGACTGATTTCACTAATCTTTCCCAAGCACCGCCCATGTGCGGTGCACTTGGAGGGTTAAACTTCCATTTTATTTGTTCGAAAGATGTTTTCACTTTGGATGTGTCGACCTGTTTGAGCTGGTCACAAAGGATTTTTTCAGCAGCCATAAAATTTGTTGCATTATCAGAATAAATTTCCTTAGGTGTTCCACGTCTGGAAATAAAATTTCTTATCGTCATGATAGATGAGCTCGTGTCAAGAGTATGTGCAATCTCTATGTGGATAGCTCGGACCGACAAGCATGTGGAAAGTACGCCCCATCTCTTTTCTCGTCTTCTGCCAACAGCTACGTTTATTGGGCCAAAATAATCTATGCCGGCATAGGTGAAGGGGCGTTCAAACACTGCGAGTCTTGCTACCGGTAATATAGCCATTTGCGGAGTCTGTGGAATAGCATAATTAATTTTGCACCATTGACATAATCGGCGGACTTCGCGGTACAAGACGCGTAGTTTCGGTATATGATACTGACTTTTAATTTCATTAATCACTGTCTCATGACACTGGTGTAAAAATCGTTCGTGATAGTGACGTACCAACAAAAACGTCACATGATGATTTGCAGGCAGTATAATAATGTCTCCATAATTGTTTAGGTATTCTAATCTTCCCCGGGCTCTAATAAGACCATTCTCATCCAAATATATATTATGGGAGATTAATTTGCTATTATTTAGAATTTGCTTACCATGGGCCAAACTGTTGATTTCGCTACTATATTCCGAATTCTGAGCATGCTTCATCAAAAACGTTTGAGCCGTTTTAATCATTTTGCAATTTACTTCAACATACTGTTTTACGATCTTGTATTTCGCTAATTCTTTAAGTCGATAACAATACAACACAAAGGTAGCCACAGCACGGTATAGACGTTTCCATTTAGAGAAGTATTTAATGTTAAGGTTTATATAACGATTGCTTCTGATCACTAATACACATTGTTTCATTTCAGTTTTGTCCATAGACCCAAGCTCGCTACAATTTGGCCATTTATTCGTATCTGTGCGTAAAAACTGGGGCCCATCAAACCATAATTGACTGTTTGATTGAGCATACACTTTGGTGGCAAGGTCGGCGGGGTTTTGTTTGGATGGTACCCATCTCAATTGACTTACGTTTGTGTTATCGAGAATCTCACCGACTCGATGCATAACAAATTGGTGGAATTTTTTCGGATCAATAGTCAACCATCTTAAAACAGTTTTTGAATCGCTCCACCAAAACTGACTGTCTATTTTTATGCCACGTACCTGCTGTATCCTCTTTCCTAATCTTGTTCCAAGTATAGCAGCTTGTAACTCGAGTCTGGGCACTGAGAGCGGCTTTAATGGCGCAGTCTTGCTTTTAGCAGACCAGACCAGACACACAGTAATGACGTTTGCCTTTTTTATACGTAGATAGCACACAGCGGCATAAGCGCTCTCACTAGCGTAGTTGTATTTCATCGGCAGTTATCATTACTGGAGAATATCATCTGAGAATTCTTATGTCCTTATGTTTGCGATAGTGAGTTTCCACCTGTACCAGTCTTTCTCTAACGTACCTATTAGCTCCTCATCCCATGCTACACCCGACCGCCATATTTCTTGTAGAAGTATTTTTAGGCCTATAGTATAGCATGAAGCAAACCCTAGTGGGTCATATATAGACATCAGTACTTACAGTATTTCGCGTTTAGTTGGTGTTAAAGAGTCGTTCATTATGTCTCGGCGCAATCTTGCAAATCTAAAAATATATTTAAACTCATCATTAGTAGGGTCCCAATACAAACCTAGTATTTTCGTAGTTGAGCCCCAATCCTTAATTGTCTGCTCTGGGGAGGTATTGGAATGGAGGTGACTAAGAACCTTTTCTGAGTTAGATGTACAATTGTGCATCTTAAACCCACCGGACTCATGAATTTCTTTCACCTGTTTCGCAAGTTCTATCGCTTCATCTTCGTCAGCAACGCTATCAATAAAGTCGTCAACATAGTGGTTTTGTTTTAAAGATAAAACTGCCCTAGGGTATTTATCTTTTAAAGGCTCTGCATTTTTATCACGAACGTAGTGTGCTATGCACGGTGCACAGTTAGTACCAAATGTGAGTGCTCGCATTACAAAGGTGCTTGGTGGTAAACGTATATCTCCGGCGTCGTTCCACAAAAAACGTTGTGCATGCATGTCTTCTTCTCTTATACATATTCTGTGGAACATCTCCGATATGTCTGCACATATGGCGATTTTCCTAATTCGGAATTTTAATAAAATATCGAAAAGCGAGTGTAATAGATCAGGGCCGGTCATTAAAAAATCGTTTAATGACGCACCGTTGGATTTTGCCGCAGCGTCCCAAACAAGTCGGACTTTCTCAGGTTTATTTGGGTTTGAAATAACAAATATTGGTAAGTACCATGTTTTATCGTGATGTACTTGTAGGTCTGCTGGACTAAGCTTAATGTCATATCCTTTCAGCAAAAGATTATCGATCTCTGATTGTATAATTGTTCTCAAAGATGGGTTTTTTGAACTTGTTCTCCAAGCACTTCAATCGATTTAATGCAAGGCCATAACTGTCTGGCAAACATATGTTTCGGTCACGCCATAACAAACCGACCTCATACTGACCGTTGCTTTTTTGCATCCTTGTAATGTCCAACCGAGCCGAGTCTTGGAACCAATAGGTTGATGCCATGGCCCTTCAATAATTTTCAAAGGGACTGCTAAATTCCAGTTATCCGATCCAATCAGTATAGTTGGTGTCGCATTGTGATAGGGCTCTATTGGTAACTTTGCCAAATATGGGTATCTTTGTGATATTTTACTTACATCAACAGTTTGTGCTGAGAGTCCCAAGTTTGTAAATGTATGCACTGTATTTAATTTAAATTGTTTGTTGTTGGTAACATTTGATATAATGATATCCCTTTTTACAGAGTCGCTTTCCATGCGTGTTGTGTCACCTGTCCACTTAAGGCATAGGGGATCATTTTCACCCGTAAAACCCATTTCATCGAAGACGCTTTTTTCTATAAGAGTAACAGCAGACCCTTCATCACGAAATCGTGTATATTCACAGGTATTATTCTAAAAAGGGGTTGGATATCATTATAACGGTTGCTGTGCGCATTGACAGTTGAGTTTTGTTGATTTGATTCAGCGGAATCCGAGGCGAAGTCTCGTGTAGCACTTGTCCTTTTGTGGAGCAAGGGATTATGTTTAAATTTACAGCCGTCTATGCCACACTCTTTATTCGAATTACATTTACCCTTATGTTTGCCCAGACATTGTCGGCACAAATAATTAGCTTTTACGCATTCCCATTTATGGTTGAGCGACATATTTTTAAAAACGTTGCAATGGGCCACTTTGTGACTACCATTATGGCAAATAGTACAAGTAGTACTTACTCTGTAGTTGTTTACAATCGATTCAACCTCATCTTCACGTCTATGGGTATTAACTGAAGCACTAGATTTATTGTACAATGGTGTTACGCTGACATCCGCTTCTGCCAAATGGTACAACCAATCGCTAAAGGATTTGACAACAGGAACACGGTCATCTTTGAGGTACATCGCCCAGTTCAATTTATGATTATTCTGAAGTTTGTCCACCAATTCTTTGACTAACAATGGGTTATTTCGATGTGAGTGTAATTGGCATCCTTCCATTGTAGCACAAATGTTTTGAACGCAGACTGCAAATTCGACCAGCATTTCCAATTTATCTTTAATCGGTGGAAAACATTTTGCTTTATTAATGACTCGCTCTAAGATATGCTCTGGTCTACCGAAGCACAAACGAAGTGTTCGTATAATTTCGGGCACCATTTGCGGTAGTAACAATTTATTCCTTACCATTTCGCGCGCCTTACCTTTAAGTGCTGCTTGTAGTCTTACCAAGTTTTCAGCATCTGTGTAACCTGCCAACATTGTGCTATTTTCAAAACTGCTGATAAAAAGTGGCCATTCGTCTGGATCGCCGTTGAAACTTGGTAGCTGTTTTGGAAAGGATTGCCTTGCTAATATATGTTCTGGTGTTGGTCCTGTATTTGTTACTGTTGGTCCCTCGTTGGACGTAGCAGAATTTTTTTTTTTTTTTGATGTTGAAGGTTCAATCGTTTTAGATAATATTTTATATTTTGCATCAAGGTATTGCTTTCTATATTGCATTTCTTCTTCAAGTTTCTTTAGCTCTAGGTCCCGCTGTAATGTAAA
Organism: Nowickia ferox; assembly: GCA_936439885.1. Classification (NCBI taxonomy): domain Eukaryota; kingdom Metazoa; phylum Arthropoda; class Insecta; order Diptera; family Tachinidae; genus Nowickia; species Nowickia ferox. The sequence continues at coordinate 50,396,088 of OW387023.1, read as the reverse complement.
ATTATTAATATTGTTGCTTGATTTTGAATTCGTTGTTGGAATTTGGGCGTGTGGATGAGACGATGGATGTGAATAGTTAGTTGGCATATCAGACTGTGGATATGTGGGTCTTATCGAGTTGTAACTGTTTTGCCACGAGACGAGTGGTTGATACGACATAATGGGCGCCGTATATACAGAAGAAAGTGGTGCAAGCGTCTGTAAAGAAGACGGTGGAGCCATAGCTGTTGCAAATGGAATTGGATTTACAATATTACCAACATTTCTGATTGCATGTGCTAACTCAGCCGATTCTGTAGTAGACGATGGCAAGACTATATTACCTAGTTGAATTTCATGTGGTGGTTGTCGGTGGTTCCCGTTTTCGACGTTTGTATATGTAGGTGTGGAAGTATTTGTTAGGAAATTTGTGTGATGATGCACACTTACAATTTTCGCAACACCAACTTATGTCGGCCACATTGTGATCAACTCCTGCACATTGAAAATGATACCATGTGTCACAGACATCACACTGTACCATTTCATTAGTATCTTTTCTCGCGCACTTTCTGCAATTATTGTCGTTTTCGTTTTGTGACTCAGCCATTTAGTATTTGTTCAGAATTTTAAGTAAAGCAAAATATTTTAAAGAAATGTCACTGACGAAAAATACAGTGACAGGTGAATAATTATTTTTTTTATAAATAAAAAATTTAATTGTATTCATTAGCAAAATCACTGACGAAGGGTTATGCGTATGGTGGCAATTGACTACCGTCAATCTCATCCCCATGTTAAAATCGTCAGTCTTTTGCATTGCTAGTAGTTAGCCTGGTAGTTAGTGGTAACAATTGGTAGTTAAGTTAGCATGTTCAATTTACTACACAAAAATACCTTTTAAGCCATATACGATTATGCTTCATCAATATTGGTGGATGATAAGATACTTAAAACAGCACGACAAAAAAATCTGTGCCGTATTTATATATGAATATGTAAGAAGATATCTGTGGGATCAAAGGGTCATACCGTCATAATGTTTTATATTATTTTCATATAATTGTTTATTGGATGCCATTTTCTGACGGTTTGGTACCGGAAATCACTGAATTCTAAAACAAGTTGACGACTCCAAGTATTTTGCATTTTTTTAATTTTGTTTACTATTGTTATTGTGATTACGAACTAATTTTTTCCAAATCTCCTCAAACTCCAAATTTTATGTGTGTTTGGTCCTTAACTGTATATATCGCTATCTGAAATTCAAAATACTGTTACATATTCCATTTAGACTGAACAAATATGTATAAATAGCTGGAGTTTATACCAATTGACACCACTAACAGTGGACCAAAGACAAAAACGCTAATGATGAAGGTTTGGCGGCCTTTGAAAACAGCATGTTAGTTTGTTGGGTGCCCCTGTGGCCCCTGAGGTCGTGGGTTCGATTCCCGCCCTGAAAACACACTGTGTGTTTTCTGCAGACAAGCTAATCGCTTTGAGGGTTGTGTTTCTTTTTTCTGCTAGTGTTTGCTCGAATATTTTATTTACAATTAACTTTGGTGTTATTTGTTCCTTAAAAATTATCACATGTAAGTAAATCGAGTCATAAATATAGAAACAAATAAAATTCGAACAATAGTAATTAAAATTAGCAATACCATTATTTTCATAGTTTTAAAAAATTAAAAATATAGAGGTGTTCAATGCAAATTATTACAGTAAATTAAAAATTATAAAAAGCTAATTTTTAATTTGTTCTTAAACAGAAAGTTTTTCATTTAAGATGACGATATATATACTCGTACATACGTATATCATTTGTTTGAAAATGTGTTTCTATATTTTTAACATGGAAGTATGGGTTTGCAATTATTTACCTTCGGCCTGTTTATTAACTTGTTTTTCATTAGCGCTAAATTTGAAAAACTACGTTCAGCAGATGCACTGCGGTGGAGTAAAGTAATTATGTAAACGGAAATTATTAATAGTTTTGAAAATAAGTACTCGCCAAAGCCATTCTTTAAACTTCATAATGCATGCCAAAATTGCTCAGCATTAGAAATTTTAAACTTGTGATCATTGTTTTTGTCATATACTTTGGATTCTAATAAATTTAATTCATTATGGTTATTACTCTGATACAAGTTCGAAATAATCTACATATCTCTTCATTGGAATTTAAAAATAATGTATCCAAATACGCTAGTACACTAAATTTTTTTGATAAAAAGTTAAAAGTTTACTTTTAATAATAATTATACCATTCTCAGAAAACCCTTTAGCACATGCATATGTATGTATCTCACTTTCGGCTTCATGGACGATATATACATTTGTCAACCATATCTTTAACGTATAAAATGTTAACAAAATTTATATTTTCTACTTTTTGGTATTTAAATATTATTTTTTTACAATTTAACAAAAAAAAGGGTGAAAATATCACAAAAGTAGCAGATTCATCTCATAAAAAAAGGGGGACAAAAAGTGGCAAGGCAGTCGAAAAAGTGGCAAATTGTTACTTTAGTCGGTCAAACGGTCACGCTGTATATGTGAATATATGTACATAAAAAAATACCAAACGAAGCACGAATGCGCCGTGTATACAGCATGATTCATATACACGATTGAGAAATCGAAGCATGTGATTCAACTCGTAGTCACGGCTGCCAGATGTGACGATTTATCGTCATTTTGACGGGTTTTGGTGCCGAAAACAAAAAAAAATTACGATTTGACGATTTTTCCTTAAAATTTACGATTTTTCAATAGTTCAAATAGGGCACCTTTTTATAAAAAATCTAGTGTTAAAATTCATATATGCATAACCAATAAAAGATTTTGCTGAATTTTTGCAGACTCTTTCCTGATAATTAATTGTTTAATTAAAAAAAATTTATTTGTTGATGCTTTAGGGTTCACTTTAAAGAAATTTTATGTATAGATACATGCATACATATCGATGGTCTCAAGTATTTTTTACCAGCTCGTATTTTTTACCAAATTGAGTTTTTCAGTGATTCCAATACATTTCACACAAATACACCTCGTCACACAAACTTTATTGCAATGAGTAAATTGCTATCCTCAAAAAACATAAATGTGAAAAAGTCCAAGTTCCTATCAAAAATTCTGGCCATCAAAAGTATTGAGACCAAAACTTGGACCCGCTGACTTGGAAAATTTTACCACTGAGGGAAACAAAGTTATGAGGGAGTAAAGACAATGCGAATGGCTTCGTGTAAAATTCATGTATTAAAATGAACTGTTATGTTTTTGTTTCCTAATAAATACATTTATAAAATAAAACATATGTATACATGTTAAAAAAAGTACATATTGATATGTCCGATTTTCCTGATGATGTTTCGAGTATGATATGATGATAATTTTATATTTTATAGGGTTTTCGACGATTTTTCGATAATTTTATTTGGCAGCTCTGCTCGTAGTGAAAACGTATTTTTTTTTGGACATACATATACGCTCAGAGACTAGAGTTTAAATAGACATTCCAAATCTGTAGTTTCAAGAAAACTAAAGCTTTTCTGAAAACTTTTCCAATGCAGTTTTATTTACCTTCATTGATAAGTAATAAGTATAAAAATTTTTATAGGTTGGACAATAAATACTCACCATGGGCATTCTTTAAATCTGGAGTGTTGAGTATTAGAGTCGACGTGTTCCTCTTTTTTAAGCGGATGTGTCTAGTAAAATTCAAGATGCTACGAGCAAGGGGATTAGGATAGGAATCGAGCCTTGTTAAGTACTTGCCTGCGTATTTTGCAATTTCTGTAGTCACTATTGGCATATATAAATCACGATGTAAATTTTAATTTTTCATCGGCTCCATGGTGCATTGTACCATGTACTCGATTTATTTACATATCGCACATTCAGCTCAATAGTGTCATAACTCAAAAAAACAGTTTTGCAGAAAACACATCTAAAGTTTTCAATTTACATACAACTCAATGAAGGCATGAACAAATAATATTCTCTCACGAGGTGATAGTACAAGTTATTTATATGTAATTTTTACGCCAAATAAAATACTAAATGCATAATTAATCTGCATTATTAACTCAAAAAACGAATTTTTTGAGTTATGTCACTATTGAACTGGATGTGCGATATGATAATTTTTAAGGAACAAATAACAACAAAGTTAATTGTAAATATTCGCGCAAACACTAGCAGAAAAAACAAACACAACCCTCAAAGCGATCAGGTTGTCTGCAGAAAACACTCAGGGTCTATGGCGGGAATCGGACCTCCGAGGCTAGCATCACTACCACTCAGCCATAGAGGCACCCAACGGAATTTGGTGAAATTGATGAAATAAATACATGTGAACAATTAATGGATACATTTGAACCTATAGCAGACCCTCTCAAAGAATTGATAAATGGTTATAAATGTATTGAAACAATTCCCAAGAAAGAAGAAAGTAAAATGATGACAGAAGTTGAAAACAATCAAAGTTTAAACTATCAGAAAGATAGAGATAAGTACATTGACTAAATTTGTAGAAGGAACTTAGATGCGAGAAATGAAGTAGATATTAACTATGTTCTACATAGGAATCATAATAATAAATTTAAATTCGGCAGCAGTAACAATGAGGATAAAATTCAAGTTGGCAGTCCCTAGACGGGCTCTAACACCGGGCTTATTGTCTTTAATGTTTGATAAAACATCAAAAAAAACTATGACAAATTTTAATTTGAAATCTACTAAAAAGTTATAATTTCCACTAATGTATACAGAATGACCATCGTTCTCTGGAACAGAATGATATTATCAATAAATTATTCTACTAAAATTGAAAAACTAAAGAATAAATTAATAGTATAGTTCAAGGGACACAATAATATAATTCGAGAATATATTAAAATGTAAATTGATTGTCTACAACGTGAAATAAAATTAGAGATAGAAGACAATTATAAAATAGAGAAAGATATTCTAAAAATTAAATCATCTTTTGAAAAACAAATTGAACAGCTGAACGATAAAATTTATAGATTGGAAAATTAACTACATGTTAGTATAAATAGCTGAAAGTGAATAAAGTAGATTACAACATTCTATGAAAAAATGTGTAAAAAACTCAATGTCCTTAAAAAGAAATTTAGTAAACGAACTCTATAATAAATCTCGAAAATTTATTGTGCATTATAGAGATGTATGAAAGGAATAGATGATATTTTATGGAGCTGATTTAGTTGAAATGGGAAACTGTTCTACAGAAAATACAAATGTTTAATTTTTGTTGACTATAATTGACATATTCTCAAAGTTTATATGGTCAGTACCGTTGAAAATAAAAGGTGCACTCGAAAAAACCAAGGCTATGGAAAATATTTTTGAATTGGAACGAGCACCAAAAAACTTACAAACAGATGATGGTAGAGAATTTTTTAAAAAAGACTGGAAAATTCATGTATAAATAGAAGAACGTTCATTAAAAGGAATGATGTGGGAAGAATTGGGCATTAACGGTTCATATAAGTGTATTGAAATATACAAAGATTTACGTAATCTATACCATAGAAAAGTTCATCTCACCTTTAAAATGTTTCCGATTAAAGTTAACTCAAGAAATGAGAAAAAGCTGCTAAATATAGTATACAGTAATTTGAAGATGTACAAAATGTTGAAATTTAATGAAAGTAAAAATAAAATTAAAAAGGAAGTCTGGTTTTTTGAAGGATTGATTAGGAATGTTAGGTATTAGGAAAAATAATTAACTTAATATACTGGAAATTCTCTAAACTTGTTAGCCTGTATGAAATATTGTGAAAACTTAGGCATTCAAAATAAATAACAACACCGTGTAATATTCAGCAACATATCATATTATCACTTTTTATAGTGAAACTTGTACATTTTGCATTTCGAACGCTCTAGCACGCAAAATTTAAAAATATGTAAATAGGATATTATAATAGATCTTCACTCTATTCATTTCTATAGCAATCAGATCTTTAGAAAATATAGGGTGTTTTTTTATTGAGGTATAGAACTTTAAGTTGGCATCACTTTTTTAACTGGCGGCCATTTTGTCAGCTGTCAAGTGATTAATATTTAGTTTGGTTTGCCATTTCATCATGAACAGGTTGACAAAAGAACAACGCTTGCAAATCGTGCAAATTTATTTCGAAAATAATGGTTCAGTTCGCGAAGTTTACTGCAAGCTCCGTGCATTTTATGGTCGACATAATCGTCCATCAGAGCAATTATTTCGGTTAACCGGTCAATTGGCACCAAGATCGTGTGATTTGACACCATTGGATTATTTTCTTTGGGGATATGTGAAGTCGCTCGTCTACGCCAACAAACCAGAAACGTTAGGGGACTTGGAAGCCAACATTCGTGGCGTTATTGCCAACATACGGCCCCATATGCTCGAAAAAGTGGTTGAAAATTGGACCTGTAGAATTGGCTTTATTCGAGCCAGCCGCGGCGGCCACATGCCCGAAATCATATTTAAACGTTAATGGCATAAAATTATCCTTCCAATAAAGCCAAATTGATGGACATTAAAACGATTTTCTTGTGTTTTATTTCAATTCGAAGTTCTATACCTCTAAAAAACACCCTATATATGTAGATAATCTACAGAAATTGGACTTTGAATTCCAATCTTTAAGAATTTACCTGTGTATGAATAAGTATCAAACAAACTTACGGAATAAATATGGTCTTCAACTAGAATCATGCTGAAGCATACATATGTAAATTGTAAAATGCAACGTAAACGGTTTTTATTTTATATCTGTATCTGTATGAGTATCAAATAAATTTACAGAAAAAAAGCATGCCGATGTATAATTTAAGAAAATTCCTCACGTCATGCTAACTGTAAGCAACCAAATTTTATGTCTCTGTGGTAAATGAAATACATATGAAGGGCTTATTGCAAAAACTCGATAAGCCACAAAATGAAAATACTGAGAAAATCGCATTTGAAGTTTAAAATAAATGCAGAAAATAGGGATTTGATGAAATCATGATACAGATACTTTTATTTAGTGCTTAAGGAAGACTACTATCACATACCCGTCGCTGTACACCAAGAAATCTTAGGAAATAGCTAAAATCGCAAAAAGTTGTGGCTTATCCAGTTATTGCATGAAATTTATTCATATTTTTTTTTTTAATATCAAAAGTTTTGTTATTTTGGTTGAAATAAAGTGGCATATCGTGTTTTTGCTGTTTAAAACGATGTAAATTTGAATTTCTTATGTATCATGGAGCCGATGTTATTATCCGTAAAATTTTGTTTTGTCTTCGTTGAATTTTTTCTATATTTAAAGCTGAAGCAGTACCCCATATCTGAATTCCGTAGCACCATATAGGTTTTAAAAGCGACTTGTATATCAAAAGTTTACAATCTAGACTGAGGGTTGAATTTCTACCAATCAGCCAATATATCTGAGTTAGTTTAAGTTTCATTTGCGTTAGCTTAGAGTCAATGTGGTGTTTCCATGTAAGCATTCGATGATTGTAATGGGCACACTTCTGTTCGTTTACCTTTATTGTCCAGCTGTTTTCCCATAGTTATAGCTGGGTAATATGTTGCTGAAGATATCGGGAAGCCTCGTGAGGGTTTTCGTGCATACTAAGGCAGGCTGTATCATCGGCAAAGGTAGATGTGTGAATATTACTGCTCAAAGGCATATCAGAAGTATAAATCAAATACAAAATGGCCCCAGTATACTCCCCTGTGGCACACCGGATGAGATTGTTTCAGGCATACTCATAAAGTCTCCTTCCACAACAGTGAACTTCCGCGCAAGAATATAACTTTGTAAAAGATTAAGAATGTTTATTGGTAGATATGTCTTTAATTTTAAAATTAGGCCTTCATGCCACACCTTATCAAATGCCTGAGAAACGTCAATAAACAGCGCAGAGCAATACTTCTTTTCTTCAAAAGTTTTTCGTATAAATTGAACCAATCTATGCGTTTGTTCAATGGTGCTATGCTGACTTCTAAAACCAAATTGATGGTCCGGTATGCACTCATTATCAGTTAGAATTGGGGACAATTTTATCATGAGTAACTTTTCAAAGAGATTTGACATTGTTGACCGTACACTTATTGGCCTATATGACTCAGCCTTAGTAAGATCTTTGCCCGGGTTTGGAATCATTTTAACATTGGCAAGCTTCCAGCTGTTTGGATAATACTCCAGACGTAAAATGGCATTAAAAATTAATAACAGGATTCTAATTGTAATACGAGGCAACTTCATCAGCATCTGGTTACTAATTTCATCAATACCCGGAGCATTTTTCGGGTTGAGCTCAGCAATTAGTTTTTGTACATCACGCGTCTTAAATTTTATGGGTCGAGGGGGTAGCGCAACTACACTCGGCAAATCAACAGCACCAGAACATGAGTTTGGGGTAAATACGGATTTTAAATGCTCAGCAAATAATTTACCTTTTTCAGAGTCGCTTCTTGCCCAATCTCTGGTAGATGTGCGCTGAGGTGGTTTAAACTCAACGGGTGTTTTAAGCTTTCTAGCAGCGCGCCACAAAGAGTAATTAGATGCTGGTGTGACATCAAGACCTTCCAGATAATTTTTAAGAGATGCAGTTTTTTCAAATGCAAGCAACTCTTGGAGTCGTTTAGTGCACTCTTTAAACTTAGTTTTATGTTGAGGTGATCTGTGCTGTTGCCATTTCCTTCTAGGTCTTCTTTTATCACACACGAGACGTTCAATATATGTAGAATAAATTATATTAAACCCAGTCTGCGGATGGGAGGTAGTGGCATGTTCAGCAGCCTGTTTAATATTTTCATTAAGGTTGGTAATGTTAGATTCAATATCATCGGGTGTTCTTAGCGTAATATTTTCTGTGCAATGACTACTAAGATATATTTTGAATCCCAGCCAATTAACACGATTTATCATCTTCACATAAGGATGAGGTAAGTCACTTCTTAATGGGCTACAAATTGAAACGATGGTGGGAGTGTGTTTTGTTTTGCTTTGTTATACACAATGGTGTATACTGAAAACGTATGTGAAAAAGTTTAAAAAAATTTTTACTTAAAAAATGTGTTAGAAAACATTTAAAAATAATTATATTTAATTATTAAAGTACATATGTATTCTTTATTATACTTATTTCACATATTAAAGGTTTATCAATTAATAAATTTACTATGGTTTTGTCTATCCATACATCTTCTTTTTGTTGTATGCAGATCTGGGACTATTGCATTAAATAAGCAAATGCATTGACCATTTTCCCACAATAAACCAAATCAATGCAAATGCAAATTTATTACATTAGCACTAACTTTAATAATATTAGTTAAATTTTTCTTGCATATTACTAAAATCCCTTCAAAGTAATTCATCAACATTGCATTGTTATTTTTAGTGCACTATTTTTTGCACCACTAAACACATTATGAATAGTATTATTGCATTATCAGTGAAACATATAGTGCAAAATATAACGTAAATGTGTACATACATAAAAACATACGTACATACATAAATATGTAAATTTTTTCCTATGTACATATCGTCATCCAAGACGAAAAATCATATCACTACGTTTTTTATAATTTTTCGAGAGAAAGACAAAACTTGATGAAATTGTTTCAAGCGGTAGAATTTTTCGTTTATAAAATCACCATTTTTTAAGATATAACTTTACAATAAACGAAAACCTAAGTTCTGATCTTTTGTCAATTGCACGGTTTTTCAAATAAGCTCGAGATGCAACGTACTACGTACGAAGTATGAAACTTTTTAATTTTTTTTAAATTGGTTCTATAATCTAGATTGTATTTATATTGACAGTTTTTTTTTCGTTAATTTGTATGTACGTACTTATAAAAGTGCCCTCAATGAACTTTAGTGTATTTTATATTTTTTATTTGTGCTATCTCCTAAAAATATTTTCACGTTTTATTCAATTTTACTGTGTACAATATGTGATAGTGCAATAATATTGCATCACTTCATGATGTGCTTAGTGGCAACACAAAATTAGTGTATTTTTTGTCATGCGATTAGCTGCTAATGCAATATTAATCCATTACTTTTAAGAGATTTTATTTAAGTGCAAAAAATAGTGCACTACAAGCATCAAATTTAAATTTGCACTAAAAATTTTGTTTTTCAATCAGTGCTTATGCAAAAGTAATGCAAGTTGCCCAGGTCTGGTTGTATCCATCTGTTTTTGACATTCATCCATTATTCTTACACAAACAAATCGCCTGTTGTTTTTGTACTTTCTTAGTTGTTGTAGACCTGCATATACTTTATGTATTTAAATATGCTTTGGACCGCACATGACAAAAAATTTATTTAAACAGGGAGCCCCAGACTTATTTTATGTACATACACACATAAAATCAATTTGCAGATACATACATACATATGTACATATGTACACATATTATCAAATTTCTTACCCATGCTCAAGTATTAATTGGATTTTAACAATCACACTTACATATCTACATCATGAAAACATACAAACTGTCCCCAAGCTATTGACGCTTGAAAAATGTACTCAAATAAATGAAATTATCACAGACAGCCAAACTCTATCCCGCACACACACACACACAATCGCCATGATCGTACACAAGAATTTTACAAAATCTGAAATTAATATTTATCCAAATATAAACAAATTTCTGAGCGACAGACTTTAACACTGGACAAATTTAAGCTTGACAAAATATAAACCAATCTCATCCTCCAATATGAAAAACATATTAGGATTAGGGAGTTCAGATATATGATAATATTTTATAGCACTAAATGTCCATATGGAAAACAATTTATTTCTACGTACATATAAATACTGGCGTGAATTAATGTTTTGTTATACTACACTTAAGCGAGTTATGTTTAGTTTACATGCTAAATCTTCACTTTCCTGACAATTTTCAAATATATTTCTTAAATACTAAAATAATTCATTTCTTATCGTAACTTATTGCTATGTACATATGTAGTTACCTACATTTAACATGATAAACTTATTTCTTTGTTTCTCAAACAAGATTGATCATGTTTTGTTTCTTATCTTTAAGGGTGTTTCTAATTCTAAAACTAGAACAAAGGAATATTACATTTTTTGTAATTGTATTTATACACACACAGGTAGTTTCTTTGTTAGACTAAAATATATTTTACATACATAATTTCCTATCTTAGTATTAACGTCCTTAAGACTGACGTTAACTCCCCCCAGGTTAAGCAACATCGTCCCGATATTTCTTAATACGTTGTAACTCTATTTCGTATGCCCTATTGAAATTATCAATTGCTAATAGGTATATGTATATATGTATGTACGTCTGCATTCCTTTATGCATGACATAATTTTTAGTATCAGAAAAATTATTAATAATAAATTTATGAAAACAAATGTAGTATAAAAAAATTATCTAGTGGGATGTTCTTCAAATAGGATAATGAATTTTTTGAGTCAATATTATTAAATGCATTGTCTTTGTCCGATGTGAGTATGTTCATGATTACAAAGTCTTTTTCATGGTTCTTGTGTATTGCTTGTTTTATTTCGTTGTGAAGATTCTTATATCGTCGCTGTTTTAACTAACTCACCTACATAACTGGCATTTTTTTGAAAAATGAGTTAATTCCTTTACTAGACTTTATAAGTCATTAGAGATGTGCGATTTTACGAAACCTGTTACTTTTTCACAGCGATTGAAAAATCACTAATCACAACTGTGACAGCATTTATCAAGTAACAGGTTTTGGAAATATATGTAGTTCTTTCATACAAACTGTGAATGGTCTTGTATGCTTACTTTACAGCAAATAAAGCTACCACATGAATTTTTTTATACCTTCACCGTTTGTCGAGAAAAAGTCGTCAAATCGTCTTTTCTGGCAACTATGTATAGCTCTCACATTTTTGTATTTGCAATCAGCGTTACCGTTGGTGCTACTAAAGTAGCAATTTGCCACTTTTTCGACTGCTTGGATACTATTGTGCTACCTTTACAAAATTCACCCAAATTTGATACTTTTTCTAAATTTTGCCCCTTTTTGATACTTTTTACTCAATGAAGATATACTTTTTTGTACTTTCGGTTTTATTAATATAAAAGTTGTGCTGTTTCAATATATCAATATGTAAGCAAGCTTATACGAAATCTTTTTTTTTTTGTCATGCGTGATCAGCTTATGCATATCTTTCGAATAATTAATACGCCCACGCATGCTTATATTCCTATACCTCTACCTGTAGGGATATGTAAATATAAATATGTACACACACATTTTAACTAATCGCTCGATTCATTAATCAAGGTTCTAGCTTAATCGGTTAATTTCGGTATTAACCGGTTAACCGATTAAACAAGTTTTTTCATAAATCAAGTAATTTGAACAAATAAAAGTGCATAAATTATTTATTAATTTAAAAAAAAAACATACGTAAGAATTCTTAAACTAAATCAACCAAAAAAAATCATAAATATATTAGTGCAATCTTTCGAAAAAATAATTTGGTTTAAGTGCTTAGGATTTAAGTGAATTAGTTTTGATAAAACCTGACTTGGAAAAATCCTTTAACGAATCGTAGATGTTGAGGAAATTGAAAGTAATCTATAATACAGATCATTTAGTTTCTTAGTTTTTTTCCTCTATTTCTCTAAGCATATGAAAATTTTCATTATGGCATTATAGTCCTGTTTTATTTATTTATTTTTTTTATTAATTAATTTTGTTAAAACATTTCTTGTTTATTATCGATAGTTCCTTCTGTTGGCGGGTCATAATCTGACCCTTACTGGCAGAGGTCAACGACGAACATTCTGCAAAACAGTATATTTCTGAATTTCTTAGTTTACGTTTTTGTACTTTAAAACACTGTTGCTTGAAGAAAATGTTTCAGAGTGCAGGTATAAATTAATTTAATTCGTCTTTCATTAATGCCCATTTTTTCAGTTGGTAATCAAATTGTAATTATTTTTAAGTTCTAATTAAATACGAAATTGTGTTTTTGAGTGCATAATTAAATAATAATTAAATGTCCAAACTTGTGTAATTAAGTATTATTTAAGTTTTATGAGCGCACCATATGTTTTTATGCGTGTGTGTGTTTATTGAAAACATACACATGAACATCATCTGGTCGTATTGAAACATCATGTGGTCGTACTAGAAAGAGTTTCCTTTAATTTTCATAAATATATAACATATACCAGTCGTAGTTTTATATCATGGAATAAATAAATAGAAAAATGCATTCTGATTTTCTTTTGGTTTCATAAAATGTGTTTTTATCCAATTTTAATTTTCTGCATTTTGATAACCTAACTTTCTTATTCATGTTAAACAGCTGTTGTTTGAAAAGCCTTTCATAATACTGGGTGCAGTGCTACCGTACTTTCAACGTAATTTAATAAGAACTTTAATTAACCACTGAAAAAATTAAGTCGTATTTAATTACAACTTAATTTTAAATAAAAATTAGCTAATTACGTACTTAATTCTTAAGTTAAAAACTAGGGGTAAATCTAATCCTTAAAACTTAACAATTCCCTCTAGTTTAACTAGAGTAGCAGAGTCTTTAACCCTGCATTACTAACCTTAAATCATGTCGCATAGTTACTTACCATGGGTCTTATCGACCCTCAATTGTATTATCCAATGAAAACGTCTCAAGTTATAAATTGATAAAACGTATACTTCTTTTGGTAGATTTTAGTCTTTTATTGTTAAATTTTAATATACAATGGTGTGTTAAACAACTTATATATTAAAATTGAAATTAAGTTTGTATTCATTACAACATAGCTAAAAAAAAGTGAAAAAAAAGTTATCCAGCCGAATTGCGCATAAAATTATGAGTTTTTAAGTTATTGACGTCAAATAAAGTGCATTTGAAACCTGAAATATAATAATAAAATGTTAGAAAGAAAAATTGGTGTGGCTAAAGCAAAAATTTTTCAGTTATGTACTGTAAATGTTAACTTTTATTCGGAATTTTCATCGAACATATCGTCATAAATGGGTTCCTCTTGTGCAGAAGCAATGCAATTTGAACACAATATACAACAGTGCTTCTGGCAAATATATTTTCCACATTTAGAGCACGTGGTTTTGGTTTTGCGATCTTGTTTGTAATCACAAACCTGGCAGCGGCTTCTTTTCAATTGTTTTGTAGGCAGCTCTTTTTCCTCCTCCTCCTCCAATGGCTTCGCAAATTTTGAGCAGCTTGCTTTTAAATTTTTTGGCAAAGTTAATATTTTATAACGTTTCTGAATATTTGCCTGAACAAGATGCATTGCCAAATCCTTTATAAAAACCGATCGTTTTTTGTACTCTACTGGTGCGTTTTGAGTACAGAGTAAAATAACTCTAGCATTTATAGCTGCCATATTCATAAGTGAATAAAAAATTACTAAAGGCCAACGCCGACAGTTTCTGGCTACGTTATAAGCAGCACCCAATTGATCTGTAACATCCACTCCTCCTTTCGTATGATTGTAGAAATCTATAACTTCTGGCAAGCACTTAGGGCCATCTAATACCTTACCGGTCTTGTGAAACGTTGAAAGAAGAAGAACGCACTTATTTTTTTTGGTATATAAGAGAGTATTGTAGAATTTTTGGTAAAGCCAAAGATTGTTGAATGCACTTCGCGATTTTTAGCGTTTGAAAATATGGGTGGCAAGAATCTTTTGTTTTTTCGGATAGTCCCAACTAACGTGGTTTTCTTTGAAAGCAAATACTCTGCCAATGAATAGGTTGTGAACCAGTTATCTATTGTTATATTACGCCCAGCGTCTTGTAGATGATTTGTTATTCTCTTAAACACCTCTTCTGGCTTATTCGAAAAATTAAATGGGCCAAGTGGTTGCTGTCCGCAATAGACTTCTAACTTAGATGTGTAGTAAGTTTCCGAATCAACTGCTGCAAAAATTTTTATACCATATCTTGCTGGCTTACTTGGTATGTATTGCCTAAAACTACATCTTCCGCGGAAGCTTTCCAATTTCTCATCCACTGTTATTAAACTGCCACATTTGTAAAATTTCATGCAATTGTTATTGAAAATGTCGAAGATTTCGCGAATTGGAGCTATTTTGTCGATGTTGCGTCTCTCTTCACGATTTTCAATATTATCGAACCGAATGCATCGTAATAAGAACTGGAAACGATTGTAACTCATTGTGGCTGGGAATATTTCAAGACCTGTTCCATCCGTGGCCCATATGTCTCGGACATTAACATGAGACGATTTGTGAAGTCCAGATAAATACAATAGTCCGAAAAGTGCGTTCAATTCATCGATGTTAGCTAAACGGGCATGTTTTAAATCTCTGTATTTCTGTTGAATTTTTATTATATAGATGTTTGTGTATTCTAAAATACTATCCATAAATGAAAAAAATAAATCCCAACTCTCACGTGGTGTTTTAACATGTTTCGAAAATTCCGTTAATCTACTAGTTGAAGTGAATATATTTTCTTTTGGCGTTCGAGTTGCTTTATATGCTCTTGCATTCCAAATTGTTCCATCTTTTCCAATATATTTGTCTGTTGTGCTTTGAACGGCATTGCTATCGTTTTCATCTAGTTCTTGCTCTGTTTCCGAATCATGATTACTAAAAAGTTCATCATCACTATCAGTATTACTACAACAATCATCAGTTATATCTTCGTCATTTGGTACATCAGCTAAAAGTGCGAGCAATCGCTCTTGTTCTCTTTCATAAGAACTCATTTTAAAATTTTGCACAAGCACTAATGATAGTCTTATATTTTCGACAAATAACCGCGAACTGATAACAAAAATGTACAACGATCGACTACATCAATAAAAATCCGTAACACAATTGAAAATGAAAATGGTAGCACAGCTATACTACCACTCTGATTGAAAATTCACAAGCTACTCAAGCTCACACACTATCGTTACCATTCAAGGCGATAAAAACAAAGCATGCGTGGTATTTTTATAAATGATTTTTATTACAATACGAATAAATGAACATATATTTTTTGTATAACGGTATAACTAACCTGGGTCTAATCGACCCATAATCTTTGTTACATTATTGCTAACTATGGGTCTAGTCGACCCAGGCTGTTTTTTTAAATAATTTTATATGCATAATATCATAAATATTCCTTATGTTTATTGTTTATAAGCGTTTAAATATAAACAAATTTAGATTACACATATATCTTGAGTTAAAATATCGTCTTGTTTTTTTTTAATTTAAAAAGTTTGCGTGTCTGGGTCGATTCGACCCAGAGGTTAGTAATGGAGGGTTAACAAACTATTTATAGCCACGTCCAAAGATTTTGAAGTTTTACTTAGGTGAGAATCACTGAACATACTTCTTTGTTTGTATTAAAAATTTTATATTTGAGACGAAACAAGTACTTAAACACACAAAAAATACGCTATAATACTACAAAATATTTAAAAATTTGTTATTTAGGTTAATCGGTGAGTAAAGCTACGGTCACACTTGTCAAACATTTGCCCAAAAAAGCGTAACCACTAAATGCTGATGAAAAATCTTTCAATTCAGACAAAAGTTTGTCAAGTTAAAGAGTAGCCAATATTGTTGGATTCTATGACATGGTGTATTAGTTGTGTTCGAAACTGTTTAATATGATAAACAAGTGTCTGGATCAAAACTTTTGTCATTAGTGTTTGTTGGTTACGCTGTTTTGGGCAAATGTTTGACAAGTGTGACCGTACCTTAAGTAATTTTTTATTATATGAATTATTTTTTGGCTTTATTGTATCACAAAAATAGTATATTTTAGTCTTTAAACATGCAAAACCTAATTTTTATTCTTGATGTTTTTAAAAATGAGCAGATTTGTTTTAATTTTTCTTATTTATAAAGCTGCCACTTTTTTTTTCTTAAAATCCCTTTTTTGGTGCCACTTTTTAAAAAAAAAATCCCCTTTTTGTGCCACTTTTTGAAATTTTACAACGGTAGCGCTGTTTGTTTTCCAGCATACCAAAAACCTTGAGAAAAATATTATAATAAGGTTAATTACTGCAAGCCCTAAGCTTGAAAAATATTGTAGAATATATTGAAAAAGGTTATCGTAACAATTGTAGGAAAATCAAAACGGAACCCTCGCGAAAATATTACATGTGTACAATTATTTTAAGCTTATCTTTGCAATTGTAGAATAAAGTTACTGAAAAATATTTTAATAACTTCTGTAAAGAAAACCTTACTATCTAAATATTTTTATAAGCTTTTTGACATATGTAATTGTAGAATAACATTACGGGAATAATGTTTTCTTAAATTTTGTATTAAAAAGCTTACTATCTCAATATTTTTATAAGCTTTTCTACTTAAATGTAGAATAAGCTTCTCAAATATAATATTCGGTTTAAACAAATCTTGATTTATTTTTTTTTCAGTTTATTTGTATATCGAAAGAGTCTTTTCAATATAATGTATTTTTATACATATCAAATTAAGTGTAATAATTCAGTTAGTAATAAAATAAATAATTATTATGCAATATATAAAATGTAATATTTAAATTTAATTTTTATATATTTTTATTATTTTTGTAGTTTAAGCGCAGTTTAATACGATTTTTCGCGAACTGGAAGAACGTTCGAGTGTCCTTAATAAATTGATCCTCTGTAATACCAACTGATATAGCTGCATCTATGAAATTTTTAGTTTTATTATTATTATTTTGTTTCAGTTACATATTTTATTTGACTTACTTCGTATTGCTTTCGTTGTGCTTAGATTACGCACAGTTTTTTTAGTCTCAGTACCTTTCCAGCATAGTTGTTCTCCTAATTCATCACATATTATTTTTCTCCAACAATTTTTTATGAAATTTCGTGCTTTTGCAACAGCTGTCAGTTCGTTTTCCTGAAAAATGTGATAAGGAAAGAATTAAAGAATAGATTTCATATATAGCGTACATAGAATAAGAGTTAAACTTACAAAAGAAGCAAAGCTTTCTCCGTTTTCTTGCAATCGTTTTTCAAACTCCAAGAACTTCTCAATTTCCTTGAATGGCTGTGCAGGCATTACAACGAGTTTTATTTGAACTTTTTCTTTTTTCAGTTCCTGCAACTCCTTTCGTACAGTTTGCACTTCATTCGTCAGTCTAATCAACATTGGCTGAATTGCTGCAACTACTTGATTGGATATTTCTGAAAGTGAATTAATATATTAAGCTTTATTCAAATTTCTCATAGACTCATTATTACCTTCAGAGTTTCGAAAATTTGTGTGGATGACATTATGTTGGTTTATTGTAGATGGTTCCAATGTTGTTATACTTCGTTGCGATAGGCTGTTGTTATGTTGATTTGTAAAATAATTGTTGAAGTCTTCAGACAGGGTGAATCAGTGGTAAAAATGCTATTTTTGAGTCATTAGAAAAATTAACAATTTTAATTATTTGATGCAAAAAGTGTTCCTGGTTTGTTTGGGATAAAGATAAGTGCGTTGTTTGCCATATATTCAAGAAAGAAGATTTCAGCGGATAGTAAAACATTGGTTCCAAATTCAGTACTTTTCTTCCAAACACTCTTAATGTTTCTGAACAGTCAATTGATGAAACTTTGAAAACTTCTTGTCCGACAGTATAGAAATTGTCAGGCGAAGAAATTGACAAAAATAATTATCAACAAATGTATTCGTTTTCTTTTATACTTTTCCAAGCTGATTTGAATGTGAATTGTTTAAGCTCTGTTCAACCAGTATATTATATATATGGTTGGGATTGTAGTTCTTCTTCTTAAGAAGTCGTTTTAGTTGCCCCAATTAATTTTCGAATTTAAAAGCGCTAATATTTTCCAGTGAGCCATATAATAAAGCATCATCTGCTATATGAGTTAGGCAGTGAAAGTTATATGTTACAGTCGTTTCATTATAATACACAGGAACATGCGTCACAAAATTTGTTTGTGTTTTACATTTATTTTGATCTAGTAAAAGGCGCATAGCCAAACTTAATTGCATAAAGTGTAAATACAGTCTTTCTTCTAAAGCATTTTTCAATATAAATGGTCCACTACAAAGAAGAAACTGGCGAAACTCTGTTGCCTTGTATCGCTCGAATTCCTTCAAACCTCTACACCTTCGACAAAACTCCCGCGGAATTTGAGATTTTAGGTGCTGTAGTTGGTCATCCAGCAATTTGATTTCTGCTGGTCGCAGAGAGAAAGAACAATTTTTTGTTATATCCATGCCGTCATCAAGGACTTAACAACTCCGGGGCAAACCACGTGCATGTAATCAAGGGGAAATGACTTTACTATATCTATCGGTAATTTTTATATTGCCATTTGGGTGCTTGTTGTATGATGATTTGTATATTCATGTGCTCTAAAACTTTCATCGGTTCGTAAAGCGTTATTTTCAAATTTGAAAGTCATACGTCTCTGAACATATTCGCCACTTTGCGTACACATATGGCAGGAATTATAAATTGTATGACTTTTGATACCCATAACAAGGGACCTTACAGGTGCATCACATACAAATGACCGGCACCTAACTTTATAAGTTCTTCCATTACAAAAGAAGTTAGATTCAATAACGTCATTTATTTCCTCGATGAATGGCATTAAGAATGCATTAACATCTTTGGGTTTATTATTGCCAGAATAAACTCCTACAGTGTGTACTGTTTTTGAACCATTGACATTCACCATTATAGGCCAAGCTTGAGCCAAGGAACTTTTTGAAGGAAGACCATCTATATTGATATTTATTTGAATAGTGTCACTATCATATGATGAATAAGAGAGGAAATCAGTCAAACAATCTTTTAATCCGTAGTGCACATATTCACCATCTGTTAGCTAAACAATTGGGACATCTCTAGGTGTTTTTTTTTCAATGATCTCGCGTCCCTTGATAGGCATGGCTCAATTATCTTTAAAATTATCAATACTTCATTTAGGGCATAATTAGATATTAAATGTTTTACACTCCACTTAGCCAACTCATCTCGGATATTGTAGTTTTTAACAAAATAATTAATTGAAGTTTCATCACTTTCGCTTGAAGTTGAGTATTTAGAAATTTCTTCTTCAACTGAACTGTCATTTGGAACAGCAGTACTGAAATCTTGAACTTTATCAGTTTCACTTGGACATTTATAATTATTTTCTTTTATTGACCTGCTTCTAGGAACGCTAGCACTGAAATCTTCCACTGATTCATTACTTTTTGGTTTTTTATTATTTAAAAGAAGTTCAATTACTTTCTTTTGTTTGTCTTCTAACACTTTTTTTAAATTTATTTGGCATTTTAATTATTTTATTAAAAAATTACAGATTATTATTAATATTGAATTCTACGTTCACTCACTTTAAAATTTAATACTAAATGTGTACGCAAAATATTTTCATCAAATTTGTAAAAACAAAAATAACGGTACATGACTTTAGAATGTATTACTTTTTTCAATCATTTTATTGCGTCATTCAATAGTCGTTTATAAGTACACTTTAGAAAAAGTTGTGTGTAATAATTGTTTCTCAAGCGTTGTTTAAAACTGTTTGTTTATTCAAATTCTGTCAATATTAATGTAAATGACATTGAAAAAACTTAATATCTACTGTTTATATAAGCTTATTCTTAAGTTCTATTGCAGTTTGATCGCAATTTGGTATGCTGGGTTGTTCTCGTTGCTCTTGTTAGTATTTATCACAATGCCAATACTAATACATACTTTTAAAGCAGAAGACCTGAAATGTGTTAAACCGTGATCACAGTCGCTGTTTAATTTCACTCCTGCTCTTCTTATTAGATTTTGTTAAAATAAGAGAACTGCTGCAAACAAAATACTGCTAAACTATGATCACAGTCACAGTTTAAAAGAACAGTGATTTAGAAATCACGTTCACAAGGAGCAACATTATTAAAAAATCACAATATCACTCAACACTATAAGTCATAATACACCTTGTCTCAATTTTCATGACTGTAAGCATTACTGTTGTGCCTATATAAGTAAAAAGATTTCAGCGCAGCCATAAGAATGAATGTATAAAACAACCATAAAAGCTGCTCTCCTGTTAAATTTTTAAAATTTTAGTTAGGTCAGTTAGTCTTGTTGTCTATGTTGACAATATTTGTGAATGTAACTAATGTTATGCCTGTAGTGGTAATGTTGTTTACCTTATGGTTTCCATCGAGTAATATGAAACCTTCGTCAATTCCGAGTAGTGCACTGTTATATTCCTGTATGACATTGCATTTGCTTTTCCTGTTGTAAAGTAGTGGGAGTATACATGTATCTGTTTCGTTATTTGTTTGGCAAATATTTCTGCCCAGAAAATTCTTACATTGTTTTATCCGTATGTATTTTGTATCGCATTGGGCAATTAGGTCATCACTTTCTATCTTTCCGTGCTTGAAACTTATGGGCGTAATTTTAAAAAATTGGCAGTCCTTTTTTAGTATGGGGTATTTGTAAATAGTTATGAATAACTCTCCCGTTCCTGCTGTGTATATGTCTGCGTATTCTAAAATGTGTATAATGGGTGCTGAAATAAGTTCGTGTTGTATGACCTCTTTTATGTCCTTATAGTTCAAAAATTCCGTTAAGTATTCATTATTTTTAGCGGCATTAATTGTCCTAACAATTAATAATAATTAATCGTGTACCTGTTCAATGATGAAGTTATTTTCTATCGTTTGCCCTTGTAGTGTTTCAATTAGTCTTTCAAATCTTGAGTTGATCTGTCGTTGTTTTTCGTTGTTATTTATTAATTTATTGCTTCTTCCATGTTGATTAAGTCGTCATGGTCTGGAGTTCCTGTGATAAATTTTAGTGCAGATCCCAGAAAGTCTAAAGATCTTTTATGGCGTTCATGAGCATTGAGTCGGTCTGCTAGTAATTTAATTCTCCTTATCCAGATGGTTGCTTGTGTAGTGGGCTTATAGTTTATCGTAACGATTTGTCTGTATGGTGTAAGTATTGTTGTTATGTTGGTAACGTGGAAGAGGTATAAATAATCGTCAAATATGAAGACATTATCCGTCTTTGTTAGAATGTACTTTTTCCCTTGTAGGTTGTGTATTTTTACTTCCGCTATGATTTTTTGTGCGAACACCGCGAGTAACATGAGGAAGAGAATCATCTTTGTTAAATGTGTAATTTTTAATATTATCGTTGTGTACGGTTACCCCCCTCGTAGTTAAGACAGTGTCCTCACGGTCTTCTTTCACAATATATTTTATATATCTAGCGTCGTTTTTTTTCTTAGTCCAGATATTTTTACAAGTATTTGTTCACCTGTTTCAAATGTGCGGGGTTTCTTCCTTTGTTCAGTCTTTCTAATGTCTTTTTTGATGGTGACTTTACTTCATCAGATATTTCTTGATGTCTGTATTCTATTTTTCCAAAATGTATGTCGCTGGGTTTATATCCTGTTACCGTATGTATTGAGTCATTAAGTGCTTTGACTGTTCTGAATATTTCTTCTATTATTGTTGTACTATTTTGAATTTTAAATATTCTATCTAATTCAGATATTGTATTGTGCGCTCGTTCAACTTGACCGTTTGCTGTTGATCTATAGATTGGAGTTTCTACTTTTTCTATGTTGTATTTTTCAAACATCAATTTTATTGAGGGTGATGTCATGCATGGTTCGTTATCAGTCATAAGTCGTTTGCAGTTCGGAAAATTATTTATGATTAGCTCTTCTAGCTTATCACTCATTCGTTCTTTTGAGTCACATTCTATTATTACTATGTATTTTGAATATTTATCTATTGCAACCAGAAAAGTGTTTTTATCATTGTAATATATGTCCGCATGTATATGTGTTCCCTTTTCTGTCGGTATGTCTGAGTCTGTTAGAGGTTCCCGTGTAGGTTGTCTTTCGTATCTGCCATGGGGTACACTTTTTATTGTATGCTTTACATTGTTGTTTTATTTCAGGCCAGTAATGGGTTTTGAGTATTTCTTGCATATTATTCTTATAACCTCGATGAGCTCTGTCGTGTGTGTTTTTTACTATTTCTTTTTGTGTAGCATTGTTCTGAACGTCGATTAGTTTTGTTGGTGTAAATACAAATTGTATGTTGTTGAATGTGTTTTTATCACATCGCTTAATGCATAAATTTCCTCTCTTGTTGTATGTATTGCTGTCACTTTGTTTGGTTGTAGTATTTTTCTTAGTTCTGTTATTAAGTTTTGCTCAGTCGTGAAGTTTATCGTGTGTCTAACTTTATTAGGGAACACTGTACGTGTTCTCGTTTCAATTATCTTTTTATTTCGTACAAATTCGATTTGTATAGCGTATGTGTTAAATGGTCGTGATACTTGTTTAATGGAATCTACTGGTGAACTCTCGGATGAGTGTAATTGTAGATGAGTTTATTTGTTGTCTCGAGAGGGCGTCAGCTATGACGATTAAGTGACCTGGTTTATATATTAATTTTGCACTAAAGTCTTCAATTATATTTTTCCATCTCCTTAATTTTGTGTTTGGGTTTTTTTCCGATGTAGCAAATGTAAGAGACTGGTGATCGGTATAAATTGTTAAATCAGCTACTCCATATATGTAGTTTCTCAGGTTTTGTAAAGACCAGATGATTGCTAAGAGTTCTTTTTCATTAGTACTATAATTTTCCTCTGTTTTGCTTAGAGTGCGTGAAGAAAGAATATTGGTTTTTTCTCCTGACTAAGGACTGATCCAAGTGCGTCCGTTGTTAGTTCGAAAGGTTTAGAATAATCAGGTTGAAAGAGTTCTACCTGTTCTTTTAAGTTTGTTTTTAATATGTCAATAGCTTTTATTGCCTGTTCGTCAAGTGTTACTGGGGTATTTTTGCTTTGATTCTTTCCTATTTGTCCGTTGTCTCTTAAATGTACTGTCAAAGGCTTGGCTATGCCAGCGTATCCTTTGATGAATTTTCTATAGTATCCAGTCATTCCTAAAAATCCTCATAACTCCTTCAATGTTTTAGGTATTGGATAATTATTTATTGCTTCTACTTTTTCTGGATTTGTGGTAATTTTATTATATTTAATGATATGACCTAAGTATTCTACCTCCGTTTGAAAAAATTTAGATTTTTCTGCAGAAATCCTTAATGTGGCTTTATTCAACGCATCAAATATTATTCTAATATGCTTCATATGATCTTCAAGTGTAGAGGAATATATAAGTACTTCATCGATATATACATATGCGAATTTCCCTATGTATTCCCTGAAAATGTCGTCTACGCATCTTTGAAGATTGAGGGTGCATTTTTTAAACCAAATGGCATACGAATAAATTCATATTTTCCGCCATTTACACAACATGCTGTTTTCTCTCTATCTTTTTCCGCTATTTTTATTTGATGGAATCCAGATTCCAAATCTAATGTTGTAAAATATCTTGCCTTTCCTAGGTTTTGTATTGTTATATTGGCATCTGGTATTATATATCTGTCAGTAATCGTATTTGCATTTAGTTTTTTTAGTTGTATGGACTGTTACTCTTTTGAATTATTCCTTCATGTAATAGTTTCTTAATTTCCTTGTTAACGAATTCATTATCTGATATGGGGTATGGGTATTGTTTGGTCCATTTGGTCATTTTTGGTTTTAATTGTGGCTTCAATAGTTGTTGTAAAGGGTAATGGTCCTATGCCATTGTTTTCCTTCATCAGACTTTCTATTCCTTGCCTATATTTTTCTTCTCCTACAATATAATTTAATTTAGGTTGACTATCACTACTCATTGTGGTTAAGGTCATGTCCCTTAAATTAATTTCGGCATTAAGTATTTTTAACCCTTCTAAGCCCAAAATCATGTCAAATGATTCTATGTTTTCTAACTAAAAAAATTTTATTTCTTTGTTCATTAGTTTGATTATTTTTTTGCACCTGTATCTATTAAAATATCGTATTTTTTATGAGATAAGCTGCTAGTTAAAGTGAGGTAGGGCAACCCGTTTGTTAGTTAAAATTATGTAATCTCAAGCTATTTACCGTTTGTTGTTCCGGTTGGTAGTTGAAATTGGAATGATGTAAGGTCTGATGTTGTGAATAGTGTGGGTTAACTTGATTTATGTGATTATTACGACTTCGATTATTTCCGATATCGTGGAATAGTCGTAAATTTTGGTGATGATTATCGTGTTCTATCATTCTTGACACTGCGTTTGCATGCTCTAAGTGATTAAGTGTGTTAACATACAGAGTTGACCTTATAAATGTATTTGTACATCCTGTTGTGAACGCACGTACTGTTTCCTCGTTTGCATTTCTTACCACTGCATCAATTGTATTTGGTTGTTCACCGGACATTGAAATTTTGGATGTTATTAGATTTAGTGCCTGGTTTATTCTATCGTGATATTCTGATAGATATTGCTTGCCTTGTGTAATTCGACTCATTTCTTCCTGGAGTACATAAAGGGTTCTCATATCGGCATACGTGTAGTCCAGTCTATTTCTAATCGCATCGAAATTAAATGGTTTGTTGTTATTTATTAGTATATCAGATGCTTGACCTCTGATGTTAGATTTTACTATGGACAAAGCCTCTGAGTAACGGGTATGACCTTCAAAATGTTTGATGCCTTTCATTAGTCTGGAGGCATCTTCTCTCCATGCTCTGTATTCGGTTTGTTGACCGGTAAATATTGGAAGAGCTTTAAAAACTTCCAGCGATATATCTTCAGGACTTTTATAATTCGTGACGACGTCTTCCAGTTTGTCTATTTGTGTTGCTTGGTATGGAGAATTAATTTCCAAAGTTGATATTTTTTCCATCATAGCTTTATAGGAGTTTTCCATTTCGTGGAGTCTCGCGGTGCGGGTTGCTACTAGGACTTCGTTATTTGTAGCCATTTTTTTCGGTATTGTAATATCGATTTTTATCGTATAGCTACTTCTTTTTTGTCTTTTCATTAGTTTTATCCTTTTATAAGGAATAAAATTTTGTTTCACACTATGGGTTGTATATTCACTGCTGCAACAGGAATTATTTATGTGGTCCGCTCAAAAAGTATAAATTTTATTATACTCCTGGCCGGATCGCCAATTAATGTTTTGTTATATAATTAAATAAAAAAAAATATTTTTTCCTCGATGCGTATGCGTCTCACTTTATTATATTTATTTAATTCAAAAATTTCTTATACTACACTTAAGCGAGTTATGTTTAGTTCACAGCTAAATCTTCAATACCCTGACAATTTTCAAATATATTTCTTAAATACTAAAATAATTCATTTCTTATCGTAACTTATTTCTATGTATGTAGTTACCTACATTTAACATAATAAATCTTATTTCTTTGTTTCTCAAACAAGATTGATCATGTTTTGCTTCTTATCTTTAAGGGCGTTTCTAATTCTAAAACTAAAACCAAGGAATATTAAATTTTTTGTATTTGTATTTATACACACATAGGTAGTTTCTTTGTTTGTTAGACTAAAATATATTTTACATACATAATTTCTTATCTTAGTATTAACGTCCCTGAGACTGACCTTAACTCGTGCGAAAATCACATACACATACATACTAGAATTCATCTACAAAAAATTCAAACTATTTCAACAACACCCTTCCCCTCACTAATCAGAGTCAGCCTTAAATTCCCACAGATATATGTACATACACAACTTCTCACGGCTATATACAATCAATTTTAACAACAAAAATCAGAATCAGCCTTAAAGTCCTACAGGCATACATACACGCAGATTCCGACAGTCTTATAGGGCTAGTTTTTTACTAATAAGTTAAACTTAGTCCACCGCTAGACTTAAACTTAGTTTAACATACGTTTGAGTTAACCAAGAATCAAATTTAAACGGGGTATAACCGCCTATGCTGTTTTTCAGTGATGGGTTAACAGTTGTCAATTTAGCCAGAAATGCCATACTTTGTTTTCAATATAGATGTGGCATTCTTGAAAATATTTTATGAAAATAGGGCAACACTTAAAAATCGACGCGACCATTCTTTAAATTTATTTTAAAAAAAATCAATAACTGAATTCTGAATTTTTGGAAAATTAAAAAATAAATAACATGGACGGACTTAAAAAATAGTGACAATACAAAAATAAAACCAAAAAAGATAACCAAATTTAAAATCCAACGAAATATAATTTCTCTGCAACTATTTATAAAATCATCATCCACAGATTCCTTTGTTAAACGAAATCTTTGCAAGAATTGCACTTCATAAATGATTTGGACGTGTTTGTATCTCTCTTATTTTTCTCACAATTGTCCTATCCAAGTTTTTCTGGCTTAATAATCACTAAAATCTTCGTCGTCATAAGAAACATCCATTTTATTTATGTATGAATGTATTTATTTATTAAACTTTTCAGCAAAACTGTTTTTTTTTAATTGCTTAATATTTTTATATTTATCTGAGAAATGTTGCTCGGTTAAACCTAGATTATTAACTAGATAAATAACCTTTATCTGAAAAACAATATTTAAAGTTTACACTATAGTTAACTAACAAGTAGAGTTTATCTTTATGTTAAAACTAGCCCACAAACACACAAATTCCTACAGATACATATTACAACAACACCCTCATCTACCCCAAATCAAGGACAGTCTTAAACTCTTACAGACAGACATACCCATACACACATTCCATCTATATAAATGAACACCTCGCCAATCATAAATCACAATGAACCTTAGTTCCTCCAGACATACACACACATAGTTCATCTACCTCAAATACATCCCGCCCCCACCAAGCACAGCTTGGTTTAAATTCCAACAAGCATAAACCCGAATTCCTAAGGTTACATATTACAACAACACCCTTACCTACCCAAATCATGGTCAGCCTTAAGGTCCCACAGTCTAAACACACCCCGCCCTCCACCAATCACAGCCAGACTTCAATTCTTACAGCTAGACGCACCCACAAATTTCCAGTCGACATTAGGAAATCATACACATATAAAACCCTCAAACCTATAAACAGCATTAATGTATTCCCACAAAATATTCCACGCACAAATTCCCACGGTCATATATATGTACATACACTTAATATAAACAAAAAATCTTTAATCTAAACATAAACACTTAATGTAAACAAAAAAAAACTCCTAATGTAAAAAAAAACACAATTTCTCAAATTTTAATTACCCAAATTTTAAAATTTCACACAAATTTCACAATTTTAATTGCCATAGAATCCCCAATCTACAACTACTCAGACCTATTGCTATTTGACCGTTTATGTCAAAAATATTCCAAAGGCTTGTTCATAGCCAGTTAATACGCTTTTTAAATGTCCACAAATTATTAAGTGGCAAGCAGTCTGATTTTCGAAGCAAACAATGTTGTATCACTGCATTAGTAGATGTTGCAGAAAATCAATTGATGAACTAAAAACTAGTTTCTTAGTACTTTTAGATCATTCGAGAGCCTTCGATACAATTGATCATAAGCTCCTTTGTTAGAAATTAAAAAACATGTTTATGTTCTCCAATATAGCTCCACAATTGATATCAACATACCTCTCGCTTTACATAATGATCTGCCAAACCAACTTTATTACTGTAACGTGAGAATGTATGCTGATGATGTTCAAATTTATATTGCGTGTGGTCCGCCGGGAATTGAACAATGTGCCGTAACATTGATTGCTGAACTTTAACATATCTTTTGGTGGGCTACTGCTAATGGTCTTACTATACACCCTACGAAATCCAAATATATGATTATTCAAAAGAGATCTACATATGATATCACAATTATATTCGTTTAGAAAACGTACATTCAGAAAAAAATCTTGTTGTCTTTTTTTAATAAAAATTTAACTTGGTCCAATCACATTAAATATGCTTGTGGTCGGACATATTCCAAGCTTCAAACTCTATGGCCAATGCAATATTGCACAACCATCAGAATTAGAACGCTGCTTGCTAAAACTTATTTAATGAAAATTCTTATGTATGGATGTGAATTATTTGGCAGTTGTGACGTCACTAGCAAGCGAAAGCTTACCATTGTATATAACTAGAAAAGATTTGAATCCACATAACCGTTCGCAATAAAATTATATGGTATACAGTTGGAAGATATTTTAAAAACAAAGCTACTTATATTTTTGAATAAAATTATGTATACGAATCAGCCACTACACCTTTATAATCGATTAGATTTCTCGAGATCTGAACGCGGTAGAAGACTAATTTTGTTCAGGTATCATAGTTTACTTTCTGATTGGCAATTTTTTTATAAATGCAATCCGTCTTTGGAATTCATGCCCTTATGACTTGCAATTAGTTAGTAACGCACAAAATTTAAGAAGACATTATTTGATTTTTTCTCAGATAATCTTATAATCTTTTTTTATGTTTATATATTCTGTGAGTAATTTATTTATTTTTTTATTATTAATTATTATAAATTAATTTTTTATTTGTTCTTTTTGCGAATTTCTTATACATATATCATTTATTATTAATTTTGTTAAAAAAAAAATAATTATATTTGATACTAAAACATTCTATACTGCAATAGAAGACTTTAGTCTTGTGTGTAGAATTGCAACAATAAATAAATAAATATGATTGGTTTGCTTGAAAGTTCAAATGGATTAAAGTTTGAAAACATTTATTTATATTCAAAATCTCTATATCAACCCAAACATAAATACTCGAAGAAATTAATTTCATCAATTAAAGGAATGGGATGTTTCACGTTTACAGATAATGAATCTGTTATTTCTCCTAACGAAGCTAAGAGTAATTCTAATATGAAACTTAAGAATGTTGTGTGTGAGAAGCATGTTTTTGTATAGGGTGACATAAGAATTTTGATTCATTCTACTTATGCTAAACTTATACCAGAATCTCTAATTCTAATGTAATTATAATTTTTAAGTAAGATGAGAAAAATGTAAAGCAATTTGAAAGGAAAAATATGGATTTTTGATTATAAGCAAAGATACTGCATTAAACGATGATCGTTATAGAAAACAATTTGAGTACATAAAAGTTTACTTTTTCGTATTTAATCTGCCCTTAAACTTGAAGCTTGTAACCTGTTCAGCTACCTGATAACCCAATCTGAACCAGATAAGCTGATCTGAAAATCAGAAAAGCTCCTGATTACCTAATCTGAAAACCAGACCAGCTAGCTGATAAGCTGATCTGATACCGTATAAGCTGATCTGAAAACCGGATAACCTGATCTGACACCTGATTACCTGATCTGAAAACCAGACCAGCTACCTAATAAGCTGATCTGAAAACCAGACCAGCTACCTGATCTGATACCTGATAAGCTGATCGGAAAACTAGACCAGCTATATGATACCTTGATCTGATACCTGATCTACTATTTACTGAAGAAAAAGCTTCATAGTATAAAAACTGGTGATATATATGTATTTAAGTGCCGTTCAGTCAAAGAAACGAATGCACTTAAATAAACAAACTTATCACAGACAGCCAAACTCTATCCCACACGCACACACATATAGAAATTCCCCACGATTGTACACAAGAATTTCGCAAAATCTGAAAATAATATTTCAGATACTGTAAAGTATATCTTAAATAAATAAATAATATTTCAGATATATTATTTGATATATATAGATATATTTTTTGTTGCCAATGTGCAATCTGTTTTGACATTTGTGAACTAGATAGATGTAGAATACAAGTGAACAAGCCGTAAAAATTTGTCTGTGGTGTTGGCGCAGCGCGAATTCCGTCAACGATTCCCCGGCTGTCGGGCACCGACTGCGTAAACACTGCGGATATCGCCGTTGCTGCCGAGGATGTCGACTTGTCGCCAGAAACATCGACCAGACGCTGTGCCTCGCTATTAGCCATTAGCCGGTCGTCCCTAAGGCGAATTTTGGTCAACATGCCCAGATCGCATGTTCCCGTACAAAGTCCAGTCCGTGCATCAGCTGCTGCCTGTTGACCGCCAAACGCATGTAACCTACGCCCAAGCCATCCTCAATCTCAAGGATGAAGTGAACAATTTTACGACCAAAATCATAATGAGCGATAAGGCTCATGTCCACCTCGGCGGGTACGTGAACAAGCAAAACTATCGCTTCTGGGGCACCGAAAATCCACGAGTGATGCACGAGGAGCCATTACTCTGCTCAAAGTGACTGCATGGTTCGCTGCTCAGGCTGGAGGAGTCATCGGGCAATTTTTTTCGAGAACGCTGCAGGTCAAACGACAACAGTGGACGGTGCGTGCTATATGGCCATGTTAACCGAGTTTTTTCTGCCGCAATTGAACTAATTAGGACTGGAGCACATGTTGTTCTAACAGGACGGGGCAATGGCACATACTGCGCTAGCCACAACCGATATTCTGAAGGCGGCGTTCCCGGGTCGCCTCATCTCTCGTTTTGGCGACTAACACTGGCCCGCAAGATCGCCCGATTTAACCGTTCCAGACTTTTTTGTGAGGTTCTTTTGAAGTCTCGTGCTTACGTGAACATGTCCGAGACTCTGGAAGCCCTTAAGGACAACATTCGACACGAGTGCGAGAATCTGTCGCCAGAAGTGATGAAAACTGCCAAAAAACGAGCCCGTTTATCAATCAATTGTGAAGGTGCCCATTTGGCCGATATCATATTCTCGACTTGACCAATAAAATTCTAAAGGTTCAAATAAACATAATCAGAAACAGAATCGAAGTTTTTCATTTAAAAAAAATGAGAGCCAAAAAACATCGGATGACTTCTTTTGGCCTACCTTCTATAAACAAATTTCTGACAGACAGACTTTAACACTAGACAAATTTAAGCTTGACAAAATATAAAGCAATCTCATCCTCCAATATGAAAAACATACTAGGGTTAGGGAAGTCCAGATATATGATGAGAACAATTTATTTCTACGTGCATATAAATACTAGCGTCAGAAAATCACATACACACACATACTAGAATTCATCTACGAAAAATTTAAACTATGTATTTTAAAAACACCACTCCTTTCACAAATCACAGTCAGCCTTAAATTCCGACAGCAATGGAGCAATCTCAACAACACAAATCATGATCAGCCTTAAACTCCTACAGACATACATACACACAAATTTCTACAGATACATATTACAACAACACCCTCACCTACCCCAAATCAAGGACAGCCTTAAACTCCTACATACATTCATACACACACACACATACACACATTCCATCTATCACAACAACACCCTCACCCACCTCAAATCACGATCAGCCTTAAGCTCCTACAGACATACATACACACAGATTCCCACGGAAACATATTACATAAACACCCTTACCTCGCCCCTCATAGATCACAGACAGCCTTAAACTCCTACAGACATACATACACTCAAATTCCTCCGGTTACATATTCCATGAACGCCTTGCTCCTCATAAATCACAAACAGCCTTAAATTCCCACAGACATACATACATACATGCACACAGATTCCCACGGATTCATATTACAACAACACCCCGCCACCACCAATCACAGACTGATTTAAATTCCCACAGACAGATCACCCACAAATTCCCACAGAGATACATACACACAATTTATCTACCTCAAATACATCCCGCCCCCCACGAAACACAGCTTGGCCTAAATTCCAACGTACATAAACGGCCCCAAATTTCCACGGTTACATATTACAACAACACCCTCACCTACCCAAATTACTGTCAGCCTTAAGTTCCCACAGTGTAGCAAACTCTCATAACTTTCCCATCTGCAATAGAAAAATGTAATGATGTTTTCCCATCGGCATCAGGAAATCATACGCGTATAAAAACTTCCAACCTATAAACCCCCTTAATGTATTCCTTTTTTTTTTTTGTATGAGTATATTTATTTATTGTATCTTCAAAAAATAAAATTGAACTAACAATAAGTATTCAAATCTAGATATAATAATTAGGCCCAACCAGTGTCATGCATAAACTTAGTGATAGTAATCAATAATACATAAATATCGTATTAAGCACAAAAATATTTTCAAGCTGTTTCAGCTGGAGTGTTGAGTATTACAGCCATAGTGTCCCTCTTTTTTAAGCGGATGTGTCCAGTAAAATTCAAGATGTTACGAGCAAGTGGATTAGGATGAGACTCTAATTTTGTTAAGTATTTGCCTGCGTATTTTTTAATTTCTTCAGTCACTAGTGGTATATTTAAATCACAATGTAAATTTGAATTTTTGATGTACCATGGAGCCGAAGTTATTAGCCCTAAAATCTTGTTTTGGCTTCGTTGGATTCTCTCTATATTGGAAGCTGAAGCAGTGCCCCATAGCTGTATTCCGTAGCACCATATAGGTTTCAATAGCGACTTGTATATCTAAAGTTTACAATCTAGACTCAGCATGCAATTTCTACCAATCAGCCAATGTACTTGAGTTAATTTTAGTTTCATTTGTGTTAGCTTAGATTCAATGTGGTGTTTCCGTCGGTCAAGGTGTATACCAAGGTATTTCACATGTGAGTGTTGAGATTGATTCGGGCACACTCATGAAGTCTCTTTCCACAACAGTAAACTTCCGCGCAAGAATATAACTTTGTAAAAGATTAAGAATGTTTATTGGTAGATATGTCTTCAATTTTAAAATTAGGCCTTCATGCCATATTTTATCAAATGCCTGAGAAACATCAATAAAGAGGGCAGAACAATATTTCTTTTCTTCAAATGTTCTTCTTATTAATTGAACCAATCTATGCGTATGCTCAATGGTGTTATGCTGACTTCTAAAACCAAATTGATGATCCGGTATGCACGCATTATCAGTTAGAATTGGGGACAATTTTATCATGAGTAGCTTTTCGAAGAGCTTTGACGTTGTTAACAGTAAACTTATTGGCCTGTATCACTCAGCCTTGGTAAGATATTTGCCCGACTTTGAAATCATTTTGACCTTGGCAAGCTTCCAGTGGTGTGGATAATACTCCAGTCGCAAAATGGCATTAAAAATGAATAACAGTATTCTAATTGCAATACGAGGCAACTTCATCAACATCTGGTTACTAATTTCATCAATACCCGGAGCTTTCTTTGGGTTGAGTTCAGCAATTAGTTTTTGTACCTCATGCGTCTTAAACTTTAAGGGTCGAGGGGGTAGAGCAACTACTCATGGCAAATCAACAACGCCTGTGCATGTGTTTGGGGTAAAGACGGATTTTAAATGCTCAGCAAATATGTTACCTTTTTCAGTATCGCTTCTTGCCCAACCTCCGGTAGAAGTGCGCATAGGTGGTTTAAACTCAACGGGTGTTTTAAGCTTTCTCGCAGCGCGCCACAAAGAGTAATTAGATGCTGGTGTGACATTGAGGTTTTCCAGATAATTTTTAAGAGATGCAGTGTTTTCAGATGCAAGCAACTCTTGGAGTCGGTTAGTGCATTCTTTAAACCTGATTTTATGTTGTGGTGTTCTGTGTTGATGCCATTCCCTTCTAGCTCGTCTTTTTTCATATACGAGACGTGCAATATCCGTAGAATAAATTCTATTAAACCCAGTCTGCGTGTGGGAGGTAATAGCTTCTTCAGCAGCCTGCTTAATATTTTTGTTAAGATTCGCAATGTTAGATTCAATATCGTTGGATGTTCGTAGCATTATGTATTCTGTGCAATGACTACTAAGATATTATTTCAATCTCAGCCAATTAACACGATTGATCATCTTCACATGTGGGTTAGGTAAATCATTTCTAAGTGAGTTACAGATTGTAACGATAGTCGGAGAGTGATCACAGGAGAGATCTAGGGAAGCTTTGACATGAACTAAATCCCTAGTAATATTTTTCATAACTTCAAAATCTATACCATCTGGAATTTTTTGAATGTCTGTAGGCCACTCGAAATGACGTCCAAGACCATTTTTGAAATTGAGTTGAACAATGTTCTTTCTCTAGGTGTAATAAGGCGTGAACCCCAGAACGTATGTTTTGTATTGAAGTCTCCAGCTGCTACGAAAAAAGGCCCAACAGATTTGTAGAAATCCTCGTATTCGTCCTCAGTGATTGAGAATCTTGGAGGGGAGTAATTTGATGATATAACGAAATTTGTACAAAAATTTTCAACACAAATATTAGTTGCTTGTAGATGTTCTGCACAGATGTTATCAAGAATATAGTGCTTGAGTCTTGAGTTTATTAAAATTGCTGATCCACCGCATGCTCTTCTTCTCGGGTCCTTAGTATCATATAAGGTGTAGCCATTAATTTTAAATAAGCTTCTCGAAGTCAAATGAGTCTCAGAAACCAACATTACATCAATATTTTTTCCGAAAGGAAGTGCTCGAGCTAATTTTTGTGTTGGCGAATGCCGTTTGCGTTCCAGAAACATATTTTTAACGTGTTCATGGCTTGTTAATTAATGCTTGAAGCAGAGTATTCTGCATTCGCAGCATTTCTTGCATCATGCTAGTCATATTTGTAGTAATGTATTCCTACCAAATATTCCGCGCACAAATTCCCACGGTCATACTAAATATAAACAAAAAACAAATTTTAAAGAATTTCTAAAAATTTCAGAAAAACTTTAGCAAAATTTTAAAGAACTCTTAGAAATTTCACCCAAACTTCACAAATTTTAATTGGGGCAGAAACCGCATTCCCCTACTACTGTCGAGATAAAATTAATTAACGTGGGAAATAAAACACCCTTAAGTTCCTTTTTTCATTTCTAATTTTTTGGTTTAAAAAATCTTAAAGTTTCAAGTGTATCAGGGAATTTGCATATCTTTAATTGTCTAAATTCAGATTCAATTTCATGTCTTTAACATTATTCAACAAAATGAGAAAACTCTTAGAATATCGTAGAAAGAACTTTTATTTTCTATAATAATATTGTAGAGATCAATTAAGCTTAAGGCCATGAATTCATCTTCGAAGTCAAATGTTATTAAAATCTTATCACACATTTTTAAATTTGATTTACTTTAGCATCTGCAAATACATCCCTGGTATATATTCCCAAGTAAATTTCTTCGATGTCTAAATAATTACTCTCATCTTTTTAAAATATTATTCACAACTTCTTCAAGTAGTTTTTGCATTTGACAATATAAATTTTGTATTTCTGTTGTTTCAGTTGATAAATTATGTACAAGACAAAACGATTAATACAAAAATTAAGATTAATTGCCTTTTAATCCTCATTTTGAATGAATATTCTAGCAAAAGCTGCCAAGCTCTTGGTCAAGTTCAAAATAGTTTTTGGAAGTCTGTGCATAAGATAAGAAGTTTGTAACTGTTCAAAATGTGTAGTTGAAGTCTACTGACGATTTATTAAAACAACAATAAAATCCATATAGACATTGCTTTACCACCAGCAAATAAATTTCACTTATAATGTAATTATGACAATATGTCGAATAATAAATTTCTTGAATTAGAATCCTGCTATTTATTTTGAATGCCATATTACGACTAGAGTATTATCCACACCACTGGAAGCTTGCCAAGGTCAAAATGATTCCAAAGCGGGGCAAAGATCTTACCAAGGCTGAATCATACAGGCCAATATGCCTACTATCAACAATGTTAAAACTTTTCGAAAAACTTCTATGACAAAATTGTCCCCAATTCTAATTGGTAGTGGGTGCATTCCAGACCATCAATTTGGTTTTAGAAGTCAGCATAACAGAATTGAGCAAACGCGTAGATTGGTTCAATTTATAAGAAGAACATTTGAAGAAAAAAAGTATTTTTACGCCCTGTTTATTCACATTTTTCAGGCATTTGGCATGAAGGCCTAATTTTAAAATTGAAATCACATCTACCAAAAAACATTATAAATCTTTTGGAAAGTTACATTCTTGCCCGGAAGTTCACTGTTGTGGAAGGAGACTTCATGAGTGTGCCCGACTCTATATCATCCGGTGTGCCACAGGGGAGCATATTGGGCCAGTTTTGTATTTGATTTATACTTGTGATATGCCTTTGAGCAGTAATATCCTAATATCTTCAGGCGCATATTACCCAGATGGAACTATGGTTAAGCTTATGGAGAATTAAAGTAAACGAACAGAAGTGTGTTCAGGTAACATTTACCCTACGAAGAGATACTTGTTCGCCTATTCAAATCAACAAGCAAGTTGTTCCTAAACATGTACATGTGAAATACCTTGGTATACACCTTGATCGATTATTTAGGGGGAAACACCACATTAACTCAAAGCTAACACAAATGAAGCTAAAATTAACTCATGTACATTGGCTGATTGGTAGAAATTCAACTGAGTGTGAGACTGAGTGTCTTGATTGTAAACTTTTAATATACAAGTCGCTTTTGAAACCTATATGGTGCTACGGAATTCAGCTATGGGGCACTGCTTCAGCTTCCAATGTAGAGAGAATCCAACGAAGGCAAAACAAGATTGTAGGGCTAATAACATCGGCTCCATGGTACATCAAAAATTAAAATTTACACCATGATTTAAATATGCCACTAGTGACTGCAGAAATTGCAAAATGCGCAGGCAAATACTTAACAAAACTCAACTCCCATCCTATTCCTCTTGCTCGTAACATATTGAATTTTACTGGACACATCCGCTTAAAAAAGAGGGACACTATGGCTCTAATACTCAACGCTCCAGATGAAACTGCTTAAAAATATTTTTGTGCTTAATACGACATTCATGTATTATTGATTACATCACTAAATTTATGCCTGACACTTGTTGGGCCTAATTATTATATCTAGATTAAGATACAATAAATTAATATAAGCATGTAAAAAAAATTAAATAAAATGAAAACCACTCTTAGTTTTTATTGCATCAATAGAGAACAAAATTTCCTTTCCAAATTGGTGACTGTTGTTTTCTGAAAGTTATATCACAGTAAACTTACAACTTTCCAATTCTCAGACTTTATATAAATTGTCAATAATAGTGTGCAACACAAATAAGAATTACCACCACGAAGAAGAACTAATAATAAATATTATTATTAAAAATGTTTATTATTAATTTATATTTACAATTATTAATAAATATTAAACAAGTTAAACACTATAATTTTAATTTTTTATTATGTCGATAACAGTGGTGTAACACAAAAACAGTGGTGGCTGAAGAAGATAGTATTCGGTGGTTGGCAGCACTGCGCTTAAGCAGTTCATTGAAATTTGGCCTCAAGTGAATGGCCCACGTATTAGGTAACGCTGTTTTCCCCGATTTTTGACCCCCCACCCCCCTCCCCCGCAGTAACAAATCGTAACAAAACTATGAACAAATTAAATAGTTTAAGAAATTGTTATTTAAAAAAATTCAATTTAATTCATTGTATTAATCGCATTTGTTAGACTAGCACAGTGAGTAGACAAAAATTAAATAAGCTTACTTATGAACGTACTCCAAATATTGGCAAACCTATTTTTTAAATCTCTTCCCAAGTCTCCTCAAACTCCAAAAGTTATGGTTTTATGGAGAGCTTATTCCTAAACTATATGTATGAATTAGTGATGCGTATTCGAATTCCCAAATATTCAGCCATTTCTAGATATTCGTATTGGTTTAAAAAAATATATAAAGAAATTCATAAATCGAAAACGAAATTTAAATGAATTGCACAGAAGTATTAGTTTGTAATAATTAAAAAAAGAAATTTATTTCTATTTTTTTGTTATCCGTTTTTTCGCCAAATAATCTGCTATAGTTTTCCGTATTGATGACTGAGCAGTATTTGAAATACCAAGATGAGAATTGGCATTAGCCTCACTCACGGTCGCTTTCACTAGTGTATATAAGTGAAGTCGTCGTGTAATTCAGAGAGCTTGAAGATGACTGATGATGCATATGTATACATGCTCTCAATTCGGCACATGTATTTGCTTGTCCCATTGGTGCTACTCCCGTCTATTATTCGTTGCACTCCGCTGGAATTATTTACAAATATCTACATGTTCGTTTATTAACATCACTATAATTTTATTTATATTTCACACACAAAATTATGAAAACAACTTATTTTTTTTGTATTGTTTTATGATTATTATTGTTTTTATTTTGGTTATTTATTTGTCTCAACTTATATAGAATAGAGTTGCATTTTTTATGATACACTTCAGCGCTTTTTATTTTTAAAGTAGCATTTTATTTTTGATAATTTTGATGTGGCAATATGTTAATTTGACAATGAGTAAATGCCTTACGTTAACAACATAAAGCCTGACGACCGACAAGTCGATATTTAGTGGGTCGCTCAAACGAAGTATAATGAGTGACTTGTCGTCAGCCGCTCGAGTTGTCAATCGACATCGTGGGCTAGGCTGTATATCTTGGATCAGTAAAGGTTGTCGTGGTGAAAAATATTTCATTTTCTAAAAGAAAACATTTTTTAACAAACGCACTTAGTGATGGGGCTTTAAACATACACATTGTTGGTGTGTTTGTGGAGATCAAATGACTCAAAATGATGTCCATTACGAAAGATATGTAATTTTTCTTTTCTTAATTTTTGTCCCTTCTACAAGATTAAAATTACAATAGATAATATTTGCCCCATTTAAAACATATTCCTTAAAAATACCTTAAAATTAGAGGGCACACAATCTAGTTCCTAGACGCATTTCACTGTTTGTTTTCTAAATAGTTCTTCTTGTTCGGTTGTATAAAAAATTAAAATAATATCCTTATGAAAATACGTCTATGTATGCAAACTTTAACACTGTAGCCTCAATTTGACCAACAAAAATTTTAAAACTTAATAATTTGATATGTCATGTATGTACATATGTATATGGAAGAATATTTTTTTTAAACTACACTTATTTTTTCCATGAGAATTGCAAGAAATGTTTTCCTGAACTTCTGCAAATACTATTTCTTTTTATGTATTTGGTGGATTTAATATTAATATATGTTGCAGTTTGATATGGAAAGAAGTTTTTTTTTTTTTTACATATGTACAGTATATTAAAAATATTTAAAAATGTAAATGGATAAAGATGAGGAATTGAGAACCATGTAATCAGTTTGCCTACAATTTATTTAATTTATTATACAATTTTTTTTAATATTTTCAAATGTTATTTAACAACCATTTAATTTTCGGGTAGTTTTCATAAACTTTAATGCACGTGGACAGGAGTATGAAGTTCTTTTCTTTGTTATTTTGCAGAATATGCATAACAAAAATTTTAAATTTTAAAAACCCCGTTATATCTAGAAAAGATGTGATATCTTCTAAACGGCTAAACCGATCTTAAAGCATAGCTAAGAACCCTGTGGATCAAATCACCCTGCGGATCAAATCACCAAACTTATAACACCCCTTTTTTGGTCGGGGGTTAAAAATTGACCCCAATTAAATGTCTATAAATTTTACATACAATAGATATTCGTGTTCGCGAATATCGTTTTAAATATTCGTAATATACATACATATGTAATATACATATGTAGGTAACACGTATGGTCAATTAAATAAATAAATGAGAAAACCATACGTATTTTTTTACGAAATTAGTAACAAACAATAACAAATCATAACAAAACTCAAAGCCCCCTAGAGCGTTGCGTAATATATGTATGGACGGCCTCCAATACAAATTTTTTATTTTTAAATTTTTGGCATAGATTTTAGATTTTTTGAGCAAATTTATATTAAGCCTATTTTCTTACGTTAATCATAATTTGATAAAAAAAAAAATTAAAATCTATACAAAAAATTTAAATAAATATTTAAATACAATTTTTTTTTGTTGATTCGTATACAAAAGCGCAGTACATGTATTGGTACCCAGTTGTGTATATTTGAGTAATTAAGTTATATTGTTGTGTATTTAAGCTCTTGATTAGTATAAGTGTATTTATTTTGTAAATAAAAATAGCGTCATTCTTAACCCTTTTGTCTTTTATTCATATGCAAATCTACGAGTCCACAGAAAAGCGTTTTTGAAGGGTAAAAACGTAACAATATAATATACATACATACATAGTTGCATAGAATGGAATAAATAAACAGAAAAATGCGTTCTGGCACTCTTTTGGTTTCATAAAATGTGTTTTTATGCAATTTTAATTTTCTACATGTTGACAGCCTAACTTTTTTATTTACTTTAAACAGATATCGTACTTGCAACGTAATATAATAACAGCCGTATTCATAAAAAAAGTAGATTGAGGTTTAAAAAGCATATTAGTTAAAAAGCATTTTAAGGCTAAAAAAAGGTTTTTAAATATTGGTATTCATAATCAGTATTTTAACTAAAAATCAATTAACTTGCTTTTTTTAAAATATCGTGGCAACACTGTATTATCTATTTGTCACTTGCATCTTAGTTCTGCAAAAAAGCGATTATTAATTCACAAAGTACTCGTATCTGTATATGTTTTGTGTCCATTTTCAGAAAAATTTTGTTTTTATAAAATAAAAAATGTGTTCCAACTCGTATTTAATAAAAAAAAATTAAAAGAGTTCACAGCGAATCGTTGTTAAAAGTGCTTTTTATAAGATTTTTTTATTGCAGATTAAGAAGCACTATAATAACGAGTTTTATTTTTATTTGTTTTGAGTGTTTATGCATCACTAGTTAATTTACTACAATTATTATTATTTTTGTTAACAAATAAAGTGAGAAAACAATGACTAGGAATGGAAAGTTGATCGCTCCTTTTCTTATAAATATTCTTTTGGAGTCCATTTGATATTTCGGCAATAGTTTCTATAAAAAAATTTATTTTTTTTTCATAAGTACACACATACATACATATGTACATACAGGGACAGTTAAAAATGTAAACAAACACGAATCAAAATTACAACAACGTCATCTTAAAATTGGTTTAAACATGGGTGCAGTCAATTTTAAAATTTGCTGATTTACACAAGGTTTAAAAAACGTGAGATGCTGTTTAAAATTTTTATGAATACGGCTAAAAGAACTTTCAATAAACACTGAAAAATTAAACTGCATTTAAGTGATACTTAAATTTAAGTAACAATTAGCTAAATGACATTCAAAGTAAATCTATATAAAGTATATCCAAGAAATCAGGTGATTAATTTTTTTCTCATGTAGTGTGAATGCCTGAATGCCTGAATGTCAAAAGTTGTTTACAATATTCGTACGCCAATTTGTTTTGTTTTGCTTTGTTATACACAATTGGGTATACTGACAACGTATGTGAAAAAGTTTAAATAAATTTTTACTTAAAAAATGTGTTACAAAACATTTAAAAATAATTATATTTAATTATTAAGGTACATATGTATCTTTTATTATACTTATTTCACATATTAAAGGTTTATCAATTAATAAATTTACTTTGGTTTTGTCTATCCATACATTTTCTTTTTGTTGTATGCAGATCTGGGACTATTGCATTAAATAAGCAAATGCATTGACCATTTTCCCACAATAAACCAAATCAATGCAAATGCAAATTTATTACATTAGCACTACCTTTAATAATATTAGTGCAATTTTTCTTGCATTTTACTAAAATCCCTTCAAAGTAATTCATCAACATTGCATTGTTATTTTTAGTGCACTATTTTTTGCACCACTAAACACATTATGAATCGTATTATTGCATTATCAGTGGAACATATAGTGCAAAATATAACGTAAATGTGTACATATATAAAAACATGCGTACATACATAAAATGTAAATTTTTTCCTATGTACATATCGTCATCTAAGAGGAAAAATCATATCACTACGTTTTTTATAATTTTTCGAGAGAAAGACAAAACTTAATAAAATTGTTCCAAGCGGTAGTATTTTTCGTTTATAAAATCACCATTTTTTAAGATATAACTTTACAATAAACGAAAACCTAAGTTCTGATCTTTTTTCAATTGCACTGTTTTTGATATAATCTCGAGCAACGTACTTGAAGTATGAAACTTTTTGATTTTTTTTTAAATTGGTTCTGAAATCTAGTTTGTATTTATATTGACAGTTTTTTTTCGTTAATTTGTATGTACGTAATTATAAAAGTGCCCTCAATGAACTTTAGTGTATTTTATATTTTTTATTTGTGCTATCTCCTAAAAATATTTTCACGTTTTATTCAATTTTACTTTTTTTTGCATCACTTCATGATGCGCTTAGTGGCAACACAAAATTAGTGTATTTTTTGTCATGCGATTAGCTGCTAATGCAATATTAATCCCTTACTTTTAAGAGATTTTATTTAAGTGCAAAAAATAGTTCACTACAAGCATCAAATTTAAATTTGCACTAAAATTTTTGTTTTTTAATCAGTGCTTATGCAAAAGTAATGCAAGTTGCCCAGGTCTGGTTGTATCCATCTGTTTGTGAAATTCATCCATTATTCTTACACAAACAAATCGCCTGTTGTTTTTGTACTTTTTTAGTTGTTGTAGACCTGCATATACTTTATATAAATATGCTTTGGCCTGTTGTTTTTGTACTTTCTTAGTTGTTGTAGACCTGCATATACTTTATATAAATATGCTTTGATGACATTAATTCAGAAGTCAATTATTGGGCCTAAGACTCACTTTACTACACCATTCATTAGAACAGGGTTGTATTTTTCAAGAAACATACGATTGTGTAGGATAGTGACTCCTTACCTTTATGGAAATTATAAATATGTGTGTTATACCAATCGACATTTGTTTTAAATGAATTTTTAATACAAAAAAATTGTTTTTAAATTTTTATCCGGTAATCCGAATAATTTAATAGTCCCAATTAGGGTATGCAATCAATTATCCGGATTAGCAAATTTTTACTGTAAATACATATGTATGTATATAATATTAGAAGATATTGTATTATTTTGACAAACAGAAAGAAACCCCGTTTATTCAAACGGGATTTTAAGACCAAGAGTTATTAGAAAATTAATTTTCCATACGCCGAATATTTGATAATTCTTTTTTGAGTATATATCTTGCAAAAAAATTTTAATTATAAAAAAAGTTCTAAACCGTCCTTATTAATTTTCTTCACTCTGTTTGTGATTTTGAATGTTCGCTAGGAAATAAACCCACAGAATAAGATTCCTTTAGATAATACGAATTAAAACAACATTATAGTAAATGTTATGCTATAATTTTATATCATCTTAACAAATATAAATAAAATCAATTTTAAGGGCCATTATTACAACTTAGCATTAGTTAAAGCTAAGTTTTACATTTTTACTTTAACCATACCTAAGCGTAAGTAAAAGCAAGTTTATTCCACCTGTTAGTTTAAAATAAAGTTGT
Organism: Nowickia ferox; assembly: GCA_936439885.1. NCBI lineage: Eukaryota > Metazoa > Arthropoda > Insecta > Diptera > Tachinidae > Nowickia > Nowickia ferox. The sequence continues at coordinate 50,351,925 of OW387023.1, read as the reverse complement.
AATAATGAATAGCTTTTTAATCATCCGATAAAATAACGCTAAGTTATAATAATGACCCTGAAGCATATAATCCCAAACACATTAAACTCGATTCCATACTAATACATCTATTCAAATATTCATCCCTTCCCACGATTTTGCATTCATTAATTCTGTTCTAATAATCTCTTTTTCTCTTGTAGCAAAAGAATAGTTAATATCAGTAGAACTGAAGACGATGTTCATCTAGTACATAGGGAAATGGCAAATGGAAAACAAACAAAATCTGTTCAGGTAGATTTTGATAAAAATACACCAACCACAATTTGTTGTATTAAAAAAATATTTATTGATAAACATCTGTAATAAGTAGTGGCAAGCATTAAAGAAAAACAAAAAACTAACTTACGAGTAAATGCTAAAATGGTTTTTCCCACTTTTATTTTGTTTTCTACTGGCTTAGTTGAGCAAATATATTTTTGTACTGCACATACATATTTGCTTAAGTTTTTCATTTTTTATTTCCTTATTTGCAATCTGTGAATGACAGTATTGGTTTTGTTTCAGTGCCAACATTTTAGTTTTGTGCTTTTAAAATATTAATTAACAGCCTTATTTATAAAAATTATTAAGGCTTTATAAAGGCTTAATAAGAAAAATTTTGTATTTTAAAAACCTTTTATAAAGCCTTAATAATTTTTATAAATAAGGCCGTAACAATTTAAAAATGATGAATATCAGACGCTTCATATACTTACATACATACATACATACATATGTATGTACACAAGAGTGACCGTGAGTTGTATGGATATTTTTTTCCCACCCAAATCGGTTCAGTTTTATGTAAACAAATAAAAAAAAATTTCATACTGATAAGTTGTGTTTTAGAGGGTGCGTCCGCCTCTCATTTATTCAATGTAATTTTTTTTTTGTTTAGTTTTTTTACTATACGTAATATATGTATGAAATAATTTAATATATATAAGCTCTTACTGTACATGCTTAGTATAAATAATTTCCACATATATATAATTTTGGTGTATAAAATTTTTGGTAGTTTGTTGGTTTTTCTTCATTATTTTCTAAAATATTAATTTTAATAAAAAACTTTCTTTGAGGCTAATGTTGTTGACTAGAAGAGGTAAAATATTGCCATATATCATTATTCTTGTAAAATGACTTTTTTTAAAAATAGTCATATGCAAACAAAATACATTGAATAAATGAGCTTGAAGGCAGCTTTGAGGGGCGGACGTACCCAAAAAAACACAACTTATCGCTATGAAATTTATTTGTATTTTTTTCCATAAAACTAAACCGATTGGTTGGGTGAGAATATAAGAAATAAAAAAAAACAAAATAACGGCCACTCTAATGTACATACATATCGTCGGCTTAGAGTGTAAACCTGCTAACTTACTTCCAGAAATTTTACAGGAGAGACAAAATACTGTTAACGGTTTCTATATAAAACTTAAGAAATTAGCCTAATACATTAAGTTTCTTCGAAATATAGAGGTTCAAATTAAAATAAATATTGAAGCAAATCAATGAGGCGTTTCTTTCTCTTTTGAACGTCATTAAAATGTCATATGCTATAGTGGATTTAGCAGGTTTACACTCTAAGCCGACGATATGTACATTAGGGCTATCGGTTATGTTCTGACACTCGCATATCGCATAACATTTGCGATTGTGACTTCAACTCGCAAGAGAAGTATTCTGCAAATCGCAATCGCAACACTCCTTGGGAGTTCAAATCGCAAGAGTACACCAAAGTGAACTAATGAATTTAGCCCAAACCAAACTACTACCAAACTAAACACTAAAATTGTTAGCAAGGCGATTTAATACCAGATGGTCCCTATTTGCAACTTTGCATATTCGGCTTGTATATTTGTTAGTGTCAAATTTCCTGCTGAATATTTCATAACGTTTTGCATTGATTTGACAGCAGGGAATTTATGTCAGCCGGTGAATTAAGATCATCTGATGTGGACTCGCCTAGATGGTTAGTAAATGAAATCAAATATGTTTTATTTTCATATTAATAAAAAATAGTAATAGTTTCGTAAAATGTTTAGCATAAAATTTAAATTTATAAAATGTTTTCTCGTTTTGTTAATTTTGTCTACTTATACTCTGACGATTTCAGCAAACAGCTGACCTAAATCACTATGGCAAGTCGCAAGCAAAACGAAACTCACTTGCGATTTTAAAACCATGTGAGTGTCAGAACATACCTTATAATTTATTTTAGACTCCATTGTCCCAGGGGCTTATCTTACGGGCTATACTGTTTGGATAATAAAAAACATTTTTTAGTTAAATTTGGTGAAAAAACTTCACGCACCAAAAGCGATTTCTAAAATGCATTTAGAATTTTATTTTTATTTTTTTAAATAATAATTTTTTTAAATAAGGTAAAAAATTCAAAAAAGGTAATAGAGTTTGGAATTATGCATTTTTGGTGAAAGCTGTTCCTTACTGGATTACTAACTTAATGATTTTAACAAGGTGTGAGACTAAAATTATCGATTCTTGAGAAGTAGTTATGTTGTTTATGTAGGAAATAATTATTTTTTTCGTTGTGGGAAATATTTATTTTTTCTTGATGGAGCTACTTTTTTTAGTCGAAAAAAATGTTTATATATATACATAGATATATATTTTATTCGTATCCGTGCCAGTATTGTTACTTATGAATACTATATTTAGAAAAATTTAATTTGTTTCTACTGGTGAACTTTTATTAAAACCGAAAATGAAAACAATTATTTGGAACTACTTATATTTAAAAAATAATGTTCCAAAATGTAAGAACTTATTAGTTTCAAATAAAATAAATAAGTAGGCAATTTAGAAATATATATAATTTATTTAAAATAACTAATAGTTTTGCAATATTTTCAAAAAAGTAAGTCATTATATGGCAAGTAATTCAGATGGTAATGTCTAAATTTTTGCTGGGTACATATGTACATACTCGTATGTATATACTACATATGTATGTATAACTACAAGTTATGTCCGAAAATTAGAAAAAAAGGTATTTGGATATAAATATTATAATTTCAGTAAAAAAGACCCTTTTTATTAAAAATTTCATCGCATTTGGTGCGTGAACTTTTTTAATGGTCGCAAAAATGAAAAATACAGTTCTTTCCATGCCCTAAATGATTTAACCTTGGGAGGTATGATATTTGCAAAAATATGCAAAAGTGTATAACCCTAACGTAATGTATGTATGTATGTGTATGCCCTTCGTTCCTTATCAAGTAATTTTTGTATAGGAAGAATGGAACTTAAAAAGGTACCACCGGAAATATTAATCTAATTAACATTACTCACTCACTTTTGCTAGAATACTAGATTAACCATTCTTCAGTTTTAGATACAGTATTTGCTATTATGTTTTAATGACTTATAAAATGCTTATCTCTACTATCGCATCTTGTAATAATTATTATATACCTATGTATGTATGTACTGGGATAAGATATTGACAGTTTAAAGCCATGCTTACAGGACTTAATGACGTAATGTAATGTAACTGCAACAGTAGGGAACAGGTGATCGATATTGTTATGGGAAAAGTAATGGAAATGGTTATAGAGATGTAATGTAACGTAACCTACTTTTCATATAAAAATATCGATCAGCTGTTTCCTACATTACAGTTACATTACATTACCGTCGGCTAACTGGTCCTTAAAAACGCCAAATATTTTACTAATTTGGTTTATGATCGTGAATGTCATCCTTTATTTTAAACAACGTAAGCATTAACAATTTCAATCTCTATACAAATAAAAACCATTTTAACAAGTAACAAGTATTATTAATATTGGAGTTTCAGCCAAAAAAAAAAGATAAATATAATAACAGAAGCTCGAAAAAGTTAAGTAGTTTATTTTGAGAGTGCTTAACTTTATTGAGTTCTTAATTTTTTCGTGATTTGAAAATTGTATGTGATTATATGTGTATTTACAAACTGTAAAACATAATTTTTTTAATCTCTTCACATCTACCTGACACTGCACCATAAATGTTTGCTTTGTTTCTTCTAGTTTTTCCATTTGAAGCTTCAGAAACATGAAAATCTATGGAAAATCGATTACCAAATCGCCTTCATCTAATTTTTTAAATCTTGCATTTTTTTTAGGTGTGTTACAAAAGATTTCGTGCAAGTTCGGACTAATGAGAGTAAAAACAAAATTACTCTGAATGAGGCAAAGTTATCCAAAATAGCAAATAACCATAATTGCACATTTTGAAATACTAATGTTGCTTACTTTTTAAATTAAGTTGAAGTTAAGTGATTAAGTGACAAAAGCAAAAATTTACATTACTGGCAGCAGCCTGTAACTGATCCGTAGAATATGCATAAATGTACCTACAATTTCAAGTTTTTTAAAGCAATACCCTCCATTTTTAGTTTTAATATATTTTTAAATAAAAAAAGAAGAGACGTGGCTTAGGACAACCGGTTATAACTATGCTGCTTAGTTATATAAAACAAATTTCATGTGTGAAATAGCAATGCAATAAAATTATATTATATGATGACGTCAAATTCTCTGCAAATATTTCAAAACGTTTCCAGTTATTTCCCATTATTTTCCTTTCTAGCTGTATACGACTAAATTAACGTATTGTTTGTGGCCCGTGGCGGCTGTTATCCGGCTTACAGCCGATATGATGTGTTCTCTGGTTTGTGCTCATGTGCAAAAATAATACACAAACAAATTAAGCAATCGTTGTTATCATTGTTTTTGTGTTGTTATTGTTTCACTCAAGGCAATTTCATAACAGGTAAAGTTGAAAATACAGCTGAGAACAAATAACAAGGAAATCAAATATAAGATATAAAAATAATTAAAAAATAAATTATATAATTATTACCCTACAAGAATAGTATCAAGCAATTGACCGGTCAATTGATCGGAAGTCATGCAAGATATATTCATCATTGCGTAGAACAAAGTTTCCAACACATATGATGGAAACTTTTATGTACGTGTGATGTTGCATCTCACTCTAACCACTATAAAATATATAGTAGCACTGCTCACTCTACTGCTTTTTACTAATCAATGACAACATAAATATTAGTCAAGTTTGACTGATTATTACATAGTGTCCACACCTGATGAATTTATATCATGATAAATGTCAAATTGATATCATGATGAAAATTTATCACGTATAGACTCAATTTATTAATATTATGGAAGCGTTATGATATAATCACTATAGCTAATGAGCTTGCTATCAAATGTCATTTTATTTGTTACTGTGCATTTAGTTTATTTATTAAACAATTTTCGTCTGAAAAAGGTGACACAACAATTATTTGTGAGCAAAAAATTAAGCAACACGCAAATTAGATATTTTTGGCAAGTATTTTTTAAATATTTGTTTGATTCATCATGATATAAAATCAACAACGTCTAACCCTTTGTATTGATATTATTGAAAAAATGACAGTTGCTCTGCCGGTGTAATATTACGAGCTATGATATAAAATCATAAGATGTGGACACTATGTTAGGGAAAGGATTTTCATGTAAATACATGTTTTCTGTAGTTGCTCGTAATTCAATGTAAATAAACTATCTTTGCGAATCAACAAATTTGCGACAAAATGGCATTGATTTGTTAATGTATTTTTTTGCATATTTTAAATTAAATACATATTTTTGCATATTTCATTGTAAATGTATATTTTTAATAAATTTTTTAATTTTTTCATGCTATAAAACAAATTTTGGTGTTCTTTGATTAGTTAGAGTATTAAAGTATTTTTTGCAATTCTTACGACTGGGTAAGAACAAAAAAGGAAAACGAAACCAATTTCAACTGCGATAAAAACTTAATTGATTTGAAAAATTCAAGACAAAAAAATTCAAAAGCATGGGATAAAATCCTTTTTAACCCAAAAATGCTTGTGTAATTTTTTCTGGGCGCTCTTTACCGGTTCCGTATTCATTTCATGTGACTAGAAACTGTTTTTAAAAGCTCCTTTGCGAGTTGGAGTCTTTAAAGGAAAATACTCAGGAATATGAATTCCACCTCAGCATATAGTAACTAGATGGGGAGCGTGGTTGAATGCTTTAGAATACTTCATTTATATTAGCAAAGTTAAAGAAATTTTCAATAAAAAAAACTTAAGCACTGAATTGGTATTTGTGCACCCAGACACTATAGCCCAATTAGATTCTTTTGATTCTTAAACACCTCAGGTTGAATTAATTGAAGATGCGGTAAAAAAATGTGTGCTTTGAAAGACAGAATAAGTGAAGAAATTAAAAATAAACTAGATAAACTTATCCAAAAAACTTATGGAACTAAACATGCAACAAATTGCATCAATATTTTATAGTTCAAACAGTTAAAATTTAGAAACTGAATATTCCACAAACTAACTAGCAGCATTTAAATATGCACCAATAACTTTTACTCACGTGGAATGTCAATGTTTACAACAAAAATGTTTTTTCAGAAATAATCGTCAAGGATTTACCTTTGACAATTTACCAAAATACTTATTCATTTATGTACATAACAGTTCTTCATAAGTTTATTTTGTATTCCATAAGATTTGACAAAATATTTGTTAAGAAAACAATGAAGCTGATTTTTTAAAGTTTTTATTGCTATTAAATGTTGAAAAAAGAGTTAATAAATGCATATTTTATTAGTTTTTAATGTATATTTTATGTACATAAAACGCGATTTTAAATGCATGAAAATCCTTTTCCCATAATTGACTAATATACCCCCACAATTGAGCAATCATACATGATTGATATACTGGCAAAAATATATAATTTTTATTATTTTAATTGTTGTTTTTATTATAAAAAGTAATTTTAAAAATATAAAAGAAAACAAAATATTCAAAGCGAAAGATAAATTTCAATAAAACCGAATAACCTAGGCGGTATCTAGCCCTCTCCACACCTTTTCACGTCCAACGCATCTTTCTTTTTACAAATACATAAAATTTTGAAAAGAAATATATATTAAATTAAATTTTGTAAATTTATTTTATTCATTATTGTTTTTACTTATCATTTTTAGCAGTTATAAATTTAATTTTCATAGACAGACTGAATTGTATTTTTTTTTTAAATAAAACTCGATGTTTGAAAAGTTTGGGCATACGTACATTAGATGTTCCACTCTAACATATATGCTAGAGTAGAGCAACTGTAATTAATAAATAAATCCATCATCACTTCCGATCAAATGACTAGTCAATTTTACTGTCACTATTGATTTCAATGTAAAATTGTTGCAAATGTGTTAGTGAAGAAATTTTGTTTGTTTAATTTCTTGTAGGGTAGTTTATATTGTACATGGAGAATCGGTGGCTGTTTTTCAGGCGACATAAGCCAAACTTTTTTCGGCGGCGGCGTAGCTGACTAAAATTGTCGGCGGCTCGGCTCAGCCGGCTGTGAGCCATCATGACGTAGGTCTCTGCCTTAATATCTTCAATCAGCTGCTTTTGACATACGAGCCTCCCAAGGAACAACAAAATACCATATTTATGATTTTTAATCAGGCTAAAGTTCGTATCGCTTTGTAAGCCAAATTACATGTGATAATTATTAATGAACAAATAACATCAAAGTTAGTTGTAAATATTCTGACAACACATAGTTGAACGGAACAGCCAGCCGTTTTCGAAGGCCACTAAACCTTCATCATCAGCGTTCTTCTGTGTTTGGTCCACTGTGTGTGGTGTCAGTTGATGTAGATTTCTGCCTTATATACGAAACTTTTCTGCAAATGGAATATGTGAATTGGTTTGATTCATCGTATTTCAATTTGCTGAAATGTGTTTTTGTAATGAAGGCCCCAAATTTACCATCACTATATTTACAACAGTCTTACCATTGTCGTTTTTTCATTACTAATTATGCACATGTTAGTTAATTTGCTTATTTTTGTACTACTTAAGACAAACTTTTTTGGTTTGATACTATAAGTTTATTTTTAGTTTTTGCCACTGGCCCATGACCATCTATTTAGTTAATTTTAATTATTATTGTTCGAACTTTCATTTTATTTATATATTTATGATTTTTAATCAGGCTAAAGTTCGTATCGCTTTGTAAGCCAAATTACATGTGATAATTATTAATGAACAAATAACATCAAAGTTAGTTGTAAATATTCTGACAACACATAGTTGAACGGAACAGCCAGCCGTTTTCGAAGGCCACTAAACCTTCATCATCAGCGTTCTTCTGTGTTTGGTCCACTGTGTGTGGTGTCAGTTGATGTAGATTTCTGCCTTATATACGAAACTTTTCTGCAAATGGAATATGTGAATTGGTTTGATTCATCGTATTTCAATTTGCTGAAATGTGTTTTTGTAATGAAGGCCCCAAATTTACCATCACTATATTTACAACAGTCTTACCATTGTCGTTTTTTCATTACTAATTATGCACATGTTAGTTAATTTGCTTATTTTTGTACTACTTAAGACAAACTTTTTTGGTTTGATACTATAAGTATATTTTTATTTTTAGTTTTTGCCACTGGCCCATGACCATCTATTTAGTTAATTTTAATTATTATTGTTCGAACTTTCATTTTATTTATATATTTATGATTTTTAATCAGGCTAAAGTTCGTATCGCTTTCTAAGCCAAATTACATGTGATAATTATTAATGAACAAATAACATCAAAGTTAGTTAATTAATAATTATCACATGTAATTTGGCTTACAAAGCGATACGAACTTTAGCCTGATTAAAAATCATAAATATATAAATAAAATGAAAGTTCGAACAATAATAATTAAAATTAACTAAATAGATGGTCATGGGCCAGTGGCAAAAACTAAAAATAAAAATATACTTATAGTATCAAACCAAAAAAGTTTGTCTTAAGTAGTACAAAAATAAGCAAATTAACTAACATGTGCATAATTAGTAATGAAAAAACGACAATGGTAAGACTGTTGTAAATATAGTGATGGTAAATTTGGGGCCTTCATTACAAAAACACATTTCAGCAAATTGAAATACGATGAATCAAACCAATTCACATATTCCATTTGCAGAAAAGTTTCGTATATAAGGCAGAAATCTACATCAACTGACACCACACACAGTGGACCAAACACAGAAGAACGCTGATGATGAAGGTTTAGTGGCCTTCGAAAACGGCTGGCTGTTCCGTTCAACTATGTGTTGTCAGAATATTTACAACTAACTTTGATTTTATTTGTTCATTAATAATTATCACATGTAATTTGGCTTACAAAGCGATACGAACTTTAGCCTGATTAAAAATCATAAATATATAAATAAAATGAAAGTTCGAACAATAATAATTAAAATTAACTAAATAGATGGTCATGGGCCAGTGGCAAAAACTAAAAATAAAAATATACTTATAGTATCAAACCAAAAAAGTTTGTCTTAAGTAGTACAAAAATAAGCAAATTAACTAACATGTGCATAATTAGTAATGAAAAAACGACAATGGTAAGACTGTTGTAAATATAGTGATGGTAAATTTGGGGCCTTCATTACAAAAACACATTTCAGCAAATTGAAATACGATGAATCAAACCAATTCACATATTCCATTTGCAGAAAAGTTTCGTATATAAGGCAGAAATCTACATCAACTGACACCACACACAGTGGACCAAACACAGAAGAACGCTGATGATGAAGGTTTAGTGGCCTTCGAAAACGGCTGGCTGTTCCGTTCAACTATGTGTTGTCAGAATATTTACAACTAACTTTGATGTTATTTGTTCATTAATAATTATCACATGTAATTTGGCTTACAAAGCGATACGAACTTTAGCCTGATTAAAAATCATAAATATATAAATAAAATGAAAGTTCGAACAATAATAATTAAAATTAACAAAATACCATATTGTTTTTATTGTTTGTACTTTGTTGTTTTATTAACTTTACATGTCATGAATTTGACTTGGTTTCACTTACTTTAGAGAACGAAACAAAACAAAATTAAACATTTTGTTTCGTTTAATTTCGTACTCTGCTTTTAAGTACAAAGAAATCAAAACAAAAATAAATTTATAACTGTTTCTTTTATTTTCTTCCATATAAAAGGTGTACTATACTGACACATTTCTTCACAGTATGTATTTGTTACTGCCATTATTAATTATTTTGATTTTCCTTTTGTTTTTCGACAAAATTACCATTTATGTTTAAATACATGGCGTTTTTCTTTAGCAAATTTCTTCTAAAATTACACTGATCAACAAGGTTTTCGCCACACGGATTCTGTATGCTAATTATTACTTTACTGTATACCATTATTGCAAAACATTTTTTTTTTTTTTTTTTTTATGCATACATATATTTATTTATTGTATCTTCAAAAATGAACTAACAATAAGTATTCAAATCTTAAATCTAAATATAATTATTAGGCCCGACCAGTGTCGGACATAAACTTAGTGATAGTAATTCATAATACATAAGAGTTGTGCAAAGCAAAAAATAAAAAAATAATTTCAAACAGTTTCATCTGGTGTGGTAAGTATTAGAGCCCTTGTGTCCCTCTTTTTTAAGCGGATGTGTCCGGTAAAGTTCAAGATATTTCGAGCAAGCGGATTAGGGTGTGACTCGAGTTTAGTTAAATATTTGCCTGAGTATTTTGCAATTTCTTCAGTCACTTGTGGCATATTTAGATCACGATGTAAATTTGAGTTTCTTATGTACCATGGAGCCGATGTTATTAACCGTAAAATTTTGTTTTGTCTTCGTTGGATTTTCTCTACATTTGAAGCTGAAGCAGTGCCCCATAGCTGAATTCCGTAGCACCATATAGGTTTCAAAAGCGACTTGTATATCAAAAGTTTGCAATCTAGACTCAGGGTTGAATTTCTACCAATCAGCCAATGTAACTGAGTTAATTTTAGTTTCATTTGTGTTAGCTTAGAGTCAATATGGTGTTTCCATGTTATCCGTCGGTCAAGGTGTACACCAAGGTATTTTACATGTGAATGTTGAGGAACAACTTGATTATTGATTCGAATGGGTGAACAGGTATCTTTTCGCAGAGTGAATGTTACCTGAACACACTTTTGTTCGTTTACCTTAATTCTCCATAAGTTTAACCATAATTCCAGCTGTGTAATATGTTCTTGTAGATATCGGGAAGCCTCGTGAGGGTTTTCGTGCATACTAAGGCAGGCTGTATCATCAGCAAATGTAGATGTATGGATATTGCTGCTCAAAGGCATATCACAAGTATAAATCAAATACAAGACTGGGCCCAGTATGCTCCCCTGTGGCACACCGGATGAGATTGATTCGGACGCACTCATGAAGTCTCCTTCCACAACAGTGAACTTTCGAGCAAGAATATAACTTTGCAGAAGATTAACAATGTTTATTGGTAGATATGTCTTCAATTTTAAAATTAGGCCTCTATGCCACACTTTATCAAATGCTTGAGAAACATCAATAAAGAGGGCAGAACAATACTTCTTTTCTTCGAGTGTTCTTCTTATAAATTGAACCAATCTATGCGTTTGTTCAATGGTGCTATGCTCACTTCTAAAACCAAATTGATGATCCGGTATGCACGCATTATCAGTTAGAATTTGGGACAATTTGATCATGAGTAACTTTTCGAAGAGCTTTGACATTGTTGGCAGTAAACTTATTGGCCTGTATGACTCAGCCTTGGTAAGATCTTTGCCCGGCTTTGGAATCATTTTGACCTTGGCAAGCTTCCAGCTGTGTGGATAATACTCCAGTCTTAAAATGGCATTAAAAATTAATAACAGGATTCTAATTGTAATACGAGGCAACTTCATCAGCATCTGGTTGCTAATTTCATCAATACCCGGAGCATTTTTCGGGTTGAGCTCAGCAATTAGTTTTTGTACATCACGCGTCTTAAATTTTATGGGTCGAGGGGGTAGCGCAACTACACTCGACAAATCAACAGCACCAGAACATGAGTTTGGGGTAAATACGGATTTTAAATGCTCAGCAAATAATTTACCTTTTTCAGAGTCGCTTCTTGCCCAATCTCTGGTAGATGTGCGCTGAGGTGGTTTAAACTCGACGGGTGTTTAAAGCTTTATAGCACCGCGCCACAAAGAGTAATTAGATGCTGGTGTGACATCAAGACCTTCCAGATAATTTTTAAGAGATGCAGTTTTTTCAAATGCAAGCAACTCTTGGAGTCGTTTAGTGCACTCTTTAAACTTAGTTTTATGTTGAGGTGATCTGTGCTGTTGCTATTCCCTTCTAGCTCTTCTTTTTTCACACTCGAGACGTTCAATATCAGTAGAATAAATTCTATTAAACCCAGTCTGCGGATGGGAGGTAGTGGCATGTTCAGCAGCCTGTTTAATATTTTCATTAAGGTTGGTAATGTTAGATTCAATATCATCGGGTGTTCTTAGCGTAATATTTTCCGTGCAATGACTACTAAGATATTTTTTGAATCCCAGCCAATTAACAGGATTTATCATCTTCACATAAGGATGAGGTAAGTCACTTCTTAATGGGCTACAAATTGAAAAGATCGTGGGAGAGTGGTCGGACGAGAGATCTAGAGAAGCTTCAACTTGAATTAAATCCCTAGAGATATTTTTCATGACGCCAAAATCTATAACATCCGGAATTTTTTGTATGTCTGTAGGCCAGTAAGTGCTAGTCATATTTGTAGTAAAGTTGTTTATAGTTTGCACCAGATTATCAATAGTGGCTTCAAGGCGACTGAAATTAAAGCTTGTGTTAGCATTTGTTGAATTACTTGGTGGGGACACTTTCTGCGTGGGAAAAGAATTTGTCTTAACAGCATCGGCATATGATACACGTGAAGTACTTGGTTGGCTCATTGGAGGAAAATTGGCGGAGAAAGCATTTACTGATTGAACTGGAGCTAATTTAGGTTTTTGTCCCATGGTCTTTTTAACGAAATAATATACAGGACATCCTCTGTAGTTAGCAGTGTGATTACCTCCACAATTACTACATTTTTTTTCAGCTTGATCTTTTGCCTTCGTACAGCTAGCGGAACCGTGCAATTCACCGCAGATAACACAAACTGTAGGTAATTTGCAGTAAGTTTTAGTATGGCCATATTCTTGGCAATTGTGGCACTGTACGGGACCTGAACGCTTACGTGGCTCTTCAACTGTGATTTTTCGGTGCAAGAGAAACTTTACGCTATAAATTGGATGGGTTTAATTTGTTTTCAATTGTGTGTCATTCGGCTCCTGTTCGACCCGAAATAGGGGTTGGGGGACCTTTTCTCTGTTAATTATATTAGTAACATTTTTAACCTTAAATCCTTTGTCGATAAGAGCACATTTTACTTCTTCGGGGTCAACATATGAATCTATGCCCTTTAATACTATTTGTAGGCCTTTAGCACTTTTAAGTTGATAGGTGTAAAAATTTGGTTTGTTTTTTTCAAATTCACTAATAATTTTCCGGAAATCTTTTTCATCATATATTTGGATCTTAGTTTCATCAATATTACCTCGTTTAAAGTATTTTCACCAATGGCCGACAATAGTTTTTTTAAAAGCGTGTTAGAGTTTTTTTCTCTCAGATAGATAGGTGGTGGCTTAAAAGACTTTAGCGATAATGCAACGGGCTTGTCGTTATTGTCTTGCAATAGTGAAAACCGATTCTGACGATTAGTAGATGATGCGCTGTTATCCCTAGACATCTTTGGAGCAGATGAAATTTTTGAAGAATTTGGGCTTCGCCCAAGCTTTACCACAGTTATATACCTATCCATTCCGACGTGGACCTTCGCTTTAGTGCTACTGTTATCTGTAGTGATAACCTTGTTAAGTGATGTATACGAGCCCGAAGGGGATGATATGGCTGACTTATATGAAGAAGTACTAGGCAATTGTAATGTTAACGAATCACTAGTTGGCATTGGACAAAGCGAAGTTGATCGCTGACGAAAAAGTGGCTTTGCCGTTAGAAAAAGACTATCATCAGATTTTTTATTGTTAACATTAAGAGCTTCAGAACTCACAGTAAAATATGCATTTCTGCCGTTTGAACTCACTTCAAAATTTTTTGTTTTTGAGGTACTCATGTAGAGTATTCCTCAAGGGCACTTTGTTTGCGGTTTTTGTTTTTTTTGTTTCTTGCTATGTAACAAAAATAACAGCAATATTTGCTTTGCTTATTTATCAAAGTTAATATGTATTATTATTATGTATTACGAATATTTTTTGTATGATTTTTTGTTTGGTTAATATGTATATGAAAAAAAAACTCCGCTAAGATGTCTGTTCACTATGAAGGTTCAGCGAGAACTCTGTAACGTATATAAATAGAAAAAATAATGTAGATTGTCATCAGTATACTCTGATATTTCAACAAGTCAAAACCTATTTTCCAAACCAAATTGTTAAAGTGTTTGAAAACAAACAAACAAAACAAAAACTACAGAAGTGCTAAAACTAATTATTGTTTATAAATAAAATAATTAAATAAATTGTTTATAAATTAAATAATTAAATAAATTATAAACAAATAAATAAATAATAAAAATAATTAAATAAAATGAATACCGCAAGTTGTCCCATCTGCAATAAAGTCTTTATGACTCAAACAAAAGTAAGTTAGCCAGTCGAAGGCTATGTTGGGAATTAGTAAGCTAAATATTAAAAACAAATATTGTGAGGGTTGCGAAGAGATGATTCCATCAAATGGTTGTATGGCTCACGTCAGAACCATAAAACAAAAAAACAGCTGTCAGCAAGAACGGATCAGCGATTTTCTCACATAGAACGTTTAAATTTAATATGGAGCTCACATGTGAATATATGAAAATGGTGGATGATGAGATGAATGTTACTCAACTTGGACAAATCTCAAAGATGATGTTGGTGACCCTCTCTGATGACATAGAGATGTACAAGAAACAGACCGATGAGGTAAGAGCCAAAATGGAAGAATTTCAAGAGAGGGATAGATGCTGGACCTTACTTTCAATAAATTCCCTTGAAGTTAATATAAACAAGGCGTCCATAAGAAGAGGATCGAGCTTTATCCCTCTCCCAAAAAATATAGCAATGAATCGTGCATGCATAAATACCGAGAACTCTGATGTTTATTGTTTTAAATAGTGTCTAATTGTGGCTTTGAATATAAATAACGGTCCGAATCCTAAACAACGAAAAAACTTTAGAAATTACAATATTACAAATATTTCTGATGAGAATATTAATATAGGGGCAATTGTATTAAATTTTGAAGGCCTAGAGTTTCCACTCCCATTGAAGCAGATAAAAGAATTTGAAAATCAAAATGAAGTGAGCATAAATGTATTTGGTCATAATGGAACATCACTTATAGGACCATACTATGTAACGAAAGGAGAGAAACACATTCATATTAATCTATTCTTGCTGCAGTCAAATGAAAACTTCCACTATGTGCTCATCAAAGATATATCAAAGTAAGTTTCATTAATTAACTTCATTAATTAAAGGAATGGGATATTACACATTTACAGATACTGAATCTGTTATTTCTCCTAACAAAGCTAAAAGTAATTCCGATATGATATTTAACGATGTTGCGTGTGAGAAACATATTTTTGTATGGAGTGATATAAGAATGTTGATGCATTCTGCTGATGTCAAACTTATACCAGCATCACCAAACATTTGATACTAGATAATCATAATGTAATTATAATGTTTAAATAAGATGAGACAAATATAAAGCATGTTGGAAGGATAAATATGGATTAAGCAAGGATATTGAATCATCGTTTAGATCGTTATAGAAAAAAAAGAGAATTTGACTACATAAAAGTTTACTTTTTCGTTTTTCATCTGACCTTAAACTGCATTCATCAAAGTGTTATAAATGGTCAGCTACTTGTAAACTGATAACCCAATCTGAATCAGATAAGCTGATCTGAAAACCAGACCAGGTCCTGATAAGATGATCTGAAAACCAGACCAGGTCCTGATAAGCTGATCTGAAAACCAGACCAGGTCCTGATAAGCTGATCTGAAAACCAGACCAGCTACCTGATCTGATAGCTGATACCTGATGTAAAGCTGATACCTCTTATTTTCTAAACATGGATGAGAAAATTTTAAAACAGTTGGTGTTGACAAGAAATGTCTTGAAGAAAAAGCTTCGTAGTATAAAAACTGGTGAAATAGATACACGTGAACAACTAAGAAATACATTTAAACCTAATTCTAACGCGCTTCTAAAAAAACTACTGTCGGCCATTGGTGAAAATACCTTCCATATCATTCCAATTAAACGAGGTAATATTGACGAAACAAAAATCCAAATTTATGATGAAAAAAATTTCCGAACAGTTGTCAGTGATTTTGAGAAAAATAAAACAAATTTTTACACTTACCAACTCAAGAGTGCTAAAGGCCTACAGATAGTACTAAAGGGCATAGATTCATATGTTGACCCCGAAGAAGTAAAATGCGCACTTATCGAGCAAGGATTTAAAGTAAAAAGTGCTACTAATATAATTAATAGAGAAAAGGTCCCCCAACCCCTATATCGGGTTGAACTGGAGCCGAATGACATACAATTGAAAAAAAATGAAACCCATCCTATTAATAATGTAAAGTTTCTCTTACACCGAAAAATCACAGTTGAAGAGCCACGCAAGCGTTCAGGTCCCGTACAGTGCCATAATTGCCAAGAATATGGCCATACAAAATCCTACTGCAATTTACCTACAGTTTGTGTTATCTGCGGTGAATTGCATGGCACTGCTAGCTGTACCAAGCCAAAAGTTCAAGCAGAGAAAAAATGTAGTAATTGTGGAGGTAATCACACTGCTAACTACAGAGGATGTCCTGTATATTATTTCGTTTAACAGGCTATGGGTCAAAAACCTAAATTAGTTCCAGCTCAATCAACTAACGCTTACTCTGTCACTTTTCCTCCAATGAGCCAACCTAGTACCTCACGTGTATCGTATGCCGATGCTGTTAAAATAAATTCTATTCCCACGCAGAAAGTGTCCCCACCAAGTAATTCAACAAATGCGAACACAAGTTTTAATTTCAGTCGCCTTGAAGCCACTATTGATAATCTGGTGCAAACTATAAACAATTTCACAACAAATATGACTAATATGATGCAAGAAATGCTTCGAATGCAGAATACTCTGCTTCAAGCATTAATTAACAAGCCATGAACACGTTAAAAATATGTTTCTGGAACGCAAACGGCATTCGCCAACACAAAAATGAGCTCGAGCACTTCCTTACGGAAAAAGATATTGATATAATGTTGGTCTCTGAGACTCATTTGACTTCGAGAAGCCTTTTCAAAATCAATGGCTACAACTTATATGATACAAAAGACCCTAGAGGAAGAGCATGCGGTGGATCGGCAATTCTAATAAAGTCAAGACTCAAGCACTATATTCTTGACAACGTTTGTGAAGAAAATCTACAAGCAACAAATATTTGCGTCGAAAATTTTTGTACAAATTTCGTTATATCATCAATTTACTCCCCTCCCAGATCACTGAGGATTAATACGAGGATTTCTTCAAATCTCTTGGACCTTGTTTTGTAGCAGCTGGCGACTACAATGCAAAGCATACGTTCTGGGGTTCGCGTCTTATTACACCTAGAGGTAGAGCGTTGTTCACCACAATTTCAAAAATGGGTTTGGACGTCATTTCGAGTGGGCAGCCCACTTACTGGCCTACTGACATACAAAAAATTCCGGATGTTATAGATTTTGGCGTCATGAAAAATATTTCTAGAGATTTAGTTCGTGTTGAAGCTTCTCTAGATCTCTCCTCCGATCACTCTCCCACTATCGTTACAATCTGTAATCCACTAAGAAGTGATTTATCTCATCCATATGTGAAGATGGTCAATCGTGTTAATTGGCTGAGATTCAAAAAATATCTTAGTAGTCATTGCACGGAAAACATAATGCTAAGAACATCCGATGATATTGAATCTAACATTGCGAATCTTAACGAAAATATTAAGCAGGCTGCTGAACATGCTACTACCTCCCACCCGCAGACTGGGTTTAATAGAATTTATTCTACGGATATTGAACGTCTCGTAAGTGAAAAAAGAAGAGCTAGAAGGGAATGGCAGCAACACAGATCACCCCAACATAAAATCAGGTTTAAAGAGTGCACTAAACGACTCCAAGAGTTGCTTGCATCTGAAAAAACTGCATCTCTTAAAAATTATCTGGAAGGTCTTGATGTTACTCCAGCATCTAATTATTCTTTGTGGCGCGCTGCGAGGAAGCTTAAAACACCAGTTGAGTTTAAACCACCCCTGCGCACTTCTACCGGAGGTTGGGCAAGAAACGATACTGAAAAAGGTAACATATTTGCTGAGCATTTAAAAACCGTATTTACCCCAAACACATGTATGGGTGTTGCTGATTTGCCATGTGTAGTTGCTCTACCCCCTCGTCCCTTAAAGTTTAAGATGCGTGATGTACAAAAACTAATTGCTGAACTCAACCCAAAAAAAGCTCCGGGTATTGATGAAATTAGTAATAAGATGCTGATGATGTTGCCTCGTATTGCAATTGCAAAACATGAATTAATTTGTTTCTGTCACGCACAGATTTGTTGTGACACCCACTTATGATTTTACCTTATTTTCCGTTAATACTACTGTACATACGGTTTAATTGCATCAAGTTTTCATTTAAAAAAGTGTAATATTTTGAGTTTAGAATACAAATGCAAAACGTTGTTATTTTCTCAACATGCAAAGGAAGTATATCAATCATCCTAATACTTTTTGCTACGTATGTGGTGAACTAACTTTCAAAAGTCAGCGACGAAATTTAACTGAACTGGTAAAGCAGTGTTATTGTGATTATTATGGCTTATTTATTATTTTGTTAAAACCCTTGACAAGAGGAAATTTTAAAATTTTTCCCAATAAAAAAAAAAGTTTTATAAAATTATATATTGGGAAACATTTTTTATTTAATTCAATAGTATAAATTTAGCTTTGCAAGCTGGAAAAAAATTATTATCATACCTTTAATACTTTTCGAAATATTTCAAATCGAATTTTGATTATAAAATCAAATTTTATAAATTTTTTTCTTTTTGCCTAAATTGTTGATGCCATTTTCTTTTTCTGTATCGCTTATGTATTAGTTGCTTGTAAAATACATGCCTTTACATTTAAGTTGCGATGCGTTCAATGTTATTATTTCAGTTATAGCTATCAAGTAGATAACAATTAAAAATAAATCGCTCTGCAAATTGATGTGGGAAAACTTCACTGATGGGACTACTCAGTCGTACAAGGTTGAGCAAATGTACTTAAAAACATACCCGTAATAGGGGTGGCTTTGTAATTGTGGATATATATACCGTCTGTGTATATTAATTTTTATATGTTTGAGCCAAATAAAAGTAATTAATTTTGTTTGAATAGCAGAAAAACACGTACATTTTTAGCTGAGGTGTTATATTTATGTATACATTTTAAGACTGATATAATGGCAAAGATATACATATTATATATATTGTGATTGCATAGAAAAAATTAAGCAACATTTGAAGTAAAAAAATGAGATCAACAATTTAGGCAAAAATAAAAAATGTAGAAAGTTTAATGTTATAATCAAAATTTGATTTTAAATATTTCGAAAAGTATCAGAGGTATAAGAATAATTAGTTTTTCAGTTCGCAAAGCTAACTGTGTTCTATTGTATTAAATTGAAATGTTTCCTAATATATGATTTGATAAAGCTTTTTTTTTGGGAAAAAATGTGTTAGAAAAATTTTAAAATTTTTAGAAAATCTCTTCTACCTACATTTATGTAGGATGTCTAGAGTTTCTTAAAAATTACTTAAAACAAGTTTATTTGTAGTAAAAGACCAAAAAATTTACAAAAACGAGCGTGCAATTTTTTTCCACATCTAAATATTATATTTTTTGCAAAAGAAATGTTAACTTTTAACATATGTGACCTGCTCCACGAAAAGGGACCTCTGCGCCGAAAAAATTTTTTTTACTTTTTTAGTGATTCTTATAGGAAAAATAAACGCAAGTTTCTGTCTTTTAGTTTTTTTACAAATCACCTGTAAAGATGAACATAATTAATGAAAAAATTTAAAAAAGTGATATAAACAGATAATATATATAATATTTGAAATTTAAAAAAAGTTCAATATCAAAGGTACAAAATCCCTTTTCGTGGAGCAGGTCACATATGCTCGATGTAGGGTGCACCAGCAAAAATCTCTAAAATTTGTTTTACGGTCTCTTTTAATACCCCTTCTCTCAGAAACAGTCAAAGTTTTTATCAAATACTTAATATTTTTTTAAATATTACGATAAAATTAGGAATAATTTTTTCACAAAATATATAAAATTTTCTCATAATTTTCAAAAATCCAAATTGCAAAATTATTCTTGCTACAATTTTTGAGATATCAAAAAGATTTTTTTGCATATGAATTTCAATAAAGTTCAACAAAATTAAATTATTTTCGCTTATTATGTACTAACGATAAAAAAAGTTATAAATTATTCAAACAACTTGGAGACTATAAGAAACAAAATAGTGCTGTTCTCATGTTTTATTTTTGTTTCTTAACTTTGATTGTCCCGTTGAAAAAATTATTAAGATCGGTCGATATTTACAAAAGTTACAAGCTCCGAAAGAATTTTGACACCCTCAGTTTCCCATTTTGACGCTCTTTGTAGCTACCCTGTCTTACAACAGGGTGCCTGCAAATATACTTTCTCAAAAGTTCAACACTTCCTTCCAAAACAGTTGGATTCATCGAAATCGGTTCACCAGTTCTAAAGTTGCGGACTTTTTATCACTTTTTTTATTTCAAGCCACTGTGCTATGTAATAACTAATCCAGACGCGTTTGTTAAGGAATTAAAATTATTAGAATCCAAAATAAATGACCAAAAATATAATCACATAACTAAAATTTGTAATGCTGAACAGTTTTGGCATCAAGTAGGAAGGGAGTTTAAAGAATGACTTTGGCGAGTATTTATTTTCAAACCTATACACATTTTCCGTTTCCTACGATCAAGTGTCGTTTCGCTACCTCACTGACGTTAGTGACCGCAGATGGTGTTTTGGAAGCATCTTGGGAACTGGACGGTTTCTCTTCAAAGCTGTGTTTGGACTTCTTTGCAGTCGACTGTGAGCCATCAACCGATCTACCGGGCTTATCGCTGTTCGATTCCAGTCTTTTGAGCACGCATTCCTCTATACTATTTGCGTATCGGGGGTCAGTGGCCTCAAAACGTTTCTTATCAGCGAAGTGTTCAAGGCTTTTAGCCACTGCTGCTTTAGCCCACTTAATACTGTCTGACTGACTGATCTCTATGTAAGCCGAGGAAGTCTGCAATCCGAACCGCTTCTTTATATTCTGAGAGAGCCTTAATAGCCTCTTTGTTCTTCGGAGCTCTCTCCTTTTTAATGGAAGTTGAGGTGGAAGAACCCGGAGACTTCAAGAGCTCCGTCTCTGATTGTATGTTGACGCAGGCAACACCTTCAAGGTCCGGTTCTGAATCGATCGGGACCCTTGAGTGTTCCACGTTCTTATACTTTGTTCAGTAGCACTACAACTACTGTGACCTGTTTCCATCCCAGTAGAGGTTTGAGCACTGGCGACACGTAGAGGATCATTATCTTCCCCGTGCCCGCCGGTGATCGCAGTCAATTCAGCCACCGACGTTTGGGCGTATATTACCACCCGCTTTTCATTATTATTTTTACTCATCATAAAAATTTAAAATTTTGCGTTTTATATATTCCGCCATGTACAAAGAACTGCTGACCCTCTGGGTAACAGACGCGGACCAGGACGCCGTCCAATATGGAGTAGACGCGCCTGGATTTTACTCGCCATCCCAATCCAGACTATGTCTACCCATTACAAGAGAAAGACTCACAGACTGAATTAGAATAACGATTACCTCCTATCTATGATCAGAGCTTATTCCAATAATGTACACAATAGGCAATACATTGCGACACTATGTTCAAAACCCTGACCTTACCCGTGTCAACCTAGTACACGTTACCAACCAGCACCCATAAGGAGGGTTCAGTAGAAGGATTTCTTATGCCGGCCTATTATATGTTGATCTGGAATATTGGAATCCCATTGCCAATTTTGTTTAAAAAATATAGATGCACAGAAACTTGGAAAGAAATTTAAAAATAGATTATGCCAATATTTACGGTTGAAATAAATATGTTTATAAAAAAAAATTCATAATCATAATAGCAACAATAGTAATAAAAATTTTAAAAATGCAAAATACTTGGGGTCGTCATCTTGTGTCAAAATTCAGTGATTTCAAACCGTCAGAAAATGACAATGGTACCAAACCGTCAGAAAATGACATCAATAAACAATTATCAGGTCTAATCGGGAAGTCACTTTCACCACAAATACGTGCATCTTTCACTTTTTGCTATTCTAAAATACTATGTTGGAGATGAGTGCTAGAAAACATATGTTTTTTTCACATTGGAGGTATTCTAAAATACTTGGTCACCATGATTCAATGTCATATTCGTTCGACACCAATTTTGACGTTTTAAGTTTAAATAAATAAAAAAAAATACGAAGTGTTTATATGGTGTCTAACAGTGCTAATTAAGCTTTAATGGCCTTCGGCCAGGGTCTAAAACACAATTAAGCTTTTTTTAGGGTCTTCACAGATGTAAACACGTTTTTAAAACAAATAAAACAACTAAATATTTTCACTTTCACTGTTTATAGTTTCTTTTTAAGTTACTTAGCACTTATACTGATAAGTTTTTTATTAATTATTTCTTTAAATCCCGTTTTGCTTTCAACTTTTTCTGCATACAAATCATCTGTTTTCAATGTTGTTGATGTTTTTATAAGAGATATAAAAAATCGATTACTAAAAACGATATTTCTTCGCAAGTATTTTAGAATCTGTCGACGTCGAAAGTGAACGTTCGACGACGAAGAGGTGACATTATAAGACATTATGACACTTAAGACCGTTTGAATCCCCCAAAATATCTTCTTACGAGTATATAGTATATAAATACAGCACACATTTTGTCGTACACTTTTAAGTATCTTATCGTCCACAAATCTTGGTGAAACATATATGATTTATTTAGTATTTTTGTGTAGATATGCACAATATAAATGTTTTTTGTGTGTTTTAAATTGGCTTGAAAAGAACGACTTTCTATTTCGTTTTTTAGCTGCAAACATAAATGTACACATTTGTCTCTAGTCGGTAATAGTAATAAAAATACCTTAAGTCTTAAGGCTGGATCATACCATCGGCACAATGTACCACTTTTCGTCGGCTCACTGCAATAAAGTCATAAGTATTAAGCCAAATGGCTTATATATGGCTTTATTACCAACGCAGTGTGGTGCATAATTCCTTATATTTCAATTAGTTGAGAAATAAGGCTAATTTAGCTTATTACTTATGATTTTTTTCAGTGAGCCGACGAAAATCGGTATATTGTGCCGATAGTGTGATCTATTTTCTTTTTTTATTTTAATACGTATATTTATTTATTGTATCTTCAAAAATGAACTAACAAACTAAAAACATACATTATCTGTTTTTAGGCTATACTGAATATATTTCAAAGCACAAAAAAATTTGGAAGAAATATAAGATTATTCTATATTCTTCTTGTTTTTTAAATTGGTAAACCAAAATAGCGAAATAAAATTAGTAAAAAGTCGAAATTGCTAGATTAAAGGAAGGAAAAGTTCACAAATATTAAATATCGAGCAAAAAGTAAAAAGGGGCTAAAATGGCTGAAAGATAATTGCAAAAAGTGCTAGATTTGCTCGTTTTTAAAATTGGGGCCACAAATTTTTGTTCGCGTTTTGAGTGGCTGAAAACGGGCTAAATCTAGCTCGAAAAGGGCTTAGTTGGCATCACTGCCATTTGTTTCGTTTATTTCGTAAAAACGTAAAAGTAATCAAAACAAAAAACAAATTAAACAATCGTTCTCATGATTTTTGTTTTGCATGTTTGTACAAAGTACTCAAAACAAAAAACAAATTGAGCAATCGTTCTCATTGTTTTTGTATCACTCACTTCAAAGCAGCGTTAACGTTGGTGCTACTACAGTAGCAATTTGCCACTTTTTCGACTGCTTGGATACTATTGTGCTACGTCCTAGTTTACACTATGCAAGTCTTATTGCTAAGCTGATTAGTTTGTTAGGAAAGAGGGACGAGGGGAAAAGAAACGTTACTGTTCCCCTCGTCTCTCTCACCGTCAAACTAATCAGCTTAGCAATAAGACTTGCATAGTGTAAATATGGACTACCTTTACAAAATGCACTAAAATTTTACACTTTTTCTAATTTTTGTCAGTTTTTGATACTTTTAACTTTTTTGTACCTTCGGTTTTAATAATATAAAAATTATGCTTTTTCAATCTATTGATATGTAAGCAAGCTTATACGAAATCTTTTTTATCAAGCGTGGTTAGCTTATGGATATCTTTAGAATAATTAATATCCCCTCGCTTGATTAAATTATCTACACAACACTTTTTATTTTTCCATAATATTCGATTTCATTTTAAAGATAAGCCCTTTTGAATTTTAACGTTAGATGCCCACACTATTTCGTGCTGCTATCATTTTGATCGTAGCTGCACATATATACATATGGATAAATGAACTGAAAGAAGTTATGTTTAGTTATATTTTGCTATGTTAATAGTATATTAGAGTATTATATAAAAAATTTTAAAAACAATGTAAACATATATTTTTTAATAAAATTGTTTGTACTCGTATAACAAAAAAATTAACTATTTTTTCATGAAAATTTTATTTCAAAATGTCCAGCTTTTTTTTAATAATCCCGCTTTTTTAATTCAAATATCCAGCTTTTACTTACTCTCAATCTGGAACGCCTACTTGTGATTGTATATTATTTTATGTTCGTATTTTTAACAAATTTTCAAAACTAACGCCATAAAGATTATTAGAGACTGAGGAAATATAATCAAACCTTTTTAAGCAATACGAGGTCTGATCAAAAAATAACCGTTATTTTCAAATTTCGTGAGTTACGTATGTTCGATTTTCGCTTTTTTTTTTCTTTTATGTTGGTACACATGTGTGTTATATATGTTGGCAATATCAGCCATTTTGGATTGTCAGTTTGTTTTTGACAGATAAAAAGGTTAGTCGTGTTTTGGTGTGCTCTTCGATTTTTACTAAATTTTGAGCAAAAACAACGTCGCATGGACATCGTTCAGGAGCTGTTGAACATCGTCAACGACGATCCAGATTTCCTGAATACGTTGGTTGAGGCATGATAACGGTTTTGTTTTTGGCCAAAAACTCACGCACAAGCATCGATGTGTGAGCTGGTGCGTTATCATGGTGCAAAATCCATGATTGTTTTTTCCACAATTCTGTGCGTTTCTGACGAATTGCTTCGCGCAAACGGCGCATGACTTCACGGTAGTATTCTTATTGACCGTACGACCTTGTGGCAAGAATTCATGATGTACCACGCTATTGCAGTCGAAGAAAACAGTGAGCAAAACCTTCGCATTTGACCGAACTTGAAGTGCTTTTTTCGGTCTTGGCTCTTTTGGACGCTTCCATTGGGATGAATGGGCTTTGGTTTCAATGTCATAGCCATACACCCATGATTCGTTACCAGTTATGACCTTTTTGAGAAAATCTGGATCGTCGTTGACGCTGTTCAACAGCTCCTGAGCGATATCCATGCGATGTTGCTTTTGCTCAAAATTTAGTAAAAAATCGAAGAGCACACTAAAACACGACTAACCTTTTTATCTGTCAAAAACAAACTGACAATCCAAAATGGCTGATATTGCCAACATATATAAGAGACATATGTACCAACATAACAGGAAATCAGGAAATTTGAAAATAACGGTTATTTTTTGATCAGACCTCGTATAAGTATCTTAAAATATTGTTAAACAGAACGTTTAATTTTCGATTAATAACTGCATTACAATTTGAAAATAGGGTGTATAAATTAAGCCGGGGATAAAATACGACTTAGCTGGTAAAACTCTTATTCTCAAAGGAGTGAAATATTGTGTCGACTAGAGCGCCCGCAACTTAATATAAATTTGGCCTATCAGCAAATTTATATGATTATCCCATGTCAAGCTATTATTGAAAATTATCCCAAGATTTTTTGTTGTATTTAGAACCTAAATTTTTTCACCATTTAATACATCATTGGATATAATAGTATTAATGCTCCTCCTCCTATATACTACAATACACTTACACTTCTGCGGATTCAAACACAGCCCATTTGCAGTTGCCCAAATGTGATCTTTATTTAGTTCATTGTTTAATATATCTTTTTTGAAGCAATAATTGATATCGTGCTGCCCATACAGGTGGATTTTTCAATTAGTGAGTTCGTTTGGTAAGTCATTTATGTAAAGTGAAAAAAGAAGTGGCCCTAAAATAGAGCCTTAAGGCACTCCTCTAGTTAAAGAGAGACTATTAGACCACTTATTGTTCATAAAGACAGATTGTGTGCGGCCTGGTAGATAGGAAGATAGAAGACTAGTCGAAGTATTTGCTAATTTGAAAAAGTGTCTAAGTTTATTTACGAGAATGCTGTGTTCTACCGTATCAAATGCTTTGGAATGATCCAGAAGCATGACTTTTTTCTAATTCCTGTCGGTTATCTTCGCTAACTTCTAAAAGGGCAGTAACGCAGCTGATTCGGCCGAAAGCCAGATTGTATATTACAAAGAAGGCTATTCTCATTAATGTATTTGATCATTTGTTTATATAATAGCTTCTCTAAGACTTTGGAGAGAAAACACAAAATAGCTATTGGGCGATATTCACCATTTGCTTTGGGTAGCGGTGTAATCTTTGCATGTTTCCATTTCAACGGGTACGTGCTTAACATTATAATAGTATTGAAAAAGTGAGTAATGTAAGGAAGAATCGACGGTAGAAGTAACGTTATAAACTTAGGATGCATGTTGTCGTAACCCACTGCATCTGACTTTACCATAGAAAATATTGATAAGACGCCATACTGAGTAACACATGTAAATTTATACATTTTTTCTTCAACTAACGCGTAACGTGCATTCGAAGAGCTCGAGAAAAATTTTTAGAAACTGGGACTTGGTTGTATCACATGACTACTCGTAAATGCTCTATTAAGCTCATTTACATCTATTTGACAGTCATTGACCTTATTCTTATTACAAATTCCTATTTCCCGAATAGTTTTCCAGGTATGTTAAGATTCGAGTAAGGAACTAAACCAACTCAAATAATATTAAATTTTAGCACATTTAATTTGTTTGTTCACGTTCCTTCTGGCAATACTATACTGCACTTTTAATTCAGTAGCAAGACACATCAATCAGGTACCCGCATTTCTACAACAAATATTGCAACAGCAATAACCACATGTACTTTGTTGGTATAAATTACCATCTTACTTTTTAAAACAGGGTAGCATCGTCAGACGGTATGTATCTTATAGGAACCCTCCAGTTTTAAGAGTAGAAATTGACTCCAAATCGTTAGGTGTTTCCCTAACAAAAAAATCGACTAGCTACTGCACTAGCCACAAGTAATGCAAGAGTTCGCTTTTGACTCTCTTACTCATGGATATGTTAATGCCTTTAACCTCAAAGAATTTTTTTGCAAGTGGAAAAAACTGTGTTTTTATTCCAAAGAAAATCAACAAGAAAGAAATTATTTGTGTACTTACAATTATTTTGATTTTGTAATGGCGTCAGTTACAATTGGAAGTTCGTGGTCAGTGAACGTGTAATTTTTAGTGGAAAAAGTGCTTTTGTTTTAGAAAGTTAAAATGAGCAGCAGAAGTCAATTAAAACGTTGCATAAAAACAAGAACAATTATTTGAAAAATGTATTAATCACCCTAATCGGGAATAAAAGTTCACGTGAAATGTGTTCCCTTTCCCTAAAATTGTGATCGCCAATGTTTTCGTTATTATTCTCTAATTTTGTTCAGCATTTTTTGTTCACGGAAAATATTTCACGTGAACAAAATGTTCGCCTTTTATTCTCGATAAGGGTGAAAAGCTATTTGTTTTATCAATAAAAAGATTAATTGTATTCATTAGCAAAACCACTGACGAGGGATTATGCATATGGTGGCAATTGACTACTGTCAATCTGATCCCCATGTAAAAATTATCAGTCTTTTGCACTGCTAGTAGTTGGGCTGGTAGTTAGTGGTAACGATTGGTAGTTAACGAAATATTTAGACATTCGCTAGCTGCGCTGACTGCAGGGAAATTTCAAACACCATACAAAACTGAATATTCGTTAGTTGTTTAAGGATAACCCAAATAAAAGCATGTTTTTAGGCTTATAGTATTGTGGCAATAAAGCACATTATTTTATTAATAAACTATTTACAAAAGAAATGTGATATATTTATTGAAGAACAAGTTAAAATATGTTTAAATAAGAACTTATTCAGCTGAAGCGGAAAACACAACGCGTGGAGTTAACTTCTGTTTTCTTCTGTCAGATTTTTGGCAAGACTTGCCAGCTTCAAGATTTCTAATTATCGGCAAGTGTGGAGCTGCCAGATCCACTCCCCTTCCAGTGACTAACTCGGAAGCTGTTGGGAACGATACTTCTCAGTTGAAATTCCAGGACTTGTCGAGATGTTGGGTTGTTGTGATGTACTGCTTTGAAAGTTTGATTTTAAATTTTCTTGTTGCGAGAGATGTTCAATCAACACTAACATTGATATCTTTACCCTTGATTTTTATTATGTATAAGCGATCGGTTTAACGTTGAACAACTTCATGTGGATAAGTGTAGGGTGCTTCAAGTGGCTCTCTAACTGCGTACATTCATTGAGATTTTTAAA
Organism: Nowickia ferox; assembly: GCA_936439885.1. Classification (NCBI taxonomy): domain Eukaryota; kingdom Metazoa; phylum Arthropoda; class Insecta; order Diptera; family Tachinidae; genus Nowickia; species Nowickia ferox. The sequence goes on along the minus strand of OW387023.1, from coordinate 50,323,041 downwards.
GATGAACATTTTAGTTTTGTTGTGATAAGTTGTAGGGGTTGGTGGAAGTAGATTAAAATGATGACGAAGCTGTTTTAAAAAATCATTGGACTCATTGCTGTTGTTAGAATTGTCAAATAATTCGTTAGGTAGACGTAATGAGCTACCATACAATAGATCTGATGGAGAAGCATGTATATCTTCTTTGAAGGTAGTTCTGAGGCCAAGTAGTACTGTAGGAAGTATGTCAATCCATGGCGTATTTGGATGACATATAAGAGCTGCCCTAAAGGTCCTATGGCATCTTTCGATCGATCTTGATCATGGTCAAACAGTATCTAAAGCCCTGCACTAGTGGCATTATTACGATGTCCATATGAACATGGTCGAAACGATTATCCGATAAATCTATGTTGTTATGACTAAAACGATTGTGTCTGGTTACTTTAGCTCTTTGGCAAAATAAACAATTACGAGACCAATTGATAACTTGTCTTTTAATACCAGGCCATACATATTTTTTTCAGATTTGCTGCAGAGTTGCTTTTCCACTAGGATGTGACAGGTTGTGTATAGATTGAAAAATTTGTTGACGTAGTTTGTCGGGAACGTACGGGCGGACATAGCCAGTCGAAGTGTCGCAATAAATATTTGAATTATCAAAATTGACGATTTGTAGTTTTAACGAGTTGTTACCATCCAGTAAAGTTTTTAATTCGTCATCTGTTTGCTGTGTTGATTGAAACTCTTCATTCGATATTATTGTTGGCATAGAAATTGCGGTCAAACGTGACAGTGCATCAGAAAAGGTATTTTCAGTACCAGGCAAATTAATTATTTATGTAGTGAATTGTGCAATGAAGTCCCGATGTCGCAATTGTGTAGGTGATGCCTTTTCCGGTTTTTGCGAAAATGCATAAATCAGTGGTTTGTGGTCAGTTTTAATGACAAAATGACGAGCCTCTAATATGTGGCGAAAATATTTAATTGCATCGTAACTTGTGAGTAATTCTCTGTCATACGTGCTGTAATTGCATTCTGCCTTTGATAATTTCCTGGAGAAGAAACCAACTGCTCAAGGACAGATCCAATGGCTAATTCAGACGCGTCAGTTGTGAGTGCAATTTGCGAATTCGGAGTCGGGTGTGCTAGCATTGCAGTTTCACTAATACTTTTTCTACATGCGTCAAAGGCATTTTCTGTTTCGGTTGTCCACGGTATTCTTCTCTTGTCATTTTTTCTTAGAATTAAAAAGGAAGTTGTTAAGTGGAGCCTGCAAATGTGCTGCATGAGGTATGCAACGTCGATAATAGTTGATAATTCCAAGAAATCGGCAAAGTTCGCAAATTTTTTCTGGTTTTTTGTAATTTTCAATATCAGTGACATGATCTTTAGGAGCTCGACAACCACTACTATCGATGGTGTAGCCAAGAAATTTAACTTCTGTCAAACAAAAATTACATTTTTGTACGTTAATCGTCAAGAAATACTGACGCAGGTGGTCAAAAACCAAACGTAAGTGACGATGGTGCTCTTCCAAAGATTCCGACATAACAATAATATCGTCGATGTAGCAATAAATGAAGTCGAGACCTCTGAGAACAGAGTCCATAAATCTCTGAAAACTCTGCGTGGCGTTACGAAGGCCAAAAGGCTTGTATAAAAATTCTATTAATCCAGATGGTGTGCATAATGCAGTCTTCGCGCTATAGGTATTTGGTAATATGCCCTAATAAAGTCTATAGTGGAAAAAAATAAACTTACCGTGTAATTTCTCAGCGAAATCGTTGATATTCGCAGTTGCATATCGATCCGGCACCGTATGAGCGTTAACTTTTCTTTAATCGCCGCAGGCGCGCCAGCCACCGGACTTTTTGGCTAACATGTGTATAGGGCTAGCCCATTGGCTCTTAGAAAGGCGAAAAATGCCTTGGTCCAGTAAAAAAATCTATTTCAGCCTTTGCCGCTTCCAGCTTATCCTCAGACAATCTTCTAGGGCGATCCGTGATGGGTTTACTGGTAGTTTCGATGTGATGAATAACTGAAGTATCTTCTCTCCGTTTTGGGTTAATGTTGTTTTTTTAATAGCAACGTACTCTTGAAGTAATGCTGAAAATCGAGTATTTCTTGAAATAGTTGAAATGCAAGAATCTTTGGTTTTACGGATTTCACCTTTATTAGAAAGTTGGATTGTATTTGTTGGAGAGTGAACATTCACTTTTCATTTATTAAACTTGTAAATTACTTGTTCTAAAAAATAAAATTGTGTTTCATTTCATTTATGTGTCAGTTTCTACTTTTATATTTTTTCATTCTAATAAATTAACTAAAGAAAACTAAGCTAAATCTCGGCCAGTTATGTAGTTCAATAGGTTATGGGCCGTTGCTAAATTTTGGAATACTAAGGAAAAGGAAAAAAATATTAAGGAGCGAAAAGGTTATAAATATTCCCTCGAGTTTGATTGAAACGGAACTGAAGTTTCTTCATTCAAGTTAAAACATGGCAGACTCAAAGCCGAAGTTTTCAAAACTTACAAATGAAAACTATGCAAACTGAAAATTTAAGATGGAACTCTTGCTGCGAAAAAATAATTTATGGAAACATGTCATTGTTGGTGAATGTCCTGAGCCAAAGTTAGTAAATGGTGTTATTACCAATCAGTCTACCATAGATGATTAGGACAACAAAGATGATGAAGCTAGGGGTACCATAGGTTTGCTAGTAATGGATGACCAATTATACCATATACGGAATATGAAAACTGCTGCTGACACATGGAACGCACTGAAAGATTATCACGAAAAGAACACCTTAAGCAATAAGGTGTATTTAATGAGATCAATATGCAGTCTTAAACTTTAAGAAGGTGGTGATGCAGTTGCGCAATGAACGATTTGTTTGCAAAATTATGTGATGTCGGTGAAGAAGGCTTGTCCAATAAATGGAGTGCTGATATGCTGTTTAGCAGTTTGCCGGAAAGTTATGATACATTAAAAACTTCTCTAGAATCTCGCAAGGAAGATGAGGTAATATTTTTATTGGTTCAACAAAAGGTGATCGCAGAGTATGAACGACGACATGCTGGAAATAACGTGATGCTATTCTGAAAATTGTTGGTAACAGTAGTGTTACGTGTTATTTTTGTAAAAAAAAACCTGGTCACCAGAAGAAAAATTGCGGCTAGTATATATAAAAATTGGAAACTGAAACAAGCTCCAAATAACAACAAAATTAATTCTGTTGAGGAAAAATCAACCGATTTTCTTTTCAAATTTGGTAAAAATAATAAGTTTTTATGGTTGATAAATTCAGGTGCTACTCGACATGCTGTTAATGATTATAAATTTTTCAAGCCATAAATAGATCGTATAAAAGTTCAATTGAGCTAGCAAATGGGGAAATAATAACGATTGAAGGTATCGGGTCTGGTCAAATAATGTTGTGTAATGAAAGTGGGAACAAAAATGAAGTTTTGGTTAAAGAAGTTTTATATGCACCTAGGAATATACTGTCGGTGAGGCCATTAACAGAAGTTGGTTTTGATGTATCATTTGATGAAAATCTTTGCTATATAAATTTCAAAAACAAGAACGTTGGTATTGCTGACCTAGATGGCGAAATGTATATTTTACGTCAATAATGTCATAATGGAGCATAATTCAAATTGTATTCATCAGCGGCACGTAAATTAAGTCATCGGGATCCAGCAGCTATCAGAAAAATATTTTCTGAAAACTTATCTGATCATTTCAAGTTTGTTAAATGTAATATCAAAGAACTTGGCGAAATATGTGTTAAGGAAAAGTTGTCAAGAACTGCTTTTCCAAAACAATCTTTCAGTAAATAAACTCAACATTTACAGTTGATCCACACTGATGTATATGGCCCCATGCAAACAGCCTCTCCGTGTAGAAAAAGGTACATGGTTACATTTATTGATGACTATTCTGGTTTTACGTTTTATATTTGCTCTCAAGGAAGTTTGAAGTAGAAGAAGTATTGAATAAATTTGTTATGCTTTTTCGTACAAGTTTTGGTCGTGTACCAAAGGTAATAAGGTCAGATAGATGTGGTGAATATACTGGAAAGAGTTTGACTAAATTTTTGGAGTCTCAGGGAATACAGAATCAGTTAACTGCTCCTTACAGTCACCAACAAAACGGAAAGGCTCATTGATGCAAATTTGCCACATATATTTTGGGGAGAAGCTGTATCCACCGTAAAATCTATTCAAAATAGAGTTTTGACAAAAACAACCAATTCAACACCATATGAGTTATGGCATGATTCAAAGCCTAGCCTAAAACAGTTTTATATTTTTGGATCCAAGTGTTTTGTACATATATCCACTGATAAAAGGCGTAAATTAGATGATGTGGCCTTAGAAATGATATTCTTAGGCTATGACAGCATTTCTAAGGTTTTTCGCTGCTATAATAACAAATCAAAAACAGTAGTTATTAGTCGTGATGTTCGTTTCACAGATAGTACTAAAAATCCTGTTAATACGGAGGTGTCTCTTGATTTAAGTAAACGTACTGACAGTAAGTTTAATCCATTATTAATTGAGGAGGAGAAATTGAAACCAGTCAAAGAGGTTGATATAACAATCAATAATGCTGTTGTAAATGATAATGACAATTGTGGTGCTAAGGAAAATAGTAATTCTAGTGATCGTAAGCATACCGTTAGAGTTTCCAATAGAGAAAATAAAGGCATAAATCCTAGAAGATTAATAGATGAAATCTGGTCGACAAGAGAGGTCAAAGAACAGTGATGAAAAAGATCAATGGTTATTTGCCATGCAAGATGAGATTGAAACAATGAAGACAAATCAAACATGGGAGCTGGTGCCTTTGCCAGAGAAAGTTACTCCTGTTGGAAGTAAATGGATTTACAAAATCAAGCGCAATGCTGATGGTGATATATGTCGTTTTAAAGCTCGCCTTGTAGCTCAAGGTTTTCTCCAAAAATATGGCATTGGTTATTATAAAGTTTTTGCACCTGTCGTTTCTCATGTAACTTTTAGGACTTTGCTCTCGATTGCAGGAAAGAATAATATGATCGTTAATCATTTGATTCAAAAACAGCATTTCTGAATGGAAAACTGTCAGAAACAATTTTCATGAAACAACATCAGGGTTTTCAAGAAGGTAACGAAAACACAGTATACCTTTTAAAGAAAAGTATTTATGGCTTTAAAACAAGCGTACAGATCGTGGAATAATACTTTACACGAAGTTATGTTAAGAGCTAAATTTGAACAATGCCATGACATAAAGCAATATTTGGGCATTGAAATATCAAAAGGTGTAGATAGTAATTTTCAACTTTGCCAGTCTACTCCAAGATGCAAAACCAACTAAAACTCCATTGGACTTAAGCTACGGGAAAGGAGGAGAAACAACGTCCCTTTAAAATAACACAATGTACCGCAAGCTGATTGGTCACCTTTTATATGTTTCCGTTAATACCAGACATGATATCTCAGCGTCCGTCAGCATTTTAGCGCAAAAGGTTTTAAATCCCACAAATGAAGACTGGGCTCAATGTAAGCGTGTTTTGAAATATTTGAAAATATTGGTTAAGCTAGTAAGCCAATCATGTCTTTCTGTTATCGAAAGTAATCGACCAGGTCATATTGCAAACAAAATGGAATCGTGCAAACTTTATACAACTATAGAATCGCGAAAAGATTTTTTATAAATTTTATATTTTTTAGTAGTTTAGTTAAATAAATATTAAGTATTAATTTTTTAGTTGAATACATATATGAAATGCGAAAAATAGTTACTAATAGAACAGATTAAATTAGCTCCAAGCCAAACTCGTACACTTGTCAAAAATATAGTAATATATAAAATATTCAAAACGTAATGACTTATATTAAATTAAGTTACTTAATTTTATTATAACGATAGGTACAGCTTTCAAGAACAGAATTAAACTTTTCAATTTATGCTTATTTATTACCACAAATATATGTATTTGAAAAAATTGGCAACATTCTACGCCTAAGCCAAACTCGTACTGTTTTAATTCATTTGGCAACATTCTTATTGTTTGCATCCAACTTAGGTAATTTCACAAAAATCATTTGCATTTTGAATTTCCTGGCCAAATTTTTTATTGTTGTTTGTTTAGTACAAAAAATTACAAAGTTAATAACCAGAATGGGAAGACAGAGAGGACAAACAAGTGTTGAAGTCCGAAAACTAGTACTTCAACATTATGAAAATAAAAAATCGTTACGAGAGATATCTGAAATAGTACATCGAAGTCGGTAAACAATTCAATACATAATAATAGGTACAAAACTCATAACAGGGTTGCAAATGAATCAATATCGGCACATAATAAAAGTTTCTCTCTGAATGAAGACCAATATATTTTACGTCAAGTCAAAAAATATAAATTTTTAACCGCACCAAAACTGGTAGAAATCGCGGAAAAGGATTTAGGAAAGAAATGTTGCCCTCAACCATACGAAATATTTTAAACAGAGCTGATTTTAATGGCAGAAGAGCGCGATTGAAACCTCTTATTAACAAAAGAAACCAAAAGGCAAGGTTACGATTTGCCAAAGAACATGAATTAAAATATTTTTCATTCTGGAATAAAGTGCTTTTCACAGATGAAAGTAAGTTCAACTTGTTTGGATCGGACGGAAGACCCTAAGTATGGAGAAAATCAAATGAGGCGCTTCTTTCCAAAAAACATAAAACCCACAGTGAAACACGGTGGCGGGTCAGTAATGGTTTGGGGATCATTTTCTGCGTTTGGACCTGGAGTATTGCATTTCATCGAAGGTATTATGGATCAGCATGTGTATCTTTACATTTTAAGAGAAAGTTTGCTACTTTGTAAAGAAAAACTTGGCCTTGGCGAAAATTTTTATTTTTATCAAGACAATGACCCAAAGCATAAGGCTTACAATGTGCGATCATGGTTGCTGTTTAATTGCCCCCATATTATGGATACACCACCCCAGAGCCCAGATATAAACCCCATAGAGAATTTATGGAGCTATCTCGATAGAAAAATTCGCCAGCATACTATAAGTTCCAAGGATGATTTAAAAAGAGCTCTCCAAAGACTTGTTAAAAGTATGCCAAATAAGCTAAAAATGTGAATAAAAAAATAAAGGCATGCATACAAAATATTAGGATTTATATGCAGAAAAATACCGTTAAATTTAGATCTACTGTACGAGTTTTACTTTGTTGTTGAAATCCGGATTATTTTATGTTTTTGTTTTATATAAAATTCTTTAGAATCAAAAGTTTAATTTTGTCTTAACTATTAAGTTTCTCATAAAATGAAGTATAAAAATATATACATACATATGTATGTTCAAACGTTTTTATTTACATATTTTGTTTTAATGTTATAAGATGGTATAAAAATGTAATAGGAGTGTACGACTTTCGCTTGTATCTTTTTTGGACATTGGTTTATTGAAATTTAAAGCCATTTAAACGGCATAGTCGTACATAAGAAGCAGTAAACACAATTAGACACTGTTGCAGTAATAAGGGAGTGAGAAAATATAAGATCGTTTTATTGCATACAAACATCACTTAATATTTTCATCCAATATACTGCAAAAGTTAAATTATGTATTTATAAAATACTTTACAAAACTTTATATTTAAAAAAAACTTTTTGGCATCTCAAAAAACTTCCAACAAAATTGAAAACTTGAAAAATGGTAGCGCTGCATGGATGTGTAAATATTCCCTATACAGTATGCAAAGTTCATATATACTCCCTTGTCTCAAAAACAGCACTGCTGTGCAATAAATTAAATTATTAAAATTACTTTCTTTTAAGATCTTGAACAGGCAGGTTGTATTTAATGAAACATGTAATGAAACATTATGTACATATACATGTACACATATTATCTGTACATATACATATATTCATAACTATATATTAATTGACGTCAACTTGGTTGAAAAATAAGTAGTTAGTAGTCAATTTAAAAGTCATGCAGAGATGGACAATTGACTACCGCCTATGACATGCCTATGTTAAAATAGTGAGTCGGCGACAAGGAAAAAGGTCACTTAATCAACGAGATGTGGTTATTAAAAAACCAGTTTGAAGTTACTTATAAATGGGTTCGAGTTCATATAGGGATAATATTAATGTACAATTTATTTGTCAGATTTAAATAAAGGAAGCTCCTGAAGAAGTTGGAAAAAAGCCAATGAAACGTCGAGCAAACAAAGATTTAAAAACAATCACACATCAAAAAGAAATTGTTTTAATTAAAATCTAAAACAAAAATTTACTAAAAATTTTCTAGAGCCAAAACTGTGATGACATTTTTAAATTGGTTAATGATTCAGCTTTCGCAAATAAAATTTCCTTGACTGTGGATAGAATTAAAAAACCTTTTGATACTCGCTTGAAATGTTCTCATACATTTTAGCGAATGTAAAAGCGAATGCAAATAGCAAAATTAAGCGCATAATTCACGAATTCGAACATTAGTTACATCCCTATATATTACAAACCCAAAAAATAACTAAATTTATGGCAGAATAGTATGAATATAAATGAATTTTGGTTTTACATATAAACTGTTATGGAATTAATTAAAAATTTTAATTCGAAAATATTCTATAACTAAAACCGGTGATTATAAAAAAAAACTAAAATTAAACCACAACGTTCTTTCTGTGTCCGTATAAATCATTCCTTCCCTCTTTGGATTATAAAACACGATATATAAAATTAAAATAAGTTGCTGAAGTTTAAATTTCCTTTATTTTACTTAATTAATATGTATGATGCTAGATTATGCTATAATAGTTATGGAAGTGTCCATAAAAAAGCAGTACTGAATTATACCCCAGACAATGCTTTTTTATATAGAAATTTTACATGTACGTATCATTGAAAATCTTCTAATGACGTGTCAGTAGAACCATGGGACCATGTGTAGGAACTGGAAGCAGATATTTCCCCTTATTGTGAATGACGTCGTCGACGTCACATCAAGGCGACAGTAAATAGTGTCACTTGTCTACCCTTTATCGGCAACAATTGGCTTTTAAAGACAATTTCTTACTAATTTCTAAGGCTTTGTAAATTAATGGAGCATGTTAATAGTAGACAAGTGACAATTTTTATTGTCGCCTTGATGTGACGTCGACGACGACATTCACAATAAGGGGGATTCACTAGTACTAGAGTTGTGCAACTCATGAACGAACTAGTTCAATTGAACGTTTCACTTCACTGAGCGCTGTGAGCCGTTCAATCCACTGAGCAGCTCAGTACTGAGTGATTTCTAGATTTGTATCCAATTCTTTCAGTAGCTCGTCTTAGACACTAACCTATAATCAAACCCATTTAAATTACTTATAGACTTCTATCAAACTCTTTCAGCAGCTCGTTTTAGACACAAATCTTTAATCAAACGCATCTAATTTAAATTGGTTAAAGGTTTGTGTCTAAAACGACCTAATGAAAGAGTTCAATACAAATCTAGAAACCACTCAGTACTGAGATGGAACCCTCAGTGGATTGAATTTTTTGTTTCGCAAAAGTACATAAAAAATAATTGATAAATATATTGTGATATTAAAATATCTGAAATACAAAATAATTTTAATTTTTTTATTAACACATTCCGCTCATTAAACTATTTTAGTTTTATATATTTTTTATATGTACTTCATCTGCCTTGTTTTGTAATGTATGACCAAACACACACACACTATATAAATCTGTCACTTTTTATGATTCCTTTTTTGACTCTTTCTTTTTGCTTGTCAAAATGTTTCACTACAAATGAACTGAGCTACTGAGCCAACTGAATGAAACACTTCAGTAAATTGAGCTGAGCTGAAAAGAGCGGTCACTCAAAACAGCTGATAATCACAAGTCTAACTAGTACATTTTAGTAATTCTAGCCAACACTTTTGGTATTTTTCGTAGCAAATATTATTAATGAAACTGCATAGTTTATTCACATGTAGTGTTTTTTCACATTTAGTGTTTTTTCACATTTTGTGTTTTATAAAAAAAATTTAATAAAAAAGTGTTATAACAGTCACCGAAAGCAAATATTAATATATAGGCGCTGACAATGTGTTTTGTAGCTGACGAATGTCAAAAGCTTCGTTTTGGTTTTGGTACAATTATTTTTGTTCCTTTCAGTTCCAAGGCGTATATAACCAGTTGGCAGCGCTACTTCAGCTGATAATGTTTTTGCTCTATGTGCTTTGTAGCTGACGAATGTCAAACACTACGTTTTTTTTTTGTTTTGGTACAATTATTTTTTGTGGTTTTGACGTTCTTTGGTTTCGTTACACAACTATTGTTGCAGTATTTTTATATAACAAATCCTTACGCAGTCACCTGTATAATCGCACCATTTTCGGTTATTTACACATCTATGGTTGCCGTGTTTTTGTACAACAAATGCCATGTCAGATAAAACTTTACTTCACGGTGCGTTGAAGATTCGCTTTGGCATTTTACATGAAAAGTATATGCTTATATGAAACATGCAACATAAAGTACTTTTAGCGCAAATCGAAGCGACAATCAGTTGGTACAATTTTCTTAATTTATTTGTCTAAACCGGCATGTAAATATAAAATTTTATTAAATTTACATAAAACACGAGTTAGTGGCATCAGATTAAACGAATTGTGCTGTGTTTTATGCATAAAACAAAACAGTGAAACAAACAGTGAGTGTTTTGAAAGTTTTTATTATGTCATACGCATTTTGCTTTACGCTTTTCTGCCAACGTCACGTAAAGCGTGACTTCTTTAATTGTACGATCCATGTACTTATGTATGTATGTAAGATACTAGGTTTGATCCCGTACTCCACATTGGGAGCCCGCGGGATCCCAATTTTACCAAAAACTGTTCCTGTACTCAAAGTTTGGGCAGGTAAGGGAGATTTTGAGAGAGTAATGTTCTTCTTCTTTCACGAAACAGCCCGTAATTTTTCTTTGGGCTAGTTTGGGCAAACCGAAAAACAATCAGCTGTTTGAAAAAAGAGTAAAATTCAATTGTTCTAAACACTATAAACATTGAAAAGTTGTATCAAAAAGGTTTATAAACTAGTGGTGAACTAAGTTTTATGAGTTTTTATATAAAATTAAGAAACAAAACGTTCTATTTATGCAACAGCATATAAGTAAACGCATGCTTGTGTATGTATGGACATAATAGCTAATAAATCAGTGAATCTTTAAATATAGTTTGAGTTAATTTTCATAAAAACTTAAAATGTATTTAAATACACTTTAATTTTTTCAGTGGCGAATTAAAGTTATTATCAAATTACGTTGAAAGTACGGTAGTACTACAAGATTTCCAAATATTATGGAAAGCTTTCCAAAGAACAGCTGTTCAATATAAATAAGAAAGTTGATTTATCAATTTGCAAAAAAGTGAAATTGCAAAAAACACATTTTATGACACAAAAAGAGCATCGGAATGCATTTTTCTATTTATATATTTCATGATATGAAGATATGTGTTACATTTGTTGTATATTTGCAAAAATTAAACGAAATTCTTTTTAATACGACCACATGTACATGAATTCAAAAAACACACACATGCACAAAACATATGGTATGTTTGTAAAACTTAAACAACACTTAAATGCACAATGTTGGCTATTTAAGATTCATTTAATTTTCTGTTTAAACATGATTTAAAAATAAAATACATATAATAATTGACTGATTTATTAGCCCTAAGTATGTTTTTACTTGTGCATACGTGTGTGTATATGCATTAGGGTGACCGCAAAAAACCGATGTCGGAATTTTGTTCGTCTGGACCCCACAAAACGATTCCCCTTTCCAAATATTTAAATAGCCGAAATTTGAGCTCGATTAAACGACGTTAACCCGTGGCGTTCGTCGCTCAAATTTTGAAAAATCCTGTCCAAAAAGCTGTAATGGAGCCATAATCCCAGAACGGTAAATAATAGAAACACGCTTAATATCTCAAAAGAAAGCTAATGTTGTTCTTTAAAATTCATATTTTTTTTTATATAATTGTTGTTATTTTAAGTCAACCCGAGTTACGACAGCCTTTAGCCGCAAAATCGTCACCTGGTACCACTAGGAGCATACTTCGTATGTTTTGTTATTAAGTGATAAATTTTGCGTTTTTGTATATTTTTGAGTTCAAAGTAAAAATATAACTATTATACTATTATTTTAAGATATTTGAAAACATTTTATTAAAACTAAAGTCTGCAATATATATGTTTAATTTTTCAAGTTAACTCTTTGAAAGTCTTTTCAGTTTTTGCTTATGGTCAGTTTTATTTTGCTTTCTTTTTCAACTATTGAAAAGTAAAATCAAAACAAAGGTTTTTGTTCAAAAACTAAACTCATGCTTTCGCTTTCACTTTGACAGTAAATAGCAACTGTTGAAAAGTAGTTTACTGTGTTTGCGTTCATACAGTTTTGTTTTGCTGTCACTTCGTACTATAGACGAGTAAAGTCAAAGAAACAGTTCGTAAAAAAAATATTAATCGTTTTCCTTCCAAGGATCTGTGCATTCGTCAACAGTAAAAGTAAAAAGTTTAGTTCAAAGAGCGAATTACAGAATAAACTCGCAGTTTCTACTTTCTTACTTTGTGTGACTAATTTTATAACAACAAACATTAACTATTAACAATGTTATTGTAGTATATTCATGCGCTTATTGTTATTCGACTGTGCTACTACCGTAGCCGTATATGAATACCAAATTAATGGGGTCTTCCCAACACCGTCAATGTGATGTGCTTCGACACTACAGCATCCAACACAGGAAGACTCAAAGGAGCATAAATCATATTGCAGCAAATGTTTTGAATTATTATACCTAGCTTGCCCTCACCATATCTTGGAAATTCTGTTAAAAGGAATTTTCAAGAGATTCCTCACTGCGTGCTCCAAGATAGACAATGAAAAATACGACGCAGATATCAGTGACAATTTAAAACAAAAACAGCTGACTGCAAAAGTAATTGCAAATCTTACTGCTGAATTCGAGACCAAATTAACTGAGAGCCACACCAGAGATGACTACAAGGAGCTATTGCAGTTTGTTCTCATATTTGTTGGATCACTTGATGGCATTGTTGTTGATTTAAGAACTCCAGTAGCCAGTCATCATCAGTCATCAGCCAGCCTTTGCCATCCTAGCCACCTAGTGGCAAAGGCTATTTACTGCTTAAAAATTTTAATTTTTCGTCGTCAATTTAAGATGTCCAAAGAAGAAGAAAGTTCTGTGAGTGCCATTTCTGTTTTCCTAGTTAAAATTTATTGTAAAGTTTGATTCAATGCTCCAAAAGCTCGTCCTGCACCAAAGGAAGATTTAGGTATTTTGCATAGTCTGTTAGACTATAAAAAATTTGGTAAGGATATTGTAGAAATAGCACTGACCAAATTTTCGAACCATTTGTGGTATTTGAATGTAAAGTTAGATTATCGTTTTTTGATCCTACCATTACAGACGATGAAAGTTATTACTGGCTAATAAATTGCTCAGTAGCACAGATGAATCATCAGAGTACGCTAGGGTTGTAAATCCTAAAGTTTGGAAAGAAAAACTAAAAGAGGTAGTTGATGGTAAATTTACTTACCAAAGAAACGCTTACATTATTTGACCGATTTAATATAAAAACAGATTTCCTAAGACAACATCCAAGCACTAAAACTACTACCTCGTTTCTGTAAGGAGTGTGAGAACTTCTCGAGTAAAAAAAATTTTACCACAGATAAGATAAAAACTACATTTGTTAATGTTTTTTGTAAGTTTATTTCAGTTTTTATATGAATAAACCTGTGTAAAATACGTCAACCCATATATTTGTTTAATTTTTCTCGATGCGAGAACTTCTCACGAGTTAGAGAAACGAGGCACTGATTTTTATGTTTTAAAATAAAAAATGTGATTAGTCTTATCAGTATTATTTGTTTTTTAATTATATTTCTACTTAAAACTAAAAACTATACAAAAACGGCCCAATTTATCACTGAATAACAAAACATACGAAGTATGGTCCTAGTGGTACCAGGTCACGTTTTTGGGGCTAAAGGCTGTCGTAACTCAGTTTGACTTAATATAACAAAAAATTATGTATATAAACTAAATTTTGAAAGACAACATTAACTTTCTTTTGAGTTATTAAGCGTGTTTCTATTATTTACCGTTCTGGAGATATATCAGCTTTTTGGCCAAAAATTTGGATTTTTTCAAACTTTGAGCGATGAACGCCACGGATTAACGTCGTTTAAACTAGCTCAAATTTCGGCTATCTCAATATCTGGAAAGGGAAATTGTTTTGTGGGGTCCAGACGAACTAGATTCCGAAAAATTGTTTCCCCTCTATGAGATCTGGTTCCATTTTTTGTATTATTGAGATTGTGAATCAGAATTGAATAACCCTCGTACCCGAACATTTTACTAATTTGTTAACGCAGAAATAACCAGTTCATTCACTTGGTTGCTTGATAAATTCTTTGCGTTGGCAAATTGTGTAATATCGATATTTCGTAATTGGGTCAAAAGCTAGATAATATTAAATAAATAGGTTACTGTCTACTTAGCATAATAAAATTAACTGTTAAGTAAAATATAAGTATTGAAATATGTTAAAGTTTTGTATAAATAGCTCATTTTAAGAAAGTAAGAAGTCAGTTGTAATTAGTTAGTTGTAATGAGTTAGTGTTAATTAGTCAGTTGTAATGAGTAAGTTGTAATTAGACAGTTGAAATTATAGAGTCAATACTTCCGATTCCCACTGGAGCCTCCAGGTTTCAATTTGTAAAATATAGATACTAGATATTAGCTTGAACAATTATCTAATAAATCATTTTAAAATATTAAAGAAAAATCCGTATTTAAATACAACACAACATTTTTGAGTAGCCGGTGTTAGCAAGAGTACAGTTTTGACACCTTTTGGCAAGAAGGAAGTATTTTGATATAGGAAAGCTATTTAAACTCAAGTTAATTTCCATTTACTGAATAAAATTGTTGAAAGGATACGTTGTTCTGTATACCAGTATTTACTAGACAACGCAAGGTGTTAATGAGCTATTTTAGCTGCCTTTAGTTGCATATACTTTGGTGGTAAGCTCAAAGACGATCAAACTGTTACTATATATAAAAGGTACTAACATAAATGGTAAACATTTTTATATAAATGTTGAATTATTAAATTTAAATAGATAAACATATAGGGAGAAATCCACAAATGTTAGCAGTATATAAATAGAAGGTACGTTTGTTTGTGAAAGTGAACATTGAAAGTAGAAATATATAAATGGATTTAGGGAAATTTTGTTGAGCTATATGGAGGATTTGAAAGTCCTAGTTTACACTATGCAAGTCTTATTGCTATGCTGATTAGTTTTTTTAGGAGAGTGCCGAGGGGAAAAGAAACATTTCTGTTCCCCTCGTCCCTCTCTTCCTCAAACTAAACTAGGACAAAATAGAATTACGAAAAACACAAGAGGAGACCAGGGAAATTTCGGAGCGAGTGTAGAATCTCATAAAGTACCTTAACAATACCAAAGAGTACCTAGAGTTAGTGAAGCATAAAGTGAGGAACTAGGGGAACCTGAGTTCACAACAATAAAAGCCTTATGCATCAAAAAACTTGTAACCAATCAATGCTAAAAAACAACACACAAGGAAAAACTGGCAACAGCAGAGATACAAATCGGGTCGGTGGAAGTTGCGATGATTAACCACAGAAGGAAGCAGAAATTACAACACCCAAAGAAGACGAAAATCAGGAAAGGATGCCATGAAAGTAGATAAAGAATAAAAACTAGTGTTAAGGAACAGAAATTAGAAGCAAAACATTCAACAAGAGTAAATAAGTAAGAGGCGAAAGAAAGAACTGATAACAAAAAAGATAAGAGATGCGTGAAGAAAATTTAACAGAATAAGAAACAATCAATCCGAAGTAAATAGCAACTAAAAAGCTGAAGATGTCTCAAACTTAGATAATAAACCTAAAAAGGATAGGAGAAAAACCTGTAAGGAAAGTATATAAACTGAAGTAAGAGAAATGAGGGAGACAGACACTGAACAGAATATAGAATAATAACAAAGAAAAAACTACAACTTGCAAAATAAATTAACCAACAACAGATAAAAATATAAAAAAAAGAAAGAACTGAGACATACATATATATACAGAAAGATGCAAACTCTTCCAAAACTGAATTTAATGAAAATGAAAAGGCTACAGATGAGAAAAGGCCAGAGGATGCAATATAACAAGATAATAGTAACGAAGCCGGAATAGCTTAGAATAAGTTTAAAAGAAGATCGGTTACTCCGTTTCCATTCCTAGTAACTTCGGCTGGAAATCAAATGTACAAGGCAAAACGGAAGCACAAGGCGATATAACAAGATTAATACAAATAAATAAGGAGAATATTCAAGCTCCAAGGGAGACCTGTCACTTCATTTCCAACCTTAAGAAACTTTGGCTCGAAACTAAATGTTCAAGGCGAAACGGGAGTACAAGGCGAAAAGAAAACAGGAAAAAACATACATATGCAGACGCATATGATAACAAAATAGAAGAAAATGAAAAAAAGAATAATAATAAATAGAAAAAGAATAATTCAAATAAATAAGGAGAATATTCAAGCTCCAAGGGAGACTTTTTACTCAATTTGCAAGCTTAGTAAGTTTGGCTCGAAACCAAACACAATGCGAATCAGATAAGAAAAATTAAAAAAAAGAAAATAGGTATAAGACAGAGATAAAGTAAATACGTGTAAAACAGATAGTATATGCAGATAGTATATGCATATATAAAAATAAAATAATAAAACTTAATCGCGATAAGATGTTGTTATTAATGTTAATGTATTAAACTTAAATTGTTATTTGAATTCAAATTTGTTTTTCTTAATTTCGTTTCTATAAAAAAGAGAAAATAAGTACTTTTGCTTCAAATGTAGAACATTATTTGACAACGGTAACGAATACAAAATATGCTTACTAAAATGCTTCTTTAAATAAAGAAAAAAAAACTGGTTGAATAAACCCTTGCTACAATATTTAATTACAAGTAAACAAAATTGTTGACAAAAAAAATTTTTTTTTGTCTTAACTGCAATACGAGCTTTGAGAAAGTTAAGCTAGGTCAGTTATTCATTGTACGGTATAAGATGGAGTATACGCGAGTCAACAATCTGAAGTATCAAAGTGGTAACGATGTATTTATTTGTCCTACATGCCAGATATAAGCACACCTGGTGGCATATTTTTATTATTTTTAAGTTCAATAACTTTATATTGACATACTTTACAATGAAAAATGATAAACAGTAATTATTCCGCAACAAAAAAGCAAGTAAACAACTAATGAAATGTAAAGGCAAAATAAATAATTTAATAATGCATCTTTAAGTAAAAATTAATACATGGAATTTTGGAAAAATTGCCAGTTAAATATTTAGCTCTTAAAATTAAATTAATAATAAATTAAAAAAAATATACATATATATGTATGTATAGCAAACGGTAGAAAAAGGAATTTGTAATTGAAACAAAACATTATTGTATGCGAAAACCGTATAAAGATAAGTACAACCGCAGTGCAATGACAATCCCCAGAAACAAGAAAATTTACAGAAATGCAGATAACTCAAGGAGCATAGTCTCCTGCAGCCAACAATATCACAAAACGATTCTTCAAAAACAAAGTCAACAGAAGCTGAAGCATCAGGCAATACTCTCATCCAACGGGCATAGTACATGTGAGATGAATTATTGACTGCCATAACAGAACTCCCAGTAGTCTGCACTTCAGATTATTCCGGGAAGTCACGTCGCAGTTATACTTTAAAATAAATTTTTGTATAGATTACAACTATATGAAATCAACAACAGAATATTGACATTAATTTGAGTACACCTAAATCAGTTGTTTTACGGAGTTATATTACAATATCCGAAGTGAGGAAGTTTTGGGCACTGTAATCCTTATATCAGAAAGCAAGACGGTTTATCGCAAATTGGTCAACTTTACATTCACCATTACTACAAAACCAGCTCATTAACCAAAAAGATATTAAAACTATAGTGAAAATAGACACTCTATCTCTAACCAATTGACTGAAAAGCAAAAAGAGAAATTAAGCAATGAATTGAATGAGAAGTAACTTCAAAGTGTATTCAAATGGACAACCAGTCAGTAACTTGCTTAAAGATGATTACAGATGTGCAACATTAGATGTCGAACAAGCTGATGGGTGTGTTAGCAATGTTTTGATATGATGCACCAACAAAGCAAATACCCCATGTTAAAGTGTACATGTCATTCGTTCCCAGATTGGTGCTCACATTCATGATGCCGATAGCCGTCAGTTTACAGTTGAAACTGACCATCCATTATGTAAAAAACATCTATTCTCAAACTTGGAACAACTTTATTGTCTTAGTTCCTGGTGACGCTGATTTCTCGATACATCTATGTTCGGCTGAGAACATAGCCCGTGGTGATGCTGTGTTATACTTAATGGCCCAAGCAAGGGCTTATCTGAATAAGGAAGAAAGTCACGAAATAACTAAAGGTACCATAAATTTCAACACAAAAAGAACATAAACAAAATCATGTCAACCTGACTGAGAGCTCAAGAATTAAAAGATCAGCAGGAAATTCTGCGTATTTTCTTTCCGTTAAAGGGGGAGGTAATTTATGGTATGTTATGAGTCCGTGTCGCTTACTGCTTAGCAACTTATTATATCATAGGATCAACTACATTGAAGATTATAACATATGTACAAGTACTTGACATATGCATTTTCTTCCGCCAAGGGGGAGGGTTGTTTTGAATACGAATTGAATAACCTTCGTACCCGTATATTGCACTAATTTGTTAACGCAGCAATAACCAGTTCATTCACTTGGTTGCTTGATAAATTCTTTGCGTTGGCAAATTGTGCAATATTGATATTTCGTAATTGGGTCAAAAGCGAAATAATATTAAAGAAATAGGTTACTGTCTAGTAAGCATAACAAGATTTACTGTTAATTAAAATATAAATATTGAAATATGTTATAGTTTTGTATAAATAGCTCATTTTAAGAAAGCAAGAAATCAGTTGTAATGAGTAAGTTGTAATTAGACAGTTGAAGTTATAGATTCAATACCTGCGATTCCATCCAGGTTTAAATTTTTAAAATATAGATGCTAGATATTAGCTTGAACAGTTTTTTAATAAATCATTTTAAAATATTAAAGAAAAATCCATATTTAAATACAACACAACAAGAACAATTATAGCTATTTCTCATTTTACCGAACTTTGCCCAAAAAGTACGGGATCAAACCTATTCTCGTGTGTCAAAAAGTGGCTTCAAGTCGTTGCATTTTGTAAATATAAATTATTCATTCCTTTCAAAATATAATTTTTCAATTAACTTTATGTAATAATGTAATTATAGATCCTGCTTTTCAGGCTTTATAGAATTTGCAAAACAAAACTTTTTTTCTCAAAGAAAAGCAATATTTACTAGTACTGCAATTTAATTCTTTTAAGGTCGCCGAATGGATGGGAAGACGTGAGGCTTGGTCCGCGGACAAACCAACCGATCCACGAACGAAGCCTACCCGTTGGGAGTTCCATAATGGTCGCCAACAGTTTGACGAAAACTTAGGCTCATTCCAGGTGACCGATGTACGATCGGCCGAAGAACATCAAAGAAGAGTTCAAATAAAGTAAGTTCTCATAGAAGATTCAAGTACTATAATACATAAGAAATAATAATTTATCTTACAGAAATATCCGTACAGCCAAAGACGATACTCATCCTACTTTTCATAACTCTAGAACTAATCTTATAAATGACCGTGATGTATATATTGAAGACGTCATTGATGAACGTGAAATAGTTGCAGAAGAGCGCGATGAACAGAACCAATTTCAAAGTAGTAAATCTAATCTACAGCAGAGAAAACATCACGATAGTGAAGAAATTACCCAAAGACATCAAATCGATGATGATTCCATGCGAAGGCATGAAATTGATAGGGGGAGTGATATTGACTACAATACTGCACATAGCAGCTTAAAAAATAAAAGGGAGTTCTTTACCAAGAATGGGAATGTGGAGATTTTACAATTGATGACCCGTGACAAAACTAGAGAACCTGTAGCTGTAGGTGAAGAGGGGGATCAATTAGAAGACGATATTTATGTTAATGTGCCAGTAAAGGGCCAGAACATTTTACATCCTCAATTACTAATGGTTGACAATAATGGAAAAGAAATACTTATGCGCCGTTTCATTGAGGAGCAACCTGATGGCAGGCAAATAATACGTGAACATTATCAATTAGTTCCAGGAGCTACATACATTCAATCGATTCCAAATGAAATACTGCAAAATTCGACCTTAAAAAGTGATACTTTTCCTTTAGGAAAGTCGGGTCCAAATAGTATTGTATATTCGCGAACAGAACCAGAGGTAAAGGTTATTCACACACAGCCAACGCAGGGTCCTCTTAGTAATTTAAAAATTAATGACCTCTCCAACGAAATGCAACCAGCAACTTCCAATCAATCTCTAACTCATGAATTGGAGAACTCTCTAAAGCATCAAAATGAGCTGCTAAGGCAAATTCTGCTGGAAAAAGAAAAAATTGAGACCCGATACGTACAGCATGAAGTGGCACTGGAAACACAAAGCTTGCCCGGTCAATCGATGGCAATAGCCACTCAAACAGAATGTGAAGCTGGTACACAGACCGAGATGGATGAAGGATTTTTGCAACAAACATCAGTTGATATCCAAAGACGTACCGTAAGACGCAGAGCTCGCAGTGAAAATGATGGTTCTGATTCTGAAGAAGAAAAGTATGAATACATACGTCTTAGTTCACCCAATAGTCCAGATGGAGTAGTTTATTATATAAAGCGCCGTAAGCCAAGCAAACGCAGCAAATATCGTAATGGAAGTCACCGACATAAGCGAATTGTCATGGTAGAAGAAGTTAAACGAAAAATACGAACACCCATCAAAGAAGAAGACGACGAGGAATACTATAAAGCAAAAAAACGTCCAACTCCCAAAAAGCCTCCGCGAAACAACGGCGAAACCAAAGCTAGCGTCTTAAGATGGCTAAAGGCAAAAGAAAAGCAACAAAATAAAAGTTCCTCTCACCATAAGGAGCCCCTTAACAGTCATTTACTCATGGAGATTTCAGATTCTTTAGATGAGACATACGACAATAAAGATCAACAAAATAGGAGAAAGATACACGTAGAACAAATGGAATACTATGATGATCAAACAGACGATGAGGAATTCCAAAATCACAATGATCATGACGATTACTCCAATGATTCTGATGCTGGAAAAATAGTTATTACCAATCGCCAAGCTTTACAAAAAACAAATTTATCAAAACAGCATCGATTTGAAATTCAAGTAAGTGACGGTGGTGAAAATAGGAACAATATTCCGAAAATACGCAACTCTCGCTCATCATCGCTACATCAAGGCGAAGCATTACCGGAGACAAAATCACGTTTATCACGCATTGACAGTTCGCATACAAGCAGTACTTTGCAAAGAAATAAAAAAAGAAAACAAACAGCCTCTGAACTACCTAAAAGTCACTCAGCGGATAGAGAACACAGTACAGAAATATATCCGAATCGAGTTTCACAAAGCGAAATTAATTTATTAGAACGTGACGAGGGCTCCTTCGGCAGAGCCAGAGCTGGAAGCATTCCCAAGTACATGGAATGGTACTATGATAAGAAAAAATCTTCTCTTAGTGGTCGAACCACCACTGACTCATCGACTAAAGGTAGTCAGCCAGTGCGTAGGAGACCTCTTAATAGCAATGCTTCGGAGAAAAAAGTCTCAAAAGCACGACTTGCTGTTAAGCACGTAGATGAAACAGCAGTAGCAAATAAAGAAGATATCAAATTTAAGCCCGAACCAGCACCACGAAAATCACCATCCAAAGGTAACCATTTGCTTAAAGAAGAAATCGCGAAAAACAAACAATCAAAACCACGTATAGGAACCGAGACCAATCATCCCTTAGTACAACATTCGGAACACCGTTTTGAACGCGAAAATGTTCCCGAAATCCCTGCACCGCCTACAAAACTACAACACTATATTTATCCAGAAACACCACCAATATTCGTTGGAAGTAAAGATTTAATAGGCAAAAATTCCAACTCAAAACCGTCCCCCATTAAAGAAAACGAGGTGAAAATTGCAAACTCCTCCTCCACAGCCTCTCATGCGACTACATCACATAATTCCTCCACTCTTTCTGTACAAAAGCAACTCAATGCTGCGACACTTGAAGACGATCACGATTCTGGAATCGCTATGAATTCTCTTCTGAACAGCATGGGCCGTCGTAATCCAATTACCGAAAAGAAAAGTGTTTTCTCCATTGCTTACGACGACGTAAGCCGAGTAAAAAAAATAACATCAGGCGGTGAATCTCCACCACAGTATTAGATTAGTAAAATATCATTCATTGTCGATTAAACATAATAATTACACAGATGAATATAAGCCATAGTGATATGCATTAAATTAAAAATCTCCTTAGTTGACATTTTACTAAAAGCAATAGATACACGTCTTGTTTATTAAAGAGATATTTTCGTGTATTGACATGTAAATATTCATACATAACTATGTAAATACATACATAAATATATTTAAAGTTGATTTTATTGTTCCCAAGTAGTTTTCAATCATCTTTTAATAATGGAGCCGATCATAAAACAGATGAGAAAATATATACTATGTACATATGTATAAATATAATAGTTAAACTATGGGCCGGACTCTGACACAATAAAGAAAGTGTTAAGCAGAATATCATCTGCAAAGAAACGCAAAGTAAACTTAGGAGTTACCAAAATTATCATGTTTCACCGTATCTTAAAAAGCTTAGCTTATTTACTTTTGATATTTCAAGTTCAAAGTAAATCTGATCAGCGGCTTAATTTATGTATATGCAAATATATATATGTATATATATATATCGCTCCTTTCTCTCGTAGCTCAAAAAATACGGTTTTTGAATTAATGATGCATTAATTAATGATCCTTATATCGTTATTCATGTTGTGTAAAAATTTCATACTGATATCATGTTTACTTAACTCTTGATAGAAAAATAAAATTTTCTTTTTTTTTAAGTTGTGTGTAATTGAAAACTTTAAACCCGGTTTCTAACACCAATTTTTTTTTGAGTTATGACGTTCTTTAAGTAAATGAGCGATATATCTATATACATACATACATATATTCTTATTATTAAAAATAATATTTTCAATTTATAAGAGGTTTACAAAACAGTTTTTCATACAAAATTTGTTTTATAAACCCTTTATTAAGCAAAATAAATTTGTATGAATAAGGCAGATAGTATTTGTAACCATATATTTTATCATCGGCTCCACTGTAAAAAAGAAAAACTAAATGTTAATTAGATTAAATAAGTATCAATGTAAATTAGTATTACTGAAATAAAGTATTCTCAAATATATTTGTAATTTCATTCATAAATTGTAATAATGTTATATTTCAATTGAATGTCTTAATACCAAGGTTGCCAGTTCGCCTTTTTAAAGACCAAATTTAGCATTTTTATCTCCCGTTACTGAAATTTTTCCTCTATATATACTTTGATCTCTTTCATTTTTAAATATAATCAAGATACTTTAAGGTGCCAATTAACTATATGGAAACTTTTTTTTAAGAAATCTGTTTCACGCCAAGCCCCAGATTGTTTCTAATTGCTAAAAAATAGTCCCTTGAAAATTTGAGCTCAATCGGATGAGGGGATAGAGTGCCTACGACCCCCACAAAATTTGCAACATATTTAATTTTTTCATTGATTGTTAATAATGTTAACTACAAATAAAAATGCAAGTTTGTTGTTGACGCTTTAACAGTTGAGTAAAGACTAATTTATTCAATAAAAGCACAATGAAAGTAAAGTAGCAATAATAATATAATGTGTGGTAATGATTTCAAGAATACGTCTCACATTCGGCCATTCCTGATTAAATAGCGTCCTCGCAGTCATATGCAGAATCATCATCGTCGGACAGAGGAAGTGTGCACCACGGCTTGAGATCATCAGAAGCGTACACATAATAGTAATGGCGTTTTTTTCGGCTAGAATAAGAAAGATCCTCGATAACGTATTTGTCATTTTCAAGAGTTTTAGTCACTTGGTATGGACCCTTAAAACGAGGTTTCATTGTTGACGAGAACTAAGTCACCCATATGGTACTGTCTTGGCTTCGAATTAGTGTTGTCAAATCTTAATTTAGCTTTTCGACGATACGTCTCAATGTTATTGGTGGCGAATTTTCGCATTTCGCTCATATTTGTCATTCGTTTCTCGTGTGAATCTAAATTCATTACGTCATCTTGTAATATTTGCAGTAACTTTTTTCCTAAGATGTCATGGAGTTGAAATCCGTAAAGTAATTCGTGAGATGAACAGCCAGTTACCGAATTTTTCATTGTGTTTACCAATGAAGTAGTTGTGTATCCCATTGGCGATCGTTTTGAGTAGATGGCAGCAGCATTGAAAAAAAGTCCGGTTCATACGCTGTACCTGTCCATTTGCACTAGGAGTGCTTTGATGATGTATTAAAAAAAAAATTTTAATGTCAAATATCTTGGAAACTGTAAGATATGAAATAGTGCTTTAAGATGTTTTATTTTTGTTTCTTAACGTTGATTGTCCCGCTGAAAAAATTATTGAAATCGGTCCATATTTACGAAAGTTACAAGCTCCGAAAGAATTTCGATACCCGCAGTTTCCCACTTTGAAGCTCTTTGGAGCTACCATGTCTTACAACAGGGTGCCTCAAAATATGCTTTCTCAAAATTTCAACACTTCTACTTTCCAAAACAGTTGGTGTCATCTAAATCGGTTGACTAGTTCAAAAGTTGCGGACTTTTTACCACTTTTTTTTAATTCACGACACTGTGCAGCGTTAAATTAAAGTCGCTTAGTACGTCAAAATTCCTCTGTAATTTCCCCAATATTTCTTGATCACATTTAGCTCCCACGAAAATATCATTCATATAATGAAGCATGTCTCCGCGAACCGTTGAATCCTTGATCTTCGCCATCAAACTTTGACAAGCTATAGGAGCATTTTTATGGTCGAAAATCATGCTCTTAAGCTCATATTTTCGCGGTATATTTTCTGCCCTGGGGCTCTACTGGTACTTAAGTCCAATATAGAGAAAAGTTTAAACTTTTTCGCCTCCTGTAATCTCTCCTCAATATTAGGCATTGGATATATTTGCTTTTTCATATGTTTATTTAACCTTCTATAGTCAACGCAAAATCATTCTGTTCCTTCTTTTTTTACCAAATTATCGGGGAAGCGTACTCTGACTCGGACGGAAATATAATGTAATTTTTGAGAAGATCTTCTTCCATTTCGTTAACGATTTTCTTTTTTGGCTCAGGTATTCTGTAAGGGGTCGAAACGAGAATATCGGTGTCAAGTTAAATTTTCAATTCAACCCTACCAGTTTTTCTGATCTGACTCGAATCGTTGGCGAACATATCTCTATAATTAGCGATCAGTGTAAATAGAACCTTTCTTGTTGCGCTTGATACTTCCCCACACTGCATATCGATATCACTATGATCGGGACCAGCGCGATCATTTTAACATTTTTGCAGCCAAATTTAGAATTTTTTTTACTGATTTAGCTGCAAAATTTTCGATTTAGCAGTTAGCATTTTCTTTAGCATTTTTCAATTATTTATTTAGCATTTTCTAGCATTTTTAAAATATATAACCTATTAAGTTTTTAGCAATTTTGCTATTTTGGGTATATTTTTAATTTTCAGGTGTAATAATGTTAGCGTTAATCTGCGGGGTGTTTCTTAAGACCTACAAATAATACAAGTAAAATAATTTTTCATATATTTTCACAACTCTTTTACTTGTATTGGAAAACAATGAACTTGATTCGTTCATCCATTTTTCATAACCTTTCCACAATTACTTGCAGTATAACAATAACACAATAACAATAAAAGTATTTAAAAGACGAAAAGAAAATGAATTTAATTTTAAAAGGTTATAAAAAATTAAAATGTTTGCATCTTGTTGCTTGTTTTGTTAAGAAATTTGTTTGATAAAAGTCTTGTCTTATTATGTTTTTATATGCAATTCTCAATAACATATGAAGTATTTTTTAGCTTATTTCAAAAATTTTGGTTTGAAGTCTACTGATGAGTCCCTTAAGCAGGATCAAAATATATATAGACGGTGGTTATCTAACAAACAAAAATTCCTCATATCTTACAACGGTAATTTGAACAACTATTCTGATGATGAATATTAATTTTTAATATGTAATAATTGATGATACATAAATATGAATATGAATATAAGATTTTGAAATCTTATTTTTTCATATTAATTGTGTAACAATGTACCAATACATAATTTTACTGAAAAACATGTATTCATGCATGTGGTATTTAATTTAAGGCTTACTTCAAAATAACAAGCAAATTAGCTTTTTAGCGTTTGAGCTACACAGAAAAAAGTATTCACCAATTAAATTTTTCAGTTAAGAATTTAATTGATTCAATTAAATTTTCAATTGTATTAATTAATTTGAGTAAAAAAAACTTAATTGATATTATTAAATTGTTTATAGCTGAAAATTTAATTAATATTTTAATTGATATTATATTACTTTTTTGTGTGTATGCCAGGTAGGCTATTTTTCGAAAATTAATATATGTATATATATGATCTTAAAAATAACGAACGAAAACATGTGTACGTTATTGTAACATGTGAGTGACAAAAAAGGGATATCAGTTTTTCTATGTGTTTTTGGTTATACGAAAAAAGCTCTGTTTACGTCAAATTGGAATAGATGAAAGCTTTAAATTTTTCTCTTATGCACCACTTTTAGAACGTTATTGTTTATAAACGAAGCGAAAGTGAGAAAGGGTTTATGTTTTCTAAGAACCGTCTGCGACTTAATATTATTATTTTGTTTTTAAAACTTTTTACTCTCAATAAATAATTCGTTATTGTTTAAAAAATTAAGCAAAAATAAAAACATATAAAGAAAATGTTGGTTTAAAAGAAGTGCTAAGTCTTAGCATTATTTTTTAGGACTTAAATTATTTCTTAGCATTTTTTTAAGTCAATTTAGCTGCAAAAATTTTTATTATATGGTCACACTGATCGGGACGCTAACATTCCTCTCAAACTTAAACTGCCTTTTTTCGACTAACCCTCTTACTTTTTTCTCAGAGAATATATTCTGCCACATCAAGACGTCCTCTTCCAACAAGTCATCGTCTACTACATAAAAAACCGTATCAAATTCTACATCATCAGTTTTTACTATTGCCTCAAATCACAAACCTAGTGTCCGTACCCCACCACAAATGCCTTTTATTCTGATTGAGCTTGAGTTTAATTCACATGGAAGCTTTTTCACCGCGGACGTACCATGTTGCATTGAATCCCGGTATCTATAAATGCAAATAGCTCCTTACCATTCATTCACCATTATATTTCTTGTAAATAGATGATTACTTGACTGGATACTGCGCACGTTATGGGCCCCCTCGCCACAATTTTGTGGTACTGCTTGTTTATGTAATTTTTGACAGTCAACGAAAAATTGCCCTCTTCGGAACAATTAAACATTTTCGTCTCTTTTTTTTTTTGGAAAAGTCAAGCTTTTCGGCCTTAACCCTTACATCTACCTATCCATTTGGTTCGAAGTACGAGAGATTCTGATCACTACCGGACGACATATTTCTTAAAAATGCTGAAAATGTTTTCGAATTTTTTGCAATGACGAAAATCGTATCGCGGAAGTGGCAGATTGAAGCTCACGACTTTTTAACCAGTTACGTGTATATTTGATTATTGCCTGATCGCTTAACTTATGTATATTTCCGGCCAAGGGTGGAAATTCGAAAGCAATAATCGATTACTCCTTCGTTTGGTTCTCTTTGCATACTAGCCAGCTTTTTGTGTATTTCCGCTTCGTCCATTTAACATTTAACTCCGTCGCCTCAATTTCGATCTCTTCAGACCCGATAGCCTCAGTAAAACGTAAGATTAGTTCCGTTGTATTACCCGCGGTAGGTAAATTCACGAAGTATATTTTTCAAATTTTCTACCCTTAGTTCAGAAAATTTTACTAACATTTTCTTGACTTACTATACGTACCAAACAAATTATTTTCCTCCAACAGACAAATGCAAATGTTTCCAAAAAATTCTGCTGTCTTTAAACTGTATTTTAACGTATGTATATTTACCTTGTAGAAAATGTCAGTCAGTTCTGATTCACTATTGACTTTGTTACCAGTACTACTGACAAATTACGCCCCATACAATGCTTTTTGCTATATGTAGTTCTTTTCGGACCATTGGAAGCAGATAGTCAGTAGTACATTTTGGTAATTCTAATGATAATGAAACTGCATATTTTGTTAACATTTTGGTGTTAAAAAAAAAAATATGTAAAAAAGGAAACTAATGCATAAAAGCATATAAAAAAGAAACTGTGTAATTCATTCATTCGTTCAGCAAGCAGGTATTTGGTTTGCCGTTTCTATTAAATATAAATGAAAAATGCAATGTTTCGTCAAATTATTAAAATCAGCCACTTACGTATGGATCTGAACTTACAGCAAATTTTTTACTGTTCCCATAAAATCTTCTACAGCTCATAAAAATTTCCACAATTATTTCATTTTAAAATTTTTTATTTTTATAACTACAAAATGGATTGCTTTTTATTTGTCTTTTGCAATTTCTTTTTGTCTGATTCCTTGAATTTTTTTTTAAAAACATTTGTTTGTATTTTCTATAATATAGAATCTATACCATTGATGTCAGTTTCATACCACAACATATGACACCGAGACTTGAAGAACTTTAAAAGAATACATGTAATGAAGTAAAAAATTTAACACAACAAGAAAACAGATTAAAATTCGTGCTATCATGCAGAAAATTTGGCATTGTCCCAACGCACACAAAAAATACAACAGCGCATGTTACACAACTGTTTATACATATGTAATAAAATAAAAGAGAAACTTAGAAGAATTGAATACAATTTCCATAAGAAAATAATAAACCTTGAAATATCACAAACACATTCAAATATTGCTGCCATCAAAAAGAAAATCCACTATTTAAAAATTAATATCGAAAGAACACTTTTAAATGATGACTATATGACTTTTATAAATAAACAAGAAAATAGGTGCAAAAATTTGGCTTTAAAGATAGAGAATAGACAAAATTCGAAATTAAACACTCTGAAAGAAAAACATTTCAAAATATATGGGTTCAAATACAACGACAATTGGAGTAGTAGGGACTGCCAATCCTGCCGCAATTAAAATTGAGAAATTTTAATTACCCAAATTTTAAAATTCTTGGAAATTTGTGAAATTTGATACCTACGAGGGTGGTTCAATAAGTCCGTCCGATTTTTTGTTTACATAAGTCCTCTTTTACATTTGAGACATTTCTTGCCGGACATTTTTTCAATTCTCTTTTGTTCTTGCCCGAAGCTTTTACATATTGGAAATTAATAAGCAGACAGAAATTTTGTAGTTTGTTTACTTCTTTTTCGCGATTGCTACTCATACACATGCACATAAATACCATATGCCTTGATAATACACATCAAGTATACATAGATTCGCTGAAATGAGAAAAATCATATGAAGCAACAAGAATAAATTGCGAAAAGTAGAAAAGAGAAACAAAAAAATGTCCAGTACAGAGGGTCGTGTACTACACACTCTGCATCTTCGCCCCTTCTTTTACAAACTTCGTCTGTCTGTCTTTCAATTTCCCAAATGTAAAAGGGCACAAGGAGTTTTTTGTTTATATAAGGAGTTTTTGTTTACATTAACTTTGTGTGAACGGGTTATATTTTTTGGGGTGACATTAATTGTGTGAACGGGTGATTTTTCTGTGGGGGTGGATTAAGGGGTTTCATAAGATTAAGATTTCATAAGTATACATATATGCCGACGGGAAAATCATGAAAATGATTTTTCCTAATACCAATGGTGAAATAGTGAAACTTAATTTTTCCTAATGGCGACGGCAATACATAATTACTATATTTCTTAATGCCGACTTCAAAACATGATTACTATATTTCTTAATGCCGACGGGAAAATGATTTTTCCAAAGGGAAAATTGACAGTGTTGCCAGACTGTATAAATTTGTTATCGTAATACTATATCAGTAATATCAGAGAAAATAGATTTGATGACTACTAGGCGATTCTCATATGAATCGTGAGAATGTGTTTGTGTGATTTCCTAACGCTATAAATTGTTTATAAATAAAATAAATTGTTTATAAATAATATTTATAATATTTATTTATAAAATGTTCTCATGTATGTGAACACCCTAATGCTTGTGTGTGGGTGGTCCAGCTTGATTGTCGCTGGTAATTGTATATTGTGTTTATTTGTTTAAGAAATGTTTATTTCATAACATTATGAAATTCTTGAATGTGTATGTATGTATGTATGAATGTATAAATGTATGTATGCATGTATGAATGTATAAATGAATGTATGCATGTATGTATAAATAAATGTATGAATGTATGAATGTATAAATGTGCGATCGTGGGAACTTGTGCGTGGAATATTTTATTGAATACATTTATATATTGCAACGTAATCATTTTCTTTGTCTACGATTATTTTAAAGCAGAGGATTTTCAACTAAGTTCCTATATGTGCAACACTTTCGAAGTTAAAAATAAATTTGTGGAGGCAAAAAAATATATTTTTGCCGAAAAATTTACTTTTTTTAAATTCATAAAAAATCCAAAACGGAAAGAAGGATCAAGTGTTATTAATTTCGTGTTTTTTACTCATGAGTTATGTGACTTTACGCGACAATAATTAGTTTTGGCACTTTTTTCCATTTTGGATTTTTTATGAATTTAAAAAAAAAAATATTTAAATTTTTACGCAAAAAAATATTTTTTTGCCTCCACAAATTTATTTTTAACTTCGAAAGTGTTGCACATATAGGAAAACGGTATAGAAACAGATTAGAGAAATTGTAATTCTCAATTTTTCTAAATTTGTTTCATCAAAATCGGACAAGTGAAAAAGAAAAAATTTAAAAGGTCATAAAAAAACTGACACATACGAACGCCAAACCCTTTGAGGGTTTTACTATACTGACCTAGTACCATCACCCTGACTTGGAATTTCTCACCCCCAGATTGGCTGTTGTACTGTGTAATAGGAGCTTTTGTCTTAAACTATGATGCAGTTAGAAGCGGTTGAGATTCTTTCATATAGTAGCTTTGTTGGAATCTTAGATACATATTATATAGAATTGCATAACGTTCATTTTTAAATTTTATGTTTAGATCATCATACGGGTATGAGACTGAATTTAAATGTACTTTTAAATTAGTCAAATCACAATGAACAAACTTATTTTCTTGTTGAAAAGCGATCAACACAAAACGGGGGCGTTCTCTATTTGCAGCCAATTTAACATTCCAAATATGGTTAGTTCCTGTATATTGTGTTTATTTGTTTAAGAAATGTTTATTTCATAACATTATGAAATTCTTGAATGTGTATGTATGTATGTATGTATGAATGTATAAATGTATGTATGCATGTATGAATGTATAAATGAATATATGCATGTATGTATAAATAAATGTATGAATGTATGAATGTATAAATGTGCGATCGTGGGAACTTGTGCGTGGAATATTTTATTGAATACATTTATATATTGCAACGTAATCATTTTCTTTGTCTACGATTATTTTAAAGCAGAGGATTTTCAACTAAGTTCCTATATGTGCAACACTTTCGAAGTTAAAAATAAATTTGTGGAGGCAAAAAAATATATTTTTGCCGAAAAATTTACTTTTTTTAAATTCATAAAAAATCCAAAACGGAAAGAAGGATCAAGTGTTATTAATTTCGTGTTTTTTACTCATGAGTTATGTGACTTTACGCGACAATAATTAGTTTTGGCACTTTTTTCCATTTTGGATTTTTTATGAATTTAAAAAAAAAAATATTTAAATTTTTACGCAAAAAAATATTTTTTTGCCTCCACAAATTTATTTTTAACTTCGAAAGTGTTGCACATATAGGAAAACGGTATAGAAACAGATTAGAGAAATTGTAATTCTCAATTTTTCTAAATTTGTTTCATCAAAATCGGACAAGTGAAAAAGAAAAAATTTAAAAGGTCATAAAAAAACTGACACATACGAACGCCAAACCCTTTGAGGGTTTTACTATACTGACCTAGTACCATCACCCTGACTTGGAATTTCTCACCCCCAGATTGGCTGTTGTACTGTGTAATAGGAGCTTTTGTCTTAAACTATAATGCAGTTAGAAGCGGTTGAGATTCTTTCATATAGTAGCTTTGTTGGAATCTTAGATACATATTATATAGAATTGCATAACGTTCATTTTTAAATTTTATGTTTAGATCATCATACGGGTATGAGACTGAATTTAAATGTACTTTTAAATTAGTCAAATCACAATGAACAAACTTATTTTCTTGTTGAAAAGCGATCAACACAAAACGGGGGCGTTCTCTATTTGCAGCCAATTTAACATTCCAAATATGGTTAGTTCCTGTGTTTAATTGTGGATTAATATGACAATCCCAACTGCGAAATGCCATGGGTATAGAAGCACCATTATTAATAATTTTAATCATATTCAATTTGCTAAGGTCAGATAATTGAACATGAGGTATTCTCCATGAGATGAGTGAAATTGTAAGTTTAGCTTTTTCAGTAGAAACACTCGAGCGGACAAGATCTTCGTCGTTCTTATTGCGCAAGAGTATCAATTCATATTTTCCATTTAATATAACTTTGTTGTAGTCTTCAGCAAATCCTAGAAGCATTTTTAGAGGTACATAGAAATTGAAAAATCCATTTGCAAGTGTGACATCGTCAATTTTGTTCCATCCAGCATTTTGCATCACATTGCTTTCGTTTGGTGATAGAGAAACCAAGTTTTTTATGGTGCTCGTGGCTCCTAAATATATTGTATGATCAATTTCAATTCCATTGAGCTCATAGTGAATTTCATCAAATAGATATGCTACAAAGTTGTTTTTAATTTAAAGTTCTCTGCAGAAGAAGATTTAGGGGTATTATCATCGGCAACAAATCCTTCTACATAAATGTAGCTCTCAGCACGTACAAATCTTGATTTTGTATTGAAATTCTGATTTCATCATTATTGTTGTAAGATTGTAAGTATGGTACATATGTATGATAGTCCTTTTTGATTATATTCTCATCCGACAAGGGTTTATCTAAGATATCTATTATTGAACTCATTTTGTCTTCAATTTAAAATTCAAGGACTTTAGAAAATTTTTATTTGATGTTGTTAGTGCTTTCTGTTGAAGTGGTCGCTTAATGTTCTTGTTGTTGTTACTGCTTTATTTTTCAATGTATTTGTGTTGTATATTAGCATTATTTAGTTGACCTCAAATGTATTCGTATTGTAATTTCCTCTCCTCGAAAATTAATTAAATCAACGTGTTGATCAACTACTCGCAGCGCTAGTGAACTTATCTCTCTGGTGTTCACAGGTAAATAGATGAGATTTCTTGGAACCTCACCTATTTTATAGGCTGGAGGCACATTAATCGGAAATTCATGAAGTGTATGCGATTTGGAGTTATTCATATAGGTATTAATAGCAATACTACTTTCAATTCGCAAGAGATTCACTTTAAAAATATTAACTGGAAGATCTGAGTAATAATATTTGTTTGGTGTTAGGATTTTGCTATTGAATCCTAAAAGTTTTCCAATTGTGTTGTCTTTATTAAAATATACAGGATCTTTGGAACTATTAACTTTAACTTGCATTGTATTGTTATTGGCTTCAATAAAAATCTTATTTTCTGGACAGAGTCTTCTGTATTGCTCTTGTATAAAATCAACTATATCATTCAATTCGTAAGTTCCAATTGGTATTTCAATTTTATGTTCCCCTATATGAAACATATTGTTGTAGGTGTCTACATTTGGAATACTGTTGTATGAATGAAAATCAGTTAGAGCACATTCATATGCACCATGTAATTCAATGGAAGGAAAGTAACTAGCATAATTTACATATTTATTTCATTTTCTTATTTTAAAATTAACATGAGTTTCTTAATATTACTGCTATTGTTGTTGATGATGGTGTTCAGCTACAATATTTCGTTCTTACTTATCCAAGAATTGTGTTGATTAGAAAATTCCAACCATTTCCTTTAGTTTTAAGCACCTTTTCAACTAGATATGTATTTGGATATCTAGTTTTCGAAAATTCTTCAGTAAGAATCCACCTTTAATAGGATTACCAAGATAATCTTCTAATATGAATGTTGTGGGATTTGTATTTTGAACTCTTCTAATTGTGAAAATTTCTGTGCTCCAATTTGGAGTATACCCTTTCTCAAATGTATGCTTATATTTGCTTATGCGTACATGATCTCCTACATTAAATTTCGACATTTTATAAATTTTCAAATGACTGTATACTGTATTTAGTAGATTTTGCTCATTTGTTGAATTGACTTCAATCGGAGACATTTTAATGGTGCGATGAACTTTTCTATTGTATGCATTAATTAAATCTTTGTATATATCAATCCACTTATATGAACCATTAAAGCTAAATTCTTTCCACATCATTCCTTTCAATGTTCTGTTAAATCGTTCTACTATTGATGCTTTCATACTGCTATATGTTGAGTAGTGATTAATGTTGTATTTATCCATTAATTTTCCAAAGTGTTTGTTGAAAAATTCTTTACCATCATCTGTTTGTAAGTTTTTTGGTACTCGTCCTAATTCAAAAATATTTTCCATCGCCTTGGTTGTTTCGAGTGCAGTTTTAGTTTTTAGTGGTACTGCCCATGCAAATTTTGAAAATGTGTCAATTACAGTTAACAAAAATCGATAATTTCTGTTTTCTCTAGAATAGATCCCCATTTCAACTAAATCAGCTTGCCAAAGATCATCTATTCCTTTCATTACAACTCTACGACGCATAAAAACTTTTCGAGCTTGCTTATGTAGTTCCTTTACTAAATTTCTTTTTGAAGACATTAAGTTGTTTTACAGATTTTTTGGAGAGTGTTGTGATCTACTTGACGCTATTGATACAAACATGTAATTTTCCAATCTATAAATTTTCTCATTAAGCTGTTCAATTTGTTCTTCAAAGGATGTTTTAATTTGTAGAATATCTTTTTGAATTTTATATTTTCTTCTATATCTAATTTTATTTGATTTGATTTTGCAGAAACAATTTATTGATAACATCGTTTTCCTCCAGAGCTTTTGCAAAATTTTTGATTCTTTTGTTTTGGACATCAATGTTGTTGTTCGTATCCATAAAGAACCCCAGCAGTTTATGTGCATTTTTCAAAGAAATTACGCTGCTAATATCGTTTAAATAATGTCCAAATTCAGCAACAGACATACTCTATATACTTTATTAAAGTTAATGTATTATATTTGCTTCACGTAGTTCTTCAATAATTGATACAATCTCGTTATTGTGATTAGTATGACCTGCACCTTGTGATGCAAGCAGTAGTCGAAGACGATCTACTAACTCATTTGGATCGTCCCAGTATATATAGTTTGGCTTATGGACGTTAAATTCCATCATTCCATCACCTAAATAACTACCTTTTGACTTAGATGCTGTTGATTCGTTTAAATTCTTCTGGTTTTTCTCGTCAATAAATTTCTTAATAATATGTTTGTATTTATATCCTCTAGTACCCTTAATTTGACCATCAGGTTTATAGTCCCTTCTATATGCATTAGTAGTAATTAAAATCTTTTTATAGATTTCGAGTTCAAATTTATCATAATTTTTTGGTATTTTATGAAACATTAGAGAAAATAGTCCTGTTGTTAGAGCCCATATTTGACCCCCAATTTGTATTTTATCTTCATTAAGTTTGAGGTTACTATCACCAAATTTCCATTCATTATTGAAATCTTTATGTGGACCATAGTTTGTATCTAATTCATTTCTTCCTTCCAAGACTGATAAGTCAGTATAAGTATCTTCTGTATTGGAAGTCTGTGAGTAAAAATCATCATCATCATTATCCGCATCATCATTCACCGAATATTGTTCCTTCTGCGAGTTTCTTTGGTGTACGTGTCTCTATCTTGACTGATGGTTTTTCAGGTTTAAAACTTGTATTATTTTCAACTTCTGTCTTCATTTTACTTTCTTCTTTTATGGGAATTCTTTAAATTTTTTTAGAACTATTTATGAATTCTTTGAGTGGTTCTGTTATAGGTTTAAATGTATCTCTTAGTTGTTCACGTGTATCTGTTTCACCAGTTTTTATACTACGAAGCTTTTTCTTCAAGACATTTCTTGTCAACACCAACTGTTTTAAAATTTTCTCATCCATGTTTAGGAAATAAGAGGTATCAGCTATTGGATCAGGTATTAGCTATCAGATCAGGTAATCAGGACCAGGTCTGGTTTTCAGATGAGCTTATCATGACCTGGTCTGGTTTTCAGATCAGCTTATCAGGTATCAGATGAGGTTATAGCAAATAGATGTATCAAGTTTAAAGTTAGATTAATAACTAAAGATAATTTTTTATGATTAGTTGCTTATATAGTTATGAATTAGTCAAATTGCTTTCTGTAGCGACCATCGTTTAATTCGTTATCTTTGCTTATCATCAAAAATCCATATTTATCCTTCCAACATTCTCGACAAATTTCTTGAAACTTTTCATAGCTCATATCGCTGGCAATATGATCCTTATAAACATGCTTCATATTTGTCTCATCTTGCTTAAACATTATAATAACATTTGCATTATCTCTTATTAAATGCTTGGGAATTCTGGTATAAGTTTGACACAGGTAGAATGAATCAACATCCCTATGTCGCCCCATACAAAAATATGTACGTATATTATTCTGCTTTTCACATGCAACATCATCAAATATCATAATTGAATTAGTTTTAGCTTCGTCAGGTGGAATAACTGATTTATTATCGGTGAATGTATAATACCCCATACCTTTAATTGGTGAAATTAGTTTCTTTAGGTATTCATATTTAGGTTGATAGAGAGGTTTTGAGGATAAATAGATGTTTTCGAACTTGAGTCCATTAGGACTTTCTAGCAAGCCAATCATAACATTAGTCTTTCCACAATTTGATCGTCCCACTATTAGAGCACGAATAGAATTTGGTAAGAGAGGACTATGCTTTATTTTTGAAGTGATGTTCGCTGAATCATCAATATTACGAACTAAAATATTTTTATGTTGTTTTACTAACTGCATTTTTGTAACTAAATGCATTTCATATATATTACCTCTTATATAGGAAAAATTAGATAATATGGTTATACGATATCAGAAAACTTTTAGTCATAAAAACACCGTCGTTGGAGGAGGTCTAGTAGACAAAATAACAAACTCTCTACCTGTTGAACTTCATCTATCTGGATATCAGTACTGTGGACCTGGAACAAAACTACAAAAACGTTTAAATTGATGTGATAAAGGAATTAATTTATTGGACTCTGCGTGTAAAAATCACGATGTTACTTATTCCAAAAATAAGGATTTAAGTACCAGACATAAAGCTGATAAAATACTTGAAAACTCCGCTTGGGATCGAGTTTTATCAAAAGATAGTAGTCTTGCTGAAAAATCATTTGCATATATGGTTACTAACGCAATGAAAGCCAAAACAAAATTTGGTATGGGTGTAGAGAAAAAGAAAAATGTTAAAAAGAACAAACTAAATGTTAAAACACTATTTAGAACATCAATTAGAGCTGCAACAAAAATTCTAAAAAAAGAAAAACCATTAGATATTAACTCCTCAGCTATTAAAATTGCACGAAAAACTATTAACAAGTCATTAAAAGGAAGAAAGTCTCAAATTATAGTACCACGTGTAATACGTGTTCCAAAAATTGGTGGTTTTTTACCTCTAATACCGATTTTAACTGCTCTGGGTGCAATTGGTAGTCTAACAACTGGAGGTGCTGCCATAGCTAAAGCTGTAAATGCAACAAAGAATGCTAAAAATCAACTTGATGAAG
This sequence comes from Nowickia ferox, assembly GCA_936439885.1. NCBI lineage: Eukaryota > Metazoa > Arthropoda > Insecta > Diptera > Tachinidae > Nowickia > Nowickia ferox. Next base: position 50,284,854 of record OW387023.1, on the reverse strand, counting down.
CAACTAGACATAATAGAGCGATGGAATCTATAGCAGTTGGAAAAGGACTTTACTTAAAACCATATAAAAAGGGTTATGGTTTAGTTCATAAAGAGGAATCAAAAAACTCTTAGAGATGCTGCCCAACAGACCACTTTCTGATGTGGACCTAAACCGTTTCTCTATAAATATTCCATATTTTAGAGGTGTTTTCATGTTGAATACTCTACCAAAACGAACAAAGAAAATTGAATGTGGAATAATCAATTTAGATGTATCAACAGGACCTGGTACACATTGGGTAGCATATTATAAAAACATCAATGAAAAAGAATATTTCGACAGCTTTGGAAACTTACAACCTCCTTCAGAACTAGTCAAATATCTTGGTACAAATATAAAATACAACTATAATCAACATCAGAATTTTAATACATTTACCTGTGGACATTTATGTCTTAAATTTCTTTATGAAATAACTGAAAATATTAAATAAAAACACATACATTTATATTTTACAAAACTCTTTAATGTCTTTTTATTCATAATTTAAAAAACGTAATTAATATAATTTATTGCCAGACAGGATATTGAGAATTTTGAATTAGAAATTCACTCAGCTCATTCTCAACGATTAGGTTTTCTTCACCTGCTCTACTTAGGCAATATGATCCGCTCGAGAGATCTTTAATATCGTCATCTGTTAAAGTATTATATCGTTTAGGCAGCAACATTATATGTTTATCCATTTCAACTTTTAGTGTTGCTCCATATTTTGTTGTTACACGTTTCACATTTCGAATAGTATATTTCATGGACGTGTCAAGCTACTTTACGTGGATTAAGGTTTTGTTGTTTAGAGAATTAAATTTTGAAATTAGATTTGTTGTAGAGTAAATTTTTTTACTTAGTTCTTCTCACTTTGAATGTTTAACTGGAAATGATCTTAAAAGTAGTGATGATGACTTCAAGAAGGCTAATCGAAAATAATTATGGTGAAATATTGAATAAGTGGGGGATAGTGATAGAGAGAAAGAGATAGTTATAGAGAGAAAACGGTTAGAGAGAGATAGAGTGCTAAAAAGAAATATGGAATAGAGATGATAGTATAGATATTTGAAAAATTTAAAGAACAAATTAGTCTTAAAAAAATCTTACAACATTCATCATCATTCATTTATCAGCAAATAAAATGAGCCAAATTAGTCGTACTCTAAACCAATTTATAAGAGATTTTAAAAGCTTCAGGCTTTTTGATCATTGGGAGATGATAAAATTTTTCCAAAATATGCTGGATGAGAACGAAGAATATGGCATAATAGAAGATGAAGACAACACAGAAGGGCATTTGGAAACTGCCCATGGTACGATCCGAACTGTGAGGAAGGTCCTGATACTTGTAGATGTACAATATATTTTTTACGGAAAAGTATATTAGAACATCTAATAATTGGATACTATGAAATGTTTTCATCATTATAAAAAAAATATTTAAGAAATTAAATTAAATGGTATTATTAACAGAAATAAAATAAAATAAAATAAAATTGTATTATTAAAATATTCCTTGTTTTGTATTATTTTTTCTAAAGGAAAATTAGGAATTATCTGTTCGAATAGAAAATAACAGAAACTTCCTCTCAAAGAAAACAAGACTGTGCATGTTTAAGCGATATGAAAACAAGAATTTGCAAATAAACAAAAATAAAAATTTTTTTGATCCAACGAAGTAAAGCCAATAAAGAAATAAACACCATTCAAAAAAAGCCAATAAAGAATAAACACATTTTCATTCTTTTTTCAATATTTTATTTAAAATTTTTTCTTAAAAATTCATATACATATGTATGTACAATAGTTTTTCTTAATAAATAAATAGGATTTTTCTTAAGAACTAAGATTTTATGTACAATAATTTTTATAATAAAAGAATTTTTCTTAATAACTAAGATTTTAACAATAATAGAATTTTTCTTAATAACTAAAATTGTATACATTAATCTTTAATTCATTTTAACCATTTTCTTGCATTCTAGCAATCTCATCTAGCAACATGTCAAGTTCGTATTCAGGGTTAGTCTCCATAACTTAAGACTACCTTACATAATTCACTAGTATATATTTGATGCAGCTTAGATTTAAATGTTAACATATTATCATATACATTAGTTTTATTGAATAAACAATTTTTATAAGTAGCTAAACTATATTTATCTAATATGGCTCTCTTTACCCCCTTCGATTTTTTAGTATCATTTTGGTTCTGTACACTAAATGAGTACATTTTTGATCGCAGCCCAACAAACTCTGTCATTATCTTACCGCAATTCTCATCCTTCACCATACCAATTACTTTTTTATTTACTAGTGGAAAATTATAAATATTGTCTGTAGGATAGTCCGATGTATCAAATTGTTGTTCTATATCATTCTTTATGTCGGCATAAAAGTCGTCCGTCTTTATTGAATATATAAAAGAGTCCGTGTCCATATAATTTAATGAGAGTTTTGTCTTAAACTTAGGTTGCATGTACCCGTAATGGAAATTATACATTTTCCATTTGGAAAGCTCCAGTACACAAAATCCTAAGTAAATTGGTTTAGTCTAGCAGGTTTTGACTCTATTCATTTCGATAGCTACCAGATCTTCAGAAAATATAGATAAACTATGAAAATTTGTTTTTGATATCCAATCTTGGGCACCCAATTGATTACAATTCGTTCTCTCCCAACTATTGATAATTTTAACATCTCTCCTCTTATCCACATTTTCCATTATTTTACCATACACTGCATTATTGAGTAGTTTGAAAAAGTTTTTTTAAAAAGCATTTTTAGCAGTGGCCCTATGTCTGGTATTTAGGTCAATATAGCCTTTTAACCATGGAGATTGTTTAAATGCTAGAATACAATGAGTTTTCTTTAAAACTAAGCCATATTCTAAGCACTGTTTCAGAACTCTAAAGTGTATCACGTATGATTGCTTTGTAGAGAAATCGGTTATCAACTTGTTATACTTCGCTTGGAATATCATTATGCAAGTCGTGTAAATGAGAGGGATAATTCAACGTGACCTCATATACATAACCGTCTGTTTCATTATCAGCTATGCTGTGTGGATCGTCTTGCGATAACCATCTGAACCCACCATGAGGAAGATATTCCGACATCGCCCAACCATACAAATTGTTAGCGTCTAAATAGACGAGAAATTCTGAGAGCTTCTCTTTATCGAAATCTTCCAAGTATTTGTTATTCGCTTTCGAATATCTTTGGCTACACTGTACGATTCCCCCACGTATACCTTTTTTCATAAAATTGTACATGTCTATGTCTGTCAATAATTCTAATTCAATTTTTGTGTATTTGAGCATTGCATCCCAGGAAATTCCAGGTGCTGTATAATACTGACATGGATCTAGCTCATAAATACCTTTGCAAACTTTTCTAAAGTTCTCGAAAATATCTGTCAGTAAGAGGACATCTGTTTTTAAGTAAAGTTCCATGTAATCTTTCATAGTTTTGCAACCAAAAGTATTCCATACCTCTACAGCATGTGAGTATTCCTCTAACGAACACTCTTTATTGTTAAAGAAATAACTGCGTGAAGGCAGCTGACATTCATCTAATTTTTGGAATGAAACTGAAATAAGGATCTTATAGTGCTGAAATCATTATCCGACAAATTGCAGGCTAATGATTCCAAACTCTCAGACATAAAACGTATTGTATCAAGAAATCTTATTTCAAGCTTATGACCGTCGCTCATTTCTGTAAATTGGGAGAGGGATATATAAAGTTCCTTATTGAGAGGGAGTACTTTCAGTTGCATTGAAATTTCACCTAGTTCTTTAATAAAAAGATGTGAGTCATATTTTGAGTAATTGTGAAAGTAAACTTGGGGATTTGGTAATTTAAATTACAGTTATTGTGGGCTGCACCTCTAAATTTACCACTAATATGACAATGATCTCTAATGCTATCTTTACTTAGAAATTTTTGACAAATTTGACAATTCACCGCACTATAAAAATTATAAATATCAGAAAGGGATAAAGTATCCATTTGCCTATTATTTACTAAATAATTATTATAAATATCCTCACAATCTTTAATTAAATATGTCACGAATTTTTTTGAGGCATCTTTCCCTGTATAAATCCTTAACTTATCTAACTTACTGCTATGGAGACACTTAATATAATAGCTAAATGCACAAGGAGTGTGCTTTTTGATAAGACTGGTTTTACTACTTACACTATCACTAATGTCTTTTAATATGCATTCGAAGTCCGCATATACTACGAAGGGCACATCCATTTTTCTCTGATGCCCCTTAAACTGTAGGATAGTATCCGCACCTGATGGCATAGTTGTAACGATTTTGCCGCATTCCCCCTTATGATTACTGATTCCACTCTCGCTATGAGTGTACTGGAGACAGCTATTGCAGAAAATTAATTTGTGTCCATGCCTGGTAGTCTGCTTCTGTAAAAGTCTGTGAATAATAAAAAATAAAAATAGAAAAAAGTTTATAAATAAAACGTACATATTTTATAAAATATATAAAACCAATATATGTATCATTAAAATAAAGATTTGTATAATTTTCTAACTTACTTTGACATGTTCTTTATCAAAATGTAGTGATGACATTCACCATTCTCTAAAAGCAGTAAGTTCACATGATTTATTTTCTCATCTTTGGTCACATAATAAGGACCAATGATCTGATTTGCTCCCTCATCATACCCAAATACGTTCACATTTATTGCCGGATTATTCACCTCGAACTCCTTGATTTTGTTTAGTGCTAATGGGTACGTTAAATTTTTGAAATTTAACGCTACACCAATTCGCGTAACAATCGTCTATGCAGCAATGTCAGGGATATTATACGAACTGCAGCGTCTTGCATCATGATATTTGGTAGTATCCATTGCAGCAATCAGACACCACTTGAAACAATATGCATCGCTGTTTTCTATGTTGATGCAAGCTTTTCTTACTTCTAATTTTTGAGGTGTGGATGTCCAATTCGAGCCTTTGACGAGCGACGATTTGTTGATGTTGATTTCTGCTCGGACTATGCGTGACAAGGTCCATCCAGAATCTCGCTCTTCAAATTCGCACATTTTGGTTGAAATCTCCTCAACCTGTTTACGGAATAACTCTTCTATGTTATCTGCTTTCGTCAGCAAACTCATTTTGGCTACATGTGATATTATGCACAACTCCAATTCTTCTTCAACAATTTTGATGTACTCCGCCACAATACTCACATGAAATTTAATAATTATATGCTTAGTTAAATTCATTCGAAGCCTCTCAATAAAAATAATTTTGTTTTCCTTAATAAATTCTTCCAAGAGAAGTTGATCTTTTTTATTTAGAATTGCGTATGTGGCGATATGATTTTTGAAGGCTTTCGATATTTTGTAATATCTCACATTCTCTTCGACTTCTTCTGTCCTAGCATGTGAAGTACTCATTGGAGTTGGCAGAGTTTCTTCTCTTCTTTCTTCTACTTCTACTTCTCTATCACTTTCCGGTAAACTTATATCCATAGCATCGTTGTATAAAGTCCCTCCATAGATATCCACACCTTGTTGTTGAGCTTGTTGTTGTTGCTGCTGCTCTTGTTGATAATTAAGAGGTTGCCATTGCATCAAATTGGGATTATAATTGTAATTTGAATGATCATATTGCATTGGCACTCCTGATCCCAAAAACTGATTATGCGATGACATTGGTGTAGGGTAACAGTTAGGCATAACGTATTGCTGATAACTCATTGGTAGTTGATATTGAGGGTATTGTAGAGATGGTTGTTGCTGATGATGATGAAAAGTGTTTAGCTGCTGCTGCTGATTTTGAAGAGATGTGCCCTCGCTTACCACCCCTTCATTCAGCACACTATGGGTCTTAAGATGATCGAAAAAGGATTTTTGATATTTGTAAACTTTGTTACATCTATTACACATATAACCTGAAGAACTCATTTTTAATTATATTATTATTATTATTTCACTTTAACACAACTGATGATGCTGCTAAATACAATAAAGTACTGATGTGTTGATTAAAAAATTGGCGTATTTATACGAAAATTAGTAGCAGAAGCTCTGCTTACATGCAAATTTCTACTTTTTGTTTCTCTGCTGATGACTGCACTTAGTTGAAAATCCTCTGCTTTAAAATAATCGTAGACAAAGAAAATTATGAAATAAACATTTCTTAAACAAATAAACACAATATACAATTACCAGCGACAATCAAGCTGGACCACCCACACACAAGCATTGGGGTGTTCACATACATGAGAACATTTTATTTATAAACAATTTATTTTATTTATAAACAATTTATAGCGTTAGGAAATCACACAAACACATTCTCACGATTCATATGAGAATCGCCTAGTAGTCATCAAATCTATTTTCTCTGATATTACTGATATAGTATTACGATAACAAATTTATACAGTCTGGCAACACTGTCAATTTTCCCTTTGGAAAAATCATTTTCCCGTCGGCATTAAGAAATATAGTAATCATGTTTTGCCGTCGGCATTAAGAAATATAGTAATTATGTATTGCCGTCGCCATTAGGAAAAATTAAGTTTCACTATTCCACCATTGGTATTAGGAAAAATCATCTCATGATTTTCCCGCTGGTATTAGGAGAAATCATTTTCATGATTTTCCCGTCGGCATATATGTATACTTATGAAATCTTAATCTTATGAAACCCCTTAATCCACCCCCACAGAAAAATCACCCGTTCACACAATTAATGTCACCCCAAAAAATATAACCCGTTCACACAAAGTTAATGTAAACAAAAACTCCTTATATAAACAAAAAACTCCTTATGTAAACAAAAAATCGGACGGACTTATTGAACCACCCTCGTAGGTATCAAATTTCACAAATTTCCAAGAATTTTAAAATTTGGGTAATTAAAATTTCAAAATTTCACAATTTTAATTGCGGCAGGATTGGCAGTTCCCTACTACTCCAATTGTCGTTGTATTTGAACCCATATATTTTGAAATGTTTTTCTTTCAGAGTGTTTAATTTCGAATTTTGTCTATTCTCTATCTTTAAAGCCAAATTTTTGCACCTATTTTCTTGTTTATTTATAAAAGCCATATAGTCATCATTTAAAAATGTTCTTTCGATATTAATTTTTAAATAGTGGATTTTCTTTTTGATGGCAGCAATATTTGAATGTGTTTGTGATATTTCAAGGTTTATTATTTTCTTATGGAAATTGTATTCAATTCTTCTAAGTTTCTCTTTTATTTTATTACATATGTATAAACAGTTGTGTAACATGCGCTGTTGTATTTTTTGTGTGCGTTGGGACAATGCCAAATTTTCTGCATGATAGCACGAATTTTAATCTGTTTTCTTGTTGTGTTAAATTTTTTACTTCATTACATGTATTCTTTTAAAGTTCTGCAAGTCTCGGTGTCATATTTAAAATTGGTATAAGAAAGACACGGCATCTGGCAGGGTCATTAACTTTAATTCTACGCAACCAAAAAATCAAATAATAAATACCGCGAAAAACTTCATTTTTAGAATCCTGTACATAAGTGAGGCTCAATTTCACAAAAGTAACTTAAAACACATTAAAAAAACACTAGTAGAAAATAGTTTCCCTAAAAATCTAATTAATAACTTAATTCTGGAAACTTATAAAGAATTAAATGAAAATAAAGATATCACGGATAAGAACAACAGCCCTGACGAAGGAAATAGGTATTATAGTGCAAGATACATCCCTGGATTAACAGACAACAAAACCATCAGAAATACAATAACAAATAGAAACATTAAATTTGCATATAAACCAAATACAACACTAAACAAAATATTTTTAAAAATAAAAGCGCCAATTAACAAACAACAACAAAGCAATGTAGTATATGAAGTTAAATGTAAAGGAGATGGAGAAAACCACTGTGAGAAGATATATATTGGCACAAGAAAACGAAACTTAAAAATAAGAATAAATGAACATAAGAAGAACATAGAAAAAAACAAAAAATCCACAGCATTATCACAACATATTTTGGAAACGGGCCACACAGCTGGTTTTGAAAAAGTTAAGATCTTAGACAAAGAAAACATAGGAAAGAAAAGATACATAATTGAAAGTTTACGGATACAAGAGAAAATAGAAAAGACGATGAATTTAAAAGAATATACGGATAAAATTAGCGCGAACTACAAGATTGTAATAAAATAGTCTGTGATATAGTTCATATACATATATGTACACGTTGTGTTAAGCCTTATTGTAATATGAAAAACTAACAGTTAAAAAATTAATTCTTAAAAAACAAAATAACAATGTAAGTTATTCATTTATATATGTATATACATAGGTATATAAATAATAAGTATATAAATATTAATGAAATGTTTTTTTTAAATAAATAGATTTCCCAACCCTTGATAAAGTCAACATATTGACGAAACGTCGGGAAAAGTGAAATAAATTGTTTTATTTACATAGAGATACTCAGGCCGTATTAGCTCATATTCATTCATTATTCTTTTTTTTAAGTAGAAATATCTTTACCAAAGTGTTATTTATTGTTTACAGTTTATAAAAATACTGCTATAATAAGCAAATATGCACATATGTATGAATATATTTGTTTTTAATATTTAAGAAAACAAATAAAAACATTAATAAAAAAATTACTAAAAAAGCAACTGTGCATCGTGCATCTCAATTGCAAAACCATATAATATTTAAAATTGTATATATATGCAAAAAAATACCAATAATTAATTTATTTAGATACTTTCAACATCTATCACAAATTTTTCTTCTCTTTAAAAACTTAAGATATATAACAACTGCTTCCTTAAGCAAAGTACGATTAGATTCGTTGTTTGCTTAAGCAAATGGCACTTGACGAAAAGTTTCTTAAGTACATTATAGTTGTACTTATTTATTTATATGTATTCGCAGAGTTGCTTAAGCCAGCATAAGCACGTTATAGTTACCCCTTAAGGCAGAATTACCCGACTGGAAATGTAGGACTGTAAATGTAAATGTGTCAGCTGATCGAATCTGTTGCATGAAAAGCTATACCAATGCTTACCTGACTGAAATGTCACGTAAATGTATCGTCCGAACCTGCAGAAAATAGAATTTCATGACGAGGTTACGTGATATTTCTAGAGAGTGATGGGATATGTGTATGTATGTATATTGAATGGGAGGGTGGCACAATAGCCCTAGTTTGGTGCTATTTTTTTTTTCATAATTTAAACTTTTAAGTTGCTAAATTTGTATACGTACATGGTATATTAAATAAATTCAGTTTTCAAACAAATTTTTTTATTTATAAAATTGAACTAGAGACTGCCAATCGTATATGTATGTTTATTTTTTGTTAATATACAGGTGTATTCACATATATCCATATGTATAAACATGTACATATATGTACATATGTATGTGCGTACAAAAAACCATTTTTATTTAGTCCTAGTTTAAATGCAAGTCTTATTGCTAAGCTGATTAGTTTGAGGGAGAGAGAGACGAGGGGAACCGAATCATTTCTTTTCCCTCGTCTCTCTCTCCTAACAAACTAATAATCTTAGCAATAAGACTTGCATAGTGTAAACTAGGTCTTAATAATAATGTCATAAAAATAATAATGAAAATAAAATATAAATATTTTTATAATTATAATACGTTGTAATGTATGTATGTATAAAGCTAAAATTATAATTTAACTAAATATCAAAGTCACTACATTGTTTATAAGTATAAAATAATGATTTGATAACATTTAAATAATTTTCGCACTTTTTCCATACAATCAAAACTAATGCGAAGATATCGAACTCCAATCATGTTTCGAACAGCTGTTTTGGATTTTATTTTTTTTTTAAGTGATAAACACCCAGCAAACAAGAAGTCATACATATGTATTTATGTTTTCTTGTGAAAATATATACATACATACATATTTATACATATGTTTATTGCTTGTGAGTAAAAATAAATTATTATGAGTAGTTGCAAATATTATTAAGAAAAGTATAAAACAATAAAGTGAAAATAAAGTAAGATTTTTATATGATGGAGGTGATAATGAAAGCATATACATTCCTGAAAATTTAGAGAAGCCAAGTACTTCGTCTTTCTGATGAAGTTGCTCAAAATATAGTCTGGTAATATACAACGCAAATATTATGGTTAGAGGCTTGAGCGTTACAGTTGCTATTAAATTATTATAATTGACTTCATTTAAATAAAATAATAATATTTTTTAAGACCTCTATGCTCATTTTCGTTCTAGAAAGATGATTTATTTCAAAAACTCATAATTAATTTTTTCCAACAGGCTGAATCTCGCTATCAAAAGAAAGTCGATTAAAATAGTTACAACGAAAAGATTACAAAAATCTTGGATTAATGAACACAGTAAAATTTTATATATTACTAGCATATTGCCCGCTACTCTGTTAGCAGATATTTGATATGTATTAACCAAGCTCTTTCATTTTAGAATCAAATAGATAGGGTTCAAATAAATATACGCGAAACTCATAAAGCCCTTTTATTTGTGACCGATATTGATAGGTGTGTTTCTTGTCCAAAATAAATCTATTTTGATAGGCCATTTTCTTCTAGTCATTTGAGAAATTCGTTACATAATTTTTAAAAAGTACCAACCCAGTCCTTTTATTTGAAATCCATATTGATAGAGTGCACTTCTAAGATAAGCACATTATTTCCTGTGATACTTTTGATATTAATTCCTCAAATTTAATCGTTCACACCTTTTATTTCAGACTCGTATTTGTAGGCTTGTGTTTGCCCAAACATATCAACTTTCACTCTCCATTTTCGTGTTGAGTCGTCTCAGATATTTTTAAATAATATTTGTAATGATGCACTTACCAAATCTTTTTTTTAAGACCCATATTAATAGGAATGTTTTTCTCCAAAAATAATAATTATACTGTGTCATTTTGTTGTTGTAATACCTAGAAGCGATTTCTTTCATGTTAACAATTTTTTTAGTTTTGGAATTTTTTCGTTTTACGCTTTTTCTGCTTTGGCAAAGTTTTCTGCTTTGGCTCTTTTCGTTTATGTGCGTTTTGAATTCATTTATTTATTATATGAAATGCGATTTGTATAGGAAAAGTAACAAAAAGAGGTACTATTTTCACCACTTATTATACGAACTTTAGCCTAATCAAACCACACATATAAAATCAAATAATAACTACTTCTATTGATTTTACTTTGAAAGCTATCGTCTTTTTTTATTTATTGTTATTCTAGATTGATATTGCATTACTGGTCTTACTCGTGTTTTTCTATTTTTTAGACCTTAAGCATTAAAATTTCCAAAAATCAATTCTTAATACATCCGCAGAGAAAGATAAAAATAAAATTGAATTATTAATGTAATAACAATTTTACCAATTTTTATTTCTACCAAAATTTTTAATTTGAGAAAAAAGTGCAAACATATGTACATATATTCAAAATTTTTCCAAGGAAATTTGTACATAAATAAATTTTTCTTTTTGTGTTCTGTAATTCAAAAGATATACGAATTACAAAATAAAAGTATCAAAATCAGTTTTCATCGTTTTTGTCATCTATAAGTACAATTATCAAAAAAGTACCAAGCAACTGTCAGATGCTTTAAACTGCGATATTAGTCCTCTTTTACATTTGAGACATTTCTTGCCGCACATTTTTTCAATTCTCTTTTGTTCTTACCCGAAGTTTTTACATATTGGAAATTAATAGACAGACAGAAATTTTGTAGTTTGTTTACTTCTTTTTCGCGATTGCTACTCATACACATGCACATAAATACCATATGCCTTGATAATACACATCAAGTATACATAGATTCGCTGAAATGAGAAAAATCATATGAAGCAACAAGAATAAATTGCGAAAAGTAGAAAAGAGAAACAAAAAAATGTCCAGTACAGAGGGTCGTGTACTACACACTCTGCATCTTCGCCCCTTCTTTTACAAACTTCGTCTGTCTGCTTTTCAATTTCCCAAATGTAAAAGGGCACTTACTATTGCTTACGTTACTAACCGTATGTTTTTGCCAAATATATTCACCACATGTTATGTTGCCTTCTCAAAAGTCCCTTTCATTTGATCCCATTTTGGGGCGTCCGCCATATTGTGTTTTTACCGATTTCATTACTTGTTATCTTCTTGAAATTTTTTTATAAGTATTTACATGTTTTTCGAATTTGAGTCTATGTATTTGATTTAGTTTCGGAAAAATTAGGTTAGAGATTTTACCCATTTTTGCACCTGTTTAATCCTTTGCATTTGAACTTAAAAAAAACCTGTTCTCAGTGAAAATTCACACACGCTCTACCGCCACTGGCTTGGGCTAGGTGATGATCACCCAGTCAATCACATTTCGCTTTTATATAATATAATAGTAATAATACCAATAATATAAATAGCAATAATAACTACGTATTTAGACTGGGTTTAAGTTTCTTACATATTAATTAATTAATCAAAAAAGTGCTTTTTTTCAAGAAGTACATTTTTCAAAAAGTATCTTTTTCAATAACCAGTTTTTATAGAAAGTACGTTTTTCAATAAAGTATCGTTTCAAAAAAGTATCTCACCTGAAAGTTGGGCCCAGTGATCAGGCTAAAGTTCGTATCGCTTTGTAAGCCAAATTACATGTGATAATTATTAATGAACAAATAACGCCAAAATTAGTTGTAAATATTCTGACAAACACATAGTTGAACGGAACAACCGGCTGTTTTCGAAGGCCACTAAACCTTCCTCATCAGCGTTCTTTTGTGTTTGGTCCACTGTGTGTGGTGTCAGTTGATGTAGATTTCTGCTTTATATACGCAACTTTTTTGCAAATGGAATGTGTGAATTGTTTTGATTCATCGTATTACAATTTGCTGAAAGCTTTTTTGTAATGAAAGCTCATTCTTACCATCTCTAATTTTACAACAGTCTTGCCATTGTCGTTTGTTCTTTGTAAACGCATGCCACAATCATAACAACAATATTTTTCACTACTTGTTCAAGTAGGTTAAATCTAATATATAAAAATAAGTCGGGTTTTCCTTCCTGAGGCTATAACTCCATAACGCACGAACCGATTTCCACGGTTTTGCATTCGTTGGAAAGGTATCGGGCTCCTTGGGGTTTATAGCAAAGAAAATTCATTGAAAATTTCAAGAGAAAAGCTGGAAAACAGGGAAAATCATTTTTCACATACAGCGCCATCTCTGATACGTAGCATGTACTACAACGGCGCAAGTATTTGGTGTGTGAGTATACTTCACGAAAATAAGTACGTTTCATTTTGTTTCATTTTAAGTAGATGGCTCCGGTGCGTGATACATTGTTTGACAGTTTGTAATACAAAAATTCAACTATGTTGCATATTTTAAGGCGCTAAGTTATATATCTTCTATATATATAAAATCGCAGTGTGTGTTTGTTATTAACGCATGAATTGTGGAACTATAAGACCTGTGAAGCTGAAATTTTCAACATAGATTCGGGTCAATACCGGGTAGGTTTTCGTTTTGTTTTTAACCAACAAGTGACTACTGTATGGAGTAATTTGTAGTTAAAAAAAATTTATTGAGGGTAAGACAACGATTGCCGGGCTCATCTAGTTACTGTATATATTTAAGTAGAAAATATCAATTTTATTCATGCAATATGACATTTAAAGAAAAAACAACAGAAGATATAGAAGGAAGTTTGAATATATTTAATAAAAGAAATTTTATTAATAAAAAATAAATATCAATTTCATTTGATTAAAACATAACACAACAATAAAATTTTTGTATTTTGCTTTAAATCACGTTCGTTGAGTAGAATATGCATTGATATACATCATAACAATTGCTAATAGCAATATTAATACTTTTACGTTGGAAAGTTGCCAGATATGCAAAAAATTGCTGATTGCTGTAAAACAATTTCTAAAATATGTAACAATTGTGAAAATGGCCCAATATTGCAGCTCTATATCTTCTGATATATTCAAGATATCGGAAAACTGATAATGAATTTGGAAAGAGGACACATTATTCATGTATAATCAGTCAATAACTAAATTTTTTTTAAAATGTTCCATACATCAAACCAGTAACCAACCGACGATATGTATCTTTTATTATACTTATTTCACATATTAAAGGTTTATCAATTAATAAATTTACTTTGGTTTTGTCTATCCACACATTTCCTTTTTGTTGTATGCAGATATGGCGCTATTGCATTAAATAAGCAAATGCATTTTCCTACACTAAACCAAATCAATCCAAATGCAAATTAATTACATTAAAGCCGTGATACCAAAGACTATCAGCCTTATTCAAAAAAACTTAAAGCACTGTTACAACCCTTTATTAAGCAAAAATCCTTAAAGTATTATTCAAAAAACATTATTAGCTTAATACACACACTTTATTGCCATATCAAACGGAGAAATATTAAAGTACGTTCAACCCTACTTTAGATGTGAATTAAAATGACATTTCAGTGCTGACGGTTCATTTGTTTGTGTTTTCAGAAAAAAAGAATTTTTGTGTCTATATTGCGTTAAAAAAAATGGAAACAATAGATTTTATTAACAGAATTGGTAATATGACTTGTTATTTTGCGAATTTTTGTTTAATTTTGTTCAATTTGAAGAGAGTACATCACGCAAATTTCCCAATTCGCAGTTCGCCGCCAGTTTTTAAAATTTCTTTTCGATGGCTGACCATTTTTTTTCTTGCAGCCACCTTGGTGGCCACCCATTGTGTTTTTAACTGGGCCATATTGCGGCTGCCTCCCATACATAAGTTGTTGAAACTATAAAGATGATAATAAATTTATAATATGTTTCAAAATAGTATGTATGCATATAAAAAATTGCATCTAAGTATGTACCTCTCTTCAACATCCAACCAAGCCTTTTTCTTGGCATAATTTGTGTTCGTGTCAGTATTTTTATTTTCTATGTCCGTTACCCTCTTCTTAATAAGTTCCTGCAGCAGCATCTACTTGTTCAAAGTTCCGTAGGTACATACATAGATATGTATGTATGCACATGCAAATTAAAAAAGTACATAAATATGTAAATTACTTATCAAATATGAAAAACTATGTACACATATACTTACCTTATCTCTTCCAACCAATTTTGAGATCGTTTTCTCTTTTCTTGGTCCTTTTTTTCCATTGTTGATCTAATTTTAAGATAAATCCTATTGTAGGGCACAGTTTGAATGAAAATTTTTTGTATATCAATATACTGATGTGCAAAAAACATAAACAAATAAAAACAAGGTTACCGAGTTCTTTTCCATTATTAAATTTTACTCAGTATGTAACAATACACATGTGTGTGTATGTTTATTTTTGTATAAATAATTTTTACAAATGTTTTACTAAAAAAACTTTACACAAAATGTTCTTGTGGGCAAACATTTAATATTATTTTATAAGTAAAATAACTGACCAGTTGTGGTTACTGATAAAATGTATCCACTATTGTTCCATCATTAGAAGTAAAGTGACATGTAAATAAAATATTGTTGCCAGTCTTAAATGAAAAAATTTCTTAAATTACTGATTAGTTAATTAACGTTTTTTGAATACAAAATTTTAACAACAGCTTATTAAGCTGAAACCCAATTTACTGTTTTTTTTTTAATAAGGCTGTATAAATATTTATAAAGATGTTCTGTGTACATTGTACTGTCAGTGCTTAATTTGCTGGTGGATTTTCTACTAAATCCATGTGTTTCAAAGAGAGTATTTTATTTTCTCAGAGCACTTATTATTCTCATGTCTTTGCTATTCATCTGCATATGCATACATGTATGTATGTGTGCCTTTGCATGCATAAGTATGAATGGATGTGTGTATTTTTCCTAAAGCAAAGAAAAAATATACACAAACAAAAAGAACTTGTGTTTTCGCACATATGCATATGTATATGGACATAAGCTACGTAGAACTTAATGTTGCCGATGGTTTATTTGTATGGCAAAAATATGTATTTTATTGTTGTAGTTTTGCAAATATATGGATTCGCACCGAATATAAATTTACCGTTATTTGAATTTAATATCAGTGTTCAAAAACTGACAGCAGAAAAGCAAAAGTTTCAATGAAGATGCTATTGCTTTGATTAATGAAGGGTATTGCGATTTATTTACCTAGTGCAGTGTGTTTTTTTCACAATCACACTTGCATGACTTGTTTCCTACCCTTAAAAATAAATGTTTTAGTATGTAGGAATTAAGTTTTTAGCAATAAAGACCATAAAATTATTTGTAAGAATAGAATAATTCTGGTTTTACCACAACGGGTGGAATAAAATGCACGTGTGTACTGCTGTTTGCATATCCGAAGTTTTGTGATTAAAGCACATATATTTTGCTGAGGCAGGTATATTGGAAAAACCCACATACTTTAAAAAAATATCTCTGGTAAGCATTTTTTAATTTTATTTTATTATTAAGACACTTGTTACTTTATTTTTCCTGATTAAGTCATAAAACATTTTTTTTTACATATTCAATTAGTAAAGGAAAAATTTGCATATGACAATTATTTACCTAAATAAATCATAAAACGTTGTGTATGAAGTCAAATTTTCTTATTCTACATCTTAACCCGTTGAAGATTAGGCAAAAATTCGACTGTACTACTGCTTCACAGTGAATATATTGTGCTTGAAAATATAATCTAGTGTGAATTAAAAGAAGTCTTAGTAATTAAATAAGTAAAAAAATATTATAATGAACGAACTAACTGAAATTAAACAAAAGAATTTATCGCTTAAAACAGGCAATAAGTGTTGTTTGCCTCATTGTGGCAGATCCAAATGAAGTTTTCCAAACTTAAAAATCTTCCGTTTTCCATATTCCAATGACATATTGCTTAAAGCGTGGATAGAAAAGTGCAACTTTGACGAAAGCTTTTTGGAAAGATCGCGGACATTATATATATGTGAAAGACACTTTCCGTCAGAAAATATAGGAAAGGAATACTTGAAGCGCGACGCAGTACCAACTTTAAACTTGACTGATGACTCAGATATAGAAAAAGAAAACTGTTTATTAAGTGAAGATGTTGCTTTACCCTTATTTAGAAGTCCGCCTCATAAGCGCAAAAGATCGGAATCACCACCGTTTTGCACAAATTGTTATAAAAGTTGTAAAAATGAAAAATTTTATAGAAAGAAAAAGAAAGAAAGAAAAGACAAACTTAAATTAAAGAAAAAATCCGAAAGTTTAAAAAGAAGGATAAAAACATTAGAAAGCAAAATAATGAATAAGAAATCTATTGAAGCCGAAGTTGATGAGTTAAATATAAATGCGAACGAAAAAACTTTTTGCAAAATGCTCATAAAGGTAAATAGAGGGGCAA
This sequence comes from Nowickia ferox, assembly GCA_936439885.1. Lineage (NCBI taxonomy): Eukaryota > Metazoa > Arthropoda > Insecta > Diptera > Tachinidae > Nowickia > Nowickia ferox. Next base: position 50,267,427 of record OW387023.1, on the reverse strand, counting down.
ATGCACGTTGGGAAGATCATGAGATAAGTTTTTCTTAATGTATATTTTATAGATCAACCTCCACATACTTGTTCTTAAGAAATATTTTGAAATTGAACCTTCCCAGTCCTTCATCCCTTAGTAGATGGAGTAGCATTAAAAACTTGCAACCAGGTTACAATTTATGTTTATACAATGCGCTCACAGAAACAGTTCAAAAGATGCAACATTTTGAAAAAGAATGTATTTAAATTTTTGATGAAGTATTTATAAGAAAAAATTTTACATATAATAAATGCGCAGATGTTATAGATGGAGTTGTCGATTTAGGATATGGACGAGTAAATCAAATGGGGTCCCAAGTTTGTGTTTTTATGATAAGAGGAGTTGTAAGAAATTGGAAGTTCGTTTTAAATTATTTTGTTACTTCCAGTTCAATAAAAGGTGATATACTAAAAAAACTTGTAGAGTCAAACTTGGATATTTTAAGAGAAATGGGACTAAATGTGCGTGGGCTTACGTGTGATTAAGGTCCTAATAATAGAAAATGTTATGATATGCTCTGCGGATCCTGTGAAAACCCTTATTTTGTTTATAAAAATTCCAAAATTTACTTGATGTACGAAGTACCCCATATTTTTAAATCTTTAATTTATCAAAGCCGATTTTAAAACACCGCATGGCGTAGCGCGCTTCGACGTTGTTAGAGAAATATTCGAGTTGGAGTACGGAAAAGCAACAAAAATTACAAAATTAACAACGGTGCACATAAACCCAAATAATTTTCAGAAGATGCGTCACCAATAGCCACTTCAACGTGCTCTTTTATAAAAAAACTCGATAGCTATTTTGATTGCTTTAAACAGCATGTATTTTAACGATGCAAAGCCCCTGAAGCGTGGCTTGAAACCGAATAGCATAACTTGGCAATTACTCGAAGAGCTAATTACCTATATGAAACAGGTTGAATACGCAGGAAACAAAATATTTTCAATCGATGGCCTGATTCAAACTACGAGAGCTATTTTATCTTTATCGTCAGAATTGTTTGCGGAAAACTCAAATTTGATATGCATTTTAAGGAGCCATTTTAATCAAGATCCATTGGAAAACTTGTTTTCATATATACGTGCCAAGGGCGGACACTGCAAAAATCCTTCGGTCTATGAATTAAATGTCGCAGTAGCTAAACTACTATCTCTAAAAATAACGCAATTTAGTACCTCATCAAATTGTGCAAATGACGATGCGATATTTTTACCTATAGAGTTTCAAACAATTTTAGAAGATACTCAAAGAAGTGGAACTACAGCTGAAAGTAGTCGCACACCTGACATTAATGTAACAAACATAATCGATGAAAATGAAGATTATTTTAATGAAGATGCAGATTGTGTTAACTCTAACAACGTTCCAATAGAGTTAACATCAAGCCGATATTTTGTTGGTTATATAGCTCAACGAATAACTTGCGCTAAATGCCGTGTGGATGTAATTAAACCAGCGCAAGTTTTGTCATATCCTTCAGAAATGTTTGTTCACGCTAAAAATTATGATAAAGAAACAGATTTTGGAAGTTTGTGTGCTCCATCAGACTTATTTTTTGCAGTGTGTAAGATTCACATAAAAGTTTTTGAAAATCTTTTTTCTAAGTCCAAAGAAATAAAAAACATAAAAAAAACTATTGTTGAAGAATGCGTAAATTGTACCAAAAATACAATATATTCCTTTTGGTTTGATGAGAGCAACGTATGCTTTAAGCACAGGATGGAGATGCTTAATGTATTAGTTCTTACACTGCTAAGAAAACATTCGTCGTGGGAAACATATAAATTCCAATCAACAAGCACTGAAAAACTCAAAATTTTAAAGCATAAATAAAAAAAAATATTGTAAGTATACAATTCAGGTTTCTAAATCAAATAATTATATGTAGTTCGGTGCGAATCAACTTATTTTTAATTTTACAACAATAAAACACGTATTTTTACTCTACAATAACACAATCGGTCGCATTGGCTTTACGTAATTTATTTGCACATGAATATATCAAAACAAGAACTTCTTTTTGTAATTTCATATTTTTTCTCGTACTGACTGTGCTTTGAACAAGAAATATAACACACAAAAAAGTTTTTGAAAATCTTTTTTCTAAGTCCAAAGAAATAAAAAACATAAAAAAAACTATTGTTGAAGAATGCGTAAATTGTACCAAAAATACAATATATTCCTTTTGGTTTGATGAGAGCAACGTATGCTTTAAGCACAGGATGGAGATGCTTAATGTATTAGTTCTTACACTGCTAAGAAAACATTCGTCGTGGGAAACATATAAATTCCAATCAACAAGCACTGAAAAACTCAAAATTTTAAAGCATAAATAAAAAAAAATATTGTAAGTATACAATTCAGGTTTCTAAATCAAATAATTATATGTAGTTCGGTGCGAATCAACTTATTTTTAATTTTACAACAATAAAACACGTATTTTTACTCTACAATAACACAATCGGTCGCATTGGCTTTACGTAATTTATTTGCACATGAATATATCAAAACAAGAACTTCTTTTTGTAATTTCATATTTTTTCTCGTACTGACTGTGCTTTGAACAAGAAATATAACACACACACAAAAAAATTTTTCTATAAGCATCATTTATATGTGTGCATACATTGTATGCCATTCAACATTACTACATACATACTTATATAAAGTGTGCAATCTCAAAAATTTTGTGCTCTCTTTGTTTGTGGTTTCTCTCAAATAATAAACAATATAATTTTCCCTTGTTACTTCCCCCGCAGCATCAGTAAACGCAAAAAATTTTAGTTTTTATTTAATGTTCTACGTGGAACATCTTTATGTATTTATAGTCTTTGGTACGATGTTATTTAGTCTGCATGAGCGTGGTTGTTGTGTTTGTTGTGTACTTATAAAAACAGTTGTGTAGTTGTTGGTATTATTTCTGTTGGTAAGCTTTCAATAACAAACATACAAAAAAAAATTTAAATTAAATAAAACAAATATACAGTGTTGGAAGAAAATAAAGAGTGATTTGTGACTAAATATTTGTAAACTAAAATAGACAAATATACAGTATCGGGAAAAAGTATAGAGTCATTTGTGACGGAACGTTACACGACAACAAGCGAATCTCGTGGCATCATTAATACAGCAGCTGATTTAACAACCTGCAGTCGGACCAACAATTGCATCGATCAACTGCATGATACAACTCAAGAATGTCTGCATGCATTGCAAAATCTTGGAATCGACATTAAATCCTGGGACCCCATACTATTGCACCTCCTCGTAAAGAAACTGGATCGAAACACTCACAACCAATATGAAAGATCAATCCCAAATTCAAAACAGCTACAGCAAATCAAACACTTCCTAGCCTTTTTGGAAACTCGATTTCAAGCAATGGAGGCAATGGGCCAAAAGGAAAAGCCATCTTCAAAGGTATGTGCAACAGCTGCATCATCTAAAGTAATTTAGCCTTCGTGCGTGCTTTGTAAAATAGGTCCTCACCAGCTATATCGTTGCCAACGATTTCAACAACTCAAACCATACAAGCGCCTAAATTGTATCCAAAAACTAAAATTATGTGTAAATTGCCTGAAATCTGGTCACTCTTCAAAACAATGTGCCTCAAGGGGTTGCATGAAATGCAACAAGAAACATAACTCACTATTGCATCAAGAAAACAAGAACTACCCGTCAAAACCATTAAATGAAGAAAAGCCACAGGCAGCATCAACATCTGCAACGACCATTGTAAAGGCTACGGCGCCCCCTGCAATACCAGGGTGCTCAAGCAAATCAAAAGCTACTTCTTTAACCACAGCAAATCAGCAGTCGTCATCAGCTGTGATCCTTGGCACTTCAGTAGTTAAAATCAAAACTGATTCATCAGAAATTGAATGCCGTGCATTACTTGACTCAGGATCTCAGGTAAACTGTATCACTGAGCGACTTGGTATTCCAATGCAGCCGTCATCGGCAAACATTAGTGGAATCGAAAGCACCACCACTAAAACACAGCACAGAGTTAACATAGCATTACATTCTCGAATGAATGGATTCACAACACAACTCGAAGCATTTGTGCTTCCGCGTATTATTTCTCCCCAACCGGCACAATTCATCAACATAAATGAGTGGCCATTACCCAAAAATTTGGTACTAGCTGATCCACATTTCAACCGACCGGACAAAATCGACATTTTGTTGGGCGCAGAACACTTTCTTCAACTACTTTCAGTTCGACAAATCGAATTATCTCCACAATTACTAACTCTACTGATGAATACTGTGCTTGGATGGATAGTTTCTAGAAAAATAGAAGTAAAAAATCCTACGCAGCTTACATGCGGAGTATCCACAACTAATGACAGCCTTGAAGCTTCTATTGCAAGGCTGTGGGAACTGAATGAACTTAAGTCAACTGAAAGGACTCTGTCACTAGCAAAAAGAAAATGTGGACACTGAAAACCGTTTTGTTGTAAAGATCCCGTTCCACCAAGATCACTCTAAATCGTTTTTTGTCGTTAGAACATCGACTGCAGAAAAACCCCGAATTAAGGAGTCAATATCAGAAATTAAAAGATATCACCAAATTCTATTCACTCACTAAACTATTTCATTCCACATCAGGGCACTCTTCAAATGATTTGATGTATATAGGACCAATCGTACAAAGTGAACTGTTTTCAATATTATTAAGATTTCGATTTCCAAAGTTCGTATTCTCCACAGATGTAGAAAAGATGTATCGGCAAGTTTTGGTTTCTCCTGAGGACAGCCGCTTTCAAATGATAATTTGGCGGAGAGATGCTTCAAAACCACTCTTATACTATCAACTGAATACTGTAACATATGGAACCAGAGCAGCTCTATATTTAGCAACCAAATGCCTGCAGCAGTTGGCAAAGGAAAATGCCAGACAGTATAATCTGGCATCACAATTTCTGAAAGAAAACTTCTATGTAGATGATGGGCTAGGCGGAAGCGATAACTTATATACCACAATTCAGGTGCAAGAACAACTTCAGCAGATCATGAAGCAAAACGGCTTCAATTTGCGAAAATGGTGTGCCAATCACCCCCAGTTGCTCAAACATGTTCCAAAAGATGATCTGGAACTGAATTTGAACTTCAAGGGCAGCAAATCAGATTCCATCAGTACACTAGGACTCACGTAGCTGCCCAAGCACCAAGGTGAATATTACTGATAATAAAAGAGTAACAAAACGGACTTTGACATCGGATCTTGCGAGAATTTTCGATTCATTGGGTCTTCTGACTCCTATCACTGTCACTGCAAAAATATTCAAACAAGAGCTGTGGAAGCTAAAACTCGATTGGAACCTCTACCCGAATCCATGCATACCAAATGGATGACCTTCCGTGCAGACCTGAATGAACTGAAAACGCTAAAAATATCAAGACACATTTTGAAAGGTGGAATCACAGAATCTGTACAATTGCACATATTTACAGATGCATCAAAAAAGGCTTACGGTGCAGTGGCTTATCTTCGAGCTACTATGAAACATGGAACAGTCATGGAACAAATCCTTTGTTAAAGTCCCGAGTAGCCGCAATCAAATCTCAATCCATTCCACGATTGGAGTTATGCGCAGCTGTACTTAGAGCACAACTAGGTACAAGAATAATAGCTGATCTTCAGTTTACAAGCCAAGTTTAGTTGTGGACTGATTCAGAAATTGTGCTGTCTTGGATAAACTAATCAGCGTCTCTCAACACCTTTGTTGCCAATCGAGTTTCAACCATACTAGAAAATACTAGACCAGAAAAATGGCGGCACGTCAGCACCAAATGTAATCCCGCAAACATGTTATCTCGAGGAATTGCACCCAGGCACCTGAAAGATTGCTCTTTATGGTTCTATGTTCCCATATTTTTATACGGCCAAGAAACAGCTTGGCCACCTAAATTCAGGCCAAACTTTGCCCACCCAACCAATTTAGAGAGAAAAGAAAAGCCAGCATTAGTTATGACTTCAACAGAACCCGATTTCATCTATAAAATTAAATCATAAGAATTCATTCTGACATCTTCAACACATCGTTGGATACATTTTACGATTTGTAAGCAATACCAAACGGAATGGCTCTAGACAACATCAAAAATCCCTATCGACAAAGGAACTACAAAATGCACTAATATTAATCATCAAGCAAATACAGGCATCAGACTTCAAAGAAGAAAGATGAAACCACTGAGTCGAAGAGCAAAAACGCTCATTCATTGTTTGGAATACTAGACTCTGAATATGCAGAAAAAATGTCAACAACAATAACTAAACTACAAGAAAACAATTCATATATGCTTCGCCTCATAAAAGACCACACCTCCTTTATTCAACCATGAACATTTTCAAAGAAAGTCTAATAGCAACTAAGTTTAAATTTGACCATCTTCTGTTAAAAGTAAACGAAATCACGAAAACTGAAGAGACACTGGCAGAGGAAATAACACAACTTAAGCTTGCACACTTATTCAGTATGGGTGTAACAAAACTCTCATTCATTGCAAACTATCTGCAACGTATGCAAACTTGCATTCTGGACGCATTTATCGACACTCATTATGAAAAAATTAATCCATTGCTGTTGACTCCAACTCAACTGGAAATTGATGTACAAAAAATTCGGCCACATATACCACAGTCATTGGAGTTACCGGTTCCTGAAGATGACCTGATCGAATTTTACAAACATATGAAAATAAAAGGAGGGCTCACTCAGGAACATGTTGTGTTCAGCATAACTCTACCCTTAATAGACCATGAAAAGTGCTTTACAACCTAATTTCCGTTCCGACCCCCATAAACAACACTATGCTGACATATGGAGTCCGGTAATAGCAATAAACTCATTTCAACGGCACTACTTTCCATTATCATCAACACAACTCAAAGGCTGTGACGTAATTGACAAGGAGGTATTTATATGCTACGATGTGCAACTCCAATATAACTTTGGTGCTGAAATGTGCTCTTGTGAAATCAACTTATACAACAATATCACCGTACCACATTGCATGTTGAGGAAGCTTCCAACTAATGTAACCTGGACACCCCTAACTCATAAAAACAGATGGATATATTCATTACGAGCCTCTACACATTCCACAGCGGTTTGTGGAAAAGAAATTAAACCAATAAATCTACTATGTTCCGGCTTATTAACTATCAATCCAGACTGCATCCTTAAACATGATTTCATCCAAATGTCCGGCCAGCAATCAATCGTAACTAAAACGGTCTCATTTTACACAAGCCTTGGCAACTTATCAGAACTAGCATTTCAACCCCTGTTGCAGATCAACCATATCAACAACACCTGAAGAGCTCCCGGAACTGTCTACTTTCCGTCCAAAATACCATTTCTTTGAATGGTAAATGCGTGTCATGGAATAATGTTGTCCACTTTTATAAAGTGGATTCTTCAAATAAACTCAGATGTGCCCCGAAGCTAACTAAGGAACATATCAATCCCAACGGTTTTCAACGGATGCGCGTTAACTTAGCATCGCAAGTTTTAAGTAAAACTGTTTCTACAGCTATGCGAGTACTTTATCAGTCAGGGAATATAGATCATTCAAAAAATTCAACATTTCTAAATACGGCTGAATATTTAAATTTTGTTAATGATTTATTCGACTTGTTTAATGTACGTCTTGTTAGCAGCGCTTTCAATTGTTCCCAGGACCAGTTAGATATTTTAAGGGAAGCCTCTGTAAAATTACAAACATTTCGTGTTGCAGATGAAAAGGGCGCAGATATTACAGGTAAATTTAAGTTCATTAAGGGTTGGCAGTTAAATATTTCGGCGTTGAAATCACTTTGGTGCCATGTGAAAAAATTGGGATTTCAAAATCTTGAAACTCGCAGACTTACTCAGGATCACCTGGAACATTTTATTGGACAAGTTCGCAAAGGATCCGGAAACCGGCACCGGTACCAAGCACCAATATAGTGCCTTTAAATGAAAAGGAATTTTTGGACAACAGTGCCTTCGTCTACGTCTCTGGATACTTTTATCTAAAATTCTTCAACATGCACAAATGCAAACTCCCATTACCACATTTTGACGGCAAACCCATTAGCAGCGAATTTCTCTTCACGTTCGAAAAACAATTCTCCAAATGTCATCTAGTGGAACCACCGCAGGATTTCGTTGCCTATTTACGTAAGTTGGAGGATGCCTTTGAACCATTGTTTAATAAGTATTGTCATCGTATTGGACTTCGACAAATTATTTGCGATGAACTTATTAAAATTGATCCATTTCTGTGCTGTAATGGATTGAAACACGTGGATATGGTATACTTATTAGTTCAAACTAGGATTTTTTTCACGCTTCGGCTCTTTAATGCAAGACTTAAAGAGCCTATCTTTAAAATTAAGTACCTCTGCGTTGCCCATAAGTAATTAAGGACCAAACATTTTATTACCTTTAGGATCAACCAATTTATTACCCTTAGGACCAACCATTTTATTACCCTTAGGACCCACTATTTTATTACCCTTAGGACCAACCATTTTATTACCCTTAGGACCAACCATTTTATTACCTTTATGGTAATAATAATTAGATTTGTCGTCTTGCAACCTAATAATTAGATTTGTCGTCTTGTCGTTAGCGGTAAATAATCATTATTAATTTAAGGTATATACTAATATAAATTGTTTTAAAACTATTGAATTCATGTCGGTTTATTTATTTATTTGTTTATTTATTTACTTGTAATATTGAATTTTTATTTATATTTCGTTATTTATTTATTTTTATTTTTTGACAATGAATTAATGTATATTATTTATCATTTTTTGTTGATCTATTATTATCTTCGATGTGCAATTTTACTATAATATTTATTCTATTTTCAGAGTATTCGAATTCATGGTGGGTTCTTATCAAATAATTTCAAAGAGATAGAAATTTCAAATTTTGGACCATGCAATCTTTTTTTTTCATTGTCATTTCACAGGTGATATTAAAAGAAAGTGAAAGGCCATTTGATGATACTAAAAGAAAGTAAAAGGTCCTTTTCAGGGCCACCGAAAACGTTTAAGAGACGTTCCTGAATAGGCCCTTTGCAGGGCCGCCAAAAAATTTCAAAAAGAGAACAATTTATATTTTGGTTGAAAACTTCATTATAATTTTATTTATTTATTTATATATTTTTACCATCCAATCTACTATTTTTTTCATTTTCAATTCACATTAATGAAAAAAGCTGAAACGGAAACCCTTTTAAGCGGAAGAAAGAGCCCCAGCAACAAATATAAACCAAATAAGTAAAAACTGAAATCCAAATTAAACAAATTATTGTAAACACACATTATTAAGCAAATTAAAGATTTTATTTCATTCGTTTTAAATAATCGATTTGTTTTTTTTATTTTTGATCCAACTTCAAATTTTGTTAAGATAAAATTGTGTTTGTTTCCCCTCTATTACAAAATTTCAACACTTAGCGCATTTTAAAATTTAAAACGTACATTTTGTATGCCTAACTTAATTAACAAGTTATTTAATGTATTTAATTTTTAATTAAAATAATAATTAAAACAAATTTTATTATACAATAAAAATAATAGGGGTGTTTGTTAATTTTTCATTTGTGTTGTGTCAAATATACATCTATATTACATGAATAATAACAAATGTGTTTAAATACTAATATAGATAGTATGGATAGGAATTGCTCATAATAATTACAAGTAAAACTTTTATTTATGATGCATGCAGCCTTTTCTGAGAAATATAAAATTGCATTGTATGAAAATTACATATATTTTCTCTTTCAATGATCAATCTCCTTTGGAGGAAAAACTGAAATAAATACTTGTGTTCGTGCTACTTCTAAAAAAGCTAAGTGTTGTTTTTCATCGGTCTCACGTTTGTGGTTTCTTAGTTTCCAAAAATTTAAGAATTTCTCAATTCGAATTAGCCACTGCACTGAATTTGTCGGGATAATTTTCACGAATTTATTTAAGCAAACCGATAGCATTTTCGCAGGTGTCTTGATCGATCATCAAAAATCTTCACGTAATGGCAAATGTGATAAAACTGGCACTAAGCTACAGTTTGTAAGGATAAAGCGGGCAATCGGTACACAAATATTATCCAGAGCGGAAGGTTCCTTTTCGGTGGCAGTGGCGTGAGACAATTCCATCAAAATGAGAATTTGCTCTGCAATTAAAATGAAATTTTGTTTACATTATTGATTGCAAACAATGGTGTAATATTTTTTAATAAAAGCATTAACTTACTCGAATTATTTTCCCTCAGAATAGAAACCACTTCACACAATTCGAAAACAGCATTTTGTATGTATCGTAATAGTTTCCGGTGCAGTTTTTCAAAGCACCAAAACATTCGGCCAGGGCGACATACACTTATGTACGCTTACTTCCATTCACAAATGCCCCTTGTGAATCCATTTCCTCGTTCTTCTTAGCTTTTTGCTATAAATATATTTAAACCCACAATTGATAATTATTATATTAATCATTTGCAAAAATTTGCTTGCGTACCAACTTATGTATATGCGATAATTTGGTTCGTATACACGTCCGAAATGCATGCATAATTTTGCGGGCTCCACAGCATGACCCAACAATAGCAGCAAATTACCAGCACCTTCGACAATGGCTTCATCCTATTCAATGGTATTCACTTTCTTCAGCTTCATCGTCATTGCCGCCAGCAGGCTTATCAAACTGGCAAGCAACCTTTCCCAACAAGACATCATTAATGCAAGCAAAAATGGTATAAATTGTTCACAGGAATACCTTTATGGGGGTGATCAATCATTCTGTAAACATTCCTATAAGACTCCCCAAGATATGGAATAAAAGCCACTCCAGCATGTTGAGCTAATTCCTTAAGGGCCAATATAGACTCCTCATTCTCACCCGGATAAAGTTTTATACACTATATCCAGCAATATTAACATTATAACTAGCAATATTGCTATTGAAAGATGCCGGCAACATTTAGTGAACACTCACAACCATTTATTTTAATTTTGTTTTTGTTAAATCAAGCACAATTTATTAATTTTAGTTTAGTTTAGTTTTATATTTAGGTTACTCTACTAACAACAATTAGTAAAGATTTATTTGGCCGCGAAGAAATTCATACCGCCATCACAAATTCCGGTGTTAACACCAAGTGGAAAAAATAGATAATTAAAAATAAAAATTGTATGAATTTTGATTTAATGTTGATTGATGAGTAAAAGGAAATTGATTGATGATAATTAAAATGAGTTCAAATAGAAACATTTGTCTTTTCAATGAATTCAGTAGCACGTTTCTGTAATTCTCGCATCGAAAAATTTCTCACAGAAAACGATGGCAATGAAGAAGAAACTATGTGAATTGAAACAAAAAATCGTTTCTCACATGCAAGCAAGGCACATTTACTACAGGTACATGCATTAGAGAAAACAGTGTGGCAACTCTGTGCTTCTCACATAGTTTTACAAAGTATTTGTCAAAAAATTGTATGCATCAAACAAGGCACAAAAGTAATTGTCAAATGAATTCTTCGTTATAAACGTGTAAACAAAAAATCAGCGGATGAGCAATTTGCCCGATGCATGTACCTGTTTGATATGCCTTGCATGCAAGTGTTTCTGTAATTACTTTTTGTGAGAACTGTTTGTCATTTTACCGTTTTTGACGTATGTTATTGGAAATTTGTGAGAAAAAGTGTTTCTGTAACAATATTTTGTGAAAAGTTTCTCGCAAGAACTGTCAAAACAACTCGCATTTTAAAGTGGTGCGAGAACAACCAAAATTTTACAAAAACATATGAACTTTATAATTTGTGTATAAAAATATGAAATATAAACTAGTTAAGAAGATATGCAACGAATTGTTGGACCAAAATATTATTAAAAAGTCGATATGTTCACATTTATTTAGATTTTTTTTGGGAAATTATCTTTGATTTTTTTGAGTTGATAGAAAAACTTCTTTCAAGCATTTTGCATTCATTTTATATTCTTGTTCATTATTTTATTTTCTTTTTCTTTTAAATTATTTCTTTTTTTGTTATTGAAATAATATTTTTGTAACATTTTCTTTTCATTTGACACTTGATTGTTGGAAATATTCCAATAAAAACGAAATTAGTGTTGCTTCTTTTCACTTTAAATTACAGAAACACTTTTTTCTCACAAATCGAGAAACGATGGAATTTTTTGTTTCACACTTCATGTGAGAAATTTTTCGATGCGAGAATTACAGAAACGAGCTACAGCTAGGGAAAAAATTTCCTCCAGTGGTTCATTGGAAATAAAATCATTAAGATTCGTGTATCTTAGTATAGATTAATTAATTATTAATTTTACATTTGATAAAACTTTTTTAATCATTTATTGCTTATTCACATTCTTATATTTTTGGTTTTCAGTTCGTTTATTTTCCTACTTTCTTAATAACAAATGCACTATAGTTGTCTCTTTTTCCCAAGAATTTTAAAAACCTGTAGCACGTTTCTGTAATTCTCGCATCGAAAAATTTCTCACAGAAAACGATGGCAATGAAGAAGAAACTATGTGAATTGAAACAAAAATCGTTTCTCACATGCAAGTGTTTCTGTAATTACTTTTTGTGAGAACTGTTTGTCATTTTACCGTTTTTGACGTATGTTATTGGAAATTTGTGAGAAAAAGTGTTTCTGTAACAATATTTTGTGAAAAGTTTCTCGCAAGAACTGTCAAAACAACTCGCATTTTAAAGTGGTGCGAGAACAACCAAAATTTTACAAAAATATATGAACTTTATAATTTGTGTATAAAAATATGAAATATAAACTAGTTAAGAAGATATGCAACGAATTGTTGGACCAAAATATTATTAAAAAGTCGATATGTTCACATTTATTTAGATTTTTTTTGGGAAATTATCTTTGATTTTTTTGAGTTGATAGAAAAACTTCTTTCAAGCATTTTGCATTCATTTTATATTCTTGTTCATTATTTTATTTTCTTTTTCTTTTAAATTATTTCTTTTTTTGTTATTGAAATAATATTTTTGTAACATTTTCTTTTCATTTGACACTTGATTGTTGGAAATATTCCAATAAAAACGAAATTAGTGTTGCTTCTTTTCACTTTAAATTACAGAAACACTTTTTTCTCACAAATCGAGAAACGATGGAATTTTTTGTTTCACACTTCATGTGAGAAATTTTTCGATGCGAGAATTACAGAAACGAGCTACTGTAGCACGTTTCTGTAATTCTCGCATCGAAAAATTTCTCACAGAAAACGATGGCAATGAAGAAGAAACTATGTGAATTGAAACAAAAAATCGTTTCTAACATGCAAGTGTTTCTGTAATTACTTTTTGTGAGAACTGTTTGTCATTTTACCGTTTTTGACGTATGTTATTGGAAATTTGTGAGAAAAAGTGTTTCTGTAACAATATTTTGTGAAAAGTTTCTCGCAAGAACTGTCAAAACAACTCGCATTTTAAAGTGGTGCGAGAACAACCAAAATTTTACAAAAACATATGAACTTTATAATTTGTGTATAAAAATATAAAATATAAACTAGTTAAGAAGATATGCAACGAATTGTTGGACCAAAATATTATTAAAAAGTCGATATGTTCACATTTATTTAGATTTTTTTAGGGAAATTATCTTTGATTTTTTTGAGTTGATAGAAAAACTTCTTTCAAGCATTTTGCATTCATTTTATATTTTTGTTCATTATTTTATTTTCTTTTTCTTTTAAATTATTTCTTTTTTTGTTATTGAAATAATATTTTTGTAACATTTTCTTTTCATTTGACACTTGATTGTTGGAAATATTCCAATAAAAACGAAATTAGTGTTGCTTCTTTTCACTTTAAATTACAGAAACACTTTTTTCTCACAAATCGAGAAACGATGGAATTTTTTGTTTCACACTTCATGTGAGAAATTTTTCGATGCGAGAATTACACAAACGAGCTACTGATCCCAAAGCATATTTATATAAAGTATATTCAGTCGTAAAGCAGCTCTGGGCGAGTCAACATCAAGCGTCGTTGGCAATTATCTCTTAAGTGCAACCAGGCCACTGTTGTTTATTGGCCTTCGAGAGTTTTGCGTCTCACTCGCACTGGTTGACTGATCTGCCACGGATAACCGTATATTCTTGCGGTTCTTTTGTGGAATTTCTTTAACAACCACGTTGCTACTTCCTATGTGAAGGCATAGGTCGTGTACAGTCAGTCACAAAGCCTTTTTAAAAAACTGTTAATAACATCTTGGGCATATGGTCTAGCTACCCCGCCCATATTTGTGCAACAATACTTTGCAAATTTACTTTGTAAAGTATTTCTTAAATAAATAAATAAATAAAGTATATGCAGGTCTACAACAACTAAGAAAGTATAAAAACAACAGGCGATTTGTTTGTATAAGAATAATGGATGAATGTCAAAAACAGATGGATACAACCAGACCTGGGCAACTTGCATTACTTTTGCATAACCACTGATTAAAAAACAAAAATTTTAGTGCAAATTTAAATTCATGCTTGTAGTGCACCATTTTTTGCACTTAAATAAAATCTCTTAAAAGTAAGGGATTAATATTGCATTAGCAGCTAATCGCATGACAAAAAATACACTAATTTTGTGTTGCCACTAAGCACATCATGAAGTAATGCAATATTATTGCACTATTACATATTGTACACAGTAAAATTTAATAAAACGTGAAAATATTTTTAGGAGATAGCGCAAATAAAAAATATAAAATACACTAAAGTTCATTGAGGGCACTTTTATAAGTACATACATACAAATTAACGAAAAAAAACTGTCAATATAAATACAAACTAGATTTCAGAACCAATTGAAAAAAATTCAAAAGTTTCATACTTCAAGTACGTTGCATCTCGAGCTTATATGAAAAACCGTGCAATTGAAAAAAGATCAGAACTTAGGTTTTCGTTTATTGTAAATTATATCTTAAAAAATGGTGATTTTATAAACGAAAAATACTACCGCTTGGAACAATTTCATCAAGTTTTGTCTTTCTCTCGAAAAATTATAAAAAACGTAGTGATATGATTTTTCCTCTTGGATGACGATATGTACATAGGAAAAAATTTACATATTTATGTATGTACGTATGTTTTTATGTATGTACAAATTTACGTTGTATTTTGCACTATATGTTTCACTGATAATGCAATAATAATATTCATAATGTGTTTAGTGGTGCAAAAAATAGTGCACTAAAAGTAACAATGCAATGTTGATGAATGTCTTTGAAGGGATTTTAGTAAAATGCAAAAAAAAAATTGCACTAATATTATTAAAATTAGTGCTAATGTAATAAATTTGCATTTGCATTGATTTAGTTTATTGTGGGAAAATGGTCAATGCATTTGCTTATTTAATGCAATAGTCCCAGATCTGCATACAACAAAAAGAAAATGTATGGATAGACAAAACCAAAGTAAATTTATTAATTGATAAACCTTTAATATGTGAAATAAGTATAATAAAAGATACATATGTACCTTAATAATTAAATATAATTATTTTTAAATCTTTTGTACCACATTTTTTAAATAAAAATTTATTTAAACTTTTTCACATACGTTGTCAGTATACCCAATTGTGTATAACAAAGCAAAACAAAACAAAATGGCGTACGTAAATTGTAAACAACTTTTGACATTCATGTATTGCCACGAAACGAGAAAAAAAAATGAATCACCTGAGTAGTTGCATATACTTGATATAAATTTACTTTGTGCGGGGTTGGAGCTGGTTGAAAAATGATGCCAAATACAAAACCACTCTCTTCACCGAATTTGCCAAAAAACTGGTATGTTGTGCCAGCATAATTATGCCCGTGTAAACTACCTCATATTGTAAGTGCCCTTTTACATTTGGGAAATTGAAAGACAGACAGACGAAGTTTGTAGAAGAAGGGCCGAAGATGCAGTGTGTAGTACACGACCCTCTGTACTGAACATTTTTTTGTTTCTCTTTTCTACTTTTCGCAATTTATTATTGTTGCTTCATATGATTTTTCTCATTTCAGCGAATCTATGTATACTTGATGTGTATTATCAAGGCATATGGTATTTATGTGCACGTGTGTGAGTAGCAATCGCGAAAAAGAAGTAAGTCCTCTTTTACATTTGAGACATTTCTTGCCGGACATTTTTTCAATTCTCTTTTGTTCTTGCCCGAAGCTTTAACATATTGGAAATTAATAGACAGACAGAAATTGTGTTTTTTTTTACAGAGAAACATATATCGCATAAAGGTTTACGAAGACCCGACATAAATACACGCAGGGCGTTTGATCTTGATCGTTCATTTAAGGCCTTGATAACTTCTTCTTTATCCGTATTAATCATGATAATTTTATTTATAATAAGAGTCAGTTGCTTGTTAACTTTGTCATAATACTCATTGATTGTCAACCTGCCTTGTCTTAAAACACTAAGCTCATTTTCTAATAAATATAATGATCTTTTATCAGAATAAGATTGATCTAAACACGATATAATGGCATCAAAATTAAAAATAGTGTTAAATGAACTTAGAGTAGAATTCTGTGGCAGTGATTTTACAAGATCTAAGTTTGTGTTTCCACTGGCAACGCCTGGTTGAATAGTTACTGGAGCTAAAGGTTCCACTCGACTTGGCTTTAATTCTTCGACAGCAATTGTTAAATTACGAATATGTTCTAAAATCTCATCCTTAGTTACATCTACTGTAGATTCAATAAGATTTAATACCTCATTTCTATTCATCTTGTCTTCTTTCCTTTTCTTCTCTATATTATAATAAATGTTTTTCTTTAATTTAAATTAGATTTGATTGTAATGAGTGTTTTATAGGGTAAATAACTCTTCAATTAGTAACTATACAAATATGTAGTCAGCAAACAGTGAAATTAAATAGTGTTAAAAAAAATATAATAATAATTGTGAATTAAGACATAAGAAATAAAATTAACCGAAAAAATTAAATTATAATAGATATATTGTGTAATTATGATTTTGCTGCATCAACTAATCCAGATGCAATTAGGCTTGTCAATTATTTGCGTAATTCGACTTCTTTCAATCCCTCGTTTCTTCTTGGTATAAATTGGCTTAGTATTCTCGTTTTGAAGCGATTTGAATTGAGGCTCTTCTCTTATGACATTTAGCTTTATTTCTTTTCAGCATAAATAAATATTCTTATTTTGTTTCACTAAACTTCATGTAGCGATCTATCTTTCTTTGATTTATTTCCTTTCAGCATAAATAAACATTCTTATTATGTTTCACCAAACTTCATGTAGCGATCTGAATTTTAGCTTTTCTTTTATGGCGTTTATCTTCTATAAAGAATTCTGTATTTAAATCTTTGGAAGCTTCTCGAACTGTAATCAGTTTCTTCTTTTATAATATTATTTTTAAGTTTTGTCTGTTCTTTTGTGTAATAATTTTAATCAATTATGATTTTTTAATATTAAATTTATAATTTATTTTTTAACGTTGGGCGCCAGTTAATTATTCCCATGTGTTTTTAATCGATTACACGATTTTGAATTAAAACAACATGTTCTAAGGTCTCGATGTGACTAACTTTTTTATTTTTTAAATTATTTTATTGTTTGAAGTTTTTTTTTAAAATACAAATTTCTTAGGCTACTAAAATCAATTCAACATATTTTTTATATTCAAGTAATAAAATAGAGTATTACAATTGTTTGATATTCAGTGTAATAATTAAAATTATATTTTGTGTTAACTTACAGTTGCTACATGCCGTGTATTAGTAACATACATGTAGATATTCGCATGCTTACAGATGTGCTGCCTCAGGAAATGTGTTCGATTCGGCTGCATGTGCCACACTTGTATTTTGGAGCAAAAATACTATCAAAATGTTAAGGCCTGTAGCCACTACTAGTAATTTAAAAAAAAATGCAACCAACATGCTGAAAATTCCCGTGACGTCATGCCACATACGCATGTGGCTTTTTACATGCCGTGTAGTGTAGGCTTCAAGAACTAACCCTACAAGAATAGTATCAGTCAATTGACCTATCATTTGATCGGAAGTCATGCAGGATATATTTATCATTGCGTAGAACAAAGTTTCTATCACATTCTTAAGGGCAAAATGAAAAATGTGATGGAAACTTTTGTGTACGTGTGATGTTGCATCTCACTCTAACGACTATATAGTTGCACTGCTCACTCTACTGATTTTTAATAATCAATGATAGCATAAATATTAGTCAAGTTTGAATGATCATAATTGACTAATATAACCCCCACAATTGATATACTGACAATTAATATAATTTTTGTTATTTTAATTGTTTTTTTTATTATAAAAATTCACTTAAAAAATATAAAAGCAAACAAAATATTCAAAACGAAAGATATAATTAAAAAAAACCGAATAACCTAGGCGGTATCTAGCCCTCTTCACACCTTCCTTTCACGTCCAACGCATCTTGCTTTTTACAAATATCTAAAATTTTGAAAAGAAATATATATTAAATTAAATTTTGTAAATTATTTTATTCACTATTGTGTTTACTTATCTTTTTTAGCACTTATAAATTTAATTTTCGTAGACAGACTGAATTTTATTTTTTTTTAAATAAAACTCTATGTTTGAAAAGTTTTGGCATATGCACATATGTAGATGTTCCACTCTAACATATATGCTAGAGTAGAGCAACTATAATAAATAAATAAATCCATCATCACTTCCGATCAAATGACTATCCAATTGACTGTCACTATTGATTTCAATTTAAAATTGTTGCATATTTGTTATTGAAGAAATTTTGTTTGTATTAGTTTCAGTCATTAATTTCTTGTAGGGAATTACACAGTTCGATACAAAACAAAATTTTACATCATAGAGGTAGTTTACACGAGAACAATTTTTAAGCCAAATTACACGGGACTAATTCATCTGACATAAAATGTATACGTATACACAGCTTTGTGTGTGTTAGTGTTTTTTTTATTCATTTGACGTTTGACTTTCGTTATACACATTTCGAAACATACGCGGAGGAAATTGGCAATTATTTTAGGAGGAATTTCAATAGCCTGTAATTTGGAAGCTGGCTCATTAATTCTGGAAGCAGACAAAAAAATAAAGAAAAGCAGATCTTTTTGGGTCAAGCTACAACTTTGTCAATATTGATAGCAAAAAATCAGGAGTCCCTATAAGTTATTCTTAAAAGTGAAAACAAATTTTTTACTTGCAACAAAAAAGTGTACGAAGTAACTATTTTTTGGGTATAAGATGTTAACAAGATTTGTTCGGTAGACTCTGAGCTATATAAATATGCTTTATGCATATGTATTGGTTTTGTGCTGCTAATGCGGGGTCAAAGCATATTTATATAAAGTATATGCAGGTCTACAACAACTAAGAAAGTACAAAAACAACAGGCGATTTGTTTGTGTAAGAATAATGGATGAATGTCAAAAACAGATAGATACAACCAGACCTGGGCAAGTTGCATTACTTTTGCATAAGCACTGATTGAAAAACAAAAATTTTAGTGCAAATTTAAATTTGATGCTTGTAGTGCACTATTTTTTGCACTTAAATAAAATCTCTTAAAAGTAATGGATTAATATTGCATTAGCAGCTAATCGCATGACAAAAAATACACTAATTTTATGTTGCCACTAAGCACATCATGAAGTGATGCAATATTATTGCACTATCACATATTGTACACAGTAAAATTGAATAAAACGTGAAAATATTTTTAGGAGATAGCACAAATAACAAAAATAAAGAACACTAAAGTTCATTGAGGGCACTTTTATAAGTACGTACAGACAAATTAACGAAAAAAACTGTCAATATAAATACAAACTAGATTTCAGAACCAATTGAAAAAAATTCAAAAGTTTCATACTTCAAGTACGTTGCATCTCGAGCTTATATGAAAAACCGTGCAATTGAAAAAAGATCAGAACTTAGGTTTTCGTTTATTGTAAATTATATCTTAAAAAATGGTGATTTTATAAACGAAAAATACTACCGCTTGGAACAATTTCATCAAGTTTTGTCTTTCTCTCGAAAAATTATAAAAAAAGTAGTGATATGATTTTTCCTCTTGGATGACGATATGTACATAGGAAAAAATTTACATATTTATGTATGTACGTATGTTTTTATGTATGTACAAATTTACGTTGTATTTTGCACTATATGTTTCACTGATAATGCAATAATAATATTCATAATGTGTTTAGTGGTGCAAAAAATAGTGCACTAAAAGTAACAATGCAATGTTGATGAATGTCTTTGAAGGGATTTTAGTAAAATGCAAAAAAAAATTGCACTAATATTATTAAAATTAGTGCTAATGTAATAAATTTGCATTTGCATTGATTTAGTTTATTGTGGGAAAATGGTCAATGCATTTGCTTATTTAATGCAATAGTCCCAGATCTGCATACAACAAAAAGAAAATGTATGGATAGACAAAACCAAAGTAAATTTATTAATTGATAAACCTTTAATATGTGAAATAAGTATAATAAAAGATACATATGTACCTTAATAATTAAATATAATTATTTTTAAATCTTTTGTACCACATTTTTTAAATAAAAATTTATTTAAACTTTTTCACATACGTTGTCAGTATACCCAATTGTGTATAACAAAGCAAAACAAAACAAAATGGCGTACGTAAATTTTAAACAACTTTTGACATTCATGTATTGCCACGAAACGAGAAAAAAAATGAATCACCTGAGTAGTTGCATATACTTGATATAAATTTACTTTGTGCGGGGTTGGAGCTGGTTGAAAAATGATGCCAAATACAAAACCACTCTCTTCACCGAATTTGCCAAAAAACTGGTATGTTGTGCCAGCATAATTATGCCCGTGTAAACTACCTCATATTGTAAGTGCCCTTTTACATTTGGGAAATTGAAAGACAGACAGACGAAGTTTGTAGAAGAAGAGCCGAAGATGCAGTGTGTAGTACACGACCCTCTGTACTGAACATTTTTTTGTTTCTCTTTTCTACTTTTCGCAATTTATTATTGTTGCTTCATATGATTTTTCTCATTTCAGCGAATCTATGTATACTTGATGTGTATTATCAAGGCATATGGTATTTATGTGCACGTGTGTGAGTAGCAATCGCGAAAAAGAAGTAAGTCCTCTTTTACATTTGAGACATTTCTTGCCGGACATTTTTTCAATTCTCTTTGGTTCTTGCCCGAAGCTTTAACATATTGGAAATTAATAGACAGACAGAAATTGTGTTTTTTTTTACAGAGAAACATATATCGCATAAAGGTTTACGAAGACCCGATATAAATACACGCAGGACGTTTGATCTTGATCGTTCATTTAAGGCCTTGATAACTTCTTCTTTATCCGTATTAATCATGATAATTTTGTTTATAATAAGAGTCAGTTGCTTGTTAACTTTGTCATAATACTCATTGATTGTCAACCTGCCTTGTCTTAAAACACTAAGCTCATTTTCTAATAAATATAATGATCTTTTATCAGAATAAGATTGATCTAAACACGATATAATGGCATCAAAATTAAAAATAGTGTTAAATGAACTTAGAGTAGAATTCTGTGGCAGTGATTTTACAAGATCTAAGTTTGTGTTTCCACTGGCAACGCCTGGTTGAATAGTTACTGGAGCTAAAGGTTCCACTCGACTTGGCTTTAATTCTTCGACAGCAATTGTTAAATTACGAATATGTTCTAAAATCTCATCCTTAGTTACATCTACTGTAGATTCAATAAGATTTAATACCTCATTTCTATTCATCTTGTCTTCTTTCCTTTTCTTCTCTATATTATAATAAATGTTTTTCTTTAATTTAAATTAGATTTGATTGTAATGAGTGTTTTATAGGGTAAATAACTCTTCAATTAGTAACTATACAAATATGTAGTCAGCAAACAGTGAAATTAAATAGTGTTAAAAAAAATATAATAATAATTGTGAATTAAGACATAAGAAATAAAATTAACCGAAAAAATTAAATTATAATAGATATATTGTGTAATTATGATTTTGCTGCATCAACTAATCCAGATGCAATTAGGCTTGTCAATTATTTGCGTAATTCGACTTCTTTCAATCCCTCGTTTCTTCTTGGTATAAATTGGCTTAGTATTCTCGTTTTGAAGCGATTTGAATTGAGGCTCTTCTCTTATGGCATTTAGCTTTATTTCTTTTCAGCATAAATAAATATTCTTATTTTGTTTCACTAAACTTCATGTAGCGATCTATCTTTCTTTGATTTATTTCCTTTCAGCATAAATAAACATTCTTATTATGTTTCACCAAACTTCATGTAGCGATCTGAATTTTAGCTTTTCTTTTATGGCGTTTATCTTCTTCTATAAAGAATTCTGTATTTAAATCTTTGGAAGCTTCTCGAACTGTAATCAGTTTCTTCTTTTATAATATTATTTTTAAGTTTTGTCTGTTCTTTTGTGTAATAATTTTAATCAATTATGATTTTTTAATATTAAATTTATAATTTATTTTTTAACGTTGGGCGCCAGTTAATTATTCCCATGTGTTTTTAATCGATTACACGATTTTGAATTAAAACAACATGTTCTAAGGTCTCGATGTGACTAACTTTTTTATTTTTTAAATTATTTTATTGTTTGAAGTTTTTTTTTAAAATACAAATTTCTTAGGCTACTAAAATCAATTCAACATATTTTTTATATTCAAGTAATAAAATAGAGTATTACAATTGTTTGATATTCAGTGTAATAATTAAAATTATATTTTGTGTTAACTTACAGTTGCTACATGCCGTGTATTAGTAACATACATGTAGATATTCGCATGCTTACAGATGTGCTGCCTCAGGAAATGTGTTCGATTCGGCTGCATGTGCCACAATTGTATTTTGGAGCAAAAATACTATCAAAATGTTAAGGCCTGTAGCCACTACTAGTAATTTAAAAAAAATGCAACCAACATGCTGAAAATTCCCGTGACGTCATGCCACATACGCATGTGGCTTTTTACATGCCGTGTAGTGTAGGCTTCAAGAACTAACCCTACAAGAATAGTATCAGTCAATTGACCTATCATTTGATCGGAAGTCATGCAGGATATATTTATCATTGCGTAGAACAAAGTTTCTATCACATTCTTAAGGGCAAAATGAAAAATGTGATGGAAACTTTTGTGTACGTGTGATGTTGCATCTCACTCTAACGACTATATAGTTGCACTGCTCACTCTACTGATTTTTAATAATCAATGATAGCATAAATATTAGTCAAGTTTGAATGATCATAATTGACTAATATAACCCCCACAATTGATATACTGACAATTAATATAATTTTTGTTATTTTAATTGTTTTTTTTATTATAAAAATTCACTTAAAAAATATAAAAGCAAACAAAATATTCAAAACGAAAGATATAATAAAAAAAACCGAATAACCTAGGCGGTATCTAGCCCTCTTCACACCTTCCTTTCACGTCCAACGCATCTTGCTTTTTACAAATATCTAAAATTTTGAAAAGAAATATATATTAAATTAAATTTTGTAAATTATTTTATTCACTATTGTGTTTACTTATCTTTTTTAGCACTTATAAATTTAATTTTCGTAGACAGACTGAATTTTATTTTTTTTTAAATAAAACTATGTTTGAAAAGTTTTGGCATATGCACATATGTAGATGTTCCACTCTAACATATATGCTAGAGTAGAGCAACTATAATAAATAAATAAATCCATCATCACTTCCGATCAAATGACTATCCAATTGACTGTCACTATTGATTTCAATTTAAAATTGTTGCATATTTGTTATTGAAGAAATTTTGTTTGTATTAGTTTCAGTCATTAATTTCTTGTAGGGAATTACACAGTTCGATACAAAACAAAATTTTACATCATAGAGGTAGTTTACACGAGAACAATTTTTAAGCCAAATTACACGGGACTAATTCATCTGACATAAAATGTATACGTATACACAGCTTTGTGTGTGTTAGTGTTTTTTTTATTCATTTGACGTTTGACTTTCGTTATACACATTTCGAAACATACGCGGAGGAAATTGGCAATTATTTTAGGAGGAATTTCAATAGCCTGTAATTTGGAAGCTGGCTCATTAATTCTGGAAGCAGACAAAAAAATAAAGAAAAGCAGATCTTTTTGGGTCAAGCTACAACTTTGTCAATATTGATAGCAAAAAATCAGGAGTCCCTATAAGTTATTCTTAAAAGTGAAAACAAATTTTTTACTTGCAACAAAAAAGTGTACGAAGTAACTATTTTTTGGGTATAAGATGTTAACAAGATTTGTTCGGTAGACTCTGAGCTATATAAATATGCTTTGTGCATATGTATTGGTTTTGTGCTGCTAATGCGGGGTCAAAGCATATTTATATAAAGTATATGCAGGTCTACAACAACTAAGAAAGTACAAAAACAACAGGCGATTTGTTTGTGTAAGAATAATGGATGAATGTCAAAAACAGATAGATACAACCAGACCTGGGCAAGTTGCATTACTTTTGCATAAGCACTGATTGAAAAACAAAAATTTTAGTGCAAATTTAAATTTGATGCTTGTAGTGCACTATTTTTTGCACTTAAATAAAATCTCTTAAAAGTAAGGGATTAATATTGCATTAGCAGCTAATCGCATGACAAAAAATACACTAATTTTGTGTTGCCACTAAGCACATCATGAAGTAATGCAATATTATTGCACTATTACATATTGTACACAGTAAAATTTAATAAAACGTGAAAATATTTTTAGGAGATAGCGCAAATAAAAAATATAAAATACACTAAAGTTCATTGAGGGCACTTTTATAAGTACATACATACAAATTAACGAAAAAAACTGTCAATATAAATACAAACTAGATTTCAGAACCAATTGAAAAAAATTCAAAAGTTTCATACTTCAAGTACGTTGCATCTCGAGCTTATATGAAAAACCGTGCAATTGAAAAAAGATCAGAACTTAGGTTTTCGTTTATTGTAAATTATATCTTAAAAAATGGTGATTTTATAAACGAAAAATACTACCGCTTGGAACAATTTCATCAAGTTTTGTCTTTCTCTCGAAAAATTATAAAAAACGTAGTGATATGATTTTTCCTCTTGGATGACGATATGTACATAGGAAAAAATTTACATATTTATGTATGTACGTATGTTTTTATGTATGTACAAATTTACGTTGTATTTTGCACTATATGTTTCACTGATAATGCAATAATAATATTCATAATGTGTTTAGTGGTGCAAAAAATAGTGCACTAAAAGTAACAATGCAATGTTGATGAATGTCTTTGAAGGGATTTTAGTAAAATGCAAAAAAAAAATTGCACTAATATTATTAAAATTAGTGCTAATGTAATAAATTTGCATTTGCATTGATTTAGTTTATTGTGGGAAAATGGTCAATGCATTTGCTTATTTAATGCAATAGTCCCAGATCTGCATACAACAAAAAGAAAATGTATGGATAGACAAAACCAAAGTAAATTTATTAATTGATAAACCTTTAATATGTGAAATAAGTATAATAAAAGATACATATGTACCTTAATAATTAAATGTAATTATTTTTAAATGTTTTGTAACACATTTTTTAAGTAATAATTTATTTAAACTTTTTCACATACGTTGTCAGTATACACAATTGTGTAT
Source organism: Nowickia ferox (assembly GCA_936439885.1). Lineage (NCBI taxonomy): Eukaryota > Metazoa > Arthropoda > Insecta > Diptera > Tachinidae > Nowickia > Nowickia ferox. Next base: position 50,241,690 of record OW387023.1, on the reverse strand, counting down.
AACAAAGCAAAACAAAACAAAATGGCGTACGAAAATTGTAAACAACTTTTGACATTCATGCATTGCCACGAAACGGGAAAAAAATGAATCACCTGAGTAGTTGCATATACTTGATATAAATTTACTTTGGATACACAAAACCAAAGTAAGTTTATTAAATTATAAACCTTTAATATGTGAAATAAATATAATAAAGAATACATATATATGTACTTTAATAATTAAATATAATTATTTTTAAATGTTTTGTAACACATTTTTTAAGTAAAAATTTATTTAAACTTTTTCACATACGTTGTCAGTATACAGAATTGTGTATAACAAAGCAAAGCAAAACAAAATGGCGTACAAAAATTTTAAACTTTTGACAATTAGGCATTCACACACGAGAAAAAAATTAATCACCTGAGTACTTGCATATACTTTATATAAATGTACTTTGCCTGATCCTAACCTTTTTTACCTGCCACTTTATTCAACAATACACATTGATTGAAGCTATAAATTTGAATTGTTTCTTCGGCGGTGGCATTTCAAAAATTAAATTGTTTATCAATTTCAGTCACAGCTATCAATTTCAAGGAATTTTGACACAAAGTATGTGTGATGAAAATGAAGGCGATTTATTGAACGTGTGGCTGCAGCGTAAAGTCGATTCAACATAAATTTTAATCATCTGAAATTAACGGCGGCGGCGGCTGCCAAATATAATCGGCGGCGCGGCTAGAGCCGGCTATTAGAGCTGCAAAACTATCGATAGTCGCCCCACTCGAGAGTTTGATGTAAAACTATCGATAGTGTCGAATGGTTTTAGCAAGGCATATCAAATAGGTACATGCATCAGGCAAATCGCTCATCCGCTGATTTTTTGTTTACACGTTTATAACGAAGAATTCATTTGACAATTACTTTTGTGCCTTGTTTGATGCATACGTTTTGACAATTACTTTGTAAAACTTTGTGAGAAGCACAGAGTTGCCACAGTGTTTTCTCTAATGCGTGTACCTGTAGTAAATGTGCCTTGGCGTAAAACAAATAGATAATTTGCTTCAAAGCTGCCGTCGGCTACTGTTTAGTCCTCTTTTACATTTGAGACATTTCTTGTCGGACATTTTTTCAATTCTCTTTTGTTCTTGCCCGAAGCTTTTACATATTGGAAATTAATAGGCAGACAGAAATTTTTTAGTTTGTTTACTTCTTTTTCGCGATTGCTACTCATACACATGCACATAAATACCATATGCCTTGATAATACAAATCAAGTATACATAGACTCGCTGAAATGAGAAAAATCATATGAAGCAACAAGAATAAATTGCGAATAGTAGAAAAGAGAAACAAAAAAATGTCCAGTACAGAGGATCGTGTACTACGCACTCTGCATCTTCGCCCCTTCTTCTACAAACTTCGTCTGTCGGTCTTTTAATTTCCCAAATGTAAAAGGGCACTTACCTTCTTCGAATTTTACTCTTTTAGTTACTTGTTTCTTTTGACCGATAGTACCGATCAAGGCATATCAAACAGGTACATGCATCAGGCAAATTGCTCATCCGCTGATTTTTTGTTTACACTTTTATAACGAAGAATTCATTTGACAAATACTTTTGTGCTTTGTTTGATGCATACAATTTTTTGACAATTACCAAGGCATATCAAACAGGTACATGCATCAGGCAAATTGCTCATCCGCTGATTTTTTGTTTACACGTTTATAACGAAGAATTCATTTGACAAATACTTTTGTGCCTTGTTTGATGCATACAATTTTTTGACAATTACTTTGTAACTATATGAGAAGCACAGAGTTGCCACAGTGTTTTCTCTAATGCGTGTACCTGTAGTAAATGTGCCTTGACAATTACTTTGTAAAACTATGTGAGAAGCACAGAGTTGCCACAGTGTTTTCTCTAATGCGTGTACCTGTAGTAAATGTGCCTTGGTATTGATAGTGAAAAAATCGATCGATATTTCATTTAAAACAAAACTATCGATAGATTTGCAGCTCTACCGGCTATGCCGTCATGGCGCAGGTCTCTGCTCTGACGTTGTGCTTTTGTGATTTAGAAATACATATTTAGTTTTGTTAATAAAAAAAATTATTTATTAAAGGACAAAAATCAATCAAAATGTGCAAATGTTTGTCTGGAAATGTTGCGTGCTGGTAAGTTTTCAAGTTGATTCTTATCCTTTCGATATACATAAGTACGTATGTATATATTTTAAATTTAAACACGGACAAAGTCGTGTAGTGTACATTAGGGGGTAACATTTTTTTACGTCACACAGAGAAGCATTTTGGCCAAAAAGGCAAATATGAGTTTAAAGAAATCTTAAGCCTACAGTACACGGCATGTAAAAAACCACGTGTGCATGTGGTTCTGACCTAATTTTGACGTCATCACGAAGCTACAAGTTAATTATTCCCATGTGTTTTTAATCTATTACACGATTTTTAATTAAAACAACATGTTCTAATGTCTCGATGTGACTAAATTTTTTATTTTTTTACATTTTTTCATTGTTTGAAGTTTTTTAAAATACAAATGTCTTAGGCTACTAAAATCAATTCAACCCATTTTTTTATATTCTAGTAATAAAATAGAGTATTACAATTGTTTGAGATTTAGTGTAATAATTAAAATTATATTTTGTGTTAACTTCCCCCTTTCTGCTACTATATTTTTTCTATTGGTAATACAATTAAAAACATAGAGTGATACGAGTGAGGATAGTAAATTACATATCTAACTTAATTATAAATTCAGTTGAAACATATTTTATAGCAACGTATTTAATGTTTAAAATATCTATCTTCTATAATTCTGAAACAGAATTTTTGTTATTTTACTATTATCAAAAGCCTTAGTAATTATTAACTGATTGGTAAATTGATTAACAGGAGCAATTATTGATTTTATAGTTCTTGAAAAGGATATTTCACTATGTACTGTTTCAGCGTCTGTTTTAGTAAGATTGTACATTGTACATATACTGTCGCGACAAAGCGTCTGTTATAGGGTTGTGTAGTTCATGAACGAACTAGTTCAGTTGAACGATTCAGTAAATTGAACGATTCTGACTTTAGTATTGTTGTCTTTTTTATAGTTTAGGTCCGTTTGTTTACCCCAAAATTTGTGCAAATTTGTACTGGATTTTACTGAAATGCATTCGTTTACACACAAAATTGCAAAAGAGAGTACCAATTGGGAGACTAAATTGACAGTTGTTGACTTGAGAGTCTGCAAATTTTTACTGGACAAATTTTTGCCAGTAAAATCCTGTAGAGGAGAAAAAACATATGATTCAACAAAATAAACAAAAGTAAGCAAATATAAAGTATAAATTTAAAAAAAAAACATTTAAAAGAAGAAAAGTTGAAGTAAACTATTAAAAAAAAAATACTGAAAAGCATTTATGTTCAAGGTGAAACAAATTAAAGAATAATAATCCTTAAATTTTTCGATTTTTAAATTAAACTTAATTGTTTTATTTACTTTAATTTCTTATAGGTGTAGGATTTATGTATGTATATGTGAATACTTATTTCTGCATACTATTCAAAGTAACCACTATCAGAAATCAAATATTGATGTATTTTCATATGACATTTATCCAGAATTAAACTAAAAACCAAATACAAGCTAAAGCTTACACAAAACTTCTATTTTAGAAATATATATAGCTTAAAAGTTATAATTGTAAAAATACATGCATCAATTACCAAAAATATGTATTTGATGGGTTGTCAAAACAACACATATTATACAACACTATGATCAGCTCTTGATTAACCTGCAAATTTGTGCGATTTTTCCGTTCGCATACTTTTTTGTGCAAGAGACATTCTTGATAGTAAAATTTTCAAATTACCCAAAATTTACTCAACTATTTGATTTTACTGGAAAAGCAAACACACGGACTTTTTATCGTTCATAGTTCTTTTCATAGGTTTGGTAAACGTCAAAAACGATATTAAAATTTGCACCAATGAATAAACCAAATTTTAGTATGACGTCTGACATAAAACTAGAAAAAAATGAATCGTTCATTGTTTACATCGTAGAACTTTTTGTCGTTCATTGTTGATCTTTTTAATACATTGTTGATTTGATATATTTTTAACAATTTAATACGCAAGATTTATCTTTTTATGTCTTAGATTTAATTTCATTGATATTGGGAAATATTTTAAAGTATATTTTCTAGTTTTGTATTCCGTATTCCATTCTAGTAATATACCAGTTAAAATTCAAATATTAAACATTTTAAATTAGCTATTCAGTGGCAGCATTTTTTCCATGGCTTTCGTTCCTCACAATATTTTCCACGAATCTTCACGAAATTCGATTTTCATTTGCATTATTATTTACAAATAAACAAAATATCAAAGCAAGAGCGACAAAAGGAAAACAAATCTGATCAATCAATCTGAACGTTCAGATCAATCTGAACGATTCAGTAAAATGAACTATTATGCACAACTCTAGTCTGCTACTACATTTTCTTTGCCGGGCTTATAATGAAATTTTTGAGAAAAACCAGCTATAAACGCTTGCCATCTTCTGATTTTAGGATTTGGGTTCTTGTTGGAAGTTGCAAATGTTAAGCGCTGGTGATCAGTAAAGATGTAAATATTTTTGACGCCGTACAAGAAATTTATCAATTTTTGCAAAGATCAGACAATACAAAGTAGTTCACGCTTATTTGTTGCATAATTTTGTTCCGTAGATGAGAGCGTTCTCGAAATCATAGTTATTGGTTTACCGTTTTGAGACAGCACAGCTCCAATAGCATTAGAGCTAGCGTCAGTTGTCAACTCAAACGTCTTATTGAAATCAGGATGCTGAAGTAGTACATCCTCAGAAGCTAATATACGCTTTATTTTTTCAAATGCATTACGTGCATCTTAAACTGATTTTGACTTTCTTTGACATTTTTCCATTAACATTTCCGTTTTCCCCACGAAGGTACATATGTATATGGTTAGCGGTTTTACTATGTCTGCATAATTTTTCATGAACCTTCTATAGTATCCAGCTAGACCAATAAACGATCTTAAACCCCTTAGGGTTCCTGGTATTTAAAAATTGAGGATATTATTAACTTTATCAGGAGATGTCTTGATTCCATTTTGCGAAACAACGAATCCTAAATATTCCACTTCGTGTCTAAAGAATTTTGATTTTTCCGTTGAGATTCGCATGCCTGAATTTGACAATTTTTTTTATTATTTTATCGACGAGCAATATGATTATTTGTAAACAAAACACATGTTAGGTCACCGCATAACATTTCATTGTCAGATTTTATGTCAAATTAATTCCTAATTATTTTTGTATTATTTTATTGATTTGAATTCCTTTAACCTTTATTTACCTTTGCTCATTTGCCCCACTGTAATTTCATGTAAGTTTTGCTAAATACAAACCCACTGTAACTTATTTTGTTAATTAACGGTTCATATTTCTTCTTAAATTTAGTTGAAAGAATTTGTTATTGTCAAATAGAATGCAATGCATTTTTTCTGTACGTACTTAAATGCGTGCATATGCATTGCAGTTACATACATACATATGTATGAGCATACATATGTATGTATGTATGTATGTATGTATATTAAGTAAGCTATTAACTTTACTCAGTGCATTGGATTTAAGAGAATTACAATAAAAACAACAACAGTGGTAGCCCTTGTAAAACAGTTTTGTATTAGGTTTAAGTTAATGCATTTTTTAATAAAGAATTCATTCGTTTTGTTACAATTGATATTGGAGCATCAGCGTATCATTTCGTTCGCATTCACGGTCATAATTGCATTGGTTACAAAGTTAACATCACTGCCCAAAAGAACATTTCAGTAGCCTATAGATAACAATTTAAAGAACTAAATTGCTCTATATCGCTGCCCGTGGAGAAAACGCTCTTCATCGAACAACACGTTTTCCCGATTTCATCCCGCAAAATATCGTCAATGGCTCTTTGAAAAATACCAGGAGCATTTCGAAGTCCAAAAGGTAGGCGACAAAATTCATACTTTCCATTGTTGATACTGAAGGCGGTTTTGCATCTATCTTTCTCTGCCAACGTAATTTGATGAAATCCTGATTTTAAATCAAGATTTTTAAAAAATTTTGATTTACCAAGATTTGGTAGTATCACTCCAATATCCGGCATTGGATATTTATCCGGTACAGTGAAATCATTTATTTTTCGAAAATCTATGTATAACCATTCGTAATTTTGGTTTGCCGTAACAGTCAACACTTTTCTTGTTAACAACGTGGATGGGTGAGTTATAGGCCAATGATGATTTTCTTATAATACCCTCCTTAAGAAGATTTTCTATTTCCGAATTTATAAAATCTGTTGCTGAAATGGGATACGGATAGCTACGAGAATAAATGGGCTCGTTTTTAGTTAAATTTATCGTGGCTTGCACTTGAGCATTGACTGACAATGCTCTGTCTGGATTGGCAAACACAATTACGTTATTTCGAATAATATTTTCGAATTCATTATGTAAATCCACTGGAACATGTCTTTTATCAATTTCTATTGAATTCACTTGTTTGCATAGAATATGGTTAATTTGGTCTTTACCGGTTTTATGATAAAGAATGCCATTCTTGGTATCAATCAATGCTTCTATTTCTCATTTCATATCCCAGAATTTCGTCGAATGAATGGTAAACATGGCAATATAAAAAATGTTTTAGGATTCAAAAGGTTTATTTCACATTTTTCTTTTATTGATTTGATTCGATAGGGTTGTGAAACCGGTTTAACACCTTTAATAAAACCGTGGTGTCGTATATAATTATTAGAAGTACCTGTGTCTACTAAAAGATTCAGCTTTTGACCGAGAGAGTAAGAGCGATCTTACACTAAAAAATTCAGACTATCAATTACACCACCTTCGTATTCATCATAAATCAAATCCTCATATATCATATATATCATTATTTTCCTCGTTATCTTCAACATGATTGATTCTTTGAACCTTTTGTGCTCGAGACTGACCGAAGTTGTTACTGACAAACTAACGTTTGAACGTATTTTCATTGGAAATTACCTTCCGTACATTATTATTTAAATTAGAAGTTTCAGGTGGAGATTCTAATTTCTTTGAAAGTGCCATTGGGTTTCTGAAGTATGATGTACTCTTATCAATTTCCATTGGAACAGGTGACGAATATTGGAAGATTCGTTTATCAATTGATGCTCGTGGCAAAGCATCTACCTTACCTGAATTATTATTTGAATAAGGTGCATTTATTTGCAGCAAATTTCTTGAGTTCGCAAATGAATTGGCAAATTTATAACGTTCGTGATTTTGCTCAAGCTCTTGCGCTGTTGCTAAAGCCGTGGGTAGGTCTGGTGGATTTACAGAGAAACATATATCGCATAAAGGTTTACGAAGACCCGATATAAATACACGCAGGGCGTTTGATCTTGATCGTTCATTTAAGGCCTTGATAACTTCTTCTTTATCCGTATTAATCATGATAATTTTATTTATAATAAGAGTCAGTTGCTTGTTAACTTTGTCATAATACTCATTGATTGTCAACCTGCCTTGTCTTAAAACACTAAGCTCATTTTCTAATAAATATAATGATCTTTTATCAGAATAAGATTGATCTAAACACGATATAATGGCATCAAAATTAAAAATAGTGTTAAATGAACTTAGAGTAGAATTCTGTGGCAGTGATTTTACAAGATCTAAGTTTGTGTTTCCACTGGCAACGCCTGGTTGAATAGTTACTGGAGCTAAAGGTTCCACTCGACTTGGCTTTAATTCTTCGACAGCAATTGTTAAATTACGAATATGTTCTAAAATCTCATCCTTAGTTACATCTACTGTAGATTCAATAAGATTTAATACCTCATTTCTATTCATCTTGTCTTCTTTCCTTTTCTTCTCTATATTATAATAAATGTTTTTCTTTAATTTAAATTAGATTTGATTGTAATGAGTGTTTTATAGGGTAAATAACTCTTCAATTAGTAACTATAAAATATGTAGTCAGCAAACAGTGAAATTAAATAGTGTTAAAAAAAATATAATAATAATTGTGAATTAAGACATAAGAAATAAAATTAACCGAAAAAATTAAATTATAATAGATATATTGTGTAATTATGATTTTGCTGCATCAACTAATCCAGATGCAATTAGGCTTGTCAATTATTTGCGTAATTCGACTTCTTTCAATCCCTCGTTTCTTCTTGGTATAAATTGGCTTAGTATTCTCGTTTTGAAGCGATTTGAATTGAGGCTCTTCTCTTATGACATTTAGCTTTATTTCTTTTCAGCATAAATAAATATTCTTATTTTGTTTCACTAAACTTCATGTAGCGATCTATCTTTCTTTGATTTATTTCCTTTCAGCATAAATAAACATTCTTATTATGTTTCACCAAACTTCATGTAGCGATCTGAATTTTAGCTTTTCTTTTATGGCGTTTATCTTCTATAAAGAATTCTGTATTTAAATCTTTGGAAGCTTCTCGAACTGTAATCAGTTTCTTCTTTTATAATATTATTTTTAAGTTTTGTCTGTTCTTTTGTGTAATAATTTTAATCAATTATGATTTTTTAATATTAAATTTATAATTTATTTTTTAACGTTGGGCGCCAGTTAATTATTCCCATGTGTTTTTAATCGATTACACGATTTTGAATTAAAACAACATGTTCTAAGGTCTCGATGTGACTAACTTTTTTATTTTTTAAATTATTTTATTGTTTGAAGTTTTTTTTTAAAATACAAATTTCTTAGGCTACTAAAATCAATTCAACATATTTTTTATATTCAAGTAATAAAATAGAGTATTACAATTGTTTGATATTCAGTGTAATAATTAAAATTATATTTTGTGTTAACTTACAGTTGCTACATGCCGTGTATTAGTAACATACATGTAGATATTCGCATGCTTACAGATGTGCTGCCTCAGGAAATGTGTTCGATTCGGCTGCATGTGCCACACTTGTATTTTGGAGCAAAAATACTATCAAAATGTTAAGGCCTGTAGCCACTACTAGTAATTTAAAAAAAAATGCAACCAACATGCTGAAAATTCCCGTGACGTCATGCCACATACGCATGTGGCTTTTTACATGCCGTGTAGTGTAGGCTTCAAGAACTAACCCTACAAGAATAGTATCAGTCAATTGACCTATCATTTGATCGGAAGTCATGCAGGATATATTTATCATTGCGTAGAACAAAGTTTCTATCACATTCTTAAGGGCAAAATGAAAAATGTGATGGAAACTTTTGTGTACGTGTGATGTTGCATCTCACTCTAACGACTATATAGTTGCACTGCTCACTCTACTGATTTTTAATAATCAATGATAGCATAAATATTAGTCAAGTTTGAATGATCATAATTGACTAATATAACCCCCACAATTGATATACTGACAATTAATATAATTTTTGTTATTTTAATTGTTTTTTTTATTATAAAAATTCACTTAAAAAATATAAAAGCAAACAAAATATTCAAAACGAAAGATATAATAAAAAAAACCGAATAACCTAGGCGGTATCTAGCCCTCTTCACACCTTCCTTTCACGTCCAACGCATCTTGCTTTTTACAAATATCTAAAATTTTGAAAAGAAATATATATTAAATTAAATTTTGTAAATTATTTTATTCACTATTGTGTTTACTTATCTTTTTTAGCACTTATAAATTTAATTTTCGTAGACAGACTGAATTTTATTTTTTTTTAAATAAAACTATGTTTGAAAAGTTTTGGCATATGCACATATGTAGATGTTCCACTCTAACATATATGCTAGAGTAGAGCAACTATAATAAATAAATAAATCCATCATCACTTCCGATCAAATGACTATCCAATTGACTGTCACTATTGATTTCAATTTAAAATTGTTGCATATTTGTTATTGAAGAAATTTTGTTTGTATTAGTTTCAGTCATTAATTTCTTGTAGGGAATTACACAGTTCGATACAAAACAAAATTTTACATCATAGAGGTAGTTTACACGAGAACAATTTTTAAGCCAAATTACACGGGACTAATTCATCTGACATAAAATGTATACGTATACACAGCTTTGTGTGTGTTAGTGTTTTTTTTATTCATTTGACGTTTGACTTTCGTTATACACATTTCGAAACATACGCGGAGGAAATATGGCGATAATAAATGATGAAGAATTGGCAATTATTTTAGGAGGAATTTCAATAGCCTGTAATTTGGAAGCTGGCTCATTAATTCTGGAAGCAGACAAAAAAATAAAGAAAAGCAGATCTTTTTGGGTCAAGCTACAACTTTGTCAATATTGATAGCAAAAAATCAGGAGTCCCTATAAGTTATTCTTAAAAGTGAAAACAAATTTTTTACTTGCAACAAAAAAGTGTACGAAGTAACTATTTTTTGGGTATAAGATGTTAACAAGATTTGTTCGGTAGACTCTGAGCTATATAAATATGCTTTATGCATATGTATTGGTTTTGTGCTGCTAATGCGGGGTCAAAGCATATTTATATAAAGTATATGCAGGTCTACAACAACTAAGAAAGTACAAAAACAACAGGCGATTTGTTTGTGTAAGAATAATGGATGAATGTCAAAAACAGATAGATACAACCAGACCTGGGCAAGTTGCATTACTTTTGCATAAGCACTGATTGAAAAACAAAAATTTTAGTGCAAATTTAAATTTGATGCTTGTAGTGCACTATTTTTTGCACTTAAATAAAATCTCTTAAAAGTAATGGATTAATATTGCATTAGCAGCTAATCGCATGACAAAAAATACACTAATTTTATGTTGCCACTAAGCACATCATGAAGTGATGCAATATTATTGCACTATCACATATTGTACACAGTAAAATTGAATAAAACGTGAAAATATTTTTAGGAGATAGCACAAATAACAAAAATAAAGAACACTAAAGTTCATTGAGGGCACTTTTATAAGTACGTACAGACAAATTAACGAAAAAAACTGTCAATATAAATACAAACTAGATTTCAGAACCAATTGAAAAAAATTAAAAAGTTTCATAGTTTAAGTACGTTGCATTTCGAGCTTATATGAAAAACCGTGCAATTGAAAAAATATCGGAACTTAGGTTTTCGTTTATTGTAAAGTTATATCTTAAAAAATGGTGATTTTATAAACGAAAAATACTACCGCTTGGAACAATTTCATCAAGTTTTGTCTTTCTCTCGAAAAATTATAAAAACCGTAGTGATATGATTTTTTCTCTTAGATGACGATATGTACATAGGAAAAAATTTACTTATTTATGTATGTACGCATGTTTTTATGTATGTACACATTTACGTTGTGTGTTTAGTTGTGCAAAAAATAGTGCACTAAAAGTAACAATGCAATGTTGATGAATGTCTTTGAAGGGATTTTAGTAAAATGCAAAAAAAAATTGCACTAATATTATTAAAATTAGTGCTAATGTAATAAATTTGCATTTGCATTGATTTAGTTTATTGTGGGAAAATGGTCAATGCATTTCCTTATTTAATGCAATAGTCCCAGATCTGCATACAACAAAAAGAAAATGTATGGATAGACAAAACCAAAGTAAATTTATTAATTGATAAACCTTTAATATGTGAAATAAGTATAATAAAAGATACATATGTACCTTAATAATTAAATATAATTATTTTTAAATCTTTTGTAACACATTTTTTAAATAAAAATTTATTTAAACTTTTTCACATACGTTGTCAGTATACCCAATTGTGTATAACAAAGCAAAACAAAACAAAATGGCGTACGTAAATTGTAAACAACTTTTGACATTCATGTATTGCCACGAAACGAGAAAAAAATGAATCACCTGAGTAGTTGCATATACTTGATATAAATTTACTTTGTGCGGGGTTGAAGCTGGTTGAAAAATGATGCCAAATACAAAACCACTCTCTTCACCGAATTTGCCAAAAAACTGGTATGTTGTGCCAGCATAATTATGCCCGTGTAAACTACCTCATATTGTAAGTGCCCTTTTACATTTGGGAAATTGAAAGACAGACAGACGAAGTTTGTAGAAGAAGGGGCGAAGATGCAGTGTGTAGTACACGACCCTCTGTACTGAACATTTTTTTGTTTCTCTTTTCTACTTTTCGCAATTTATTATTGTTGCTTCATATGATTTTTCTCATTTCAGCGAATCTATGTATACTTGATGTGTATTATCAAGGCATATGGTATTTATGTGCATGTGTATGAGTAGCAATCGCGAAAAAGAAGTAAGTCCTCTTTTACATTTGAGACATTTCTTGCCGGACATTTTTTCAATTCTCTTTTGTTCTTGCCCGAAGCTTTTACATATTGGAAATTAATAGACAGACAGAAATTGTGTAGTTTGTTTACTTCTTCGCGATATGGACTTAAAAATATTAACGGCCTGGCCCACGATGTCGACAAGAAAGTTTCTTTCGCTTACTTATATTGAAAACAAAATCAAAATAAGAGAATTTTTTTTTGTTTTCAATGTAAGTAAGCGAAAGAAACTTTCTTGTCGACATCGTGGGCCAGGCCGTAAATTTTTTTGATCAAGAATTTTTTCTTCAATATAAAATATTTCTTTATCTAAAACAAAATTTTCTGAAATTCAAGAAGTTTTAAAGAAAATAATAGACTACAAAATCTCCTTTGGTGTTTATGAACACAGTAGGGAAAACTTCCTTTTATAAATTGGAACCAAAATTTTTTAATGAAGCATAGAAACCCAACACGAGTTCTCACTTAAAATTCATGATTACGACAACGATACTGCTGGAACTTATCCCTTCAGTTTTATCACAAGATTTAAATAATTTTTTAGTTAGGATTAAGTTCAGTAAAGGTCGTTATACACTAGCCTACACGATCGTGCGATTTTTGAGAAAATACAGCCCTGGTATGATGGAGTCTATGAACATTTTCAAAAGACAAAAACAATTCATCAGATCAGGGTTGTATATTTTCGTAGATCGCGCGATTGTGTAGGATAGTGAATTATGGCCTTAATTTCAATTCTTGTTCAGTGAAATATTTTTATTAATTAATTAAAATTAAATTAGACTTTATTAGCTGGGGGAAATACCGATATCTTTCTGTGCAGCCACGCACTTCATCAGCACCCAAGTCTATCTACTTGGGTAGAGATTGTTACTAACATCAGCTATTTAACGCAAGTTTTCATTCTTGGTATCCATATATGGTATGGAATATGAGAAATATTGTGTATACAATTATTGATTTACCTTTGGTAAATACATTAGTAAGTATCACTTATTTATTATCTGTTTTATCCCTTTTTTCATTTTTCTATTCAGGTTAGCACGAGGTTATATCACTCTACCTAAGTATGTTTAAACTATTCTTGCTTATCTTTTACGATCATCACATTAATTATTTTTACTTATTCGATGATATTATGTTACATTGTTTTTGCTTTCTACAGTTGATTTTACTTTCCAGTATATGAAACTGTGATTGCCAAGTGAACATATATTTGTCACGTGCCCATGATGATTTAAGTGAGACAATTTCTTTAGAAACTCACATTAATTAATAAAAATATTTCATTCAACAAGAATTGAAATTACTGAACTTAAGCCCGACTAAGAAATTATTTTTGATTAAAATTCACTATAGTTCAAATAAAAATTCAAAATTGTTCGACGATTATACAAAATCATTTTCTTCACTGCTTCAATGTTTTCATCGGTTGTTGACGTGCTCGGGCGACCAGGACGAGCATCGTCATTGACATCTTCTCGGCCTTCCTTAAACCGGTTGTAACACAAATTGAACTTGTGTTCTGCTCATAGTAGTCTCGCCAAACGCCACAGTCAACATTTCAAATGTCCTTGCGCATTTAATTTCATTTTTTACACAAAACTTAATACAATTTCTTTGATCCATTTTTTCGAATAGTAAAAAATCGAAGAGCACACCAAAACACGACTAACCTTTTTATCTGTCAAAAACAAACTGACAATCCAAAATGGCTGATATTGCCAACATATATCACAGACATGTGTACCAACATAACAGAAAAAAAATGCGAAAATCGAACATACGTAAATCACGAAATTTGAAAATAACGGTTATTTTTTGATCAGACCACGTATGTATGAAATAATTTAACAGATATAAGCTCTTATTATTATTACTATTATTATTATTATTATGACTAGGGAAAGGATTTTCATGTAAATACATGTTTTCTGTCGTTGGTCGTAATTCAACGTAAATAAAATATCTTTGCGAATCAAGAAATTTGCGACAAAATGGCATCGATTTGTTAGTACATATCTTTGCATATATTAAAATAAATACATATTTTTGCATATTTCATTATAAATGTATGTATCTTTTTAATAATTTTTTTTAATTTTGTCATGTAAAACAAATTTTGGTGTTTTTTGATTAGTTGCGAAGTATTTTTGCAATTTTTACGACTGCGTAAGAACAAAAAAGAGGAAAACGGAAACAATTTCAACTGGGATGAAAGCTCAATTCATTTGAGAAATTCAATACAAAAAAAATACAAAATACAAAATCACGGGACAAAAAACCTTTTAAACCCAAAATTTTTTGTGTAATTTTTTTTGGGCGGTCTTTACCGGCTCCGTATTAATTTAATGTAGATAGAAAGTGTTTCCTTTTTGCGTGTTGCAGCCTTTGAAGAAAAATATTGAGGGATATGAATATATATGAATTCCCCCACTGCCTATAGTAACTAGATGGAGAGCGTGGTTGAATGCTGTCGAATACTATATTTATATTAACAAAGTTAAAGAAATTTTAAATTAAAAAATACTTAGGCACTGAATTGATATTTGTGCACCCAGAGAATGGCTTTTGTGTTGACAATATAGCCCAATTAGATGGTTTTGATTCTTTAACAGTTCAAGTTAAATTAATTGAAGATGCGGTAAAAATATTGTGCTCTAAAAGACAGAATAAGTGAAGAAGCCAGGGACCGTAACGGTTATAATTTTTATTTTAAAAATTACTTTTTAATCGTTATTTCTTGAGTTTTATTTATTCCTCACAAAATAATAGTTATTTTGTGACTTTTATTTATTCCTCACAAAATAAGAGTTATTTCTTGATTTTTATTTATTCCTCACAAAATAAGAGTTATTTTTTTATTTTTATTTATTTCTCACAAAATAACAGTTATTTTGTGACTTTTATTTATTCCTCAGAAAATAACAGTTATTTTGTGATTTTTATTTATTTCTCACAAAATAACAGTTATTTTGTGACTTTTATTTATTCCTCACAAAATAAGAGTTATTTTTTGATTTTTATTTATTCCTCAGAAAATAAAAGTCATTTTTAAACTAATAACCAGTTCATAGAAGTCAAGTAAAAATTCTTGCTTGGCTATTTACATTGAAATCAAAAACAAATTTTGAGTGCTTTGTTTGTGTTTTCAATATAAATAGCCAAGCAAGAATTTTTACATGGCTTCTATGAACTGGCAGTAAATAAAATATAAAAAAATAACTCAGTGTTTTTGTAAATAAAATGAAAAATAGAGACTTTAGTATAGGTTCTGCATATATTCGTACAATAATTTTTTCCTTTTGAAATTTGTATGAAAAACATATTGTTTGTAACGAATTGTCATTATTTTTCATACAATTTGGTAACGTGTAGAAATGAAATTTTTTACAAAATATGCCTATTTAAATTGAAAAAAAAACAAATTTGATATTTTTTATTACAAATAATTTTATTTCATTTACAAAAACAACCAATTTATAAGAAAGTGAGTTTGTTTTTTGCTAAGCTTTCACGCCCAAGCCGCTCATCTGGTTTTAAAAATTCTTTCACCAATGGAAAGCTACATTACCAGCGTCAAATATAAGATATTTTTATCCGGTTTGGAACCGGATTTCTTATATTTGGTACGGATTTTGTAAGAAAAACACATTTTTGTGCTGGTTAGGGTTTTAAGACCGGTTCTTATGTATTTTATAATTAATTTGTTGCATAACATAAAAATATTTTTTGATTTGTCAAAATTTTTTAATGTACTAAATATCTCAACACCTTCATAATTAACACATAAGAGTTACCAGTTTGATAAATGAAACTTGATAAATGAAAGAAAAATGAAATGTCATATGGGCTTTAGCGAATAAAATAAAAACTTGGGTGGTCTAATGTACATGAATTTAATAAATTTTACTCTTTGTGAAGAATGATGCAACGCAAAAGTCTTCTGACTTACCATCATCTTCAAACGCTGAAACACCAGATGCTTTACCGTCGTCTGAAGACACAAACACGTGTTCATTATTAAACGAGTTCTTAAACTCTATTGAAGTAAATTCAGAGGATGAAGACTCAGATGGTGATCTGGAGGAGGAAATGAAAAGGGCGATAAGCGAAATAGACAATTACAATCCTAAGCCCATTGACGTGGATGCAGATGTAATGAAATATTGGGAGGAAAAAAAATATATTTTAATATTCTTATTTATTTTAAATAATATGCGTCCAGTCTTTTCACAAGTTTTTATTATATCAAATAATTTCACATGATTGTCAAAGCTTAAAAAAAAGCCTACTTGGTTTAACGAATTCAACAGAATTTGTTAAGTTATATTTTATGAACACATGCATTGAATATTGCCAGTGTTACTGATAAGTTATGACAATTATGAATAATTATTCCTTACAACTTCGGCCGACCTGACAATTCAATCGACCTCGATTGTAACTTTATGAGCTTAAGTATTCTACTTATAATTTTGATTAGAAATCCAAACCATACGTATTGCCGATTGCATGATAGAATTGAATAGAAATGATTCGTCTGTATTTGATTTCAACACCCAATCTTTTATTCTAGAAGCCTCTATGATACCGTCACATGGTAACTGAGTAAGTTGACAATTCTCTATATCCCTTATATAGGGTGTTTTTTTCAGAGGTATAGAACTTCGAATTGAAATAAAACACAAGAAAATCGTTTTAATGTCCATCAATTTGGCTTTATTGGAGGGATAATTTTATGCCATTAACGTTTAAATATGATTTCGGGCATGTGGCCGCCGCGGCTAGCTCGAATAAAGCCAATTCTACAGGTCCAATTTTCAACCACTTTTTCGAGCATATGGGGCCGTATGTTGGCAATAACGCCACGAATGTTGGCTTCCAAGTCCCCTAACGTTTCTGGTTTGTTGGCGTAGTCGAGCGACTTCAGCGGATGCGTATTATCACATAGAGTAAACGTAGTGCGAAAACGATCCATGGTTAACCGAATTAATTGCTCTGTCGACCATAAAATGGACGGAGCTTGCGGTAAACTTCGCGAACTGAACCATTATTTTCGAAATAAATTTGCACGATTTGCAAGCGTTGTTCTTTTGTCAACCTGTTCATGATGAAATGGCAAACCAAACTAAATATTAATCACTTGACAGCTGACAAAATGGCCGCCAGTTAAGAAAGTGATGCCAACTTAAAGTTCTATACCTGAATAAAAAACACCCTTTAACATAACGGTCATAAGGCAAAACTTTGTGAATAACATACGGACCCCGATACTTTGGAACAAGTTTCTTATTTGTTCCTATAACCGTATCCACATTACGAATAACAACAAAGTCACCCTCGCAATACTTTTTAGCTGGCCTGCTATGCTCCTGAAAATGCCTCTGAGCATATTCCTGTGACTTCTCTATAGCACCCAAGGCGGACGATCTAATGAGATCCAAGTCACAACCTACATTCTTATCTAGCTTCTCTTCAAGATATTCAGTAAGCTCATCAACCTCTACACCTCTTTGTTCAACACCAAACAATAATTTACTAGGGGTGTCCCTAGTAGACGAATGAATAGTGTTGTTCAAACCATATTCTACTTTTCCTAACAAAAGGGACCAATCAGCGTGACTTATAGGTTCTGTTATTTTACTCAACATGGCCTTTATTACCCTATTTACACGCTCCACTTGCCCATTTGCTTGTGGAGAAGCTGTGGCAATTTTGACATGTACTATGTTATTTTTTTGTAAATAAGCATTAAAATCAAGAGAAGTAAAACAAGTACCACGGTCAGATATAATTCGTCTTGGCCTACTATAGTAACTGAAATATCTGTCCAAACATGCAATCACTTCTTTTGTACTAGTAGAAATAACCGGATAGAGACGAAAATATTTAGTAAATGCATCTACTATAACCAAAATGTGCTTTCGCTTTGAGTTTATAGAAGGTAGCGGTCCAAAATGATCTATGTGGACGGTATCAAAAGGGATTGGTTTTTTAGGAATACTGTATAAGTTGTGCTCATTAATACGTACGGGAGCAGAAAACATAATACAACGAATGCAGTTCCCAATAAACTTATTCACCTTCTGCTTCATCATTGGGAACCAGTAGTTCTCTTTTATCTTATTACAAGTCTTTTCCACACCTAAATGACATATCTTCTCATGCATCAATCTAATAACATTAAGCTCCATTTCAGATGAGACGAATAACTGTAGAGTACCACTAGTGTCTTTCCTAAAAACCAACCCATCTATTAATTCAAATCCCTTAACAATTCCTTTTTCCAATCGATCCCTCAACTCGTCTATTTCTACATCACGATTCTGAGTAGCTCGAATGCAAACATCAACTTCTTCGCAGTTTACAGTAGCGATCAATGTACATCCTACATTCTCAAGCTTTTCCCCTAGTGTAGCACCATAAGCATCAAAAACATTTCCAGTTCCTGCAGAAGTAGAACGGCTAAGGGCATCAACGTGCCCCATAGAGACACCACGTCGGTGTTCTATAGTGTAATCATAGTCCTCCAACTCAAGAGCCCAACGTGCGATTCTGGCATTCATCTGTTTCCTTTCTAAAGTCAAAGCCAATGAGTTACAGTCAGTTACAATCTTAAACGGAATACCTTGCAAATAGACTCTAAAACGGCGCAAAGCATATATAATCGCTAACGTCTCCAACTCAAAACTATGATATCGCACTTCAGCTGCGGTGGTTGCTCTAGAAAAAAACATAACAGGATGAAACTTTCCATCCAGTTGACGTTGTAAAAGCACCGCACCAAATCCTGATGAACTTGCATCACAATGCAATTCGGTCTGTTTTTGCGGATCATATATAGAAAGAACAGGACCTGAGGATAACATTTCTTTCAATATATTGAAAGCTCTATAGCATTCGTTCGTTGGTAAATATTTCCCATCACGAGCGAGTTGTCGCAGAACTTTCGTAATTCTAGCATAATCCGGTACAAATTTTCTAAAGTAAGAAAAAAGTCCTAGACACGTTCGCATCTCCGTTTGATTACGAGGAAAGGGATACATTTTTATTGCTGCTAAATGAGAATCACCAGGGCGTATCCCCTCTGGACCTACACAATATCCCAAGTAGTTTATTCTATCATAAGCAAACTTACATTTAGACATTCGTAGTTCTAGTCCCCTTTCCTTCATTCTTCGTAATACATTTGATACTAATTGCACGTGAGTCTCAAATTCAACAGTGGCAATAACAATATCATCCATATAAATAATTATCAAGCCTTCATCAACGAAATCTCTAAATATATTATATATATAACGTTGAAAAACAGCAGGTGCATTTTTCAGACCAAATGGCATGCGTAAGTACTCAAACTGCCCATACGGCGTCACGAAAGACGTGTATTTTACGGAATCTGGGGCCATCCTTACGTGAAAAAAATCCATTCCGTAAATCAAGAGTGGTAAAATAGCGTTTTCCACCCAAATACTCTATACAATCCTCTATCAGGGGTAACGGAAAGTTGTCCCTAATAGTTAATTTATTCAAAGCACGATAGTCTACGCACTTTCGTATTTCCCCATTTTTCTTCCGCACTAATACGATAGCGGAAGCATAAGGTGACTCACTAGGCCTAATTATGTTATTTGCCAGTAATTCATCGGTGATTTTTCGAAGTTCATTTCTTTCATGATAAGAGAGACGACGGGGCAGAAAATGAAATGGAGTATCATTTGTTAGCCTAATATTCATCCCATAGTCAAAAAACTTTACCTCAATATCATCTGCTTCAAGATAATTTCTATTTATAGTCTCACGCATTTTTTCAAAATATTGCCGATCAAGAGCTGGATTAATATCAACATTGGATGATGTTAAATCAAAACAACAAATTTCTGTAACATATCATTCAAATTGCACAAGCCAGTGACATCACATTCAGAATCACCCATTGCATAAGATCTATCCAAACCACCATCCTCTATCATTACATATACCAAAATTATCTAATGAGTCGTTTACATTTTGAACACACAATTTTCCCATTTCATTACAAGCAGCCGAATGATTCCTTATTTCAGTTCCCTTATCAGGATCAAGTGCACAGAAAAATGATTGCTGTTCATCAAGAAATTCAATATTTTTATTCGCGAAAGTATCTACAATAAATTTCTGGTACAAATGAATATTAAATTTATTAAGAAAATCTCTTCCCAGTATAAGTGGGATTGACATAGTTGTGTCCGGTACAATATTTAACAATATTTTCTTGCATTGACCTCTCAAATCAATTATTACCTCAGTTGTTCCATAAGTCATCAAATCAGATTTTCCTAGGCCATAGTACGATGATTTAATGGCTGGATTATTTATGATAAATGGAACAAAAGACTTCTTTACAAAACTAGTTGGACTACCGGTATCAAAAAGAGAAATATAGCTCATAAATTCATTGCACTTGACCCTACTATCACAATAGGCAATACTTACATTATTTACAGCGTTTATAGAATGATCAAAAGAAGAGTCCTCTACATTAGCTTCATAGGAATTAACAACAGCAACTTCCTTCTTATGTAAAACCAATGACTTTTTTGGATTGGTGCAGCTGCGGTGATCATGGCCCACCCGCCAGCAGCGGAAGCAGCTTCCCTCGGGTCGTTTATCATATGGGCACTTGCTCTGATAATGACCCACCTGCGTACAGTTATAACATCTTATTTTAGTGGCATCGGAAGAAACATCTTTGAATTCATTAAATTTTCCCAGCATAGTTGTTGTTTTTGACGGTGTTGTCGTCTTGTTGATAGAAGGGCGACTCGCTCGACGTTGTTCATAAAAGTTCAAAGATTCCTTAAATTGATTCATCGTACGAGCATTCATAAGTAAATACGCCTCTGGTGTATTATCTTGCATACCGTCAATTATAAATCCGATTAATTCGAATTCGTCAATGTCGCCACAGCGAGAAGCAATATTTTCCATTTCTAGCACATATCGACGAATATTGTCTTTCTTATTCCACTTATTATTAGCTAGAACTTTATAAATTTCACCGCGATTTACTGCTCTACCAAATTCTTTAATTAGTGCTGCTTTTAGTTGGTCATAGCTTATAATATCAATTCGACTTAACAGCAATCTAGCAGTACCAGTCAATGAGTTACAAAGGGATGTATATTTGAACAATTCGCTTGCACCAACCATGTGCATTACACGTTCAAAATTACGTAAGAAATCATATACACTATATGCATGGTTCTCGCCATCAAATTTTTCGATGGCATGCTCAATATCACCAAAGGCCAAACGATTCTGAGTAGAAAATGACGATATTTGTGACCCACAGGGCTGATGTGATTCAGCGATTTCTAAAGCAGCAATGGCTTGTTGCAATTTCAGAATTTCATGTTTTTTTCTCATAATTTCCAGCTGAGAGTCTAAATAAGAGGCTTCACTTTCAGCATTTTGAGGTGATGCAATCACACCGCTAGCAATAAAGGGACCGCTCGCATCAGTAACATCAGATCTCACAATTGTATTGTTTTCACAATTTTGCTTGGTAGCGAAGTCAGTTTTGGCATCATTGTTCAAACTTTGGAAGTGGTTTTCCAAGACTATTAAATCAGCAGCATCATTTTTCTTGGAACTTTCTTTCAACACAGCAGAGAGCTCCTTACCATCATTACTTGCCTTGCCTTCCATTATGCTTTCATAAAGCTCTCGCAGACGTGCAATAGAAGCATTCGTTGGAATTTCTACATCAGCGTTCCTTAATTCTTCCAAGAGTTGTTGCTTAGACATACGGTTCATTATTTTCAATTTGGATTAGTATACCCCACACCTGAGCTTTAATATTCTTATTTATTTTAAATAATATGCGTCCAGTCTTTTCACAAGTTTTTATTATATCAAATAATTTCACATGATTGTCAAAGCTTAAAAAAAAGCCTACTTGGTTTAACGAATTCAACAGAATTTGTTAAGTTATATTTTATGAACACATGCATTGAATATTGCCAGTGTTACTGATAAGTTATGACAATTATGAATAATTATTCCTTACAATATATATCCATACCTGTACAGATTGGCACAGGTTTTGCATAGCACGCCAGCAACACAAGTCTCTGTGGAAAGAGCATTTTCTGCGCTAAAATTAATATTGACAGATTTAAGATCGAATTCATGCAAAAACTCTTATTTGTTAAATTAAATTAATTAATAAACACATTTTAAAAATGACTTTTATTTTCTGAGGAATAAATAAAAGTCGCAAAATAACTCTTATTTTGTGAGGAATAAATAAAATTCACAAAATAACTGTTATTTTGTGAGAAATAAATAAAAATTAAAAAAATAAAAATCATTGCATCTATAGGTAGTCCATGTAACATGGAGTATTGTGGTATATTCCTTGTGCCCGTAGCACTTCTCTATTATTGTGATTTTTTCAGTTTAAATTTGGAAAATAATCGTTATTTGCGATCCCTGGAAGAAACTAAGAATAAATCAGATAAAGTTATACAAAAAAAATTTTGGACTTAGTTCTAACAACGAAAATTTAGCTACTGAGTATTCCAAAAACGAACTAGCAGCATTGAAATATGCACCAATATTTTTTGCGGACTTGGAATGTTAATTTAGACAATTTACTAAAACACTTATTCATTTACGTAAATAAAAGTTCTTAACTTTATTTTGTATTCCATTTGATTTGACAAAATGTTTGTTAAGAAAGCAATCAACCTGATTTTTTAAGTTTTTATTGTTATTAAATGTTGAAAAAACAGTTAATAAATGCATATTTTATTAGTTTTTAATACATGTTTTTATATTTTTAATGTATATTTTATGTACATAAAACGCGATTTTAAATGCATGAAAATCCTATGGGGCAAGTTGGTTACCTTTGTTTTCTTAGGACCACCACCAATTTCCGTTCACCAACCAAAAAAAGTAAAATGACCTTATATCAAATTAATTAGTATAATTATCTCTAATTTTTATTTAAACGCTCTCTTCGAACAACTTCTATTCAGCTAATGGCCGCCAATCTACCAAAAAATCAAAGATGAAGTAAAAGAAAAAGAAGGATGCCCACATAAGCTTTTGCGGGGTTGCCAGATCGGCAGTATTTTTTTTGACGTAGAACTTACAATTACTTGAGAACTGATGAGATTTTTGATGAACTTGGGCTTCGGCCGCGCTTTACAACTGTGAAATATCTGTCCATTCCAACTTGCACCTTAGGTTTCCAACTACTGTTATCTATAATGATAACTTGGTTAAGTGATGAATAAGCTAACAATTAAAATACAAAAATTTTTTTGTCACCACACACTACATATCGCTCCTTTATTGCAACGTAGTCATAACTCAAAAAAACTAGTTCGCCAGAAAACGAGTTTAAAGTTTTCAATTAACACACAACTTAATGGAAAAACAAGATATTTGTATGAAATTTTTACACAATATAAATAACGATATGAGGATTAATTCTGCATCATTAAATTGAAAAATTCATGTTTTGAGATATGACTACAATAAAGGAACGATATGTATATTTAAAAGTTTAGTCATTAAACAGTTTGCAACTAGTATAAAGTATATAAACATATAAAATAATAAAATTGTAAGTAAGTTTCGGGAAAAGTAATTTTTTTTATTACTTATATTTTTTATGAGCAGGTTGTGAAACATTTATAGCAATAGTGAGATTGAGGAAAAAATAAATAGCGGTGTATTTCAATAAATACAATACAACAAAAACAATAAACAAAGGAGAAAAAATGCACACAGTAACCTCATAATGAGTGTTTTAATGATCGTATGAGAAGTTCGCTTTGCCATTACAATACTTATTTTGCATCGTCTAGACATTGAGTTAAGGAGAGTCGAAATCAACAACATCATAAATGTTGCTAAGTATGAGTTCGATGAGCTGAAGTGCGGATATGAAGTTGAACAAAATTGCAATAAGTATGAGTGCGCATAAGTACAAGAAATTATAAGTCATGATTCAATTCTACTCACTTTTTGAGTACTCATTTCTGATCACTGGTGTGAATGGCCATTGAATCTACAAGTAATGAAATACCTTTTAAATATACCCGTTTTATACACGGAAAGGTTACTTTGCAAAGTCTTAATTCAGCTGGGAGAAAGACAGAAAGGGATAATATTCCTCCCTCTGTCGTTCTCCCAGCTGAATTAAGAGTTTGCAAACTAAACTGTGCGTGTCTAAAAGGGGTATTAGCGTCAAACGTTTTTTAATGCATTTAATCTGCATACCTGCCTCAAATCTCTGCAAATAGCGCAGTAAATTATTTTAAGATGCAAGAAGTTGCAGTGGAACAATAAGTTGAATATATGTATGTATGTACGAGTATTTTGATATTTTAATTACACGAATCTTACCAAAAAAGAAGATTGATACATTCAAAGGAGTTTTTTATTTTAGTTACGGATAATTGTGTTCTTATAAGAAATAGTTGCTTTGATTTTCTTTCCATTTTTGTTTTCTTACTATAATTTCAAAGAAAATTTTCACGATATCTTAAATAAAATTACTTGCCAACAAATGTCAACTGAGAACAGAGGTTGTGCAGCTGCAAACAGCGATCCCAATTTAGTGTCTTTAGCACTAAATTTAGTGCTTTTTAAGTCATAACAGTGCGCATTTCTTCAAGTTAGTGCTTTTTTAAAAAAGGCATTAAATTGATGCTTTTTCAAATTTGATTTTAGTGCTTTCAGTGCCTTTTGCAATTAGACTAAATATTAATTTGTGATAGTCAGTAGCTTCATAAAAAAACGAAATAAGAAACTCTAAATTTAAACATACACACATACTCAATGAAAATCTCATACTCAATAAAAATCTAGCTTGCTTCTTTGACTATAAGGTATTTCCTTCCCAATTATCAAATTTCTTATAAAAGCACTGAAAAAACATACAAAAATATTCTGTTTGCTTTATATTTACTTATGAAGTTTGAGAATCGGACGTAACGTCTTGGTTGTATGCATGATACAATAATATAAATTTTGTTGGTCAAAAAATATCTGAATAAACTCGTTTTAGATACGCAAAGTTTTCTTTGCAAAGTCTGTATTCAATTGGAAAAAACAGATGGGGAAATACTCTCTCATTCATAGTGTGCAAAAATGGCTATCACGAAAAAATTAATTGATTTTAGAGCTAAATCGCTACATAAGTTCAAAATTGTAAAAAAAAACTATAAGAAGCGTTAAGAACATATTTCTAGAAATTACAGAGAACACGTATGTAGGCGTTATAAAAGAATATAATAACAAATTCAGTGAAGTTGAAAAAATACAGAAGAAGCATTACAAATTTAAGGCTACATAAATTGAACATTTTGCTCTGAACTGATCAATTTTGGATTGAAGTTCATAATTGTTGAATTATTTTAAGAGTATAACTTAAGCACTCCATAAGGACCAAAATTTCAAAACATTTCCATTTAAATTTTATTCAAGTGTTTTGATATTTCGACTGTACTGGATGATTTGATTTAATATATAAGAGGAAAAATTAAACTTGAATTGAAATCTTTATCATGTACATACATACAAACATAGTTATTGCATTTAGTGCTTTTTTCATGAACTAACAGTGCTTTTTGCTCTGAAAAAGTTTGCATCACTGGTTGCAATCATGTGCAACAGATAATCACGCATATGCAGTAAAACCTGGCAGAACTGCCGCATTGATGCATAAATTTGCTGAATTTGCGAACTTACCTAAAGCTAGACCATGCAAACCCTGTTTATTCTACAGTTCCATTATTTATTT
Source organism: Nowickia ferox (assembly GCA_936439885.1). NCBI lineage: Eukaryota > Metazoa > Arthropoda > Insecta > Diptera > Tachinidae > Nowickia > Nowickia ferox. The sequence goes on along the minus strand of OW387023.1, from coordinate 50,215,576 downwards.
ACAGAAAATTTTATGCAATATTATTTTTTTATTTTCAGCTGCCTCAATTGTGCGGTAGGACTTCTGTTATCCATTATCAGCACGTTTCTGGTGATTTTTATAATTGTTGGAATTGTTGTGTATTTCGTTTATTACCACGATGGTGATCACAGTGGCGATGTAGAACATTCCCTTAACAAAATAAAGAATTCCTTATCGGAAAACTTCGATAAAGCATCAAAAATAATAAGCAAGTTTATTTCGCCTTTTTAATCCTGTAAAATTGTAATTTCTTCTTTCTTTATTTTATTTTACAGATTAAGGATAAAAGAAATTTATTTCATACGTCTGCAAACTAAGACCTTATTCATAAAAATTATTGTTGAGTTATAAAAGGTTTATAAAACGCATTTCCATATAAAATTTGTTTTTACAAACCCTTTATAAAACAAAATATTTTTTTATATTAATGAAGCAGTATATGTTTATATCTATTTTAACTAAATGAATGAATCTCTAAACAAAATTTTTACATTATACGAGTATACAATTCTTATTTAGCTTTTGAGCAAACTCTATGTTATCAATGTAACGATTTTTGATGTCATGTGAATTATAATTTGTTAGTCAAATCCTAAGGTATTCCATATTTTGAACTTACTGCCAGTTCATAGAAGCCATGTAAAAATTCTCGTCTGGCTATTTACATTGAAAATAAAAACAAATTTTGAGGGCTTTGTTTTTGTTTTCGATATAAATAGGCAGACGAGAATTTTTACATTGCTTCTATGAACTGGCAGTTAATTTTACAAAACAAAGAAACATTGTTTCGTTGTTCTCACAGACAATATTGTATTCTTTTAAAAGAAAAAATATATTCAAGCAAATCATTTTATTTTAATAAAAAAGTTTCTCTGTCGACTAACAAACTCAAATTAATAAATAATTTATGCACTTTTTTTTTCAAATTACTTGATTTATGAAAAAACTTTATTAATCGGTTAGCTGGTTAATACCGAAATTAACCGATCAAGTCAAAACCTCGATTAATTTATCGAGCAATTAACCGGTTAAAGCAAAACCCTGATTAAATGAATATCCTACAATTTACACACCGTCACCTAAAATACAAAGAATATTACAATCAATCAACGAACAAACAGCAATAACTACACCCAAATATACATCACAAACTTTATTGAGGTAATTTTAAAGAAAAATTTGTTTTGAGTTTTGAAAATTCCAGTTAAAAAAGAATTAGAATTTGTTTCTAAATTCTTTTTTCTGTAACTATGTAGACAACTCTTAAAGAAAACGTATGCAGGAGGCATACAAACTAAAAAAAAAGTAAACACACAATGTATCTTCACGGATCGATAAATTTTAAAGATAGAATTAGAAAGCCTGCATACTTCTCACGTATATATTCTTTTTTATAATGCCGAGTATAAGACATTTATCGACCGCAAGTTCTCATAAAAAGTTAGACTCACAGTTATGGCTAATTTCACTAAAATTTAATTATTTCCTTTTTTTCTGTTATAATTGGAAAGAATGGGAATTGTTTTTTCTCAAGAAGCTTACTGGGACCTAATTCCTGCACTCGTGATCGAAATTGCATTCGAATAGAAATTAATTTCGATAGCTAGAAATTTTCGAATGATGTCACTCGATATCAAGCGAAAATAGTTTTTGTTTCAGTGTTGGAAAAAGGCAAATAACTTCAATTAAAAACACTGAATAAGTTGTTAGCAAGAACATATGTTTGCATATATCGTCGCTGTTTTAACTAACTGACCTAACTGACATTTTTTTTTGAAAAATGAGTTAAGTCCTTTACTAGACTATAAGCCATAATACACCTTGTCTACAATTTTCATGACTGTAAGCATTACTGTTGTGTCTATATAAGTAAAAAGATTTCAGACGCAGCCATAAGAGTGAATGTATAAAACAACAATAAAAACTGCTCTCTTGTTAAATTGTTAAAATGTTAGTTAGGTCAGTTAGTTAAATCAGCGACGATATGTTTGTGTGCAAAAACATGTATATGTATATGCAAAAAAAAAACAAAAAGAAACGAATATAAATGTTAATTACATTTTTATTTAATCAATAACTTAATATAATAACACTGTGCTAGTTCTAAAATGTAAAAAGCGGGGGACCTGGTGGGTAAATCTAATTTGAGTACGTTGAATCCAATGGTTTTAACCATTTTTTTACGTTCGGTCTTGGTTAAAAAATAATTAAGATTGAAAACTTGCTTAAAAGCACCTAAAAATCTAAATTTTTTCCAGTTTTCTACTATTCATTCATTTTTATGGATGATCATGCGTTCCAAAGAAATTTTTGAAAAAAATTTTAATTTTTTTTCGAAAAAGTTTTCTCAGGACGCAAGTTCACCAATACATGTCTTTTCAGGCGATATACATATGTATATCGCCGTAAAGGTTAATAAATGGTAGAAAAGTTTTCAATCTTAATTATTTTTTAAACAAGAGCTAACATTAAAAATGGTTAGCACCATTGGATTCAGCGTACTTTAATTAGGTTTACCCACTGGGTCCCCGGATTGTTAAAAAAAAAGTTTCGAATTCGAGCACAGTCTAATTAATTAGTATAAAAATAGAGGATAGAGCACTTGCCGCATTTTCGATTCTTTTATTGGTTGGCCAGATGCAGTTAATTTGTCATTTAGATGTTCCCAGAGTTGGTTGATTTTTTCCCCTGACAACTGTTGAGCAAAACATTATTTGCCAAATCAGTGTGTTTTGTTATACATATATAAAGTCAACTAAAAATGTTTTATATTTGTATTTTTTATACGTACATATGTACATACATTCATATATACATACATATGTAAATAAATAAGTAAAATATTGAATTCACATGTTCTTTTCCTTTGCTTTTTCTATGTTAAACGTTAATTCGAATGCCTTTTTGCTTGCGAGTAAAAACACGAACGGTTGCATTCGAATGGCTGCTCGTGATCGAATGCTGCCCTTAGAAATTTCGATGTGTGTTATTCGAAGTCGAATGAGAAAATCCCAAAAGTTATAAAACTCGCACGTTCGAGTAATAATTCGCTTGCAATCGAATGCAGGAATTAGGCCCCTAGATTATTAAAAAAAAAATTATATGTAATTTATATGCATTTAAACTTAATTTAAGTTTAACAGCCGCAAAGTTTTCAAATTTCTAACCAATACACAAAACCAAAAATAGTAAATAGCAAACTATATAATACTATATAATAATTATTTAATAAATTTGTACAAAGTGAAAAGCAGGAACAAAAAACGACAATTTATATATATTTTTATAAGATCATTATACAATATTACAATGTTCGTTCGCTTGCATGCATTTATAAAAATTTTATCAGTTACTACTTTTGTATTATTGAACCATGTTCGTAGTTTTACTCTATTTATTAATTATTATAATCATATATAATAAACAGTTATAAAAAAATAATGTTTTAAAATGAAAAGTTTTATTTCAAAGTTATATATGGGCAATTCCCAGCAAAAAACAAGAAAGGAATGTAAAGATCCAATATATATCTTAAGTGTTTTAAAACAATGAAGGAGTACTCTATTTAAGAAAAAATTTTGGCCGATATCAATAATATAGTAAAAAGATATAAGCAAATGTCAGCGAGAAACCAACGCGACAAAAATAGAAGTTATGTACTTTTTTGCACTTATAGAAATATTCATAATTCGGCGAAATTTAATGAAGATTTTTTTGTGAATATGGAAATGAAGGTGAAAGATGATCGTTTGTGTGTAAATTTATGAAATGAAAATTTTGCTTTAATTTTTTTAATGGGTAAAGTGCAAATACGGACGCGACAAGAAGGATAACGCGACAATTTTTTTTCCAAGAGAACTAAACGCAATAACTTTGCTAACTTTAATTCAAAAGGTATTAAACAATAAAAAATGCTTATTTACTCCTGAAAAAAATTTATAAATATTGATTTTATGCGACGGATGCGACATTAAGGTATAAGTGAAAGCAAACGGAAAAAAATTCTGTTATTAGAACTCCGTTTTCCTTTTATGCTAATGCGTAAGCTTATTGTTAGTAAATTACAAAAATAAAAAATAATGCCTATTACGTAAAATAACCGCTGAACAAAAGGCTCAGCAAAAAAATATTTTTTCACAGTCGCATATTTTCGTCCAAAAATTTTAAAAATTAAAAATGCTTTTATATTTATAAAGTAAAGACCTTCTAGCTTTATTATTAAAAAGAAAACAAAAATTTTTGAGCAAAACTAATTTTTTGTTGACCTTTTTCTGGAATTACGAATCATAGTTATGTACATTAGAGCGACTCACCAAAAACAGTGCTCGATGTACCCTCCTAAAAATGAACCTTGAACTTTTTTTAAGATGACATTTAAAATATTTCGGCTCTAGCTTTGACCTCTCGTGAGGTGGACCATTTTGAAAAAGGGTATATTTTTGCGTGTTTTGTTAATTTGAGAATCTGTTTCCTTACCAACATATATAATATGGGTATCATAAGAAAGATTTTTTTAAGGCGCGTCCAACTGTATATACAATATTTAGAAAACAACAGTGAAATGCGTCTAGGAACTAGATTGTGTGCCCCTCTAATTTTAAGGTATTTTTAAGGAATATTTTTTAAATGGGCAAATATTATCTATTGAAAATGTAATGTTGTAGAAGGGACAAAAATTAAGAAAAGAAAAATTACACATCTTTCGTAATGGACGTCTTTATATATATATATATATATCTTTTAATTTTTAAATAGTATTGAATTGTATATAATTTTGTGAAACTACCCAGTAAAAAATACGATCATCCAAAGAGTAATCTTGGAGCGCTCCTTTGCGAGTAATGGATTACTCCATAAAACTCTGGACCTCATTGGATTTTTAACACAGCATGTCCGCAGACACGAGTACTCCTTTTAAGCTCCTTATTGAGTACTCCCTTTGATCTTGAAAATGCTGACAGAGGGAGTAATCGTTTTTGTCTCCTAAAAGAGCATAAAGGGAGTAAACATTCATATAAAATACAAATTTGGTTATTTTTTACAAAAACAGGAAAATATTAATTAATTTTTTAAAATTTTTTCAAAAATTTTATTGTTTTTTTGTTGGATTCGACAAGGTCGTAGTTTTTGACAAGTAGGTCTGTCGGTAAACAGTTGCCTTACATTTACGAAATGCCAGCTTGAAAGATTTTTCATATTCCGGGTATGTTGGATACGTGTCTTTAATTGCTTCTGCAAGAAAATTGAAGAAAAGATAACACGTAATATATTTTTCAATTTCTTTTTCAACTAGTCGTCTTAAATGACGCTTAGAAACTAAATTTTGACACATTTTTAACAATTTGTTACTTTGTACCTTTTCGTTTTCACTTTTAAAAACTTTCTTTCACTTTTTAAAACTAAACTGACTAAATAGAAAAACAAAACGAAAACATCAACAATTAACAGTTATGTCAAAGAAAAAAAAGCCAAAAACGAACTGATACATCCCTCATTGATCCATTTGGAGTATTAAGCGAGGCATAAACAACAAAACAAAAAAAAAGTTTCGATAGCTCGCTTATTACTCCAAATGGATGAACAAGTCATTACTCCTTTATTGCTCGATTATGGATTAATCCATATATTTTTTACTGGGTACATAAGTATGTACGTATACATATGTATGTACGTATACATATGTATGTACGTATACATATGTATGTACGTATACATATGTATGTACGTATACATATGTATGTACGTATACATATGTATGTGTCTATGTTTACATAAGTACATTAGAGCGACCTTGGACTTTTTTAAGATGACATTTAAAATATTTCGGCTAAAGCTTTGACCTCTCGTGAGCTGGACCATTTTGAAAAAGGGTATATTTTTGCGTGTTTTCTTAATTTGAGAATCTGTTTCATTACCAACATATATATACAATATGGGTATCATAAGAAAGGTTTTTTAAGGCGCGTCCAACTGTATATACAATTTGTCCAAGGACGATCATCCATGTCCATTTTTTTAAGGATATTCTGTAAAAAAGAACGGTTTTTGAATTTTTTGTTCTGTTCGACTAAAGATATGCCAAATTAACATATCTTTAGTCGATTTAATTAAATACGGGTCTCAGCTTTTTTTGAAATTCGTGCTAGTTCGAGTTTTTACAAAAATGCAATGGGCTGGTAATCCTTCGTTTTAAATGTTGCAATATGGGTATCAAATTTTTTCTTTTGCCCAGTACATCATTTTTGTATGTATATAATTTATATTTTTGTAAATTAGATGTATTTTACACGGTACTCTGGAATATATATATGTAAATGCAATCTTGTGGTAACTCTAATATGAAAGCGGATTTAGTTTCTAGATCATGTATGGATGAAAATAGGACTAAAGAAAAAAAAGAAATTATCCACGACTTTTTGGCGGCATATTTTTTTTCGCAAATTAAAAAAAGTTATTAAATTTTATTGTTTATATTTACAAAACTGTCCTCAAAAACATAATCTAAATTATATATATACAAAGATGATGTATTTGGCAAAAGAAAAAATTTGATACCCATCATATTGACTATTTAAAACGAAGGGTTACCACTACATTGCATTTTTGTCAAAACGCGAACTAGCAAGAATTTCAAAAAAAGCTGAGACCCGTATTTAATTAAATCGACTAAAGATTAAAATATGTTAATTTGGCATTTTTGTTAAAAGCAACCCCGAACAAAAAATTCAAAAACCGTTATTTTTTACAGAATATCCTTAAAAAAGGACATGGATGATCGTCTTTGGACAAATTGTATATACAGTTGGACGCGACTTAAAAAAACCTTATGATACCCATATTGTATATGTTGGTAAGGAAACAGATTCTCAAATTGACAAAGCATGCAAAAATAGACCCATTTTCAAAATGGTTCAGCTCAAGAGGTCAAAGCTAGAGCCGAATATTTTAGATGTCATCATAAAAAATATCAATGTTCATTTTGAGGGGATACACCTTGTACGAATTTCGCTTCCATACAACTTGAGTCGCTCTAATGTACATATGTATGTATCTTCAAATCCCTCTTTTACAAATCGCTTCACCTCATAATAAAAAAATTTCCGCTACTAAGTCCCCGTCCATACAGTGAAACATTTGCTGCAAAACTTTTGAGTTTGTTGAAGGGGGAAATAGGAATGGAAATGGGTATCTTGTTTCATGTACATACATGAGTTCTTGTTAAGTACGTCATTCTCTTCTCATTCTCATGAGAAAATGTATTAAGCTGCAAAACAAAAACTTCACAGTGTGGACACGAATGCAGTTTCAAAAGAGAAATCAAAAATGTTTCGCAGCAAATGTGTCACTGTATGGACGGGGACTAATATTTTTGTGTGCAAGCACAAAAAAACGCAAAATCCCAGTAAAAAAATTGGAAGTCATTCTGAAGGAACTACATTTTCATTGCTTTCAAAAAATCGATATTTTTAATTTGCCGATAATTAGCAGAAAACCAAGTAGAAATTTATTTTAGTAATTCCTCCATAGTTTTAGAAAATATTCACCAGAATTGATTTTTTTAAGAAATTTATGAAGTATTTTTGGTCTAAAATTTCAAAGTTATTTACTTAAATTTACATGAAACCCTATATTTCATTACTTCTTTGGAGTGTCTTATTTTACTGGGATTCTCTGGAATGTCTACTTATTATCAGATTGTGAGTGAGAGAGGGGAGGGAGGTCTTTTAGTATCTCTCCTACTTTGCACATTGTTATGTTGGATCGGAATAGCAACCTATACAAAATGTTGGGATAAAAATTTTTGTGAAACATTTTACCCTCAGTAGAGGTCTTTAGAAATGTGCAAAAAAGAAAAATATGATTTTTTTGTCCCTTTGAAACAAAAAAGGATCTCTACACAGCGATACATTTAACGGATTAAAATGTTCAAATACATTGTGTATGTGTGTTTATGCACATTATAGTAACTTAAGAACTTAATTTTTGTGTAAGTGTATAATATTGTAGACCAGTGAGCTGCAATTTTCATGGTTTTTGATGATTTACTCATACAATAAAATTTTTACTCACATTTAATCACGTACAAAACATTCAACGTACAATAAAATCAGCATTGTTCTAATATCTGTTCATTGGAATGATTGTGAGTGGTGGGATCGAACATGTTTTACTCAATTCATTCACATACATTAAATGTTTTATTCAGTTTTAATCATGCAACAAAACTCAATATTGAATATAATCAGCATCATGGAAACGAACGCATCGCATCGTTGGAATAATTGTGAGTGGAGTGATCGAACTTGTTTTATTCAAACTTCTATGTGAACAAGCCCTGAAGTTGAATAAAATCAAAGTAGTCAAGTTCGTTCAAGTTATTTTAAAACACACATACACAAACATGTCAAACAGGGGTGGAAAATTGGAGGTTTCTTTTTGTTCCAATTATAAAAAAGGTGCAACATTTCGTCGGCTTGTTTCGGGTTTGCGGCACAGTATATTGAAAATACATTATGTCTGCAGCAAACCAGAAACAAGCCGACGATTTGTTTAACTACGAGTTTGAAAATTTGCTTGCTTTTATGGTTAAGCGATTGTCTATATGCATTTCGTTCCCGCTTTTTGGAACTCAACAGTAGACTTCAACCCAAAACATTTTTGAATTTAGCTAACAAAATTCGTATGTTTATAGTAAGACTCTTAATACTATATTGAGAATCACAATATACAAACATAATAAGTTTGAAAGCCTCAAACAAAAATCTTTACAAAACAAGCATCTTTATTCGATTGTGCATTTGCTCACACGCAAATATATTGAATTAATTTTTTTTATTTTTATGTATTTTGACTTTGTTATTACTATTATTCAGTCACTCAATTGCTTATAACTTTGTAATTTTTCGGTAGATTTTCTTTTTGTTGGTCTTAGTTCTTACGTAAAAGTATCATCTTTACGTACGTGAACAGAAACCAGACGTTTTTTAAACGATTTGTACTTTTCTGTCGGCATAGACTCACTGTAAAATATGATTTTTTTGAAAATGTGCCCTATTTTCATCGATATATTTTGAACCGCTTTACCACTCTAAGATCCGATTATACATATTTATTTTTCATCTCAATACCTTGCATTTGAATACCAAGAACGACCCAATCGGACATTTCTAGCTCGAGATATGCTTGGTCAAGTGAAAAAAGGTCGAAAAAATTAAAAAATTACAATATCTCAAAAACTATTCCATAAAAATAATTTAACCTTGATTTTCGAATTCAGCGGAAGAAAATACATAAGGAAAATCACCTCTCATCAAATATACATGAAAAAAAAAATTTATTTTGTAAACTAGTGTAATTTAAGTTTATTAATTAAACTGAATCTCAGAAATTTATATAAAATTTTTGTCTCTAATATTTTTCAAAAAGTTCGTAGCGACTAGCTCTATTACACAGTTTCTTTACTTTTACCATCCCTGATATGAAACTCCTAAATTAAGTACACATACCCATACATACTTAAACATTGATTTGTTGGTTCTTTATAAATACAACATTCATACACAATGATTTTTTTCATTTTCACTTTTACTCTGCATCAACTACTTGATGCTGATTAGAATGAAAATTTTTTCCTTTCGCATTATGTTCTTGTTCAAAACACTCATTGTCGAGCCAAAAAACCAATCATTCGAACTGATTGGTTTGATGCTACGCATGATTATAAATCATATCCAACAACATTCCACTCACTTGAGCGATTAAAACTTAGCAACGAATATGTGTGTTTTGAACAAGTTCGATTTTTTCAACAAAAAGACATGTTTTTAGGATATTGATTACGTATGATTATTTTTCCGATCACTCGTTGCAGTTCCCTGTCACGTATATTATTTTGCTTCTCACACACAACAGCGTTAAATATTATAATTGAATCATTGAATGTATAATATCCCACGCCTTTAATTGATGAAATTAACTTCTTTCAGGTATTCATATTTGACTTGATATAAATATTTTAAGTATAAATAGATATTTGCAAACTTAGTTAGTGGTAGGGGAATGGGCATTCGGGCATAGACTAAAATTTTTAAGTTTAATTACCCATTACACCGACAAAGAACACCCACGGAAAAAAAATTTTCACGGTTTCAGATATTTAGTTACTGGTACAATTCAATAATTTACGTGCATACAAATGTATGTATGTATATTGAGAAGTTGTTTACAGTTCTACAGGCATGATTTCAATATTTTTTCTGTAAATTTATTTGATGCTCATACAGATACAGATATAAAGTAAGATCTGCTTACATTGCATTTTATAATTTATCTATGCTTCAGCATGACTAGTTGAAGTTCATATTTATTCAGTAAGTCTGTTTGATACTCATGCATACACATATACATTCTTAAAGATTGGATATCAAAGTCCAATTTCTGTAATTTATCTATATTTTCTAAATATCTGATAGCTAAAGAAGTGAATAGAGTGAAGATCTATTATAAAACCCCATTTACATATTTTAAAATTTTGCGTGCTAGAGCTTTCGAAATGGAAAATGCACTTATATTAAATTTCAACATTTTGTAAATTTTCAATCTACTGTAGTGTTGAGTTAACTTTAATCGGAAACATTTCCACAGTGAGATGAACTTTTATATTGTATACATTAAGTAAATGTTTGTATATTTCACTTATATGAACCATCAGTGCTAAATTCCTTCCACATCATTCCTTTTAATGATCTATTAAATCGTTCTACTATTGATGCTTTCATATTGAGTAATATTTATTCTTCTATTTATACATGAATTTTCCAAAGTGTTTATTAGAAAATTCTCTACCATCATCTGTTTTTTTGTACTCGTCCCAATTCAAAAATATTTTCCATTGCCTTGGTTTTTTCGAGTGCACCTTGTGTTTACAGCGGTACTGACCATATAAACTATGAGAATGTGTCAATTAAAGCCTACAGAAATCAATCATTTCTATTTTCAATTAAATCAGCTCCATAAAAAATCATCTATTCCTTTCATTGCACTCTATAATGCACAAACAATTTTCGAGATTTATTTTCATAGTAAATCTTCGTTTCGTTTACTAAATTTTCTTTTGAAAGACATTGAGTTGTTTTACAGATTTTTTTGGAGAGTGTTGTGATCTACTTGATGTACTTTCAGCTATTTATACTAACATGTAGTTAATTTTCCAATCTATAAATTTTATCGTTCAGCTGTTCAATTTGTTTTTCAAAAGATGATGTAATCTTTAAAATATCTTTCTTCTATCTCTAATTTTATTTCACGTTGTAATCAATCTATTTACATTTGAATATATTCTTGAATTATATTATTGTCGGCCATAAACTATATTATTAATTTGTCTTAGTTTATCGATTTGAGTAGAAAAATTTATTGATAACATCGTTCTCTTCTGTATGCACTAATGGAAATTATAACTTTTTTTTATAGATTTCAAATTAAAATTTGCCATAGTTTTGTTGATGTTTTATCAAACATTAAAGAAAATAAACTCGTTGTTAGCACGTCTTGGGACTGCCAACTTGAATTTTATCCTAATTTAGCTTATTATTACTGCTAACAAATTTCAATTTGTTATTATGATTTCTGTGTAGACCTTATTATCTAGGTATTTTCTCCATGAATAATAGTAACTTATAGGTTCCGAAATAAACAGAAATAGGATCGTTGATGTTAAGTGAATGTGACTTATTACGTCTTCATTACCCCTAGTAAAAAAATGGATGACTTTCAACATCATCAATGTTTCTATGATGCTGCTAGCAAGACTAGCCGATTTACCCACAACTTTTGCTAGCTCTTTTTTACTCTCAGGGTTTCTGTAATCCTTAATTAGATCCTGTAGAGTAAATGCAGAATGGGCAATATATAGTATAAGAAAGATATTGGATCTATTATTGTCAATGAACTCGCAGCAAGAGTGATAAATCAGTACAAAGGTATTCCCTATTAGATGTCTGTGAGTAAACATCATCTTCAGCATCATCATCATTATTAGCATCATTAAATAAGGTGGTGTAATCAACTATTGTTCCTTATACAAATTTCTTTAATGTACTTATCTCTATCTTAGCTGAGAGTTTCTCAGACTTTAAACTTAGATTATTTTCAAATTCTCATCATTTTACTTTCTTCTTTCTTAGGAATTCTTTCAATACTTATATAAACATTTATAAATTCTTTGAGAGGTTCTATCATAGGTTTATATTTATCTCTCAGTTGTTCACACATATATATATATATATATATATATATATATATATATCACCAGTTTTTATACTACGAAGCTTTTTTTCAAGACGTTTCTTGTCGACACCAACTGCTTTAAGACTTTCTCATCGATGTTTGCTAACAACAATTAGTAGATCAGGTATCAGCTATCAGATCAGGTTATCAGGAAGCTGGTATGGTTTTCATATCAGCTTATCAGGTATCAGATCAGATTATGAGGTAGCTGGTCTGGTTTTGAGATCAACTTAAGAGGTATCAGATTAGGTTATCAGGTAGCTGGTGTGATGGCGACAAATCAATTAAGTTCGACTTTGACTAGGTATACATATTTATTTTCACTTTGAATTTTTCTATTTGTTTAAGTTGTTAGATTCGTTTGTAAACATTTTTTTTCCTTCATGTAGGTTGCATTGATTTTCTTTACTTTTCTTTTGTCAGAAATTTTAATGTATTTTACATTTATTTAAAAATAATTTTTGTGAAGTTCGGGTGTGTTAATTTATTTGGTTAACCAGAAGAAAATAAGAAAATTTTTTGGGAATTTCGAGTGGAACATTTTATTTCTCCTATTGCTGTGAACGGGATTGTGATTTTGGACAACGTAGGTAAGGATACTGTTTGAATGTGTCTTAAGGGTTGTGATGGTTAACAATATTTTTCTTTTTTTTGTCCTGGTTGCATAGATTTTCTCCAGTCATTTGGGAATTTTTTAATAAGACTAATTTTTGGTCGGTACGGGAAGTTTTATTGCCATTCGAACAACTGCTGCTTAGCACAGAGGGAGTCTTAGGCTCCAAACAGGACGTTTGGAGATTTTTATTTAATAATTGACTGTAATACCTGCTATATTATCGCCACAGTTCCAATTTGGACAGAAAAACTGGATAAGAAAGTTCAAAGGAATAGAAGGAAATTGAATTCACAATAAGGAGCAAAAGAACTTTTCAATTATAATCTTGGCACTGCATACTTTCTATGAAATTTAACTTCCATCACCATCATTATTAAAAAAAAAATTCAAATTCGCCCTAACTTTGATTTAAAATTTAACATTAGTGACGATTTAAAATTTTAAACCTAATTAATTTTGTTTTGCAATTGCTATTTATTTTCAAAGATTAAATATTTTCATATTTAACTTTAAATTTTGTTTGTTTGTTTTAGTTTTGCTTAATTTTGATATGATCACCTAGCGGAATTTTCTTCTTTGTTCATCCTTATACTATTATTATTATTTTTTTTATCCTAATCCTATATATTACACTCAATAATTTAAATAATAGTAAAACACAGAAAAATCATCTGCACTTTTTAAGTCAAAGTTAAAAAGTTCAATTAACGTTCTACTGTCTTCAGGCGCCTGCTGACATCGTGGGACCAAGAAAAAAATGTAAGTTGTGAGATTTAATCTGTTATTTACTAAAGTTTTCATATAAAAGTTATAGTTCTTACGTAAAATACTAACTATATTACGCAGAAGAAGTAGTAATATATTTAATTAGATTTCGGTCTATTTGATCTTTATGAATACATAACATCATAAATTTTGATTAGTGATATAAAAGGTGGGAATAAAAATAAAGATATACAATTAATTCAAGGGGGTGACCAAATCTTTAAATATATGTATAAATCAATATATATTTTTTTTAATAACATTAAATTTTTAACTTAAAGCTATACTAAAATATTTTTTTTAAATAAATGAATTTTGTATTTTATGTGAATTTTTAAATATGAAATTTTAGTTCTTTAAAACTGATTGGGAAAGGTGAAGTTGATGTTTTGGTGTAGGTAGGTTATATATTTTGTTTTGTATCGGGCTGACAAACTACATGCGAAGTCTGTCAGCATGGTGGGTGGGCATGGTAAAGGTGTAGCAGATACCAACTCGAGCTATACTTACATTATAAACCCCTTCTTTTATTATTCTCTTTATTTCTTTCTTGGTGGATCACTTTAAATTTATGCTGCCTAAAGTAAATAAATCAATTGTAACTGATTCAATATCATAAGCCTATACTTATGTGGGAACATAAATACACTCCCCCAACGACGAGCACGACCGAGAATTATTAGGTAGCTTGTTCCCTAAATTAATGAATCGAAGTAAAGAATCGTTACAGAGATTTTTGGCGCCCAAAGTGGGGCCTCAGTTTTCGTTATCTTTAAAAGAATTATTGTGTAGTTTCATCTAGATACTGAGGGTCCTGAATCTGATATGTGTGGTTAGTGATTGACGTAAGGACTTGTTTTGTTTTATTTGTCTATTTTTTTTGGTTTGTATAATTTTGTATTTTTTTTTTCCACTGCGGATAAGAATTGTTTATAAAGTTTTTGGTAATTAATTCCTGGTTGGCATTTGTTTTGAGACTTTAGCTTTATGGCTTGAGTTGGAGCTGTGAATTATTTTGCTGGTTTATATATATCGGCATGTTGCACGTTCGGCCTTATTCCGAATTTCTATTTAATATCCATCTTTATTTCTGGCTTAAGTTTCTAACATAAAAATTTTCTAGTTGATTGGAGTTGGAGTAATTGGATTTATTTTGGTTATTTTCCTTCAATGGATTATTGATTTTCCTTTGACACATTATTGTTTCGGATTTTATTCTTTTTGACTTATGTCGAAAGTTTCCACTATTATGTGTCATATTATTATTTTTACACTTTTCTTTGCGGTTTTGATAGTTTATTATTATTATTATTTTTTGTTGTTTAATTTTTTATTTGTTTTATTTTTCTTTTATAAACTACTGAACCATTGCTGAAAAAAAAACTTCACCGAGTAGCAATTATTCCTATTACTTTATATCAAATAGTATTCGAACTCATACGAAGTTAAAATTTTATTTCAACTTTATATATATTTTAGTATCTTTAGTTAGTTGGTTAGTTTTTATTTCTATTTGTTTTGGTCTAAATTTTTTTTTGGTTTGTTTTATATGTTTACTTTTTTTTCTACTCATATTGATTGTTGGCGGATTCTTTTGATTTTTTTTCAATGCCGTTGGTACATAGTACAGGCAACATTCCTGCTCAGTTGGAGCAGGAAATGCTTAATTCAACCAAATCATTAAATGAGGGCGCTTGTGTTGACTCGAATATGCAACCACTTACATTCGATAGACCCAAAACTCGTTTACAAGCTCGTAGGGAACAGGAATGTGATGACAGTCGAGTGCAAAGGATTGTAGATGATTCTTTAAGAATTAAACGAAGTGAAATTACCGACATGATTGCTGATGGACATCGAAATTTGACTGTCGCCAATTCGGTATCAAACGCACATCCTATTAGAATCGAACCAATGGTTCCAGATCGGCCTGCAAGTGATGCCCTTTGATCGAAGTATATATTCTCAAAATAGACGTAATTATTCGCGGATCCCGGAATAATGGTAACGATTATGACCGTAATTCGGAAAGGGTACTTAAATTAATTCGCAATTGGAGAATTCGGTTTAATGGCGATATATCAGAAATTACTGTAAATGAATTTATTTATAGGGTCAAAACTCTTACGGATGCTAATTTAAAGGGTGATTTTGTTCTGTTGTGTGAGCATGCCCATATTCTTTTTGAGGGTAAGGCTTTGAAATGGTTTTGGCGGTTGACATATTAAGAAGAAAACAACGACAGAATGAGACTTTTGACGAGTACTTGGACAATATGTTGATTTTTTGTGATAGACTGCATAAACGTTTTTCAGATTTAGAGTTATGCGAAACTATACAAAGAAATCTGAGAGCTGAAATTAGGCACGAGATATTACACTTGGACATCACTCATATATCTGACTTAAGGCGTTCGGTGCGAAGATACGAAAAATTTATGAAGGATATAACAGCTTCTAATTTAAATACTCGCAAAGCATCAAATCCTAAGGCCCAAGTACATGAAGTCAACAATTATGATACTTTGTCCGTCATTGATGAAAAATTGGTGCAAGAGACGGAAATATGTTTGGTGATTAAAAATGGAAAATGTTGGAATTGTGACAAGCAAGGTCACAGTTTCATTGATTGTTTGGAGCCCCGAATAGTATTCTGCTATGGTTGTGGAACGAAGGATGTGTATAAACCTAAATGTTCTAATTGCTGTCAAAATCAGGGAAATGGGAAAGGATGTCCGTGCGAACACTCACGGGCATCCAAAACAAAATTAAACCATCTTATATCGCTTAATGCAAAACAACTTGATTACACCAATTTTTCTGCTACTACAAATATTCCTGATGGGACAAAAGAAATCGTTAAACAAATTTTACCTTCAATTGAAACAACAAAAACTCCTGATATACAAGTATTGCACCCCTACAAAGACCATACCACGTACGATTAGGGGATTACAATCGCGCCAGATATAGAATATTTTTCGAAGTAAATTCTCTCCGAAAGCCTAACAGGTCATCAAGACGTATTTGTGAATATTATAAGAGGAAAAAGATATTCGGAAAGGTTATTATATCTTCATTGGTTAACATTACGAATGACAATAGACCTTATATTTTGCTTAGTTTGCAAAACAATTATTATTTTGCTTTATTGGATAGTGGGGCCAATGTCAACGTCAGTGATGGTGAATTATGCAAAGAGATAATAAAGTCGGAAGATTTTAAACAGAGATTTGGGAATGTGAAAACTGCTGATGGACATAAACAACGTGTTATGGGTATAATTTCTCTCGAAACAGCTTACAATAATCAAAAGAGGGTTATTGATTTTATGTTAATACCTACAATTACGCAAGATGTGATTTGTGGGATGGAGTTTTGGAAGATTTTCGGAATTAAAATTTTAGGTATTAGTAACGTTAGTGAAATTGTTGTAGATGAGGAATCAAATAAAATTCCCATATCGGCTTACCAAAAGCAACAACTGCAGAAAATTATAAAATATTTTCCAAATTCCATACGCGATGGCTTAGGATGTACCACATTGCTGTAACATAAAATCGATACTGCTAATGCAGTACCGATTAAACAGAGATATTATCCAATATCTCCCGCGTGTAACGAAATAGACAGAATGTTAGAGTTAGGTGTCATCGAGGAGTGTCCAACATCACCTTGGTCATCTCCTGGAGTGCTAATAGTTAAACCTGGCAAAGTACGATTTTGCTTGGACAGCCGTAAGCTAAATTCCGTAACGACAAAGGATGCATACCCTATTCCAAACATAGATGGACTAATCTCGAGACTTCCTATAATTTATTTTATTTCTAAGGTGTATCTTAAAGATGCATTTTGGCAAATTAAATTGGACGAATCTTCGAGACCTAAAACGGCATTCACAATCCCTAACCGGCCTTTGTACCAATTTGGATTGTGCAATGCGCCTCAGACAATGTGTAGACTTATGGACCAAGTTATAACGTTTGATTTAAAAACAAATGTTTTTGTTTATCTTGACGACCTTCTGATAATTTCGAAAGACTTCGACGAACATATGAAGCACTTACGGGAGGTGGCTACATGCCTTCGAAGGGCGAACCTAACGATAAACGTGAAGAAGAGTAGTTTTTGTCTTCGACAGGTCCAATATTTGGGTTATTTGGTGGGAGAAGGAACTCTCAAAGTTGGTCCAGGGAAAGTATTAGCTATTTCATAATTTCCGGTTCCTAAAATAGTACGACAGCTTCGCCAGTTTCTTTGTATGGCCGGCTGATACCGACGATTCATTGATGATTATTCGACCCTTATTTTCCGATTGACCGAGTTGCTGTCGAAAAAAAATCTTTCGTATGGACAGATGATGCAGATAAGTCCTTTGCAGCAGTAAAAGAGAAGTTAACTACAGCACCCGTTTTGGTACATGCGGACTTCAGTAATCGTTTTATACTCCAGTGTGACGCCAGTATGTGTGGCGTTGGTGCGGTTCTAGCTCAACTTGATAATAGCGGAAACGAGAGACCTATAGCTTTTATGTCTCAAAATCTAAACAAAGCCCAGAGAAATTATTCTATTACAGAGCTAGAGTGTTTGGCTGTAATTTTGGCTATAAAGAAGTTCAGATCATATATTGAGGGGCATGAGTTTAAAGTTATAACTGACCACGCTAGTCTCAAGTGGCTCATGAGACAGGAGGACCTGACAGGACGATTAGCCAGATGGGCCCTAAAATTACAGGGATTTGTCTTTACCATCGAACACCGTAAGGGCAAAGATAATATTGTGCCTGATGCACTATCTCGTGCATATGGAAATGAAATCTCAGTGCTCGAAGTTGACCTGCAGACTACCATCTATCGACCTCAATTCGACTGCATTCTACATTACCGAAGGTTATATATGCAGCACATGATGTGCCAATTGCAGCACACGGAGGAATTGCGAAAACTGTAAACCGAATTCGTAAGTTTTTCTTTTGGCCTAGACTAGTCACCGACGTCAAAGAATACGTATTGAAGTGTTCCTTTTGCAAGACCTCAAAAGTACCATCAAGTTCATTGAAACCACCTATGGGTCAAATGGTAGAGACCGAAAGACCATTTCAGCGTCCTTACATTGACTTGATTGGACCATTTCCACGCTTCAAAAAAGGTAATACGGGAATTCTAATTATTCTGGACCATTTCACAAAATTTTCTTTTCTGAAAACCTTGAGAAAGTTTGTAACTAAGCCGATTGTGGAGTATCTCAAGAACGAAATTTTTACTTGCTTTGGTGTCCCACAGACAATTGTTTCTGATAATAGAAGTCAGTTTAAATCATCTGATTTTAATCGGCTGATTGATGAATTTGGTATTGAACATCGTTTTACAGCAGTACACAGCCCACAATCAAATACTAGTGAATGGGTAAATCGCTCCATAAACGATTCGCAGTAGTGTACACCAGACTACAGGTCAAACACCGTACGAACTTATGTTCGGACAGACTATGATCACTCACGGACAGGACTATAGGATTTTACACAAATTAAAACTTTTGTCGGAAACGGACACGAAATTAGAGAGGCGAGACAACTTTACTCTTTTGTGTGACTCTATACGGACGAAGATTAAAGAGGCATACGAACGTAATGTTAGAACATAAAATTTAAGATCAAAGAGGCGAGAGTTCAATATTGGTCAAGAGGTTATTCGCCGCAATTTTGCGCAAAGCTCTTTAATAAATATGCACCTACAGGTGTAAAAGCTATCGTAAAGAAGCGAATAGGCAATGTGAATTACGAGCTCGAGGATGTCATTGGAGGCATAGTGGAGTATATCATATCAAAGATATTTGGATATAAAAATATATTCAAGGATTCTCGACTCTCATTTGTCACCTTTTTCAGATTAAACTTCTTTCGCAGGCTTTTCATTTCATCTGTTTTGTGATGGCGACAAATCAATTAAGTTCGACTTTGACTAGGTATACATATTTATTTTCACTTTGAATTTTTCATATTTGGGTTGATATATTTGGGTTGATGTAGAGATTTTGAGTACAAATAGATGTTTTTAAACTTTACTCCATTAAGACTTTCTAGCAAGCCAATAACATTTCTTTTCACAATTTGACAGACCAACTATTGTTGCACGAAGAGAATTTGGTAGGCAATAACTATGCTTTATTTTTTCACTAACGTTCGATGATTCATCAATATGTCGTACCAAGACAGTTTTATAGTATGTTTCCACTATACGTTCTTCGCTCTCTATTCATGCTTCACACCCCATTCATGAGCGAATCAACTTTCTTCGCCATACACAATTATGAGAGTGAAGCAAGTAGATTCAATATGAATCTACTTGCGAAGCAAGTATCTTCTCTAACTTTGATCGCAGTTTATCGCCAGTTTATCCGAACTAACAATCAAAACAATATAGGTATATGTGTAGTTGTGTGTAAACAAATAAAATTAAACCACACGCAAGTGCGTATGAGTATATAGGTAATGTTGAAGGCAAAAAACCGTCTCTTTCTAACACTATATCTATCTCTTTCTATCTTTGTCTGTTGTGTAACATCCCCTTTGTGACGTCACATATTAGTATGTATGTGTGTAATTGAGAGAGAGGGGGCGTTGACTTTTATATTTTGTTGTATTTGAGAGATGGAGGTGTTGCCTTATAATTTCTGATATCCCATCATTAGAGATTTAGATGTTCGATATTTGCTATTAATAAATATTATGATCATAGAAATTTGGTTCTCCAGTTTAATATATGTCCCATCATAAGGGATTTAGAGGTTCGCCATTGCCTGCCTATCAATAATATTGTAAACATAGAAATTGTTTTCTGGGGTTACATACTGACTTAATAAGAATTTATGTATTGTGTATGTGTGCAGTTTTTTATTGTTGGATAAATGTGTGTGCTGAGGGGTTGGTTTTCAGTTGGGATACATGCTCTCTCTCCTACTACAAAAAATAATGTAGTGGGTGTGTACATTTTTAGTGTTGCATCTATGTGTGCCCTTATCAGAGAGGTATAGATATAGTATTACAAAGATAATAATACAAAGATAATTGATAGCGCTTAGTTGCATGTGTGCATATTTCTTATTTTTAATATTCTATGTATGGATGTATGCATGGGGATGCTAGAGAGATAAATTTTTTCTCGTGCTGGAATATATGCTCTGCCAGCAAAAAATTTGTATGCTGCTGTATTACTCGATCTACATACTTAGTTCCCGTTCACACTACGCAAGTGTTATTGTTAAGCTTATCACTTTTTCTTCTTTGAACTTTCATCGGCGCCCTCACAAAACAAGTTTTATATTTGAGCTCATATTTTTTATGCATAGTTCTGTGTATGCATGTGCGCTTTTTTTAACATTATGAATGAGTAAGCAAAACGTATTGACAGTACATGTATAGTGTGAACTGAGACTTCTATTATTTGTTCTTTACTTTTTATATTTTGTGCGTTTGTGGTTACTTTTTAGCGTTTATCTAGTTGAATTGTTTGGATGGTAATTGCTCTGCAAAAATTCTGCTAAAATGTTCTACAGAAGAAAAGTATAATGCCAGATTTAAATGTATAAAAAATTATTGAAATGGCTTTGAATTTCATGTTTATACAAACTTATTATCTAGTATTTGCAGGTATTTTTAGAGAAAATACAAATATAAAATAGTTAATAATTGGTGTTTTTTTGGAAATGTTACAATAACGTTTTAAATTTTTTTAGGCACTATAATTCCAAAATATTATTTTACTTATTCAGTAACATATTTGTTTAATTATAAATACATTGAAATTGATTATTAACGGGTTGGCTGGTAGTGCAGATCATCAGGGAACCTTTAGCCTGCAATACATGTATATTTATGAGAAAAATTCTCTATGCTGTAGTGAATAAAATGCTTTTATTATATATTTATGATTTGATCAAGCTAAAGTTCGTATCGCTTTTGTTAGCCAAATTACATGTGATAATTATTAATAAACAAATAACACCAAAGTTAGTTGTAATAATTTTGACGAACACATAGCTGAACGGAACAACTAGCTGTTTTCGAAGGCCACTAAACCTTCATCATCAGCGTTCTTTTGTGTTTGGTCTACTGTGTGTGGCGTCAGTTGATGTAAATTTCTGCTTTATATACTCAGCCATTATTGCTTTTATTATATTTACTTTCTTCTTAGAGCTCTCGGGTGGAGCTCCTAAGAATAATTTATTTGTTTTCTT
Organism: Nowickia ferox; assembly: GCA_936439885.1. NCBI lineage: Eukaryota > Metazoa > Arthropoda > Insecta > Diptera > Tachinidae > Nowickia > Nowickia ferox. Next base: position 50,193,652 of record OW387023.1, on the reverse strand, counting down.
AGAGCTCTCTGGTGGAGCTCCTAAGAATAAGGTTTTTTTAATTTATTTTACTTTAGAAATTAGTCTGACATATACTACTTATGAGAAGATTCTAGATTATAAAAATGAGTGATTTAGTAAAATTCACTCAATATCTTATTTCTAAACGTTTAATAATTTTAAAATTGTTTATGGGAAAATAAAATGATATACGATACATTTTAAATAATAAATTACTTTCCCATAGTGGAAAATGACATGCGCCACACACACACAATAGCATGCGGCATATTTTAGTTTGACAATTACTTATATAGTATACATTTCTGCTGTTTGTTTTGATTATTATACTAAAAATATTCAATAACAAACACACTATATTTGTCCCTTTTTAACAGTGATAAAATCAGATGATTTGAGGTTTTTTCTTAAGTCACTTTCTACAACTCTGGTCTACTTTGTGCTATGTAATGTCCCCAAGCGCGCGTATTTATTTTATCTTTCCTTATATTTCTTTTATCATCAGAAAAGTTAAGTGTTATTTTATGTAGTTTTTGAGTATATAGTTGATGTGTTTTAGACCTAAACAAAAACATTTCATCTGAGATAATTTTGGATTAAAATAAACATCTTTTGTAATTATTAATGGACAACTTTTTAATTACAGATTTTTCGACCCCTTTTGATTTTTTAAACCAACAAACTCTGTCATTATATTCCCTTTGTTTTCATCTTTCATCATTCCAAAAACCTTCTTATTGAGTAGCGGCAAACGAAAGTGATTATCTATAGGATATTCTGACGTATCAAAATTCAACCTAATATCATTACGGATGTCTCCAAATTTAGACTTCATGAAACCATAATGGAAGTCATACATTCTCCACTTGGATAACTCCAGTACTGTAAAACCAAAATATATGGGTTTATCATATAGTGGTTCCATTTTTTCTAACTCTACCGCATACATATCATCAGAAAATTTTGTCAAATGCTTAAAATTTGGTCTCGCAATTAATGCTCTCAGACCCAAATGATTCCTGTTTGTTGTTTCCCAAGATGAAGTAATTCTAATGTCTCTACGTTTTTCAATGTTTTCCTATAAACAGCATTGTTTAAAAGTTTGAAAAAATCTTTTTCAAAGTTATTTTTAGCATTTGTCCTATGTAATGTGTTTAAGTCAATATATTTTTAAGCCAAGGAGATTGCTTAAATCTGAGGATTCTATGGATTTGTTTTAAGATGATTTGAAATGCTTTGTTTTAAAACTCTATAGTGTATAGTGTAATTAGTTTTTGAGTGTAAGTCTGCAACTAATTTTTTTGATTTTGGATCCCCCACGGGCTTATTTTGGTGACAAAATGGCAAATCATTATGTAGATTATGCACTGAATCGGGATAATCTATATCCACTTCCAAAATGTACCCATACTCTGCAGTATCAGAAATTTTTGTAACATCAAAATCAGTATCACATATCCACTCAAATGATCGGCAAGGAAGATATTCGGACATCGCCTAACCGTAAAGGTTATTTGCGTCTAAGTATACAAGAAATTCTGAAGGCTTTTCTTTATCAAAATCTTGCAAATACTTTTTATTCGCTTTTGAATGTCTTTGCGAACATTGAACTAGTCCACCTCTAATTCTTGTGCTGTATAATAGTGACAGGGGTGTCAATCGTATATACCTTTACAAATTTTCCTAAAATTTTCAAACACGTCAGTTAGAAGAAGAACATCTGTCTTTAAGTAGAGCTCAGTATAGTCAAGGAGGGTTTTACAGTTAAACTCCCTCCATATATTTTGAGCATGTTCATACTCGACTACATCCCATTCTTCATTCGTTAGAATATTGAAGAACTCTTCTCTACTAGGGAGTTTAGTTTCCTTATACTAAGTCATGGAATCCATGTAAGAGTATGGAAATACACCATTTCTTCTAATCACGTTGAAATGATCTTCATCAACAAAATATGATCGAACAGTACTGAAATCATTGCTATCAAGATTTTTCGTTAAAGTATCTAAACTCGAAGCCAAAAATCTAAACGAGTCTATAAATCTTATTTCGAATCCATGTTTTGCATCTAACTTGATGAAAATTGAAAGAGAAATATAACGCTCTGTGTTCTGTGGAATCACTTTTATTGTGGCATTTTTTATACTAGAAAGTTCTTTGAAAAATAGGTGCATATCATATGCAGAAAAATTATGAACTAAGGTGTTTTATAATTCAAATATCTGAAATGCACTTGTACATATGTATAAAACCTATCCCAACACAATACTTTTCTATCTCCATAAGAATAGCAACGTCAATAGTCTGCAAAACATATATACAGCCATATGTAAATATGTATGAAGAAGTGTTAATGTAATTCACACAAGCAATGATATTCTTCAAAGCAAAAATAGATACAATCACATACATTACGCCAATACATACATACATTACCAAATACATACGCTATCCCGCTCCATTCCAAACATCTATCAGGGTTGCCACTACCTGCATGTAATAGATTAGACAACTCACAGGATCAAACCAAAGTAATTGTCACTACCCTGCAATCAGACTGGGACCAAGTGTCTTTGTGTCAACACTAAAATTCTAGTGGCAATTGTAGTATAATAAATTTTCTTCTATCCGTCAGTATAAAACAATGATAGAATACAGATATGACATATTTGTGGTGGCACTGTTAACAACTTCTCAATATACATACATTTGTATGCACTTAAATTATAGAAATGTACAAGTAACTAACAGCCAAACCCACGATATCGAATGTTGTCGTCCGCAATTTGATTTGGGACCCACTAAACTTTCTCAGCACTACAAGTCGATCGACAATGATTGCGAACGATAACGTAACCATTTTCATACAAATTTGGTACCCACTATGAAAAGTCAAACGACAACAAATGTCAAAATCAGTCACTTGTGTTGTGGATGTCGACAAATAAAAATAAAGCAATAAATTGTTTAAATTTTATTAATTTAATAACAATAATAATAAAATAAAGTTTAACAATGATAATAACAATACGTAAATATAATACAAACCTAAAATAATATATTATTTATATACATAAATGTTTACTATTTATACATACTTACTTACTCGTTCGTTGGCATATCCAAAACATTTGAATAATCTCGCAATTGTCTTCGCGACACCTACTCCTCCTCCACAGTTTCATCCAAAAATAAACAGCTAGTCTTGTGTAGTTCATGAACGAACTGGTTCAAATGAACGATTCAGTACTTTGAACTATGTGAACTAGTTCAATTGTTTTACGCTCACTAGTTCAATTTTTGAACTAAGACACAAAATGAACTAACACAGCTTTTGCTTTACTTTTTTACTGTTTTTGTGCTTTGCTTCTCCCTGCAGAAAATGCGAATAGTGAAATTGTAGTGATTTACTAGTGGCTTTGTCACCAGTACTACTGACGAATTGTACCCCAGACAATGCTTTTTGCTATAGACATTTAGCATTTACGTGTCATTGAAAAGCAACTACTGACGTTGGTACTACTGAATAGGTATTTCTTTTGGGACCATATCGAGACATTGGAAAGAGATAGTCACTACTACATTTTAGTAATTCTAATGATAATAAAAATTAATATTTTATTAAAAATTTTTAACTGATCCCACAAAATCTTCTACAGGCTCATAAAAATTTCCACAATTATTTCATTTTAAAATATTTTTATTTTTATAATTACAAAATGGATTGCTTTTTATTTGTCTTTTGCAATTTCTTTTTATTTGATTCTTTGAATTATTTTTTAATACATTTTTTATTTGCCTTTTATATTGATTTCGTAACTAATTTTCATAAAAACTTGAATTTTGCTTGAAGCCACTTGTATTTTCAACAAACAAAATATTTTCTACGCATCAAAAACAATGTTAATATGTAGACGCTCGTTTGACAATGTCACCAATATAGTCGACAAAAGTGGTGACTTGGGGACATTTTAACCCCATGTTTTCTGCAGGGTCTACATTCATCCATATGTATGTATGTATGCATATTAACCCTGCAGAAAATGCGAATAGTGAAAATGTAGTGATTTACTAGTGACATTGTCAGTAGCACTACTGACCAGGTGTACCCCAGCCAATGTAATCGCCTATCAACATTTAACATTAGCTTGTCATTGAAAGTCTACCACTAGACTGTAGCCCTACTGACTAAGTAGTTTTTTTTGGACCACATGGAGACATTGGCACCAAAGATTCACCAGTATATTTTAGGGGCTCTAGTCTACAATATCGATATTTCCTCGCTCGATGTCCGTAGTAAAACTGTACTGATTCACTATAGACACTGTCACCACCTGCAGGAAATTGTTTGTCATTTCTATTAAATACATATGTATGTATATTAAAATTAAAAATTTTATGTTTCGCTGAATTAGTAAAGTCAAACACTTATGTATGGATCTTAAAATGTGACAAATCTTTACCTGATGGCACAAAATCTTCCACAGGGTCAAAATTTCCATAATTGGCACCTTAAAACTCTTCAATTTTCATATTTTATATTTTTATACAATATTAATTGTTATTTTTTTTTTTTTTGTGTATTATGTTTTTAATTACTGTTAAATACATTTATATATATTAACCTTATAATATAATAATATTTCTTAGATAATTTTTATAAACACTTAAATTTTGCTTGACGTCGTTTATTTTCAACAAACCAATAAAACATTAAGAAGAAGCATAGTTGTGTGTATCTGAAAAAATGTTTTCTACGCATTAAAACCATTATTAATAGACGCTCTGTTGACCATGTGACCAAAATAGTCGACAAAAGTGGTGACTTGGGGACACAACGCCATGTTTTCTGCAGGGTAGTTCTTGTTCATCGCTGACTACTACCATAAATGCAATAAACAAGAAAGCACAAGTAAACACTTATACTACCCCATTCACAAAAAATATTTTGGATTTACGTGATTTTTAAATAAGATTTTCACACTAAATTTGTTTTATAAACCCTTTATAAAACAAATTTTTTAATTAATTAATTTTAGTTTTCGTAAAGTTTTTTAATCACAAATCTGTATTTTTAATACAGTCAAAGTCGCTCAAACGAAATACAGTGAGTGACTTGTCGTCAATCGCTCGAGTTGTCGATCGACATCCTGGGTTAGGCTGTAAATATCTGGCTTATGTCCCCATAAGAAGTACGTAGTCACTACCTAGTTAATTGTTTTAGTGTTACTAGTAGGTTTTCAATGACAAGCACATGCTAAATGTCTATAACACAAAATATTGTATGGGGCATAATTAGAGAGTAGTACTAATGACAAAGTCAAAAGCGAGTCAGTACATTGCCACCATTGACATTTCCTAAAGGGTATAATGTTTGTCTGCCACTTCAACAAAAGTAGTGGACACCGGCAAACATACAAGTAAATACAAAAATGCATACATATGCACACACACACATACATACAGACATGCAAACACTCATAGATACATCCATCTACTGTAAGCACAACGTTTCTTAACAATAACAACAAAAGGTGTACACACAAGTACATATATATATACATACATACATACATAGAAAGAATCAAACTCATACACACACACATAGCCAAGAAAATCTCAGCATAAATCCCCAAAATCCCCCCATAAGCAACAGGGTTGCCACCATTTATCTTTTTCCCGGTTTGAATTCCCAAACTTGGACTCAGACCTATCTACTGAAATCTATAAAAAAGTTATAATTTCCACTAATGCATACAGAATCATCATCGTTCTCTGGAAAAGAACGATGTTACCAATAAATTTTTTACTCAAATCGATAAACTAAAGGACAAATTAATAATATAGTTTAAGGCCGACAATAATATAATTCTAAAATATATTCAAATGTAAATAGATTGATTACAACTTGAAATAAAATTAGAGATAGAAGACAGTTATAAAATTAAGAAAGATATTCCAAAGATTAAATCATCTTTTGAAAAACAAATTAAACAGCTGAACGATAAAATTTATAGATTGGAAAATGAACTACATGTTAGTATAAATAGCTGAAAGTGCATCAAGTATCTCACAACACTCTCCAAAAAAATCTGTAAAGCAACTCAATGTCTTTCAAAAGAAAATTTAGTAATTTAGTAATTTCATAAGTGTATTGAAATATAAAAGTTCATCTCTCTATTAAAATGTTTCCAATTAAAGTTAACTAAACAAATGAGAAAAGCTGCTAAATACATAAATATGAATACATTGACATATATACACACTAGGCTGATCGACTCGGTTTTTCAACCGGTTTTAAAACCCGGTTTTTTTACAATACGTTTGTCTGTTTTTTCAAAATGTCGAGTTTTCGAATGTCAAATAGTCTGCTTTTTTATAATTTAAAAACCGACTGAGTTGAATACTACAAGAACACTATAATATTTCCAAATATTATAGAAAGTTATCCATATAACAGCTGTTCAACATAAATAAGAGAGTTGATTTATCAATTTGCACAAAAGTAAAATGGCAAAAAATACATTTTATGATACAAGAAAAGCATCGGAATGCATTTTTCTATTTATATATATCACGATATGAAAATATGTGTTAATTTGTTGCATATTTGCAAAAATTAAATGCAATTCTTTTTAATACAACCACATGATGTTCATGTACATGCCTTAAAAATACATACATATATGCACAAAACATATGGCATGTTTGTAAAACCTAAACAAGACTTAAAGGCACAATGTTGGCTATTTAAGATTCATTTAATTTTGGGGTGAAAAACAGAATTTTGTGTTTAAATATGATTTAAAAATAAAATACATATTGACTGTTTTATTAGCCCTTACTGAAACATGAAATTAAAGAGATATTATTTTATGAGGTTGTAGCAGAGCCGAATTAAATTGGTCTTATGGTGTGCAATGGATGTCAAAATCCATTTGCAAAAAGCGTTTTTTAGTTCTGTTGACATTCTGCTACAATATTTATATAGAGGTTGATATCCACCTTGTCCATTTCCATATATTTTTTCCATATAAATTTTTTATTTTTTATTTTTTTTTTATGTTTTCTGCAGAAAACATAAGTATACATATATGTTATACACGTGCACTATAGTAACCAAATGCAGTTAATTTGTATGTTTCATCTTTAATTTGTGTATTGTTTTATAGCATTTGCATGAATTGTTAACTCAAAGCGCAACGTAATTTTCGGCTTAGCTTTTACGCTAAAATGAGTAACCTGAATTATAGCGTTAACGTTGCTCCAAAAAAAGGAATGCTTACTCTCTCTGATAAATAAAAAACTCTAAATAGAAATAAGAAATAAAAATGAAAACGCAAAATTGACCTGAAAGTAGCTAAAGTTACATTACTTAACAAAAACAACCGTACTTTTGCGGTCAACTTCACTTTCAGAATTGGATTTTGCAAAGCGTTGACGCCGCGTTATTTCGGTTAATTTCATACATTTTGTATGGTCATGAGAAATTTTTACAGCCAGACAAAGCTTTGCATCGTAATTTAGGTTGGTTGTTAAAAGTACATTTAAATTTAGTCTCATATCCATATGATGATCTTAACATAAAATTTAAAAATGAACGTTAAGCAATTCTAAATGATATGTATCTAAGATTCCAACAAAGCTACTATTGAAATAGTCTCAAGCGCTTCTAACTGCATCAGAGTTTAAAATAAAAGCTACTCTTATTCAATAGCGGGCTAATTGATATAGAAATTTGATTTGAAACAGCAAGCAAAGACCTCAGCTACTGCATTTTTATTGATGATCGTATAAAAGAATACAAGTAAATAAAATTCTTTATTATTTAAATTTTTTTAAAAAATTTTATATTTATTTAGAGGAGAAGACTATGTCTTCTTTATCCTTTTATTATTTCTAATTATTTAATTTGCCGGAAGACTATGTCTTCTTATTCGGACTTCTTATTATTGACTAATACTATTCTTATTATTTTTTCTTAATATTAAACTTTATATAAACTTAAGAATTGTCGAACAGCAATCATCACCTTGAAATGCAACGTGAGCTGTTCCAATTGCATTCAGTGCAAATAGGTCGTCAGCACTTTAAATAAATGTTGTAACAAAAAAAATTCGTGAATTAAAATTTAAATGGAAATGTGTCAGCAATTGCGACAGAGGAGATTGAACTTTATTAAAGTAAGTAAAATAATTATCAATTACAATTAAATGGAAATGTGTCAGCAATTGAATTGCGACAGAGGAGATTGAACTTTATTAAAGTAAGTAAAATAATTATTAATTGCAATTAAAGGGAAATGTGTCAGCTATTGATCTTTTATTTAAAATAAATATGTTAATTATTAACTCCTCCCTTCTTAATTTGATTGTCCCCAATCATTCAGAAAAATGGGATATTGTTCAATCTAGGAGGTTTGACTGGAGCTTCAAGCTCTATTGGGTTTTGAGGGTCGCGAATAGTTTGTAAACTGAGTACATTCGGGGTTAACTTGCTACTAGTGAGTGGGTTTTGGTGTTCCCAAATTACTACTTTTCGGGTGCGTTTAAAGAAAAAACCCAGACACGCAATTAATATGATTATTAGGCAAAGTATCGTTGATATTGACCAACCTCCGATTTCTAGGTTTTTTTTGATAGTTGAAATTGTCTCAGTGTTGTTGATTTGAAGTTCGTTTAGAGCTTCGAGCGATAAGAGATTGATATGGTCAATTTCGAAAGGAGTTGGCTGTAGTAATGCGGTTATCATTTTTAGAGGAGAAGCCTCCATATTACTGAAAGTTCTATTGTTAGCTTTTATGGTACTGTTGTGAAATTTAATGAGAAAGGTTCCAGATAAAGATCGATATGTTTCATCTATGTAAATGGATCCATTGTAACCATTCAGTAAGATCATGCCAGACTCAATTTCCTCAATTGGTGAAATGTGATGATTATTGCTCGTTACACAAGAAGAGTTTCTATTACTAATAATATTAGGGATACAAGTATTATTTGTTATGTCAATTATTTGATTTTCTTTACAAATCATAATATCGTTATATTCTTCACATTTTTCTTTAATAGCATAAATTGTTTTTTCATTTTTTAAAATTTCTAGGAATTCAAGTTTGATTACATATGTTTTCTTTTTTACTGGTCTTAAAATTACATTTTCATACATTTCCTTTTTTGTCAATGGTACTTTAACCATGTAAAATATTTCATTATAATTATTTTTGTTATACAAAACTGACACTTTGGCAAATTGAAGTGCCTCCTCTGGGTTTACAAAAGGAATGTTTTCTTCTTCGATTTTTTTCATAGCTACTTCCATTTCTTTTTTATTTAGTATTAATGGGTTTACAATTCCAATTTTTGCCCATTCTATTCCATTTTCAATATTTACTAACTCTTCCTTGACTAATCTTATTCTATTTTGTAAATTAATAACTATTTCATTTTCTAAGTAAACATTCTTTCTTACAAAATTTGACATTCTATTAATAATTTCGGTTAAGTTGTTTATTCTTTTATTGAAAGCTTCATTAACATAAAATTGTTTATTGTTATTTTTGTTTAATTCGTAAACGTTATTAGTTAATATTTCAAAGTCGTCATGATCCGGAGACCCTGCGACGTATTTCCAAATTGTTCCCAAAGTGTTTATGGCTCTTTTATTTCTTGTTAGGGGTGTTAGATTCTCTAGGATGTTATTAATTTGGGTGAGTTCATGATTGAGGATAGGGTATAGGTTGTGGTTATTTGGGATGTTTTGTTGGATAAAGGTGTGGGTGTTGGCTATGGATGTTGCGTATTGTTCCAGATCTATTGGATGAATGATAGTGAAGGTTCCCTGCTGAATTTTTGCTGTACCCTTATTTATGGTGACAACGTAGGAGGACGTGTAATCCATGATTTGGATTTCCGTCAGCGCGTAGGATAAGAATAATCTGGAAAAAATAGGTTATTGTCTTTTAATGTTACTTTTATAAACAGTTCTGCCTGACATTGTTAATACAGTTGTATTTCGGTTTTCTTTGACTATTTCTTTTTTATATTTTGGGGTTAATTTTGAACCTAATCTCTTGTTGATCCTAACGAAAATATTCTCTCCTGGTAAATAAGTTTTGGGTGCTTGTCTATTTTTGTTATGGTAGTCCAGGTCCTGTTTTTGTTTTTCAGTCAAGCGATTTATTATTTCTTGTCTTTCCAAAATTATTTTTCCTGGGTCACTATTAAAGTTTTTATTAAAAAATATGTCGATCGGTCTTTTACCAGTGGTAGAATGGATTGATTTATTGTATTCGTATAATGTTTTGGTGAGTAAGTCATGGAATGAATTGTGAAGTTTGTCTGACTTAAGACATCTCATCATCTCGGAAAGAGTAGAGTGAAGTCTCTCTACTTGGCCGTTGACGGTACTAGCGTAAGGGGGTGTAGTGTAGGTTTGTATGCCGAATTGATCTTTAAGAAGGAAGTTTATCGTTACGGAATTTAGTGATTTTTCATTATCTAAGACTATAAACTTGGGGATGCCAAATGCTAAAATTATTTCCTTCAATGGTTCTTTAATGTCTTCGACTGCCTTTGATTTCAGAATTTTTCCTAAGGCGTATTTGGAAAATTTATCTATTGCTGTGAGTACTAGGTTTCCTTCAGTTGAATAAATGTCAATGTGAATAATCTCTCCAGGATTTTTTGGAATTGGTGTAGGCTGAAATTGCGGTTTGTTGGGTCGACGATCATATTTTTGTTCTTTACAGGTTTGACAATTTTTTACTATCCTTTTGGATTTTTCCATCATTTTGGGGAAGTAGTACTTTTGTATTACCTGATTTTTGTTTTCGTTGGCATTTCTATGAGCTCTTCGGTGTTCATTAATCAATATTTCTTCTTGCTCTGTTTCACTTACGATATCTTTGACTTGTGACTGAGTAAATCTTACCTTGAAGTTTTTAAAGTGTTCGGGATAGAATTCTGGAATTACCCCTATAATTGCTTCAGTAGTAAATAAACCGTTGATTACGCTGGGGTTAAGATATTTTTTAAAAATTGATATTAAGGTGTCTTTAGTGTAAAAAGGTTTTTTAATAATGTGCCTATGGTAAGTTGGGAATGGAATTTCGAATTTGTAGTTGTCTTCGTTACCAACTAAGATATGGAGTTGGTTCTTAAAGACGTTAATTGGACATTCTATTGCGGGGATCATATTATCTGAGGAACTTTCATCGCTATGTTGCGTTGCTGTCATCGAATTTATCTGTGGTGGTCTAGATCTGCAACTACGTTTGTTCTGCCTGGCTGATACTTGAGTTCGTAATTATACTCCTCTAAGATGGACTTCCATCTTTTCATCTTGCTGTTTGTGTTCTTGCTACTGAGGGCATACGTCAAAGGTTGGTGGTCCGTATAAATGTTTACTTTCCTAGAACCGTACAGGTAATTTCTCAACGAATTGAGGGCCCATATTATCGCTAGCATTTCTTTTTCATTGGTAGCGTAATTTTCTTCAGTTTTGCTGAGCGTTCTTGAAAGAAAGGTAATGGGTTTCCTGTTTTGCGAAAGTACTGCGCCTATCGCATAATCAGAGGCATCTGTTGTCAGATCGAAGCCTTTTTCAAAATCAGGGTGAGATAACATGACATCGCCGGAGATGAGTGAATTTTTTAATTTCTGGAATGCGTCCAAAGCATTTTGATCTAAAGTAATTTTTAAATTTCTGGACGCGTTTTTTGAAATGCGTCCTTCCTCCCCTCTTAAAAGAGATGTCAGGGGCTTGGCAAGCTTCGCATAATCCTTGATGAAGCGACGGTAATAACCTGACATGCCTAGAAAACTTCTCAGGTCTTTTAGGGTTTTCGGTGGTGGTATTTTGGCTATTGCTTCTATTTTATTTTGGTTGGCTTTAATTCCTGCGGCTCCTACGATACACCCCAGAATTTCAACTTCTGTTTTGAGAAATTCACACTTGTCTAATTGAATTTTGAAATTTGCCGATTCTAGTGTTTTGAATATTTTCCTGAGGTTTTCGAAGTGTTCTTTCTCAGTTTTTGAAAAGATGACAATATCGTCTATGTAGACGTAACAGATTTTCCCTATGTGGTCTCTCAAGACATCGTCCAAAGTACGTTGGAATATTGCGGGAGCATTTTTTAATCCGAATGGGAGTCGTACAAACTCAAATTTCCCGTTGTTAACTGAAAAGGCGGTTTTCTCTACGTCACATTCCTTTAAAGGAATCTGGTGAAAACCACTCTTTAAGTCAATAACTGTAAAGTACTTGTTTTTACCTAGATTTGCTAGAACTTCATTAATTTCTGGAATGGGATACCTATCGGCCACAGTTACTGCGTTCAGTTTTCTCTAATCGATGACCATTCTATATTTTTTTTCCCCGGAAGCATCCAATTTTTTCGGAACGATCCAAACGGGTGCATTATACGGAGATCTGGAGGGTCTGATAATTCCGTCATTTAAGAGTTCATTAATCTGTTTTTCTACTTCACTTTTCAATGCCATGGGATAGGGGTATGATTTAGAATAAATTGGTGAATCTGAATGTGTTCGGATTTCTCCTTGAACTCGAGAAGTGAATGTAAGTTTCTTGTTGGGATCCGTGAATAGGTTGGGATGCTCCTTTATAGTTTGATCTAACTGAAATTTTTGAGTTTCGTTCATATGATTTGTTCTGAATTCCATTTTATTAACTGATTGGGAAGTGTGTTGATGAATTTTTATTCTAGTTGTATTGTTTATTAACAAATATTCTTTCTTAATATGGATAGTTGCATTTAGTTCTTTTAAACTATCATGACCAAGGATGCCATGAAACGATTTCAAAGAAGGTAGGATGAAGAATTTTATATGGTGGTTGGGTAAATTGAATAAAGTTGCGAATGTGTGGTGCGTAATTTAAATGTCTCCAGACACTGAGTTTGCAAAAAAGGTGTTTTCGTTTTTGATAGGATTGCTAACGAGGCATGGTTGAATGTAGTTTTTGTTAGATCCAGTGTCTATAAGAATTTTTAGAATTTTACCATTCTTCGCTTTGCACTCAAAATACGGGAGCGAAGAATTTGTTAACCTAAAAAATGGATATCTGTGAAATTTTGAGTGGGTATTTCATCTTGTTGATCTTGATCATAGGATTCGGCGTACTCGTCAATTCCTTGGTTTTGGATTAATTGCTCGTATTCAGTTTCATTATAATTTCCAACTTGTTCGTCCTGGTAATTCGGTACCGTGGAAAGATCTTGTCTACTTTCTATATGAAAATTGCGTTGTTGTTTATGTGGTGGTGGAACGTAGCTTAGGGATGGAGGTCTTTTGTTATTAAATTGGGGTTGATTAAAAGGACGTGATCTGTTTTGATAATTTACGTTTCTTGTTTGAATTGATTCGTCAACTTCCATAGGTTGAGGCTTTTGAGGTTTCCGTGCAACTGGTCTTTGTGGTTGTAAATTTTGTTGAAAAGGTTGGTGCGATTGAAAACGCGGTTGGGGATTTTGTCGGAAGTTAATGTTGGGGATGGTTTGACGATTTTGGAATGCATTTTGTTGCATATTATTCATTGGTCTATGGTATTGGTTAAAATTTTGAAATGTCAATTCTGGATAAAAGGGTTGTCTATGAATTGTATTTGCATTCCGTATTGGAAGAGGTGGTGGTTGACGTTGTCTATGATTTTGATGTTTATTCGCGTATTCTGTTCTGTAGTTTTGATTCTCTAGCTTTAAGCAGAGATGTAATGCTTGCGGGAGATCCGCAGGTTCACGGATGCCAAGGAGTCTTGGTAGATCTCCATTTAGGCCTCTAACAAAAGTATCTAAGGCTTTGTCCCTATAGGTTTGCGTTAAAAGTCGCAAGGACTCTTGGCCCATTTCCATGCAACCAATTTTATTTAGTATAAGGGACAAATGCGTGTAAACTTCTTGATAAAATGTTTGGATGGTATTTCTTCCTTGAATTAAAGAAGTCATTTGGTACTCAAGCGTCCCTAAATCTCGTTTGTCTGCGTAATGCATAGATAGGCATTTTACAATGCAATTCCAATTTAATGGAGTATTGTAGGATTCTAAGGCAATGTCAGCGTTGCCTGTTATTTTGTTTCGGATGACGCTTAAAATACCGTAATATTTAGGTGTGCCTTTGCTAGAATCGTAAATTTGCAACACTCTGTCCACGCTTTTTTTCCATGAGTTAAATTCCATGGGGTTACCCGAGAAATCTCTAAGACTTCTTACTATGTCGGGTATTTTATCTAATTCACTTAAGTTATTTCTATATCTATCTTCAATGTTTTGGTCTATCCCGTGGTTAAGGTCATTATTTGGATTCATCAGAGATTGAACTATGTTTCTGCATTGTTGCGCGCAAATAGCGGCTATTCTGTTTTCTACTTCTTCGTTGAGTTGCGCTGCTGGATTTGGGATGGGAATAGGAATAGGATTTGGAGTGTTAAGAACGGAAGGTCTTACTAGGTTATTGGGGTTAGCCATGATTTTTCGCAAATTTTGGGAACAATTTTTGTGAAAAAAAAAATCTATTTTATGATTTATAAAAATGGGTACTTTTGATATTCACAGTAAATAAAAGATTTCTTATTTTGTTTTATTTTCTCTTCTTTTTTTTATAAGGGTGGTCTTTGTCACTTATGAAATAACTTAAAAATATTCTGAAATATAATGACTTACAGTATAAGATGAATTGGACACATTGTGTTGACTGACTGATGTTATTCTGTTGATCTTGTTGCAGTTATCGATGTCGGCCAGATATTTGAATGGTTGTCTTCTACGGTGCAGCTTTCAATGGCAAGGACAAAGCTGTTGTTGAATATTATGTTTTTAGGTCTTTTCTAAAGTCTTTTGATTAATATAGTTTTTCTTTTTATAATATAATTTTTAATTTGTTCACTGTTCCTTTTATTTGTTCACTGTTCTTTTTATTTGTTGTGTCTATTTTCTTATTTTAAATTGTAAACTTATTAAACTATACCGTCCCGATCACGCGAATTTTGTCCTTTTCGTACTTCTACTAAGGATTCACTTATGACACTTCATACAGACGGTCGCCTGCGGACGGACACTTACAGGCTTAATTAATATTAATTAATATTATTTTTTATTTTAGGGTTTTTTTAGTACACTATTTTTGTACCGGATGCTGCTCGGGCGCCAGTAAATAAAATTCTTTATTATTTAAATTTTTTTAAAAAATTTTATATTTATTTAGAGGAGAAGACTATGTCTTCTTTATCCTTTTATTATTTCTAATTATTTAATTTGCCGGAAGACGTCTTCTTATTCGGACTTCTTATTATTGACTAATACTATTCTTATTATTTTTTCTTAATATTAAACTTTATATAAACTTAAGAATTGTCGAACAGCAATCATCACCTTGAAATGCAACGTGAGCTGTTCCAATTGCATTCAGTGCAAATAGGTCGTCAGCTCTTTAAATAAATGTTGTAACAAAAAAAATTCGTGAATTAAAATTTAAATGGAAATGTGTCAGCAATTGCGACAGAGGAGATTGAACTTTATTAAAGTAAGTAAAATAATTATCAATTACAATTAAATGGAAATGTGTCAGCAATTGAATTGCGACAGAGGAGATTGAACTTTATTAAAGTAAGTAAAATAATTATTAATTGCAATTAAAGGGAAATGTGTCAGCTATTGATCTTTTATTTAAAATAAATATGTTAATTATTAACTTACATACCACATCACAGATCAAGTCCGGAGAATTAAAAATTAAGTAATATGGATGAAAAAATGGTTTTAATAGACGTGCAAGGTATCAAAACTAATTCGACTATAAAAATTTCACCATAAAAATCCCTTTTGATTTAAAATTTTTATCAATAAAAAAAGTAAAAAGAAGCAAACTGGCTAACAAAAAATTATGATCACCTAAGCTGGACTGCTGGATCAGTTTTATTTCAAAATGTTTGACAATTTTTAAAAGTCAATGCAGGATATTCTAAAATAAATGTAAAAGGTAAAGAAAAAAGGCTGGAAAAAATTGTATATCCAAATATTTCTAACGTTGACTATATAGGTTACACCAACTTTAAACAAATGGAAATTAAATATATTAAGGCCCCTATTATGATTTACAACTGAATAATCTTGGGATTATTGCTTATGAATCACCCTTTATGAGTTTGCAGAGGGTAGCGGGGGAAAATAATTTTATATCTTCACTGATCCATCCAAAAAGGAGATTTTTATTATAATCACTCCGAGAGTCGTGATCATAATTATTGGGGTTATGGGAAATAAAAGAAACAACAATTAGTTACTTTTATTCTTTCTTAAAGGGTTGGTTGAGATGGGATGCTCACCTTTATTTCTTGGGAATGAATACACATGGTAAGTATTTAAGTTGTTTTTCTTGCAGGTTTATTTTGTAAATATGTATATAAATTGTAGTTTAATATTCAACTTCGGGTTTTAATAACCGATTCGCGAATAAACTACAATGTGTATTTTTGTAGCGCAAGTTATTTTAGTGTTGCCACTTTATAATTCATTTTTTGAGGTAAAATTATAAAAATAAAAATATATAATATAATATAATAATGTAAAAAGATGAAAGGTTATAATGTTTACTCGTTTTTGTACAAACTAGTTTGGACAACAACTAAATGGATAGTTTAGTTGTAGTTGTACAATTTTTATTATGGATTACAACTTTTTTCACCATGAGAAAACTGCTTTTTATCTGTTGTATTTTGGTTTTTATTTCTAGTGTTGCATTTGTTTTGCTTCATTATTTCAGACGCCAACCAACCGCATTTGTCAACCAATATTGTTGCCATGTTCAGAAAACATGAAATCTAAAAATAAAACACAAGGCCTAAACTTAAAATATTTTCTGATGGCTACTATGGTCTCAAAAAACATAGCATAGATAAAAACCTTTTATATTCGAGCAATTGAATACAACTAGAATTAGTTGTACATCAGAATGCCAAAAAACAGTTAAGTTGTTTAAAGTTAAGTTGTTACAATTTCAAATAAACTTGGTTGAGTTGCAAACCATAATAGGGGCATAAATATTTCTATTATAGTTACTACAACTAAATATACATATATTCTGTTTTACTTAAAACGGAAACTCCTCACAAACTTTGAAGTAGAGCTGGGTCCAACTCGTTCATTCTTTCATTTTTGCCACAAACCAATGATCAAACCCATGTAATTTAAATGGGTATGATCATAGGTTTGTGGCAAAAATTAACGAATGAACGAGTTGGACCCAGCTCTACTTTGAAGTAAATAGATTAATAGATTAATTTAAAATAAAAAAACTATGAAGATATTTCACATCTATACACAAAAGACCAGGCGAATATTTACAACAACAACAAAAGACGGCACATTACAAAAAAAAATTTTTCAAACAGGGAGCCAAACACTTATTTCTATGTACATACATACGACAAATCCAATTCTTACTATAGTTGCCAGTAATGCAAAAGTTCCCTTTTTGACTATCTCTCTCATGGATATGTTAATGTCTTCAACCTAAAATTTTTTTTGCGAGTGGAAAAAACTGTGCTGTTATCAGTATTGCCATTTTGGTGCTTTTCGGGTATTTTTCGGTGCTTTTCCTCTCTAAGTACCTGAAACTTTATTAACTTTTTTATTCATTTGTTAAGCAACGAACGTGGATTTGTCACTTGTGCAAATTGAAGAAATAACAAAAAAGTGTTTAAGGTCTTTTATATGATATTTCTTTTATATAAACATTTTTTTATAGTAAATTTGTCATTAATTTTTTGTTAAATCTTATTAACTTATTTTAGCTTTCTTTAAGATAGAAAAACCACGATACAGAGAAAGCTTGAACGAATTATCGAGCGTTCAAAAGGTGGCTTAAATCAGCACTATGCATTTGATGTAATTATAAAATAATTGCCCGGTATAGCGATTTAATATGTCATAGTCAAACAAAAAACAAATACTTATTAATATAAAACATAAATAACAAAGAATTTTTAGTTATAAAACATAAATAACAGGAAATTTTAAGCTTAGTGCTTTTTTACCCGAATCTTTTAAATGTTTACTCTTTTTTAACCTGGCTGTTATTCCAAAGAAAATCAACAAGAAAAAAATTATTTTAAGTATACTATAGTTTGATTTTCTGTTGGCGTCAGCTACAATTGGAAGTTCGTGGTCAGTGAATGTGTAATTTTAAGTGAAAAGGTGCGTTTTTTTAGAAAGGTAAAATGAGCAGTAGAAGTAATTTAAAACGTCGCATAAAAAATAAAACGAACAATTAATTGAAAAATGTATTAATAATTAATTGTTTTATCAATACAAAAAATAATTGTATTGACTAGCGAAATCACTGACGAAGAGTTATGTAGATGGTGGCAATTGACTGCCGTCAATGTCATCCCCATGTTAAAATCGTCAGTCGTGTGCATTGCTATTAGTTAGGCTGGTAGTTAGTGGTAATGATTGGTAGTTAACGAAATAGCTCGACATTTGCTAGCTATGCCGACTGCAGGGTACGTACACATATTATTAAATTTCTTACCCATGCTCAAGTATTTATTAGATCTTAATAATCATACTTACATATCTACATCATGAAAATATACAAACCGTCCACCAAGCCACTGACGCCTGAAAAGCCGTTCAGTCAAAGAACACGAATGCTTTTAAATAAACAAACTTATCACAAACAGCCAAACTCTACCCCAAGCACACATATACACACACAAATTCCCCAGAATCGTACATAAGAATTTCACAAAATCTGAAACTAATATTTCTCCAAATATAAACAAATTTCTGACCGACAGACTTTAACACTGGACAAATTTAAGCTTGACAAAACATAAAGCAATTTGATCCTACAATATGAAAAACATACTAGGATTAGGGAAATTTAGATATATGATAATATTTTATAGCACCAAATGTCGATATGAGAAACAATTTATTTCTACGTACATATAAATACTAGCGTGAGAAAATTACAAACACACACATACTAGAATTCATCTACGAAAAATTCAAACTATTTCAACAACACCCCTCACAAATCACGGTCAGCCTTAAATTTCCACAGATATATGTACATACACAAATTCTCACGGTCTTATACAATCGATAAATTTCAACAACCCAAATCACGATCAGCCTTAAACTCCTAGACATACATGCACACACACACACATACACACAAGAGATGGGCGCGTGTAGTGTCTTTTTTCGTGACACGAACAGGCGCGACTCAACACGAAGTGTTCGTGACAAGAAAGCTGTGGTGGCAGTGCCAACTCAGTGCCATATTTTGAAAAGCGACTCTTGAAAAAAAAAAATTAAATTTTCTTAGCTTCAATACTATACCAATAATATTTCGTGTGTTGTGCAGTATCGCGTTGAAAAAATTTTTCGCGTGTGTGTTTCGTACGTGTTGAGCGTCTTTTGTAATCGTGTTTGTGTCGTGTTGGAAAAATTCTATCTCTAATACACACATGGAATCTATTACAACAATACCCTCGCCCCTCATAAATCACGATCAGCCTTAAATTCCCACAGACATACATACTTAAATACATGCACATAGATTCCCACGGATACATATTAAAACAACATCGCGCCCCCGCCAATCACAGCCTGTCTTAAATTTCCATAGACAGATAGACCCACAAATTTCCACAGACATACAATCGCTCTACCTCAAATACACCCGCCCCCCCCAATCAAAGCTTGGCTTCGATTCCAACAGACAGATACGCTCACAAATTCACACGGTTACATATTACAACAACACCCTCACCTATCCAAATCACGATCAGCATTGAGTTCCCACAGTCTAGCAACACTCATAACTTTCCCATCGGCAATAGAAAAAAATCGTTTTCCCGACGGCATTAGAAAAAATAATTGTCACGTTTTCCCCGTCGGCATTAGGAAAAATCTTTTTCACAATTTTCCCGTCGGCATGAGGAAATCATACATATATAAAAACCTCAAATCTATAAAATCCCTTAATGTATTCTCACAAAATATTCCGCGCACAAATTCCCACGGTCACACATACATACATACAATTGATATTAACAAAAAACTGTTAATGTAAACAAAAAAACACTTAATGTAAACAAAAAACTTTTAATGTAAACAAAAAACAACAAAATTCTCAAATTTCAAATTCTAATAGCCCAAATTTTAAAATTTCAGAAAATTTTGCACTGAAGTTCTCAAATTTCAAATTTTAATTAACCAAATTACACAATTTTAATTGTCCCGGAACAGAGATTCCACTACTACTCGAACTAGTTTTTTGATTTAACGTATAATACGTTGAATTTATGGAACACGTTCATTCTTATATAAATAAAAGAAAAAAGTTTAGTAAATTTCAAGAAAGTGTTCTTTGATTCAAGAACTCGTTTATTGGTTTTAAGTAATGTACTAATTTTTACTAAAAGAAGAATAATATTTATATTTTATTCAATGAATGAGTTCTTTGATTCAAACAACCCGTTCATTGATTTGAAGTAATGTACTTTGAATTTGACTTCAAGAACAAGAAGATGTTTTATTCAATGAACGAATACTTTGATTCAAAGAACCACAATTTGAATTTTTGCTTTACTTCGTTCCATTGCTGCCATTTTAGCATTTTCAAAGCCAGATCTGGCATTTTCATTAGTTAAAAAGCATTAAACTTTCAAAAAATTTTGCTATATGCTTTCTGGCAGAATTTCTTGAAAATAAAAAATTGTAATTTATTAAAAAAATTCTTCTGTATATAGGGTTTTTTTCAAAAAAGTATATGTATTGCAGAGTAAAGGTTCCCCGATGATCTGCACTAGCAACAGTGAAATGCGCATAGGATCCAGCTAACCCCTCAATGATCAATTGCAATGTATTTATAATTAAAAGAATATTTTACTGAATAAGTAAAGTAATATTTTAGAATTATAGTGCGTAAAAAAAGTTTAAACGTAATTGTAACATTTCCAAAAAACACCAATTATTAACTATTTTATATTTGTATGTGCTCTAAAAATACCTGCAATTACTAGATAATAAGTTTGTATAAACATGAAATTCAAAGCCATTTCAATAATTTTTTGTACGTTTAAATCTGGCATTATACTTTTCTTCTGTAGAACATTTTAGCAGAATTTTTTTTACCGATTTAGCATTCTCTCATCATAATTTTCTGGTAACACTGCTTGGTTCGATTCAACGTACTAGTTTCTTGTTTTATAACGGGAAAAAACATACTAAACAGAAATATAAACACAAAACAATCAGTTATTGTTCTTAACTTAACAAATAAGTTTGTGCGCAATTAAAAAAGAAAGTTTGAAATAAAAAGTTGTCAAAACGTAAGTTAATAATAAAGAAATGATTATAATTAATTTTCATTGCAAAAAGAAATATATTTGTATAATATCCCGAATATCAGGAACTTGCCGAGTTACTTCAAAGTAGGAAAATCAGTTCCAGGTGCCCCTACTCCTGACATTATTGGTCCCAATTCTCAAGTTTTATATAAGTAATTATTTTGGATGCTACATATTTAGATTTATTATTTAGTTTTATACATATACTATACATATTTATGTATGTTAGTTTTAAAGATTCAAGAATCAACGCAGAGGTTTACATTAGAAGCCTTAGATAAGATAATTTAAGTGCAGAGGAATTCAATAACACTTGGCAGGCATGCAGCAATTGCAGAATTAATGAAATAATCAGAAGTTTTTAAAAGATGGCCCGAGTATAAGAAGCCGAGTCGATTTCGATATGTGAGTATATAAATCTTTACTTTTTTATAATTTAGTATTTATTGCAAAATAAATATTTGTATTAAGAGTCTTCCAGCTTGAAGTACAATTTACAACTCAAAAAATAATAACAAACTTTATTAAATTCAATATATGGATATCTTTTTCAGAAATATTTAACAAATAGTAAGTATAAAGACGAATATATTCATTGTGCGTGAAAAATATTGAATTTAATAAAGTGTTTTGGTATTTGTTGATACATGAATTAGACCTTAAGCTTGTATATTCTTAACAGAAATACTCATAAAAATCTCGAAATAAATACAGTTGAAATCTAATTGTCCGGGGCGCACGGGACCAAAAAAGACGTTTAAACTATTTCCGAGTAATCGAAGTTCACCTGTATAATAATTCTGTATTACAATATTACTATATTTCAGATTGACAAAGACTTTGGCGTTGCTTTTGAGAAACGTGAAGGAGTTTTGTTTAACTGGTCGGAACGATTCGCGAAGAGAACATCAAAGATAAAACTTTGTAGAAAAATTAATTAAAATTAATTTGAATGAGTCGCAGGCAATTTTATTTAAGTTTGTTTTATTTTAAAGTTACAACTTCATTTTTAAACTTATAAATGAATTATAAATTTACAGTCTAATGCATAAAAATTATTAACGGGTTATAAAACAGATTTCCATACTAACCCTTTATAAAGCTTTAACAATTTTTATAAATAAGGCAGTAATAATTTAGTGGACTATGATATTATCATAACAAAGTTTTTTATGTACATACATACATATATGTATATGTAAACTATTTTTTATAATATGAATTTTTAAATAAAATACACAATTTAATATGAATTTGCCTATTATTATATTTATTAAGAGTGAAATTTTAAATGTATAATTGCATTGGGTCAAGGAATAAATTCACAAAAATCGAAGAATGCGTTCATTGGGTCAAGGAATATGTTACTTAAATTCAAGGAACTATTTAACTAAATTCAAAGTATGTCTACATACGTTGAGTCAAGGAACACATATATTCATAAAAATCAATGAATGCGTTCATCAGGTCAAGGAATAGGTTCTTGAAATGCTACAAGCCAATGATTGGCATACGTTGAATTCAAGGAACCTGTTCCTTGCATTTTTTTTTTAAGATTTAAAGTTACCCCGTGCCCCCTTGTTATTACAAGGGATGGGAGATTTTATTTGGCCGAACACAAGGGTTATAACGCCATCAACAATTTCTTTATTTAGGAACCTCTTTCGAGAAAATTTCAAACGACATATACCGTCGCATAAGAAGCCGGAAATCACAAAATTCTTCTCCTTATATGTCCAAAAATGAGTTTTTGTTTGGTTCTCCAACCAATTTCCAAAATTTATTCTTTATAATTGTTTTTGCATGTGGTTAATGGAAACCAACGGGATACCGCAAGGAGTACCGCTAACCGACGACAACCACTAATTACATGCAGTGTGAAACGTAAAACTCTCGAAGGCCAATAAATAACAGTGGCCTGGTTGCACTTAAGAGATAATTGCCAACGACGCTTGATGTTGACTCGCCCAGAGCTGCTTTACGAATGTTCCTTGCATTTATGTACCTTTTTGGTTCAGTGTATAATTTTACGATAAGAAATTATCGTAAGTAGAGATGGGCGCGTGTACACAACACGTACAAAACATGCACGCGAAACATTTTCCGAACACGACACGACATAACACGTACGAAATCAAATTGAATAGCAAAATATCATAATTTCTTATATTTCTTGTTCCCAAACTCAAAGAAATGGCTCGGCGGAAAGAGATTTGACTATAACAACGAAATGATCTCATAAAATAAAGCCTATTTTGATGACCTCGACAAATCATATTTTTCGGAAGGTATAAAAAATTGGAGAAACGTTGGACTAAGTGTATAGAACTCAAAGGAGACTATGTTGAAAAATTAAATAACTTTATATAAATACATGTTTCATGCAAAAAGTCCGGACTTAAGGTGTCTTACATGGTAATACAATGTATTACGACCTGTCAAAAAATGCTGTAGAACGTACAAAATATTATCACGTAAAAGCAAAATGTATCGAGTAGGAGAGAATACGGATATAAAATTTGACAAGCGGTCAGTAATGTTTATTTTCTAAACCATTTTAAAAACTTAAGTATTCTCATCATACCAGAGGTGTATTTCAAAGTAAACATTGGCAGCATTAATGGTATTTATTGAAAGTGTTAACACTTTTACAAAAACAACCAAAATCAACTCACGAATTTTCATGTTATTTTTGTACATAAATATTGTACAATTGCAACCATCAGCTACTTAACTTGTACAGCAAAACCCAACAAACAATAAACAAACCTATAGAAAAAAAATTATATTTTGCATTAAAATTACATTGAAATAACGAAATTTTTTCTTCAGTTTAATATCTTTGGTGCAATTTTACTTACAGTGAGTCTCATTAATATTCGGTTTTCAGATTCACTTTCTACCAAACAATGGCAGCCATTTAATTTGAAAAGTTTGTTTTATTATTTTACTTAACAATTAGGTACGAATATGAATTCATAAAAAATAATAGAAAAAATATATAAGTAGGTAAAAAATAACATATTATTTGAAGAACTTCAAAAAGTTTTGCCTCATTAATATTCGGTTTTTTGTTGAGTAAAGAAAAAACAAGGGAGTATGAACCGCTTTGATTATAATTAGTCCTTTTAAGGATATTTATCGCATCAGAGGACTTAACATAAGCAATTTGACACATTTTGAAAAAATATAAGATCCGTTTTCCGAATATCACTTTAGTTTTCCTTCCAGTTGTAACTAATGTCGAGATTATTTCACGGACTGCACAGGATGAATTTGTGGCTCAAACTTTGATTGAGAATAATATCTAACAATTCGTGGGTAAGGTGAACCACTTTAAGGCATTTACATACAAGCGATACATGAATGGGCGAGTTTTGTGACAACGGTTATATCCTTCGTAATACTGAAATGTGTTAAAAATATCTCGTTTCGTTTGATAATGCTTATAAATTTATCTTAATATATTCAGATACTGTCTAAAGTTGACATTTCATAAATAAAACTTTTAAGATATGATCCTACTTTCTCCCATCAGATACAACAATAATGTAGAATCCTTATTGTGAGGATAATAATTACCTTGTAATGCTTTTTTTTAACATTGCTTTAAAATTATTTGATCTTATTTATCGTATTTATTTATTGTCAGTGTAAACATGAAAAATACCTACAACAGAATTTTATTCTCTTTTTTTTAACACGGACAGAATTTCATATTTTGATTCTACAAAGTCGTAATACTTTGTATTACCATGTAAAGATACCTTTACTGACGGCATTCGTATTAACCATACGAGTATATCTACTAATAAAATCTTTGGTCTGTTTTGGTTTTATATGGAGGTTGACAGTTGAAATAAACAGCTGCCTCATGGGCTCACATGGTTTCAGTGTACCCTGTGCCCCGTTTCTGTAACTTGTGAGAAGTTCTCGCATAATTATATTGGATGTTCTATTTTACACAGTCTTACTCACTTAAAAACTTATATAAACTTACAAAAAATATCACCAAATACTGGGGGTCTACTCTGTAATTCGAAACGCAAGAAAATATTTTCGAATTTGTATATTAATTATATGCAATAAAAGAATTTACTTTCGTTTCGAATTACAGAGTAGACACCCAGTTTTTTTCTTATCCACCCTGTGTTTCACAGGATGATAACAATTTTATCGACTCGAAAAATTCTCACATTCCTTACAGAAACGAGGCACTGCTGGTAAGCTTAATGGTACAGGGCTGCAATATTGCAGGCATTTTGTTGATGAGATTTTTTCTGTTTTTTTTATAAATTTTTAGTTTTTGTTATTTAACTAATTTTACATACATACATGTATTTATATGAATGTATTTTTTTCTGTAATAGACCAACCTAAATTACGACGCAAAGCGTTGGTCAAAATTTCTGATGCCCATACAAAATGTATGAAACCAACCGAAATAACGCGGCATCAACGCTTTGCAATTGGAAAATCCAATTTTGACAGCGCGTAAAGAAGTCAAGTTGGCTGCAAAAGTACTGTTGTTTTTGTTAAGTAATGTAACTTTAGCTACTTTCAGGTCAAATTAGCGTTTTCATTTTTATTTTTTATTTCTATTTGAGTTTTTTATTAATCAAGAGGAGTAAACATTACTGTTTCTGGCGCAACGTTAACGCTCTAATTTATGTTGCTCATTTCAGCGTAAAAGCTAAGCGCTAAATTACGTTGCGTTTTGCTCCGTAATTTAGGTTAGCCTGTAAAGTATGTAAAAAATTTATACATTGAATTCAATCAAATACATTTATTTTTGTTGATGTCATCTTTTTTTCCTCCGAAATCTGCTATCTTATGTACATACATATCTATGTATGTATATGCACTGAAAAACTGGAAGTGACCCTACTAAATTCCAATTTTTCTAACTTTGGACAAATTTTTTTTACTAAAAGTTTGTCCACATACAGTGGACCAAACATATGATCGCTGATGATGTATAGCGCCCTCCAAAAACAACATATTATTCAGTTCTTCTAAATGTTCCTTGATACATTTATTTAAAAAAAATCATAACATGTTCAGTTGGCTTTCTTAGCATATGAACCAGGGAACTGCAACGAGTGATCGGAAAAATAATCATACGTAATCAATATCCTAAAAACATGTCTTTTTGTTGAAAAAATCGAACTTGTTCAAAACACACATATTCGTTGCTAAGTTTTAATCGCTCAAGTGAGTGGAATGTTGTTGGATATGATTTATAATCATGCGTAGCATCAAACCAATCAGTTCGAATGATTGGTTTTTTGGCTCGACAATGAGTGTTTTGAACAAGAACATAATGCGGAAGGAAAAAATTTTCATTCTAATCAGCATCAAGTAGTTGATGCAGAGTAAAAGTGAAAATGAAAAAAATCATTGTGTATGAATGTTGTATTTATAAAGAACCAACAAATCAATGTTTAAGTATGTATGGGTATGTGTACTTAATTTAGGAGTTTCATATCAGGGATGGTAAAAGTAAAGAAACTGTGTAATAGAGCTAGTTGCTACGAACTTTTTGAAAAATATTAGAGACAAAAATTTTATATAAATTTCTGAGATTCAGTTTAATTAATAAACTTAAATTACACTAGTTTACAAAATTCATTTTTTTTCATGTATATTTGATGGGAGGTGATTTTCCTTATGTATTTTTTTCCGCTGAATTCGAAAATCAAGGTTAAATTATTTTTATGGAATAGTTTTTGAGATATTGTAATTTTTTAATTTTTTCGACCTTTTTTCACTTGACCAAGCATATCTCGAGCTAGAAATGTCCGATTGGGTCGTTCTTGGTATTCAAATGCAAGGTATTGAGATGAAAAATAAATATGTATAATCGGATCTTCGAGTGGTAAAGCGGTTTAAAATATATCGATGAAAATAGGGCACATTTTCAAAAAAATCATATTTTACAGTGAGTCTATGCCGACAGAAAAGTACAAATCGTTTAAAAAATGTCTGGTTTCTGTTCATGTACGTAAAGATGATACTTTTACGTAAGAACTAAGACCAACAAGAAGAAAATCGACCGAAAAATTACAAAGTTATAAGCAATTGAGTGACTAAATAATAGTAATAACAAAGTCAAAATACATAAAAATAAAAAAAATTAATTCAATATATTTGCGTGTGAGCAAATGCACAATCGAATAAAGATGCTTGTTTTGTAAAGATTTTTGTTTGAGGCTTTCAAACTTATTATGTTTATTTTTAATTATTATTGTTCGAACTTTCATTTTATTTATATATTTATGATTTAATCAGGCTAAAGTTCGTATCGCTTTGTAAGCCAAATTACATGTGATAATTATTAATGAACAAATAACATCAAAGTTAGTTGTAAATATTCTGACAACACATAGTTGAACGGAACAGCCAGCCGTTTTCGAAGGCCACTAAACCTTCATCATCAGCGTTCTTCTGTGTTTGGTCCACTGTGTGTGGTGTCAGTTGATGTAGATTTCTGCCTTATATACGAAACTTTTCTGCAAATGGAATATGTGAATTGGTTTGATTCATCGTATTTCAATTTGCTGAAATGTGTTTTTGTAATGAAGACCCCAAATTTACCATCACTATATTTACAACAGTCTTACCATTGCCGTTTTTTCATTACTAATTATGCACATGTTAGTTAATTTGCTTATTTTTGTTCTACTTAAGACAAACTTTTTTGGTTTGATACTATAAGTATATTTTTATTTAGTTTTTGCCACTGGCCCATGACTATCTATTTAGTTAATTTTAATTATTATTGTTCGAACTTTCATTTTATTTATATATTTATGATTTAATCAGGCTAAAGTTCGTATCGCTTTGTAAGCCAAATTACATGTGATAATTATTAATGATAAATAATAAAACATTTAATGTATGTGAATGAATTGAGTAAAACATGTTCGATCCATATGAACCAGTGAGCTGCAATTTTCATAGTTTTTGATGATTTATTCATACAATAAAATTTTTACTCACATTTAATTAATAACGTACAAAACATTCAACGTACAATAAAATCAGCATCGTTCTAATATCTGTTCATTGGAATGATTGTGAGTGGAGGGATCGAACATGTTTTACTCAATTCATTCACATACATTAAATGTTTTATTCAGTTTTATTCATGCAACAAAACTCAATATTGAATATAATTAGCATCATGGAAACGAACGCATCGCATCGTTGGAATTATTGTGAGTGGAGTGATCGAACTTGTTTTATTCAAACTTCTATGTGAACAAGTAGACTTGTGTCCAACAGCTCATTTTAGTTCAAAAGAGCTGTTGGACACAGGTCTATGAACAAGCCCTGAAGTTGAATAAAATCAAAGTAGTCAAGTTCGTTCAAGTTATTTTAAAACACACACACACAAACATGTCAAACTGTGGTGGAAAATTGGAGGTTTCTTTTTGTTCCAATTATAAAAAAGCTGCAACATTTCGTCGGCTTGTTTCGAGTTTGCGGCACAGTATATTGAAAATACATTATGTCTGCAGCAAACCAGAAACAAGCCGACGATTTGTTTAACTAACGGCCTGGCCCACGATGACGACAAGAAAGTTTCTTTCGCTTACTTATATTGAAAACAAAAACAAAATAAGAGAATTTGTTTTTGTTTTCAATGTAAGTAAGCGAAAGAAACTTTCTTGTCGACATCGTGGGCCAGGCCGTAAGAGTTTGAAAATTTGCTTGCTTTTATGGTTAAGCGATTGTCTATATGCATTTCGTTCCCGCTTTTTGGAACTCAACAGTAGACTTCAACCCAAAACATTTTTGAATTTAGCTAACAAAATTCGTATGTTTATAGTAAGACTCTTAATACTATATTGAGAATCACAATATACAAACATAATAAGTTTGAAAGCCTCAAACAAAAATCTTTACAAAACAAGCCTATTCGTTTCGATTGTGCATTTGCTCACACGCAAATATATTGAATTAATTTTTTTTATTTTTATGTATTTTGACTTTGTTATTACTATTATTTAGTCACTCAATTGCTTATAACTTTGTAATTTTTCGGTAGATTTTCTTTTTGTTGGTCTTAGTTCTTACGTAAAAGTATCATCTTTACGTACGTGAACAGAAACCAGACGTTTTTTAAACGATTTGTACTTTTCTGTCGGCATAGACTCACTGTAAAATATGATTTTTTTGAAAATGTGCCCTATTTTCATCGATATATTTTGAACCGCTTTACCACTCTAAGATCCGATTATACATATTTATTTGTCATCTCAATACCTTGCATTTGAATACCAAGAACGACCCAATCGGACATTTCTAGCTCGAGATATGCTTGGTCAAGTGAAAAAAGGTCGAAAAAATTAAAAAATTACAATATCTCAAAAACTATTCCATAAAAATAATTTAACCTTGATTTTCGAATTCAGCGGAAGAAAATACATAAGGAAAATCACCTCTCATCAAATATACATGAAAAAAAATTTATTTTGTAAACTATTGTAATTTAAGTTTATTAATTAAACTGAATCTCAGAAATTTATATAAAATTTTTGTCTCTAATATTTTTCAAAAAGTTCGTAGCGACTAGCTCTATTACACAGTTTCTTTACTTTTACCATCCCTGATATGAAACTCCTAAATTAAGTACACATACCCATACATACTTAAACATTGATTTGTTGGTTCTTTATAAATACAACATTCATACACAATGATTTCTTTCATTTTAACTTTTACTCTGCATCAACTACTTGATGATGTTAGAATGAAAATTTTTTCCTTTCGCATTATGTTCTTGTTCAAAACACTCATTGTCGAGCCAAAAAACCAATCATTCGAACTGATTGGTTTGATGCTACGCATGATTGTAAATCATATCCAACAACATTCCACTCACTTGAGCGATTAAAACTTAGCAACGAATATGTGTGTTTTGAACAAGTTTGATTTTTTCAACAAAAATACATGTTTTTAGGATATTGATTACGTATGATTATTTTTCCGATCACTCGTTGCAGTTCCCTGATATAAACCTTAACCTAACAAAGCAATCTCAAATAAAAACTTACAACTTATACAGAAAACTGTTAATATTCAAATATAACAATTGTAAAAAATTGTTAACATTAAAAAAGCCTAAAAAAATGTTATTTACGAGTATACATACCATAAAAAAATTTTAATAAGAGTAAATACTAGTCATTATATAAACTGATCACTCTCAAGAACTTTTTATTAATTATTTTCCTTCAATTAAACATTTTCGACTGCGTAGTATCACAAATCTGTCGGGTCTGGTGACTGTTAATGAAAAACAAATCTCACGATGAGGACATTTTGAAAGCAACATCAAAACCAGAGCTTGGGCAGAACCATGATACAATTATACAAGGTACTTGCACAAGCCCAGCCTATTAATGTATACAATGCAGAAACTTGTCAAACTTTGTTTACAAGCCGCAAAAATGTTAGTGTATGTGTGTGAATAAAATGATTACAGTGTTGCCAATGAATTTGCATGTGGCTGTGTCTCCAATTACACATTGAAGAAAATTACACTACACATCCTTTATGTAGGTTAAAATTAAAACAAAATTAAACAAAAATAGAAGTCAAAATAGAATTACACACAGATTATACATGAATCTAATTATAGGCCTACACATGTGAGTAGAAATTACACACTCTGTATATTACACACATATTGGCAACACTGAATGACTATAATCATTCGTGAATGCCGCGTCTGCAATTGTACTTTAGTTACCCTGTAATTGTTATTTTTAACAACAAAAGACATCTGTTTTTGACTAAATTCTGTTTGTTTCTACAAACAAAATGCGTGTGTTTCTTGGTGTTGCAATTTTGTTGTAGTCGTGCAAGTACCTTGTATAATTGTATCATGGGCAGAACTATCTACTTTGTGGGAATATGAATTTTTATTTAATTTATGGCTTTGTTTTAAAGACCATGTGTATGCTATACACTGGATGTAGGAAGAAGCTATTCGACTGCAACTTTTGACAGAAAAAAGTCTGTCGGATCAGCCAATTCAGAACAAGTGAACTCTAGGATTTCGTTGCGCTAACAATAATCATTATCGATTGTTTTACAGAGGTATGTTTACCAAACGTCTCCAAAGACGATATTATCGAATGTATTCTCAAGTGGGAGATGTTCACGGGATGTTTTGTATGTGTACATATTTGTACGTGATCGCCCACTACATCAAAAATTATCTTAACTCAAACTTTCGACCGAAAAAATTTGTTACAAGCTTAAAAAATTTCTTATTTGTACAAAAAAAGTGGTAACTGTTTGTCATTTAGTATAATAAGTTACTTAAATATTTGTTGACAATTGAAAAGGATTTTCAGATAAAATATGTATAAACGTTAAAAAGAAAAACAGATACAACTTTTAAAGTAGGTTGTCATAGTTTTCTGTTTATTATGCAATCCATTGAGAACACGAAGGTAAAATTTAATTATATGAAGATGAGAAAGGTTTATTAAGCGCTTATTTGACGCATTTCTATGGGAAATTTGTCAAATAAATCCGTAATAAACCTAAAATATTTTTTATGAATTAGACCGTCATTGTATATCTAAAGAATAATCAAGGTTCTTGTGGCTGCAGGGGTAAGCGCATTGACTACTACGCGATGAATTCCGAGTTTAAATCATGGCCAGAGAAACCAATTTATATACAAACAAGCATTTTTTCTGATGCCTATGCTAAGCACACGTAAATTAAATAATTAATAAAATACAATTACTACATTAAATTAAATTCATGTTGTTCCAACTTGGAATAACTTTGATTCAACATAATTCTTCATTTTCATTTTAACAGTACGTAAATGTTAAACCAACATGAAATAAGTTATGTTTTTGACCAATCTGTTGTTTTTATTTCTTATGTTATTTTTCGGGCTATTTGTGGTCAAAAATTTTTCTCCATATATGTATATATAAATAAAAATTACATAATTTTTGGTTTCGTTTCTCCCAACGTTTCGTTTGCTTTTTGCAACAACACAAAGCTCTAATATTCCGTAGCAATAACTTAAATTAGTTGAAGATCTGTGATAATAGTATTAAGTTGACTTTTCATTTTGTGTTGTGATGTACCATTTTATTTATTTATTTATTAATTTATTTATTATTCATATCTATCGTGTTGTCCAGTTTTTATGATGATAAATTTAAAAATGAATAATTGACAATGATACAAATAGTATGTTTAAATCTGTGAGAATATATTATGATCATTAAATTATTCTAAATTAATATATTTTTGTGCTAGATATCAATTAATAAAATACCACCCCTGAAGAAGTTTGCAAAAAGCAAACGAAACGTTGGGAGAAACGAAACCAAAAATTATGTAATTTTTATTTATATATAAATACATATATGGAGAAAAATTGTTGACCACAAATAGCCCGAAATATAATATAAGAAATGAAATAAGGTTATTACAATATACCTTAAATATTTTTTATGAATTATACCGTATATGAGTATGCTTTTATATTTAACTTTCTTATTTATGTAGCTTAACATATGTTATAATACCATACCTCTAAAAATTCTATTAAATGTTCTTCCGAATATTCAAATAATTGAAATGTGGTATGAATTTAATGAGGCATTTGTATTTCAAATGGGACAACTGTTTTCTTTTAGCATTCGGAGAAGGCAGAGTTGTCGTACAATGATTAGGTATCATATTATTATTTTTATTACCGTAGGCTTTAACTGGATTATCAAAATTTACAAAATCGCCATCTACATTCGAGAATAGCTTCTCAAAAAAGTACACAAAGTCCTTAGCCGATTCCATAATTGAGGATTCTATGGTTACATTTGTTTCGTCACTCATTATTTTATACACTATTTCAGACAAAGGAATACGACTATATTTTATATGAGGTATGTATTTTATCAAAGGGTAGACTTTATTCTTATCTCCTTTTTTGAGAATTTCCTTTACTTTCGAATTCGAAACCGCTTCATTTTCGCAATTGCGACAGCCACTACTACCGAATGAAGTGTGAAAACCTAAATACGTTGAACTTCCATCGGATGAACCATCCGAAGGACTACCACCGGGATGGTCGCACGAGTTCTTCCGTCGATCTCCATTACTTGCTGCACCGCCACCCTTTTCATCACGTTTTTGACATTCTTCTTCAATGCAATCCATAAAGTTATCAACACACGATGGCTGGTAGATGACAGCAGATGCATGGCCAGATCTTCCAGAACTGAGTGGAGTACCCTGTTCCCAGGAATTCGTTTTTGGGTCATAAACTTCAACTATTGAAAGAAAGTTCGTGCCATCAAATCCACCAATGGCATACAGTTTTCCGTCTAGAGAAGTTAATGATAACGCGCTACGTGCTATTTGAATGGGCGACACATGTTCCCAGACCTGGTACTCTGTGTCGAAGCGTTCTACAGAAGACAATTGTCGTGTTCCATCAAAACCACCAACCACATAGATGTACTGATTAATTGCAGCCACACCAGCTCCGCTGCGGCCACAAGCCATGGGTGGAACAAAACTCCACGCATTGTCTTCAGGATGGTAGCGCTCAACGGATACCAGCCGCTCGCTACCATCAAAGCCTCCTACTGCATAAAGAAGACGATTTACCACAACTACACCTACGCCAAGTCGTTTAGCATGCATCGGTTGAACACGAAACCAACGATCAAGTTCTGGATCATAGCTTAGAAGAGAATTTAATATTGTAAAATAAATGAAATATTATTCAACTTTTTAGCATCATTTTGTACACAACTTACTATTCAACCGTATTATGATATTCAGAACCAGCTGATCCTCCTACTGCATACATCAGTTCATCCATTACAGCTACCCCAACGCGATGTCGCGGAACCGTCATCGGTGCACACGGTCTCCACTGCTCAGTTAACGCGTTGTACCGATCAACCCAGTCTGAATCATAAGACGATCCGATTGAATTATTTCTTCCACCGACGGCATAAAATATTCCTTTTAAAAAAGCAGCTCCCAGACCCGACCGCGGAATCCTCAAACTTCGTAATGTTGTCCACGTTTTATCGTCAACATTATATGCCTCTAAAATATCTAGAGATTGACGAAAAAATCCTCCTGCAACGAATATCATGCGTGTTGTATTTGGTTTACGTTCTTTGACAACTGGACGTTTGTGTAATGTCAAGTCCTTAAAGATTTTTGCCAAATATTCTCGACAGGCAGGTACTTTTCTTAAAACATCACAGTTTTTCATTTGTTCCCGTAGAAATGTGGGTGTTAGAAACTGGCAACGTACTGAAAAAATAATGGGTTCCATTTTTGGATAACGATTCTCCTCATCAAATTTCACCCATTTTAGGACGGCATTGTATACTTCTCGTTCCCCTTGAACATTAAGTTCATCACGGCGAATCAAAGCAATTAATTGATATGCAGATAATTGCAAAAATTCTTCTTCTTGACACACCTAAAAAAAATTATTGCATATTATTACATATGTAAGTAGATACTAGAAGTGTGTGCAAGCTATGACAAAGTGCACAAGAGCAAATATTGTTTGTATTGGTGATCGTAATTGAGTGCGAAGCAAAAATAGAGAACAAGAAAACAAAAAACACACAAAACCATTGTACAACAGTTGAATAGAGAGTTGTGTCAAGTGTGCAATATTTTTATTGAACACTTCATAGTGCACCATACTTCATTTCACAAACTCAAAATTTCATAAAATTTTAAGTGATAATAAAACTTTTTACTTTTATATCCATTGTGAAAGATATTATTTTTATAGATATTGTATTTTTTAGTCTTAACCAATAAATTATAAAACTTAGAACAGTATCGCATGCAAACTAACACGCTCAAACAATCTACGTTGTTTGTTTTTTCTTTTACACATACACATATTTTTACACTAGTGTGCGCTGACATATAAACAAATGCTATTGCATGCTTATGATAAAATTGAGCACCAGTTTCAGTGTTCTCATAAAATCAAGAGCACTAACTAGAGAGAACAATTCAATAATGTACACCAGTGATGTCAAAAATAATATTATAGTTGTATGTGTGAGAATAGTTGCCTCATTCGTCTCTGAAGTACATAGAAAAAAATAAATATTTAGAAAAAATACAGTTGAGTAAAGCAGCTCAAAAATACTAAAAGGAAAATGTGAAAAATCTCTAAAAAGAAATGTTTAAATAGCTTATCTGATAGAAACGTGAAAAATAAGAAAAAAAAAATTAATGAAAAAAATTTGATGCGAGCCATATTTCCCGAGTTATTTGTCTTAAAAGTTTAGATAGAAAGTGAAACTGCTAAAAAAAATCAAAATGTCTTTTTAATACATATTCATTTCTTTTCTTAAAAGTTTTGTAACATAAAACACATTAAATGTCGTGAAAATCATTGGTGACCATAGAATATTTTTCACATACCACTTCTTTTCTTTCACTGTACCTATAAAGAATATAACCACTGTTGCCAACTTTTTCCCGAAATTTCCCGTCAAATTATACCTAAAAACTACCAGAAACCGCTAAATTTTTTATTTAGCGAAAGCAAGTATTTAAAAACAGCTAAAAACTAAAAAAAAAAATTGACCTAAGCTTCTCTAATAGCTATTGAAAAATAAATTTATTTATTTACATATGTACATAAGTTTGTGTATCGTACATATTCGTACATAAATATCCACTTAAATTTTTATTTAACTCATACACACTCATGTATGTAAAAATACCACTGATAGCGTGCGAACAGACCATGTGCTCTAGACTTTTCACCCAAAAAATAACATATCTTCACTATAAACACTTTTGGCACCATAACTTTCAAATACGGTGTTTTTTGGAAAAAAATTTTATAATAATTTTTGTTTAGAATAAATAGCACAACATTTTTCATGGTCCTTTAATGGGACGAGACTAAGTTTTTTGGAAAGGCTTTTTTCAACGGCTAGCGATAATTAATCTCTAGATTTTATAGCCCCTTTACATTTGCACCACAAATGTATCATTTAATAGTATAAGGATTAAAACATCACATTCTAGTTTATTATAAGCTTGTCATTTTAGAATTTTTTATATATAAATATATTTAATATTATTCACACATTTGTCCGAAGTTTTACTTCTTTTTTCAATTAATTTTCTATATTTCAATCATTAAGTTTCCACTTTAACTATTTAGCTTTGTACTTAGCAAGAAACTCTACATAATAAATATACACAAGTACACATTTGGTTGTATTATTTGTTACTTTTACAACAAATACTGCACACTTAAAAAGCAACTTCTTAATCAATGTTGCACGTATGCACAAAATAAATCCATACGTGTTAAAAATTTTAACGATGCAAGGTGCGTAAAAATCGCTAGATTTCCCGCTAACAGCTAAAAATGATTTTTTCCCGCATTTGGTTCTTAAAAAACTCTAGACTTACCTTGAAAATCTCTAAATTGGCAACAGTGAATATAACACACCCGCTACGCATGTGTTATCGTCGCTGTCTCATTGACGACTAAATGAAAGAGAATAAGAATGTGTGTGATTTTAGCTAGCACAATTGTGGTATGAAACTCAGCGATGCCAATTTAGCGCGTTTCGCGCTAGATTTAGCGCGTTTTAACTATGCCAAACGCGCTTTTTTTAGTCTTAGCGCGTTTGCTAAAAAAAGCGCTAAATTAGCGCGTTTTGAATAAAGTCAGTATCATTTCAGTTCAATATTTTTTTTACTTTTTTTTGCATAAATTTAACCATTTTCTAGTATTCAAAACTCATAAAATTTTTTAAATTGGATAATAATTCAGCTGTCGCAAATAAAATTCCCTTGACTGTGGTTAGAATTAAAAACGCATTTTAATACTGTAAATGGCAAATATTTTGAAATTTCATGAAAATTCGTGATCAAAAAAATTTATATAACTTATTAAGCATCTATTCTAGCTGAAGTACAGAAAGCATTTGAATCGCAAAAAAAAAAAGTTACAAAGTTTGACATATAAAATAAAAATAAAAACTAAGGATTTCGATTATTTGGAAGGCAATTTTGATTCTGTATTAAATGATTTTAATTGTTTAGGATATAATTTCGAAGAAACAATATTATAAAATCTGAAAAGAGCTACAAAAAATCAATTGTATTTACTAATACACATGTAAATACATCGAATTTTATTAAAAATTAATTTAGCGCGTAGGAAAATAGCGCGTTTTGGCAATAAATAGTTGACAATGCTGCAACTTAGCGCGTTTTGCGAAGGGTAATAGCGCGTTTGGGTTACAAATAGTTGGCATCGCTGATGAAACTGACATCAATGATATACAGCAGTGATCCGCAAAATAAAATTTGTTTGTATTGGTGAGAAAAATGAGAGTAAAATAAAGTTGCACTTGAAGAAAAGTTTTGTAATTTAAAATACATACTGTGGTTATTAATTGTTTGAATATTTTTTGTAAATAAGCAATTAAGTAAAAACTTAAGTAAAAATTAAAAAATTTAATAATCCATTCAACAATGCAGTGAATAAATTCCAAATTAAATTTATTTACAGCGCTGTGAAAACTATTAAAATGTCTTTTTAAACTATATTCTCTATTATTTTTAAAGGTTTCATAACATAAAATGAATTGCATATTGCCAAAAGCATTTTTTGTCACGAAATATTTATTAGCTTTCACAATTATTTTTTATTGGACAAATTTATTATATTTGAACTTTAATTTCGTTCGGTGTTCTGAAAAAACTAAACAAAAAACCAGGAAAAAAGTCGTACACTCGGGCACAACTTCATTCGTCGCTTTCTCAGTGACGACTAAATGAAAGAGCATAAGCATGTGTGTGATTTTGTTGTCCACAATTGTGGTATGGCGTGCGGTTCACTGATATACACCATGAAGATTAAGCAAGCAAATATCTTGTGCTCAGCTCAAGTAGATACTACTCAAGGCACATTAAATACAGGTACACGCATTAGGTGCAACTCTGTGCTTCTCACATAGTTTTACAAAGAAATTGTCAAAAAATTGTATGCATCAAACAAGGCATAAAAGTAATTGTCAAATGAATTCTTCGTTATAAAAGTGTAAACAAAAAATGAGCGGATGAGCAATATACCTGATCCGTGTAACTGTTTGATATGCATTGATACTACTACTAGACAGCAGTGATGCCAGTGAATATTATTGAAATTCCCAACAAGTTAGAAAAAAAATCCCTTTTTCCCTCCAACCAAAAATATTTTTCCTTACACTAAAAATTTATTATTTTTAGCAACAAAAAACAAATATATATCCATTTTGTGAAAATTGTACACATTTTTATTTCATTTCATTTAAAAAAACAGACTATAGTCTTAGTTGACTACATATCATATGCATCCCTACATCCATATGAAAATTGTACTTAAAATTATGGTGCAAAAATATTAATTATACAAATTCTTAGAATATATTTTGTTAAAATGGAAGGTTATAGATTTAAAACTCAGGGTGAGATCTTTTAGTAAACGTACTTAGTTATGAAAAATTTGGTTTAAGTCAAGCGGTAAATACATAGTAAATATCAATTTGTATATCTCTTGTTAGATTGAAATGCATTTTGTTACTAACTTGTATGATTCTCTTTTTTATGAAACTACTCCTCGTGTTTATCTTAAACATATACTCTTTTTTTTATTTCTTATTTAGTATTTTCGTAAAATGTCCAAGTATAAAAAATATCAGTTTGTGGAGCATTGGTGACACAATTTCATACGTTTCATACGCAAGTTAGTTTACACAATGCAAGACCATTTCTTTTTTCCTTTAGCGACTCTGTCCAACAAACTCAATATATGTGACCTTCTTCGAGAAAAGGGACCTGACAAAAAAAAAAAACAATTAACCAAAAAATCAAAAAAAAATTTTATGTTTTTCTCATTTTTATCGATTTTCCCAAGTTCGTTTTGTACGTTTTTATGGGGTGAATAAATTTTTATCAGAAATCATTTCATCTTATTCTACACCCTTTTAGTTACCAGGATCCACTCTTAAGTCCAAACCCGTTTTATGACACACTAGGTCCCTTTTCTCGGAGAAGGTCACATATGCAAACATTAACCTACAACATCCGTTTTTATTTGGAGTTTGACAATTGATGAACCAGCTTTACAAATAAGGTTCTTATGTACGTGTATCCTGTATATATGTATATTTTATTTTTGCGAATTTTCATATTTAACTATATATGTATGGATACTGTAGGTGATTTCCAGATTGTTAGGATTTATAATATAGGGTTTTCTGCAAACATATTCTAAGCTCTGTGAAAATTTTCAGCTCTTAAGTAAAAATACTCGAAATTTTTAACAGAAATATTAGCATCGTAACCAATTTTATTCTTCACATAATACTGTACCAAATCAGAAGAACTATCACTTGCTAGACGAGAAACGAAAACAGTTTTTCTTGCGGCTACAGCTCGAAGTGGACTATAATTTGATTTAGTTGGTAACAGGACAGTATCAGTCTGATCATTATCGGCGACTGTATTTAAATCAGTTTCAACGTAACTTGGTTCAGAGTTATTACTAATTAGTTTAGTATTTAATACAGTGCATGCATTATACACTTTTTTTGTAGATGTTGATGGATTGAAATCAAGAGCAAGCAATTCTTTATTATTGTTGTTTTCTTTATTATTATTATTGTTATTAGTATTATTGTTTCTCGGAGACTTGCGAAGTTTGGGGGAAGGTTGATGATGAGACTTCAGATTATCCAAGGATTTAAACTCCTTAAACAATTTTCCATAAGCAGATATTCGTTCATTTAATTTAGAAACTTCATTTTGAATTTCAAGAAAATTTGATTTTTTATTTTGGAAAAAGCGATAAAAGTCTACACCAGTGCAGCCTATTATTCTTGGGTATGGCTTCAGCAACTAACCCTGATAATCCACTGCACTTAAAGTGACAACATTCATGACATAGCCAACAAATAATCACTCTGTCATCTTCTCCTTTAACGTTACAATTTTTTTTACCAAACAGGCCATAATATTTATTTTGTTACACGGTGTAAGCAATGTTAAAATAGTCAGCAATTATTTTTTATGTAAATGTTATTATTGTTAATTTTTTTGAGCACAGAGAAATGCAAGAACGGTTTTTGTTTTTGTGCACTATGTTGTAAGTGTTTTTATTGTACCAAATGTAAGTATGAATGCAAACAAATATTAATGAAAAGGAAACATGTTCTTAAGCGTTGTTGTTTTAATATAGCAGTTGATTTAAAATCTTATTTACATATGTTTTGTTTTTTTTTATTGTGAAGAATAATTTTGAAAGAGATACAGATAACTCTATCAAACAGAATGTTTATTTTTATTTTGTTTTTGTTCTGTCAACGAAATACTGAATATAAGGATATCATCCATATAAACGACGCAGGTTTTGTTAATATGGTTCCTTAGCACAGTGTTCATCAATCTCTGAAAGGTCGAAGGTGCATTCCGTAGACCAAAAGGCATTCTGACGAACTCGAAATGCCCAAATGGAGTAGAAAACGCAGTTTTCTTTCTATCCTCCTCCCTGACAAGTATCTGATGGAAACCTTTCGCCAAGTCTATAGTCGAAAAATATTGAGCTCTACCTAACCTATCTAGTAAGCTATTCAGATTTGGTATCGGATATTTATCCTCAATTGTATGCTCATTTAGCTTCCTGTAGTCTACAACTATACGCCATTTTTTCGTCCCCGAATTATCAGTTTTCTTGGGAACAATCCATAAGGGGCTGTTATATGCAGAGTTGCTCTCTCTGATAATATTTTCTTTTAGCATTTCATCTACCTGTCTTCTGATTTCATTTTCGTGGATTTGGGGGTAGCGGTATATCTTTGCATAAAGGGGCTTTTCAGTATCAGTAATAATTTGGTGTTCTATTTCGTTTGTTGCCGAAAGTTTATCACCTTCGATATAAAAAAGGTCCTTAAAATCATTCAAAAGATTTGTAATTTTTTCTGCCTCCTCGCTATTCAAGTGGCTAAAATTAAGCCTATCAAATATTGATTCTCGTGGAATTGGTTCGAGAGAACATATATTATTAGTATTAAAAGGGTAGTGCGTTTTTTCGAAATAAAATTTATTACCTAGGATTTCTACATATTCAAGTTGGTTATTTATTATCGCCTTAAGGGGTACCAGAAAATTTTGGCCTATTATTGCATCGTATCTATCATTTTGAAAATCAACAATCTTCCAACTGAGTGTTCCCAAACAACAAAATTCCTTGGGAAAAGGTGTAACCAATTGAGAACATATTTCACCAAATCCATTCAAGGTTCGATATCTGATTGGTTTAACAAGTTTCTGCTCCGGGTAATTTTCAATTAATTTATTTCGTTTTATTACACTAGTTGTAGAACCCGTATCTATAAGGCTTCTAATTCTCTGTTTTCCTATTGATATTATTACTATAGGCAAGTTGGTATTTGAGGCGGTATCAGAAAATTTACTTCACTTTCCTGATGAAAGGTACCTATTTCCATTGGCTCCGGTCCTTCGCCATAATAATTCCTTCGGCGTTCTTGTCCACTGTTATAACAATTTCCGTTCTGATCATTTTTCCTCTGGTTTGAAAAACCTGACTGCTGTGTATTATGATAATTTCTATTATGACTAGATCCCATCTGTAACCTATCATTGATGTTGTTCCTATTTTGGAATCCTCCATTACTTGATATTTGAGTATTATAATTGAAATTGTTTTTATTTTGAAATCTATTATTACTTGACGTGGGGAAATTATAATTGCTATTGTTTTTATTTTGAAATCTGCTAGTATTTGACGTTGTTAAATTATAATTGAAATTGTTTTTCTTTTGAAATTCGCTATTATGCGGCATGAAATCCTGCCAAATCTTCTTAGGTGTTTGCCTGTTCATTTTTGCAAAATCTTTATTCTTCGAGTCTGTTCTATGACCAAATGCTATTGCTCTAGTATCATATAGAAGCTTAAGTTTCGTATATTTTGACATTATACTAGTCAAAGTTTCATCTTCACCTATATGGGCCCTTATTGGTCCATCTATTTTTTCAATCATCAAGTCAACCAAGTCCCTGTCTACACAATTAGGATTATATATTGACGGTCTTCTTACATCTAATTCATATAATTCATTTATTTCATATTTAACCTTAGTAAATATATCGAAAAGTTCACTTAAGTTACTCACTTTAGCATTTCTAGCAAAATTAAAAATCTCTCCATAAGTTCTCCTCGGCTGCAAGCCTTTTAAAAGCTGATTTTTTATTTGTTCCCAAGTTGCTCCGTCTGTCAGCTCTCTAACCATTTTGCCCGCATCTCCTTCCAGTTTTTCGTTCGTCACTATCCTCAACCCATAAGCAATGAGGTCATCATTACCGCCTGCCAAAGCCAATGTCGATTCGACTGACATTATAAACTGTCTTAGATTATGATCTTTGTCTAACGGCCTTATTCTCCTAAATTCGGCTATTATGTGTTCTGGTTTCAGATAAAACCCTTGAACTTGATTCTGCTGAACCTGCTGTTGTTGATTTTGCGATTGCTGTTGTTGATGCTGCATTTGTATCTGCTGTTGTTGATGTTGCGATTGCTGTTGTTGATGCTGCATTTGTATCTGCTGTTGTTGCTCTAATTGTTGATGTTGTAATTGTATTTTCAGCTCCTGCTGTTTTAGAACCATTTCAAGTTCTACAATTCTTTGCTGCAATTCTTCTTCCATGTTTATATGGCGATTTTCGTCGAATTTTTGTTTTCTATTCATTAACGTTAGGTTTTTTTTTTGTATATCTTTTTTTTTTTTTTTTTTATTATTTAAACTTTGTTTTTTTTTCTTTTAACTTTTATTTAATTATTAGTTATGTTAGAGATTTTATTTGTTCTTTATTATTAATTTCTTTAGAAATTAATTCCGTTTCCGACTGCGCCAATAATGTGTTGATTAAAAAACACCCGTTTTACACTTTTAAGTGTAGAATCGTGGGTTTATGGTTATGACGTGAAAACTAAAGCTTAATAATCTCAATAGAAGCTGCCGCACGAACCAAGGTAAAAATCGAAGACGATCCAAAACACATGCAAGCAAAGCAGCTGTTAACAATTAACTGAACATTCGAAATGGCCGACAATTTCGGCCACAAAAAATCAAAATTCGAATATACATTTTGGACAAACCTCGTATAAATTATAATAAATTTTAAACAATACATTTTTGGTGTTTTGTTATTTTTATATTCCGTCATCGTTCACATCACTTCCTACCTGTATCACTCATATACCACATCCTCACACACTTACAATGAGTTAGTTATTATTTTCTATCCTAGAAATAATATATGTAGTAAAACGTTTGCCGGAACAGCTAATCTCTGTTTAAAAACAACTGTACTGTTGATGAAATTAATAAAATTAAAGAGGATTTAACTTTACTACATGAACTAGATTTATATAATTAGCTAATGTTTTGCTAAAATTCAAATTAATTGATACATATATTTATGTACTCTTGTTAT
This sequence comes from Nowickia ferox, assembly GCA_936439885.1. NCBI lineage: Eukaryota > Metazoa > Arthropoda > Insecta > Diptera > Tachinidae > Nowickia > Nowickia ferox. Next base: position 50,149,708 of record OW387023.1, on the reverse strand, counting down.
TAATGGGTTAATTTTTGGACGCTAATGGGTTTGAATACAACGATTTGGAAGGTGTTATTAATTTAGAACAGAAAAAGGGGTGATCTGAACTATATGCAGGGTTACAATAATAGCGTCGACTTATAACAAATTTAGGTTTTCTCAAAACTACCACTACACTTTCCAAAATGTTTTCATTAATTCGGCCAAAAATCATTCCAAACTATAATACAAGTATTAATACTTTTGATGAAAATGCCTCCCTGATCTAACTTCTCTTTCAAAAATTTCAAAAAACAATAACAACTGAAGATGTGAAGAGTTTAATTTTCCACACAAGAATTAATAGTTGTATTATATGTAGTCTTAAAAGGCCTTTAGTTATTCATCTTGCAAGTTCGAATCAACCAATAATTTTACTACTGCTTGTTTCTCGGTGTCGATTAAATTATTTCTTTCTAAAAGTCACTGTCTAAGAACAAACTGTAGTCGTTGATGTTCATTTAGAGAGTAAGGGGCTGTCCCACGATGTCACCAACGTTTGACTCGTCGCACACTAACATTTAAAACAAAAACAAATTTTAAAATTTTGTTGTTGTTTGCAATGTAACTGTGCGACGAGTCGAACGTTGGTGACATCGTGGGACTGGCCCTAAATCTTTTTATTAAGCATAATTTCTTACAAGCTATTATACTAATTTTATAAGTGATATGATTTAACAGTTACTTTAAATTTTCAGTAAACAAATGGAGATAAACCAAAGAGGAGAAAATAAAAGAAACAATATTGAATGTCATATACATACGTGGGTGGTTTAAAAATTAATACAAATAAGAACAAATATATTTCATAAACATTTCCGCCAGCCTTGAACCACGTTCAACATTCCTTTGGCAACAGATGTAGCTTCGTGATAGGATTTTTAAAAGTTGAATTTTCTGTCTTTACTGTAACTACTGTGTTTCAACAATGCGACCCAACTTTCAGCAGGCGGGGGGTAAGTTCTCTTCGCGCAGCAAGACGACATCGCCAATAGTTATGTTAGGCCTCTCTTTTAGCCTTTTTGATTTTGGTTGGAGAGAGTAGGTACTCAGTTGACCATTGATGCCAAAAATGTTGCGTAAGTTAATGATGATGTATTTAGATGAGTTACGTCTGTTTCTGGTAGATCATTGAGAGGTCTACCAATTAGAAAATGGCCTGGTGATATATATGGAATATCATCGGAATCAGCTTGGACAAGTGGCCGAGAGTTTAATAAGGCTTCGAGTTAATAGTGTAGACAATTCTTCAAAATTAAGTGTAGCCTGTCCCAATGTTCTACGTAAATGATATTTCATAGACTTCACTGTCGACTCCATATATAAAATGCGGAGCGATTTGGAGTATAAAGTCAAATGGTCAAAAATTTTATTATTGAATTTTGGGGAATTTATAGTTTGATGAATTTCCTTAAGTTTTCTAGCAGCACCACGGAAATTTGTGCCGTTATCGCTATGTATATGAGCACATAGCCCTTTTCTAGCGACAAATCGATTCAAGGCAGCTAAAAAGGCATCAGTACTTAAATCGGAAACGAGTTCCAAGTGGACAGCTTTGGTCACTAAACAGATGAAGACAGCAACATAGGCTTTATTAATTAGAGATTTCCTACCAGATCGTTGTCTGTATAATATTGGGCCAGCATAATCGCATCCTACTTCATAAAACGGAAAGGCAGCGTTAACTCTAAACTTTGGCAAGTCGCCCATAAGTTGGTCTTGGGCACGGGAACTATAGCGAAGGCAAACTCCACATTGCCGGGTAATAAAAACTTCTCGTACACCAATGACCCAATATATTTGGCGCAGTGTAGCAACTAATAAACTAACTCCAGCGTGAAGATTTTTAGCGTGAAAATCATGAACTATTTTACGTACAATATGCATGTCTTTATGAAGAATAATTTGATGCTGGCTGTCATAGGGTAGGTCAGCGTTAGATAATCTTTCTTCAAGCCGTCAGAATGTAGAAACGGTGAAAGTTTCCTAAGCTTCTTATTAGTTACTATAAGTTTACCCTTTTTAAGTAGCTTAATAACGAACCTCAGCAAAGCTAATTGCTTGGTAATATTTATAAATTTCAACTTCAGCCTTTTTTAACTCTTCAACTTTGAGTGTGGAGCTGTCTCTAATTTTGTACTTAGCATTATTGAGAAATCTTAAACAGTAAGCTAGTACTCGCACCATTTTAGACCAAGACGATATTCTTTCATTTATTCTATCGATAACTGTCGAGTTGTCTTGCATTGAAATAACAGTTACCTGAGTTTTTGAACAAAGTTCTTCATTGGTAGTAACTTTTGTGACATCTTGACCAGGCCAGTAATTGGCTTCTTGACACAACCGGGTGGACCGTTAAACCACATATCATAACCTATAAGGGCACTAGATTTAAAACCTCTACTAGCAGCATCTGCTGAGTTCTCTTTAGTGGAAACATATCACCAATTCGCTCTTGGAAGTATTTCTAATATGTAAGAAGTTCGATGGCTAATAAAGGTTTCCACTTTGAAGGATGTGATGACAACCAAGCTAACACCGTTTTGCTATCAGACCAGCAAACTATATAGTCGAGTTTCACATTTATAACAGATGATAAATATTCAAAGAGTTGAGTAAGTAGATATGCTGCACACAGTTCCAACCGGGGAATAGAAAGAGAAGCTATTGGAGCTACTTTAGTTTTGAAAATTACTAGATTTGTAGACACTTGTCCGTCTGCTGACATTCTGCGACAATAAATTACTGCAGGATAGGCATAACTAGAAGCATCACAATAACCATGGAAGGATAAAATTTTCTCTAAAGAGAAAATAATTCTTGGTATTTTAATTTTGTTAAGTAAATGAAATTCTGAAAATAACGATTCGACTTCAATTTGTATATCCTCAGGTAAAGCCTCATCCCATTCCAGATTTAGAACCCATAAACGTTGAATAATTATTTTTACAGATATTATCGCTGGTGATATCCAACCAAAGGGATCGTAAATTTTTTATATTTTAGAGAGCAAGCTCTGTTTGGTATTAAGGCGATAGTATTTTTCTTTAACCTTGTACGAAAAAGAATCATTATCTGGAGGCATGTTTATCATACTTTAAATTTTTTCGCTATCTGGAATGTTAATAAGAACTCTATTATCGTTACTTGGCCACTTTCCTAGATAAAACCCGCCAGCCATAAGTAAGTTATTTACTTCATCTGGTACGTCCTGAGTGTCCTTTATTGTATATGCACCGGCCGTACAGTCATCGACGTAAGATGAGTTTTTATTTCACTGCCATTACGGTAACGATCGTTTTCATCTTCACTTAATTGCAGAAGTGAACGGATTGACAAATAAGGTGCAGATCGTGTACCATATGTCACGGTTGTAAGCCGATAGTGCTGTACTTCCTCTTCCACGGATTCACGCCATAATATGCATTGGTAGTGTTGATCACACTCCTGTACGTTAATCATTCTGAACATCTATTTAATGTCTGCAGAAAAGCAGTACTTGCATCTAAATCTTAATACAACGGCAATCAAATCTTGTTGTACTATTTGGCCTTTTAGTAGACAATCATTAAGTGATTTGCCGTTAGAAGATTTTGCGGACCCATCAAACAGAACTCTTAGCTTTGTCGTCAGACTATTTTCTTTAAGCACAGCATGGTGCGATAAATAATAAATTTGGTTATTCAAACTATTTATTTCGTTTTTTGGCACTGGCCACATGAAGGCCTAGTAACAAATATTCCCTTATAAATTCGGAATAAGCTATCTTTAATATGATAATATGATGACTCACCAAGGTCAAAGTTCTCTTTAAATGGAAGTCTGATGGAATACTTATCTGTGCGGATAGTAGTCAATTTGTATAAGTCTTTCGCTTGCTGATCTTCCGCAGTAAGGTTAGGCCTCAGCTGCACGATTTTATTGAGGTCCTCATTAGGTGTGCTTTGCGTCATAATATGGCAATAACTTGTTATAGCTTCTGGCATACATTCCGCGCATACTACGTATCCAAACATCGTGTTTTGTGCAAGTAATTTTCCGTCTTTAACAATACGGTCATCTCTTATTATCGTAAAGGAATAGTCAGAATCAACTAATATATCTATATCTTTAGGAGTATTAAAATTTGGGTCAGCTGGAGGCACGTTTTTCATATCATTTCAATAGGAAATAGTAAAGGGAGAACAAGGTAGTTGAGATGTAAGGCTCTTAAACACATGAGCTGGCATAATAATACGTTCAGAATTATATAAAGATTTTACCTGTAATTCCAGCACTTCTCTTGTAGCACCTGCTTTATTGTTACCTAAGCCACTAACATATATTTTAGAGTGCGCTCGTTTTAATCCAAGTCTATTAGCGCATCTCTCAGAGATTAATGTGTTTTGACAGACAGGGTCAAGTAAAATATTACGTTTTTTGAAAAAGCCCAGCTGGTCCTTTACCAAAACTGTAGCTGTAGGCAGAAGCATAATAAATTTTCTTATTTCAGCCAGTGCAGCAAGATTTACTGATGAAGGCTTCAATATAACGTCGGCTTTCCTTGAAACTTCCCCAACCTGTTGCTCACCTTTAGATAACTTAGTATCTAAATGACCTGGTTTTAAGCAATTAAAACAAAGCATCTTCTCCTTCACAAACTCAATACGATTGGCCACAGTCATCTTGTTAAAACTTGTTCAATATGCGAGGTGGTGATTTTGTACACAGACAGCACATCCCTTTTTCATAACACTTGTGTAAGATCGTACGGACTTATTTTGTTTTTTGTTGCGTTGTTTATCGCCTGCAGTGGGTACTCGCTCTAAAGCATCACATCGTTCATCAATAAAAGTAATGAGTCTTTCCAGTGTAGGAAAAGTTATTTTACTGCAATGTTCCACCCATGATTGATGAGTTTCTCTGTTTTTAATAAAAGATAAATCAGCGAGGGATCCCTTTTTTCTGCATTCGGGCCTTGCGCTCTCAAACCTCTAATGACTTCATCAGCAACATTAGAGACATTCCTAAGACCTTGGGAACTATCTGCCTTAGATATAGATAAAAATATTTCAATTAAAGAATCGATAACTAGTGACGACTTCTTGTAACACTCTTTAAGTTTTTTCATAGCTTCTTCGTAGTTTTCGTCGGACACAGCAAGGTGTCTTATAAGCATACCAGGTTCATTCTTTAATAGACCTTTAAGGTATTGAAAGTTTTGCGCAGACGTAAGCGATTGGTTGTTGTGCACAGAACTTTTAAACAAATCAAAAAACTATTTAAAATCAGCATAATTACCTGTGAACTCTGGAATATTAGCTTCGGCAATCTCACGTCAGCAGAATGGACAGAGGTATTTGCAGTTTGTGAAAAAGTAGCTGGGCTTACTCTTGGAGAAGACGACTGTAAATTTGATAACTTTTCTAAAAACGCTGCTTGGGACTCCAGAAGTCTTTGCATGGAATCTTGATACATCATTGTAGAATTTTCGGGATCACTAAGAACATTTATCATTTGTAGCCTGCAAGCGTGAGTCTCTGATTTCACTATATCTGGATTTTATCCGCTAAATCTTGACTCAAATTCCTCTAGTTCAGCATCGTGTTCCACAGTATTATCGCCAAATGCAGCTATTTCCATATCTAGCACCTAGTAGTTTTCATAGAGTTTATCTAATTTCTCTACTCTGATTTTAACTCGAAAAGCGATGTTTCGTTGTTCACCGTCGATAAAAAATTTTCCAGCCTTGTGGCGTTGGCCTTCAGATCGGTTCTTCAATTTTTTTAGAGCTTCAATGTTACTCATTGTTTTATAAAGATATAATTTTTGAAACAGTAAATTTTATTTCTTTATGCAGTTTCTGACTGTTTTTTTTATGTACTTGTTAAACTAACAACAATTGTTAAGCAAGTAATACAACTACAACGTATCACAATTATCACGTCGGGGTCACCAAAAAATGTCTAAGAACAAACAGTAGTCGTTGATGTTCATTTAGAGAGTAAATCTTTTTATTAAGCATAATTTCTTACAAGCTATTATACTAATTTTATATGTCGTATGATTTAACAGTTACTTTCAATTTTAAGTAAACGTAGCAACTTTAAAAGTGAACTTAAACAATTGCATCGTGTTAGACACACAATCTTCCAAACGAACTTTTGTAATATATTAAAAAAAATTTTAAATTTTGATATTAAAGTAAAACAAGATTGTAATACAAATTTCTTATATGAATCGAAATAAATTTTACTGTCACTGTCACTTACGCCATTTTATAAATATGTGTATCACAAAAGTCTATACTATATATTTCCCGGGAAAATTTTAAAAATTTCTCGGGAATGTTAGGTGGACTTTTTTCCGGATTCCCAAACCCTAGTCAGTCGAACTTTTGCAAAACAACTTATGTATGATGGAGTCGTAAAGCATCTCATGAAAGATGTAGAAAATGTGAAACATGCGTTTATATTGACGACATCTAACAAAGTGATGGCAACTTTTTCAGAGCAAAAAGCACTGTTCGTTCATGAAAAAAGCACTAAATGCAATAACTATATACAGTATAGTCGAAATATCAAAACAGTTGAATAAAATTTAAGTTAAAACTTCTTTCCAAATCAGCATTTGAAAATGGTAATGTTAATGGTAATAGAAAAAAATTTAGTTTTCGAAATGGATATTATTAGCTAAATTTCTATAATTGTGAACTTCAATACAAAACTTATCAGTTCTGAGCAAATTTTTCCATTTATGTAGCCGTAAATTTGTAATGGTTCGTTCTTCTGTATTTCTTCAACTTCGCCGTATTTCTTATTATATTCTTTTATAACGTCTATGTGTTCTCTGTAATTTCTAGAAATATGTTCTTAACGCTTCTTAAAGTTTTTTTTTACAATTTTGAAATTATGTAGCCATTAAGCTCTAAAATCAATTAATTCTTTTGTGATAGCCATTTTTGCACACTGTGAATGAGAACGAATTTCCCTATCTGTCTTTCATCTAATTGAATAAAGACTTTGCAAAGAAAACTTTGCGTATCTAAAAGGGGTCTGATCAGATATTTTTTGACAAACAAAATTTTTATTATTGTTTCTAAAAAGCAAACAGAATATTGTTATTATTATTTTTTCAGTGTTTTTATAACATAGCGTCTATACCTGATATAATATCAAATATATTTCTATCAGCAAACGTCAAATTTCATAGTACAGAGAATAATATTACGTGTGGACTGCAATATTAGTATTATATCAGATATTATAATATTGTTTTCATAATATATATTTAGAAAACAATATCATGATATCAACTGTCAAAAAACGTACACATACATGGATACGTGAAGAGAATTTTGTGTGTTAAAGTGAAAATTAAAACTTTTTAATAAAAAAATTCAGAAATATTTTAATTATGCACGATGTATTAAGGAAATACCAACATTTTTATAAAACTAATATTACAATTACAATAAACGAAGATGTTTACTGCACGGCTGCCTGATAATTGTGAAATATTATGATATTTACAAGAGTGCGTTTTCCCCTACATAGATAGTAATATTAATATAAATATATTTTTCTTCTCATTCTGCCGACGTTCTCTCTCATATTATATCAGAGTTAATATCAGGTATAGACGCTATGTAAGAAATTTGATAATTGGGAAGAAAACACCTTATAGTCAAGGAAGCAAGTACAGTTACCTTGTTATGTTTTCATTGAGTATGTGTGTATGTGTTTAAATTTAGAGTTTCAAGTGGAAAATTCCTATTTCCCGTTTTCTATGAAGCTACTAGACTATCACAAATTATTATTAATTCTAATTGCAAAACGCACTGAAAGCAATAAAATGAAATTTAAAAAAGCACCAATTTAGTGCCTTTTTTTAAAAAAAAGCATCAACTTGAAAAAAAATGCGCACTTTTATGACATACCTAATTTACATTAAGCATTTGAAGTTTCATGAATTTTGTTGCCGGAAACTTTTTCTATTTACAAATTGCAGCGCTATAGAAGATAATTTTATATAAAAAGGGTGTAGAATGAATCTCTGATGCATTTTAGGCAACTTTTTTGATATGAGTTGATCCTGCAGGCCTCCTTTTGACAAATACAAATTTTTAATGCAACCAATTTCAAAAAAAAATGCTTAATGTAAATTAGGTATTAAAAAGCACTAAATCAAGTGCTAAAGGCACTAAATTGGCATCGCTTATCTGACATCTACCATCATCGCAGTTGTCAAGAAGACAACATGCACTGCATATGTTTTGTTAAGGAAATTATAAAAATAGATTTTGATTTAACAGTAATAATAGTTGTTGCTTTGCAAGAACAAACCCAGTTACTAATGCAGTGCATGAAAATTATAAAAGCTTTTGCAGAAAAAGATGAAGATTTTTTTAAAGAAAATGTTTTGACATAGTTAAAATCGTTTTAAATTTTGAGTTTTATTGTAATTATTTTTTTTCCTTTTTTGCATTATGAAATTTTTTATTATAGATTTCATTTTATTTACATTTAAGTGAACAAATAGTTGTATTTGTATTTGTATTTATTATTTTCCAAAACATTACAAAAATTATTTAATTCTAAAAATTAAATTTAAAAACCTTCTATACAAAAGTTTCTTTACATGCTAAAACATTTACCAAAGACTATCAAATTAGGAAAAAAAATGTACATTATATATATACAGCCATTATTTTAGGAATTTAAATTTTTATATAATTCCCCAAAAAAGGAAAAAAAGGTAGGCACTTAAATTAATACTTAAACTAATAAACTTAAAATTAATTACATGCAACAACAAAAAATTAAAAAAGTAAAATAAAAGAAACAAACAAACAAGATAATTAAAAAGTTCATTGACTTGTGTTATACACCGTGTCATTTATATTTAACGAGCTTATCCTCCTATGGTAGAATACGAGATATTCACCCTCATATAAAGCACCAGCAGTCCCAAGGGTCAACAAGTCCATAGGAAAAAAATATCTGCAGAGAACGTGCACCTTCCAGAAACCTTAAAGCCCTTTCGATCAAAAAGACATCCACTCGCCTAAAATCAACCGATCCGTAAATGGACCTACACGATGGCCTAAGAAACTGACCATTCCGTCCTATGTATGGTTTTAGCCCAAGACACGCTACTAGAATTATTCGCTCCCATCTCCTAATCCTCTCCATCTGGTATGAAGAAATTCCAAACCAAGTTAGAAAGGCATAAGAGACGATTGGACGAACAATCTGGCAATATACTAAAAGGCGCACTTTTTTATCAAGACCGCCTCTACGTTTTAAAACACTCTGACATGACGAGAATATTCTCTTAGCCTTTTCAAGAATGTCATCAATATGGCGATAAAATTCAAAGTTTTCATGGAAGGTGATGCCGAGGTATTTCATTCTGTCCAAAATCCCAATCACGTCCGCTCCGATCTTTAAACAAGGTATGTAGGACCTACAATTCGGGTAGATGTACTTACGCCTTGAACATCATGGCTGCACATTTTCGTATGTTCAATTTAAGGCCCCACTTTGAAAAGAAGTCCGACAATACAGTTAAGTATTGATTCATTCGTTGGTTTATTGTCCTTGCCCTGGGTCCCGTAGAGGCAATAAGAATATCGTCAGCATACAGCAACAAGAGATCCCCTTCAGGAGGTTGTGGTATATCTGATATGAAGATATTGTATAAAACAGGTTCAATCAATGAGCCCTGTGGCACTCCTGCGAAAATCAATCCTTCCTGCGAAACAGCGTCACCAACACGAACTATATACGAACGGTCCTTTAAAAAGCTATAAATCGTACGGCAAATGACCGTAAAAAATCCTAAGTCTATCATCTTACATATAAGCCCATCATGTCAAACAGTGTCAAAAGCCTTGGCAAAATCCAAACCCACCGCCATGGTCGGGCATCTCCTGTTCAGATTCCTGGCAACATAGAAAGTGAGTACCATCAGTGCCACAAAATATATTTATTTTTGTACACATTAAAATCTTTCCTATTTTTCACTATATAAAACAAGGATATAAAAGCATTTTCTTGACAATGAAATTTTTGAGTATTTTTGGTTTTCATATAATTTTTATGATCTTATTTTTAATATTGCTGATAACTTACGACTATTTGTTCACTTAAATGTAAGCAAAATGAAATCTATATCAAAAAATTTCATAATGCAAAAAAGTAAAAAAAACATTTACGATAAAAGTCCAAATTTAAAACGAAACAAACAAAACAAAACATTTTCTTGACAAACTGAATATGTATGTACTCGTATGTGCAAATATATGTAGTTTTTTTTACTTTTTGTCACAACAATCAGGCTTATTATGAACAGCAACCAACAACTGGTTGAAAAGTGAGGAAGAGCGAGAGGAAGAGCATGCGATGGATCAGCAATTCTAATAAAGTCGAGACTCAAGCACTATATTCTTAACAACATTTGTGAAGAACACCTACAAGCAACGAATATCTGCATTGAAAAGTTTTGTTCAAATTTCGTTATATCATTAATTTACTCCCTTCCCAGATTTTCAATCAAATAGGATCAATACGAGAATTTCTACAAATCTCTTATTCCTTGTTTCGTAGCAGCTAGCGACTACAATGCAAAACATACGTTCTGGGGTTCGCGTCTTATTACGCCTAGAGGTCGGGCGTTGTTCAACGCAATTTCAAACATGGGCTTGGATGTCATTTCGAGTGGGGAGCCCACTTACTGGCCTACAGACATACAAAAAATTCCGTATGATATAGATTTTGGCGTAATGAAAAATATCTTTAGGGATTTAATTCATGTTGAAACTTCCCTAGATCTCTCTTCCGATCAATTTGTAGCCCACAATCGTTACAATTTGTAGCCCATTAAGAAGTGACTTACCTCAGCCATATGTGAAGATGATCAATCGTGCTAATTGGCTGGGGTTCAAAAAATATCTCAGTAGTCATTGTACGGAAGATATTAGGCTAAGAATATCCGAAGATATTTTAACGAAAATATTAAACAGGCTGCTGAACATGTCACTACCTCCCTACCGCGGACTGGCTTTAATAGAATTTATTCTACAGATATTGAGAATGGCAACAACACAGATCACCCCTAAATAAAATCAGACTTAAAGAATGTACTAAACGACTCATTGGAAAAAACTTAAAAGACCCGTTGAGCTTAAATCACCACTGTGCACTTCGACCGGAGGATGGGCAGATAGTGAGAAAGGTAACTTATTTGCTGAGCATTTAAAATCTGTACGCACTCCCTATTCATGTACGGGTGCTGTTGATTTGCCGAGTGTAGTTTCCCTACCCCCTCGTCTCTTAAAGTTTAAGCTGCGTGAAGTACAAAAAATTATTGCTGAACTCAACCGAAGAAAGCTCCAGGTATTGATGGAATTAGTAACAAGATGCTGATGAATTTGCCTCTAATTGCAATAAGAATTCTGCTATTTATTTTTAATGCCAGTTTAAGAATGCAGTATTTTCCACATAACTGGAAACTTGCGAAGATCAAAATGATTCCAAATCCGGGCAAAGATCCTACCAAGGCTGAGTCATATAGGCCTATAAGCTTACTATCAACAACCTCAAAGCTTTTCGAAAGGCTGCTCATGACTAAATTTTCCAAAATTTTAGCTGATAATGGGTGCATCCCTGACCACCAATTTGGTTTTAGAAGTCAGCATTGCACAATTGAGCAAACGCAAAGATTGGTTCAATTTATAAGGAAGACATTTGAAGAAAAAAAGTATTATTCTGCCCTCTTCATTGATGTTTCTCAGTCATTTTACAAAGTATGGCACAAAGGCCTAGTTTTAAAATTTAAGACATATCTGCCAATACAAAAACTTTTGGAAAGTTATATTACTGCCAGGAAGTTCACTGTTGTGGAAGGCGAATTCATGAGTGTACCCGAATCTATATATTCCGGTGTCCCACAGGGTAGTATTCTGGGGTCAGTCTTGTATTTAATATATACTTGTGATATGCCTGTAAGCAATAAAATCCATACCTCTACATTTGCCGATAATACAGCCTGTATGAGTATGCATGAAAACCCTTATGCGGCATCCCGTAATCTCCAAAAACATATTACCCAGCTGCAAATATAGTTGAACTTATGAAGAATTAAAGTAAATGAACAAAAGTGCGTCCATATAACCTTTACCTTAAGAAGAGATACTTGTTTCCTCATTCGAATCAACAATCAAGATATTCCTCAACATTCACAAGTGAAATACCTTGGTATACACCTTGATCAAGGCTTACATGGAAACATTATATTGACTCGAAGCTTATTCAAATGAAACTTAAGTTATCTCAAATATATTGGTTGATTGGCAGAAATTCAACACTCAGCCTAGACTACAAACTGTTAATATACAAGTCGCTTTTGAAATCAATATGGTGCTACGGAATTCAGCTATGGGGCACTGCTTCAGCTTCCAATGTAGATAGAATCCAACGAAGACAGAACAAAATTTTACGTTTGATAACATCGGATCCATGGTACATTAAAAATTCAATTTACATCGTGATTTAAATATGCCACTAGTGACTGAAGAAATTGTAAAATACGTAGGCAAGTATTTAATAAAACTTGAATACCATCCTAATTCCCTTGCTCGTAACATCTTGAATTTTACTGGACACATCCGCTTAAGAAAGAGGGATACTACAGCTCTAATACTCAACACTCCAAATGTAGCTGCTTCAATATACTTTTATTTTTATTTTTTGCTCTCTTATGTGGTTGAAGTCTGCTGACGATTTGTTAAAGTAACAGTGAAATGCATGCATATAGACATCGCTTAACCACCAGCAAATAAATTTCACTCTCTTATGTATCATCAGTTTATTAGCGCTAAGTTTATGTCCGACACGGGTCGGGCCTAATAATTATATTTAGATTTAAGATTTGAACACTTATTGTTAGTTCTTATTTGAAGATACAATAAATAAATATATGTACAAAAAAAAACTATGGTTGAAATAGTTATTACGAAAACCAGTTGATAAAGTTGTGAATGATTAAAAAGATATTCGCAATTGTGAATATGCATTTGAAGAAAACCAAATATAACAGCTAACAAATGAAAAAATTAAGATGCAGTAAATGTGCGGAATTCTTTTAAAAATTAGTAAAATATTTAATTTAGGTGCACCTAAACTATTTAACTCTGTGGGATATTCTTCACATTTTTTTTATCAACCATTTTTGAGTGCCTTTGCGATGTTCAGGTTTGCTTCCATTAAGCTCATAAAGTGGCATGGCCACATATCAAACTGACGCGGCAAAGTCTGCTCTTCTTTGATAGAGTTAGTAAAAAAACTCACACGTATGGTTTGATGTGAGTTTGATGAAAATCAAAGCAATTTAGATTTTCACTACCATCGCGTCAGAAATTTGAAGCTAATTTATCTGTGTGTGCGTAATTACTGCAAATATCATTTTTGTTTAATTTTCGCAGCGATAACATTATCGTTTTGGGATGACGCTGTGTGAAATATGAATGGGTAAAAAAAATTTAATTTTGAATTTAGTGAAACTTATCGCAGTTTGCTTTCTTTATGGCAAATTAAATCTAAGCAATATAATAATAGAACAGAAAAAAATGCGCAATACGACATTTTACTTGAAAAATATCATAATGCGGAAAAAATATGTCGCAAAAGAGAACGTTCGTTCTGTTTACAACAAATTTGAAATGAAATTTGATGGTATGAATTTGATGTGTTGCTGTGATAGGAAAAACAGAATTTTACCAATACATACAGAAATTTGATACGTCAGTTTGATGTGTGGTCATGCCGTTTAATCCTTGTAATTTGCTCTTTGTTGTGCATAAAATCAATAATTTTGTTTATTTTTAACTATATTTATTTATATATTTCTATTTATTTGCTACTTACATTTCGAGTGAATATTCTTCTCCTACTATTTTGTAGTTACAAAAAGGAGAATAAATTTCCACTAATAGCTATTCAAAATAGTGATTTTGTAGTCTATGGTTGATAAATTAGGGTTGATACCTCTTTTTAACTGCTGACATTTCGTAATACCGATTTATCAACTATGTTTTAAAAATTTCTCTTATCAACCGCACGTTGCTGCTCATAATAACCCTGAATGTTATTTTGCTAGTGATGACATAATAAACTTAAGTGAGACATTTTAAACTAAATTTTAATTTCAATTGTAAAGTTGAGCAACTAAAACTGCCGAGTCTAAAATCAGAGTAAAATCTTAATAACAAATATACCACAGTTATCCATTTCTCGAAGAACCTGCGTTACAGCGGAATTTAGCTTTTTTCATCACTCATTTTCTTCAACTCTGGTATCCTCTGCGGTATTAAGTGCGACCCGGCTTGTGTGTTGTTTGGCCTTCGAGAGTTTTGCTGTATCGCTTAAGGTGTCTTTACATGTTAACACCCCTTTTCCACACGCAAAGTTTACTTTGCAAAGTCGTAATTCAGCTGACAGAAATAGAATGTACCACTGCCCCTTTCTTTCACACAGCTGAATTAAGACTTTGCAAAGTAAACATGTCAAAAACTGCGATCAGTAAATGAAAAAAATATAAAAGAGAGGAGTTAAATTGCGACTTTTGCTACCCCGCAAGCTTCCCTTCACTTCTCGCCAACAAACACGATTTGCACGCGCCGTGTCGCAGCTAGGCCACCCTTCATTTAAACGGGCTCTTAGCGAGTGTTGATTTTTTTCAGTGCAGCAATAAGTGAATATCTTGCGAAGCGTTTTAATACATGCTTAAAAAGGTTAAATTTTATTGCAGTTACATTTCATTAGTCTTACCTGTGTAAAGTGCCGTTCAATGAAATGATTTGCCTTCTTCTGCAGTTCTGTGCACCCGTGCTGCTCTGCAAAGTTAGCAATTCCAATAGCATTTGTAGGATCCAGTTGCCGTTCTAAGAACGCACAGCAGGCATCAATTACATTTGGCACTTGGAACATAGTTGCAGCTGGTAGCAACTGACAAACCGTCACCTCGGTCACTCGTATATGACCCGTATACATGAAATATATAATGCGACCCATCGCTGTAGGACAGACCTACATATATACAAAATATATATACATATACATTAGAGTGGCATTAGAATGTATGAAAAATATGAACTTTTGATTTTCGTAAAAGCCCAGGCGAATTATTGTAACACTTAGTCTAAAACGTAAATGGTGAAAACTTGAGCTAAATCGGACGACTTAAACTCTTGCCCCACTGGAGTCAAAGTTCAAATATTGCAAAATTCGCCCATTTACCAACAATTCAGTTGAAAATCCGTTATTTTTGCACTGATTCTGTTGAAAATCAGCGAGGGAGCTCTTTTGAATATGCTGTTTTATTCGAAATTTTTTGTTGAAAAAATTAACCCTTTGAGTGGCTTAAGCAAACACAAATTTAAAAAAATATATATCAAAATAATTTTTTTTAGTTTTAAATATATTTTGCAAAACCATTGTTAAAATACTTAACTAACGAATATATTAACCCCTCCACGCATTGGGTTAAAAATTACCCAATCAAAAACTTTCCAGTTTAAATTTTTGCAAAATATTTTTGATTGTGTTATTTTAGTCCCAAAGTGAAAAAGGGTTAATATTTTCGTTCATAATTTATTTTTAAAGTCTTACTTGATAAGGGTTTACCAAATTTCTGGAAAAATAACTTTGAAATATTTGTGAAACATATAAGTGTAATTTTTACCCACATGACTCACAAGGGTTAATTTTCTAAAAAAAAATTAAGTATTTAATTTAGAACATATATAACAGCAATCTTGTCGATTCTCAGAAGAATCCAGTGGGGCACGGGTCAGAGTAGTCCAATTTATCTCAAATTTTCACCATTTACATTTTAGACTAAGTGTTACAATAATTCGCCTGGGATTTTATGAAAATCAAAAGTTGTATTTTCAATGCCACTCTTATATACATATGTGTATGTATATATTATAAATGTAAAATATATACATACATATGCATATAAAATTTATTTTAAATTAAACATATACATAAATATATTAGCATTTATGTTTGTCTTCAACGGTTTTTTTGAGCTAAAATAAAACCCAAGTTAAGCTAAAACAAGTTTTTACTCGAACGTAAACATTATTATTATTATTATTAAAAAAATATTTTACTTAATAAGTAAAATAATAATTTGGGATTACTAGTGCGTTAAAAAAATTTAACTTACATTGTAACAATTCCCACAAAAAACACTAATTGTAAACAAACTAGTTAAAAAAGAGCTATTGGGCACATATAGTACATACATATATACTAGTGTTGTAAAATTATTCGAGTTTAAAGTATTTGGAAAAATTGTTTTCAAATGAAAATATATAACAGTTTTGAAACTTTATATATGTATGTATGTATTTATATCATTGATTCCTTTTAAAAATAACATATAATTGAGTTTTTATACTGTGAAAATTTTTATTACTTTTGATACAATAGGGCATCAACTAGTTCTATACCAATTAGTAAGTCTCCAAAAAAATTGGTTTTGTTTGCACGCTCTTAAGGCATTTATTTATTCGATTGCATTCTTAAGCTATGTACAGAAGATTGTCAGATCATACAATATTGTTAGTAAAATTTGCTAAAAATTTGGCTGGCTTCCGCGATTAATCGCACCTTTTATTTGTAATCGTAATCGAAGCCATTAATCGCTCGATTACGTTTAAAATTTTTCAAGCATAGAATTTATGTCCGATTTGCGTACAGGTCAAGTTGAACTCATAAACACTTTAGGCCCAATTTATAAAAATTATATAGGTTTAATACAACGCTTATAAAATAGAATTTCATAAAAAAATTCTTATTAAGCTTTTATAGAACTGTAATATTTTTTATAAAAATTTTTTTTTCAAAACAAAAATTTATTTATCAGCATAATCACCTTTTAACTCAATACACTTAGTCCAACGTTTCTCCAGTTTTTGTATCCCTTCCAAAAAATAGGATTTTTCGAGGTCCTGAAATAGGCATTTGTTTGCTCAATAATTTATTTCATCGTTGGGGCTAAATCTCTTTCCATCGAGACATTTATTTAGGTTTGGAAATAGGAAGTAGTCACTAGGGGCTAAATCCGGAGAATATTGTGGATGAGGTACCAGTTCGTAGCCCAACTCATAGAGTTTTGCCATTGAGAATGCACACGTATCTTGATGAAAAAGAAATTTTTTCTTGACCATATGGGGTCGTTTTCTTTCTAAATCCTCATTAAATCGCTCTAATAAATTGGCATGTTTGACGTTTATTGTTTTTCCCTTTTGAAAGTAATCGACGTGGATTATCCCGCGTGCATCCCAAAAACGGTTGCCATCACTTTATTGGCCGACAAACTTACCTTGGCCTTCTTCGGAGCAGGTTAACCCGGAGAAACAAATTGTTTAGACTGCTTCTTGGTCTCCGGAATACAGTAATGGATGCATGTTTCATGCGGTTAAACAACTCCAAACAATCCTTTGAAGTTGTCACACGTTTACGATTATGTTCAATTGAGAGCAAACGCGGCACCCATCTTGCAAACAACTTTCTTAAACCCAGCTTATCACTTAAAATCGAAACTACGCTGCCATATGAAATGCCTATGGCATTAACAATCTCACGCACTTCTCTTCGATCGGCCAACACCATATCGTGAATTTGTTCGAAATTTTCAGGTGTACTGACCTCAATTGGCCGTCCAGAACGTTCAGCGTCATTTGTGCATGTGCGACCACAACGAAAGTCAGTAAACCACTTTTTTACCATTGAAATCGATGGTGCAGAGTCCCCATAGTAGTTATCGAGCTTTTGCTTGGTTTGATTGACGTTTTTTTTTCGCAAAAAACAATGTTTCGAGTGCTCTGGAGATAGGCAGCTGAAATGTCTAATTCTCCCTATTTGGGGGAAACACGATTTCCGGTTTTAGCAGATACCCCCCCCCCCCAAAAAAACGGACAAACCAAAATGACTCAAATATTTCTCGAACTCCCTACCTTGCAAAAACCCGATCCTAAATATGTCATTCTTTCGGCAATTTTAGATAACAATATCCAAAGTTATTCCAGTTTTATAGTGCATCGGTCCTTAAACCAAGTTAGCCCCGATATTATCTCAGTTTCGAAATTACGCGACAGTGACCTCCTCCTTCTAACCGGAAATAAAAAAAGCGCTGATAAATTAATTTCAACAGAAACTTTACCTGGAGTTTGCGATATTAAGTTCCAGTACCATTTAAAATTAAACTGCTCTAAGGGTACTACTTAAATAAGAAGAAATAATAAGTGAACTTAAGTCATAAGGTGTTATAGAAGTATACAAATGGTGGAAAAAAACGCAGAAGAAAAGCTAGTTCCATGTGGGGTTTTTCTATTAACATTTGACGGCTATTTCACCCCTGAAAAACTGGACATTTCTTGGCACAAAGTAAAAGTAAGGCCCTACTACCCCAACCCCATGCGGTGCAAATCTTGTCAACGCCTTGGTCATACACAAAAATTGTGCAAAAATAGTCCCCTATGTGAAACATGTGCCTTGCCTCCACGCCCTCCCGCAGAATGTACCAGAACGTTTTGTGTTAACTGTGCCGATAATTACAAATCAAACTCCAAAGAATGCAGTCTACCAACAACATAAAGAAATTTTAAAAATTAAAAATAAAGAAAAATGCAAGTCAAATATGAATAATAAAAAACAACACCACCGTTTGTAAATTCATTTACCGAGGTACTAACAAACAAAAAAATTATTAACACAGAAAATAAAAGCAACAATACAAAAATTAACACTTTAAGTGAACAAAATCAAAATTCGAAATCTGATACAGCAAAAAATCACTCTGACTTAAATAAAAAAAACCGTAACAATGTAATCCAATAACAACACTACTACTATAGGCCTACACAGATATACCTGTTTGCATCAGTTTTGCGTGTATATTGGTTCTGGTATGAACATATACATATGTTATTCAGCGTTTCTGTTACTACCCTGCAGTCGGCGTAGCTAGCGAATGTCTAGCTATTTCGTTAACTACCAATCGTTACCACTAACTACCAGCCTAACTACTAGGAATGCAAAAGACTGACGATTTTAACATGTGGATGAGATTGCCGGTAGTCAATTGCCACCATATGCATAATCCTTCATCAGTGATTACGCTAATGAATTCAATTAATTTTTCTATTGATAAAACAAATAATTATTCACCCTTATCGGGAATAAAAGGCGAACATTTTGTTCACGTGAAATATTTTCCGTGAACAAAAAATGGTTAACAAAATGAAAGAATAATATCGCAAACATTGGCGATTATTAATATTTTTTCAATTATTTATTCTTTTTCCTTTATATGCAGTTTTAATTTACTTCTGCTGCTCATTTTAACTTTCTAAAAGAAAAACAATTTTTTCACTAAAAATTTCACGTTCACTGATCACGAACTTCTAATTGTAACTGACGCCATCACAAAATCAAAATAGTTGTGAACTTAAAATAATTTTTTTTTATTGATTTTCTTTGGAATAACAGCACAGTTTTTTTTCACTCGAAAAAATTTTTTTGATGTTAAAGGCATTAACATATTCATGAGTGAGAGAGTCAAAAGGCGAACTCTTGCATAACTTGTGGCAAGTGTAGTAGCTAGTCGATTTTTCATTAGGGAGGGTAGTTCATAATGTTAATTTTTTTAAGCAATTATTGTATGTTTGGGCAATGAGCAAATGAGAACAAAAAATTTGTTTGTATTTGTTTGTATTTGTTTTTCTAAAACAAATAAGATACATATATAAAACTGCTTTTTCCATAAGTATGTACCTTATGATGTGTTGAGAAAAAATATACATGGCTGATGAATGAACCCTGAAGGAAACGTGGGGTTAAGAGTTTCCAAGTCACTACTTTTGTCTACTATTTTGGTGACATTGTTTTTAATGCGTAGAAAACATTTTTTCAGATACACACAAATATGCTTCTTCTTGTTTTATTGGTTTGTTGAAAATAAAAGTGACGTCAAGCAAAATTTAAGTGTTTATAAAAGCAGTTTAAGGAATCAAATTAAAAGGTTAATATATATGTATTGAACAATAATTAAAAAACATACACAAAAATAAATTACAAAAACAAATAAAATAACAATCCATATTGCATAAAAATAGAAAATGTGAAAATTAAGCAATTTTAAGTGAAAGGTGCCAATTATGAAAATTTTTGCTTGAGCCTGTGGAAGATTTTGTGCCATCAGTTAAATATTTGACACACTTTCAGATCCATACGTAAGTTTTTGACTTTACTAATTTAGCGAAACATACGAGTACAATTTTTGATTTACATATATTTAATAGAAATGACAAACAAAATCCCTATATACCTATGTATATAATATGCTGAACGAATGAATGAGTTAGTTCCTGTTGCATTAAATACCGAAATGTAAACAAAATATGCAATTTCATTATCAAAAGTGTATACTAGAATTGCTAAAATGTACTAGTGACTATCTGCTTCCAATGTCTTCATATGGTCCCTTAAGAACTATGTAATCAGTAGTACCAATGTCAGTAGTTGATTTTCAATGACACGCATATGTTAAATGTATATAGCAAAAAGCATTGTGTGGGGTATAATTAGTCAGTAGTACTGGCGACAAAGTCAATAATGAATCAGTACTGATTCAATAGCGACATTTTCTACACGGAATGAACAAAAGTAAAATGTATGTGTATTTTTCTGGTGTCGAACGTGGTGGTCGTATGCAATGAAAGTTTACAGAAATGTGTCTTATATACATAGGCTGCTAAAGCTTGAAAATAAGAAAAATCGGACAAAGAGGAATAATAGAGAAAAACTAATCCTACCTCTAAAAATTAAATTTTTTTCTTAACTTTTCCAAATGTAACTTTTAATATATGTCGGCGAAAGTTGCAAAAAAAATTTACTACTTGTGCTTTAATATCAAAAAAATAAAGCTTTTGAGGTTTTGTGGACAGCGGGAAGTTAACCTACCTCGGAACGCCCCTGTCAAAAAAGTTTCTTACTCATATTTACCAATGCAAGATGAGCAAAAACAGAAAAGGTGAAATTAAAAAAAAAACACCAAAAATAAAATGGCGCAAACTTGCGCAAACTTTTTTCTTGCGTCTAAAATTAGAGATTCTGAATTTTATTTTGGTATAAAACGTAATTTAAATGTAACTACTTCCATTTTCAAAAAACTTCTTTTTTTGTTTGCAAAGTGTGTATAATTTTTTTTTAAATTTTGAAACGAATTGTTTCAACATTAATATTCAAGATATTTTTTTTTGTTTTAATACTAAAAATAGCTTTTAGTCAAATCTTTCAGCAAAAAAATCAACTTTATACCTTTAGTCGTATAGCCACAAAAAAAATTTCATATAAACATGTTGAAACCCAAAAAACATTAAGAACTCATGTAATTTTCTTCACTTTCCTGACTTTAGCAGTATTTCAGAGCTACCAATCACAACTTTCAGTCTTCAAAATTTACAGTATGATGTAAAAATTTGTTGTGTATCGAGCAGGTTTGCCGTTGAAAATTTTGAAAATGTCATAAAAAGTGTATTTAAGAAAACAAAAAGACAAAAAAAGGGTATTTTAATGTAAAATAGGGTCAAGTTTTTTGTGAACAAAAAAATAACATTTATTTCAATTAAAAAAAAAATAAACACGAATTTTAACAATTAATTAAATATATTATTATATTATCAAAAAAGAAGTTACTTTTACAAAAAATTTTTATAATGTTTATCAGTTTTTAGAAATACTTATTCTATATTTTGTAATTAATTTTTCACTTGGAGTCCATTGTTCCAGCTCTGATTCGGGCAAATTGAGAGAGGAAAGCATGGACTCACAAGTTACTATTTTAAGTTTGTAAGCTTATTTTTAATCAGTGATAGTTTTGAAAAAATTCGTTATTTTTTATTTCACGCTAATGTGAGGTGTTGCTCGTGCAACGCTCTAATATTTAATATAGTATGTATATAAATCAGAGCCTACTCACAGTTGATCATCAGTTCATTTTGCACAATTGTTAAGGTACGGTCACACTTGTCAAACATTTGCCCAAAAAAGCGTAACCAACAAACACTAATGAAAAAAGTTTTGATCCAGACACTTGTTTATCATATTAAACAGTTTCGAACACAACTAATGCACCATGTCATAGAATCCAACAATATTGGCTAATCTTTAACTTGACAAACTTTTGTCTGAATTGAAAGATTTTTCATTAGCATTTAGTGGTTACGCTTTTTTGGGCAAATGTTTGACAATTGTGACCGTAGCTTTAAACTTTATATGAAAAAATAGGTATGCATGAAATATCACAATTGCATAAAAGTCAGTTGTTGTAATAATAATATCGCTCATGTATGGAAATATATGTATACAATACACATGCATAAAAGTGTACTAAAAACTTTCTTTTTCAAAAAGTGGCATTCATTTTGTTAAAATAATACAAAGGTATGAAATAAAAAAAGGATCATAAAAAGTGTCATTGGCACGAAAATGAGTCAAAAGTGATACTTTAGTGTCACAACGGTAACGCTATTACTGAGCTGTGCGTTTATGTAGTTCTTAAGATTTCTTTAAATTAATTTTTGCTTTTTTGGCAAGCTTTTTGGCTCAAATACTCCTCTGTGCATCGCAAGAAAACGAGTGCAATTTTTGGATACCAGGATTTTTTTTACTTTCTTCCATTTGTTAATGAATTGAATGGAATACTCTTCAACTTGTTCAGATGAAATAAAATATATATCTATACCATGAACATTATAGCCAGCGCACATTTGAAAAATTAATAAGCGTCAGATAATAATATATTTTTTGATTTAGTAATTTGCCAAAACATACACGTTAGCAGGGATTAAGTTTTAAAAATAAATCTCATACTTATTGTGTCGAACGTGACCAAATTCGAAAATGAAGATTTAAGCCCCTATATTCATTAAACTTAAAATGAATTTGTAAAGTGTTTTATTTAAAATTTTTCATACAAAATTTTCCTAAAATTAATTTCAAATTCATTTTATTTTTTTATGAATATGGGGGAGGGTATTTAAATTTAATTTTTTTATAAATTTTCTCTGATTGGATTATAAAAATGTAAAAAATTTGGTTTAAATCCAAACTTTGAAACAACTTCTTCGAGCAGCTACGACGCAGTGGCAATAAGTTATCTGTTTCAAGGTCAAACGTGATGTTACGAAATAGACTAAAATAAAATACATATTTACCGTTCATCACATTTTCATCGTTCTCTTTTCCCTTTTTCTAAAATTACTAAACTTATAAGAGCAATTTTTTTTAAATTGTTACAATTGTTCTGTTCTTTTAGAGAATATAATATTTAAAAAAACATGCAACAAATGGTATCAGAAATAAGAAGTGGCATTCGTGCAACACAACGGTCTGCCATCATCTTCATCTTAGCGGAAAAAATTATGATTAAACTGATTAAATTAATAAAATTTAAATATTTCTCTATTACAATATCGTAAAATAGGTAGTTTTAATGACTGTTAATTTTTTGGTCACGGTGGACATCTTGACAAAAATGCCCATATGTAATTAAATGATACAGGAAACACATGAGCTGCAAATACAAAAAAAATTTAACACAATATGCATGAGTTAGTGTTTTCACTGAAATGGTTTTAATAAAAGTTGGTTTTAACGTTAAAACCAACTGTTAAGACCTGGTTTTACCATACAAATTGTTTTTGTTAAAACCAATTTAAAACCATTTTTGAATTGGTTTTAAGTTGATTTTATGAAATGCAACATTGTTTTCGCTGTGCTAAATTCAGTGCTGCCAAGTTAAAATGATCGGAAGCAGCTGATAATGTTTATGCCAGTGAAAAAGAACAGATACCAATTAATACATTTTCAACTTAAAAATAGATGCAGCGGCAATAATTATAACAAACATGTGAAGAAAATATATCCTTTTGACGGAAAATAACGAAAATATTTTCACTGACCTTTTGGAAGTTAAGTAACAACAATACTGCATAAAAGAAATTGAAAAGTTTAATGTAATATATACATTTATGTATTTATTTCCAAAATCTTAGATATTTACAAACAGCAAGGTGTGTTTGAGCTGGAAAAAAGCGTGAAGAAGACTAGTGTGGTAGCACTTACGTTATTTTATATTTTGGATTGTACGAGGTCTGATCAAAAAATAACCGTTATTTTAAAATTTCGTGAGTTACGTATGTTCGATTTTCGCATTTTTTTTTCTATTATGTTGGTATACATGTCTGTTATATATGTTGGCAATATCAGCCATTTTGGATTGTCAGTTTGTTTTTGACAGATAAAAACGTTAGTCGTGTTTTGGTGTGCTCTTCGATTTTTTACTAAATTTTGAGCAAAAACAACGTCGCATGGACATCGTTCAGGAGCTGTTGAACATCGTCAATGACGATCCAGATTTCCTGAATACGGTGGTTGAGGCATGATAACGGTTTTGTTTTTGGCCAAAAACTCACGCACAAGCATCGATGTGTGAGCTGGTGCGCATAACTTCAAGGTAGTATTCCTTGTTGACCGTACGACCTTGTGGCAAGAATTCATGATGCACCACGCCATTGCAGTCGGAGAAAACAGTGAGCAAAACCTTCACATTTTACCGAACTTGACGTGCTTGTTTCGGTCTTGGCTCTTCTGGACGCTTTCATTGGGATGATTGGGCTTTGATTTCAATGTCATAGCCATACACCCATGATTCGTCACCAGTTATCACCTTTTTGAGGAAATCTGGATCGTCGTTGACGATGTTCAACAGCTTCTGAGCGATGTCCATGCGACGATGTTTTTGCTCAAAATTTAGTAAAAAATCGAAGAGCACACCAAACAAACTGACAATTCAAAATGGCTGATATTGCCAACATATATAACAGGCATGTGTACCAACATCAGAAAAAAAATTGAAAATAACGGTTATTTTTTGATCAGACCTCGTATATATAAATGTATATTGTTTCTTTATTTTCTTAGAATAAAAAACAATTAAACTAACATAAAAATTATGTTTATTTATTTAAAAGTTACATTTTACCAGTTTCTATGTAAACATTGACTAGTAATAGTTGACCAGTTTCTAGGTAAACATTGACTGGTCATAGTTTACCAATGCTTATCAGAGAAAACCAAAAAGTTACTTTTTGAATGCTTAATACATATCGATACTCCAACGAGTATGAGTATTACAGCACACTCGCATCAACAAGCATGCTTACATATAGGCATGCATATCTATAGATATCAACACAAATAAGTGCGCATGTCGATATGTGCTAGTTCGATCAAACAAATATCTCTGCAGAAAATGCGAGTAGTGAATATGTAGTGATTTACTAGTTACATTGTCAGTAGCACTACTGACCAGCCTATTAACATTTAACATTAGCTTGTCATTGAAAATCTACCACTACACTGTAGCACTACTGACTAAGTAGTTTTTTGGGACCACATGGAGACATTGACACCAAATATTCACTAGTAAATTTTAGGGGCTCTAGTCTACAATATCGACATTTCCTCGCTCGATGTCCGTAGTAAAATTGTACTGATTCACTATAGACACTGTCACCACCTGCAGGAAATTGTTTGTCATTTCTATTAAATACATATGTATGTATATTAAAATTAAAAATTTTATGTTTCGCTAAATTAGTAAAGTCAAACACTTATGTATGGATCTTAAAATGTGAAAAATCTTTACCTGATGGCACAAAATCTTCCACAGGGTCAAAATTTCCATAATTGGCACCTTTCACTTAAAACTCTTCAATTTTCACATTTTATATTTTTATACAATATTGATTGTTATTTTATTTGTTTTTTTATTTTTTTTTGTGTTATGTTTTTAATTATTGTTAAATGCATTTATATATATTAACCTTATAATTCTATTTCTTAAGATAATTTTTATAAATATTTAAATTTTGCTTGACGTCACGTTTATTTTCAACAAACCAATAAAACATTAAGGAGAAGCATAGTTGTGTGTATCTGAAAAAATGTTTTCTACGCATTAAAACCATTATTAATAGACGCTCTGTTGACAATGTCACCAAAATAGTCGACAAAAGTGTTGACTTGGGGACACTTAACCCCATGTTTTCTGCAGAGATGCTATAGATATTCGTAAGTATGCGCATGAGCATGTAATGACGATTATGACTATATAAACAATGTTAACAAATATGTATGTATATATATAAAAAAAATCGTGTATAGATTTAACAAAAACCTAATTTATATTATGCATTTTTCATGAAATCTATTTCACGAAACTTTTTCTATTTGTTAATTTAGCGCTAGAGCCAATAGTGATACATAAAAAATGGCATAGCATGAATCTCTGAAGCATTTTTAACAACTTTTTTGATCTAATTTCCTTTTCAAATCCTCCTATTGGCAAATGAAATTTTCATACAACCAATTTCGCAAGGATTAAAACAATAAAAAAAGCAATAACTCGCAAATTTTGCTTATAGCATATCGAGGAAATGGAAAATATACTTTTTTATTGAAATTAAAATTTTATGGGTCTACCCATAGGTTATAACTTTTAAGATACGGGCTGTAAAATTTTATCGAAAGCGACAATTTACGTATACAAACATATTGAGTATTATAAAAAAAAACTTTCTGAAAAAATTAATTTTAGTCGCTTACGATCAAATCGAAAATAAGGCTCAATATTAATCGTGAAAACTTGGAAATATGGGAATATCATTAGAAATGTCTAAAAGCTCAAAAAACTCAGTAGATTTTAAGAATCAAAAACAATCTCATGTACAAAGTTTCGAAAATTCGCGAATAATTTCTTAATTGAAAAATGGATTAAAATTTATTAAAAAAAAGCTTTAATTATAACGAATGTGAAAAACTTGGAAAACTTTGCGACGATGTAGAAAATTCACAAAAACTTGGTAACATAAAAAAAAAATATCAAAGTCTGCTACTGTCAAAAAACAAAGAATTGGGAACAATCAATTTTATTGCTAACATCAAATGGATATGTGGATTGAAAACCGGTAAAATGTTAAAAAGCTAAAAAACCACTTTTATCACAATTTTACAAAATTACCGACAAGCTGCAAGCATGCGCTAAAATGATTTAAAAGTTGCTAAAGTTGTAAGGAATGACATGCTTAAGCCACTATTTCGGCTTTTAGCTCAGATCTATTTAAAATGGACCGTGTTTTCACACACGCGGTCAAATTACTCCCGTAAGTATTTAATAGGGCTTAGGTTTAAAGACTGTAAAGAGTGTGTGGGTAAAACAGCTTTATTGAATTTTGTTTTAAATAGTTTGAAAAAAATAGTACTTGAACAACTACAAACTTGTATTTCTGGCAACACTTATCAAAAAATATTTAAAAATTTTAATGTGTTGCAAGTCATGGGTATGTCGATAGATATGCGGGATGTAACGAAGAATGCGCAACGATACATACAAGTATTAAATAAAATGCGCAGGGGTATACGCAAGTATGAGAATGAATGGGTATGAATGCGCACTAGCATAAAAAATGTTCGATATGTGCTGGAGCACCCAATATTTTTTGTATCGATTGGCTTTCTCTGATGCTTATGTATTTAGTGACTGCCAAAAAAGAAGCAGAGTAAGCAGTTCAGATATATGTGTTTCAATTAATTGAAATTAATAAGTTAGAGAGATAAAAAATCACACGTACACAAATGTTTTGGTAATTTTTTTCACCAAGCTCCTAATAAAATAACTGGGGACATTCGTATTCTGGCAGCTGAAAGAATCAGTCGTGTTTTACAAGCAACGGAGTTTTATTTGGCTAGTGTATAGAGAAAAACAGCCACCAATACTTAGATTTTTTGCAATAGCTAAAATTGAAGCAATAAAATAAAAAGTAAAGAATTTAAAATTGATAACATAAATTGAAAAAAAAGAAAAGAACTGAAATAAATAGTCTTTGAGGATAGTGAAGGAGAAACTTTTGATTTCCCTTAAACAACTGAAGTACAGGATGGAGGAGCCGGACCCAGACAAGTCTGGGGCAGATAGGGTAAGGCCGGAGAAGAGACAGGCGGTGCATCCTCCGCTACATGACGAATGGAGCAAAACCGAAACAGCAACAGCGCGTCACACACACCAATACAGCAAACGGCATAGCGGATTCTATCGGTATGTATGAATATAGTAGTGTAGAAAACATAACAGTGAACGACAAAGCAATGGCGTTGGCAAATTCAACGGAACTAACGGCGAACAAACATGTACAGTCAACTAAAACAACTAATGAGGTGACACGGTCGGCAACAACGGGTAAAAACGTGATGGCTGACGACTTTAAATATGACAGTGAACATAAAGGGCCCTATGCGGTTTATGTAGACACAATACCAGTGGACGAAGGGGGTAGAAAACCTATCAACGCACTGTCGCTGGGTCGGACTATAAATAGATTGGGGATTAAAAACGTAGTAGAGGTTATTAAAATTGAATTTGGCCGGTGTCAGATTATGTTTGACAACCACAGGTCGGCAAACGGATTTGTGAAAAGGTCAGAGATGCTGGATATTCCGCAAGGATACTGGCACACTTTATATCAAAAGTGGGAATTGTATTTGACATTCCCTAGGAAATATCAATGGAAGAATTTGCCAGTACAGCCAGATCAGTAGTACCAATACTGAAATGCATAAGAATGGAAAGGCGCGATAGGAAAAATGGGAGAATAGCTACAGCTAGCGAAATTCTCCTGGAGCACACCAAAATCCCTATTAAACATTTCATTTCGTTTGGTCAATGCTACAAATGTTATCGCTTCAACCACTTCGCCGAACACTACGAGCAGTCATTCGTACGATGTAGAAGATGCTACGGAAAACACGAACAAAATGAAGCATGCAAGGAAATTACCTGTACAAATTGCAAACAGGAACACCCGCCCACAGCCAAAAAAGAGGACGATGGTAGTAGAAAACTTGTCCTTCAAGGAGGCGAAAATTAAATACAGCTCTTTGTTTTCCAATAGATTTGACCTACTGAACGACAATGAACATATGGCTTTCCCCCCATACGTACAAGACCAAATAGAATAGGCACTTTGAATAATATCTCGGAATCAGCCGGATACCTTCACTCCAGACAATCGTATGCACAGATGGTGCGCAACAACAATAACAACAACAAAAACAGAGTAAGTGAAGCACGAAACGCCAAAAAAAACGCTGGAAGAGCACAACAGGGTATTGAAAGAGCACAATACAAACAACTCTAAGAACAATGGTCAGGCATTCAACCCCTACAGAGCATCTGAGGTGGAAAGATTAAACAACGGTATGGAAAATCTTAAAAAACGGGAGGATGAATCCCTATATTTAATAAAAGCAAACGAGGCAGAGAGAGCCTTACACTTGACAAGAACAAAACTAAACGAATTAATGGGAAAAATTTATAGTCAAGGAGGACAAGATAGTTTGATGATGAAAGGACTAGACAAATTAAGCTTGGACACTTTGGAAATATCCCAGAGTGACCCAAGAATCCAGATCGAATCAGTTTACTAATAAATAACAAGTTGATAAAAATGAGACTGCTACAGTACAACGTACAAAGCCTCAAAAAACTTGGCAATAAAGAACTGCTCGAGATTTTTCTCGAACAAAACAGAATTGATATCGCTTGCATTTACGAGACCTGGCTACAGAACAACGCATGTACCAGTCTCGTAAATTTTAATTTTTACGGTAAATACAGAGGGATGGATATGGCGGCGTAGGTTTCTATCTACGCAAGGATATTAAATTCAACATTATTAACATGAGCAGTCTGCTAGAAGTAACTATAATACATACACTAAATCTCAAGGTCAATATGGTGGTAGTGTGTGTTTACACGGTACCAGACTTTGATAATGGTACATTTCACACCGAATTGTGGCGGATTTTGGATTATTGTAACGGAATTACACTACCAACTCTTATATGTGGTGACTTCAACGCCAAATCTCCGCTCTAGGGCCGACAGGTGTCCAATACGAAGGAGTATTGCTGGAGGACTGCATACAGGAAAATAATTTTTACTATCTAACAATGGAGACGACAGTTATACTACGTACAACACATCATCGGCATTGGACCTGACACTACTAAAGACAGCCGTATTAACTTCGACTGGAGGGTAGTAAGGGGCAAGATCACTGGAAGTAATCACCTACCGATTATCATCGAAAACGCAATAGAACGTAGGGAGCTAATGACAAAAAAATCGACCACGTTAGGTTAACCCAAGACCTGGGTGTCGCGAGCGCAGGGGAAAATATAAACGAATTTTATGACAACATGAATGGACTGATAAAAAGAAACACTGTAAGGGTCAATGCAAAACTGACACTGACATCAAAGAATTGGTGGTCAGAGACCAGCAGACTTTTCCGACTGAGAAACGCGGCTAGGCTGAAATACAATCTCATCAAGGATACGGAAAACTTAAGGATATGGTCGGAAGCGGAGAATGTTGAAAGCACACATTAAGGAAAGGAAACGCAAAAACTTCAGTAAAGCCGTAGGCTCCATCTCAATGCCGGAATCGATATCCGAAATGTGGGCTAAACTGCCCAACATTAACAAATACAACTGCGTCAAAGACACTAGGAATTCCTGGGAAGAGGCGCAGAGAGCACAATATTTGGATGGTGACAGGCGATGCCCCAGCCACAATCGCCCAACCTTTCATCCCGCCTTATATTAGCGAGCACAAGCCAAAATTTAATATACAGGACTTCTTCGAATTGCTAAGCACACGTAACTCCCGATCTGCCAAGGGCGAAGACGGAATATCATACAGGATGCTGAAGAAACTTCCAGAAAAAGATAAAGACGCAATATTCAGAATACTAATAGGACTGTGGAACGATGATACCATACCAAGAGAATGGAGGCTGATAAAAATCCACCCCATCCCAAAAAGACCCATATGTCTACTTTCAATCCTGAAGCTGACGGAAGGGCTGATAAAAGAAGAATTGACGACCTTTATGGAGTCTAAAAAACTACTTCCGAAAAGATGCTATGCATTCAGGAAAAGGCATTCCACCTCACAATGCATAAACGACCTGATCAATACAATATATTACCATAGAGATAAAGGCTATGAAGTCATGGGTGCCTGTGTGGACCTAGAGAGGGCCTGGTAAACACCGACATACTACGAAGTAAAATGGGCGTGAACTCCCATTTAATCGAGTGGATACACAACATGCTAGGACATAGAGTTATTAAACTTGGTACAAACACTAGAATACTAAAGTCGGGCCTGATGCAAGGCAGTGCACTCAGCCCACTTCTATTTAAATTATACACGACCTCACTACATGGAATCTCGGATGAGAACTGTAAACTATTTCAATTCGCCGATAAATGCTTCCTCGTAGTATTTGGCCGAGAACACACACACACGAACATATTGTTACAACACAAAATCAACGAATTCGTTTCCAGTAACAAAAAACTGGAGATGAGAATTAACCCAGCGAAGTCCAATGTTATGAATTTCAAGAACACAAAAAAGGCTATAAATATCACATTTGAAGGTACAAACATACCCCAAACAAATAAAATAAAATATCTGGGAAGAATGGTAAGTATGAACAATACCCCAGCCAATCATGTACATATGGTTTTAAAAAAGATAAAACGCACCTGTGGATTTATAAGAATTTTATCTGGATGTACTTATGGAGTACAACCGATAAAAAGCCTACAAATTTACAGGAAGTTCACAACGACTAAGATATAATACGCATCATCCTCCTTTGCCAATAAAAGAAAAAAACAGCACTTAAAGCAAAAGCATCAATTATCAACAGCAACCTCAGAAGTTCACTGGGTCTATTGAGATCAACTCCGGTACATGTTTTACACCACATGGCATCAGAGCTGCCGGCAAAATATCGTGTGGAATTGGCTACGGCACGGGAATTGTCCAAATGTTTTGCCTTTGGCCTGCCTATCGTGGACACAATTCTAGAGACAGACTATAACCCTAGAACGAGCTACGCCAGAGTTTACCGAAAATACGAACAAATAATGAAAAACATAATAAGGATTGATGGAGACGAAAAAATTGCTTCTAACCTTCAAGTTGAAATCGATTTCTTAAAGAACGTATGCAAAAGCAAGGCTGAGGCTAGTAAGGAGGTAATAAATGCAATACTACTAGAAAAAATTGATGAATTACACGACCACGAAATATTGTACACTGGCGGATCAGTGGGAACGGATATGACGGGCGCTGCCTTCTTCCATGATTCACAAGTGAACATACAGCTCGTTTTAGGGTCCGGGCAAAGCTGTCTTCAATGTCAGCAGAGTTACTGGCCATAGAAAGGGCAATAATATTCGCCAAGATGAGGGGATTCAGAAAAGTCGCCATACTAACGGACAGAGCAAATCGGGGTGTATGGTAGCAACAACTTCATAATTAGGAGAATACACAGTAGGATTCAGAAGGCTGAGTTTACCGAGATACTAGTCCATTACATTCCGAGACACTAGGACATATTTGGCAATGAAATGAGACAAGGCCGCGAGAGAAGCAATTATTCAGGGAGAATTACTGGAGACGGAATTCTCAATCCAAGACGCAATTTACAACATTGAAGAGAAACTCTGGAGCGAATGGTCCACAGAATATGAGAACATAAGCACGACTAAGGGTAGAAACTACGCGGTGGTGCATCCCTATGCTAGGCGAGGTGACCCGTGGTTTAAGAAAAACAATGGAATGGAACCTCATGAAATGAAGATGATGAACAGACTCATGAGTGGACACTCATTCGGCAAGGCGACCACTGTGGCGAAGTCGAAGACGACTCACATGTAATTTTTGAATGTGGACAGCATGACAACATAAGGATGAAATATCCACTCATCCGTAAATACGCATCTACAACGGATTTTTTCCGCCAAGAAACGGTGGATAATTACGGCAAGCTGACGGATTTCCTTAAGGAAATAGGCACAAAACTGTGACACGACAACTCGTGTGAATTGGTGGTGGCGAAATAGTTGTTCGAACTGGCCAAATAATTCTCCGGGTTTAGAGCGGGAGTAACAAAACAAAAGGGGGAAAAAAACTAACTGGGGACTGTGACCGAAGTGTCGGTTATCGCTACTTGTCAAATAACTAGTCAATTGACTAGTAGTCTTCTTATAGGGAATTTACGCCGATGACGTTGTTATTTTTACTAACAGCCTGTTTTTATAAAATGAATAAGAAGTGTATACGTTCATTAAAATAACGAATGAAACCAATTTTACGTTTTTGTAGCATTGAATCATTTTCATGTGAGTGACAACAAAAGAGCTTTCAGCTTTCCGACACTCCTAAAATTCTGTATATAAAATTAACTGAAATTATAGTCGAAAACAAACGTAGATCTCTTAAAAATGGTGTACTTATTTTTAATTCAATATTAACGAAATTAAACTGACTTAAAACCATAAAAACTATTTATTTTTTATTTTTATAGCTTTTGCTATTTGTTGCGCGATACAGGAGTTAGGACGTGATTTTCGTAACAAAAATAATCTACACTATTACAGTTATAAATTTATTTATAATTTTTTTTTGTACTTAAAAGCAGAGTACGAAAATAAACGAAACAAATTGTTTGATTTTGTTTTTTTTTCGTTATTTGAAGTGAGTGAAACAGAGAGAAAACAAAAACAATGAGAACGATTGCTCAATTTCTTTTTGTTTTTTTTTTTTGCACATGAGCACATATCAAAGAACAAAGCCGATTGGGTGTAAGCCGCCACCGGCCACAAACAATACATTAATTTAATCGTACGCCGCTAGAAAAGAAAATAATGGGAAATAAATGGAAACGTTTTGAAATATTTTCAGAGAATTTGACATCATCATATAATATAATTTTATTGCATTGTTATTTCACACATGAAATTTGTTTTATATAACTAAGCACAAAAGCACAGAACATACAGAAGTGTCACGACACGGAAGATAAGGGTATTTTTCTGTTTGTCTCGTTTTCCCTCAAATTTTGTCGGTGTTTTTGTTTTGATTCTTCTTTCTAGTGCAATAAAACTACAACGCTACTCTTTTTATTAGCTGTGTTAAATGGTAAGTAGTAATACACTACATTATCAAATACACTATATTTTTCTCTTTTTTCCATGAAATTTTAAAAAACCTGATTGAAGCTTTTTTTGCCTGTCACTTTCTTCACTTCCGTGTATTCTGTGACAAAAGCTATAACCGCGTGTGCTTAGACAACTCTCTTCTTTTTTTAACTTTAACTTGCAAAAAATCAAATAAAGGGATAAATGTGAATGACTTCTTTCTACAATCGGATTAACTTAACTCTCAGATAAACGAACCTCGCCTTACTCAACAATAATAATCCACTCCAAATTCAGCATAAAAAATTATTTATGCTTTATTTTTAATAATTTAACTGTAAATAAATTGCAAAAATGAGTCAAAAAAAAAAAGGTAAAGGGTATAAGAAAAAGACTGAGTTCTTATAATCAACGAAAAATTCTTATTAATGTGTTCTTAGTTCTTTAAATGAGTGCAATAATCAATTAAAAATAAAATTGTTTAACCCTTTATTAATAAAACTTAAAATGAACTTGAAATTAATTTTATTTCAAATTTTTCATACAAATTTTTTTTTTTTTTTTTATTTCAAATACATTTTATTTTTTTATTCTGTTACTGTAATAATTTTGTGAGTTTGTCTTTTTGGTCATACCGAAAAAACTCTTTTTATGTCAAAACGAAAGCTTTAAAATATGTTTTATATAAAGAAAATCTCAGCACTACCCATATTAATTTATATTAAAACCAAGCATAAGAAAATTTATTTTAATTTCAAACTAATTGACGTATTTCAGGAATTTTGTTATATTTAAGTCTTTTGCTAAAAAATATTTATTTTAAAAACTTGGTTTTTCTTCTTACTTTTTGGGTATTTTTATAAAAACTAAAATAAAAATAGTAATAAACAATATTTGAAGGAGTGACTTTTAATGAAGGTAGCTGGTAGATAGTTTTGGGATATTTGTTAAAATAATAAACTTTATTATGCATCTACTATGTTTTTTATGGTTGACAATATGTGTGATGCGAAAACGCAACGCTGAGCCTTAACGATATACGAATTTATGATTTAGTTAGTTTTTTTAACAGTTTTTATTTTCTCAGAATATTTATTAACAAGTATATATATTTTATAAATTAAGTTTATAAAATATATTTGAAATAAATAAATTAATTAATTTATTAACAAGTATGTTTTACGCACGGTATATTGATAATGTTTACATATCGGCACGAGCATAAGTAGAAAGTTTTATCTGAGTGGGCTACAGCCAAAATTAGTCTCTTGAGTACGCTTTTATTAATTGAGGTGCGATTATCTACATTCAGAAAAAAATTATACACTGCTCAAACTGATCAAATTAAAAGTGCACCAACAACACTTTTGTGTCAAAATTGTATACACTGCTGTCAATTTGACAACGAATGATTGCAAATTGACAACCAGCGATATCAATAACAAAAAGTTGAGAATGTACCGCTGTCAGTTCGTATACGTTCGTTTATATGTTGACAACTTGCGTTGTTAGAAAAAGTGACAAAGTAGGGTGTTATGTTGACAACAAGGCGTTGTTGATTTTTCAAATCTACGCTAGTCTAATGTGCATCAAAAATAATAGAGAGCATTTTTATGGTACATATACATAGGAACTTCTTCTGACAGTGTAATATAATACAACAAAAATATTGCGTATGTTTTCGTAAACTTTTTTCTCATACCACCGTATGTAACCACGAACTCCGAATAGTTTTCTGATAAATATATATTAAATAATCAATAATCAGATACAATAAGTTAAGTATGTTCTGCAAAAAGTTTTTCAATTTGAGAGAAATTAATGAAATACTAAATCTATAAAGTACATACATATATAAATACTGTTTTAAATTGATTCAAATAGTCCAGGTGTAAACATGATAATTGGTTTTCGACATTACTTGTTGACCTTTCAAAAGGAAATTATAAAAGATTGTGCGACTCATATATTGAAAAGAGGAAAAAATAGCTCATATTTCGCCACTGGAATTAAGAATGTTTGTGATTGAATGCTTGCTGCAAACAGAAAATGTTGAGAGGATAAGAGTCAAAAACATTAGTGTTTCATCGCCACTATCATCTGTTCGAAATGACCGTGTTGATCATAAAACTGTTCGAAAGGATAGGAGATTACGCTGTCGAAAATGCAACAGTCAAACAATTTATAAGTGTGGAAAATGCAATGTATCTGTGCATTCCAAGTGTCCTGATACTTATCATAATTGAAGATATTTTACGTTTCTGTTTTTAATAAGTTCATCTTAAATACTTTTACTTTAAGAATTTTAATAAAATATTTTAATTTTGAAAAAAGTCTATTATTTATATCGTTAAGGCCCAGCGTTGTTTTTTCGCAAATTTCGTTAGTATCATATTGAGACTAAAACTAACATGTTCTGAAAATTTCACTTATGTACATAGTTCAACGGGAACGATGCTTGGGTTATTTTATTGTTTTTCTGTCATTAAGCCACATAAATTCAATTTTATTGTCAAGGAATTTTGTTTGTTTATCATATCTGATCAGAGATGGAAAACGGATTTTTTGTATTTGTTAATAGAATAGAATTAAAAAATAATGAAAAATGCATAAAAATAGTAAATAATACATGAAGCTGTGTAAAGTATTTCTTATTAAATATAGATTTTTAAAAAATTTTGTAATTTAAAATATAAAACAAGATTATCCAAAAAAAATACATTAGAAAAAGTACAATTGCATCATGATTTCCATCCATTGTTCTGACATGAATAAAATTTTCTTACATGTTTTTACAAGTAAAGCGTTCATTTACTTTTTCGTATCTGGGAGAGTAATTTTATAAATTTCTGTTTCACTCTCTCGTTGCTAGTTTCTGCTGTGAAAGTAAATGAGCAGACCTATTATATCAGGAATAGACGATATGTAAAGAAAGTAATTCATATACATATGTACATACATATATATACCTAATATACCTAAATATACAAATACCCCAACTGATTATTTTTTGAAATAGAGATTTTTTGAATCTTTCGATACATAAAGTGTTCTTATATACAAAAATCTCGATTTCAAAAAAATAATGAGGCCTTCCTATATTAAGGTAACAATATGTATGCATAAAAAATATTCGAATAATTTTTATTCTAAATTTATCTTCGTTCGAGCAAAAATGAACAAGAGGTATTAGAATAATTTGTGTTCGAATTACAGCTCTAAAATATATTGACTTCATTTAACGAGAGAATAAAATGTGAACCATATTTGATTCCAAATTAGTATTGTTCAAGTTCGGGAGGTAAAGGTGTCTTTACATGGTAATACAAAGTATTACGGCTTTGTAGAATCAAAATTTTATGAAATTCTCCCCGTGTTTAAAAAAAAGAGAACAAAGTATGCTTTTATTTTTTCAAAAAATCTGAATTTTTGATGTGTCAAGAAAATTGCAAGCTCTTGTTTGTAAATTTTTTAATATTTTATTATAAATAAACTCGTTTTAAGTAATTTGTAAGAAACTCTTGACATCCTACACATAAATGTAGGCAGGAGAGGATATTTTCTAAAAATGTTAAAATTTTTCTAACACAACTTTTCCCAATAAAAAAAAGTTGTATAAAATTATATATTGAAAACATTTGAACTTAATTCAATAGTATACACTTAGCTTTACAAACTAAAAAAAATAAATCCTATACCTTAAATACTTTTCGAAATATTTAAAATCAAAATTTGGTTAAAAAATTTAATTTTATTGCACTTTTTTAAATGAAAACTTGATGCAATTAAGCCGTACGTACAGTAGTATTAACGGAAAATAAGGTAAAATCATAATTGGGTGTCACAACAAATCTGTGCGTGACAGAAACAAATTAGTTTGTATTTTGCAATGAAGTTATATAGTAAAGTGATAATTAGAATACAGAATCCGTGTGACAAAAACCTTGTTGATCAGTGTAATCTTTTACACATTGTGTTTTTTAGTTCAACACTACAAAATCTTTCATTTAATTTCGTACTTTGTGCCAATAATACATCTCTAATTTATTTTATTGCTTTATATGGATGTATTTTTGAACGCAATAGAAATGAATGCAAGAAGTAAAGATGATAATTATTAGTATATTAAAATCAAAGACCAACCAAAACAC
Organism: Nowickia ferox; assembly: GCA_936439885.1. NCBI lineage: Eukaryota > Metazoa > Arthropoda > Insecta > Diptera > Tachinidae > Nowickia > Nowickia ferox. The sequence continues at coordinate 50,111,355 of OW387023.1, read as the reverse complement.
ATGCAAGCAAAGCAGCTGTCAACAATTAACTGAACATTCAAAATGGCCGAAAATGTCGGCATAAGTGAGAGACATGAGTACCAACATAACGCCACAAAAAAATCATAATTCGAATATACGTAACCCGCGAAAGTTCAAAATTCGCGATACGTTTTGAACAAACCTCGTACATACGTGAATAGTTGGCACGAGTTTTATATTCTGTGTTATACATGTACATGTGTATGTGTGTACTCATTTTGTTTTGATAGCTAGTTTAGATATATTAGCGATAATTTGTTATCAAAATTAGCGATGATAGCAATTTCTTCATGGTTCGCAGTAAGGTTCAAAATGAACCAAGATGGTTCGCTCTCAAAAATTTGTATGGCGAACCATGTTGATTCAATCAAGATTCGACCGCGAACATCGAATGAGAGAGCGAACCTCAATAATTGGTGTCCGTGTGAACATGCTATTAAGAAAAAATAAAGTTAGTTTTTAAAAACCAAAACTAACTAACTTGGCGCCGTCTGCAACGGATTTTGTTTCTAAATAAATAAAGAACAGTACTACTCTGCAATACTTATAAATTTTTAAAGAAATTGTTTGAATAATAAATAAAGTTTGAATAAACTGAAAGGTCTGAAGATTTTAGATTCTTTAAAAAAGTTTTGCAAAATAAAGTTAATTAACGAAGTGAAATGAATGTTGAACAAATTCAGTTCAGGATCGAACAACTTGAATGATTGATCTCAGAGCAAGGAGCTCTGCAACAACAGCAACACCAGTTGCAACTATAAAACAATTTGGCTGAACAGACCCAGGCAACTCAGATTCAAATACTTAGTACGAAACAAGATCTCAACAACAGCAGCATGGAGTAAGCCATGGTGTTCAACCCGCACCATATATTTGAGGACTTTGCTCACATCAGGACCTAAAAAAATTTCATCAAGTAAGGCTATTTGGAAAAGGTCATCTTTTTTTCCCTATTCATCAAGTCTGTTGAAAATGCAATGGATTATGTAGCCAAAACACGGAATTACTAAAGTATAGTATAACCATTATAATAAACGAAAACCTAACAGGAGATGGAGCAGAAACAGCTTCTTTTCTGCCAAAAATGAGTTATGCTGAGGTATTTAAGTATTGTACAAATGCCAAAGTTAAGAATTTAAAAGAACTTTTTAATATATTCTTAGAATCAAAGTTTGAATTAAACGAAATATTTGTAATATACGACCAACGGCTTCAACTTTATGAATCTCAATATGTTGAGAGGGGCTTAAATGAAATGCTTATAAAAAAACTGACGGACAATTTAGAGCTTGTATCAGAGAACAGAATCCCGACCTTGAATCATTGTCCAATAGGTTCTCGCAATTAAAATTATTAAATTATGTGAAACAATTTTAAATGTTTAGTTGAACTATAGTGAATTTTAATCAGAAATAATTTCTTAGTCGGGCTTAAGTTCAGTAATTTCAATTCTTATTGAATGAAATATTTTTTATTAATTAATGTGAGTTTCTAAAGAGAATAAAAATTAAATTAGAGTATAAGCTGGGGGAAATACCGATATTTTTCTGTGCAGCAACGCACGTCATCAGCACCCAAGTCTATCTACTGGGGTAGAGATTTTTATTAACATCAGCTATTTAACGCAAATTTTTAATGAAATGGAATATGAGAAATATTGTGTATACAATTATTGATTTACCTTTGGCAAACACATTTGTAAGTATCACTATCCATTTTCTGTTTATCCGTTTTTTTATTTTTATATTCAGGTTAGCACGAAGTCATGTCACTCTGCCTAAGTATGTTTAACTATTCTTGCTTATTTTTTACGATCATCACATTAATTATTTTTACTTATTCGATGTACCGTCGGTACATACCTGTAAGTATTATTGTAGTGGATATTATGTTTACATTGTTTTTGCTTTCTACAGTTGCTTTTACTTTCCAGTATATGAAACTGTGATTGCCAAGTGAACATATATTTTTGCAACGTTCCCATGATGATTTAAGTGAAACAATTTTAAATGTTTAGTTGAACTATAGTGAATTTCAATCAGAAATAATTTCTTATTCGGTCTTAAGAAAAAAAATTTAAATTTTTTTTAAATTATATGAAAAAAAGATAATTGAATGCAATAAATGAATTTATAAATTTCAGAATAAAAATAAGGATTGGTTACATATGTGACTATATACGTAAATATACTCAAACCAGTTTGGTCGGCTAACTAAGGATTACGAAAACGTTCGATGCAGGAGCAAAAGGATTAAACAAGAAGCCTTGATAAATACGTATTCGGAAAATGAAATCAAAGATTCATTCAAATTGATTTTAGCGAAGACTCAACTAAAAGAAGCTGGCAAAATCGTAGATGTGCTACCAGTTGCATCTCCAAAAAGATTAAGACGGATGGTGGAAAGCATTCCAACGCCAAAGTATAGTAAACATTTTAGGGCGGAAGATGCACTAGCACTTATTCTTAATCTCGACCTGTCCCAGAACGACCCATAATCAGTTGATCGTTGGAACACATTGTTTTGCTAATGTCAATTCTGTCATTGTAAATTCTTAACGAAAGTAATTTGTATTGTCAGTTTGCTTACCGCCTTTTTGCATTCCCTTTTTGTATTATACACACGCATTTAATACTTCCAGTACGTATTGGTATAAAAGGAGCGACGAGGCTCAAAAATCATTTAATTTGTTTAAGACGGGTGCAAAACTGCGGTAAGTGAGTTTACTCTAATTTTTATAAAATAAATAAATAACTCTAATTATAGCTCAAGCTCTAGCTCTAAACTCTTGCCTAAATTGCCTATCTACACAAATTCCACAATCTAAATAAACGTGCAAAGTTTGATATTGAGTTCAACGCAAACCCGTCTTTAATTTAGAAGATAACAGGACCTTTCAAGAAATAAATACGATATCTTAAGGAAGGTGCTTAAAGTTGTTAAAAAAAAGAGCAGAAATTTTACCATCTTCGATAAAAGTGGATAATCGAGTCATTGGTTTGGTTTGTCAGACCTTCTTTATAATGCAAGTCTTCAAGACTCATCGCTACTTTTGACGAAAGAGAATCATGTAATAATTCTGAACTAACACTAATATACAAATGCGGATGTGAGGGATCATCTGGATTTTCAGAATATAGACAGCCCAGTGCATACGATGCTGACTTCTCCAAAGTTTTAATGGCATCGTTGTTACCATTAAGGCTTCGACTACATAATAAAATCCCTTGAAGCAAAAATGCATTTAAAGACATGTGGGTAAATACTACTCCAGGCTCAAAGTTTTTATGCCGACCAATACGTTTTGAATACATCAAGGAAAGCAAAGGAACAACTCAAAATCTGGTTGATAGAATAAAACATGAAATTTCTAATATGGAACCCATTGACTTTCATATATTAGGACGAGTAATAACAGTATCTTTCAGACCTTATTTAACAATGATAGTAGTAGGGGAATCTCTGTTCGGCGCCAATTAAAATTGTGAAATTTGGGTAATTAAAATTGTGAAATTTGTAAATTTCAGTGCAAAATTTTGTCAAATTTTAAAATTTGGGTAATTAAAATTTAAAATTTTTGTTTTGTTTACATTAGTAGTTTTTTGTTTACATTAGTTGTGTGAACGGGTGATTTTTTGTGGTGACATGAATTGCGTGCGAACAGGTGATTTTTTTTGTGGTAATGGATTAAAAATCATGAAATTGGTTTTCTCAAGTGCCGACGAAAAAACATGTTTACTTTTTCCGAATGAGGACGGGAAACATCATTATTTTTTTCAAATGCTGACGGGAGAAATAATGAAAATGATTTTTTCTAATGCCGACGGGAAATTTGTGGGTGTCTCTAGCTGTAGGAATTGAAGTCTGGCTGTACTTGGTGAAGGGGCGGGGTGTGTCTAGATTGTGACACCTTAAGGCTGACCGTGATTTGGGTAGGTAAGGGTGTTTTGTAATATGTAACCGAGGGAATTCGGTGGCGTTTATACCTGTTGGAATTTAATGCATGATGCATACTAATACTCAAAACAAAGGATATTTTGATGTTGTTTTGATTATGAGTATGGATCATTATCTCCTATTATAGAAAAAATAAAAAATACAACCATACGATATCAGAAATATTTATACAATGTATTTAATTACACAAATGCGGTTAGTAAAAGAAAGTATATTTTAAGAGTTTAAAATCAGTAATTAGTATGGTAATACTGGTTTTAAACTCTTAAAATGTACTTTGTTTTGACTATGAGTATGAACAATTATCTCTTATTATAGGAAAAATATAATAGTATAGCTATACGATAACAGAAAACGTTTTTTGATATGGTATAGCTATATTATTTTATTTTTCCTATAATAAGAGATAATATTTATGAAATGGATTAAATATTGGTACATACCCACAGTCAAAACAACCTAAAAATAACTTGGTACGAAATATCGATCAATCATCGAACGTTAATTCAAAAATGAAGTTCCTTCCTAGCAAATGCTATTCATGCCACAATAGTTGTTCTGTCAAATCGTGAAAAAAATAATTTTATAATTGGCTTGCTAGATAGTCCTAATGGACTAAAGTTTTAAACATCTATTTATTCTCAAAATCTCTATAATATCTGAGGAAATTAATTTCATCAATTATTACGCATTTACATATAATGAAATTGTTATTTCTCCTGACGAAGCTAAAAGTAATTCAGAAATGAAAGCCAGACCAGCTGCCTGATAACCTGATCTAATACCTGATAAGCTGATCCGAAAAACAGACCAGCTGTCTTATAACCTGATCTGATACATGATAAGCTGATCTGAAAAACAGACCAGCTACCTGATTAGCTGATCTGATACCTGATAAGATGATCTGAAAACCAGACCAGCTGACAGATAACCTGATCTGATACCTGATAAGCTGATCTGAACTGCTATTAAAGCAGTTAATGACGACAAGAAATGATTTGGTGAAACTGGTGAAATAAATAAATGTGAACAATTAAGAGATACATTTGAACCTATAGCAGAGCCTCTCAAAGAATTGATAAATGGTTATAAATGTATTGAAACAATTTCGAAGAAAGAAGAAAGTAAAATGATGATAAAAGATGAAACTAATTAATGTTTAAAGTCTCAGAATATAATTCAAGAATATATTCAAATGTAAATTGATTGACCACAACGTGAAATAAAATAAGAGATAGAATACAATTACAAAATTGAGAAAGATATTCTAAAAATTCAATCATCTTTTCAAAAAAAAATTTAACAGCTGAACGATAACATTTATAGATTAGAAAATTTAACTACATGTTAGTATAAATAGCTGAAAGCGCATCAAGTAAATCATAACACTTTTTAATATTGAAAGCATGCCGAAATGCAAATTTAAAAGAATTCCTCACGTCACATAATTTTGTAAGCAAAGAAATATTATGACTCTATGCTAAATGAAATACATAAATATGTATCTACTTTGTAAAAGAATAAAAAGAGCGAAATCGTACATGCTAATAGTATAGATTTTTAACTGAAACACCACTATATATCGGACGCTCGACGCTCCACAGTGGCGCCCGTAGAGCAAACGAGGTTGCAAAAATCAAAATTTTCATGTGCGCCTGCGAAATTTTAAATGAATCCATCTTATAGTAAACTTTTCAACGATCTCAAATATGCTACTCTTAACAATATCAGATTTTTAGTTTAGAAGACATAACTGTTCAAAGTTAACCAATTTTCGGATTTAAAAAAACACACAATTTTTAGGTAGTTTGATCCGATTTCAGGTGTAATATCACGAAAACTAGGCAACGAATAGTATTTTTTTTTGTTTTTAGTGATTGATGTGCTTATTAAATGTATAACAATAAAAAAAATTGTGCTGTTTGCTTTGTGTTTCTCTAGGTAAATCAGTATTTAAAAACTATCCATTTTTTCACTATTCTTCAACTTTGACGGAAAATAAAAAAAATTTACCTTTTTTTACCTCCGCCATATTTTCAAAATATGTTCTTTAACTAGTCTTTTACATAACTCAAAAGGTTTTATCTGCCTTTACGTGCCTATTTGGCTTCTACAGGTAAAAAACGTTAAAAAGACATGGTTGCAGAAATTGTATGGCGGGCATCCCTTACATGCCTTGACTGACAGTTACTTTGATGTAATAGTTTGAAAATTGCATTTTGAGTCAGTTGTCTACCTGAGAGCCTCTGGCGAAAAATTTGGTCCTAATATTCCGTTACAGACACAAGATGCACAAAAAACTACTCATTGAAATAAGCAGGTACGCACCTCACTTAAAAATTATTTTTGGCGTACATATGGTGAAGAACAATACTGACTTATGGTACAGGTAGGCACAAATCTCATTTGGCTACGTGCATAATATCAAAACTGTATAATTCAGCCCAAATGCATATGTATGCATGTAACAGGTACATTTGTAGACATGGTAGCATAGGCCTATATATTGCAAAACAAGCTTAATGCCTGCATTAGTCTACGACTGAAAGTTGGCGAAACAAGTATTGAAAACATGGCGTTGAACAATTTAAAACTATTTGAACTGTTTAGAAAGTCAATTACACCAACGTGTTTCGCGGAAGCTGCTTTAGAAGAACTCGATAGCTTATACGGAAATATTGAGAGAAGCAAAAGTATAAAAAATAATCTTTGTATGATACATGCCAAAATTAAGACAAAATGGGTGAAATGCAATCGAACCATTAACATCTTCAACTCCAAATACGAGGACTGGCTTAATGAAGACACCATCCTGGATATATTGGCAGTAGATAAACCCTCCACATCAACCAGAGGAGAAAAAGGAAGGCCAAAAAAAAGTATGGAGGAGTGTTCAATTTTCACAAGAAAGAGGAAACTTGCCGATGCCACCAATGACTTGACCACGAAGGATTTATCGGATGCGCTGTCTATTAAATACATAAAGGATAGTGAACGAGTTAGGTCGCAGATTACAAAATCTGTTGCTGATGCAAGCCCACTGCGACTAAAAAGGATTAAGGAAAGCATTCCCACTCCCACAAACGCACATATTAAAAAGTATAGTTCCGAAGAAGCCTTGGCTCTGTTTTTGGACTTAGAACTTTCCAAAGAGAAATATGAGATACTACGGGCATCTTTAATGCGACACGGGGCTGACCTTTTCCCCGGATACAAGCATATTACGCAAGCCAAAATAAATTCACGACCATTGCGTACGGAGTTTACGGAAGTCTCTGCGAAAGCCAATCTGCAGGATCTTATGGACCATACAGCAAAACGGTTGTTGGAAAGTCTTCCTGAAAATGAGGTGGAAATTCTTCCTCAGAAACTAACATTGATCAGCAAATGGGGCTGCGATGGATCATCCGGACAAAGCGTTTATAAGCAAAGGATATCTTCCGATGACACTACAATATCTGACGGAAATATGTTTATGGCATCTGTTGTTCCATTGCGGCTAAAATCTGATGTTTCCCTACACTGGAAAAATCATCGACCGTCATCAGTGCATTATTGCCGACCAATAATGTTTCAGTTTGCAAAGGAATCGGCAGAACTCATAAGGACCACGGTGAAGGACATTGAAGAACAAATAAGCAAGATTAAGCATACAAAATTGCAAATTGGAGAAGGAAAATATATTGAATGTAGTTACGAGTTCCACCTGACCATGGTTGACGGAAAAGTCGTAAACGAACTGACAGGAACAACCTCAACATTGACATGCCCGATTTGCAAAAAGAGTCAGAAGAACTTCGGTAATTTAAACGATTCTACAAACGAGGAGAATTACGAATATGGAATGTCACCATTGCACGCAAGGATAAGGTGTATGGAGTTCTTGCTAAAACTGGCGTATACCCTACCACAACAAGATGAAAACATCGATGAAAATACATCAATTAAGGATAAGGAAAAGATCAGAAAGAAGCAAATACAGAATGCTTTTTGGAAACAACTTGGACTAAAAGTAGACTGCCCCAAGTGTGGATACGGTAACTCAAACGATGGAAACACTTCAAGGAGATTTTTTGCAAATGATGAGGCAGTAACTAGAATCACTGGAATTGACAATGAAATCGTCAAAAGATTGGGAACGATCTTGAATGTTTTAAACTGCCAAGAAAGTGTTAATTCTACAAAATTTGGAGAATATGCATCGGAAACTGCATCTCTTTTAGCAAAAATTTATCCACAGAAGAAGTTGACCCCGACCGTCCATAAAATATTGGCGCATGGCAAAGATATAATTGAGTACCAGTCTTTGCCAATTGGAGAGCTTTCTGAAGAAGCGCAGGAGTCTCTTAACAAATTTTACAAAAAATATAGATTGCAGAACACGTTCAAAGCATCAAGGGTGAGGCAAAATGAGGACCTCTTCAACATGTTAGCAGCATCTTCCGATCCACTTATTTCTTCCCTGCGGCATGTGAAGTCACGAAAAGAACTACAATGGAATTATACTTTAGAAATGATTAGTCTTTTAAATATACCTTCTGTTACGAATTGTGATGAATATTTTACAGAAAATTCAAAAAATTAATTGAAAAAAAATTTGTTTAATTTGTTGGCTAATAACTTTAAAACAGAAAAAGCTTTCAAAAGAACTAAGAAATATAAGATTGGTAAAAATAATTTGATTTTGTTACCATAAAATAGATGAGTTAGAAAAAAATTAGAGTTTAGAAATGATTTGTATTTTAGACATACTTTGTCTTACCAAGAAAATGAATATTTTACAGAAAATTGAAAAAATCATTTAAAAAAAAACTCTTTTGTTGTAATTTTTTAGGTAATATCTTAAAACATGAAAAGCTTACAAAAGAACTACAAAAAAATATAAAATTCTTAAAAAAAATTTTTTTGTTACCAAAACTTGGATTTTTTCACAAATTTTAACTTTGAAAACCCATAAGTAAGCACCTATAAGGTGTAGCGTCCACTCCAACCGCTCATTTTATAGGTTGAACAATTATCTATGACATGCAATTTAAATTATTCGATTATCTTGTTCGGTTCAAAAGATATGATTTTTGCAACGAAAAAAGGCAAATGGCGCCACTGTGCGCTCGACAAAAGCATGCTAAGACATGCATGTTAGAAAATTTGGTGCAATAGTTGTTTATTAAACATGTATTTCTTTGTATGTAAACTAATTTCTACATACATACATATATTCGCATATATGTATGTAGATATGAATACATTTGCATATGTACACACTCACATATGTATATATTTTCATTAAAAATAATCGATTTAAAAATTATATTAATGTTCTCTATTTCAACTAGTAAAATCAAAAAAGTAGTGATACATCAGAAGAAAAAAATAAATAAAACAAGAGTCTGACTGACCAACTGATATATCCAGCCTGTCTCACATGAAGACAAAGTATACTTAAACATAGGAGAAATATGTATACAATACGCTAAACTTTAGTACCATGAGAAAAACAAAAAATATATCTAGATCATCAAATAAAAGGCATAGGGAATTATGCCTTTATTATGAGAATTAATTTTTTTACAGTTAGCTTTTGAAGGAATTGTTTACTAATTCCAAGATAAAGCATGTGCATTTCATCAATAACGACATGTTTTATGGGATCAAAATTTTTTTTTTTGTTAAGTGATGTTGAGGGTTTGATTTATTTTTAGATGAATATGAGCGTTCCTCGCAATTTGTTTCCTTAAATTCGCGTGTCTTATTAGCTGTCTCCCCTTAACGGTACACGTTTCGCAGGAAGAAATCCAGTGTGACCTCTGTAGCATTTAATAAAAGTACGGGCTGGCATATTGGAAAAAAAATCTAAAATTACAAATTTTATAGGTTTTCCGTTCAATTGTATACCTATGCAAGAATAAAAAAAATATATACATATCGGGTTTAACATATGAAAGTTTTTCTTTATACCTGCGCTAATGAAATTATTGGCTTCTAAAACGAACTCAGTGTTCAAAAAAATTATGTGGTTTTCATAGTGTTTAGCCAACGACGTAAAAAATAGTTGGGCAACCCCATCATGAGATTATCATTTGTGTGTTGGCACAACACTCCAAAAGTAGAATTTGTGATGTTTTGCCAACGTTTGAACCACCTTAGGAAACGCTTTGCCAACGTTAACCCCATTGTATTTTTCTGCGTGGTAAACATAGGAGAAATATGTATACAATACGCTAAACTTTAATACCATGAGAAAAACAAAAAATATATCATCTAGATCATCAAATAAAAGGCATAGGTGATCACCCTTCATAAAATAAACATATAGCCTATTAATGTAAGCATAGTGACATTATCAAGTAACATAATTTGGGCAATTAAAATTTTAACATTTAATTACCGATAACACCGACAAAGGACAGACAGAAATTCCGACATGCAAAGTCATCTTGTATACTAGAGGAACCGTCGAGAGGATAGACCTAAATTCACGGAAAACGACTTCGTTTTCCGTTGATCGCTTTTCAAGAAGAAAATAAGTTTGTTCATTGTGATTTGACTAACTTAAACGTACATTTAAATTCAGTCTCATATCCATATGATGATCTTAACATAAAATTAAAACATGAACGTTATGCAATTCTACATGATATGTATCTATATGATATGTATCTACTACTCGTATATGAAATAATTTCAAGCGCTTGTAACTGCATCAGAGTTTAAGATAAAAGCTCCTTTTATTCAAAAGCGGGCCAATTGATATAGAAATTTAATGTGAAACAGCAAGCAAGGACCTCAGTTACTATATTTTTACTGATGATCGAATAATAGAAAGTCCGGAAAGTCTTATAAATTAAGTAATATGAATGAAAAAAAATGGTTTTAATAGACGAGTAAGGTTTCGAATGATTTTCATTACAAAAAGAAGTAGCCGATGTTTTCAACAATAATAAGTATAACAATTTCATTATAAAACCACCATTTGATTTTAAATGTTTATCAATAAAAAAGGAAAGAGAAGCAAAGTGGTTAACAAAAAACTATCATCACCTAAGCTGGACTGCTCGATCAGTTTTATTTCAAGGCGTTTGTCATTTTTTAAAAGCCAATGCAAGATGTTCTAAAATATATGTAAAAGGTGAAGAAAAAAGACGATGGTTGGAAAAAATTTTACACCGAAAAATTTCTAACGTTGACTATATAGGCTACATCAACTTTAAACAAATTTTAATTTTACTTAAAACAGAAACTCCTCACAAACTTTTAAGTAAATACATCTAAAAATTAAAAGAACGTTTTTTTAATTTCAAATAAAAAAACTATGGATGGACAAAAGACCAGGCGAATATTTACAACAATAAAAGACCGCACATGACAAAAAAAAATTTATTTAAACAGGGAGCCACAGACTTATTTGTATGTACATACATACATAAAATCAATTTGTACATCGACATGTACATATGTACACATATGCTCAAGTATTTATTGGATTTTAACAATCCCACTTACATATCTATATCATGAAAACATACAAACCGTCCTCCAAGCTATTGACGGTTGAAAACGAAAGTCGAAGAAGACAAATAAATGTACTTAAATAAACAAACTTATCACAGACCAGTCAAACTCTATCGCGCACACACACATACACACACAAAATAGCCACGATCGTACACAAGAATTTTGCAAAATCTGAAATTAATATTTATACAAATACAAACAAATTTCTGACCCACAGACTTTAAAACTGGACAAATTTAAGCTTGATAAAATATAAAGCAATCTCATCCTCCAATATGAAAAACATACTATGATTAGGGAAGTTCAGATATATGATAATAAGAAATTTTAAAGGCAAATATTTTGGAAACTGTAAGATATAAAATAATGATTTAAGCATGTTTTCTTTCTGTTTCTTAATGTTGATTGTCCCGGTTGATATTTGCAAAAGTTACAAGCTCTGAAAGAGTAGCGATACCCGCAGTTTCCAACTTTGACGCTGTTTGGAGCTACACTGTCTTACAACAGGGTGCCTCAAAATATACTGCCTCAAAAGTTCAACACTTCTTTTTTCCAAAACAGTCGGTTTCATCGAAATCGGTGGACTAGTTCAAAAGTTGCGGATATTTTATCACTTTTTTAATTCACGCCACTGTGCAATGCATAGATCCAACCAAGGGGGTAAAAAAGTGTTAAATCGGTATCTTTATATCTCGGAAACTACGATACGACTCCATATTCGAAAACTACTCAAATGCTGCTAAAAAAATAAACCGACACGTGTTTTGTACTTTTTCAATATGTGTACTGTTAGGGGTTAAAAGGGAATTTTGGTACCTTTTTCTGCACTTGTATCTTTTAAAATATTGAACGCAGCAGAAAGCTTTTTGGCGCAATCTTTTCTTTTACAAAGAATCTCGAAAGGGTTTTGGCAATTTCTGAATATTCTTACTTAAAAGGGGGTAAAATCGTACCCGTTTCCGGTAGTTTTTTGTTAATGATAAGGTAAATACGACTACATGTAAAAATAATTTACTACTATTTCCTACCGCTCAGTAGAAGCTGGGTTAATAAAATTTATCTTTTTTCGAAGGGCCCAAAAGAGCTACCAAAAAGGGTAAGTACGGGAAACGATGCTAAAAATTTTAATATCAGAGTAGTAGGGGAATGGGGATACTGCGTCAATTAAAATTTTAAAATTTTGCTGAAATTTGTGAAATTTCCAAGAATTCTTTAAAATTTTGCTGAAATTTGTGAAATTTTTCTGAAATTTGAGAAATTGTGTTTTCGGTGCGCTTTGATTTTTTTTTTGTTTACATTAAGTGCTTTTTGTTTACATTAACTGTTTTTTGTTTATATTGAGTGTATGTATGTTTGTATGTATGTATGACCGTGGAACTTGTGCGCGGAATATTATGTGGGAATACATTAAGGGTGTTTATAGGTTTGAAGCCTTTATATGTATATGATTTTCTAATGCCGACGGGAAAACATCTTTATTTTTTTCAAATGCCGACGGAAAAGCATTATTATTTTTTTCGAATGCCGACGGGAAAACATGTTTATTTTTTTCAAATGCCGACGGGAAAACATGTTTATTATTTTCAAATGCCGACGGGAAAATCATGGAAATGATTTTTCCTAATGCCGACGGAAAATTTGTGGGTGTGTCTAGCTGTAGGAATTGAAGTCTGGCTATGCTTGGTGGAGGGCGGGGTGTGTCTAGATTGTGAGACCTTAAGGCTGGCCGTGATTTGGGTAGGTGAGGGTGTTTTGTAAAATGTAACCGTGAGAATTCGGTGGCGTTTATGCTTGTTGGAATTTAAACCAAGCTGTGCTTGGTGGGGGCCGGGGTGTATTTGAGGTATATCGACTGGTGCAGAGCGGGGAGTTGTTGTAATATGTATCCGTGGGAATATGTTTTTTTTTTTTTTTTCATGGGATGAATGGGATGAAATCATCGAAAGACCCTGACAGTGATGGTGTTTGCCAGGAGTGCGAGACTTTAACACGCTAAAACACCCCTTTACACTGACCCATGTATATATATATGACTTTAAGACTGATCGTGATTTAGGTTGTTGATATATTGTATATTATATATATTGTATGTATATCTATAAGAACTTTATGCTGACTGTGATTTGTGAGGGGAGGGGCGTTGTTGAAATAGGTTTAATTTTTCGGAGATGAATTTTAGTATGTGTTTGTTTATGTGATTTTCTCACACTAGTATTTATATGTACGTAGAAATAAATTATTTCTCATATGAACATTTTTTGCTAGAAAATATTATCATATATCTGAACTTCCCTAATCCTAGTATGTTTTTCATATTGGAGGATGAGATTGCTTTATATTTTATCAAGCTTAAATTTGTCCAGTGTTAAAGTCTGTGGGTCAGAAATTTGTTTGTATTTGTATAAATATTAATTTCAGATTTTGCAAAATTCTTGTGTACGATCGTGGCTATTTTGTGTGTGTATGTGTGTGTGCGCGATAGAGTTTGACTGGTCTGTGATAAGTTTGTTTATTTAAGTACATTTATTTGTCTTCTTCGACTTTCGTTTTCAACCGTCAATAGCTTGGAGGACGGTTTGTATGTTTTCATGATGTAGATATGTAAGTGGGATTGTTAAAATCCAATAAATACTTGAGCATATGTGTACATATGTACATGTCGATCTACAAATTGATTTTATGTATGTATGTACATACAAATAAGTCTGTGGCTCCCTGTTTAAATAAATTTTTTTTTGTCATGTGCGGTCTTTTATTGTTGTAAATATTCGCCTGGTCGTTTGTCCATCCATAGTTTTTTTATTTGAAATTAAAAAAACGTTCTTTTAATTTTTAGATGTATTTACTTAAAAGTTTGTGAGGAGTTTCTGTTTTAAGTAAAATTAAAATTTGTTTAAAGTTGATGTAGCCTATATAGTCAACGTTAGAAATTTTTCGGTGTAAAATTTTTTCCAACCATCGTCTTTTTTCTTCACCTTTTACATATATTTTAGAACATCTTGCATTGGCTTTTAAAAAATGACAAACGCCTTGAAATAAAACTGATCGAGCAGTCCAGCTTAGGTGATGATAGTTTTTTGTTAACCACTTTGCTTCTCTTTCCTTTTTTATTGATAAACATTTAAAATCAAATGGTGGTTTTATAATGAAATTGTTATACTTATTATTGTTGAAAACATCGGCTACTTCTTTTTGTAATGAAAATCATTCGAAACCTTACTCGTCTATTAAAACCATTTTTTTTCATTCATATTACTTAATTTATAAGACTTTCCGGACTTTCTATTATTCGATCATCAGTAAAAATATAGTAACTGAGGTCCTTGCTTGCTGTTTCACATTAAATTTCTATATCAATTGGCCCGCTTTTGAATAAAAGGAGCTTTTATCTTAAACTCTGATGCAGTTACAAGCGCTTGAAATTATTTCATATACGAGTAGTAGATACATATCATATAGATACATATCATGTAGAATTGCATAACGTTCATGTTTTAATTTTATGTTAAGATCATCATATGGATATGAGACTGAATTTAAATGTACGTTTAAGTTAGTCAAATCACAATGAACAAACTTATTTTCTTCTTGAAAAGCGATCAACGGAAAACGAAGTCGTTTTCCGTGAATTTAGGTCTATCCTCTCGACGGTTCCTCTAGTATACAAGATGACTTTGCATGTCGGAATTTCTGTCTGTCCTTTGTCGGTGTTATCGGTAATTAAATGTTAAAATTTTAATTGCCCAAATTATGTTACTTGATAATGTCACTATGCTTACATTAATAGGCTATATGTTTATTTTATGAAGGGTGATCACCTATGCCTTTTATTTGATGATCTAGATATATTTTTTGTTTTTCTCATGGTACTAAAGTTTAGCGTATTATATACATATTTCTCCTATGTTTAAGTATACTTTGTCTTCATGTGAGACAGGCTGGATATATCAGTTGGTCAGTCAGACTCTTGTTTTATTTATTTTTTTCTTCTGAATTATCACTACTTTTTTTGATTTTACTACTTGAAATAGAGAACATTAATATTATTTTTAATTCCATTATTTTTAATGAAAATATATACATATAGGAGTGTGTAAATATGCAAATGTATTCATATCTACATACATATATGCCAATATATGTATGTATGTAGAAATTAGTTTACATACAAAGAAATACATGTTTAATAAACAAGTATTGCACCAAATCGATCTTCAAGAACTCAGTCACTTCCACTATGAATTCAGCCTAGGTGTTTTCATATAGTATCAGAAACATTGGAATATCTACGTTTGAAGGAATTTTTGCTTCAAATATTTCTACATGAGGTTTGCTGGTTGACACCCTTGAAGTTATTGTTGACGTAGGCTGGGTTGTATCACATTCAGATGTAATAATTTCTTACTTAAAAAAGGTCCTCATCACCATCAACCATATCTGTATACATTTCATTCATGAGTTGGGTTGATCCAGATACAATTGCTGTCTACAGATTAATGATTAGAAACAAGTTCCTCATCACCTTCTAACAGATTTATATATTTTGCTAGCATGCATGCCTTAGCATGCTTCTATCGATAGTGACGCGAGAGTCCGACATGTAGTGGTGTTTAAATTAAAAATCTATACTATTAGAATTTAAGAATTCACTCTTCTGAATCTTTTACAGAGTAGATACATGTGTTTCATTTCCCACAAAGTCATAAAATTTCTTTGCTTACAAAATTGTATGACGTGAGGAATGTTCTTAAATTATGCATGCTTCGGCATGCTTCCAATATTTTTTTCTCTAAATTTTTTTGATACTCATGCAGATACAGATATAAAGTAAAATCTGTTCACACTACATTTTATAATTTATGCATGCTTCAGCTTGATCTAGTTGAAGTCTATATTTATTCAGTAATTTTGTTTGATACCCATTCATACACATGTACATTCTTAAAGATTGGATATCATAGTCCAATTTGCTTAGTTTATCTATATTTTCTAAAGATCTGATAGCTATAGAAATGAACAGATTGAAGATCTATTATAATAAGCCCAGGTTCACATTTTTAAATTTTGTGTGCTACTGCTTTCGAAATGGAAAATGTACAACTTTTACTATAAAAAGTGATAATACGATGTGTTGCTGAATATTGCACTGTGTTAAACTTCATTTTGAACGCTTACGTTTTCACAATATTTCATACAGACCAACAAGTTTAGAGAATTCCAGTACATTAAGTTAATTATCTTTACTAAGACCTAACATTCCTAATCAATCCTTCAAAAAAAAAAAAAAAATAAACCATGACAACTAGATTTTTCCTTTTTAATTTTATTTATATTGTCATTAAAATTCAAAATTTTCTACATCTTCAAATTAGTGTATACTGTATTTTCCACCTTTTCCTCATTTGTTGAGTTAACTTTAATTGCAATCATTTTAATTGTGAGATGAGCTTTTCTATTTTAGTCACTAAGTAAATCTTTATATATATATATCAATCCACTTATATGGGTCATTAATGCTAAATTCTTAACACATAATTCCTTTGGATGATCTATTAAATCATTCTACTATTGATGCTTTCATATTAAGTAATGTTTAATCTTCTACTTATGCATGAATTTTCCAGTGTCTATTAAAAAATTCTTTACAATCATCCATTTGTAAGTTTTTTGGTACTCGTAACATTTCAAAAATATTTTCCACAGCCTAGTTTTTTTCGAGTGCAACTTTTATTTTCAACGGTATTGACCATAGAAACTTTGAGAATGAATCATTTACAGTCTACAATAATCAATAATTTCTATTTTCTGTAGAATAGTTTCCCATTTCACCTAAATCAGCTCCATACAAGATCAACTATTCCTTTCATTACATATCTACAATGCACAAACAATTTTCGAGATTTATTATAGAGTTCGTTTACTAAATTTGTTTTTAAAGACATTGAGTAGTTTTAAAGATTTTTTGGAGAGTGTTGTGATCCACTTGATGCACTTTCAGCTATTTATACTATCATGTAGTTAATTTTCCAATCTATAAATTTTATAGTTCAGCTGTTCAATTTATTTTTCAAAAGATGATTTAACTTTTAGTATGTGTTTTTCAATTTTATAACTATCTTCTATCTCTAATTGTATTTCACTGTGTACTCCATCAACAATTTGCAGTTTAATATATTCTTGAATTGTATTAATTCCTGAAGCTGTATTATTAATTTGTCCTATCGATTTGAGTTTCCAGAAACAATTTACTGATAACATCATTCTCCGTCAGTGAATGATGATGATTCTCTATCCATGTATTAGTAGAAATTATATATTTTATATAGTTTTCAAAATCAAATTTCTCATAATATTTCCATGTTTTATTATCAATCACTAAAGAAAATAAAGCTACTATTAGAGCCTATATTTGACCATCAACTTGTATTTTATCTTCATTTAGTTTTAGGTTACTATCACCAAACTTCCATTCATTATTCAAATCTTGATGTGGGCCATAGTTTGTATCTAATTCAATTCTTCCTTCCAAGATTGACAAATGAGTATAAGTGTCTTCAGAATTAGAAGTCTATGAGTAAAAATCATCTTCATCATCCTCATCATCATCATTCTCAGTATTAGCATCATTAAATAAGATGATATCATCAAATATTGTTCCTTCTAAAAGTTTTTTTGGCGTACTTGTCTCTATATTGACTGATGGCTTTAAACTTGTATTATTTTCATCTTATGTCTTGATTTTACTTTCTTCTTTCTTGTGAATTCTTTCAATATTTCTAGAACTATTTATAAATTCTTTGAGAGGTTCTGTTATAGGTTTAAATGTATCTTTTGTTGCTCACATGTATCTATTTCACCAGTTTTTATACTACGAAGCTTTTTCTTCAAGACATTTCTTGTCAACACCAACTGTTTTAAAATTTTCTCATCCATGTTTAGCAAATAAGAGGTATCAGCTTAGTAGTCATCAAATCTATTTTCTCAGATATTACTGATATAGTATTACGATAACAAATTTCTAGAGTATGGCAACACCGGCAATTTTCCCTTTGGTATTATGAAATAATAATTATGTTTTGCCGTCGGCATGCCGTAGGCATTAGGAAAAATAATAATGTTTTGCAGTCGGCATTTGAAAAAAATAATCATGCATTGCCGGAGGCATTAGGAAAAATTATCAAGCATTGCCGTCGGCATTAGGAAAAATTAACATGCATTGCCGTCGGCATTAGGAAAAATTAATTTTCACTATTTCACCATTGGTATTAGGAAAAATCATCTCATAATTTTCCCGTTGGTATTAGGAAAAATCATTTTCATGATTTTTTCGTCGGCACATATGTATACTTATGAAATCTTAATCTAATGAAACCCCTTAATCCACATCACAAACATACATACATATAAATTCCCACGGTCATAAAAAACTTATTGAACCACCCTCGTATGTAGTAATAAAAAAACTTATGGAAACAAAAAACTCCTTATGTAAACAAAAAATTGGACGGACTTATTGAACCACCCTCGTAGGTATCAAATTTCACAAATTTCCAAGAATTTTAAAATTTAGGTAATGAAAATTTGAAAATTTTACAATTTTAATTGGGGCAGAATGCTCAGTTCACTACTACTTATCAGGAGAATTCATATAATTGAAACATTCTTTTTTGATTTTTGAGAAATGCCACTTTTTTAAATTTTTAATTTTTACTTTTGGATTATAAAAACTTGTGGTATTTTTAAAGGGAACTCTTTCAAAAAAAGTACTTTTAAGAAAAGATGTTTACATTTAAAAAGGTTCTTTAAGAAAAGAATTTTTTCTAAAAGGTACTTTTTAGCACTTATTTAAGAAAAGTACTTTTAAACAAAAAATGTACTTTTCAGGTACTTTTTCAAACTATACTTTATTGAAAAACGTAATTTCTATGAAAAGTGGTTTTTGAAAAATATGCTTTTTGAAAAAATTACTTTTTGAGAGAGGTACTTTTTGGAAAAATTAATTTTTGAAAAAGGTACTTTTTTAAAAAAATAATTTCAAAAAGTCCTTTTTGAAAAAGGTACTTTTTGGAAATAGTACTCTTTAAAAAGGGTACTTTTTGGAAAAAAATGCTTTTTGACACAAGTACTTTAACAAAAATACTTTTTGGAAAAGGTACTTTTTTGAAAAATAACTTTTTGAAAAAAGCACTATTTAAAAAAAGTACTTTTTAAAAGAGGTACATTCTGGAAAAAGTGCAATTCGAATTAATAAATTAATATATATATATAAAAAAACTAAACCAAGCCTAAATACGTAATTATTATTATTGTTTTTATCATTGGTATTATTACTATTATTATGTATACAAAATAAGTAACGTAACTGATTGGGTGACCATCGCCTAGCCCAAGCCAGTGGATGTAGTGTGCTTTTGCACTGAAATTCGAATGCAGTGTTAAACAGGCGCAAAAATGGGTAAAATCGGCAACTTTATATCTCCAAAACTAAAGCAGATAGACTGAAATTTCAAAAACATGTACATACGGCTAAAAAAATAAATGTCTGGTATTTTCTGACATATGTATGTATATACTTTTGAGAAATAAAATCTGCTAAAAATCAGTATTGGTACATTTTTGGCACCCCACATATGTGTCTCCCAACGCATTCACAATTACGTCTTCTTGCGACTTGTAGTTCGAATCAATGTTCGTATAGAAATAAGATAGAGAAATGAAAATCAGTTTTCTTCCTTCTTTCGAAGTAGTGGAAGTCAGTGAAAGAAAAGGGTTTTAGAACTGAACTCTATCAATATGGATTTCAAATAAAAGGACTTGGTTGGTACATTATAAAAAATAATATAACGAATTTCTCAAATGACTAGAGCAAGAAACACACCTATCAATATGGGTCCCAAATAAATAAGCTTCATGAGTAGGTTTAATGAATCAACATGAAGAAGGTCTCAGTTGACCACAATATCAAAATGACGAGTTTCGCATACTTTTATATTTGAACCCTGGGTCTCAAATGCAAAAGCTTGGTTAGTACGTATAAAATATCCGCTAACACAGTAGCGGGCCATATGCTAGTTATTGTATAAAAGTGTTAACACCTTCAATAAATATTATTAATGTTCGCAATGTTTACTATAAAATACACCTCTGGTGTAATGAGAATACATAAGTTTCTAAAATGGTTTAGTAAATAAACATTTACCGAAGGCTTGTCAAATTTTGTATCCGTATTCTCTCCTACTCGATACATTTTGCGTTTACATAAGATTTTGTACAATCTACAAGTCGTAATACATTGCATTTCCATGTAAAGACATTTAGAAAAATATTTGAAAGTAACTGAACTTATTCTGCTTAGTGATCCATATTTACTAACCCCTTGCAACTGAACACGAGACATTTCGGTTTCTTTCAGACCTCCCGTGAACATTGCTTTAAAATACGGTGAAGCTGCTGACAAAACAACTTTGTGTGCAGGGAAGAGCTCTTGTTTAACCTCCAGAATAACATCGGTAAGCATATTGTGCGATCGCATCATAAACATCATTTTCAACGCTTCTTTTGCATAGTTTGACATACAAAATGTCATGTCTTCGTCTTTGGCGTTTAGATCATCATGTTCATCGATTGTTGATGAGCCATATGAGCAGGCACTCCGGTAGTGAGACATGGATGGAAAACTGCCACCGGATGTAACATCCATTTCAGTATCTGTAAAAACAAAATTATTTAGGGTTTAAAACATGCAATAACTATTTAATACTTAAAGGTTAACACACGGATGATAAAAAAATTTATTCAAAAAGGCGAAATGGAACATGTTTCAGGATAAAATTATCCAACTAAATGGAAAATTTCAGCTTTCCGAAAATGTTAACCGGGAAGCCGCTCTGATAAGAAAGATAATAATTTCCTCCGCCAACGAATCTATCGCTCAATATTCTTAAAAAAAGAAAAGAGTGGTCAAGCGAACTACAAGAATTAAGAAATGACAAACAAAAATCTTGGAGACAGTTCAAACGGAACATGTCTATCGAAAATACAAAAGGAAAAACTAAATGTTTAATAGGGCTAAAAGGCAGGCAAAAATCAAATCTTTTAATGAGTTTACTGAAGACATAAGACCCTCAACCCCTTCTGCGATTCTGTGGCAAAATATACGCAAGTTAACAGAGAACTATGTACTATCTACGATAACTTCAATTACAGATAACGGTACTTCCATCACAATTTCATCTGACATTCGCAAAATTATGGTCCACCAACTCCAAAGACTGCACATTTTCACAACACTTTCAATAGTCGAAACAACACGCTCTGTGTTCTCTTGCAATACATGCAAGCATCAATAAATCAAAAGTAATTGAAGATCCATTTAATTTACAAGAACTACACCACAGCTTAAACTCAGACAAAGAAAATTCCAAGGCCTGGACAAGATTTCGTATGCTATGCTAAAACATACTCCCCCTATACTTAAAATTAGGATTTTAAAGTTATTCAACACATTTATGACAGCGGCATTATTTCTAAATACTTCAAAATGGCATCTATAATTCCAATATTGAAACAAGGCAAGACTATACAAAATTTCGATTCCTATCGCCCCATATCCGTTATCTTGTTTAACAAAGTTATTGGCAATATGATTTTAACACGGCTTATGTGGTTTATGAAAAAACACAACCTCCTTTCGGCGAACCAAGTAGGTTTCAATCAATTTTAAGTACAATAGATGATCTAATGTTCTGGATCATACCATTTGTAAAAATTGTTCTAACAGAAATCTCACCTCTATCCTCGCAATTGATTTTTCCAAAAGCATCTGACAGAATAGGTGGTCATATAGTACTCCAAAAGCTAGCAAAGTGGTCCATAGGGAAAAAAAATTATAATTTCATCAAATCATTCCTAACTAATAGACAGTTTACCGTACGGGTTAATGGCACTTACTTAGACATGTTTCCTCTGTACAATGGAATCCCACAGGCATCCCCATTGTCAGTGACTCTTTTCATTATTGCTTTTGATGATGTAAGTCAAATAATTAACAACAAGAAAAATGTCCAAACCTGCTTGTATGTAGATGATCTTTATATTACATAAAACAACAGGACATGCACAAAATCAAACAGGATTTTGAAAATGTTCTATCAGATATTGACCCATGGTCTATCTCCTTTGGCTCATATATCATGAAATCCACAGAAAAGTCAACCACAGGGCTAAAAATTAAATTGTAAGGAGAGAAGTGAAATTGTACTAAACATAAATTCTTGATTTACAACAACGTTTATTCAAGTTGAATTTTTTAAATAATGTTTTCCGTTGTTTTTGCGTGGTGAATAACTTAGACTAAAATTTTTGAGTTATTTAGCATAGTGAGAGTGTGTGCTAATTAGTGCAAAAAGTGGAAAAGAAATATTTGCATAAAATTCTTTCATAAGTTGATAACATTTATATGTTGAAGTTAAATGAGGTAAGAAAATATGTAACATGTGCGTTACAAAATTGACATATGTTTCAATACAGTCTTTGATATACGTAATTTTTTTCCCGAAATACCGTTTTTTGTATGGATTTAGAGAATATGCATCCAATTGAAAATATTTTGTAACATATTTTGTTCTAGACATTATAAATTATAAGTAAGTATTGTGTTTTGTATGGACTTTCTTCATTTGTTCTTGATTTTTTTTCTGAAGAAAATGGATGGAAAAGATCGTATGAAGCGCTATAGAGAAAAATTAGAGCAAACTGACGCGCAGTGAGGAGAATACAAAGAAAGAAACCGCAAAAGAATGGAAAATTACCGAAATAGACGACTATAAAAAAGGTCACAAGTAGAGAGCAAAAGAAAAAGAATGCTGCTGAAAGAATGCGCCACTATCGCGCACGCAAAAAGTATTTAGCTGATCATCCAGAGATGTGTCATTCTTTACCTTATAAAGCAAAACAGTCATTTTACAAAGGTGTGAGTCGCGTGCGCAAACATTTACCGGAGCGTTTAGATAGGAAACAAATGGTTCTTAAACAGCTTTGCGAAGAATTTTACCCCGAGCTATCATCAAAAATATATGAGCTCGAAAATCAAAAGAAAAACTATAAGACGCAAACTGCAGTCGTAAAGCAGCTCTGGGTTGGGGAACAGCTCTCGCGTCATCGTAATTATTTCTTAAGTGCGGTCAGGCTTGTGTGTGTTGTTTGGCCTTCGAGAGTTTTGCGTCTCACTCGCACTTGTTAATGGGTACCGCAACTAATTGTATCGTTTACAGTTAGTTATTTTGTGGTATTTTCCATTATCAAGTGCAAACATTTTTAATAAGATTTAATTGGTGGAGACCATAAAAAACTCTAGGAGTAGATTTTGGAAACTCCTACTTCCTATATGAAGGTATAGGTCATTCGCAGCAACCGAAGGAAGCTTCTACACGTGGAATACCCTGGCTCTTTGGCTACGTGCCTTTGCCATTTTTGTTCCATTTGAAACACAGAATACAACCAAGACGCCAACTTTACACGCTAAAGTTGTAAAATTTTATAATGTAAATTTCATTTCATTTCCTACCAATCACCCAGCAAATCTGATGTAGTATCGGTAAAAGTCGACAACAATAAATTTTTAATGCAAAAATGCTACATGGTAATGTCAGTTGATGAAGCCTATGAAATGTATTGCTCTGAACTTGGTGAAGCTGACAAAGTAGGACGATCTAAGTTTTTCCAATTACGCCCTGCAAATGTCATTCTTGCGAGAGATACACCACACAATGTTTGTGTGTGCCAAATACATGCTAATTTCATAAATTTGTGCTTAGCCTTAAAAAAAAAATAGATGGATTTCCATTGACATATAAGCAACTCCTGAGCAATGTTTGTTGTGACGTGTACAACGAAAACTGTATGGTGGGAAAATGCTGCAAATGTGATGATAGTATCAGGGATGTCTTACCATTACTGTTCAACTACGATAAGTATATATATTGGAAAAAGTGGCAGAAAAATAATGAAAATGGTCGAGTTCAAGAAAATGAATTAGTCATATGCAGCCAGAGCAATAGAAGAGCTACAGGCACAACTGCCAAAGTTCAAGATGCACTTTTATATAAACAATATTCAGTAAGAACACTTTAAACTTGTAAAAGAAGCAATTAATCAAGACGAAGCTGTTATTCAAATTGATTTCGCGGAGAACTTTTCTGTAATTTCACAGGATGAAGTGCAGGCAGCTCATTTTTCTTATGAACAAGTTACTGTCTTCACCTGCTGTGCCTGGATGCAAAGTGAGACTCAGTCACTTGCCATCATAAGCGATGATTTGAGTCATGATAAATATTCCGTATTCACCTTCCTAAGAACAATTATAGATTTTCTTATTGAAAAAAATCCTGGAATAAAGAAATGTCATATTTTTTCTGATGGCTGCGCAGCTCAGTTTAAAAATAAATTTGTTTTGTCAAGTTTAATTAGGCTTCAAGTGATTTACAATGCTAAAATTACTTGGTCATTTTTTGCTACATCACACTTCAAGGGTGCTGTTGATGGCATAGGGGCAATAGTAAAAAGACATGTTTGGACGCAAATAAAGGCGCGACCAATAACAATTCGTAATGCGGAAGCGTTTGTCAATTGCGCAACTAATAAATTAAAAAATATCAAAATATTCTATTGAAATAAAGAAGCCATAACGGTTACTAGCGTTCAGCTTAATCCCATATGGGAACATTCTTGTTTGCCCGGGGTTCAAAGGCTTCAATTACAACACTTCGTGGAAGCTTCCCAAAATCACATTATTTCTCGTTTTACCTTTAAATCCACACAATGTTTAATAACTAAATACTTCAACTATATTGACAACAAAGGAATACATTTATACATCATTAAATTACAAAAATGTGATATTTTCATTGAACTGAATTTTTTTCGTTTCCAATAAAAGATACAAATAAAGATAAAAAATCAATTTGGATTGCATTTTATTTATTAGCTATTTCGAAACGAATGAATACATATCACAAACGTACCGTGTAATTGTGCGTGACAGACTTAACATGTTGTATAGCTATTTATATAATATAAGATCGCTTCTTATAGCTGTAAAAAAATAAGAAAATTCTATCTCAAGTGGATTCGCAGAAATCTAAAATATAAACTGACATCATAGCTTCAGAGTATAATTTTTGTAGCGCGTGCGTACGCAACATTTCCCTTTATATCAACGAAAATAAAAACTCGTTTCACAAACAATTTACACATTTGAAAAACGGGTACAAAATTTAATAGTTAGAACCTAAATTTACTTACGTAAGAAACACCTTCCTTAAAAAAATCAGCTATAATTATACATGACATGGATTTCATGATATGTTGGAAGAAAAATTGGAAAAATATAGACTTAATTTATAATAACATAAGTATTATGAAACTAGGTTATTGTAAGATCCTTGGACTGAATGTTGATAATAAGTATAATTTTAAGATTCATTGTAACTATCTTAAAAAAAATTAATGAATATATTAATAATAGAAATCATTAGATATCTGTCATCATCATATAGCCATATGCATACTAAAAATTAGCTGAGATTATCAGAATCAATTATATTATCTAAAATTTATTATGGACGCATAATATACAACAAAGGTTCAAAAGATGGCATAAAGGTGCTGTTAACACCAGACTTGTTTGCCTGGCTTAACTGCTCGTCGTGCAGGAGTTTATGTGCTCTATCCGCCATTTTACACATTTCGAGTTAATGATGCCACTTTAAGTTTTCGACCCCAAATTTTTCAAATCTGTAATCCGTTTTCGGCTATCTCATCTAGTTTCTAAGATAAATAGTGTCTGTTTTGTTCCATATCCTTCAAACCAGAATTTTTTGTGTTTTTTTTTTGCTCTATATGCCATTTAGAGCAAAATTTCAATGTAAAAAGTTGAAATTGATTTTTGATTATCATTTTGCTCTACGTGTAATTAATATTGCTGAATATAAATATTTTTCAAAATATTTTTCTCTTATAAAGAATTTGTAAGAGTTTTTTCTTTCCAAACGGAATACTGTTGTAAAGTATACTCTCTCTTTCTCATTAAGAGAGGGAAAGAGTACCGTCAAAGAATTTTCAAAAATTATCTCTTAAGTACTTTGTTTTACAGTTGAAAATTAAAAACTGGTGTTAGCAATAACCATTGCAACAATACATTGACTGATGAATTTTTGATGTGAATTTACATATTAAAATAAAAGTTCTAATTAATCCAGTAACAAAACATTCTATTTATAATGTTGTCTGTGCAAAAAAAATTATCAAAAAAAATAACATGTTTTAAAGAAACTATTGGAGATATTACAAATGGTAAATTAAAATAATAATTTTTAAATTCTTTACAACATACTTATCTATAAATATGTCCCATAATAAACCAATTTTTTAGATGAGTTTTTTTTTTTTTTTTGTTGAAAGCAGACCAAAACGGCCAAGAAAAAACCCAACTGCTGAAGTAGCCTCTAAAGCTTTGACAGAAAATTCTGATACCGAATTGGATTTTTCTAGTGATAATATATACATATTATGTATACATTACACAAATAATTAAATTAAAATTATAATTTTTGTTACTATGTAGATGACTTGCTTCATGATCAAGATTTCGACATAATAGAATATACATCAACCACCAACTTTGAATCACTTACAAGCGATACGGAGGCATTAGGTAAATAATAGCAGAAATGTGTATATAAGTATGAATTTAAAAATACTAATTATAATTTGTTATTTTTCAGAAGCGAATGTAAATTTGGAGCCATCAAGAAAAAAAAAGACGTCAGCCGGAAACTTGGAAAAAGAACATCACAAAAAAATTACGCGAGCAAGGGAAGAAATACTGCAGTCAAACAGGAAAAATTGTAGAAGCTCGACAAATCAAAGCAGTTTGTAATGCAGAATGTACCTATGGCTGCAGCCAAAAATTCTCAGAAACCGACAGAACGGAAATTTTCAAAAAATTTTGGGCACGACCGATAAGGAAAAACAAACATTTTATTACAAGTTTGTCAAAAAGGAAGCTCCAAAAAGAGGCGCGTAAAGTCATGTAAAAAGAAAAATACATTTTCATACTCTTTGGCTTGCAACGAAGAAATTCATAAAGTTTGCAAACTATTTTTTCTTAATACACTTAGCATATCAGCAAAAAGTATCTACTATTGTTTTCAAAACTTGGCTGACAAATCTTCTGAAATTCCAATGCCTTTGCGAAAGGGCAAAAGCAGATCGAATTTTATCGAAGATGGAAGAGTGAAGGAAGTGAGACAACATATTAGAAATTTTCCCAACGATTGACTCCCATTATTGTCGCGCATCAACCAGCAGACAATATTTAGGTGCAGATTTATCAATCAGAAATATGTATGCACTTTATTTGGAGCAGCAACCTTCCCAACGCGTTTCAGAAAGATTTTATAGAGATCAGTTCAACCACAATTTCAGTTTGTCCTTTTCAACACCTAGAAAAGACCAATGCGACCGTTGCGTACAATTTTTGGCAAAAAATTACCCAACGGAGAATGAAATTGAAGAATTCAATATTCATAGAAATGAGATGAACGGTCTTAAAGGGGAACGTGATGTAGATCGCCAGAATCAAGACCCTTTTACAGTTGTTGTATGTTTTGATTTGCAAAGCACTTTTAACCTTCCTAAAGGTTTTGCATCTTCATTTTATTATAAGCGTAAAATTAATGTTTATAATATGACCGCTACAGTTATTTTCTCCAATAAAGAAAAATTTACTTATTGTTGCGTTTGAGATGAATTCGTGGAGGTAACGAAATAAGTAGTTGTATATATAAAATACTAAATAATCTGGTGACAGAATACCCAACTATTGAAAATATAGTTATGTGGAGTGATTCGTGCGTTGCCCCAAAATAAAAATCATATATTATCCACAGCAATTTTAAAATTTATGTCAGACCACTTACAGATCAAAAGTATTGTTCAAAAATTTTCTGAGCCTGGACATTCACAAATCCAAAATTATTGAAATGCAATTCTCAGATGTTAAGAATTTTTCCAGGATATCCAACCAATTAAATTTTTCTATTGTTCCATTTACTAAAATAAAACTTATTCAATATATCCAAAATAACTTATTTGAAATAGCATATAAAAACTCAATCTTGCAGCCCTATTTCCAATTAGCAAAAATATTAAAAAAAGGTTGCCGAAACCAATTATCAGCAACGTTAAATATTTTCAAAATAGAGTTAGATATTGTTAAATAGAAAGAAAGAGTTAAAAATTAAAAAATTTCCGATCTAAAGTTGTTATTCAATTTTATATCTGAAATAGACAAAAATTATTATCTGAGCCAGATAAATTTATCTTACTTTAGTGCTTTTGTTAACTTTGTTATAATAATTTTAATATATTTAGTATTAACTTTGTGAATAGTTTTCATTTTTGGTTTTATCAAATGAATATATCGTTTTTTTTTACAAAAATTTTGTGTTTTATTTCTTTGTTAATGTCGTTTAGCTCTCTATGTATTTGCAACGAAATTTGTTTAATATGGCGTATGGAGCAAACAGGATTTTTATTAACTTTAGAAAATATCCCGTTATAAATGCCGTCGAGAAATAAAAAAACATTTCGTCAGAATCATCTTTTCAAAACAAATATATGGTGTAAAAATTTCAAAATTCTATCGTAGTTTTTTAGAAAAATTATGTTAAAACTTCAAGATCGATTTTCTAAAAATACACTTTTGGCATATAGAGCACATAAACTCCGGCACGACGTGCTGTTGAAATTGTTGTGGTTTTATCCAAGTGGTACACAAGGATAAGTAAATTGTAAAGGTTTGGTGTTTTTACCCAAGTGGTACACTAGTGTAAATAAATTGGAAGAGGTTGTGAGTACAACAGGATAAATCAGGTTATGAAGTAATCAATTAATTATTCACGTAGTACACCAGGATAATCTAATTGACAGGACGAAGTGTAGTGGACGACGATTTAAGTTGCAATCACTAACTTTATTGAATAATTATTGTAATTATACAAAATGCCAAAAATAACTTAAAATTAATACAAAAACAAACAAAAAATGAATAATAAAAAAAATAATAATAATAACATAAGTTTAATCGGACCAGAAATTGTTCATTATTTTCTTGCCAAATTTATTCCCATCATAAGCTAAGCAAAACAGATAGATATTCAATTTCAAATTAATTTTTTATTTACGAGTATTTCATTGATTATGTTGACACGGTGGTTCTTATACCATGCCTGATAAAATGTGGGAAATAAAGTAATTTTATTTTAATTAAATTGTGGGAAGGAATATAAGTTTACTTGAGACTTGACTGAAATATTAACAAAAAATAAAAAAAACAAAACAAAAACGAATTAATCGTTTTGCTTAAATTTTTATTTTGATACAAAAATAGAGAGAATGAAAAGAATTAACAGGTACTACAAAAGATTCTCAACGAAGCTGTCAGATTAAGCATGCGAGCATTCCGAACAACCCCCATAAGAGTTCTTCAAGCTGAGAGCGGTTTGGAACCGTTGCATATTCACGCGGAAAAGCTCAAACGCTACCTAGTTTACAAAATTCCTTTGTGTCTTCTAGGCAAAAGAAAAACGAAACTAAAATACCCATCTACTGTTTGCCAAATCTTCAAAATATCCCACATGCTAACAATATATATAACATCGTCTCCCAAAGAACTTCGCCCATTTTGGCAACTAAATCTGGAAGTATTTATCAGGAAATTATTAAATTATTTATTATTTATTTATTAATACATATTATACAAAGTAAATTTGCATAATATGGTTGCACAAATATGGGCGAAGTAACTAGACCATATGCACAAGATGTTATTAACAGTATTTTAAAAAAGTTTTGTGACTGAGTGTACACGACCTATGCCTTCACATAGGAAGTAGCAACGTGGTTGTTAAATAAATTCCACAAAAGAACCGCAAGATTATACGGGACGAAAAACTTTCGAAAGCCAAACGACACACACAAGCCTGACCGCAATAAAGAAATAATTACGATGACGCGAGAACTGTTCTTCAGCCCAGAGCTGCTTAACGACCGATATGACAATTTTTATCGTGGTATATCAGCACACATTTAAAAATATTTGTCAATTTATTCTTGGGTGGTCCCATTATCGTCGCACATATCGGCCACAATACAATTACTACAATAATCGGTACAATGCGGTCACACTATCGTGCTTTATTGGGCAAATTAAACCTTATGTCTATGTTTATTGGCAGGCGCAGTTTTGCTTTCAGAATGCATTATTTTCAAAAACAAAAAGCTACAACAGTACAAATGTACTTTTTAATGTTTTACATACAGTCTTGTGCAAAACAAAGATAGAAAAATCCCTCTTTGAACTATAATTTCAATATTTTAATAATGATTATTTCAAGCAGCGCTTTTTACACACTTTTATAGGTAGTCATACCAGAAATGAGATTCGCATTTACATTATTCAATGTAGATATTTCCGAAAAGTAGCGAGTATTCTCAGGTCCATTAATCCAGATTTTGCAAAACAATAACAACCAATTGGAGAAAGACATAATTATCAAAAAACTCTTTGGTATATCTCTATAACTCCAAAGTCCAACAGGCTTATTAGTACTTATTATTTCTTATACTAGATTTAAAAATTTGTTTTTCGATGTTGTTGTTGCGGCTTGTAAGAATGGAAAGAAGAGAAAACGAAGTAACTTCAAACCTATCTGATTGAATCGTAATAAATTAGAAACCGTTTTATTTATTTCTGAATTTAAATTCTATATGATAAATTGGTATATCATGTCTACAATTCGGCGCTTGCCTAGCAAACAGTTTTTGTCACGAAATATCAAAGCGAGTTTTAAACATACCCGCAGCTATGTGATATTTTGCTTTTCGACGTATGAAGTTAGACCATTCCACAAAATTAAAAAAAGAAATCCTTGAAATAAGTTATTGGCATCTTGAGAAAAATATGACACTTCTACGGGTGTTTAAATAAGGTAGTAATTCAAAGCATACTTTGAGGTTGGAATATTAACCTAATTACAATACTTGCTTGACCAAAACATGCAGTTTTCTGAAACGCCACTGAAAACCTCTTTGCAAGTTGGCGCAGGAGTGTTTTCAAAAAATGATTCCAAAATTCCATAAATTTGTAGGAAACTTATTCTTTAATGCATAATACAAATTACTTAAGCAGGTCGTACACGACATGTTTTTTACGTCTGACATGTCAACTTTTCAACTCAGATGTAATTCTGCATGTCTGTCAAAAATTGTGTTTTACTGAAGGTTTATAATATTCGGTCACAAACGTGCATGTACAAATATGTCTGACATTGTCCGTGTTTGTATCCAACAGCTGATCTGTGCTCAAATTTTATTAAATATTTTGTTAAAAGTGCTTGTAAAATGAATTCAGAAAATAATACAATTGCAGTGTGCAGCATTATTTCAATTATAACTGCAATTAAAGCAAAATCAAATATAAAAAAATGTAAATATTTTTGCACAAACCTATGTCGTTCTCCGTTTCAAAATGGAGTGTTGCCGGCACAAAAATGTTTCTTTACGCCGTAAAAAGTTCACTCATTTTAAAGAGTTTTTCTTTAAATTCGAAGAAATCATTTTAGGATATAAATATGGAACGCAATTTTATTGCATGTACATGATTGTTATTTAATAGTTAAAAAAAAAATAGAAATATATCAATGTTGTAATATATAAACTTTAGGCGGCTAATGCTTCCGTCAATATCGGAACGCCGCTGAATGTTTCCTCACGACATAGATAAGAAAAACAGCTGATGTCAGTAATTTTGTCAGAAGAAAATAGAACACGCTCTAATTGAAATTTTGTCTGACTTTTACAGAAGCAATGTTTTAAAGGTACCACACGACATGTACATGTTTTACACTGGGAAATATGACAAGTCAGATGTAAAAAACATGTCTACGGGGGGCTTTATTTGTGAACTTATGCAGAGCAGGTATGCACTTTATACATATGAAAAAAACTAAATATTATACAAAAGTACTCATTCGTTGCTTTTGTTATCCACAACTCCATATTGAAGCCTGGACTATTTTAGATAATTTTTGAAAAACAAGTTTTTAAAACATAATTTTTATTTAATGCTACATACGACATATAGATATGTGCAAATAAATTGTGGTCACAGTTGTATATTCTGAATTCCATTTACTTTTGCCGAGTATGTTGCATTTGTTTTGTACAGAACTGTATAGGAATAATAAATTAAAAAAATATTTTTGCAACAATTAAACTCAGAAAAGTAATATTTTAGAGCCAGTTTGCACAATTTTTAAAAATTTGTTTTATCATCCCATGTATCGGTCTTGATTGTCGACTGTGATCGGTGCACAATTGGCCGATAAAAATTGGTGCATATTTTATAGTTTTATTGCTCATCATTGTCCTAAAGAGTGTACACATTATCGGTGCAACATGGTTTATTTTGATTTTGAACACAAAAAAATTTCGGCGCAGATTGTCGTATTTTAAAAAATTTTGAGCATTCACACTATCGGTGCATGCAATGCGACGAAAATCGTATATTGTGCCGATAGTGAGACCTTTGCTTAAGACTAATGGCAGAATTAGTCGATTCGTATCGTGTTACTTTTGAAGTTGTCGTATCGTTTAAATGTGGGTGTTAGTTAGTATAGTATGAACGTGAGAGAGAAGTTAACGTTTGCTCAGTAAAAATCTATTTTCTGTAGATTTCTATCTCACATAAGTTACGATACATTTAAATAAACAGCACCATGTTTTATTTATTTTACATATTTTGTCAGCTGATTCGTAAACTCACGATACGAATCTACTAATTCTACCATAACACACACTAAAATCACACATCAACACCTAATGTCAAAATAACAGCATCCTTTATGTACATTCTGTAACAATGCCACCCTGACAATATTCCACATCCTCAAAGATTGTCCATCGTTGCATCACATACGTTTAAATTTCTGGAGTTCAGCAAACATTACAAACTAAAATGTCCATCCCAAGACAATATATGTAAATAACATAGTTCCTTAAGTACTAAAATCTATCGAATTAAATTATTACATACATTTCCAAATAAAATTATTACATACATATCAACCCTCCGAAAATAAAAACCAACGCAAGGAACACAGTTTGATACATAGAAAAAGTTTCATTCAAAGTATTCGGATCAAACAAAACAAAATCATCAGAAGTGCCACCAACTCCATTTTTGTTCAGTATCGACCAGATCTCCCTACTATCCTTGTTCTCAAAAACTGAACTATGGGCTATTTTCTTAAACTTCCTAATAACGTATTTAACCCTATTTCTATGTTTAGAAAAGACTTTTCTGTTTTCAACAGTTCTGTTGTGCAAATACATATAATAGGCAAGATCTCTAAGCGATTTTTGGTACTTAATTTCTGATGAATTAATCCAGTGGTCCCCACAAACCTTAATAATCCTCCTCTTCAAAGGCACAAACGAGTGTTAAAAGTTCATATTATTATTTAGTATTCCTAACTGCTCATCCCCATCATTAGTCGAGTACATATTATCAAACCAGCATTCATATAATTTGCTCTGAATCAATTCATTATTAACAGCATTATAATCATAATATTCAAACATTCGTTCAGTAACTGATCGTGAAGCTCTAAGCGAGAGAAATATAAATGGTGCCGTGTAATACCAGGATACTGAAATTGACCGTTTTTAACCACCATCTCGGGTAAAGGACAAGAAAACAATCCAACAAGGATGTTGTATTGTACGGAACATCAAAAGGCGTTGGCATTGAATTATGGACACTAGAAAGTCCCATTCTATTACAAACACTGCGCACCAATGAAGACTTAGTGTTATTAAATAAATTATTGTTAAAATCTCCAACAATAACAATGTTAGCACAGCGAACAAGCAAGTCCAATACTTCACTCTCAAAGGAATTGAAATTCCCATGAGGAAGATAAACAACTCCAACCAAAATTTTGTCACAACCAATACAAAGTTCCACAAACAAGCACTCAACAACTCCAAAACCACTTCCCCTATAATATACTCTATGCTTAAGAGTTCTGGAAACATATAGAGCTACACCCTCACCTCTATTATATGAACGATAATTTCTATGATATACATAGCCAGGAATGTCAATAGCACTGTTAGAAACTGTTTCCTTTACCCTACGTCTATACGAGCCATCAACTTGGACATGACATGAACATGACGCCGGCAGAGCAACTGTGAAAAATTTATCAACTTTGTTGTTTTGAACACGGGCGATGTCCATGTTCAGGCATATCAAAGTATTTTACGGTAGCGCAATAGATATAGAATATTTAACAATTTTGTTCTGCCTCTTTTCTTTCTATTGTAAATGGTTGCGGACGGCGAATCTCATGGCGAACATCGTTGCTCAGACATATGTTCGGGCATCCATGTCAGAGCATGGACGAAACATGAACATGAGCGGTCTCCATTAGCTATTTGCGATGTCCGACATGATGCCCATACAAAGTTCATGGCATGTGAAGACCGCTAGTTAACCAAGTTTCACTACCGCCAAACACAATCATAATCTCATCATCCAACAATGCTATATTTCGGAAAACTTAGATGAATTAGGTTTCAAGTTAAAACTTGTGCAATTCAAATGACCAATATTAAGATTACTACTTAAGTTGATAAAATGAAATCTCAAATAATTATCACTAAATTCTGTATAACAGAACAATTAAATATTTAAGTAAAGTAGCTACATATATGAATAAAAAAATTAAATAAAATACGACCTTCAAGATCCCACATCACCAAACCTTGCCAAATGCCTAGTTGGAGCACCTAAAGGTGTGACAATCTGTATCACAGGATCACAAGCATCCAGGACAACACCACCAGATAAATTATCAGCTTCGGAATCAAAATTAACGCCACCATTGAGTAAAGGCTGGGTTAGCCGAACGTTGTTGTTGCCGTACTGTACCGTACCGTACTGTTAGCACGTTTGCGCACCCTTTAATTTACTTTGTTGTTTTAATATGAAAAAGAAACAGCTGTTCACAAAACAGTGATGGGAATTAAAAAAAGTTCAAATTGTAACT
This sequence comes from Nowickia ferox, assembly GCA_936439885.1. Classification (NCBI taxonomy): domain Eukaryota; kingdom Metazoa; phylum Arthropoda; class Insecta; order Diptera; family Tachinidae; genus Nowickia; species Nowickia ferox. The sequence continues at coordinate 50,075,686 of OW387023.1, read as the reverse complement.
GTAGCGAAAAAAAAGTACCTAAAATATGTAAATGCTCCTTGAACTGTATTGATGTATGTACATAAAAATAAATCAATGTATTTTATATATTTATAATAAATCAATATGTATATATCCGTGCATACACACATAAATATGTATGTAGCAAATGAAATGTTTTTATACCAAAATATGTGCATACACAATAAGAGGTTTTGATACCATTTAAATCCTTTAATATATCTCACATTTATAGTAAACCCATTCATATTTATATATTCATATTTATATATTTCTTTATGATATATATGCACATAAGTCTGTATGTATTTATGTGCGTAAGTATGTATGTGTATACATATGCAAATACTTATGTATTATTTTAAGTTGTTAAGATATTATTATTAACAAAAGTACCAAAAAACAGGGTCAAAAAACCCCTTTCCATTGAACATACAATAGTGCCATCACTGGTATACAAACATCACTTAACGTTATGAAATTCTATTTTATACAGGTTGAGACGTGCCGTCTACGTTACAGTAAATTTCGGTAAGCATTTGCATTGTTTTCAATGAACAAAAACGATCAGCTGTTTTGTTAGTGGACGGAGACGTTCTGCTAATTCTACCTTAAACCACTACATAGTTCCATATTAAAAACTTGGCTGCCGCTCTGTCAAATTATCCAAAAGTCGAACCCTGGATGCAATATTACATCTTTGAGCAATAAAAATCGCTTCCAGGAAAAATTTGGCATTAACTTATCACGCAACTGCACAGAATTAAGTTGCACTAAAACCACAGAGGAGACCAGAGGTGTCACGAGCACAAAGTAAGACGGAAGATAATTGTGAATTTGTGGTGTTTTTAGAGGTCTCGCTCACACACTCATCAAATCCTCTTTACTTTTTCTTTCGCGTGGTATTATTTTAAAGTAATTACGTTTTATTCCTTGTGGCCTCATTCGCAGCCTAGTTTTTTGTAAATAAATGGTAAAAATTAATATTTGCGAACGAAAATGCTTAAAACGAAGTCTTTAATCATTTGAAAACAAATTTTAATCACTTTATTAATACTAATAATCTTTTTCGCATTGTGTTTTTTAATTCAATACCACAAATTCCTTCATTTAATTTTGTGCAAATGTTCATGTGCTCAAGTGTATTTTCAATTTATGCTTTGTGGTCTCATTCGTTGTTTGCTTTTTGCAAGTTGAAGTTAAAAATTAATATTTTTGAAGGAAAATGTTTAAAATTGAGTTTGTAAGCATTTGGAAACTAATTTTAATCACTTTTATATTACTAATAATGTTTTACACATTGTGTCATTTAGTTCAACACTGCAAAATCATTCATTTAATTTTGTAAAAATTTTCAATTATTCATTTCACTAAGTATACATTTCTGCTGTTTGTTTTGATTATTGTACTAAAAATATTCAATAACAAACACACTATATTTGTCCCTTTTTAACAGTGATCAAATCAGATGATTTGAGCTTTTTTCTTAAGTCACTTTCTACAACTCTGGTCTCCTCTGTGCTAAAACCGCTCTGCCATTACAGTACGACCTCACGTGTCTTAACACAGGCAATAACGCCGGCAGAATGATGACGTCAAATTTCTTGTGTTCAACAATGTATCTGGAGGTGGCGAACACGTACATCCAAATATATTTGTTCTTTTATGCATATACATACAAAATTAGCAATAATTAGATGTTTGGCTATTTATATTGAGCTTTTATTTATTTTATGTTGTTTAAACTTTTATTTTTGTCTTTTTCGTTGGAAAAAAAATTAATATTATTTGAATTTGACAGCATATATTAAAACATTATTGCTCAGCAATGTATTTTAACATTTGTTGCTGAATATATATTTGAACACATATTCATACGGTCTACACGCTGATATCTTGTGTCGGCCATTGACTTTGGCAGTTAGTTGCCTTGGCAATAATTGCCAAGATTATTGCTCGTGTGAACGGCTAGTTAAGCCGATAGCCGCCAGTAGTTGCTAGTGCTTTCTTTTAGTATAGTTTACTAGCATATTGCCCGCTACCTTGTTAGCGGATATTTTATACGTACTAACCAAGCTCTTGCATTTGAGATCCTAATATATAGGGTTTAAACATAAAAGTACGCGAAACTCGTTATTTTGATATTGTGGTCAACTGACCTTATTCATGTTGATTTATTAAACCTACTCATAAAGCTCTTTTATTTGGGATCCATATTGATAGGTGTGTTTCTTGTTCGTCATTTGAGAAATTCGTTATATTATTTTCTATAACGTACCAACCAAGTCCTTTTATTTGAAATCCATATTGATTGAGTTCAGTTCTAAGATATTCACACTATTGCCTGGGAAACTTTTGATGTTAATTTCTTAAATTTAATCGTCAACCCCATTTTATTTCACTGACTTCCACTATTTCGAAAGAAGGTCTTCATGCGCATTCTGAGCGAAAAAAACAGATTTTCACTTCTGTATCTGACTTCTATACGAACATTGATTCGAACAAGTCGCAAGAAGACGTAATTGTGAATGCGTTAGGAGATACACATGTGGGTTGCCAAAAAGGTACCAATGCTGATTTGTTGCACATTTTATCTCTCAAAATTATATATGTACATATGTCAGAAAATACCAGACATTTATTTTTTTTAGCAGTATGTATATGTTTTTGGATTTTCAGTCTATCTGCTTTAGTTTTGGAGATATTAAGTTGCCGATTTTACCCATTTTTGCCCCTGCTTAACCCTTTGCATTCGAATTTCCAAAAACCCATTCTCAGTGGATAAACACACGCTTTATATCAATTGGCTTGGGCTAGGCGATGGTCACCCAATCAGTTACGTTACTCATTTACATATATGTATATACATACATACATAATAATAATACTAATGATAAAAACAATAATAATATTTTTTCCAAAAAGTGTTTTATCATCCTAGCTTCTACTGAGTGGTAGGAACTCACAGTAAATAAGTTTTACATCTGTGTACCTTATTATAATAAAAAAGTACAGAAAACGGGTACGATTTTAATCTCTTTTAAGTAAGAATGTTCAGAAAGAAAAGAATGCGCCAAAAAGCTTTCTTCTACGTTCAATAATTTAAAAGATATGTCAAGTGCAAAAAAGGTACCAAAAAAAGTTTTTATCCCTCCTTTTAACCCTTAAAAGTACACATATTGAAAAAGTTCCAAGCACGCGTCAGTTTATTTTTTAGCAGCATTCTTATAATTTTGAATTTTTTAGTCCATCTAATGTAGTTTCTGAGATATAAAGATACCGATTTTACTCTTTTTTACCCCGTTAGCACTCTTTGGGCCCATCGATCATACATTTTAGTATCTCAGCTTCTACTGAGCACGTACATGTACATATATCATATGTACCTTATCATTAACCATTAACAAAAAAGTACCGAAAACGGGTGCGATTTTACCCCCTTTTATGTAAAAATTTTCAGAAACTGCCAAAATCCATTTGAGATTCTGCCCAGAAGAAAAGAACGCGCCAAAAATCGTTCTGCTACGTTCAATAATTTAAAAGATGTGACAAGTGCAAAAAAAACATGTCAGTTTATTTTTTAGCAGCATTTTTATGCTTTTGGAATTTTTAGTCCATCTAATGTAGTTATCGAGATATAAAGATACCGATTTTACCCTTTTTTACCCTAAGGGGGTAACCCTTAGCACTCTTTGTGCCAATCGAAAAATCAGACATTTTACTATCTCAGCTTCTACTGAACTGTCGGAAGTCATAGTAAATTATTTTTACATGTATGTCATATGTACCTTAGAATTAACAAAAAAGTAACGAAAACGGGTGCGATTTTACCCTTATAAGTGCGAATTTTCAAAAAGTACAAAAATCCATTCGAGATTCTGGTCAGAAGAAAAGAACGCGCCGAAAAGCTTTCTGCTACGTTCAATAATTTAGAAGATGTGTCGAGTACAAAAAAGGTAAGAAAATTCTGTTTTTACCCACTTTTATTAAGCACGTATCGGCTTATTTTTTTAGCAGCGTTCGTATGCTTTTGGAATTTTTAGTCTATCTCATGTAGTTTCCGAGATATAAAGATACCGATTTTACCCTTTTTTACCTTCTTTGCATTCGAATTTTAAAAAATTCCTTCTTAGTGGATCTAAACATTGTAAGTAATTTTAGCTTTCTGGCTATAGTCGTTTGGGCTGGGCGATGATGATTCAGTCAGTCAATCATCATCAATTCATACGAGGATTTAAAAATCTTGTTTTATTTTAAATTCTCTTTTAAAGTTGCTTCCAAAATCATTTTACTTTCGTACGATGATTTTTTTCATGTTTCTAGTTTTGATTTTTTTGCCTTCACAAATCGTAGCATTGTTGCCAGTAGACTTAAAAAGAATCCGTTTTTCCTACATGTTAAAAAATTTACCCATACGAAAATTTACAAATTTTAGTAATTTAATTTAAAGAAATATAAATTAAAAACATTTAAGGCCTTATTCAGAAAAAAATTATTTTACGTTTAGCAAAAATGTTCATAAAAAATTTATTTTGTAAGCCAAAATTATTTCTTCTGAATACAATTATTATTATTATTATTATTTTATTGAAGCTAAAGTAGGTTACTTAAAACTTGACATGTTTATTTTATTTGCAGCAAATACAAAATTTGAAACGGTATATGAGCAAAAATATATTTTGAGTATAATTATTTTTCACATACGAGTATATGCACAAAAAATGCAATCTGAGAATAAAAATACCCACATTTTGGCCAAAATGAAATATTTGTCCGATATTCCCTCCAATATTAGTGACAAAAATACCTACAGGTAACACTGTTTTGTATATTAAAAATAAAATAAAGCAACATGCTAACAATTGAAATAAGTGTAAAGAAAAATAAAAAAACTCGGAAAACCGAAAAATTTGATTTTTTTTCCTACCCCAAACTCAAAAAATCGTGTTTCAAAAAAAAACATTGAACAATCAACATGTGAATTACGTGGCAGTCACTCAATAACGTTACTCTTATATATATATATATACATATATATACGAACCACTGCACGTGTCCCCTCACCAACGCGTCGGCCCGCGATCCTGCTTAGTTTGGGCCACACGGCCGCTTAAAGATTTTCTCCACCATGTTGTTTCCCGAGACAGCGCAGCCTAGTAAAGATTTGCTGCCTTGCAAAGTTTTATTGGCTAATAGCTTAACGATTTTCTCCACCATGATATTTCCCGAGACGGTGTAGCTTAATAAAGATTTTCTGCCTTGAACAGTTTTCTTGCCTAAGAACGTTTTCCTGTACTGCCGGCTCCCAACCGGGCATAAGGATTTCCTCCACCATGGTGTTTCCCAACACGACGCAGCCCAAAATTGAATTTTTAAATTTCTTAGTCATAAATGTAAAATTAATTCCTTTTAATTTTGGCCGATATTTCATTTTTTTTGTGCGACTTTTCATTTTGATTTTTCATTTTAAAATTTTGGGCGATTTTTCATTTTTATTTTTGGGTGATTTGATTTTGGGCGATTTTTCATGGAGCCGCTGGCTACGCATAAATATTTACTAAGCGAAGCCATTATTCGACTTAGAGGAGAAAACCCTTAAGCCCGGCCGACAGCTTTGAGGACAAAAAACTTCTTGAAGCTAATGCTTGATATGATCGCAAATGTTTTATTTATTTATTTATTTTATCCATAATGTAATACAAAAGCCTGTAAGGCCAAAAGCACGTATTACATAGTACTATTATTATATATAATGTCTGAGTAAACTAAACTCAGTAAATCAATAATTAAAAAAACATAAATAATAATAATAATTAATTATAATAAGAATATGTATTAATAAAAATTAAATTTCAAATCAAATTTTAATCTTTTTAAAACTTATATTATTATGTAAATGTTCTAACATATCAGGCTCCCCAGCCTGTCTCATCAAATGAGATAAAAAAATAAAAAATAAAAATATAAGCATATAAATGCTACAGTAAAGATAATCACCCCTATCGTGAATAACAAGTGGAATTTTTGTCCATGTGAAATTTGTATTCCACCCGAACAAAAAATAGGTATCGGCAATTCCACGTGAAAATTTTTTTCCATAACTTGAACAGCTGTTCAAAATGAAGTATGTTATCAGTGCATTTTGAATGGACATATGTATTTTTGTAAATAAAAAGAAAATTGAGTTAAAAGTTGAAGATTTACAATAGTATTAAAAATATAAAAATATAAAATGTTTCAAATCGGTGCAATACTTTTGCTGCAAGAGGAGTCAAATAAAGACACACGAGTTGTTCGTAGAGAGCTGCGTGACGCATCTAACCCCTTGGAATTACCCACCACATTGTAAGTAATTTTTAAAAACATTAAAAAAGTATTTTCCTAACTTTAATTGTTTATTAGATTCATTCAGCATTACAGAGTTAACAAAGCTGCTTTTATGTACATTTTGGATGTGCTCTCTACCGCTCTGAAGTCTACACAAAAATTATTTGGAGTTCCACCAATTATCAAGCTAAGTGCTTGTGTACGTTTTTTTTTGCTGAGGGCGGATATCAGAAGGGAGTAAGCAAGGATTACGAGGTAGGAATAGCGCAATCTACCTTTAGCGAGATGCTTTCGAAAGTGTTAGATGTTTTGGAGCAAGGCCTTTGTAGCCGTTGGATCTGTTATCCAACTGAAGAAGAGAAAAGAGCCACATCGCAGGAATTCTGCCGCAAATTCGGTATACCAGGAGTTGTAGGATGTATTGATGGAACTTACATCAATATTGTAGCCCCAAAAACAAACAATCATTTGTATTATAACAGAAAAGGAAATTACAGCTTAAGCACAACACTTATAAGTTTTTCCCTTCAAATAGTCGTATATTTAGATATGAAAAAAGTATATTTTTAATTGTGCATATCTCATTTTCAAGATATGTGACAGTAAAATGAGGATAATGTTTGTTGATGCCACACATCCTGGAGCCTGCCACGACTCATTTGTATGGAGTACGAGTTCCTATAGAGGTGTAATGGAGCAAAATTATTTGCAAGGAGGAATCCAAGGACGGCTATTAGGTGAGTAAGCAGCTGCTCAAATACACATACACTATGCATAAAAAAAATTACATTCCCATACAAACTTCACCCTTCGAAATTCATATGTAAATGGTATAAAAATTTTTTTGCAGGGGATGCCGGATATCCTTTAGAACCTTGGTTGCTAACGCCATATAGATCACCTTCATCTGGATCTATTGAACAGAAGTTTAATGACGTGCATTCGAAATATAGGAATATTGTAGAAAGAACGAATAAATATTTGTTATATTAAATTTGTTTTTTCAAGTAATTGAAGTTTTCCTTCTTCAATTTCTAATAATATTTGGTTTTACTCTATTTTATTATTAACTTCTTTCAATCGAAGCTTATCGAACACCGCATTATGATGCTCCAGCATTTTAAATTTTTTAGTCTGGAGTTTTTCCAATGACCGGTATAATCTTTTCATTATCACCTGCATTTCTTTATTGTGACAGTTTATTAAATCTGTTACTTCTACAATTTTGGCATACAGATTTTCTTGAGTTTTTACTTCCCGTGCAATGAGATCAGCTGTATTTAGTTTGTCCGATTGATCTACTCTTTTTCGTTTACAAGAATATACTTTATTTGCTCTTTGTTCTTTGCTTAAGGTGTCGTCTCGTGGTGGCGGTGTTAGTTGTTTCGAGCAGATAGGTGCTTCATTATTTACGTCGTCAAGAGAGAGAATTTTATCTGTCGATGGCGCATATTCTTTTCCATTACCATGAACAGACGCTGGCAATCCAAAACTTAGGGAGTTTTCCAAACCCTCCACCGACTCTCTCATTCCAACAAGGTCATAGATGCACTGTTCAGTTGTAGAGAAAAATTTGGTTAGGTTTGGCCCTCCTCCTGTTCCTCTTTGGTTTTTCATATTCGTCGCAGCTTTAGGAAGAACATACCGCTTTTGATCTGACCACACCTATTACATTTAAATCACAATTATTAAAATAATATCCGATACCCTCAGCAATACATCACCTTTTTCCATTCGGTAACATTTTTAATAGGAGGCCCAACACCATTTCCTTAGAAATCTTAACAAATCCACATGCAATAGATCTGTTACCTTGCATCTTATTAAGAAGAATGTCACTTTGAACATTAGTTACAGATTTTGCCCTAAAATTACTTTTTATAAAACTTAAGTTTCTAATTAGACCAAAAATACTTACATGATGTATGCATTCCACCAGCAAAATCAAAGTGAACAAAACAATGAAAAAATTCCACATATGGCGAAAAATAAAAACATTCACGATAAGGGGAATTTTGTGAAGTGAATTTTTTTCGGGGGAAATTATTCACGGTTGCAAAAATGTGTGAATATCTCCGAATGTTAGCAACCAACTAGGTAAAAGAAAAGCCTAAATGAAATTCGGCAAGAGTAAAAAAAAGACTTATTATAAGCGTTACACACATTCTGTCCTATGAACCAAATATACTTTTTCGGAAAGGGGAGAAAAAATAAAAATACACGTGTATCGGCGATTTTCATGTACAGGTCAGAATTTTTTTATGTATAAAATATAAAGCTCGTAGTGTCCGTCTGTCTGAAAAACTTTGGATAAGTTTTTAACCCTTTTTCCGTGATCCAATCGAGCTGAGTTTTTGCAGGCAGACTCGTGGAAATGTCTGTATCATGTCAAATTTAAAAAAAAATAGATTTTTATCAATTCTCAGATTTTTTGAATTTTTTAGAAAAATTTGTTATCGGTTTTTTTTATTAATTTTGTTATATTAACATTGAAAATTTTTACATTAAAAATTTTTAATGCTTTTAAAGAAACTTCGGCCTTTCATCTTTGTAAGCATTTGAGTCACCATCGCGACAAATAGACCAACAGTATTCGCCAAGCATATGCGTAATATCTTGTCCTTTAAAGCGCTTTTCAATAGCCGCAATGTCCTGATGGAACCTTTCGCCATGCTCATCGCTACAAGCTCCTAAATCATCAGGGAAAAAATCTAAATGATTGTGAAGGAAATGGATCTTTAGCGACATTAATATGCCCATTTCGCCATATGCCGAAATCATTTCTGCGACAATATTTTTATAATTGGCAGCTCGTTTATTGCCAAGAAACTGCTCAATAACGGCAACTGTGCCTTTCCATGCACGTTGTTCGATAGCATTCAATTTAGATGAAAATTCATAACTTCCAATTATTTTTTTTATCTGCGGACCATTGAAAATACCTTAAATCATACACATCATTAAAAAAAAAATTACTGAATGACTTCTTAAAAAGTACCTGCATGAATCTTTGCGCCGCTTAATTTTGGAAAAATTTTGCGCAAACTTGCAATCGCCTCGCCCTCACGATCCAGTTTTTTAACAAAATTTGATACGAGACCGATCTTAATATGTAGTGGTGGCAAAATGATTTGAGATGGCTGCACCAATGGTAGATGCTCTATGCTTTCTACGCCTACTTTGTAGCATGTTAGTGGCTTCCACTTAAATTCAGTGTAATGCTGATCTCTTTTGCGACCTTCCCATGTACACAAAAAGCACTGGTGAGTTGGAAATCCACGCTTAACACCCATGAGTAATCCGATCACTTTCAGATCGCAGCATATTTTCCAATTATGCTCTTGGTACTTTATCAGCTATAATGTTAATTCCATGCCTTCGTATGTTTCTTTGAGGTTTGTGTCATATGCGATCGGGACAGATGGATGTTTGTTATCTATATGAAGCAGCACGACTTTAAGGCTGTTGACCGATGCATCGATGAAAAGCCGTCACTCCTCATTAGTCCTAATGTCATCTGTTAAGTTTAATAACAAGGAGGTGGTATTGAAGCTACGGCGAAAGGCATATTGTGATGAAGAAATACAACGCCCACAATGATCAATGATTTGTTTCTTGATTAGATGCTCAACAACTTTAGACAAAGATGGGAGGATGGAAATGGCCTAAGATCACTCAAGCTCCTAATGGTACTAGTCTTAGGAATAGGTACGACTCGCGCGGTCTTCCATGAAATCAGGAACACAGAAGAAGTCAGGATTGTATTTACTAAATGTAGGACAATTTCGGAGATGTAAGGAAGAATAACTTTAATGAAACGTATGGGAATCCCATCAATACCAGTTGACTGCGATTTGACTCTGATAAGAGCCTCAAGGAATTCATCCTGACTAATACAACGAAAAGCGAACGATCCAGCACTGTCAAATAAGTTATTAAAATCGACTTCCCTCTGAGGACTAGACCCAACACCAGCAACAAAGAATTCATTTACAGCATCAGCATTTTCATTTCAAGTAACACTAGCAGAAGTTCCACATCCGCCACCCTTAAGCACTCTCCACATACCGCTATTATCCAGGCCACAAAACAATCTAGCATAGTGTTTCCTCTTCTCACGGCGAATTACAGATTTAGCCTTATTGCGGTATCTACAAAAAACTTTCCAATTTGTTTCATTAGGGTTCGAGAAGTAAGTATAAAAAGCCATGTCACGTATCGATAAAGCCAACATGATGTCCCTAGATTTCATCCAATGGTTATCATTAGAGTAGATTATCCTTTTCGTTAGTACAAATGAATAGAGACCTCGAACAAGTGTAGAAAAAATATAACACATTTCATCAATATCCGCAGAACAAAATTGTGATACATCAAACTCCGATAAAAAGAGAAGTAGTCCTTCCCAGTCAATTTTGCTGAAGTCCCTGCGCATAAGAGTAATATTACAGACTTCTAAATTTACTCTAAAGCCCACAAATATGAGAGCGTGGTGCGATATCGAAGGGCAATATACCTGATCAGAAACACAAACAGAAGACCGGTCAGAGACAAGAAAGAAATCAAGTAATGAAGTAGATAGGTGGTTAATATCATAACGAGTTGGCTTAGAGTTATGACAGACTGACAGGAACGGACTAAATCTGATTTACTACTATTGAATAAATTCAGATTGAAGTCACCCACTACAACGATATTCGAGTAACTAAGTAATAGCTCAGACTGGCACTCTTCAAACGCATTAAGGTCAGCAGGGGGTGGTAAATAAACAACACCAAATAGGTACTTGACATTACCAAACATAACTTCAAGGAAGAGAGATTCGCACTTGTCAGGAATAGACACTTTAAAAACAACTTTATGATAAATTATATCAGAAATATAGACACCACATGCGAAGACACTTCTTTTTTTAACCAAGTCTCCGTAATGTCAATAATGTTGAATGTATAGCCCTCAATAACGTTTCTAAATTCATCAAATTTAGAGAGCCTATACGACGGTCGAATACTATTACAGTTTAAGTGCGCAACCTTCAATATACCCCTATATGATTGCAATTCACTAGTAAAATATGAGATGTTACTAACAACCGGGCCGATATTATCACTATAAGAAGTCATAGACAAAACTAGGGGTGGGGAACCAAACAAGATAGTACACAAAAAAAAAAAAAACTAAACGAATAATATAAAATATACATATCTACTACACCGTAGCTAATCAATTAATAGGAGAATGGTAATAAAAAATAAAAAAACAATCATGCACATACATATACACAAATACGATATACACATATGTATATAAATATACATACATATACATATATACATAAATACAGGCCACTAAATAAGCTATAGGAATAATATAAAATATACCATCATAATCATAAAATTAAAATAAGTCTGAAATGTATTCCATTGCTAAATTTTGTCATATAATTTTTTTTAAATAAACTTCAAATAAATTTCACTTTCTTATGAATACAAGACATAAGACATAATGATCACCATTTAAGTTAGGTATAACGTTAGGGGGAAATATAAATACAATAATTCAGTAAGATACAGACGTAACGTTTTATCTACCTTCAATATATGGGATATAATAGAATTAGTAAGTTAACCAGTTTCCTCCAAATCTCTACTTCAAATTTTCGCACAATCAGTAACATCATGAACTACAACTTCATTACCACCAGGCAGAGTTAACAGCTCGTAGTTTATCGTTGTTAAGGACTTTGTACTTCGTTACGAGCTTATCTATATGTAGCTTCCTGCATGCAGCATTAAGCCTGCCAGCAGCCGGTGAAAAATGGTCGTTCAAGTAGGCCCTACAAGTACCCAAACCGCCAGAGGTAGTAGCAACATCATTATCACATATTAATAAGTCTTTAATAACATTAGACCTTGTAAGCGACCGAGTTCTAAAATATTTCTTCATGATGTCATCTCGTATTTGAAAATTGTTAAAAATAACCAAGATAAGACGTTTGCCACTCATATAGCAAACATTGTTAATATCATGGCCCGCAACACGTATATTATAAAACGCACCAACAGCAACAACAACAGCAGCAATATCAGGTATACCAGCAGGCTCCACGTATAATGATATTGGCTCGATTCAGTCGCCTATGGAGTATAAGATTTTCATCCTCGAGGGCAGAAATTCTGCTATTTGTATCAGATTCCAAACGCTTAACATGCAGCTCACAAGCAGCAATACTATTTCTCATTTCACCCAAAACAGAATGCATATCTGATTTAATTTCAGCCACAGCCTTAGAAAATTCCTTTTTAATAGTTCCACATCTTCAAGATTCTTCCTAATCACGTCGTCAAATTTTTTAAGGGCACGTAACTCATCACCGACAGAACTCCCATGGCCAGTTTTGTCCTCACAATTTATGCAAATAAATTTTAACCTCTTGTTCCTGCCCATTAGATCAAGATCAGCATCAGTTATATTGGCACATGCCTGATGAATCCAAGCAGAACAAACATCGCATTGGATACAGTCCCTCTTCCCAATAGGTTTATTGCACATTCCACACTTGTGGTTTGGGTGCCATTTTGCCAACTTGTGCATATGCTATGCCTGCATTCAATTTTTTTTTTCTTTTTTCTTTACGTGTATTTATTTATGTATACAAAAGAACACCGGCAGCGACCAAAAAAAATGGAGTAGAAGAAAAAGAAAGAAAAAAAAAAGTCCACCAATTCCAAGATGACAAAAGATTTGTATGTTTTTTGATGTTCCAATAATTATAAATATAACGGAGGCAATATGATAGAAGCACAAAATTTAGCAGGTAAATTAATTAAGTAATTCATTAAGAAAAAGATTAGCTACCGCACCAAACGCGTTCACATAGCGTTGCCAGATTTTGTTTTCAAAAAGCAAATAATGCCCATCGAACATTTTTTACTGACCATCGCGATAATTGAAAGTAACTTCATTAACGTTATTTCCTTTTTGAATGTTACCGCATACACCTCAAGTCACAACTATATGTTTTCCACATTCGACGATCTTCTTAAATCAGCATGGCCTAAAATCATGACCTATATGTACCACTTTCCACTTTTCTTCTGAACTTTGTACTGACTGTCAGTAGTCACATGTTATTTTATTTTTTATATTAACTTAATTTCTGATTTTTCGTTTGCAATTTCTACATCCACCTTCTTTCTTGCCTAATAACGTTTTTTGCATTGCCGGGCTTCGGCAGGGCTTAAGGATTTTCTCCACCATGTTGTTTCCCAAGACGGCGCAGCCTAGTAAAGATTTTCCGTCTTGCAAAGTTTTCCTGCTTAATAACGTTTTTCTGCACTGCTGGCCTTCGGCCGGGTTTAAGGATTTTGTCGACCATGGTGTTTCCCAAAACGGCGCAGCCTAATAAAGATTTTTGGCCTTGCACAGTTTTCTTGCCTAATGACGTTTTCGAACGGACTTAAGAATTTTCTCCACCATGGTGTTTCCTGAGACGGCACAGCCTAGTAACGATTTTCTGCCTTGCACAGTTTTCTTGCCCAATAACGTTTTTCTGCACTGCTGGCCTTCGGCCGGGCTTAAGGATTTTCTCCGCTATGGGGTTTCCCGGCACGGCGCAGCCTAATAAAGATTTTTTGCCTTGCACAGTTTTCCTGCCTAATAACGTTTTCTGCACTGCCTGCCTTCGGCCGGCCTTAAGGATTTTCTCCACTATGGTGTTTCCCGACACGGCGCAGCCTAATAAAGATTTTCTACCTCATATATTGTTACAAACGTTTTATTGAGACAGAGAAAAACAATTTTAATATTAAACGATAATACATAAAAAACTATAAATACTAGATATAAAAACATATGCTGAGTTGCAAAAGGGAATAATCCAAAATTAGCCAACACTCCTCAAATCTGTATATCTATTTTAGTCCTAAGCATTCAACAAATTTTTCATGTTTTTGTTTGGATAAATTTTTTGTTAGTACATCTGCAGGCATACTATTTGTTTATATGTAACGAATTTCAATTTCGTTGGCTCGAACAACTTCTCTTACATGTTGACATTTTACATCTATATGCTTACTCCTACCATGTAGGACTGGATTCTTTCCAATATTCTGGGCTCCAAGATTATCCCTATACACAGTAACCGGCCTTTCTTTTGGATAACAATTGACTTCGCTCAATAATCTCTTTAAGTATACCGCTCCTTTCGCCGCTGTTTTTTACATTCCCAACTAAATGCGCAACTAGCCATGAAAAAACCGACGATCTGGCAACGCTAAACTGTGCAATTAATAATTTCTTTTGTGGTTGGCGATAGTTTTTTAATAATTTATATATTTTGGTGGTGAAATGCTGTTTTTAATACATTAATGCTGTGCTTTTCTAATGCTTACGCTGTTTATTTTTAAATATTATTAACACCTTCGATTTGACGCAGCTTATAAGCTATAATATTTGGTGCCTAATTTTCTCAACTAGTGCCGGTCACATAACCTATAAATATTCTTAAGTACACACGCTTGCTGCATCGTTTTCGCCATGTCTTCACCTGAACAGCAATTAATTTGTTCTTTCTGCTCGAAAAATTTAACAAAAAAGGATGGTGGAATTGCCTGTATTGTTTGCGAAATGTGGTGTCATCTTGATTGTGCTGATGTAAACAAAGAGCAAATCAAAGCCATTAAAGACAATCATAATCTTGGTTTTGTTTGTCTTACGTGTAAGGGTAGTACCACAAACCGCGCTGTATCTGATCTCAGTGAAATTGCGAGTCTTAAAAATTATGTCAAGCTGGGTTTTGAGGAAATAGAATAGAAACTTCAACTAGATGATGCATCAATTATCCGCCAACATTTCTGATCTCAAAAGGGACTTCGACTCTTTACATGTGAAATGCAATAACACCTCAACCAGTGTCTCAAGACTTGAGGTTGAAAACATTATTCATAAAAGAATAAACCGTAATGACATCATTGTTGATGGCATGCCACATGCGGAGGATCCCATCGCCACTTTTGTTTGTCTCGCTAAATTCCTCAATACTACGATCACAGAGAATGACATTCAACAACACTGCTTTATTGATAACAAGAAGAAAATTTTGTTCAAGCTATATTCGGCCAGTCAAGAGTTCAATTATGAATAACTATTTTAAAGCTAGAAACCTAAAGCTGCCTGATTTTGCAAGTGGTACAGGTGATGAGGGTGCTTCTGGAGGCGATGTCAACTGTAGAGTCTACATCAATGATAATCTTACCCCGATGGAACGAAAGCTCACCTCTTTTTGTCGCAACTTAAAAAGGACTCACGTAATCCAGTCATTTCGCCTATTATACAGTGACACCCCTAAGGTTAAGGTTGTTATGCCAGATGGATCATCTAAAACGTATCTCTACGGAGAGTGTTCTGCAGATTTTGGGCGTAGGCCTGTCAATATATAACAGCTGCAGTTTTTACTTAAGTATTATTATTTTTTCTATCGCCAATTAAAAATTATATATATTTTTCACGCTTTATTTTTATTGTCATACTAATATAATTGTATCTCATTTTTATTTTTTTTTTTAATTTTTTATCATTTATTTTTACATCATATACATACATTCATATACATGGTTGAATACCTTTGAAATTTGAATTTAATATTTAATTCTAATGAATCTCTCTATTAACTTAGGTCATGTTAATTGTAATAATGATTATATTGTAAATAACTTACTTAACAAGGAGCATTGTTTCAACATTGGACATATGAATGTTCAAAGCATAAAACCTTCATTTCATTCGACTAAATTTGATGAGTTCAAAAATATCCTTTCGGGGAATGTTTTTGATGCTGTAGGAGTTACAGAGACGTGGCTTAAGTCGTGGGTTTCACACTCCGCTATTCGTACCCCGGGATATAGTTTTCAGGCTGGATAGATCTGACGATATTAGATGTGGTGGTGTTGCTATCTATCTGAATCCTGATGTCATTGAATGCTTGCTTCTTGAAGTTTCTTTTGGATTGAATAAAATGTTGTTAGGTGTTGTGTATTTACCTCATGGACGTGTTGCTGGTCTTCAGCGTCTAGATAACATCTTGGATGATTTATCCTGCCGCTATGAACACGTTGCAATTATGGGAGACTTAGCTGGCAGTCAGAAATTTTTGTAGTGCTCATAATCTGACGTATAGCCACAATTCCTTGCCTACTCATCATGACCTTAGAACTAACTCTCTTTCACTTATTGATTACTTTATATTGAGCAATCATGCTCCTACTTCCTTTTCGGGACAATTTCAGTCGCCACATATTTCGAAACATGCCTTTGTTTGCTTAAGTCTTGAATTTTCTGTACCCAAAAAGAAGAGAAGAAATTATGAGAAGATTTAACAACACTGATATTACCTCCACTTGGAAAATACTCAACGATATTGGCGTGCGAGGTGCTGTTAATGAGTCGGATATATCAGATGATCTTAAAGTCTTGAATGAAGCCTTTATAGCCAACCAATCCAATGACTACTGCCCTATGCATGTTTTGTCTGATACTGGTATGTTTTATTTTACTAATTTTTACCCAATTGATCTTTTTGCGGCTTTCTTCTTGTGTTAAATCAAATGCGATAGGCGACGATAATATATAAGTCAAATTTTTAAAAATTTTGTACCCGGTTCTAGATAACACCTGTTACACATTTTCAACACAATAGTGATGACTTCATCATTCCCTATCATTTGGAAAATGTCCAAGGTTATTCCCATTAGAAAGAAGGCTGGTACTGGCTCTGACTGTTTCCGTTCAATCAATGTCTTTCAAAAATGTTCGAACACATGATAATCAATCAGATGAATAACTATTTAAGAAAATAGGCTTGTAAGCAGTAGTCACTATGGTTTTCGGCAAAATCATAGTACAACCACTCTTTTACTAACTTTGAGCGACAGGATCAGAAATAGTCTAAATAGACAGGGAATTGGTGTTTTTATTGTTTTGGATTTGTCGAAAGCTTTCGATAGTATTAATCATAACATAATAATTAGTCAATAAGATTCACTCATTATTTAGATTTGATATGGCTTCCTGTAAACTGATTACATCCTACCTTTCAAGAAGACAACAATTTGTTTCTATCAATAATATCTTCACGTCTTTGATGACATGTATTAGTGGCGTTCCTCAGGGATCTGTTTTAGACCCACTGCTTTTTATGCTATACATGAATGATTTTATTGAGCTGGTTGGTATGCCGTCTTCTGAAATTTTTTTGCATGCTGATGACATACATTTAGTATTTTTCGGAGGTAATCAATTCTTTGATAGTTTGAACTTACGTGTTAATCACACATTAGGTATTATTGAGTCATGGATGAGGAGTAATTTTTTACAAATCAACGCCAACAAATCTAAAGCTATGTGTTTTGGTGTGCGGAATAAGTCACTACTCAGGATTAAGTTGGGACATTGTGATATTTGCATTGTTGATGATATGCGGTGTTTAGGTGTTATCTTGGACGACAAGCTACACTTTGGAAAACATATTAATTCTGTTAAATCGAAGGTTTGTTTTGTTCTAAGGAGGTTGTATAGCCTAGGTAGCTATCTCCCTACTGGCGCTAGATTTTTGATTGCCAATTCATTACTTCTTTCAATTGTTAACTACGGGTTTGAGGTTTATACAGCTACTATTCGCACTACTTTAAAAGAGGTAAATAGAATAGTTAACAGGATAGCTAGATATGTTTTTGGACTGAGACTGAGGGATCATATCTCTCATGTTGAGCGTTTCCTTGGATTATCATTCGCTAAGTATATGAAGCTAAAACTGCTCACTTTATTTTACAAAGTTATATATTTAAAACAACCTTTCCTTCTTTACAGCAGTTTCGTCTTTCGAATTTATAAAGCAACATACGAGCACTCTTTTATTGTCAGAATCGCGCGCACTTGGAATACTCTACCTAATAATCTTAAAGTCTTTACTCTCTCTCTACCAAGAGCTAAATCTGCATTCAGAAACTACTTAATATCACTTTAAACAATGTTCCATGTTAATTTGTAAATACTGTTAATATGTAAATATTTTTTTTTTCTTTGTTTAATACTTATGTAAATATATTGTTTTGCATACATATATCCTATCTGGTATATGCTACTTTACATCCATGTACATTTATCTACATTTAGGGCTAATAAATCAGTCAATGATTATATGTATTTTATTTTTAAATCATGTTTAAACAGAAAATTTTGTTTTTCATCCCAAAATTAAATGAATCTTAAATAGCCAACATTGTGCATTTAAGTGTTGTTTAAGTTTTATCAACATACCATATGTTTGGTACATGTGTGTGTTTTTTGAATGCATGTACATGAACATCATGTGGTCGTATTAGAAAGAATTTCGTTTAACTTTCGCAAATATACAACAAATGTAATAATTATTTTTATATCATGAAATATATAAATAGAAAAATGCATTCCGATGCTCTTTTTGTATCATAAAATGTGTTTTTGCTATTTCACTTTTCTGCAAATTGACAAATCAACTTTCTTATTTATATTGAACAGCGGTTCTTTGGAAAGCTTTCCATAATATTTGGAAATCTTGTAGTGCTACCGTACTTTCAATGTAATTTGATAATAACTTTAATTCGCCACTGAAAAAATGAAAGTGTGTTTAAACACATTTTAAGTTTTTATGAAAATTAACTCAAACTATATTTAAACATTCACTGATTTATTAGCTATTAGTGCATTAATTTCATTATTACATTTATCTTATAAATTTCAATTAAAATTAAATTTTATATAATATATTTTTTTTTTGTATTTTATTATTTTGTACATTTGTTTATATACTACTAACTATATATGGCCCAAAAGGGCTCGGTTAAATGAATAATAAATAAATAAATAAATTAAATAAATAAATAAAAACAATATCCACAGTATGACTTTCTGTCCTCTGTACAGATCGCCCAATTTGCGTCAACAAATCCTTCAAGAAGCTTTTTAGGTTTTGTGAATTTTTTAGATATTTTAAGTTTTAAATATTTTGTTGTAGACAAATAACGCAACAAATGCTTAACTGCTTTTTGATGCTTAACATGTGGATCGCGATTTCTTTGCGCTAGTTTACATACTGAATGTAAAATATCAGGCCTAGTACTTATTGCCAAATACATCAGCGTTCCAATAATCGATTGATAATCATCAACATTAACACGTTCACATTTCTAATTTTTAAAGGCGATTTGAAAACCAGGATCAAGCTGTGTAAATATTGACCTACAAAATTCCATGCCATATTGCCGTAGTAGATTATTTTTATACTGACTATGACCCACACTGATCTTTCCAATAGCGCCATCACGCTCAATCTCCATGCCGAGAAAATGTTTCACCATACCTTTATCCACTACTTTAATTTTTTTGAAATAGCATCCTTTATCGATTTCAAGTCCTTAATATTTGAACAAGAAATTAACAAATCGTCAACGTACACAGCAACTAAAACTAATTCATTCCTTCTACATTCTGTATAAACAGGGTTCACTTGGACAAGGTTTCAGACCAATATCTCTCAGAACTCCATCTAAAGTGCTGTTCCATGCGCGACCTGATTGTTTTAAGCCATAAATGGCTTTCTTTAAGCGCAAAACTTGATTTGGTTTACCTTTATTGAATCCCTTTGGCTGCTTCATAAACACTTCCTCATTTAACTCGCTATTTAGATAAGCTGTGGATACATCAACGTGATGTAAATGAAGTTGTTTATCTGCCGCCAATGCAAACATCATTCGAATCGTTGAGTATCTAACGACCTGCGAAAACGTTTCGCTATAGTTTACACCATACTGCTAGCTACACCCTTTAGCAACTAGGCGGGCCTTGAATTTTTCAATTTCTCCACGTTCATTCCTTTTGACATTATACACCCATTTGCACCCTACTACTTCTTTTCCAGAGGGTAGATCAACTAATGACCATGTGTTATAATCTTTTAGCGACTTAAATTCCCTATCCATTGGGTCTTTCCACCTTGCTGAATTGTTACCGTTAATAGCTTCCTCATACGTTTGTGGTATTGAGACTTCACCAGTATCGCCAACAAAATTAAGCTTGTTGTATACTTTTTTTGGACGACCAACCTTGCCATTACAAATTAGTTTTGGTCTACCAGGTCCTCTGTCTTCACCTTGCGTTAATGTTACTTGTTGTTCTTCAATAACTTCAGGTTCATTACAACTTTCAACATCAAAACCAAGAAATTCAGATTCTGAGCTTGATTCATATTCTTCGTCAGTTTGGGACCCTGTTGATATTTTCTCATTATTTCTAATTGTTGTTGAATCAATGAAAGAAGGAACGCAATCAAACGTATTTTCTTCCATTTGGTCTTGTGAATCGGGCATTGTATCTTTAGAAAAATTTTCGATGAAACCTACATCTCGTTTTTCAACAATACATTTGCTGTTGACATCATACAATCTATACGCCTTAGCAGTTAAAGAATATCCAACCAATATATACTCTTTTCCTTTTGCAGAGAACTTTCGAGATTGCGTTTTGTCTAAGACAATTGCAGGGCAACCGAAAATTCGTAAATGACCGACATTTGGTTTCTTACCGTACCAGGAGTTTTATTCTTTAAGACTGCTGTTATTGAACAGTTTCTAATATAAACCGTAGTATTAACTGCTTAAGCCCACAATGAGTCATTAACTCCGGCATGAACAATCATACTACGCGCCATCTCTACTATTGTTCGATTTGCTCGCTCTGCAGTTCCGTTTTGTTGAGGGGTGTAAGGAACAGTTAACTGCCTTTGAATTCCATTCTCCTCCAAAAATTTGTTGAATTTGTTGTTAACGTATTCGCGACCATTGCCACTTCTAATTGCCTTTATTTTTCGTTTGTGTTGTTTCTCAACCGAATTTCTCGAAGACAAAAGTGTATCTTGAATGATCTTCAATGAATGTAAGGAAATAACGAGCACCTCCGACTGATGAAATGTTCATTGGCCCACACACGTCAGTATGGATGAAGTCAAGTAAGTTATTTGCTCTTTTTTGGTCCGTTCTTTTAAATGGTTGTGAACTTATTTTTGATTTCATACACGTCTTGCAACTAATGCCTTCCGGAATACGTTTTACTTTTATGTCATTTACTGCTTCATCGCGTATCAAGTCCTTCAAGGATCTGAAATTCAGATGTCCATAACGATTGTGCCAACGTATAGCTTCGTTATTCTGTAAATAAAAATTCTTGTTAGAACTTTCGGAAAAAATAAATAAATTCCCCTGTTTTCTTGCAGTTAAAATCGTTTTTCCTCTTTTTTCTTTAATTTCAGCAACATCAGATTTAAATTGAACTAATAAACCATTTTCGGTAGCTTTTCCTACGGATATGAAGTTTCCAACCATACCAGGAACATAGAGCGTATCGCGTAAAGTTATTTTTCCGCTTTCTGTTTTAAATATCACGTCTCCTTTACCTTCAGCTTCTATATATTCGTCACACGCTAGCATAATTTCATCCTTAACATTCTCAAACGTTGAAAATTGTTGACGTTCGCTGCACTTATGCGCAGTCGCACTGTCTATACACCAACTATTTCTTTCAAACATTTATTTTTTTATTCAAAGCTGCAAGTAAACCAAATGCGCGATGCTTATCTTCCTTTTCAAGATTTGCCTTCCTTGTTTTGCAGTCTTTGGCAAAATGCCCACGCTTATGACATTTGTAGCATTTAAACTTCAATATTACTATTGTTGTTGTTTTTCTCATATCGAGGATGCATGTTTGAACGAGCCGCAAACACCCGCTGATCAACAGCTCCTGCGTTATTTTCAATTTCATCTTGTTGGATTATACGGTCTCCTTCTTCTACCAATTTAAGCTTAAGCACATCAAGGCTTGGTAAAGCATACCTGGTTTCCATAGCTATCACAAAGTTTTCAAACTCTGTTGGCAAACTTGATAGTAGAATGATTACCAACAACTCATCTCCCAAAACTATTTCTACTTCAGCCAACTTTTCCGCAGTCTCGGTAAATTTATTTAAGTATTCGGTCATAGTACAGGCATCATTCATACGAAGACTTAAGTTTTTTGTATAGGCTCACTTTGCGTAAGGGACCGCTAGGTTTATAAATACCAGCCAGTTTTGTCCATGCGTCATGTGCTAATGTGCAGTTCTTTATGTAGTTAAGTTGTGATGGTTTTGCTGACAACATTATAGTAGCCAGAGCTTTTTCATTTATCAGCATCTGCAGCTACTTTTGGTTTCGTTATTTTTCCATTTGCAATACCCCACAGATCAGAATGCACCAAAACACATTGTATTTGGACACACCATGTATCGTAATTGCTGACGTCCAACTTTTCTATTTGGTATAAAGAATTCATCATTTCACAGAAAAAGAAATTTGCACAGTTTCAATCGACAAACGTAAAATTTTTCAATTTCTTTTCTTAAAATTCTTTTTATTCTATTTTATAGAAAACACCGTATAATCACAAAATTGTACTAGAATTTCAGAGGCACATAACTCGGACGCTAAGCCTCGCCGCCAATTTTTTTCTTATTTTAAAAATTTTTTATAGGATAGGATACTTTTGAAAATTTGGCTTGTTTTTATGGTTAAGCAATTGTCTGTATGCATTTCGTTCTCGCTTTTGGAACTCATCAGTAGACTTCAACCCAAAAAAATTTTGAAGTTGAAGTCTACTGATGAGTTCCAAAAGCGGGAACGAAATGCATATAGACAATTGCTTAACCATAAAAACAAGCCAAATTTTCAAATTAAATAAATAAAGACTCTGTGTCAAATAAATATACTTCGGTATTTCATAGGACCGTTTTATTTTTATTTATAAACATAGCCCACAAAGTCTGCGTTCACGTTTAGTTTTTTTGTGGATTTAAAAATAACATACTAAAATGTACCTAACACAAATGTTTCTTTTATGTAAAAAAAAAAAAAAAAAATTAAATTCATCTCTTCAGTGTTCCTATAAGGAGACTTCAGTTTAACAATACGTAAATCTGGGCACCAGAAAGTCTCTATTCACTTTGTTTATGTTAACAATGCCGTTACTTTTTAAGAATTTCTGGATCCATTTTTACTTTATTTTTATTTTTTATAATTTAAATAAGCGTTTGATGAGATAAGACGAACATTTTATTTACAAGTGTAGATTTTCGAATATGGAAGACAAACGTAAATAATTCAGTGTTTCGGAGAAAAATAATAAAAAAAAATTTATGAAGGCACTAGCTTCCCTAAAATTGTTAAAAATATTGGGAGAACATATTCTTCCGTCTAACGCGTCATATATAATTTCAAAAATACAGGTATTTAGCTTCTACGCCACGATCCGGACGCCCAAAATTATTATCTGTTACGAGAATGCAAAATAGTTAATATGACAAAGAGTAATCCACCTATTACTTCCAAAAATATTATTGGACACGTCGGTCAGTCCTTTAATAAGAAAGTTTGGGCAGAAAATTTTTACAAAAAGCAGGATATCATGGTAGGATTTGTCCTAAAAAACCATACATTTCAAATGTGAACAGACAAAAGCGTATCCAGTTTGGTCACGCCTATATAAATCGACCTCCTTAGTTTTGGACACGTGAAATTTTTGGATGACAGTAAATTTTGTATTTTTGGCATAAAGGCCACCACATAGTCAAGATCTGCTCTTGAGAAGCGAAATATAGTTGCTACAGATGGAGTTTATTGAATATTCAATGGATAAATGAGCATATTTAAACATTTTAAAAAGATATTTAAAGATGATTTCGAAAAAACTTTATTTTTCATCTACATTTCGGTTCCAACAGGATGACGACTCAAAGCACACAGCGGCGATCGTTAGACTTTGGCGATTACACAATGCTCCTAAGCAAGTTAAAACACCCCCAATCACCTGATCACAATCCCACTGAGCACCTCTTGGGATTTTTAGGGGGAAAAAATTCGTCACGTCATAATAAGCAAAAAAGCTCATCGGAGTGTAATGCAGACAGAGTGGGCCGAAATCGCAGCTGAGGAAGTACAGAAGTTGGTCATATCCATGCCAAATAAACAAAAAATTAAATTTAAGTTTTTTTTAACTGTATCCCTTATTCCTTGGATTGCAACTGAACACATACTTTTTCGTTGCATTATTTATGTACTTACAACATTAAATGAAAATAAATGTATTCTCAATTAAACGTTTACGTGTTATTTTCAAATCACTTGAAATATTATTAAGGTGAACGCAGACTTTCTGGGTTATGTGTATATAGATAAGACATGATTATTTTTTGTATTTTTGTCTATGGAACAAAGCACTGCGCTGCGCAGCATAGTAAAAATTTTCTGACTTGCAAAGTTCTCCTGCTTAATAACGTTTTTCTTTTTCTACCAAGTTGTGCAAACTTTTTGAGTTATGGCGTTGTTTGAGTAAATGAGCGATATAATTTTGTCTTCTCGGGCAGATTTAATAGAACCCAATTTTTGTGTTAAACAATGTCATTTATAATATTAATATAAGAAATATGGATTATTCATAATTCTTTAACATTAGTTTTGCTGTTATACATTTATTAATAGAGCTTACAGATTTGACCAATTCCAAAATTTTAGAAGTTTGTAGAACACTTTGGAAATCTGTGCAAGGTTCCTCTTCGTTGGTATATTTCGGCTCTAACTATGTAAGTTGACTAACATTCGATTTCTTTCCTTTTTGTGTACTAAGAAATTAGTAAATTAGATTCACAGAGCATTATGTCCTTTGTGTTTAAGATAATTAAATTTTTTTTATTTTATTTATTTGTAATACGGAACGATACCGATCGGCTGAGAGCCGCCGCCGCTAAATATTAAGCACCATGAGCCGCCGCCGATACAAACGGTTCGCATCAAAGAGATTTCAGTATTAGTACTTGCAAGGCGAATTGACATCAAGTTGTCTCTAAAATTGCCTGCTCTCAGAATATGTCATAACGTTTTGCATTGAATTGACAGCTAGTGAATTGAGATCACCTGAAGTGCAATCGCCTTTAGTACCTGTATTCAGTTAAGGCGAATCATATCAGGTTATTTTGTCTATGATACAATAATGCAGTTAACCTCGAAGAGCCAGCTGATACAGTTTTTTATTTGCTGGTTCGTGATGTGATATGCCAAATGTTGTTTATGTTTTACCAATACACGCACATTATTTTAATGGGCACTATATTAATATTAGTGTTGTTAATTATTCGTGTTTTATAATTGATCGAATGAAATTTCTTGATATTTTTCTTGTTCGAACGGACGAATAATTTTGAACTTTTGTTCGAATATTCGAACGAACAAAGAATAAAAATATGTATTCGAAAAATTTTAAAAAAGTTTGACACGCATGTGTTGAGTTAAAGTTTTTTATTTACAAACAAAAAATAATTCATTACGCAAGAAAAACAAATAGTTTTGCAAAAAAAAAATTATAAAAGTTGTTCGAATATTCGACTAATGTTTGTTCGAATGACCAATACACGTGCATAGTGTCTATTAAAACTGTACTAAAACAAACAAGCTCTGCAAGGACAAGAGAAAACGCAGTTTTCATCACAAAACAGCAATAAAACCCCTGATGTTTTATTTGTTGTACATGTGTTGTGGATTCGCGGGTACCTATATGTATACAATATTGTATCATGGTAAGATCGTTTAGAAATAACAGTGTTGCCACTTGCTCAGTTTTAAATATGAATGTCAAAGAAAATACTTTTCATTTTATAGAGTTTGTCCAAAGCATATTTATATAAAGTATATGCAGGTCTACAACAACTAAGAAAGTACAAAAACAACAGGCGATTTGTTTGTGTAAGAATAATGGATGAATGTCAAAAACAGATGGATACAACCAGACCTGGGAAACTTGCATTACTTTTGCATAAGCACTGATTAAAAAACAAAAATTTTAGTGCAAATTTAAATTTGATGCTTGTAGTGCACTATTTTTTGCACTTAAATAAAATCTCTTAAAAGTAATGGATTAATATTGCATTAGCAGATAATCGCATGACAAAAATACACTAATTTTGTGTTGCCACTAAGCACATCATGAAGTAATGCAATATTATTGCACTATCACATATTGTACACAGTAAAATTAAATAAAACGTGAAAATATTTTTAGGAGATAGCACAAATAAAAAATACACTAAAGTTCATTGAGGGCACTTTTATAAGTACGTACATACAAATTAACGAAAAAAAACTGTCAATATAAATACAAACTAGATTTCAGAACCAATTGAAAAAAATTAAAAAGTTTCATACTTCAAGTACGTTGCATCTCGAGCTTATATGAAAAACCGTGGAATTGAAAAAAGATAAGAACTTAGGTTATCGTTTATTGTAAAGTTATATCTTAAAAAATGGTGATTTTATAAACGAAAAATACTACCGCTTGGAACAATTTCATCAAGTTTTGTCTTTCTCTCGAAAAATTATAAAAAAAAGTCGTGATATGATTTTTCCTCTTAGATGACGATATGTACATAGGAAAAAATTTAAATATTTATGTATGTACGTATGTTTTTATATACATATGTACACATTTACGTTGTATTTTGCACTATATGTTTCACTGATAATGCAATAATACTATTCATAATGTGTTTAGTGGTGCAAAAAATAGTGCACTAAAAATAACAATGCAATGTTGATGAATTACTTTGAAGGGATTTTGTAAAATGCAAGAAAAATTGCACTAATATTATTAAAGTTAGTGTTAATGTAATAAATTTGCATTTGCATTGATTTAGTTTATTGTGGGAAAATGGTCAATACATTTGCTTATTTAATGCAATAGTCCCAGATCTGCATACAACAAAAAGAAAATGTATGGATAGACAAAACCAAAGTAAATTTATTAATTGATAAACCTTTAATATGTGAAATAAGTATAATAAAAGATACATATGTACCTTAATAATACGGAAGAGAAGAAAAAAAACTTTTTTTTACCAAACTTTTTTCCGCAGAGTTGCAAAAAAAGGAGTATTTTTGTTTTTGTTTACATTAAAAGCATGTGCTCGTGGGCGCGTAATTGTTTTGTTTACATTGATCGAGCACGTGCTTGGGCAAAATACCATGAAATTTCGATTTTACCAAAACAAAATAGTATTTCTGTTAACATTACAACATGTCAATGCCAATATCAATTCAAACATATAAAATAAATTAATATATATACCCTCGTATAGTAATTAAAGTGCTAAATGTACAGTATTGATTGTGCCTTATTGCCGCACATACCAATGAATAAAGGACAAAAATACCTTTCAAAGTTCATAACTGTCACATTTAGATTTACTTTAGTTCTGATGTTATAGCCCAGCAAACTTTTTATTGACAAAAAAAGTTTTGCTTTATAGAACCAAAACGGTTACTTGTGCGCTGTTGAGATATATATTAGTCTATTGGAAATAAAAATACCTTTCATAACTAATAACTGTCATATCCAGATTTACTTTGGTTCAGAAGTTATAGCCCAGCAAACTTTTTAGTGGCAAAAAAAGTTTTGCCTTATAAAATCAAAGCCATTAACTGTGCACTATTAAGACATATAATAATCAATTAGAAATCAAAATATCTTTTAGTACATGTATTTGCTATATTCAGATTTACTTTCGTTCAGAAGTTATAGCCCAGCAAACTTTTTAGTGGCAAAAAAAGCTTTCCCTTATAAAACTAAAACGGTTACTTGTGCGCTATTGACATATATATTAGTCTATTGAAAATAAAAATACCTTTCATAACTAATAAATATCATATCCAGATTTACTTTGGTTCAGAAGTAATAGCACAGCAAACTTTTTAGTGATCAAAAAAATTTTTCCTTATAAACCGAAAACTGTTACTTGTGCGATATTGGCATTCACATTAGTTTATTAGAAATAAAAATATCTTTCAGCACATGATTTTGAAATATTCAGATTTACTTTAGTTCAAAAGTAATAGCCAAGCAAACTTTTTAGTGCCAAAAAAACTTTTGCCTTATTAAACCAAAACGGTTAAGTGTGCGCTATTAGGCTATATACTAATCGAAAGCAAATACAAATACCTTTTAGACGCTGTACTTACTATATTCAGATTTACTTTCGTTAAGAAGTTATAGCCTAGCAAACTATTTAGTGGCAAAAAAAGATTTGCCTTATAAAACTAAAACGGTTAGCTGTGCGCTATTGACACATATACCACTCGATTAAGAATCAAAGTACCTTCCAGAACCTGTACTTGTTATATTCAGATTTACTTTAGTTCTGAAGTTATAGCCCAGCAAACTTTTTAGTGCCGAAAAAATAGAAAAAAGTTTTCGTCTTATTAAGCCAAAACGATTCATTGTGCACTATTAAGACATATACCAATCGATAAAGAACAAAAATACTTTTCAGAATTGGTGACAGTATTTTTATGAATTACTTTAGTTCAGAAGTTATAGTCCAGCAAACTTTTAAAAATTTTCATAATTTTTGTGATAATACAGTTTTTCCCATTAAGTGTGCAAGTGGCAACCTCGTGTTAATTTGCCTAGTAAAATATGTAAACCAACTTTGGAAAATAATACTGATTTTGCAAATCAAAAAAAAATAGGTAATTCTTAACTTTATTAAAAAAAAATTATAAGGTTTTATGGTGTCGTATGAGTAGAATCAGATTTAATAGATGTCATTATTTTTATTTGAATAACTATGGAAAAAAACATTCTCGAAAATTACTCCAAGTAAAAGTTTGTTCTTGAATATAAATTAAAAATTATTGATTGTGCCCAATTAAGACATATACCAATCGATAGGAAATAAAAACATCTTTTAAAATTTGCGACTCCTATATTCTGAATTACTTTAGTTCAGAAGATATGTCCAAATAAAAAATTTTATATCATTAAAATTTAACAAAAAAGTTGAATGCCTATAAAATAGTAATTACTGATTGTAATGTATTCGGTTATATATCTTTCGAGAGTTAATTAAATTAACTTTCAGAATTGGGGACTGTCATTTTCTGAATTACTTTGTTGGTAGAAACAAACGGATAATTGTCAGAAACACATGTCTTTTGTTTTTAAAAACAGCTATCACAGGGCAAAGTAAATTTATATAAAGTATATGCAAGTACTCAGGTGATTAATTTTTTTCTCGTGTAGTGTGAATGCCTGAATGTCAAAAGTTGTTTACAATTTTTGTACGCCATTTTGTTTTGTTTTGCTTTGTTATACACAATTGTGTATACTGAAAACGTATGTGAAAAAGTTTAAATAAATTTTTACTTAAAAAATGTGTTACAAAACATTTAAAAATAATTATATTTAATTATTAAGGTACATATGTATCTTTTATTATACTTATTTCACATATTAAAGGTTTATCAATTAATAAATTTACTTTGGTTTTGTCTATCCATACATTTTCTTTTTGTTGTATGCAGATCTGGGACTATTGCATTAAATAAGCAAATGCATTGACCATTTTCCCACAATAAACTAAATCAATGCAAATGCAAATTTATTACATTAGCACTAATTTTAATAATATTAGTGGAATTTTTTTTTTGCATTTTACTAAAATCCCTTCAAATACATTCATCAACATCGCATTGTTACTTTTAGTGCACTATTTTTTGCACCACTAAACACATTATGAATAGTATTATTGCATTATCAGTGAAACATATAGTGCAAAATATAACGTAACTGTGTACATGCATAAAAACATACGTACATACATAAATATGTAAATTTTTTCCTATGTACATATCGTCATCCAACACGAAAAATCATATCACTACGTTTTTTATAATTTTTCGAGAGAAAGACAAAACTTGATGAAATTGTTTCAAGCGGTAGAATTTTTCGTTTATAAAATCACCATTTTTTAAGATATAACTTTACAATAAACGAAAACATAAGTTCTGATATTTTGTCAATTGCAGGGTTTTTAAATAAGCTCGAGATGCAACGTACTTGAAGTATGAAACTTTTTAATTTTTTTTAAATTGGTTCTGTAATCTAGTTTGTATTTATATTGACAGTTTTTTTTCGTTAATTTGTATGTACGTACTTATAAAAGTGCCCTCAATGAACTTTAGTGTATTTTATATTTTTTATTTGTGCTATCTCCTAAAAATATTTTCACGTATTATTCAATTTTACTGTGTACAATATGTGATAGTGCAATAATATTGCATCACTTCATGATGTGCTTAGTGGCAACTCAAAATTAGTGTATTTTTTGTCATGCGATTAGCTGATAATGCAATATTAATCCATTACTTTTAAGAGATTTTATTTAAGTGCAAAAAAAGTACAATCATCAAATTTAAATTTGCACTAAAATTTTTGTTTTTCAATAAGTGCTTATGCAAAAGTAATGCAAGTTGCCCAGGTCTGGTTGTATCCATCTGTTTCTGGCATTCATCCATTATTCTTACACAAACAAATCGCCTGTTGTTTTTGTACTTTCTTAGTTGTTGTAGACCTGCATATACTTTATATAAATATGCTTTGTCACAGGGTAACTAAAGTACAATTGCAGACGTGGCATTCATTCATGATTATAGTCATTCAGTGTTGCCAATATGTGTGTAATACACAGTGTGTAATTTCTACTCTCATGTGTAGGCCATATAATGAGATTCATGTATAACCTGTGTGTTATTATACCTTGGGTTCTATTTTTATTTATTTTTGTTTTAATTTTAACCTACACAAAAGATGTGTAGTGTAATTTTCTTCAATGTGTAATTGGAGACACAGCCGTATGCAAATTCATTGACAACACTGTAATCATTTTATTCACACACATACACTAACATTTTTGCGGCTTGTAAACAAAGTTTGACAACTTTCTGCATTGTATACATAAACAGGTTGGGCTTGTGCAAGTACCTTGAATAATTGTATCATGGGTCTGTGAAAATAAAGTTTATGAAAGTGTTAAAAAAGTTAAGTAGAAAAAATAGTGAATAAAAGAAATCCGCAAAGTTTAATTAAATATACATGTATATTTCTTTTCCTAATTTTAGATATTTATAAAAATTAAGGCGTGTTATTGATTAAAAAAAGGGTGAAGAGGATAGAGACACCAACGTTTTTCTGTGTTTTTGCTTGTTTTTATGCCTTTAAATGTTTAACTTATGTATATCTCTATTATTTTGTAATAAAGAACAAATAAAACAGTGTAAAAATTGTGTTTATTAATATTATTATGCAGGTTTGACTAGTTTGCTATGCCGGTTATAAACATCAAGTGTGATCAGTAGGACGTGACTACCGCATGAATTATTAATGATAAGTAAAAATACGGCAGAGTAAGCAGTTCAGATGCAAAATCACACGTACACAAAAGTTTACATCACTTTCTCCATATTGCTCTTAACCATGATACAATTATACAAGGTACTTGCACAAGCCCAGCCTGTTAATGTATACAATGCAGAAAATTGTCAAACTTTGTTTACAAGCCGCAAAAATGTTAGTGTATGTGTGTGAATAAAATGATTACAGTGTTGCCAATGAATTTGCATGTGGCTATGTCTCCAATTAAACATTGAAGAAAATTACACTACACATCCTTTGTCTAGGTTAAAATTAAAACAAAATTAAACTAATATAGAAATCAAAGTAGAATTACACACAGATTAGATTATACATGAATCTAATTATAGGCCTACACATGTGAGTAGAAATTACACACTCTGTATATTACACACATATTGGCAACACTGAATGACTATAATCATTCATGAATGCCGCGGCTGCAATTGTACTTTAGTTACCCTGTAATTGTTATTATTAACAACAAAAGACATCTGTTTTTGACTGAATTCTGTTTGTTTCTACCAACAAAATGCGTGTGTTTCTTGGTGTTGCAATTTTGTTGTAGTCGTGCAAGTACCTTGTATAATTGTATCATGCTCTTAACAAACTGATAGAAACTTAGATAGTCAAAACCACGGTTTCTTCAAAATTTTATACTAAATAACTAAAATCATTTAATACAGAATCAGAATTACCTTCCAAATAATCGAAATCCGTAGTTTTTATTTTTAACCAGCGACCAAAAAGAGGGGTGTTGTATGTTTGTAGTGTGTTTCTTGTGTGTATGTCCGTTTCCACGTACACACTAAATGGCTGAACGGATTTTGATTTAGGTTTTTCTGTTTGAAAGGTGACTTGATCGAGTGGGTTCTTAGCTATGCCTTTTGTCCTTCATCTATTCCAGCTGTAAATAAAAACTACGGATTTCGATTATTTGGAAGGCAATTCTGATTTTGTATTAAATGATGTTAGTTATTTAGGATAAAATTTTGAAGAAACAATATTATATAATCTGAAAAGAGCTACTAAAAAAATCAATTGTATTTACTAATACACATGTACAATGTACATGTATGTATTGTACATACATACATCGACTTTTATTAAAATTTAATTTAGCGCGTAGGAAAATAGCGCGTTTTGGCTACAAATAGTTGACTATGTTGGTAAATAGCGCGTTTTGGTTATAACTAGTTGGCATCGCTGTATACTCGATACATTTTGCTTTTACGTGATAAGATTTTGTACACTATAGAACAATTTTTGAAATGTCGTAATACATTGTATCACAAAGTACACACAGAGGTGAAGAAAGTGAGTGATGAAAGAAGCTAAAATCAGCTCTGACACAGGTTCGGCGAGAAAGAGACAACTGTAGTATATTTGTTATTTAGTTGTTTTGAACGATATAATCAAAACAAACAAGAGAAAATCTATTCCAGGTGAAGTACAAAAGGCATAATAAGTTATATATATTTTTTTGGTCACGAGTAGGAGTACATATTTCTAGTTGTGAAATTTTAAAATATTTTCCATTTACATTATTGAAATGCGTTTTTAATTTTAACTATAGTCAAGGGAAGTTTATTTGCGACAGCTGAATTATTAACCAATTTTAAAAATTTTATGAGATTTGAGTACTAGAAAATTGTTAAATTTATGCAAAAAAGTAAAAAAAAAATATTCAACTGAAATGATGATGACTTTTATCAAAACGCGCTAATTTAGCGCTATTTTAAGTAAACGCGCTAAGACGAAAAAAAGCGCGAATGGCGATAATTGGCATCGCTGCGAGTAGGAGAGTAAACGGATAGAAAATTTGACAAGCGGTCTGTAAATGTTTATTTTTTAACTTGGGGGCCACACATTACATTTTTGCCTTTCAATTCCATTCAATTTGAAATACACTCACACGTTTTTTACTAACACACTTAAACTTTTTAAATTGAAAACTAGATTGCTTTCAAATTAACCTATCCATTTATAGGGCAATTTAATTTTCAATTAGAACAGCTAGTCACAGCACACCTTGATTGAAGCTAAAAATTTGAGTTGTATCTTTGTCGGTGGAATTTAAAAAATTAAATTGACTATAAATTTGTGTCACAACTATCAATTTTGACACACAGTATGTGTGATAAAATTGAAAGCGCTTAAGTATTTTCATCACATCAGAGGTGTATTTCAAAGTAAACATTAGTGCTGCCAATGGTTTTTATTGAAGGTGTTGACACTTTTACAAAAACAACCAAAGTCAACCCAGGAAATTTTCATGTTGTTTTTGTAAATATTTTACGACTGCCAGCTAGTTAACTGGTACAGCACAAGCAAACAAACAATAATTAAAGTTAAAAAAATTCTATTTTGTAGTAAAATTGCATTGAAATTATGAAATGTTTTTTCCAATATTTAGATTTATCTTCTATTTTACAATTTTCCAATTTTTGTTATTAACTCAACAGTTTAATATTATTGCTTGCATTTTACTTATAGTATCAGTGTAAACATGAAAAACAACTACAACAGGCTCTTGTTTTTTTTTAAGCACGGAGAGAATTTCATAATATTTTGATTCTACAAAGTGGTAATACTTTGTATTACCATGTAAAGACACCTTAAATAGGTTTGAAAACACTTTCCAATAAAACAAAAAATAAAAAGAGCTTTGTGGTGTAATTAAGTGATTATTAAAACAAAATTGTTGAAGTGGTACATATTAAGAGTAAATGCCATCAAATTGTCTCGCGAATTTTCAGACATATATTCTACCAATTTTTTTTTGTTTCTTAGAAATTCGCAGTCTTCTAAAATTATAAAAGAAAAATAGTTTAACAATGAAAAAATCACTTTAAAAAAACAAAATACTAACCTTTTCCGTGTTATTATCCATCGCACTTGGCTTTTTTAATATGTTTTTAAACTATTGCATAGCTTTTATCACGGGATTTGAGCGCTGCGACCGAATCAAGAAATTCCGTAACGAAAATAAAAAGCTTAAGGGCCTGTCCCACGATGTCACCAACGTTCGATTCATCGCACAGTTACATTGCAAACAACAACAAAATTTAAAAATTTGTTTTTGTTTTGAATATAAGTGTGCGACGAGTCGAACGTTGGTGACATCGCGGACAGGCCTTAAGACTATTTGTATTTGAATCGCCCTGTGTATGCTAACCCCTAAAGTATGCTATTGATTTCATTAACATATAGTATTGCCAGAACAGATTTTTACATGTAGGAAAACACTTACGAGCAATCGTGGTTGACAAAAAATTATATACACAAACTAAAGAAGGGTCGAAAATACTTGGTACAAATGGTAATAAATTTCCACTTATCTTGGCTAGCGAATTCAACATCAACTTCGCTGATAAAAATTTTCAAAATGAATAATGATCCACAAGAATCCAAAACAAAATATGGGACCACCATTGACGCGGTATTTTCCAGATATTTAGAGGATATCAAGTCTCAAACTTATGTTTCTTATTTCAATTACCATAAACCCATAGTTTCAATGATAAAAATTCCTGAATAACCTACTGTATTGTAAGATAATAAAAATATTTTAAACGATATTAACTTCTCATTTATTCAATAAAAGAAAAAAATTTGTGTTCTTATCGGTCACCACGCTCAAAAAGTGTAACTTGAATTAATATCGAAGAAAAAACTTGAATTAATATCAAAGAAAAAAAAATACTGCATAAATAAAAAATAAATAAATAATTATAATTGCATAAGTTGATAAAAAAAAATGCTAAGCAATAGCTTTACCGCGGCAGTCCTCGAGTGCCACAAGTATTTTTTTAAATATCAAAATAACCACGACGATCCATAATTTCATAATAAATTTAATTCTCCAACTCCATCAGCACTTATACACTCCCACACCATTACGCAGTCCCTACCATGTTTCACAGTACTGCATACGTTTTATTTTCAAAGTCAGTATTACATTTTATCTACGTTTTTGGCCGTCCGTCGTTTCCAAATAGGTTGAACTTACGCTCGTCCGTGAAAATAACTGTTTCATAAAGCTTAGATATATTAAGATCGACGTATTTGTATTCCAGAGCATAGTTATATCGTTTAGTTTTGTTTATGGGACTTATGTAAGGTATTTTTCTGGCTATACACGACTATAATCCAACTTTCTTTAAGCAACGGCGAATTGTATTAGCATCTACAAGAGTTCCATACTTATTTTTAAGGTCCGCTTTCGGTTTTGTGCTACTTCTCTTTGTATTTTCCGCAATTTCTCCTACAATTTTGTGCATTAGTCTTCCATCAAGCCTTGCTGTTCATCCTGATCGCGGCAAACTTTGATTCTTTTGTATGTTTAATGATAGTTTGGATTGTAAATTTAGACATTCTTAAGATTTGTCTGGCTTTTGTCATTGAATTCCCTTTATTTGTAAGCTTGGTGATTAATTTTCGAACTTCGGTTGATATTTCCTTTTTAAATTTTTTTTCTATTACTGCTAATAGTAATAAGACTAAATGAACACAAAATTATAAAATAAAAAAGCTGCTACTACATCTGTACTCAATACAATTCAAACCCGTACGTACACTTTTGCGACGTTGGCTAAGTGTCATTTTTCAGTAGTTTTTACTTTAGGAAAAAAGTTTGTGTTTTTTTAAATTTTTTATCTCGAAGCTATAAAGTGGGTCCAAATTAATACTCAAGATACAATATTTTCAAAAATTAAAAATTAAATAAAAATTATGAATAAAATATATGAAATACCTAAAATAGTATGTAGATTTTTGCGAATAAGTGTATATAGCAATCAATAGAAAATTGAAAGCATATTTATATAAAGTATATGCAGGTCTACAACAACTAAGAAAGTACAAAAACAACAGGCGATTTGTTTGTGTAAGAATAATGGATGAATGTCAAAAACAGATGAATACAACCAGACCTGGGCAACTTGCATTACTTTTGCATAAGCACTTATTGAAAAAAAAAATTTTAGTGCAAATTTAAGTTTGATGCTTGTAATGCACTATTTTTTCGCTTCAATAAAATCTCTTCAAAGTAATGGATTAATATTGCATTAACAGCTAATTGCATGGCGAAAAATGCACTGATTTTGTATTGATGTACTTAGTCATCAGGAAGTAATGCAATATTATTGCATTATCAAATATTGTACACAGTAATATTGGATAAAACTTTAACTTATTTTATCAGATAGCACAAATAATTAACGAAGAGAAAAACTGTCAATATAAATACAAACTAGGTTTCAGAACCAATTGAAAAAAGTGAAAAAGTTTCATACTTCAAGTACGTTGCATCTCGAGCTTATTTGAAAAAGGGTGCAATTGACAAAAGATCAGAACTTAGGTTTTCGTTTATTGTAAAGTTATATCTTAAAAAATGGTGATTTTATAAACGAAAAATACTACTACACAAATTGGCGGTATACGATGTTTGATGCAAATTTTCATGCGTTAGTGCAAATGCAAAATATCGTAGCTTTTCTTTGGATTGTGTATGTATTTTGTTGTTGGATTTTAAAGAAAAGCTACGATATTTTGCATTTGCACTACTAACGCACGAAAGCTTGCATCAAACATCGAATACCGCCAATGTGTGTAGTGGTGAAAAAAATAGTGAACTAAAAGTAACAATGCAATATTCATGCAGTACTTTGAAGGGATTTTAGTTTAATGCAAAAAAACATTGCACTAATATTATCAAAGTTAGTGCTAATGTAATAAATTTGCATTTGCATTTATTTGGTTTAGTGTGGGAAATGGTCAATGCATTTGCTTATTTAATGCAATAGTCCCAGATCTGCATACAACAAAAAGGAAATGCCTGGATAGACAAAACCAAAGTAAATTTATTAATTGATAAACCTTTAATATGTGAAATAAGTATAATAAAAGATACATAAATACTTTAATAATTAAATATAATTATTTTTAAATGTTTTGTAACACATTTTTTAAGTAAAAATTTATCTAAACTTTTTCACATACGTTTTCAGTATACACAATTGTGTATAACAAAGCAAAACAAAACAAACTGGCGTATGAAAATTGTAAACAACTTTTGACATTCAGGCATTCACACTACACGAGAAAAAAATGAGTCACCTGAGTACTTGCATATACTTTATATAAATGCACTTTGAGAAAATTAATATACCTTTCAAAACTAGTAATTGTCACATCCATATCCAGCAAACTTTTTACCGCCAAAAAAAATTTTGCCTTATAAAACCAAAACAGATATTTGTGCGCTGTTAATACATATACCAATCGATTAAAAAATTTAAATACCTTTCAGAACCTGTGTTTGTTATATTCAGATTTACTTAACTTCTGAATTTACACCCCAGCAAACATTTTATGAACAAAAAATGTTTCACCTTATAAAACCAAAACGATTAATTGGTTGCTATTGAATTATACACCAATCAATTACAAATTAAAATACCATTCAGAACTGATATTTGTATTACCCAGATTTACTTTAGCTCTGAAGTTATAGCCCAGCAACCTTTTTACTGACAAAAAAAGTTTTGCCTTATAAAACCAAAACGGTTAACTGTGCGCTATTGACACATATACCAATCGATATTACCGCTGCCTAGTACTTCATCATTTAAGCCAGCGACAGCATCTGCACCGGGCTCGTGCCCATCTCTTAACCAAGTTATGACTATAACAGTAGTCAGAAACCTAAGGTGCAAGTCGGTATGGACAGATATATTACAGTTGTATAGCGTGGGCGAAGCCCAAATTCATCAAATATCCAGGGATAACGACGCCGCCTCAACTAGCCGTCAAAAAATAATAATATATTGCAAGACGAAACCGGCAAGCTCGATGTATCTTCGAACAAAACCTCCAAGCCACCACCAATCTATCTGAGAGAAAAAAAAAATTCAAACGCTCTTATTAAAAAAGTAATCTCGGTCATTGGTGAGAATAAATTTCACATTGTTCCAATAAAACGTGGTAACACTCATGAAACGAAAATTCAAATTTATGAAGAAAAAGATTTCCGCAAAATGGTTACTGAATTTGAAAAAAATAAAACAAATTTCTACACATAACAAATTAAACACCTGCAAATTGTACTGAAGGGCATAGATGCGTATGTTTAAAGTAAACAATGTATCTAATATAATAAATAGGGAGAAGATACCCCAACCTCTATTTCGCGTTGAACTAGAGCCAAATGACATAAAATGTAAGAAAAATGAGACCCATCCAATTTATAACTTTAAATATCTCTTATACCGAAAAATCGCAGTTGAAGAACCATGCAAACGTTCAGGACCTGTACAGTGCCATAATTGTCAAGAATATGGTCAAACAAAACCTTACTGTAATTTACCTACTGTTTGCATTGTGTGCGGTGACTTGCACTTGTAACAAAAAATGCAGTAATTGTGGTGGTAATCACACTGCTCACTACAGAGGAAGTCCTATGTACTATTTAGTTAAGCAGATAATGAGTCAAAAACCTTAAGTAAGTTGAGCTCAAACAGAAATAACTTACTCCGCTAGTTATCCTCAAATGGACCAGCCAATTAATACAAATGTATCGTATGCCGACGCAGGGAAGATCAATTCTATTCCCACGCAGAAATGATCACCACCTAATAATTCTACAAGTGCTAACACAAGCTTTAATTTCAGTCGCCTTGAAGCCAAAATTGATAATCTGGTGCAAACTTTGGTTTATAATTCTCAACAAATATGACTAGCTTGATGAGGGAAATGCTGCGACTGCAGAATACTCTTCTTCAAGCAATAGTTAATAAGTCATGAACACGTTAATAATATGTTTCTGGAACGCAAACAGCTTGAGCTTGAGCACTTCCTCACGGATAAAAATATTGATATAATTCTGGTCTCAGAGACTCATTTGACTTCGAGAAGCCTAATCAAAATTAATGGCTACACCATATATGATTCAGAGCATCCTAGAGCAAGAGCATGCGGTGGATCTGCAGTTCTAATAAAGCCAAGACTCAAACATACGTTCTGGAGTTTGCGCCTTATTACACGTAGAGGTACAACGTTGTTCAACACAATTTCAAAAATGGGATTAGACGTCATCTCGAGTGAGGAGCCCACTTACTGGCCTACTGACATACAAAAAATTCCAGATGTTATAGATTTTGGCGTCATGAAAAATATTTCTAGGGATTTAGTTCATGTTGAAACTTCCTTAGATCTCTCCTTAGATTACTCTCCCTTTATCGTTACAATCTGTAACTCACTAAGAAGTCTTTTACCTCACCCTTATATGAATATGATCAATCGTGTTAATTGGCTGGTATTCGAAAAATTTCTTAGTAGCCATTGCATGGAAAATATTACGCTAAGAACACACGATGATATTGAATCTTAACGAAAATATTAAACAGGCTGCTGAACATACCACCACCACCCATCCGCATAATAGAATTTATTCTACAGATATTGAAATTCTTGTATGTGAAAAACGAAGAGCTAGAAGGGAATGGCAACAACACAGATCGCCCTAACAAAAAATCGGATTTAAAGAGTGCACTAAACGACTCCAAGAGTTGCTTGCATATGAAAAAACTGCATCTCTTGAAAACTATCTGGAAAATCTCGATGTCACTCCAGCATCTAATTATTCCTTGTGGCGCGCTGTGAGAAAGCTTAAAACACCCGTTGAGTTTAAATCACCTCAGCGCACTTCTACCGGAAGTTGGGCAAGAAGTGATTCTGAAAAAGGTAACTTGTTTGCAAAGCATTTAAAATCCGTATTTACCGCAAACACATGTACTGCTGCTATTGATTTACCGAGTATAGTTGCTCTACCCTTAAAGTTTAAGATGCGTGACATACAGAAACTAATAGATTGGTTCAATTTATAAGAAGAACATTTGAAGAAAAGAAATATTGTTCTGCCCTGTTTATTGGCGTTTCTCATGCATTTGATAATGTGTGGCATGCAGGCCTTATTATAAAATTTAAATCATATTTACCAATAAATTTTCTGAAGCTATTGGAAAGTTACAGTACTACCCGGAAGATCACGGTTGTGGAAGGAGACTTCATAAGTGTGCACGAATCTATATCATCCGGTGTGACACAGGCAGTGTTGCCAGTAGATTTCTCGAAAAAATACAGACACGGTAAAAAAAATCTGATTTTTTCCCCTACAAAAATTCCTACGCATTTTTGTCATTAAAATAGAAAAAAACCATGAGTTATAGAAAAATACATATGCTTATTAAAGCTTTGGTAAAAAAATAAGTAATAAATTAAAAAATAGCACATACATATGTACAAGTACTTTTAATTAAATTCAATTGAAACAACAAAAAGTTTTTTAAAACTTACTATGAATGGTTCTTTTCAAGGCACATTTACTACAGGTACACGCATTAGAGAAAACACTGTGGCAACTCTGTGCTTCTCACATAGTTTTACAAAGTAATTGTCAAAAAATTGTATGCATCAAACAAGGCACAAAAGTAATTCTCAAATAAATTCTTCGTTATAAACGTGTAAACAACAAATCAGCGGATGAGCAAATTGCCTGATGCATGTACCTGTTTGATATGCCTTGGTTCTTTTCAAATAAAATTTTAAAGGATAGATTCAATTAAGGTACAAAAACCGCTTATTTTAAAATTAACACACATGTGTAATTCATGTACCAGGTGGTGCTAAGTTAACAGCTGCTTTTTTTAGGAAGTTTGGTTTGTCAAATTTCATTTCAATAAAATTTGTAGGAAGTTTGATTTGTCAATTTTCATTGTAATAAAGTGCTAGGCAGATTTTGTTGTTGATTTCGCCTTGGCATATACATACAAAACATATTAGTGTCGCCAATTTTTTAAACCACAAACATCTCTGTAAACATATTTTTAAGCGATTTTAACGAAAAGAAAATTTTTAACCCTTTTGAAAAAGATAATATTGCTAAAAAATCGTTATGTTTGCATTTATATCATAAATAATGCGACATGACGAAAAAATCCCTACATTTTGGAGAATATAAAAAATCTGTCCGATTTTCCCTACACTTTTATTTTAGTATTAAAAATACCTACATGTAGGGATTTTCCCCAACTTCTGGCAATACTGTCCACAGGGAAGCATACTGGGGCCAGTTCTGTATTTGATTTATAATTGTTATACATATGCCTTTGAACAGCAATATCCATACATCTACATTTGCCGATAATACAGCCTGCCTTAGTATGCACTACATCCCTCACGAGGCTTCCTGATATTTACAAGAACATATAACACAGCTGGAACTATGGTTAAGCTTATGGAGAATTAAAGTTAACGAACAAAAGTGTGTTCAGGTAACATTTACCCTGCGAAGAGATACTTGTTCCCCAATTCGATTCAATAATCAAGTTGTTCCTCACTATTCACATGTAAAATACCTTGGTATATACCTTGATCGACGGCTTACATGGAAACACCATATTGACTCAAAGCTAGCACAAATTAGGGCTGTGTCGTTCATGAACGAACGAGTAAAATTGAACGAATCACTCAAATGAACGAAGTGAGCCGGTCATTTTACTGAGCTGTTTTGGTTCAGTAGTACTGACACATAAAAATAAATTGAACGAAATGAACGACCGATGACCGAGCGCACTTGGCTCTTTTTTTGTTTTGTTTTGCTTTTTC
This sequence comes from Nowickia ferox, assembly GCA_936439885.1. Taxonomy (NCBI): domain Eukaryota; kingdom Metazoa; phylum Arthropoda; class Insecta; order Diptera; family Tachinidae; genus Nowickia; species Nowickia ferox. Next base: position 50,033,335 of record OW387023.1, on the reverse strand, counting down.
ATCGTTCATGTGGGATTTTGTTTGTAATTTTCTCGTTTTCATTTGCCTTTTTATCTACTTTTAGTAACAGTGTTACCATTATGAATTTTTTAAACTGCTTTAACTTCTCACATACGTAATTAAGTTATTTTCGCTCCAGCTTTTTGACTTTTATTCATTGGCCATAGATTTATTTACCAGCAGAGACTTAATTGTGACAAAATAAAAACATATCTTGAACACTTCTTAATGCTATTAATATTTTCCAAATTCCTTATTTTATGTCACACAAAAAAATACTTTAATATTGCAAAAAAATTTACTTGCTGATTTTTCCTTTGTGTTATTTTGTTTGTTTTGATCATTTTGCCAAAAAAAATAACAAAAACATTGCATTTGTCTCTTTTTATTGACCGAATCAACTGTTTGTTTTTTCATTTCGTTCTTTTTCTTGAAAAGAGCGGATGAACGAAATGAACGAACTCGTTCTTTTTTACAAAATGAACGAAAATGAGCGGTCACTTAAATGAACGATTTGGCACAGCTCTAGCTCAAATGAAACTTAAATTAGCTCAGATAAATTGGCTGATTAGTAGAAATTCAACACTCAGTCTAGATTGCAAACTTTTAATATACAAATTGTTTTTGTAACCAATATGGTGCTACGGAATACATCTATGGGGCATTGCTTCAGCTTCCAATGTAGAGAAAATCCAACGAAGGCAAAACAAGATTTTAAGGCTAATAACAGCGGCTCCATGGTACATCAAAAATTCAAATTTACATCGTGATTTAAATATGCCACTAGTGACTGAAGAAATTGGTTAGTCCATATTTACACTATGCAAGTCTTATTGCTAAGCTGATTAGTCTGATGGAGAGAGAGACGAGGGGAACAGTAAAGTTTCTTTTCCCCTCGTCTCTCTTTCCTAACAAACTAATCAGCTCAGCAATAAGACTTGCATAGTGTAAACTAGGACTAAATACACACGCAAATACTTAACAAAACTCGAGTCCCAATTTAATCAACTTGCTCGTAACATCTTGAATTTTACTGAACACATTCGCTTAAAAAAGGGACACTACGGCTCCAATACTCAACACTCCAGATAAAACTGCTTGAAAATATTTTTGTGCTTAATACGACATTTATGTATTATTGAGTACTATCACCACAGAGGAGACCAGAGTTGTAGAAAGTGACTTATGAAAAAAGCTAAAATCAGCTGATTTGATTACAGTTAAAAACGGACAAATATATTGAATATTTTTAGTACAATAATCAAAACAAACAGCAGAAATGTATACTTAGTGAAATGAACAATTGAATATTTTTACAAAATTAAATGAAAGATTTTGCAGTGTTGAACTAAATAAAACAATGTGTAAAATATTATTAGTATTATAAAAGTGATTAAAATTAGTTTCCAAATGCTTACAAACTCAATTTTAAAAATTTTCCTTCAAAAATATAAATTTTTAACTTGAACTTGCAAAAAGCAAAAGAAAAAGTAAAGAGGATTTGATGACTGTGTGAGCGGGACCTCTAAAAATCACAATTATCTTCCGTCTTACTTTGTGCTCGTGTCACCCCTGGTCTCCTCTGTGCTATCACTAAGTTTATGCCTAACACTAGTTGAGAATAATTATTATATCTAGATTTAAGATTTGAATACTTATTGTTAGTTAATTTTTTTTGAAGATACAATAAATAAATATATGCGTGTAAAAAAAATCTAATATGCTTTATCAATGATAGTCTTCCAACTTGTTCGAAAATTCTTTATAGTCAATGGACATAATCCAGTAGAAAATTAGCGCTGTAGGACCAGGGGAAGGGGTATCTGTCATAAAAAGTTATCATTAATTATCGCATATTTGGGATACTATATCAGTGAAAGTGATCAAACTTGGTGATAATTCTTTTATAGCCAAAGCTCGTAGTCGAAGATAAAAGTGGTGTATGTGCAATGGAAGGGCTACCTATCATACATAGTAATTAAATGTAGTGTCCAAAATCAATAAAACGCCTAAAAAGTTATTAATATTTATGACTTAAATATTTAAATAAAATTTAATTTACAGTGATGCAATGAGATGTAGAGTTGCATCGGACAATCTTTTTAAAATTTTATGGGCCTATCGATAATTTAGAATTATCAAAATGCTGAAATTTTTGATAACTTTTAAGATGCTGGCTGTAAAATTTTATCGTAAGCGACAATTTACGCACAAAAACATATTTTAATATTTTAAAAAAACCTTCTGAAAAATTTAATTTTTGTCGCTTACGATTAAATCGAAAATAATTCCGCTTTTAGACACGGAAAGTTTACTTTGCAAAGTACAGTTGATCTCAATTTCTACAATAACTTGCAGGCTACACATAACGGAAGTGAAGTAGATGTTGTAGAAATTATTTAGATTTTGTTATCATTATTATCATTTGCTTTTTGGTATAATTTTTAAAATTTTTGCATTAATAAATTGTATAAATATTTGTAAATAAAATAATGAGGAATTTTTTATTGCACTAACTTTGTAAGCCACAGAAAATTATTATAAATGTTGTTTTTGAAATTAATACATTTTTCAAATAAATTTAGGCAGTATCAATGTAAGCCACAATTTTTTTATTAAAAATGGTACTTCCAACGGGTTTTAAGCATTCATAGATGGACACGTCATAATTATCCGCCAAAAATGCTTCTTAAGGGTGTTTAAAGTAGAAAATATTAAAACCCCGATTTTTTAGATTTATTTTAAACTTAATTTATTCAATATTTTGTTTTTGTGGCTTACAGAGTTATTGAACTAAAGGTGGAGGTAAATATCACGCGTTACGCGGCAACGCGTTTCTAGCTTGTTAAACGTTTAACGCTATAAAAATGAGAAGTTACACATCACGCTTTTAAGGTTTTTAGTTGTAAAATTTCAAGCCATTGCCAGCTATGTTTTTGTCTTGCATTTACGTTTTATTTTTCTTTAAATACTTAATGCATTTTTTATTTATTGTTTAATAAAAAATTAACTTCTAATAATTTTTGTGTGTGTTAGGATATGAATCTGGCAACACTACCTGTCATTTTGTATACAACTCATGAAAGTTGAAGAATGTTAAACTTTTTTTCGAGGTACTCGCTTCGCAAACTTCTTTATGTAACTTGCCTTATGAAAACGTACTATTTCAACTTTTTTGACAGAAGTTTGTATCGCATTAGCGCATTGAAAGCGTGTTATGTACTTCAACCTTAAGCGTCTCATATGTACATATATTTTTATTAAATGAAATAAAATTGTAAGACACAATAATTTCAATGCTTATTCATACTGTCGTATTTTAAGCAATTGGTTTGTCCCGGTTCACGCACGTCAACTTTTGTTGATAAACTCTTAATTCAGCTGTGAGATAGGCGAAGAAGGATATACAAATATCTCTTTTTTTCTATAAACTGAATTGAAAGTTGATCAACAATAGTTGACGTGTGTGAACCGGGACTATGTCTCAGATCACACATATCAACTTTTGTTGATCAGCTTTTAATTCAGCTGGTAGCGAAAAAAATTATATACCCTTCTTTGCTTTTCTTACAGTTGAATTACGAGTTGGTCAACAAAAGTTGAAATATGTGTATGTTACCAAACATAAAATCAATAATATAATTGAGACGCTTAGTACAATAACTCTGTAAGCCACAAAAACAAAATATTGAATAAATCGACTTTTAAGTTTAAAATAAATCTAAATAATCGGGGTTTTAATATTTTATACCAAGGCATATCAAACAGGTACATGCATCGGGCAAATTGCTCATCCGCTGATTTTTTGTTTACACGTTTATAACGAAGAATTCATTTGACAATTACTTTTGTGCCTTGTTTGATGCATACAATTTTTTGACAATTACTTTGTAAAACTATGTGAGAAGCACAGAGTTGCCACACTGTTTTCTCTAATGCATGTACCTGTAGTAAATGTGCCTTGTTTTATACTTTAAACGCCCTTAAGAAGCATTTTTGGCGGATAACTATGACGTGTCCATCTATGAATGCTTAAAACCCATTGGAAGTACGATTTTTAATAAAAAATTGTGGCTTACATTGTTACTGCTGAATTTGTTAGAAAAATTTAACAACATTTCTAAATTTATGCTTTGATCAGGCTAAAGTTCGTATCGCTTTGTAAGCTAAATTACATGTTATAAATATTAATGAACAAATAACACAAAAGTTAGTTGTAAATATTCTGACAAACACGTAGTAGAACGGAACAACCCGATGTTTTCGAAGGCCACTACACCTTTATCATCAGCGTTCTTTGTGTTTGGTCCATATACGCAACTTTTATTGCAAATGGAAAATGTGAATTGTTTTGATTCGTCGTATTACAATTTGCTGAAAGCTTTTTTTTGTAATGAAAGCTCATTTTTACCATCTGTAATTTACGACAGTCTTGCCATTGTCGTTTGTTCTTTACTAATTATACATATCGTCGGTTGTGTACTGGTTTGATATATGGAACAAAAATGTGTTTTCGAGAAAATCGATGAAAAATGTTTAGTTCATTAGTTTTATAAAAATAACGATAGAATTTTTGTTTTATAAAAAAAAATAATAGATACATATATTTTTTATTCAAACTTATAGTTGATGAACTTTTTACATCCAACAAGAAAAATTATTAAGATTTAAAGAAAAAATGACAAAAATCTTTGTCAACGTATGCCACAATCATAACAACAATATTGTTAACTACTTGTATAAGTAGGTTAAATTACTGTATATATTTAAGTAGAAAATATAAATTTTATTCACGTAACATGACATTTAAAGGAAAACAACGGAAGAAATAAAAGACAGTTTGAATATATTTAATAAAGGAAATTTTATTAATAAAAAATAAATATCAATTTCATTTGATTAAAACATAACACAATAATAAAATTTTTGTATTTTGCTTTGAAACACGTTCGTTGAGTAGAATATGCATTGGTATACATCATAACAATTACGAATAACAATATTAATACTTTTACGTTGAAAATGTGCCACATATCCCAAAAATTGTCGATTGCTGTAAAACAATTTTTTTAATGTTCAACACTTGTGGAAATGGTGCAATATTGCAGCTCTATATATCCTGATATACTTAAGATATCGGAAAACTGATAACGAATTTGGAAAAAGGACACATTATATATATATAATCAGTCAATAAAAAATTTTTTTTTTAAATGTTCCATACATCAAACAGGTATCCAACCCACATAATATGAATATAATACTAATATTCTTAGTCTACGATCCAACCGACGATGTGTAAACGGTATGTTATTAAAGGTCTCTTTACATGGTAATACAAAGTATTACGACTTTGTGGAATCAAAATATTATGAAATTCTCTCCGTGTTTAAAAAAAAGAGAACAAGAGTATGTTGGAGGTATTTTTCATGTTTACACTGATAGTATAAGTAAAATGAAGTAAAATGCAAGCAAATATATTAAACTGTTGAGTTAATAACAAAAATTGGAAAATTGTAAAATAGAAGATGTGTACTAATAAAACTAAGTATTGGAGAAAACATTTTATAATTTCAATGCAATTTTACTACAAAATACAATTTTTTTAAGTTCATTTATTCTTTGTTTGGCTTTTCTGTACCTGTTAAGTAGCTGATGGTTGCAGTCGTAAAATATTTACAAAAACAACATGAAAATGTCCTGAGTTTATTTTGGTTGTTTTTGTAAAAGTGTGAACACCTTCAATAAAAACCATTAGTGCTGCCAATGTTTACTTTGAAATATACCTCTGGTGTTATAAGAATAATTAAGTTTCTAAAATGGTTTAGAAAATAAACATTTACCGACCGCTTCTCAAATTTTATGTTCGTATTCTCTCCTACTCGCTATATTTTGCTTTTACATGATAAGATTTTGTATAATCTACAGCATTTTTTGACATGTCGTAATACATTGTATTACCATGTAAAGACAGCTTAAAGGCCATGACTCACTATCACACCAAGTAGTGCGATCTACGAAAAAGTACAACCCCGGTTTGATGAATTGTTATTTTAGTAAATTTTGGTCGCTGTCCACAACATTTGTGATAAGCTTTTATAACGTCTGCGATGTGATGTCGGCTTCGACTATTATATTTTGACATTTCTAACGTAATAACGTAATCACTTTTGATAGTTTTTGACATGACTTACAGACACAGTTTTTTCTCACTGTTCGAGAAACGATGAAATATTTTGTTTCACATCTTTTCGACGCGGGAAGTTCTCACCAAAGTTACAGAACATTGGCATAGGACAGATTTTAAAAAAAAAATTCGTTATATTATTCAACGATTATGACCAATATTGGTATCATCTTAAAGCTTTTAAGAATACCTTTCATGAAATGGTAAAAATAACTCTTGGTCAGCTATGCAGGAAAACGTTAGTAAGCAGGAAAACTTTGCAATGCAGAAAATCTTTACTAGGCTGCGCCGTCTCAGGAAACACCATGGTGGAGAAAATCCTTAAGCCCGGCCGAAGGCCGGCAATGCAGAAATACTTTAGTAGGCGAGAAAACTTTGCAATGCAGAAAATCTTTATTGTGCTGCACCGTCTCGGGAAACACCATGGTGGAGAAAATCCTTAAGCCCGGCCGAAGGCCGGCAATGCAAGAAAACGTTAGTAAGCAGGAAAACTTTGCAATGCAGAAAACCTTTACTAGGCTGCGCCGTCTCGGGAAACACCATGGTGGAGAAAATCCTTAAAAAAAACCTTATACATACTCACAATACTGTACTAAAGTTTTAGAGGCCCATAACTCGGAAACTAAGCCTCGCCGCCAATTTTTTTCTTTAACTTTTTCTTCTTATTTTTCAATTTTCTATAGGATAGGGTACTTTTTTAATTTTTAAGATACCAATATTGGTCATATTCGTTTGAAAACACCGTATGATAAGAATTTAAGAAATTTATTATTCGACATATTGTCATAAGTTTATTTTAATTTGAAATTTATTTGCTGGAGGTCAAGCATTGTCTATATATTTCATTGGTGCTTAGCCAAATCATCAGTAGACTTTAACCACATTTTGAACAGTCACAAACCTCTTATCTTATGCACAGACTTTCAAAAACTATTTGAGAATTCACAAATAATAATCACAAATAATAATATTTCTGAAAATCACAAGCAAAACACAAGCAATAGGCATAGAAACTATAACAAAATCCCAGCAAATAATTTATATTCGATATGAATCTATTTTATTTTTCTACACCTTTATACAATTAGAAATCCATTGGATAACAATAAAAGTATTTATAAGGCAAAATGAAAAATAAAATCTAAATTTAACATTTAAGAAATTTATTATTCGACATATTGTCATAAGTTTATTTTAATTTGAAATTTATTTGCTGGAGGTCAAGCATTGTCTATATATTTCATTGGTGCTTAGCCAAATCATCAGTAGACTTTAACCACATTTTGAACAGTCACAAACCTCTTATCTTATGCACAGACTTTCAAAAACTATTTGAGAATTCACAAATAATAATCACAAATAATAATATTTCTGAAAATCACAAGCGAAACACAAGCAATAGGCATAGAAACTATAACAAAACAAATAAATTTCAAAGTATGATAAGAATATTTTACTAGAACTTCAGAGGCCCATAACTCGGAAACTAAGCGTTGCCGCCAACTTTTTAATTTATTATTTTCTTCTTATTTTTTAATTTTCTACATGATAGCATACTTTTTTTTAATTTCTGGGAGGTGCCCTTAAACTTGATTTGTTCCAATTTTTTTACTTAATTTGTTTTCTTATTTTTTTAATTTCCTAACATAGCGTCTACAACTGCGATTAACTCTGACATATTAATATGAGAGACAACGTCGGCAGTATAACAAATATAAAATGCTGATATTTCTCTTCATCTCATACAACAGGAACACGTAATTTTACTTTTCTAATATCATTTCATTTTATGCAAGTTCTCATTGAGTTAACATGTATAATTTTTGTATAATTATTTATTTTGTTTTCACTTTTTCACACAAGCTTTAATTTATAAATCAATCAAACACATTTAAACATATAAAATCCCAGAAATTTTGTCCAAAGCATTGAGATCAGCGATGCCAATTTAGCGCGTTCCGCGCTAGATATATCGCGTTTTAACTATGCCAAACGCGCTTTTTTTGGTCTTAGCGCGTTTACTAAAAAAGGCGCTAAATTAGCGCGTTTTGAATAAAGTCATTTCAGTTCAATATTTTTTTAACTTTTTTTTTGCATAAATTTAACAATTTTCTAGTATTCAAAACTCATAAAATTTTTTAAATTGGTTAATGATTCAGCTGTTGCAAATAAAATTCCCTTGACTGTGGTTAGAATTAAAACCGCATTTTAATACTGTAAATGGCAAATATTTTGAACTAAACTAAACTAACGAACTAAATATATGTACTCGTGACCGAAAAAATTTCGATAACTTATTAAGCATCTATTCTAGCTGAAGTACCAAAAGCATAGCTAAGAACAGTCTCGATCAAGTCACCTTTCAAACATAACAAAAACTAAATCAAAATACGTCCAGTCGATTGGTCTGTGCTTGGACACGGCCAGACACATAGATGCACAATACACAGACACACACTACAAACTTATAACAGCACTCTTTTTTGTCGTTGGTTAAAAATAAAAACTAATGATTTGGATTATTTGAAGGCAATTCTGATTCTGTATTAAATGATTTTAGTTATTTAGAATATATAATTTTGAAGTAAGAATATTATAAAATCTGTAAAGAGATACTAAAAAAATCAATTGAATTTACTAATACACATATACATACACGTACATACTATGTACATCGACTTTTATTAAAATTTAATTTAGCGCGTAGAAAAATAGCGCGTTTTGGCTATAAATAGTTGACAATGTAATTTAGCGCGTTTTGCAAAGGGGAATAGCGCGTTTGGGTAATAAATAGTTGGCATCGCTGATTGAGATAAAACTAATTTATAGTCTACACGTAACATAATTCTCTCTGCGATTAAAGTTGACGCTCTTATTATACATATTATGTTAGGTGTAGACCATATGTAACAGATAAGCTATTTAAAATTTTAGTTTTGAGATTTTTCGCAGTTTTCAAGGCGACTGATTATCAGCTGTTGATGCGAAATTGAGAAATTTGAACCAAAATGTCAAAATTTGCTTAGAAATCTTCTGACAGATTGGTTTTGTAGCATAGCAAACTACATGTTTCTTTTTGTGTAGTTGTATTGTTGTATTGCCTTGGTAGTTTCTTATAAAAAAAAGTTCAGAGCCCCATAACTCGGAAAATAGGAGTCGTCGCCAACATTTTTATTTAATATTTTTAAGCTATTGTATAGCTTTTATCGCGGGCTTTGAGCGCGGCGACCGAATCAAGATTTTTCCGTAACGAAAGTAAAAAAACCTAACACTATTTGTATTTGAATCGAACAGTGTATGTTAACCCCTAACGTATGCTATTGATTTCATTATGATACAGTATTGCCAGAACAGATTTTTACATGTAGGAAAACACTTAAGGCGCAGTTAGCCGACTGTAATGTAATGTAACTGTAATGTAGGAAACAGCTGATCGATATTTTTATATGAAAAGTAGGTTACGTTACATTACATCTTTATAACCATTTCCATTACATTTCACATAACAATATCGATCAGCTGTTTCCTACTGTTGTAGTTACATTACATTACAGTCGCCTAACTGAGCCTTTATACTGACTTAACCTACTGTGTTTTCCTGAAGTTGCGGACTTATTCTGTTTGATCATTAAAACTACAAAATAAAATATGTCACAGCATTCCACGCATGCATAAAACAAAAAATGATGTACACAAACTGAAGAAGGGTCGAAAATACTTGGTACAAATGGTAATAAATTTCCACTTATTTTGGCTGGCGATTTCAACATCAACTTCGCTGATAAAAAATCAGAGCGGTTTACAACTTTTCTCTCGAAAAATTTTTTTTTTTTTTTATGCATACATATATTTATTTATTGTATCTTCAAAAATGAACTAACAATAAGTATTCAAATCTTAAATCTAAATATAATTATTAGGCCCGACCAGTGTCGGACATAAACTTAGTGATAGTAATTCATAATACATAAGAGTTGTGCAAAGCAAAAAATAAAAAAATAATTTCAAACAGTTTCATCTGGTGTGGTAAGTATTAGAGCCCTTGTGTCCCTCTTTTTTAAGCGGATGTGTCCGGTAAAGTTCAAGATATTTCGAGCAAGCGGATTAGGGTGTGACTCGAGTTTAGTTAAATATTTGCCTGAGTATTTTGCAATTTCTTCAGTCACTTGTGGCATATTTAGATCACGATGTAAATTTGAGTTTCTTATGTACCATGGAGCCGATGTTATTAACCGTAAAATTTTGTTTTGTCTTCGTTGGATTTTCTCTACATTTGAAGCTGAAGCAGTGCCCCATAGCTTTCGAAAAAATTTAATTTAAAAATGAATAATGATCCACAAGAGTTCACAACAAAATATGGGACCACCATTGACGCGGAATTTCCAGATATTTAGAGGATATCAAGTCTCAAACTTATGTTTTTATTTGAGTTACCATAAACCTATAGTTTCAATGATAAAAATTCCTGTATTGAAAAAAATAAAAATATTTTATACGATAGTAACTTCTCATTTATTCAATAAAAGAAAAAAATGTATGTTCTTATCGGTCACCACGCTCAAAAAGTGTAACTTAAATTAATATCGAAGAAAAAACATGCATTAATATCAAAGGAAAAAAATACTGCATAAATAAAAAATAATTATAATTGGATAAGTTGATAACAAAAAAATGTTAAGCAATAGCTATACCGCGGAAGTCCCCGAGTGCCACAATTATTTTTTTCTTATTTTTCAATCAGATAGGCTATTTTTTATTTTATTTGGAGCTGCTTCGCTAAACTGCATTTAAGGACATAATGGAATACCAGCTGGGTTGTGTACAAAGCTAACGGACCTCTGCAATGCGCTAGCTTGTATTCTTTGTTTCATGTCTATGACCAATGCACGCGCAATACTGATGCAAACAGGTATATCCAAGATACATTTACTACAGGTACACGCAAGGCACATTTACTATGCCTTGGGTACACGCATTAGAGAAAACACTGTGGCAACTCTGTGCTTCTCACATAGTTTTACAAAGTAATTGTCAAAAAATTGTATACATCAAACAAGGCACAAAAGTAATTGTCAAATGAATTCTTCGTTATAAACGTGTAAACAAAAAATCAGCGGATGAGCAATTTGCCTGATGCATGTACCTATTTGAAATGCCTTGGGTATATCCATGATACAATTATACAAGGTACTTGCACAAACCCAGCCTGTTAATGTTTACAATGCATATAGTTGTAAAACTTTGTTTACAAGCTGCAAATATGTTAGTGCATGTGTATGAATGAAATGATGACAGTGTTGCTAATGAATTTGAACATAGCTGTGTCTCCAATTATACATTGAAGAAAATTACACTACACATCTTTTGTGTACTTTAAAATTAAAACCATAATAAATAAAAATAGAATCCAAAGTATAATTACACACAGATTATACATGAATACCATAACATGGCCCACACATGAGAATACAACTTACACACTGTGTATTACATATATTGGCAACACTGAATGACCATAATCCATGAATGCCGCGTCTGCAATTTTGCTTTAGTTACCCTGTGATAGCTGTTTTTAAAAACAAAAGGCATCTGTTTCTGACAATTTTACGTTTGTTTCTACCAACAAAATACGTGTGTTTCTTGGTATTGCAATTTTGTTGTAGTCGTGCAAGTACCTTGTATAATTATATCATGGGTATATCCATGATACAATTATACAAGGTACTTGCACAAGCCCAGCCTGTTAATGTATACAATGCAGAAAGATGTCAAACTTTGTTTACAAGCTGTAAAAATGTTAGTGGATGTATTTGAATAAAATGATTACAGTGTTGCCAATGAATTTGCACATTGAAGAAAATTACACTACACATGCTTTGTGTAGAATAAAATTAAAACAAAATTAAATAAAAATAGAACCCAAAGTAGAATTATACACATATTATATATGAATCTCATTACATGGTCTACAGATGAGAGTAAAAATTACACAATGTGTATTACACACATATTGGCATCACTGAATGACTATAATCAAGGCACATTTACTACAGGTACACGCATTAGAGAAAACACTGTGGCAACTCCGTGCTTCTCACATAGTTTTACAAAGTAATTGTCAAAAAATTGTATGCATCAAACAAGGCACAAAAGTAATTGTCAAATGAATTCTTCGTTATAAACGTGTAAACAAAAAATCAGCGGATGAGCAATTTGCCTGATGCATGTACCTGTTTGATATGCCTTGACTATAATCATGCATGAATGCCGTCTCTGCAATTGTACTTTAGTTACCCTGTGATTGTAATTTTTAAAACACAAGACATCTGCTTCTGACAATTATAGGTATGTTTCTACCAACAAAATACGTGTGTTTCTTGGTGTTGCAATTTTGTTGTAGTCGTGCAAGTATTGTGTATAATTGTATCATGGGTATATCTGTGCAGGGCGTGGTGCAGGCCTATTGTACTATAGTCACAAATGCATGATGGCCGAACTATCCGAAATTTCTGATGACTATGATCATTTGGACGATGGTCTTGAGTACATTTTGGAGAACGTGCTTAGCGAAGAAGTGAAAAAAAATGTTGATAAGTGCAACGAGAGCAAAGAATTAAACGATCTTTTCCATTCAGTTTTGCTTAATAAATGTGAATGCAATGAGGCATGTGAAAATCTCTGTTCGGAATGTTCCCACGGTGCTAATTACATACTCAATGAAGAATTTCAAGAGCTTCTTCTCAGTGATTTTCAAAATTTTCGAGATCTGATATATGAATGTTCAAATATTTGTCAATGTGAAAGGAAAAAATGTCAGAACCGCTTAGTGCAATATGGTCCTCGAAAGTATTTAAAGATTGTGTATTCGGAAAAATATTGTTCCAAAGGTTTAATAACTACTCGATATATACCCAAAGGAGCATTTATTTGTGAATATGCCGGCGAAATAATAACAACCAAGGAAGCTGAAAACATTATATCAAATAATGAAATCAGTCACCAAATGAATTACATTTTGCTGTTAAGAGAATCGTGCATATCAGAAAAAAGCGACTCTAAAGCATTGCTTACCATAGTAAATCCTAGTAGATATGGAAATATTGGACGTTATTTGAATCATAGTTGTGAACCAAATTGTCACGTAATCAGTGTTCGCATTGATAACCCAATACCAAAAATTGGTGAGCCCTAAAATTAACCAGACAGAAAAATTATATAGTTATTTATTTTAGCGTTTTTTTCAAATCGTAACATTGAATCTGGCGAAGAAATCTGTTTCAACTATAACGAGAGGGTACGGTCCAATGAAGTGAAAGATATATCTTCTAACAAAAGAATTCCTTGCCTTTGCGGTTCTAAAAATTGTGTCAAGTACTTGCCTAATTCATGTGTTCAACTAACAAGCTACACACAAAAAAAATCATAGGTTATATTTCCTAAAATTATGGTGTAATTTTGGATAAATATTGCGATAGAGACCAAGGCGGATTCAGAATACTGAATTCGCCTTGATAGAGACAGCAACATTGAAGATCGCACCAAGCATGCAGTTTTGACATTTCTAAATTCTAAAATTTTATAGGTATTTCCAAAAAATAAAATTTTTTGGCAGGATTTGGCGCAAAGTGAAGAATAAGTGATATTGCGCCTAAATCCTAGCCAAAGTTGGTAATTTGTGGACAAAATTCGATAGACTATTTTGTCCACATAGTACCAACTGAGAAAAATGAATAAAAATTAAGGATAGTGATAGCAAATATGAAAATGCATGTATTTATTTATCATTTTATTATTTATAGTAGTTTTAATAATATATTATTGTTTTTCTGGTATCCAAAAATGTACCTTGATAGCCCTGCAGGATAGAAGCTGCATTTGCTCCCGAAAGAGCTCACTAAGTAAGTATTTAATTTAATGACTTATGTGAAAAGTGAATTTTTGTAATTGAATTGTGTGTGTGGAAATTTGTACATATAAAGGGACAATGATGTCCTTGTACAATATATGAATTCTTTGGTTCACATATCGCGAAGAAAAGAAAGGTTAATATGAAGTGCATTCCAAATAAGTTTGGTTTGTGTTCTTTACAAATCCGTAATACTAAATTTTGATTGTGCACATGTAAAGTGGATTTTATGAGGAATTTTGTACATTGTAAAGGACAATGATGTTATTTTCCGATGTACAAACATGTCGCAGTGAAATGAAGTGTTTGGATCAATTGGAATCCAATTTTATTCTCTTTTTGCAAGTGCCTTACGACTTATTCCATATAAAACCAACGAGTGATTGGGCCCGAACCCTTCTGACTCAAACCAAACTCGATAAGTAGTTAAGTTTTGAACAACTAACATTTCACCAAAAAAAATTAATAATATTGCTAGTGGTTCCCAAATTATGATGCATAAAATGTACGAAAAAATACAAAATTTTCTTAAAACTGCCTTCATATAAATTGATATAACTTTTTTAATATCTAGGCTAGCCGAATGGCATGCCTTGTTTCACAGGTATTATAATAGTGATTCAACGGTTATAAAAATAGAAAAGGTTATCACAATTATAGATGTAGTTTTTTTGCAATCCACGATTCTTGATGCTGTAACTAAAAAAATGGTACTCTAAAATTTTTTAATAAAATATGTATTGTTTGCCCACTTCGCTATGTCATCCTAATCTCTATTTGGTAATCTTACAGGTTTCTGAGATATAATAAAACTTTCAGCAAAGAAGAAAAAATAATTAAGTTTTGTGTATATTGAAAATATATATATTTTTTTTAACAAAATGCTTAATAAAAAAAATTAACGCTGATTTGATATTTTTTTTCTTGCTTATATTTATTTATTGTATCTTCAAAAAAAAATTAACTAACAATAAGTATTCAAATCTTAAATCTAGATATTATTATTAGGCCCAATCAGTGTCAGGCATAAACTTAGTGATAGTAATCAATAAGTGTTTTTCATACGGGATTTCCCGGGATCCCGCACAATTTCCGGGAAAGAAATCCCGGGATATATTTGCGGGAATTCCCGGGATTTTTTTGTTTTGATTTTATTATGGCAACTTTAGTTCATACGATGTACTCATTCCTTGTTGAGTGTCGTTATTCACTTATGAAGGTGATGGTGCAGAAATGTGATGGTACTAGCACAATAGCTAAAATTTTACAACAACAACTTATATTGTGTTGCTTTTGTAGTAAAGAAAACGATGTTTCGATTCAAAGAAAATCATTTCATTAAAAAAGGAATTGCAATTTTTTGAAGGAAGTGAAAAAACTGAAAGTGTCCAGAGATTATATAATGCTCTTCTGACTATAAGGCCAACATCCGTAGAGAGTGAACGTATTTTTTCACTAACAGGAGTTATTTTTAAATTAAATTAGAAATAGACTGTCGAACGATTCTATTAATGCTTATTCTGTACTAAAGTCCTATTTTCAAAGCAAGATTTTGTAATAATTTTTTAATAATGTAATTTGTTTTTTTTTTGCGTTATATCAATGCACTTGACTTTCCATTTACATATAATATTGGTATTTATGCATTACTATTATATAAAGAACTGAAATTATATTAGTTTTTCGACAAATGTGTTTATAACACGTTATTGTTATTTGATTTTTGTCGAATTAAATTAAATTAAAAAATATTTTGTATAGTTTTGCACTGGGCGGGAATTACCGGGAATTCTCGGGAAACTGAAAAGTCGTTCCCGCTTTCCCGGGAAATGAAAAAGTCCGGGAAAAGAAAAACTATCAATAATACATAAATGTCGTATTAAGCACAAAAATATTTTCAAGATGTTTCATCTGGAGTGTTGAGTATTAGAGCCATATTGTCCCTCTCTTTTAAGTGGATGTTTCCAGTAAAATTCAAGATGTTACGAGCAAGGGGATTAGGATAGGACACCAGTTTTGTTAAGTATTTGCCTGCGTATTTTGCAATTTTTTCAGTTACTAGTGGCATATTTAAATCACGATGTAAATTTTAATTTTTGATGTACCATGGAGCCGATGTTATTAGTCTTAAAATCTTGTTTTGCCTTCGTTGGATTCTCTCTATATTGGAAGCTGAAGCAGTGCCCCATAGATGTATTCCGTAGCACCGTATGGGTTTCAAAAGTGACTTGTATATTAAAAGTTTACAATATAGACTGAGTGTTGAATTTCTACCAATCAGCCAATGTATCTGAGTTAATTTAAGTTTCATTTGTGTTAGCTTTGAGTCAATATGGGTTTTCCATGTAATCGACGTCAAGGTGTATACCAAGGTATTTTACATGTGAATGTTGAACAACTTGATTGTTGATTCGAATTCAAGTATCTCTTCGCAGGGTAAATGTTACCTGAACACATTTTTGTTCGTTAACTTTAATTCTCCATAAGTTTAACCATAGTTCCAGCTGTGTAATATGTTCTTGTAGATATAGGGAAGCCTCGTAAGGGGTTTCGTGCATACCAAGGCAGGCTGTATCATCGGCAAATGTAGATGTATGGATATTGCTGCTCAAAGGCATATCACAAGTATTTATTGGTAGATATGATTTCAATTTTAAAATAAGGCCTTCATGTCACACTTTATCAAATGCCTGAGAAACGTCAATAAATGTCTTTATAAATTGAACCAATCTATTAGTTTCTGTAAGTCACGCATCTTAAACTTTAAGGGTCGAGGGGTACAGCAACTACACTCGGTAAATCAACAGCAGCAGTACATGTGTTTGGGGTAAATACGGATTTTAAATGCTTTGCAAACAAGTTAACTTTTTCAGTATCACTTCTTGCCCAACCTCCGGTAGAAGTGCGCAGAGGTGATTTAAACGCAACGGGTGTTTTAAGCTTTTTCGAAGCGCGCCACAAGGAATAATTAGATGCTGGAGTGACATCGAGATTTTCCAGATAGTTTTTAAGAGATGCAGTTTTTTCATATGCAAGCAACTCTTGGAGCCGTTTAGTGTACTCTTTAAATCTGATTTTATGTTGGGGCGATCTGTGTTGTTGCCATTCTCTTCTAGCTCTTCTTTTTTCACATACAAGACGTGCAATATCTGTAGAATAAATTCCATTAAACCCAGTCTGCGGATGGGAGGTAGTGTCATGTTCAGCAGCCTGCTTAATATTTTCGTTAAGATTGACTATGTTAGATTCAATATCATCGTGTGTTCTTAGCTTAATGTTTTCTGTTCAATGACTACTAAGATATTTTTTGAATCCCAGCCAATTAACACGATTGATAATCTTCACATATGGATGAGGTGAAATAATTCTTAGTGGGTTACAGATTGTAACGACAGTGGGAGAGTGATCGGAGGAGAGATCTAGAGAAGCCTCAACATGAACTAAATCTCTAGAAATATTTTTCATGACCCCAAAATCTATAACATCTGGAATTTTTTGTATGTCAGTAGGCCAGTGAGTGGGCTCCTCACTCGAGATGACGTCCAATCCCATTTTTAAAATTGTGTTGAACAACGTTCTACCTCTAGGTGTAATAAGGCGCGAACCTTAGAACGTATGTTTTGCATTGTAGTCTCCAGCTGCTACGAAACAAGGCCCAAGAGATTTGTATAAATTCTCGTATTGATCCTCTGTGATTAAAAATCTGGGAGGCGAGTAAATTGATGATATCACGAAATTTGTACAAAAATTTTCAATACAGATATTTGTTGCTTGTAGGTGTTCTTCACAAATGTTCTCAATAATATAGTGCTTCAGTCTTGACTTTATTAGAATTGCCGATCCACCGCATGGTCTTCCTCTCGGGTCCTTTGTATCACTTTGTGCTTTGTATCATATTAAAAAGGCTTCTAAAAGTCAAATGGGTCTCAGAAACCAACATTATATCAATATTTTTTTCCGTAAGGAAGTCCTCGAGTTCATTTTTATGTTGGCGAATGCCGTTTGCGTTCATGGCTTTTTAATTAATGCTTGAAGCAGAGTATTCTGCATTCGCAGCGTTTCTTGCATCATGTTAGTCATATTTGTAGTAAAGTTATGTGTTATGTGTTAGTTTGCACCAGATTATCAATAGTGGCTTCAAGGCGACTGAAATTAAAGCTTGTGTTAGCATTTGTTGAATTACTTGCTGGGGAAACTTTCTGCGTGGGAATAGAATTTGTCTTAACAGCATCGGCTTACGATACACGTGAAGTACTCGGTTGGCTCATTGGAGGAAAATTGGCGGAGAAAGCGTTCGAAAATTGAGCTAGAGCTAAGTTAGGTTTTTGGCCCATAGTCTGTTTAACGAAAGAATATACAGGACATCCTCTATTAGCAGTGTGATTACCTCCACAATTACTAAATTTTTTTCAGCTTAATTCTTTTGGCTTCGTACAGCTAGCAGAACCGTGCAATTCACCGCAGATAACACAAACTAGGTAATTTGCAGTAAGTTTTTGCGTGGCCATATTCTTGGCAATTGTGGCACTGTACGGGACCTGAACGCTTACGTGGTTCTTCAACTGTGATTTTTCGGTGTAAGAGAAACTTTACGCTATAAACTGGATGGGTTTAATTTTTTTTCAATTGTATGTCATTCGGCTCCAGTTCCACCCGAAATAGGGGTTGGGGGACCTTTTCTCTGTTAATTATATTAGTAACATTTTTTACGTTAAATCCTTTGTCGATAAGAGCACATTTTACTTCTTGGGGTTCAACATATGAATCTATGCCCTTAAATTTGTAGGCCTTTAGCACTTTTAAGCTGGTATGTGTAAAAATTTGTTTTATTTTTTTCAAATTCGCTAACAATTTTCGAAAATCTTTTTCATCATATACTTGGATTTTAGTTTCATCAATATTACCTAGTTTAATTGGAATAATGTGAAAAGTATTTTCACCAATGGTCGACAATAGTTTTTTTTTAGAAGCGCGTTAGAATATTTTTCTCTCAGATAGATTGGTGGTGGCTTAAAAGACTTTTGCGATGATGCAGCGGGCTTGTCGTTATTGTCTTGCAATAATGAAAAACGGTGGAGCAGATGAAATTTTTTAAGAATTTGGGCTTCGCCCACGCTTTACCACGGTTGTATATCTGTCCATTCCGACTTGGACCTTGGGTTTTGTGCTACTTTTATCTGTAGTGATAACTTGGTCAATTGATGAACACGAGCCCGAAGGTGATGATATCGCTGACTTATACGCAGAAGTACTGGGCAATTGTAATGTTAACGCTGATTTGATAACACAATATTGTAAAATCTTATTTATCAATTTTTAGTTTTATTGGCGTTTGTTCCAGATAAGGAAGGGCCTCATTTAGCTTTGATACTGCAACATTTTTAATAGAAGCGGCATCTTCATCATTTAATGAATGTTCAATAATATCCCTTGTGTCAAAATTGTCAAAAATATGTATTTCTTCAGATCTTTTAAGTCTTGATATGTGAATCCTACAGGAAGCACAAATTCGATAATACGTCGAAATACTTTTATCATCTATAAGCTTAAACATCCAGGGCAGTTAACATTTGATGACATATTTTTGACGGGATTTATTTGAAAATGTTAACCAATACCGAAATTCGTTTACACTAATAAACCCAAATCAATTATATATAACAGAAGCTTGCTAAAGCAGTTTTTTTTAATAAATTTATATTTTCAATATACACAAAATTTAATTATTTTTCCTAATTTGCTGAAAGTTTTATTTATATCCTCAGACACCTGTAAGAGTACCATATAGAGATTTGGTGATGACGTAGCGAAGTGGGCAAACAATAATATACATATATTTTTTTTTAATTTTTAAATTACCATTTTTTTAGTTACAGCATCAAGAATCGTGGATTGCAAAAAAACAATAATTGTGATAAACTAGATATTAAAAAAGTTATAACAATTTATATGAAGGCAGTTTTAAGAAAATTTTGTATTTTTTCGTACATTGGATGCATCATAATTTGGGAACTACTGGCAATATTTTTCAAAAGTTTTTGGTGAAATGTTAGTTGTGCAAAACTTAACCACCATATCGAGTTTGGTTCGATTTGGTCCCAAAATCTTGATATTTTGGTTGGTTTCATATGGAATAAGTCTTAAACACTTACTATATGGCTAAGGTGTACAGATAAAGTGAAGTGTATGTGTGGAATCTTGTACACTGGAAGGGACAAGTTCTTGTCTAATGTACAATGCCACAGGTTAACAAGTCGTATAAGAATGTAGTGTTCGGATCTATTGGTTCCTTTTGTGTTTTTTGCAAGTTTTTAACAAAAATAAGTGAGATGTATCTACGTAAAGTGAATCTTTAGTGTGGTATTTTGTATATTGGAAAGAACAGTGATATTCTTGTCCAATTTACAAATACGTTGGTTAACAAAAAGTAGTCGGATCAACTGGAATCCAAGTACTTACATACATATAAAGTGAATTGAAAGTGTGGTATTTTGTACATTGGAAAGGACGATGATGGTTATGTCCAATGTACAATAAGACAAGTTAATAAGTCGTGGTAAAAGAAATGTTCGAATTTACTTATGTAAATCCAATTGTGTCCTATTGTACAAGTACTTGATACGAAAAAGCAATAACTTTTCAATAAATGAAAAGCCCTATAGCTACATAATATTTTTCAAGAGTTACAATTTTTTTTTATAACTGAATATGCAAATTTAATACTAATTTTTTATATTTTATTTTTATTTACATATGTGAACGTTAACAAGAAAACCAAGAAGAATCTGAATGAATGAAATGAATGTTGCAAAAGCTTTATTCGATCCCTAAAAATCTAAACTGGAAAGATAAGAAATGCATTTATGAAGGAAGAATGTTCGCAACGTTAGACTTTAATGGCATAAGTAAATGAATATTTATTTATTTATTTATACATACTCGTATTATACAAAGTAAATTTGCATAATATGGTTGCACAAATATGGGCGGAGTAACTAGACCATATGCCCAAGATGTTATTAACAGCATTTTAAAAAGGTTTTGTGACTGACTGTACACGACCTATGCCTTCACATAGGAAGTAGCAACGTGGTTGTTAAAGAAATTCCACAGAAGAACCGCAAGAAAATACGGTTATCCGTGGCAGATCAGTCAACCAGGGCGAGCGAGATGCAAAACTCTCGAAGGCCAATAAACAAGTGGCCTGGTTGCACTTAAGAGATAATTGCCAACGACGCTTGATGTTGACTCACCCAGAGCTGCTTTACGACTGAAAATTAATATTTATTTCTTTGAATAAAATTACAATAAAAAATTATATTCACCCCTATTCTGCGTTTCGATTCGTATCGAAATTTTCTTCGTTTGGCAACTTTGGTATTTTGCGTTCCGTTCTTCGATTTCTTTTTCGATTCTATGTATTCTGCACTTCGATCGTAAATACGTTTTTGTAAGTTGTTATTTTAGTGACGGACCGTCATTCGATTTTTGTTTGTTTAGCTTCAAAAAATGATTAATTTAAAAAATTATGTAATTATTGAATGTAATAGATGGTTTAATTAATGATTTACACAATTTGTTTTGTTCTTTTGTACTGAAATGTGATTTTTTTATTTATTACATGTAGAAAGCATCAACAATAGAACAGTATAAAAAGTAGAAAAATGTGATGGTACCGAAAGACGTATTGTCTGCAAATTAAATTAAATTAAAGCAAAGAAACTTTATTTTTGTGTTAAAATTATGTATAAAAAATGAAATATCTCCTCCGGAGCGACAGTATTCTTCACACTGGAATATTTTTGCTACAAAATACCTCTTGCTTATTTCATTGCTTTTTTGGCCTTTCAGTAGTTAACTTGTAATTTTTTTAATAAAAATGTTCACAATATTGAATTCTTATTTGTTTTAATTGTTAAATCACTGGTTATTTGCATTAAATTTAACTTTTAGCTAAAATTTTTGCAAAAATTATTATTTTTTCTGTTCCGATTTCACACGTTTCATAGTTTAAACATACTCTTCTCTTCTTCTTTCTATTAAGTTTTTTTTTTGGCAGAGTACTATTTTCGATCCGTGCGTAACCGAATGCGGGAACGTAATCGAAACGCAGAATAGGTGTGATTTAATTATAAAATACTTATTTTTTAATTGTAATTATAATAAATCAAAAGTTATTTAAAAAATCTTAAATAATTATATTAGTAAATGTTCTAATTTTGGTTTTCAGTTTACAAATTTTAGAATTTATTTTTGTTTACATATGTATGTAGTGCAGAGTTCTTTTTGTAACAATTTAAGATGATTTACATAAATTTATACAGATATTAAAAAAACTAAAAATTAAAAGTAAGAAAACAATTCCAAAATTGGACATATAACTTCTTTTAAGATTTGTTGCTACAAATTGGGGTGAGTATATGCTTAAGAAAGAAATAAATTGTTTCTACATTATATTAATGCCCTAATTCAGTAAGAGGATTTAGGACGTTTTTGTTTGAAAAACTTTTCAGTTCTTGTTTTTGAATTCTCTAAATTATTTTCTTCAAAAATGGTTGTTGTCTTTGATAATGAAAAAAAAATAAAAATTAAAGTATTATGCAATTGTTTGGAAAAACTATGTGTTGGATATAATGTTTAGAAGAAAATCATAAACTAAATACACGAACCTTCTAGCAAGGAAATTAAATAATAATTGTTTTAAAAAATCACAACTGCGTCTTTTTTTCGTCCATAGACAAGACGATACAATCGTCGAACAGAATTAGGGCATAAGCAAGGAACTTGTTTAATAATGTCTATAGAAATCACTCAGAAATTTGAATGTTTTTAGGCACTAATTCAGTAAGAAGATTTAGGACGTTTTTGTTTGAAAATACTTTTAGTTTTTGTTTTTGAATTCTCTAAATTATTTTCTTCAAAAATGGCTTTGTCTTTGACAATGAAAAATAAAACAATTACCATGTCTTAAAAACATAAAAATAAAATTTAATGCCCTAATTCAGTAAGAAGATTTAGGACGTTTTTGTTTGAAAATACTTATGAGTTCTTTTTGAATTCTCTAAATTATTTTCTTCAAAAACGGTTGTTGTCTTTGATAATGAAAAATAAAAATATGTTTTTAAAACATCAAAATAAAATTAAATTATTATACAATAGTTTGAAAAATATTTCAAAAAATATGTGTTGGATATAATGTTTAGAACAAAATCATAAAGCAAATACACGAACCTTCTAGCATGGACAATAAATAATAATTGTTTTAAAGAATCACAACTGCGGCTTGTTTTCGTCCATAGATTAGACGATACAATCGTCGAACAGAATTAGAGCATAAGTATTATACAATAGCTTGAAAAATATTTGAATAAATATGTGTTGGATATAATGTTTGGAACAAAATCATAAAGCAAATACACGAACCTTCTAGCATGGACAATAATTGATAGTTGTTTTAAAGAATCACAACTGCGGCTTTTTTTCGTCCATAGACAAGACGATACAATCGTCGAACAGACAGACAGGGCATTAATCTATTTACCTACCATTTACACATGAAACTAATTGCATGAAAATCGCAACACACTCATATTTTTTCACTATCACACTCACATTGTTTTTAATTTCCACTCAGATTTGTACAAGCATACAGGATTGTGGCAAATAATTATTATAAACGATGCTTATTTTGTATAAATATTTAAAGAATTATTATATCGTATCTTCAAATATACGCTAAAAATACAATTCATGCCTTTTTAAAACAATAATATTATTAAAATATCAATAATACTTATTCCCAACTTACTGCCCTTTAAATTTGTATATGTAAATATTCTGGAAAACTCTAATTAAGTTGTAAACAAAACAATTTCTTGCAACTTCACGTTTCGACGACATATTTAAAATGAACTTTCACTTTCTTATGAAAACAAACAAGAAATTTTCATGAGTCATTTATTTCATTAAAATTTTTATTCAAGAAAGTTCTTTAGTGTGTAAATGTAGCGCAAACAAGCATTTTCAGCCGAAAGTATTGTGTAATGTGTAATGTAGTGTTGTCATTCGACAATAATTATTCGAATATTCTAAATTTTTTTTTTTAATTTTTGTTCGAACGAATAAAAATACGTTTGTCATTTCCGATATTTTTTGTTGTGTGGCATTGCTTTCCATATAAAAAAGAAAATAGGAACGGCGTTGCACACATTTTAAAAATTACACCACATGAATTCAGCATTAAGTGTGATAGCATTCACACAAAACAAAAAAATAACTTACACAATGATCCACACAATTCATAAATATATATACTATAATTGAGTTCGTTTACTCAAAAGTTTTTACAAATTTTTACTGAACTTTACTGCATTTTACTAAATTGCGTTCGTTTACCCAAAATACAGTAAATGAGAACACAAATTGAGAGAGTAAAGTGACAGTTCTTCGCTGAGTGTTTTGCAAATTTTTACTGCAGAAATTTGTCGTAGTAAAGTTTAGTAAGATAAAAACATATGACTCAAAAAGTAAACAAACAAAAATAAGCAAACGAAAAGTGTAAAAATTTTTGGGAAATTGTGAAACTTATTAAGAAGCAAATAATCTATAAAGAATGGTAATAATATTAATATGCATATTTTTAATATCTTTTATTAATTTATTCTTAATTATGTTGTAATAAGTTGTCTGGTGATATTGTAAGTTGTTGTGATGTAGCTGCCCCCCTCGAGTCCGGTGCTGGTACGTATGAACACAATTTTATTTATCATTTAAGTGCATTAATGTATGCATGTAGATACGTAACATATTCATTAATTTTAGGTGGTGCAAGTGTTCACAATAGTGTTGGCAGAAATAATGGTGTTATTTTAAGCACTATAATGTTATTAATGGAGTCATCATCTGAGAGCGCGGATGAAGATGAAATTTTAATTGGAATGTTGATAAATAACGAAGATGATTATTATAATAGCTTACTTTTTAAGCCCAAAAGAGTACCCCGAAATTCCATAAAGAATTACTTTGAAGAGATAGTGCCATCATATACCAATGAGGAGTTTAGAAAGCATTTTATAATATGTAGGGCTTTATATGAAAATTTAAGCAAACGATTTCGCCTGTCGGACATTTATCTAAGTCTTCGCCCTGATAAAAGACTCGGAAAGTTTACACATTCTTGTGTTTTTGTGGTTCGCTGGTCATGAAGCCTGTAGTTTCAGCGATTTGTCGGATCGTTTCAATTTATCTCGATCGACGATATCTGTTATCATAAGCAGCGTGACATTTTTCATTAGTTCTTTGAAGCAGAAAAAAAGATTCTAGCAACTACTTCGAAAAAAAAGTTTCTTTAAGAAAGCTTTTGGTATGTACTTTATGTGCTTTAGTGTGAATAAGTAAAATAATAAAACTATGTGATCTATTGGTTTAGGTTGCATTGATGCAACACATATAGTTATTGATCCACCAGCTAAATTCAAAGATGAATATATAGACAGGAAAGGGAACGTATCAATTTGTCTGCAGGGTAGGATATCCTGGGTCTTCCCACGATAGCTGGGTTCTGAAAACTTCACCTATTAATGAAAATTTACCATCACAGTGTGGGGGTAATAGATCTTATCGCGAAAAAAAGCAAACAGTTTTTCCACGGGAAACCTTGATTTTTGGTATTAAGAGTTTCTTGTGCAACAACTGTTCGCATTTTTCTACGATAAATTTTAATAATTATATTTTTTAATAATAGGAATGTTTCGCTTTACTATTTACTAATTTTATCTTTAGGTTACTATTTACTAGGAGATTCAGCTTACCCGTGCAAAAAGTATTAATTACTCCCAACAGAGACAACGGTCATCTCACGAATGATCAAAAGCTTTTTAATATTAAACTGAGCTCTAGTCGTGTTGCAATTGAATACAGCTTTGGTATCTTAAAGCAAAGATTTCGGCAGTTATATTACTGCAAGCTAAAAGGAATTAAGAAAATTTGTCACTTCGTGAGAGCATGTTGTGTATTACACAATATTGCTAACAATGATGATATAGAGTTTGTTGAAGAAACAGTGAGGGAAGAAGTAGTATGAATAAGGGGTTTCTAGATAGAAATGTGCAAAGGAAAAATGTGCATACCTTAACCCTTTAACGGTCGATGGGGTTAAATTCGACCCCATGATATTTTGTGTTATGAGGCGGCAGCGTGTTCGGTTTTGCTTAAAGTGAAGTCGTGGTGGGGGGTTCGGGTTTGCTTAAAGTGAAGTCGTGGTGGATGTTATTTTTGTTGAAGTGAAGTCGTAACATTTAATGTGTTCGTTAGAGGGTTAATACAATATGAATTAAACTACATTAGGGCGGTTTACGAAAGTCTGTGATTTTTTTGCTAGTATTTAATAAATAAAATTCATTTACTGCGGTATATATTAATATCCCTAATACTACTCGTATTTGTTATCAGTATAAAATGTTAACCACATTATTTAAAAACAAAACATTTATTTATTTTTAGTGTTAATCATATACCTACATACTTATAAAACATATGTATATTAGCAACAATTCTATATTTTTGTAGACTAAATAATTTACAATTACACATAACACTCGAATCAGCCGTAATTTGTTTCAATTTAAAACAATTTTCAAAATGAACACCATGAACTGATGAATCTACTAACTCCAAATCTTCATATAAAGGTATGATTTCTAGGAAATTTTCCATATATCTGATGAGATCTCCCGGAATATTTAGTTTAGAAAATTTTCCACTTCAACTCTCAATTCAAATTCAACAAATAATTTCGGCTTCCGTTTTATCAGTGTCGTCGACGACATTTAAGATTCATATTGTTTCTTTAGTGTATCTTGAGCTAGAACGATAACAAAAAAAATAATATTTAGATTTAATAATAATAAAATAAATAAAAAAACCATTTACCAAAAATTACCTGTTGCAGCTGCATGTATATTCAGCTCGTAATATTCATTGCTGCTGCTACCTTTGCTACCTTTTCTATCTTTAGTAAGATAGTAGGTATTGCGCTGGAATTCTTCTATACTATCATCGTCTAGAGTTTCGTTGAATATACCAGGTAGGTATATGTATTTGGTGTTTTCCACCAAACAACGTACTTTTTCCCATAAGGCGTCTGGACACGCTCCATTTTTGTAATTTTATATTTATATTCAAAAAGCATCTCCTTTATGGGGAGAATGCTTTTTGTTTGGTTTTTTTTGAAAATTGATTTTAGGTGTGCTTCCATTTCTGTACTTAACTTGAATAGTAATTAAAGAAAAACTAGATGGGGGGTGGGTTTTTATATAAAATTATGAGAAGTAATTTTATAGCTTATTATTCTTTTCAATAAAATTTTAAAACAATGTTTCTGATGCGGTTTTTATATAAAATTATGAGAAGTAATTTTATAGCTTATCATTCTTTTCAATATAATTTTAAAACAATGTTTCTATTTAATTAAAAGGTGTGAGAAAATTTTAAAAAGTTTCTGTTGCGGTTTTTCCTTTTTTTTATAAAGTTTCTATTTAATCAAATGTGAAAGAAATTTTAATGTATGCAGAGTTTTGTTGATATATATATATATATATATAAATATATATGATTTTAATTTTAAAAGGTTTCTATTTAAAATGTTTCTTCTATTTCATCATCATCATCGTCACCTTCTTCTTCTTCAGTACTATCATACAAGTTGTTGTAGAATACATATTGCTTCTTCTTTTTAATGATTAGAGTATATAATCCATTCACTTCTTTAACTTTCTTTAAAATGTGTGGATTTGCGTTTAGATAATCCATCTGATTTTTAGTAATAATCAGAAATCGTTTAGGTAAATAAATATGATATTCTTTATTTACAAGACATCTTATACTTTCACCATATTTTGTATCTACTCGTTCTATCTTGTTGATTTCATATGCAGTATTTTCTTCCATATCCTTTAAAGGTAAGTATATAATATTAGGATTTTGAAACAATTTTCTTAAACTTGCTCTCATTATCTTGCTTTAAACTTTTCACCGTAAAACGAATTTTCAAACTGATTCTTTATATTCAATAATTGATACTATAAGGTGTTTTTAGATATTTTAATAACTTCTTATCAATTGCGGTTAAGCATAAATATTAAAAAAGTATACGTATGTATGTATGTAATAATATATAAACAGCTGGTGTTTTAATCTTATTGTATCCAAGTTTGTGTTATATATATATACGTTATTTATAATGAGAGATTTAGTTGAATTAAAAAACTTTGTTAAATATGTATTGGGGTAAATTTTTAAAAACTGGTGATAAATATTGTGCTTGTCATGCACAGTGGAAAACTTTTCAAATAATAAATGCAGTAGTTTTGGATATTATAATGCAGGTGTTCCTAACCGCAGAAGGAGGGACAAGAACTCAAATTTTTTCTCTTAATAGAGGACAAGAAATGTCAACAAATATTCCAATATTTCATTTTAGTCACAATCAACATATAAAAATTGAGGTTATCGGTGGTATGATATCACTAGTTGGAACAGTCTATGAGGGTGGTTTTAAAGATATAAATGTACACTCATACAAACCATCGTGCGTTTATAGTGAAATAGAGGCTATTGTTTTCAGAGATACAAATAAACTATATAATAGTAAGACTGATATCCACTCATTGAATAAAAATCAACAAAAACCTCTTCTCCTTCAAAAAATAGTTAATGATAGTAAAGTTAAGAAAGGTGGTAGTAACGTTGGTGGCGACTCAGTTGATAAATCATTTGAATACGATGATTATTAAATTAGTATATAAATATGAGAAACAATTCTTATCATCTCATTTAAAAATATATCGCTAACTTAAGAACACATCTATTAAAAATAAAAACTAAAATGAAAAATATTTTTATCATATTTTTTTCATATATCTATATCATACAAGTGTTTTCAGCTTCATTACCTATTGATTTGAGTGAAAATGAACTTACAAATACAGAATTTGCTATAAAATTACCGAATAATGATACTGTGAGCATACAACTAAATTTCAAACTTTTAAAGTATAGTAATGATTTAAATAAAAACATCGAGTTAACAACAAAAGCAGAAAATAAATCAAACGAAGAACAAGAAGACTCCCCACCGCCTATAAGTCAACCTTTTACTGTTGAACAAGCTATTGAAACATTTAGGCAAGATTTAGTAAAAAAAGAAAAAAATATTGCAGGAATAATTGAAAGTTCGGCTCCATTTTATAGACATTTTCAACTTCAATACAAAGATAATATAAAATTGAGAATCCGTTGTACATATGACAGCAATTACTTGAAACGTCGATTAAATATTTCATGCTTCGAATACCGTCGAGTTGAATACGAGAGAATTTTAAGTAATGGTGAAATTGAGGTGGCTTCTGAGGATGATACAACGTACCGATCCGATGTTACATTAATCAACATTCAAGATTACACACATGATTTGGATATGGAAATAATATAAATTAGCTGATATGATGAAATACATTTACTATTAGTTAGTTAGTATAAACTTTGATGTTAATGTGATAGGAGGTTTTATTTAACATAAGTAAAAAAAAAGTTAAAATAAGAAAATAATGAATAACGAGTTTTATTCGAAAATTTTACATAAATTCATGAAGGAAGAAAAGCTTTTGTGTTATGATCATGAGATTATTTTGAAAAAATTAAAAGCTCAATTCGATGAATATGCATTTTATAAGAAAAGTAAATCAAAATTTGGATATCATTATAACAATTGTGTGTGGTCCAACGATGAAACAACTTGTGGACCTGATACCTGTAAATGTTCCCTTATCGATAACAGTTGGGATCAAGCATTATATATAATGAATTTTTATTATAATTTAAAAGCATAGACTTTATCAACAGTTCTACAGTCATCGTTGTCACTTAATTAGTACTAAACAATGTCGGAGGAGAGAATTTTAGTTGTAGACGTACAAGGTTTTTTTATTTTTTTTTTTTTTTTAATTCATTGTAAAAGAACTGAGTATTTCAATTGACGACTCACAAGTTCAAACATTTATTATTAAACCACCTTTTCCATATTCATCGTTGACAACAAAAGAAAAAGCTTTAATTGACTGGCTTTATAATCATCATCATGGATTAAAATGGAAAGATGGTGATTCAACCTTATCAAATATTATGAACTATTATATTACACATGTTAAAGATAAAAATTTTATTTGTTATGCTAAAGGATTAGAAAAAATTAAGTGGATTCAAAATATTTTTGATTATAAAATTTATTTTTATAACCTAGACGATCTAAATTGCCCAAATTTAAAAACATTATATCAAAATGATAAATCTGTGAATGTTTGTTGTTATCATAGAAAATATTGTATATGTGCTCAAAAAAATGTAATACTCTTAAGAAAGTTTATTAAATCAAATATTAATAAAGAAAACATAAAATTATAAAAGACATTTTTTTTTTGATTTATTATTTAACACTTAAATCAGGTAAAATAATCATCAAACATCAGTTCATTCTGAATACTTGAAATGTCAATAACAATATCTTTAAACGGAAACACTTCAACTCTGGTTGGAGAATATTTTCCTCCAATTGAACTCCCTACAAAATATGTTTGTGGACTTATTGATTTTGTAACATTCAATTCCATACCCAATGTAGATGTTCACAACAATTTGTTTCATATAGGAAATCATATTATTACTATTCCAGTTGGTTCATACGAACTTGAAGTTATTGATTTTTTCCTAAACTCAAGCTTAAGAGATATCGATGAATCAATTTATCTAATAATTGAAGCTAACAATAACACACTTAAAACTGAAATAACCTCATCAATGGATATAGATTTTTCACAACCAAACAGTATAGGAAAGTTACTTGGATTTAGTAAAAGAAAACTAGAAGTAAATTCAACTTACTATTATAATACTAATCAAAATCTTAAAAATGATAAATCTTTGGAAGTGATGATTGTAGATATTAATCAATTGAATACTACAAGGTTATTTGAATCTGACTTACCTGCACATATTACGGATGTTAATACAATACGCATTGAAAGCAACTTAACAACCGGATCATTTATTAATAATACTTCGAATCATACTATTCATGAATTTCCTCTTGATGTTCCTCCAGGATATAAAATAAACGAAAAACCTCGAAATGTTATTTATTTACTCGTCAACTGTCAACAAATAAACAACATAACGATTAGAATCTTAAATCAAGACGGTGAACTTATAAATTTTAGAGGAGAAAAAATCACTCTTAGACTCCACTTCAAACCAGAATAATGATCATTTACAACAAAAACATAGTGCAAAGAGGATTTCCATTCAATACCGCACCAACTCACATTCGAGAAAGTATAAAAAATAAAAAACTGTTGTCCTTATCTAATACAGAATACTTAAAATCGTTGGGATTTAATCTTCAACAATGAATGAAATACTAAATGTTCTTCAAAAACCTATGTATGATGAGAGTATTGTAAAAAGGGAATATCATAGTTACTCTCCATATCTAAAATCATTTAACAACAACGATGAGATTCGTATACCAATTCAAAATCAGGATCTCTTCGTCTTACCAAGTGAGAGTATGATTTACATTCATGGTTTTATAGTAAAGAAGGAAGCAACCAAAGAGGTTCCAGCTATAGATGTGAAATTAAAAAACAACTTTGCTTCATATTTGTTTGCTGAAATTCGTTACGAAATTAATGGTTTTGAAGTTGATCGTACACGTAAACTTGGAATTTCATCCACCATGAAAAATTTTGTATCGTTGAATAAGGCTGAAAGTGATGTATTAAAAAACGCTGGTTGGTCTCTTAATGAAACTTGCGCTTTAGTAAAAAGTCATTTTAGTTGTTGTATACCTCTGAAAATGTTGCTGGGTTTTGCTGAAGATTATAACAAAGTACTATTAAATTCGAAACATGAGCTTATCCTTCAACGTTCTACATCCGATGAGAGATCATATTATTCTACAAATGCAACTGATCAGTTAAAATTAACAATTCTGGATATAACATGGAAAATGCCACACATTCAACTATCGGACTTTGCAAAATTGGAAATGTTTAAGATAATCAACAGCAAACATTCTATACCAATTGCGTTTAGAAGTTGGGACTGTCATGTAAATCCTGTTTTACCAAAGATTACAAAGGTTTTATGGAATGTAAAGCTTTCTCCACAAAACGAAAGACCACGATTTCTTATAATTGGTTTACAAAA
Organism: Nowickia ferox; assembly: GCA_936439885.1. Classification (NCBI taxonomy): domain Eukaryota; kingdom Metazoa; phylum Arthropoda; class Insecta; order Diptera; family Tachinidae; genus Nowickia; species Nowickia ferox. The sequence continues at coordinate 50,000,981 of OW387023.1, read as the reverse complement.
AGAGAAAATTAAAGAAGAAGGAAATATATTTGATCATTGCAATATCTCTAATTTAAAAGTTTATCTAAACTCAGAGTCATATCCATATGATGATTTAAATAATCGTTTCGAAATGGGTCAGTATTCTGTTCTATATAATATGTATGCAAAATTTCAACAAAGCTTTTACATGCGAGAACCTGAACCATTATTAAATGTTGATGAATATAAGACTTATGCACCGCTTATTGTTGTTGATGTTTCACATCAAAATGAGGCTGTTAAAATAGGACCTATTGATGTACGAATTGAATTTGATACTGAAGCAAACAAACTAATTCCAGATAATACAACAGCATACTGTTTAGTTATTCATGATCGTTTAATCGAATACTCACCTCTAACAAGCGAAATTAGAAAAATTATTTAATTATATTTATTTTGAAATTTTTTTAATAAATGAAATAATATGTTTATTTATAAATAAAAAAAATTCTTAATCAATGTATTTTATTAAAACAATTATAGTTTCTTTTTAGTTTAGTTTCGAAAACAAAAACTTTAAACATAAATGGCCACAATTTATTGTATTAAAATTTTGATATCTATCATAATTATAACTTATGTTTTTTCCTAAATATTTTATTAATTGTTTCGGTGGTTGCAAGTTACCAAAGCTATCAAAATATTCAATTTGATTGTTGTTTTTCCAGTACGCTACCCAATGTGTGCCAGATCCCTTTGAAGTATCCACATTAATTATTCCACATTCTTTTTTAAATGATGTACTTGGAAGAGTGTTGCACATAAACACACCTCTAAAATTTGGAATATGTTTTGCATATTTTCTCAAGTCTACATCAGAAAGGGCTCTTTTAGGTAGCTTCATTAAAAATTTTGTTGATAAGGCTTTAAATATAATCCAAAACCTTTTTTATATGGTTTTAAGAACATGCCTTTTCCCATCGCAATGGCTTCCATTGTATTATTGTGTCGTTTTGCTTCAGTCAGCTGTTCCTTTCCATTTTTAACTGCATTGATTGCTTTTGTAATACCAGATACACCACCAGCTAAACCACCAAGTGCACCCAGTGCAGCAAATATAGGGGCAAGTGGAAGAAAACCTCCAGATTTTGGTAGCGGTATTATTCGAGGTGTTTTTATTAACGATTTTTTCTTCCCCTTGAAAATATTGTTTACAACTTTTCGTGAAATCTTTATAGCATCTTTCAAGTTTTCACTTTTCTTTATATTCTTTCTTGCACTTTTCAATGCATGTGTAAATAGTTTGTGGGTATTTACTGGAGACGACTTTTTAGTTTTACTAATAACGTTACCCATACCGAATTTTGTTTTTGCTTTCATTGCAGTAGCAACAAACCAAGCGTTTGATTTTTCACCCAAACTACTATCGCTTGCTTTGGCCCTTTGCCAAGCCTTTTCAGTTAAAATTCTATCAGCAATATGTCTTTTCTCTAAATCTTTATTGTTTGAGTATGCTATATCGTGCTCTCTGCAAGCAGTATCCAATGGATTGATTCCTTGATCACCTCTAGCTAAACGTTTCTTTAATTTTGTACCAGGTCCGCAAAATTGATAACCGGGTAAATGAAGTTCAATGGGAAGTTTATTAATTATTTTATTTAGAAAACCTTTATCAATGAAGGATGGATGACGATTGAATATCTTTTTATAAATGATTGTCATATCTATTGATACTTTGTCGATTAAAGATTAAAATCAAATTGATTGAAAACAAATAAAAGAGACTGGTTTATATATTATGTTATCATTAGATTTCAGAATGCGCTTTTTTAAACAACATAAAAGGATTAACGTAAAGAATATCGAATCAAAGTTCGATTCATCAAATAAAATTCGTCATAGCTCATTACTACCGAATTCTATTCGAGCTCTTATTGTAGGTCCATCAAATTGTGGAAAAACAAATGTGATGATCAGTCTTATTGAAAGTCCTCATGGATTGAAATTTAAAAATATTTACTTATATTCAAAGTCAACACAACAACCGAAATATAAGTACTTAGAAAGTCTAATTAAACCTATCAAGGAGATAAATTTTTCATCATTTTCCAATAATGATGATGTTCTATCGCCAGACGAAGTTAAACCAAATTCAGTATTTATATTCGACGATATAGCTTGTGAGAAACAAAATCATGTACGTTCTTACTTCTGTATGGGCCGTCATAAAGATCTTGATAGTTTTTATTTATGCCAAACCTATACACGTATACCAAAACACTTGATTCGCGATAACGCAAATATGATTATAATTTTTAAACAGGATGTAATGAATATTAAGCATATTTACAATGATCATGTTGGTTCTGATATGACTTTAAAAACATTTCATAAGTTATGTGCCGAGTGTTGGAAAGAAAAATATGGTTTTCTAGTTATTAACAAAGATGATCCTATGAATAATGGTCGATATAGAAAAGGTTTCGATATATTTATAAATCTATAAAAGAAACATTACAGATATTTTAAAATCAGTACAAGATTAATTATTAAACTAATAGCTTCTCAACTATTAAACCGCTAACTGCTAAACTGATCTGTTTTGAATCTGTTTCTAATTCAATCTATAAATATGAACACAAATCTAGTTAATAATCTTATTAAAACTCGAAATATTTTAAAAAAGAAATATAGGAATATTTTGCTTGGAGAAATTGCAAATGATGAATTGTTGGAAAAGACATTGAAACCAATATCAAAACCATTAAAAGAATTAGTTCAATCAACTAATAATAATAATAATAATAATAACACCATTATAAAACATGAAAAATATCCGGATATCTCTTTTAAACATGATCTTGAGAATAATAAAGTTGCCTTCAGTACACCATATAAAAAGAGTAAGCTTGATTATAACACGTTTTCTCCAAACTTTAATAACAAGAAAATCGAGAAAAGTTCAAACACGTTTCAATCATTTGATGATGAAAATGATCATGATGATGACCATGATGATGATGATGATGATGATAATAATGATAATGTTGATAATGAGGATGATAACAATGATGATGATAACACCATTGCAATACATCCCAATCAAAGTATTCAATATAATTTATCAAAAGTTAACTTAAATATATATGATAAAACCTATGGTCCTCATAAGGATAAAAATCAAATATGGAGACTGGGTAATGAACCCATCACTTTCAATTCAACCAATATTACTGTAGGTAATTTAAAATGGCCCTTCACATCAGGCTTATATGAATTGTTAGTTTATAAGAAACCAATCAGTTATAATAAAACAGATTTAAATAATTATAAACAAATATTGGAGATGACTAATGTCCATAAACGAAATAACAGTATTAATGGTCAAATTAAAGGAAATCGTTCAATTAAATATACAACGATTATTAAAAACCTATTTAAACAACAACAGAAAATTCATAAGGGAAAAGGTTTAATGAAATTGAATAGAAAAAAGCATAATTATGTTTATTGGGATGATCCTAATGAATTGGTTGACAGATTGCGTCTTTTGATTTCATCAACAACAGCTGGTCACTCAAATCATAATAATGAAATTGTATCAATTATTGAGGAATTGAGAGAAGCAAAAATTATTATATAAATAGACTTAAAAATGTTTAACAATTCATATTCATAAATGCCTATCGATAAGTTTGGACATTATATTGAAAAATCTGCAAGATACCAAAATCAACATTTCAAGATTCATTTGGATAGTGATCGTAATTTCAACTTTAACTTGCGGAGAATAAAAAATATTGCTAGTCCTGTATTGGAAAACGATGCTGTAAACAAAATTTACATGAAAAGTTATTTAAGTGAAATAAAGAAACAACTGGATACAATGTATATGGAGAGAATTAAGGAAATGGAGGATCGTTTTAACGAAATAATACATCAACAAAACGTGTTGACTACAGAAAAATTTGATAATGTAGAAACACGTTTAAGTAAATTAATACATGATCAAAGTATAATACCAAATAATCTCAATCAATCACTAAAAGAAATGAGATCATTATTTAATTACAAAATTGATTCAGTTGAAGAACGTCTAAATGAAAAACGAAGCTCATTACAAACCATTTAAACATAGATATATAAACCGTTTTGATTTAAATTCAATATCAGCAGCATTTAAATTGATGTAATCTAAGATAGACGTTAGAAATGGAGCGACAAGAAGTGGTTCAGGAGCTTTGATGATTTGAGGAGAATTGATGATCTTTGGCAAGCAGATCTTGTTGAAATGGGCGTTTACTCAAAATATAACAAAGGCTATAGATTTATTTTAACAGTTATAGATAAATTTTCAAAGTTTGCTTGGGCTGTACCCGTAAAATCTAAAAGTAGTGAAGATATAACCAATGCTATGCAATCTATTTTTTCGCTAAAGAGAATTCCAAAAAACTTGCAAACAGATAATGGTAAAGAGTTCTATAATAAAATATTTCAAAACTTGATGATAAAACATAATATCAACGACTATTCTACATATAGTATCATGAAAGCGTCCATTGTAGAACGATTTAATAGAACTCTAAAAGGAATGATGTGGAAAAATTTTAGTCTACAAGGAAATTATCAATGGATACATATATGCAAGGATTTAATTAATCAATATAATAATAAAAAGCATAGAACAATTGGAATGACGCCAAAGTCTGTTAACACAGAAAATGAAAGTTCTATACTAAAACAAGTCTATAATCATCCCAAAATATATAAATTTGGTAAACTAAAAGTTGGAGATCACGTTCGAATTAGCAAATATAAACATATTTTTTCAAAAGGATATACTCCAAACTGGACAACTGAAATTTTTAAAATTCGTACTTTACAGAACACAAACCCCATTACTTATTTATTGGAAGACTATCAAAGGAATCCGATTGTTGGTGGATTCTATGAACATGAACTATTAAAGACACATTTTCCAAATACATACTTGATTGAAAATGTTATTAAAACTAAGGGGCACCAGGCGTACGTAAAATGGTTGGGATTTTCCAATCAACATAATTCTTGGATCAATAAAGATGAACTTCAATAATATTATATATACTTCAATATGAGATTTATTTTTATTATATTATAAAATTCTCAAAAAAATAAAATAATATATAAAAAAGTTTTGTTTTGATTTTTTTTTTATTTCTAAACGATTAAATTTTATATCAACTTAGTTGAGTAAGGTTAAGAACAAGCACGATTAAATTTTATTCACACAAAAACAAATTGTGGTTACTTGTGTTTAAAATTCCTATTCAATAGATAACTATAGTTATTTTAATGATATTCTTTATTTATTTATTTATTTATTGTTTTTTCACGTTATATATATTCACTTATAATCTAAAATCACTTAATACTATTGTACAATATTATCACTTGAAGAAGATGTTAATACATTTTCATTGGGATATGATGATGATGATGATGGTTGTTGACTATTTATTGCATAATGTCCCCATGCATATGTATTAATACTATTATCTCTAATAAATCGCTTATCATCTAAATAACTTAATGCTAATTTACTAATGTGTTGAGTATATATTTCATGAATCTTTGATCTAAATACATACATAGAATCATAGTACATTTTTTTTCAAATAAACATTTTCTAAAGTCATTAATCGTTAGTCTATTGGTTACGCATTTTTTAACTCCTTTAATTTTTTTAATTTCTTTTTCCTCTTCATCAATTTTAATTGAATACATTTTAGCGCGTAAACCAATGAACTCTTTAATTATTTTACCATTACATTCATCCTTCATCATTCCTAAAACCTTTTTGTTTAACAAGGGTATATTAAAAACATTATCTTTCGGATAAACAGACGTATCAAACTGTAAGATGATATCATCTAGAACATCCTTATATAGATCATATGTCTTAATATCGTAAACAAAGGAATCAGTATCCATATAATTCAGATAAATATTTTCCTGATATTTAGGTTTCATGTATTCATAATGGAAATTATACATTTTCAACTTAGATAATTCTAGAACAGAAAACCCAATATAAATTGGTTTATTATATTCCGTTCGCACTCGACTCATTTCAATGACAATCATTTCTTCTTGAATCTTAAGTAAACTATGGAAATTTGGCTTAGCTATAAGAGCTCTAGCTCCCAACCTCTTACCTCTACTCTCCCATGAACAAACTATTTTAACATCTTTTCTCTTAGCTACATTTTCCATTGTTTTACCGTATTTAAAAGTTTAAAAAAAAAATTTTCAAATTCATTTTCGGCATTGGTTCTATGATCATTATTTAAATCAATATACCTTTTCAACCAATCCGACTGATTGAATTTAAGAATTCTATGAATTTTCTTTAGAATAAGACCATGTTTAATACATTGTTTAAGATTTCTATAGTGTATTACATATTTTGTTTTATCATTTAAATCCGTTATTAATTTAGACTGTTTCATATGTTCATTTTTTTTATTTTCTGCACAAAATGGGAAATCATTGTGATGATCGTGTATGGTGGATGGATATTCTAAATCCACTTCCAATATATACCCTAATGGTGAATCATCTTCCACAGCATTAAAATTAAAATTTTCAATGTTTTCAACCCATTCAAAATTTTTATAAGGAAGGTACTGCGACATGACATAACCGCATAAATTGTTTACATCTAAATAAATAGGATAATTCGATTCTTTAGTAGAATCATAATCACTTACATATTTATTGTTAGCTACAGAATGTCGTTTACAACATTGAACAATTCCTCCCCTAATACCACGTGTAACAAAATTATACATGTTAATGTCAGTTAATAGTTCTAACTCTATTCTTGTTTTTTTCAACATTGCATCCCAAGATAATCCAGGAACAGTATAATATTGGCATGGATCTAAATTATAAATGTTTTTGCAAACTTTACGGAAATTTTCAAAAACATCACATAGTAATAAAACATCTACTTTCAAGTATAATAGTAAATAGTCCAAGAGAGTCGTACATCTAAATGTATTCCATACCTTTTCAGCATGTTTATAATTATCTTCACTACACGCTTCATCAGTTAGTTTATTAAAGAAGAGAGAACGAGGTGGTAATTGTGTTTCCATGAGACGATTCTTTGAATCCAAATAATCATAGGGAAAGACACCTTTACGTTTCATTAAATCAAATTCATTATCATTTAAACAAACCGATTTTATAGTTTTCAAATCATCATCAGACAAGAAACCTGCAAGTTGATCTAAACTTGATGCTATAAAACGATATGAATCGAGAAAACGTAGCTCAATAGTATCTTTTTCACTCACCCTAATTCTCTTCGATACGGATACATATAATTCCTTATTTAAAGGAATGATTTTTATATCACCTGCTACTGGTGAAAGTTCTCTTATAAATAAATGACAATCATATGCCGAAAGGTTGTGAAAAAATATAGGGATAAAATTTCCAATTTGATACTCTAAGTTACATATATTATGTGCAGGACCTCTATAATCACCTGTTAGATGACAATGGTCAGTTACTTTATCTCCAATAGATATGATTTCACCGCATATATGACAATTCATATCTTCATCTTGTCTTTTTTGTTGTATAAACGTTAAAGGTTTCATTGGTATTACTACACTCAAATAGTTACTATAAATATATAATGCGTCCTCGACTAAACTTTTAAAAAAATGTGTTGATGCATTTTCACCACTATAAATTCTATGTATATCTAAACTAGAATTATAGGAACATTTAATATAATAACTAAATGCAAATGGAATATGCTTTTGTACTGAATTAATATTAGCTGAGTTTTGAATATCAACTGATTCCAGAATACATTCGAAATCTGCATAAAATACAAACGGAACATCTAGTTGGTTTTTATGATTCTTAAATCTAAGTATAGAATTTTTATCGGTTGGCATTATAGTTACAATTTTGTTGCATTCCTCCTTATGTTTCTTTAAAGATGATTCTTTGTGAAAGTGTATGAGGCATGTATTACAAATATACACCTTATTTTTATGTTTTGTAAATTGACTTCTTAATAATCTATAATTAAAGAAATATAAAAGGAAACATTTTTTTAATTAGTTTAATTTCACTTTGAGTATAAATTTAAATAACGATAAACATACCTTGATATATTTTTTATCCAGACATAATGGAATCGTTCTTCATCTTCCATCAATAATAAATTTATATATTTACTTTTTTCTTCTTGAGAGAAATAATATGGTCCCACAACATCATAAACTTCTAAATACGTATCTTTTTCAAAAGATCTTTCCAGACCAAAGACATTTATGCTTATTCCCGGGTTGTTGTCTTCAAACTGCTGTATTTTGTTGACAGATAGCGGGAAATTTAAATTTTTAAAATTTAATAATATATTATTTTCCAGGACTATAATATCATCTTGAATGTTGGTTATGTTATACGAAGAACAAATTACACTATTATTTTCTATTGGATATAGCGCTGATATTATAGCCCACTTAAAACAGTATACGTCATTGTTTTGTATATTAACACAAGCTTTTTTTTTTGATATGTATGTTGGTAAAGAAATATACTGTGAACCTTTTATACATGCATATTTATTAATATTAACATCAAGGTGATTAATTTTTGTTAACGCAAAACCACTATCACGTTCTTGGAACTCATCCATTTTTTGCATAATTATTTCACATTTATTTGCATAAAATCTTTCAATATCATTCATATGGTTAGTTAAAGACAAAATATACATTTTTGTTTGATGTAGTATTATAGTAATTATGGGTTCTTCATCGTCTTTCATCTTCATATATTCACAGAGTAATTCGAAATTAAATTTTAAACTTGTATGTTTTTGTAGATGATCTTTCAAAACACATGCTACATTATCCTTTATGTTATTGAAAAACAATTCGGGATTTAGATTATCCATATTGTTGTTTTTAAACCGAAATGTAGTAATACGGTTTTTGAAAGAAGCATCTAAACACTTTATATTATTGATTTCATCAACAATTTTTAAACAATTATCTTTATGTTTGTTTGTGTGTTGATGATATATCCACAGTTTCCTTACTACATCTTCTTTACACTCCTTACAGTGTATAATTTCTTTCTTTTGATTATTTTGATGCTCTATTAAGTGGATATGTTTAAGATAATCTTGCTTACTTGAAAAATTAATGTTGCAAGTCGTACACCTTAATGAATAACCTTGATGATGATGCATCCTGATATGTCTATTTAATGAAAAGTTGCGGCTTTACACTTTTCCACAGATATCACAAATAAAGTTGCCAGTCATTTTAATTTGATTTATTTTATTAATTTTTTTTGTGAATAAATAACTAAAAGTATAATCACACCTTAGAGTTTAGTACAACAATGAATATATTTTATTAATTTGATTTTATTTTATTACCACTACACTTAATTAAATAATGTGGTTAACATTTTATACTGATAACAAATAGTATTAGGGAGATTAATATATACCGCAGTAAATGAATTTTATTTATTAAATACTAGTGTTTTGTTTTTAAATAATGTGGTTAACATTTTATACTGATAACAAATACGAGTAGTATTAGGGATATTAATATATACCGCAGTAAATGAATTTTATTTATTAAATACTAGCAAAAAAATCACAGACTTTCGTAAACCGCCCTAATGTAGTTTAATTCATATTGTATTAACCCTCTAACGAACACATTAAATGTTACGACTTCACTTCAACAAAAATAACATCCACCACGACTTCACTTTAAGCAAAACCGAACCCCCCACCACGACTTCACTTTAAGCAAAACCGAACCCCCCACCACGACTTCACTTTAAGCAAAACCGAACCCCCCACCACGACTTCACTTTAAGCAAAACCGAACCCCCCACCACGACTTCACTTTAAGCAAAACCGAACCCCCCACCACGACTTCACTTTAAGCAAAACCGAACCCCCCACCACGACTTCACTTTAAGCAAAACCGAACCCCCCCACCACGACTTCACTTTAAGCAAAACCGAACCCCCACCGCGACTTCACTTTAAGCAAAACCGAACCCCCCACCTCGACTTCACTTTAAGCAAAACCGAACCCCCACCACGACTTCACTTTAAGCAAAACCGAACCCCCCACCACGACTTCACTTTAAGCAAAACCGAACACGCTGCCGCCTCATAACACAAAATATCATGGGGTCGAATTTAACCGCATCGACCGTTAAAGGGTTAAGGTATGCACATTTTTCCTTTGCACATTTCTATCTAGAAACCCCTTATTCATACTACTGGAAGAAATCGACGAATTCCAAGGACATGAAGTTGCGAGGAGAAATTCTGTAAGGGATTCGATATGTCAACATATAACAATGAAGTGCTCCGAAAGGCATCATTAGTTAGTAAAACAAATTATTTCATTTCATTTCCATTTATTCATTATATTATATACTACTCAAGAGCTATCTACATACAAGTTTAACATAATAAATAATAATGAATTTTTTAACAAAGTTATATAACAACAATATAAAATTATTATACAAATTAAAATTAATATTACAAAAAGAAAAAAAAATATTTATATTTTATTAAAATCTATTTTTCTAAATTATTAACTAATCTTTCTAATAAATCAACTTTTTTTCTAATTCCTCCTTTCTCTGAGCTCTTTCCTCTTTTTTTTAAATTTTCTTCCAGCATTTTTCTAATTTTTTATCACTTTCCTCTTTTTTTCCATTGCATTAAAAATGATTTGTTCAAAAGACGACTTTCTTTTTTTGGATGTGGATGGTTCTAAGCCTTTAATTAAAACAAAATAATTCAATTTAATAAAATTTCTTATTCGAATTAAAATTTCCAAATTTATTTTTTAACTTTATCAAGTTAATTGAAATTACAAAAAGGTGTTATTTTCATAGGTGAGTATAGAAATTTTTACATTATTAATTCAAAAAATAAATTTTTGAGATGTGAACAAGTTGCAGTAAAAGGTAAGGATGTGCTCGTATGTATGTATGTATACACATATGTATGAGCCCTTAATTATGGAAGTGTTCTAAGTCATATATTAATTTTGTCGATATATTTAGGGTATTACATTTGAACAAATCAAAATACATTTTTATATTATGCAACATTGTAAGTAAGAGTTCCATTATTATGTATTAGTATAAATTTATTTAATATTTAATGAAGTTTTTTATGATTTATTTAATATTTTGAAGCAAAAATTTATATAACTTAAAAAACTTTGATAATTAAGGGCATATATGTATGTATGACTACCTGATTTTGATTGGCTCAGTTCTTCAGATGATTCTTCGGCTGTTGCTTCATCCAGAGTTACATCAGCTTCACTGTCCAAAACGTATTCGGGGTTTACTGAAACCTTTTCTTTTAAAATTTCATCTAATTCGCTAATTAAATTGAAAAATATTAGTATGGAACTGCATGCAAATATTTATGGTTTCACATACAAAATTATTAAAGTTAAGAACCAGTTAAGAGTAAGGTGGTAACAATAAAAAAAACTTACTTTTGATAAGGGCACGTTAGTCTGTTACGGCCAGTTTTTTTGTTGTTGAGAACGACTCTTATATTGCCGCTCTAGGGCAAAATATTTTGCCGCAACCTGCGTTGCACTAAACATATACCCCAACGTACAAACGTTTTCACTAATTTGTACCCACATCTGTTTTTTGTTCTTCAAGTTGATAGACTTTCCAACCTTTGGCCGCAACTCTTTAATACGTGTTATCAGAAGCTTTACAGCTGAATCGACCCACACGTTTATTTTTTCTTCTCCACCACTGATAGAAGCATTCGTGCTGGGCTCATCATTTGGGGTGAATATCACTTCATCGTAATCTTCGTCCCCTATTAGCTGCGAAGCCACAGTTTCCCTATATTCTACATCTGCAAATTTGTATAAATATCTAAATATTTTGAATGCAGACATTTTATAAGTATTTACATATGTACATACATACATATGTATGTATGTAAGTATTTATAGGATGGTGAGCTGTGGCCCAAAACGTTTCATGTAACAAACACCATAGGCTTACTGCACTAAGCCGTTTTACTTACCTGCTTCTATGCTCTGAAAAGTTCCTGGGGAACATTTTACATCCAGTTTTCTTTTTTTTTTGTCATCTCCATAGCAAATTATTTTTTAAAAAGTTTTAACGAAATATTAAAATTACAATTTTATAAAAACGACCTCGAGCTTAATAAAGTAAAAAGTCAACTAAATACAGTTGAAATAAAAATATACTTCGTTTTCACTTTTAATCTTGTTTATTTATTATATAGTTACCCCTACAAGAACAATGACGATCATTTGATGCATCATCTGATGGCCATTGCTGATGGGTATATACATCAGAAGTTTCTGTCATTTTATGAAGGGCAATATGATAAAACTGATGTAAACATTCGTGTACGTGTGATTTTATTTCTCTCTCATACTTGTGAACTTCATGAACTAGTATAACATATATCTGAACTGCTCACTCCACAGTATTTTACTAATCAGTACTTATGTAAACATCGTCAGAGCTGACTAATCAGTACTGATGTATAAATAACATTTATAAAAAAAATTTTTGTTAATTTTTTAAATAAACATTTTTCAAATTTATTTCAAAATTAATGCTATTAATTTAACAAATAAAAATAATAAAAATTACTATAATATAATATTTATATAAATATTAACTCAATTAGCAAAAACAGAATAACCTAGGCGGTATCTAGACCTCTTCACACCTTTTCACCACCAACGCATCTTGCTTTTTACAAATATCTAAAATTTTGAAAAGAAATATATATATATATATATATATATATTTCTTTTATTTAGTATTGTTTTTACTTATCTCTTTTAACACTTATAAATTTTAATTTTCAGAGACAGAAAGAATTTTTTTTAATAAAACTGATATGTACATTGTATGTCCCACTCAACATATATGGTAGAGTGGAGCAACTATAATTAGTAAATAAAATTTCTAGTCAATTGACTGTGACTATTGAATTCAATGAAAAATTGTTGCAAATGTGTTAGTGAAAAAATTTTGTTTGTGTTAGTTTCAGTCATTCGTTTCTTGTAGGGACAGTTGCAAAACTGTAAATTATCTGGTTACTTTGTCACTCTACCTATGTTTAACTTAAGCCCGACTAAGAAATTATTTCTGTTTAAAATTCACTATAGTTCAACTAAACATTTAAAATTGTTTCACTTAAATCATCATGGGAACGTTGCAAAAATATATGTTCACTTGGCAATCACAGTTTCATATACTGGAAAGTAAAATCAACTGTAGAAAGCAAAAACAATGTAAACATAATATCCACTACAATAATACTTACAGGTATGTACCGACGGTACATCGAATAAGTAAAAATAATTAATGTGATGATCGTAAAAAATAAGCAAGAATAGTTAAACATACTTAGGTAGAGTGACATGACTTCGTGCTAACCTGAATATAAAAATAAAAAAACGGATAAACAGAAAATGGATAGTGACACTTACAAATGTGTTTGCCAAAGGTAAATCAATAATTGTATACACAATATTTCTCATATTCCATTTCATTAAAAATTTGCGTTAAATAGCTGATGTTAATAAAAATCTCTACCCCAGTAGATAGACTTGGGTGCTGATGACGTGCGTTGCTGCACAGAAAAATATCGGTATTTCCCCCAGCTTATACTCTAATTTAATTTTTATTCTCTTTAGAAACTCACATTAATTAATAAAAAATATTTCATTCAATAAGAATTGAAATTACTGAACTTAAGCCCGACTAAGAAATTATTTCTGATTAAAATTCACTATAGTTCAACTAAACATTTAAAATTGTTTCACATAATTTAATAATTTTAATTGCGAGAACCTATTGGACAATGATTCAAGGTCGGGATTCTGTTCTCTGATACAAGCTCTAAATTGTCCGTCAGTTTTTTTATAAGCATTTCATTTAAGCCCCTCTCAACATATTGAGATTCATAAAGTTGAAGCCGTTGGTCGTATATTACAAATATTTCGTTTAATTCAAACTTTGATTCTAAGAATATATTAAAAAGTTCTTTTAAATTCTTAACTTTGGCATTTGTACAATACTTAAATACCTCAGCATAACTCATTTTTGGCAGAAAAGAAGCTGTTTCTGCTCCATCTCCTGTTAGGTTTTCGTTTATTATAATGGTTATACTATACTTTAGTAATTCCGTGTTTTGGCTACATAATCCATTGCATTTTCAACAGACTTGATGAATAGGGAAAAAAAGATGACCTTTTCCAAATAGCCTTACTTGATGAAATTTTTTTAGGTCCTGATGTGAGCAAAGTCCTCAAATATATGGTGCGGGTTGAACACCATGGCTTACTCCATGCTGCTGTTGTTGAGATCTTGTTTCGTACTAAGTATTTGAATCTGAGTTGCCTGGGTCTGTTCAGCCAAATTGTTTTATAGTTGCAACTGGTGTTGCTGTTGTTGCAGAGCTCCTTGCTCTGAGATCAATCATTCAAATTGTTCGATCCTGAACTGAATTTGTTCAACATTCATTTCACTTCGTTAATTAACTTTATTTTGCAAAACTTTTTTAAAGAATCTAAAATCTTCAGACCTTTCAGTTTATTCAAACTTTATTTATTATTCAAACAATTTCTTTAAAAATTTATAAGTATTGCAGAGTAGTACTGTTCTTTATTTATTTAGAAACAAAATCCGTTGCAGACGGCGCCAAGTTAGTTAGTTTTGGTTTTTAAAAACTAACTTTATTTTTTCTTAATAGCATGTTCACACGGACACCAATTATTGAGGTTCGCTCTCTCATTCGATGTTCGCGGTCGAATCTTGATTGAATCAACATGGTTCGCCATACAAATTTTTGAGAGCGAACCATCTTGGTTCATTTTGAACCTTACTGCGAACCATGAAGAAATTGCTATCATCGCTAATTTTGATAACAAACTATCGGAAATATATCTAAACAAGGCACATCAAACAGGTACATGCATTAGGTGCAACTCTGCGTTTTCACAAAGTAACTGTCAGTTTCACAAAGTTATTGTCAAAATTTTAAAGTATTTGTCAAAACATGTAAACATCAAGCAAGCCAAGAATTAATTGTCAAACAGCAAGAAGACCAAGACAAAACGTGTCGCAATAATCCAAGCAAGGCAAATTAAATAAATAAATTCAATAAAATAAATAAATTTGATATGCATAAAATTCTCACAGTTTATCTGTGGCAAACAATGAAGCTTTGGTGAAGGAATACGGCACCTATATCATTGATGGTCACATAGAAAAGATTGGTAATTTCCGCCTAGAACCTCCATGGCTATTTAGAGGTCGCGGAGAACATCCCAAAATGGGTATGATTAAAAGACGGATACGTGCTGAAGATGTATTTATTAACTGCGGTAAAGACTCGAAAATATCCGGGCCTCTCGCAGGACATCGCTGTGAAGAAGTTATACACAACAATACTGTCACCTGGTTGGCTTCGTGGGTCGAAAATGTCCAAGGTCAGGTTAAATACATCATGTTAAATCCTTCGTCCAAACTAAAAGGTGAAAAAGACCACATTAAATATGAAACAGCTCGTAAATTGGCAAAATCTATTGATAAAATTCGTGCAACATATCGCAATGAATGGAAGTCAAAAGAAATGCGTGTTCGACAACGCGCCGTTGCTATTTTATTGACAAGTTGGCCTTGAGAGCTGGTAATGAAAAGGATGAAGACCAGGCTGGTACTATTGGTTGCTGTTCGTTACGTGTCGAACACGTTAGTTTGCACAAAGAGTTAAACGGCAAAGAGAACGTTTTAGTCTTCGATTTTCTTGGTAAAGATTCCATGCGCTACTATAACGAAGTTGAGGTGGAAAAACGAGTCTTCAAAAATTTAGAATTGTTTATGGAAAACAAGAAGACAGGAGACGATTTATTCGACCGTTTGAATACACAAGTTCTTAATGAGCATTTAAAAGAACTGATGGAAGGTAGTTATTTGATTTTCAACATATTTTGGATATTATGCTCTTATGTATTATCTTAGGTCTCACTGCCAAAGTGTTTCCTACGTATAACATTACAAAATCAAATAAATCTTTTAACTAAGGACGATATGACTGTATCAGAAAAACTTTTAGCCTACAATAGAGCTAATCGTGCGGTAGCCATTTTATGTAACCATCAACGTTCAGTACCCAAGAGTCATGAAAAATCTATGGAAAAACTAAAAGAAAAAATAAGACAAAAACGTGAAGCCATTGATGACTGTGAAGCTGAATATGATGTAACTAAAATTGTTATAAAGTTATGATATTGTTCTAAACTATAGCATTAAATTTCAGGACCTTAAAAGACAAGCAAAACGAGGTTCTGTGAAAGAACGCATAAACGCTGATAAGAAGGGAAAACAATTGGAACGTCTAAAAGAGCAACTAAAAAAAATGGAGCTTCAAGAGACTGATAGGGATGAAAATAAAACTATTGCTTTGGGCACCTCTAAACTGAATTATTTGGATCCACGTATATCTGTAGCCTGTAGGGCTATTCATATGGCTGATGAAAACTATGTTTTCTAAATTTATTACACAAGAATTTGTTTCATACACATCCATAGAAAAACCCACCATAAACTACATGGAAAAACACTACATCAGTAAAAATAAAAACAACTACATTTAGACCATCGTAATCTTCATCGACTCACATTTTATTGAGTTTTTATGAATATATACTTATATACATCAATATATGCATGTATGTATGTGTATTTATTTGGTTTTTAACTAAATTATAATTTATTCAGAGAACTGAGACAGAAAAACTAAAATATACAATTAATTTAGTGTTTAACATTAAAACATTAAAATTAAACAAACTTCTCTTAAATTCTTTGCCACAGATCTCACCCCATTTGTTTCTTGTATCATCATCTCTTGGCACCGCAAACATACTGCCAGCTCCAGTACCAATCTTTTTATAACAAGCAGCACACTTACGCATTTTTTGGTTTAATAAAGTTTTTGTTTACTTGAGACAATTTTAAGTTTTTACTGCAAACACAATTTTTTTAATGCTTTTATTGTTTTTTTATTAATTAGTAATTTCAATTCTTATTGAAATTCACTAGAGTTCAATTAATTCTTTTAAAAACTTGAATTCTTCACTTTTCACTTTCTTTATATTTATTTCTTTTAAAAACTTTATTAATTCTTTTTGTATCAAAAGTAGAGTTTTTTCTTCCTTGCTTTCAGCATTCAAACTTTTCTCAGAAAATGTTCGTTACTTTCGGCGCAAACTTTGTAAACAAAAAGTCAGCTGATGAGCACTTTGCCTCTTGCATGTACCTGTTTGATGTGCCTTGTATCTAAACTAGCTATCAAAACAAAATGAGTACACACATACACATGTACACATGACATGTGTAAACAAAAAAGAAACCAAAAAAATGGATGCGTGTATGAATTAAAAAAATTAGAACACATTTTATTAATTATTTTTTGCTTAATTTGTTTATCTACTGTAAAAAAGCAAATAACACAGAATATAAAACTCGTGCCAACTATTCACGTATGTATGAGGTTTGTTCAAAATGTATCGCGAATTTTGAATTTTCGCGGGTTACGTATATTCGAATTTTGATTTTTTTGTGGCGTTATGTTGGTACTCATGTCTCTCACTTAGGGCGACATTTTCGGCCATTTTGAATGTTCAGTTAATTCTTGACAGCTGTTTTGCTTGCATGTGTTTCGGTTGGTCTTTGATTTTAATATACTAATAATTATTATCTTTACTTCTTGCATTCATTTCTATTGCGTTCAAAAATACATCCATATAAAGCAATAAAATAAATTAGAGATGTATTTTTTGCACAAAGTACCAAATTAAATGAAAGATTTTGTAGTGTTGAACTAAAAAACACAATGTGTAAAAGATTACACTGATCAACAAGGTTTTTGTCACACGGATTCTGTATGCTAATTATCACTTTACTATAACCATCATTGCAAACCACAAACTAATTTGTTTCTGTCACGCACAGATTTGTTGTGACACCCACTTATGATTTTATCTTATTTTCCGTTAATACTACTGTACGTACGGGTTAATTGCATCAAGTTTTCATTTAAAAAAGTGCAATATTTTGAGTTTAGAATAAAAAAGCAATGTTTTACACCCCCTCTCGTCGAGCCCACCAGAGTACTCTCACCACCACTACATATTAAACTAAGTTTGATAAAATTTTTTGTCAAAGCCATGGATCGCAACGGCTCAGGTGTTACGTACTTGAGAGAAAAGTTTCCTAAAGTTAGTGAAGCAAAAATAAAGGAAGGAATTTTCTTCGGACCTCAGATCAAGGAATTGTTAAAGGATAACATATTCGAAGAAAAGTTAAGTTTGTTAGAGAAATCTGCTTGGAAAAGTTTTAAAAATGTTGCACAAAATTTTTTGTGCAACCACAAAGCAAGTAACTACAAAGATCTGATAGGAGAACTACTTTCGACGTATCAAGCATTGGGTTGTAATATGTCACTAAAAATACACTTTCTACACTCCCACCTCGATTTCTTTCCCGAGAACCTAGGAGCCGTTAGCGACGACAACGGCGAAAGGTTCCATCAGGATATTTCCAGAATGGAAAAACGATAACAGGGCAAATGGAGTCCTCGAATGTTGGCAGATTATTGTTGAATACTTGAAAGAGACCAGCCTCAGATCAAATACTTCAGAAAATCATAGCTTTTAGTTTTAAAAAACATATTATCAATTATAATTGTATGTAAAGTATCAGTATTTTTTATGAAATATAAAATTTGTGTAAACAAAACTATGGGCGTCAAATTTTTCACAAACATTAAAATTGGGATTTTTACTGATTATGCTTTGGTTGATCAAACTACATACATGTCTGCAATTTATACATTTTACAAAATTTTTTGCTTTTCCAGTAAACTTACAAGGAGTGATATTTGTTTTTGCATTTCTTCTGATGAAATATTTGTTTATTTAAAATATTCTTTTATAGTACTTTTCCTCTTTGCTTTTAATTTTTCTATCAATAATTGGTTTTGAATACGATGCATCTGGATTTTATCTGCTTCTGATCTAACTGGAGAATTTTCTACAGAGCATTACAGGCCTCTATTGCTGTGCAAAAACGCAAATATGTTCTTATGTGTGGGCACATGAACTTAAAAAGGGGCAACACCGGATTTAGATTTACATAATAAAAAACATGAATGCTGCACGGATAATAGATGTAAAGCACGGTTAATAGAGGTATAAATCTAAAGCACGGTTAATAGAGGTATAAATCTAAAGCACGGATAATAGAGGTAAAGGACGGATAATAGAGGGAAAAAATAAAAAGAACTGCATGCCGGTTAATAGATATAACCCATTAATAGAGGCCCGGATAATCGAGGTTTAACTGTAATAGACAAATGGATACTTTACCCCTTCTGATATTTATAATTTTTATAGTGCGGTGAATTGTCATATATGTCAAAACTTTCTAGGTAAAGATCGCGTTAGAGATCACTGCCACATTAGCGGGAAATTTAGAGGTGCAGCCCACAAAAACTGTAATTTGAATTACCAAATATCCAAGTTTAAACCAGTTTACTTTCACAACTACTCAAATTATGACTCACATCTTTTTATTAAAGAATTAGGCAAAATTTCAATGCAACTGAAAGTACTCCCTCTCAATAAGGAGCTTTATATATCACTCTCCCAATTTACAAAAATGAGCGATGGTCATAATCTTGAATAAGATTTCTTGATACAATACGTCTTATGGCTGAGAGTTTGGAATCATTGGCTTGCAATTTGTCAGTTAACTTAGAAAAGTTTGTAAAGGTATTTATAAACTGGATCCATGTCAATATTATACAGCTCCTGAACTTTCCTGGGATGTAATGTTAAAATATACAAAAATTTAATTCGAATTTTGAATTTTAAATTATTTTGGCCAATACTGTTTATGTTTCTGTTCCAATTGTTTGAGCTAATAAGGCCTAAGTTATTTATAATGTTAATAAAACGACTTTATTACATTTTTCCCAACGTTTCGTCAATTGTTTGTTGACTTCTTCAGGGTATTTTCTTCGTCTATTTAAATTTTGGATAAAACATTGCATTTGTTATACATTTTTAAATATTAAATAAAATAAAAACTTACAATAATTGTTTATTTTTTACATTAAAATTTTTTTCGTTTAAAAAAACCAATTTACTTAAAAGCTGTAAACGACAAAAACATGAAACAATTTATTAAACACGGTATCGGTTTACTTTATTGCAACAATGTAACTAGCATTGATATTATTAGTATCTTCTTTTATATTTATCGTCTTTTCTATCCTTTGCTGTATTCTTAAGCTTTCTATGGTGTATCTTTTTCTTTCTATATTCTCTATATCCAATATCTTCACATTGTTAAAATCGACAGTATGTTTGTTGTTAATAATATGGGAAGATAGGGCGGTTAAAGTTTTTTGTTTTATTATGTAATTTTTATGTTCACTCATTCTTGTCTCTAAATTTCTCTTTGTTGTACCTATGTATATTAATTCGCAGTTCTCATCTTTATTCCCTTTGCATTGTAATTCGTACACAACATTGCATTGTTGTTGTTTATTTATTTGCACCTTAACTTTTGTAAATATTTTATTTAGTGTTGTGTTTGACTTATATGCAAATTGTATTTGTTTTGATTCCACAGCTGATTTGATTGATTGATTTGGTATATATGATACACTGAAATATTTTTTTGTGTTATTTGTTACATTGTTTTGTTCTATGTTACTTAAAGGCTTATTGGATAATGTTTTTACTGTTTCATTTATTAGTGAATTTATTAATTTTATTGGGAAACTATTATCTTTAAGTATTGTTGTTATTTTCCTTATTTTTTTCCATAAAAACAATTACTGCTAATATTTAAAACCCTGCTTATTAAGTTTTTTGCGGTATTTATAATTGCATTTTTTGGTTGGGTTGAGTTAAAATTAATTATTCTACCTGACGAAATTTCCTTAGAGTACCAATCGAAAATAATCCCTCTGTTTACTCTATGCAAGGTCGTGTCAAGATAGTTTATGCACTTATTTTTTTCCGTTTCAATAGTGAAATTAATTTTCGGATGATATTTATTTAACAAGCTGAGAATTTTATCTTTGTCTTTTATTTTATTACTGCCAACATTTCATCTACATAATTTATTATGTACTTTATATGTATATTTTCTTGTTTCAATTCTGAAATTGTATCGTCAAAAAGATTGTCCAATATGCTATTGTTTGGGGATAGAGGATTACCCATAGGCATTCCAAATATTTGACTGTAAATATTATTGTCGTATACAAAATAATTATTATCAGTAAGACAGAACTGTAAAATCCGTAGAAATAATTTTTTAGGTATTTTTGTAAATTTCTGAACAATATATGGGATATTATTATCTCATTATTGTTCTTATTGCCAAATGTATAGGAATGTTGGTGAATAAGGAAACTACATCAAAAGATATTAAGATTTCTTCTTCATCGACTCTTATGTTTTTTAAACTGTCTATTAGTTGGGATGGGTTTTTTATATTATATGTGTCAGATATTAAATGTTTTAAAATTTTTCCAATATGTTTAGAAAGTTGGTAACACGGTACTTTCATTGAAGATACTATGGGCCTTAGTGGAGTACCCATTTTGTGGACTTTTGGTAATCCGTATATCCTAGGCGCTATTGCTGAGCAACTTTGTAATTTGTGTTTCTGGTATATATCAATACATTGTTTTTTGATTAATTCTGTGACAATATTGTTGTTTTCTCTCTGTAATTTCGATGTTAGATCTATCCTTATGGTTTTGTATGTGTCCTTGTTTTCTAATAATGACTGCATTTTTTTATTGTATTCTTCCTTGTACATCATTACTGTCTTATTACCTTTGTCTGATTGAATAATAATTATGTTTTTATGTGCCCTTAAACATTTTTTAGTTTTTTTATAAATAGTGAGAATAATAAATTTTTCTCGAGGTGTATTTTTTAATTTCTTTTTAAATACTGCTATATTATTAGCTAATTTAGTACGAGCTATTTCTTTTCCTTTTTCCACATTACAGTCTATCGCTTGAATGCATCGTTCAATGTCTGCTACGATATGCAGCGGTGAAAAATTTTCTTTATTTATTGGCAAGGAAAATTTTTTCCCTAAGGATAATAACCATTTGCATTCAATTGGTATCGTTAAGATTGTTTTATTTTCAATCCAATTTTCATTGAGTATGCGTCCGTACATTTTAAAAAATTTTTCTTTCAGTGTATCGAGTTTTTTTATTTGCTTTTCTTTAGCAAGTTTTGTTATCTGTTTTATTCTGTTTTTTGATAAAATTTGTATAGTCTTCAAAATCATAAACAGTCACAACTCAAAATTATCAAACTGGTTTTGTTTTTTTATAAACCAGTTAATTAAAGAAATCTCTAACGATCGCAACAATTTCTTTTATATTACAGTCTTCTTGAAGAATATAAAATACCGTTATGCCTGTTTTTATGTTTCATACTTGCTTCATTTGTACGATGTCAACAGTTATTTATCACTATTCAGCATCTGAAATTTTGTGAGTTGTGACTCTTCATTATTTAAGGCCGTGATACACTAGCCTACACGATCGTGCGATTTTTGAGAAAATACAGCCCTGATATGATGGAGTCTATGAACATTTTCAGAAGACAAAAACAAATCATCACACCAGGGTTGTATTTTTACGTAGATCGCGCGATTGTGTAGGATAGTGAATCATGGCCTTTAGTGATATATACATACATATAAGTAGGGAAAGGATTTTCATGTAAATACATGTTTTCTGTCGTTGGTCGTAGTTCAACGTATATAAAATATCTTTGCGAATCAACAAATTTGCGACAAAATGGCATCGATTTGTTAGTGCATATTTTAAAATAAATACATATTTTTGCATATTTCACTAAAAATGTATATTTTTAATATATTTTTTAATTTGTCATGCTACAAAACAAATTTTTGTGTTTTTTGATTAGTTGCAAAGCATTTTTGCAATTCTTACGACTGTGTAAGAACAAAAAAGAGGAAAACGAAAATAATTTCAACTGGGATGAAAACTCAATTCATTTGGAATATTCAATAGAAAAAAACAATAGAAAAGCATGGGTTAAAACCCCTTTTAAACTCAAAAATGTTTGTGCAATTTTTTTGGGCGCTCTTTACCGGTTCCGTATTAATTTTGTTTTTAAAAGTTCCTTTGCGTGTTGCAGCCTTTCAAGAAAAGTATTCAGGAATACGAATTCCCCCACAGCCTATTGTAACTAGATGGGGAGGGAGGTTGGTTAAAGAAATTTTAAATTAAAAAAAAAATTAAGCACTGAATTGATATTTGTGTACCCAAAGAATGGCTTTCGTGTTGACACTATAGCCCAATTAGATCATTTTGATTCTTTAACAGCTCAAGTTAAATTAATTAAAGATGCGGTAAAAAAATTGTGATCTGAAAGACAGAATAAGTGAAGAAATTAAAAATAAATTAGATAAAGTTATAAAAAAAATTATGGACTTAAAAAATGCAACAAATTGCATCAATGTTTTATAGTTCAAACAGCTAAAATTTAGAAACTGAATATTCCACAAAGTCCATATTTACACTATGCAAGTCTTATTGCTAAGCTGATTAGTTTGTTAGGAAAGAGGAACGAGGGGAAAAGAAACGTTACTGTTCCCCTCGTCTCTCTCTCCATCAAACTAATCAGCTTAGCAATAAGACTTGCATAGTGTAAATATGGACAAACGAACTAGCAGCATTTAAATATGCACCAATAACTTTGCTGACGTGGAGTGTTAACTTTTACAATAAAAATTTTTATTCAGAAAAAATATTCAAAGATTTACCTTTTACAATTTACAAAAACATTTATTTATTTACGTAAATAAAAGTTCTTCTTAACTTTATTTTATATTCCTTATGATTTGACAAAATGTTTATTATGAAAGCAATGAAGGTGATTTTTTAAGTTTTTAATGTTACTAAATATTGAAAAAAGAGTTAATAAATGCATATTTTATTAGTTTTTAATACATATTTTTATATTTTTAATGTATATTTTATGTACTTAAAACGCGATTTTAAATGCATGAAAAGCCTTTCCCTAATAATAAGGTAAGCTTATTATATTGGAAATTTGTAGAAAATAAAGAGTATATGTTGTTTTGTGCATTAAGATAGCCACAAATTGATTTTACTTGTCAAATAAATTGTAAAGGAAATCAACCAGCTGTTCTTTGAATGGACTACGCTGAATTTACATCTGGCATTTCTTGTGTGCCACGTGCCCAAAAAAGCGTAACCACTAATTACTAATGAAAAACTGTTTGAGTCAGACATGTATTTATTGCTTTAAACTGTTTAAACTGTAACTGTCATGTTGGATTCTATAAAATTGTCTATTACTTATGTATGAAAGTGTTTAACTTAATAAATAGAAATAATATAATAGAAATAAGAAATAAAAATGAGAGTCTACTGTACTTACAAAGACTAGTGGCTGCCACAACTTTTTACTCTTTAATGCTTTATAGACCAACCTAAATTACGACGCAAAGCGCAAAGTAATTTAGCGCTTAGCTTTTACGCTGAAACGAGTAACATAAATTAGAGCGTTAACGTTGCGCCAAAAAAATTAATGCTTACTCTCTTTGATTAATAAAAAACTCTAAATAAGAAATAAAAATTAAAACGCTAAATTGACCTGAAACTAGTTAAAGTTACAACACTTAACAAAAACAACAGTACTTTTGCAGCCAACTTCACTTCTTTACGAGCTGTCAATATTGATTTTTCCAATTGCAAAGCGTTGACGCCGCGTTATTTCGGTTGGTTTCATACATTTTGTATGGGCATGAGAAATTTTGACAGCTAGACAACGCTTTGCGTCGTAATTTAGGTTGGTGTGTTAGTTAGTTGACATTTTTACAGCTACAGTTACAGCTTTATCCATAATTAAGTGTACAATTTTACTGCTGAAAGTAATCAACCATGAATAACTTAAATTTGCACTCAAAAAAGTTAATATTTACTGATAGTTTCTGACTATGCGCCTATATTTTTTACTTTTTTGGTATTTGCATATATTTCTGTAATATAACAAAAAAGGAGCAAAATATCACAAATATTAGTTTTATTGTTAACAGTTTATTTTCTAATGAATAAATATAAAATTGAAAAAACAATACAGTATATATAGGGTTCTACAAAACATGAACATATACATAGGTTGTTACCTAGTCTTAACAAATTTACTTCAATACTTTCACTTGTTAAGAGTAGTTGTTAGAACCCAAATACAAACCTTATTTATTTATTAAATAATTTAATCTTGTTGCTTGTAACGGCTTTGTCATCACATCAGCTAAAAGGTATCAAAACTCGATGGCAAAATGTGCAAAATCTTTTCCACTAGTAACAAGTCTGGTAACTGATCTATATTTTTCTCTTTCAGACCATTGTTAAATTAAAGCCATAATCCTTTTAGTTTAGCAATATGTGTGGTTACAGCTTGACTATCATCCCACATAAAAGCAAGAAAATCCGTACAAATTTTAAACAACTGATCTTTTGCAGTTGCCTCGAAAAGATTTTTAAGAGTATTCCAAACATCTGCAGCGTTATCTTTATATATAACCTTTTGATAAATATTGTCGCTTATGAAACTGCACAATATAGATTTTGCGTAGCTGTTCGCTTTTCTGTACATACAGTTTTCTTCTTTGAATGTTTTTTGTTGCTCTGCTGAAGCTGACACAGAACCTACAGAAGTGTCACGAGATGGAAGATAAGGGTATTTTTCTTTTTGTCTCGTTTTCCCTCAAATTTTGTCGGCGTTTTTGTTTTGATTCTTCTTTCTAGTGCAATAAAACTACAACGCTTTTTATTAGCTGTATTAATTGGTAAGTGGTAATACACTACAGTATCAAATTCACTATATTTTTCTCTTTTTTCCACGAATTTTAAAAAACCTGATTAAAGCTTTTTTTACCTGTCACTTTCTTCACTTCTGTGTATTCTGTGGTAGCTGACGGATCGAGAGGCAATGGCTTATGCAATTTTCTATCTATTGCATCCAAGGCTCCTTCATGGTAATCCAACAAATCTCTAATTTTGCGCATCCACATTGGCCAATCTGCTTCGCCTTGTAGGATCTTCATATTCTTTGAAAAGTCCATTTCTATTCTGAACTTCTCTTCTAAATTTAAAAAATTTTATTTGACTCGAAAATTAATTATTTTTCAAAAGCTTCCTGGGCTCATAACCTTTTATTGTTAACAGTTTATTTTCTAATGAATAAATATAAAATTGAAAAAAACAATACAGTATATATATAGGGTTCTACAAAACATGAACATATAAATAGGTTGTTACCTAGTCTTAACAAATTTACTTCAATAATTAGCAGATTCAGCTCATAAAAACAGGTGGACAAAAAGTGGCAAGGCAGTCGAAAAAGTGGCAATATGCCACACTTTATTCGGTCAAACGGTAGCGCCTGTCGCAAGGCACATCACACACATTTGATGTGCCTTGGCCTGTCGTGTCTGGTTTTTTGGGAATTTCTTTAAAAAAATTAAAGTCAGCGGCCAAGGTGTATATAACCAGGTGGCAGCGCAGAATAACAAAAATAAAATGCCGATATTTCTCTTCATCTCATACACCAGGAACACGTAATTTCACTTTTCTTATAACTTTTCATTTTATGCTAATTCTCATCGAGTTAACATGTATTATTTTTGTATAATTATTTATTTTGTTTTCGCTTTTTCACAGAAACTTTAATTTATAGATCAATTTAATCACATTTATTTAAACATATAAAATCCCAGAAATTTTGTCCACAACATTGTTTTTCATTTATTTTAATAAACACACTTACGCATACTAATTATCTTCATGTACGTGTATTTTTTGACAGTTCATGTCATAAGATTCTTGTTATAGGCCTTTCACACACGAGTCTAATTTTTATGCCGCACAATTTTTTTTCTTTTTAGAACACACGAGACTAACGCATCTGGCATAAAAATGTATACTTACACACAGCTTTGTGTGTATTAGTGTTTTTTGTATTCATTTTACATTTGCTGTTTTTTAAGTTGTGTGTGTATTGGTTATGTGCTGCTGATGTGGGTTTGTAGCTGGTTGAAAAATTATGCCAAACACAAAACCACTCTCTTTGCACCTCTCACCAACAAACTAGCATTTTATGCCAGAACAATTGTTCTCTTGTGTGACTGGCCATAGGATTTCTTATAACAACGCTCTAATAAAAAATTTTATAAGATTGAGATAACACTAATTTGAAGTCTACACGTAACACCATATGTAAATAATACCAAAAACTTCGATTTTGTATTGTTTTTGGTACAATTATTTTTCTGCTTTTGACATTCTGCGGTTCTTTACACAGCTATGGTTGCCGTATTTCTGTATAATAAATCCTTACGCAGTCACCTGTACAAAAAACCATGTCAACGGCTAAGTTACATTTAATGTGCCTTGTCAGCGGCTGAAGATCGGCTCTAGCCGCCGCCAACATATTGTTTACCTAAGCCGCCGCCGGCAGTATTTAGCCGCTAAATACTGCCGGCGGCGGCTAAATTTTAGCGACTTGTTTCTCTGCCTGCTATCTGAATCTCAGTCCAGAGAAACAAGCCAGCCAATTTTGAGCCGATGGCAAGCCGCCGCCGGTTGATTTTTGAACCATCCAGCCGCAGCCGATGTTATCGGCTCAAACTTGGCCGCCGATGTAGGCGGCTGGTGTCGGCTCAAACGAAATAGTATGGGAGAGTTGAAAATTTGATTGGAAAAATAATAATACTTTTTCAATCATATCAGAAATCCGATAGTTTTTAGCTTATTTTTTTTTGCCATTTTTCCATTAATTTTATTTTTTTTGGAAATTTTTTTAAAGGTACTTTTAAAATAAATTAAAGATATGCCGATATGGCGTTGGAAAAAGCTTGCAATACTATCAAACAGTGCTAAGAAAACAATATGAAGTCAAAATATTTTTTATGAATTAGACCGTATAAATAGGCTTATAATCCTTTTCGTCATTTCCTTATTTCATTTGTTTGTTAATATCACGAAATTATGTACATATATTTGTTGAACATAATGTTTTTCACATAACGCAAATGTATTATGTGGGTATTCGTTACATAGCGTCAATACCTGATATGAACTCTGATATAATATGAGAGAGAACTTCGGCAGAATAAGAAAAATATATTTATATTAATATTAATATATATGTAGGGGAAAACGTACTCTTGTAAATATCATAAAATTTCATAATTATCAGGTAGCCGTGCAGTAAACACTATCGTTTATTGCAATACTAATGTTTCATAAAAATTTTTGAAATTCCTTAATACATCGTGTATTATTCAAACATTTTCGTATATTTTTTTTTATAAAAAAATATTAATTTTCACTTTAATATACTAAATTCTCTTTACGTATCTATGTACATATGTGTACTTGTTTGACAGTTGATATCATAATATTGTTTTCTAAATATATACATATTATGAAAACAGTATTATAATATCTGATATAATATTAATATAATACGTAATATAATTCTCTGCTATAAAATTTGACGTTTCTTGATAGAAATATATTTGATTTTTTATGAGGTATAGACGCTATGTAAGAATCACTGTACTTAAAAAGTTGAGCCGCCGAAGATTTTGTCGGCGCGCCGCCCCTGGCTCAAAAACTGCCCAGCAGATTATTTTGCCTCGGCTTGTTTCTCTGCCTCTGTCCAGTATTTGCTTATTTGTATCATAGACTAACATATTCATATTCTGTGATTTGTATAACATTATATTATATTACATTATTAAAAAAAAAAACTATATAGAAAGGAGTGGTGAAATGGCCACGGTTGATGAAATTATCAAACAAGAACTCAGTGGAGGATTTTCGACCATAGAAAGTTCGAAGGTGTGTGTAATAAGGATTTTGGACCTTATTAAACGATACCAGGAGCGCATACGTAAACATGTTGAGGATAATTATGTGGACTTTATGCCAAATCACACTACATCGGACCTGTATTTTGAGGAAGGTGAGGCGTTATTGCGTGAAACAGAGCATTTATTGAAAAATGTTGGCAGCGATGCAAGAATAGCATTGAATGAAGCTAATACAGAGTTAACCCAATGTGTTTATGAGCTGCGTGAAGCTTCTCTTGGGCTACGTATTTCGTATCGCATCTTAAAAATCGATGATTTATTCCAATGCGTCGAGAATGCTAAATCCACTAAAGATTACTTGATTGTCTTAGATTTATTGGGAAAACTTAAATCTTTAATATTTAGCGAGTCTGACTCTGAAGTCGATTGTTTATTTCAAAAGTGCGACTGTTATGATACAATCAAAGTTAAGTATCATATCCAGTCAAATATTTTGCAACAAAATCTGCAGCAAAAATTTGATAGTCTCGTACAATTTTCGGAAAAAAGTTTTCCATTCGCCAAAAATGTGACTCTTCAAATGTCAAAGGACGTTTCCCAATTGCAGGATACTGTTTTGGCCCTATTTCAGGTAGATTATAAAAACACATATTGCTTGCTTACTCAAACAAGGTCATAACTCGAAAAATTGAAATTTTAATTTAGTGCTGCAATCGTTCTTCATATTTTGTATTCATTTCATATAAGTATCTTATTCACTCAACTTTTGAAACAAAAATAAAAATTTTGTACATTGAAAACTTCAAATTAGTTCTCTGCCAAACTGTTTTGTTTTTGTGAGTTATGATGTTATTTGAGTAAATGAGCGATATGTATAAAATTTAAATGTTTTAAATACATTCAAGAGATTTATTATTCGACATATTGTCATAATTATACTATAAGTGAAATTTATTTGCTGGTGGTTAAGCGATGAAGTCTACTGACGATTTGTTAAAGCCACAATGAAATGCATATAGACATCGCTTAACCACCAGCAAATAAATTTCACTTATTTTAAATACATTTTCTTTTTAATTAAGGCCCGTTATAATCCAAAAAAAATATGTGATTTTATATTGGAAAATTGCTTAGTACCAATGATCACAAAGCCGGTTTCTGTAGAGTACTCGACAGATAATGTTTATTATTCTCAATTAAATATATCGTACTCACTAAAAGAACTAGGAAGAAGTTTACGACCATCGTATAAAGATGTGTTTATGCATATTAAATCACTATTGGATTATTTGGGTAATATAAATGTAAATGTGACAGCCGAAGAACATGTGTTTACGATAATTGGAAACCATATAAAGGAACATTTGCTTAAAACTATTGTAAATGAATGTTTGATGTATGCAGTTCCGGGGACTATGGACGAGTATCAAGAGTCAACTTTGGTTGATGATGTTGCTCGCTTTGAGCAAATATTGGGCGATTCATTTTTGATTGACCCCGACACAGACCGAAATCTTTCAGAGTTTATACACAAATTTGACATACTATTCAAGCAACGTTTTAGTAGCAAAGTGTTGGAAACTGCTATGGATATAATGCAGAAAGATCTACAGGACATGGTCACAATCGCAGATGGTAATGCTCCTGAAGAGGTGGCCAAAAATCCAGTATTGTTTCCTCAATGTATGATATCTAAAAGTACTTTGGTAAGTGTTTTTAAATTGCAATTTATAAAGTTTTGTTATCGCAATAATAGGGCCCTGTTATGGTTTACAACAGTTGTTATTTTAAATTTTGTAAATTTCAAATTGCGATTACGGTTTACAACACTTATTTGAGTGTTGTAATTTTAGTTGTATATTGTTACGTTTTTACCCTTTAAAATTAGGGTTAGGAATGATACAAGTTTTATTTACAAATAAACTTAAACTAATGGCTTAAATCAAGTTTAGGGTCACCCCTCAAAATTAAAAAAAGGATCCTTTGCTATAGAAAATTGAAAAATAAGAAAAAAAAATTAAATAAAAAAATTGGCGGCGAGGCTTAGCTTCCGAGTTATGGGCCTCTGAAATTCTAGTACAATATTGCGATTACGCGGTGTTTTCCAACGAATATGACCAATATTGGTATCATCTTAAAGCATTTGAGAATACCTTTTATGAAATGATAAACTGCAGTCTTGGTCGGCCATGCAGGAAATCTTTATTAGGCAAGAAAATTTTATGAGGTAGAAAATCTTTATTAGGCTGCGCCATGTCGGGAATCACCATGGTGGAGAAAATCCTTAAGCCCGGCCAGAGGCATCCAGTGCAGGAAAACTGCAAGGCAAAAAATCTTTATTCGGCTGCGCCGTGCTGTGAAACACAATGTGGAGAAAATCCTTAATCCCGGCCAAAGGCCGGCAGTGCATACAACATTATTAGGCAAGAAAACTGTGCAAGCCAGAAAATCGTTAATAGGCTGCGCCGTCTCGGGAAACACCATGGTGGAGAAAATCCTTAGACCCGGCCGAAGGCCGGTAGTGCATTAAAACGTTATTAGGCAAGAAAACTTTGCAAGGCAGAAAATCTTTACTAGGCTGCTCCGTCTTGGGAAACATCATGGGGGAGAAAATCCTTAAGCCCGGTCGATGGCCAGCTGTGCAGGAAAACGCTATTAGGGAAGAAAACTTTGCAAGGCGTAAAATCTTTAATAGGCTGGGCCGTCTCGGGAAACACCATGGTGGAGAAAATCCTTAAGCTCTGCCGATGGCCGGCAGTGCAGAAAAACGTTATTAGGATTGAATCCTTTTTTTTTAATTTAATTTAAGTTACTCATTTATAACACTAAAACCTAGCCTTATGGCCATAATCTGTTTTCACTAATACTACTACAATAGGTACTACTACAATAGGTACTACTACAATAGGCTAATATGTAAAAATATCTATAAATGTTTAACAAATATAATAATATAACACAGTCGTAAAGCAGCTCTGGACGAGTCAACATCTGACTGATATGCCACGGATAACCGTATATTCTTGCGGTTCTTCTGTGGAATTTCTTTAACAACCACGTTGCTACTTCCTATGTGAAGGCATAGGTCGTGTACAGTCAGTCACAAAGCCGGGGTATAGCTACCCCGCCCATATTTATGCAACAATACTTTGCAAATTTACTTTGTAAAGTATTTCCTAAATAAATAAATAAATAATAATATAACAAAAAATAAATAAAAAAATCCTTAACGTTGTAACCAAAATTATATAAGTATGAATGTACGAGCATACTAAACAAAGTTTAAAATAAATGAATTAATAAATACATAATAGTGATAATAAAAAATAAAAATAAGAAGAGAGATGTCTTAGGACACCCCGTTGCAGCTACTAGAAGTCTGCGCAAGCTATGAAAAAGTGCACAGTATTGTATTTTTTCCAAGAGCGAATATTGTTTGTAGTGGTGATTGTAATTGAGTGTGAAGCAAAAATAGAGAACAAGGAAACAAAAAACACACAAAACCATTGTACAACAGTTGAATAGACAGTTGTGTCAAGTGTGCAATATTTTTATTGTACACTTCATAGTGCACCATACTTCATTTCACAAACTCAAAATAAAACTTTTTACTTTTAAATCCATTGTGAAAGATATTATTTTTATAGATATTTTAGTTTTTAGTCTTAAATCAATAAATTATTAAATTTAGAACAGTATCGCATGCGAACTAACACGCTCAAATAATCTACGTTGTTTGTTTTTTCTTTTACACATACACATATTTTTACACTTGTGTGCTCATTTTACAATTGTCATTCGGTGTGCACTAGTGAAATATGCTTCGACCATACAATAACAAATACCCTCGCTTGGCATATAAAGAAATGCTGTTGCATGCTTTTGATAAAATTGAGCACCAGTTTCAGTGTTCTCATAAAATCAAGAGCACTAAAAAGAGAGAACATTTCAATAATATACACCAAGGCACATATACACCATGAAGCAGCGTTGCCACTTGTGGAAAGAGAAATTACACAGCTGCAAGTTTAAAATAGTGCAAAACCAAATGAAATAGTGCAAAATAATCTAAAAAAAAAATTTATTTTAAATTAGTTTTTTGGTTAATTGAAATTTAAAAGCAGATAATTTTTTTAATTTATAAAAAACGTACAACAAAATTAAAAATATTACATAAAATTCACTAATTCACAAATACTTACTTCAACGAAGAATAATTGACCACTTTTCTCTTAATATTTTGTCAAAATTTAATAAAATATTATTTAGGCCAGGCGTCTCAGAAGAAGGTGCTTTCCATTTTTCTTTTCTTAATTTAAACTCATTTAACCAAAAGTACTGAGCGATACTTATATGAACATTCTTTAGTTTTTTTAAATCATATCATCTTTTCATCGTTTTAAGCTAAAAATTTACACCACAATTTTAAAATCGGTGCTACTGTATTAGCTGATAACTCATTTTTGGCGTATCATTTTTAATTAAGTTCTGTTTACTAAAAAAAACTCTTTCAACAGAAGCGTTTAAGAATGGTAATATCACAATTTTAAATTTAGAAAGAGAATATTGCCAGCACAGTTTTTACTTTGAAAAATTTTAGACTTGTAAATTCCGAAACATCCAATTTGTCGCATAGATTAAGTTTTTTATGGTCTAAAAGTCCATATTAACACCACTCATTTTCCTAAAATCTTTATACATTACAATATGTTGTGTCTCGGAAGAGTATTTTAAGCAGCTAAATAAATATAAATTTCACTTCGATGTATGAAAACTTCCTCGTTTTTATTGGTCAACCAAAATAACTCATTTTGTTTAAAAAAATATCAGCTTTTATCTAATTAGACAAGAACAAATTTGCACAAATTTGATTACTTCAGATTGTAATTTGTACAAAAGCAAGGATTCGCTTTAAAACATTAAATTCAAATTAGTTAAACTTCCAGGAGAATGTGAAAGGAACTCCAAATAATATTTTGTAGATTTTTCATCTAATGCAGAAAGCATTAATTCAGTTAATTTTGAATGATCTTTAAAAACTTCCAATCTTCAATATAATCTCAATACTTCACATTGTTCCGGAGCACTTTCACTACAACAAGCTGTTAATGATAACAATTGCGTTATAATAGGTGATAAGATTGTATGGCTCTCTAGTGGGAAATGTCGTAGAAATTCTTGGAGTTTGCATTACGTTTATAATGGGATCCGAGATTTCTTAGCAAATCTTCTAAATATGTTTAGTATAATTTGGGACTTTTTAAAAATATTGTTGGACTTTCATTAAGACTTACAGCAATATTGTTTTATTAATATCTTTATAATAAACTTTGCTAGAGACATAGGGATTTCCCGCAGGCATAAAGTTTCATCTGTAGAATTTTGTACGATGTATAATTCGCTTTTGTCTTAAGTCGACTTATGCTGTTATCGCTTTAAAACATATAAAATAGTGCAAAATTACACAAAAAATGTATGGTGCAAAAATAGTGCAACTAACTTTAAATAGTACAGATTTTGCACTATTACACAGAAAGTGGCAACGGTGCCATGAAGATTAAGCAAGCAAACATCTTGTGCTCTGCTCAAGTAGCTACGCTGCTTAGTTATATAAAACAAACTGCATGTGTTAAATAACAATGCAATAAAATTATATTATATGATGATGTCAAATTCGCCGCAAATATTTTTTTCCATTAATTTCCTATTATTTTCGTTTCTAGCGGCGTACGATTAAATTAATGTATTGTTTTTGGTGTCTGGTTTGTGTTCTTTGGTATGTGCTCATGAGCAAACACAAAACAAAAACAAATTGAGCAATCGTTCTCATTGTTTTTGTTTTATCTTTGCTTCAGTCACTTCAAAGAACGACACAAAACAAAATCAAACAATTTGTTTCGTTTATTTTCGTACTCTGCTTTTAAGTACAAAGAAATCAAAACAAAAATAAATTTATAACTGTAATAGTGTCGATTATTTTTGTTACGAAAATCGCGTCGTAACTGCTGTATCGCGCCATAAATAGCGTAGCTACAAAAAATAAAGCACAACTTTTTAATTGGAAGACTGTCATCACAAAGTGAAGGAATAAAATTATGAAAGCTGGCGTCGATCAGTGGTCCAAGGTATACAGTTTTATAAAAATAATTATTTAATGCCTATAAACCATCCATATTAATATTAAAAAAAGGAAAAGAAAAAAAAATAAAAAAAAAATACAACAATACGCTATATTTTACGAATGAGTAGAAGAACCTTTCTTTTGAAAGTTTCCACAAAAAAATTAAGCACTTTTAAATCAGATGGTAATTCATTATATGCCCTAGCTACTCTTACATTATATGAACGCACCAATGTTGTTGTTAAACTTGCTGTCCTAATTTGCCTATTTCTACGTGATCTACAAAAGTCAAATAAGTCAATAAGAAATGAAGATACTTGCAACTTAAATGTCTTAGAAGTGTAATAAATTACGAAATTTAACAAAATCCGCAAAAGACAAACCAAAAAAATCTAAAACATAAGATGAAACATGCTGACGCAGTCTAAGTGAATAAAGATACCTGATAACTCTATTAAAAGCTAACCGAATCTACCTAAAAATATAACCCAAACTTCCAGAATAAACTTCCAGAGCATATAAAAATAATGGCTTAATTAACCCATGAACAACACGTTTCTTAATGTGGAAAGGTAAAAGCAAATCTAAGCTTTATATTTTACGTAACACAAAGCTAACCTTCGAAAGTACGGAGTTAATATAACTCTCAAAATTCAACTTAACATCAATAATAAATCTAAGACGTTTTAATCTTGTCAACAAATTCTATTGAGACACCTCCCAATATAATAGAAATATTACGACATCCACTACCACCAAAAAGCATCGCTTTGGTCTTAGAATCATTAATATATAGTTGATTACCATCCATACAATCACTAAGCTTACCCACAATATAATTAATCATATTTTGCAACACATCAGGAAAATCACAACTACCTTTAAACTACAGTTGTATATCATTTGCAAAGGAAAATGGCTGACACATATGGCTGGTTAGTAGGGCTGTGTCGTTCATGAACGAACGAGTAAAATTGAACGAATCACTCACATGAACGAAGTGAACCGGTCATTTTACTGAGCTGTTTTGGTTCAGTAGTAATGAACATAAAAATAAATTGAACGAAATGAACGACCGATGACCGAGCGCACTTGGCTCTTTTTTTTGTTTTCTTTTGCTTTTTCATCGCTCATGAGGGATTTTTTTTGTCATTTTCTCGTTTTCATTTGCCTTTTTATCTACTTTTAGTAACAGTGTTACCATTATGAAATTAATTAAATTGCCATTTATATTTCTTAAGTTTTTAAAACATAATAATAGGAAGTTTTTGTAAAAAACTACGTTTAAAATTTGTATGAAAAATAAAAAAAATTGTTTCAAAAAATATTTTGCTATACTTGCTTTTTGAATTTTATTCATTGGCCATAGATTTATTTACCAGCAGAGACTTAATTGTGGCAAAATAAAAACACATCTTGAACACTTCTTAATGCTATTAATATTTTCCAAATTCCTTATTTTATGTCACACAAAAAAATACTTTAATATTGCAAAAAAAATTTACTTGCTGATTTTTCCTTTGTGTTATTTTGTTTGTTTTGATCATTTTGCCAAAAAAAATCACAAAAACATTGCATTTGTCTCTTTTTATTGACCGAATCAACTGTTTGTTTTTTCATTTCGTTCTTTTTCTTGAAAAGAGCGGATGAACGAAATGAACGAACTCGTTCTTTTTTACAAAATGAACGAAAATGAGCGGTCACTTAAATGATCGATTTTTCACAGCTCTACTGGTTAGAGTCCCAAAAATATCATTAATGAATAATATAAACAATAGGAGACCTAGGACAGATCCTTGCAGTACACCACTAATAATGGGAAGCATTCCAGAGCTACACCCATTACTAACTACATATTGTTTCCTGTTGGCAAGGTAAGAATAAATTAATTTACAGGCCGATCTAGAAAATCCATACAATCTATACAATTTGTACACCAGACGAGAATGAGTCACTATATCAAAAGCCTTTGCCAGATGTAACGAAAGTAAAACGCAAACATTCCTTCCAGTTACAAAGAGGTAGTACCCCTGCTGCACCTGAATCCAGATTGACAATCATTTAAAAGGTTATTTCCATCAACAATTTTAATGAAATGGGTCTCAAATCAGCAACGCAAACAACATTATAATTTTTCTTTATGGGACCAATTTTAGCAACCTTCCACAGCAAAGGAAATTTGGAAGATGTAAGAATAGTATTAACTAAGTGCAGAACATATTTACCAATTACTGGCATTACAAATCTAATAAATCTAAGAGCAAAATCATCAAAGCGAACAGCTTTCGACTTAATTAAATCAAAAGCAACATAAATTTCCAAAATA
Source organism: Nowickia ferox (assembly GCA_936439885.1). Taxonomy (NCBI): domain Eukaryota; kingdom Metazoa; phylum Arthropoda; class Insecta; order Diptera; family Tachinidae; genus Nowickia; species Nowickia ferox. The sequence goes on along the minus strand of OW387023.1, from coordinate 49,963,495 downwards.
TCAACCCTTCGGAAAACACCAACGCAAGGAACACAGTTTGATACCTAGAAAAAGTATCATTCAAAGAATTCGGATCAAACAAAACAAAATCATCAGAAGTGCCACCAACTCCATTTTTATTCAGTATCGACCAGATCTCCCTACTATCCTTGTTCTCAAAAACTGAACTATGGGCCATTCTCTTAAACTTCCTAATAACGTATTTAACCCTATTTCTATGTTTAGAAAAGACTTTTCAGTTTCAACAGTTCTGTTGTGCAAATACATATTTTATATAGGCAAGATCTCTAAGCGATTTTTGGTACTTAATTTCTGGTGAATTAATCCAGTGGTCCCCACAAATCTTAATAATCCTCCTCTTCAAAGGCACAAATGAGTGTTAAAAGTTCATATTATTATATAGTATTCCTAACTGCTCATCCCCATCATTAGTCGAGTACATATTATCAAACCAGCATTCATACAATTTGCTCTGAATCAATTAATTATTTATTAATAGCATTATTATATTATGATTATATTCAAACATTCGTTCAGTAACTGATCGTGAAGCTCTAAGCGAGAGAAATATAAATGAGTGCCGTGTAATACCAGGACACTGAAATTTACCGTTTTTAACCACCATTTCGGGTAAAGAGACAAGAAAACAATCCAACAAGGATGTTGAATTGTGCTGAACAGTAGTAGGGAAATGGGCATTCGGCGTCAATTAAAATTGTTAAATTGTGGCTGAAATTGTTAAATTTTGGGCTGAAATTGTTAAATTGTGGCTGAAATTGTTAAATTTTGGCTGAAATTTTAAAATTCTTGGAAATTTGTGAAATTTGATACCTACGTGTGTGTGTCCGTCCGTCCGTCTGTGTTTTTTGTTTACATTAGGAGTTTTTTGTTTATATTAACTTTTTTTATTTATATTAAGTATATGTATGTAGGTATGTATGTATGTATGACCGTGGGAATTTGTGTGCGGAATATTTTGTAGGAATACATTAAGGGGTTTATAGGTTTGAGGCTTTTATATGTGTATGATTTCCTGATGCCAACGGGAAAACATGTTTATTTTTTTCAAATGCCGACGGGAAAACAGTTTAGTTTTTTCAAATGCCGACGGGAAAATCATGAAAATGATTTTTCCTAATGCCGACGGAAAATTTGAGGGTATGTCTAGCTGTAGGAATTGAAGTCCGGCTGTGATTGGTAGAGGGTGGGGTGTGTCTAGATTGTGAGACATTAAGGCTGACCGTGATTTGGGTAGGTGAGGGTGTTTTGTAATATGTAACCATGAGAATTCGGTGACGTATATGCTTGTTGGAATTTAAATCAAGCTGGGCTTCGTGGGGGCGGGATGTATTTGAGGTAGATCGACTGGTGGAGGGCGGGGAGTTGTTGTAATATGTATCCGTGGGAATCTGTGTACATGTATGTATGTATATATGTATGTCTGTAAGAGTTTAAGGCTGTCTGTGATTTATCGAAGGTGAGGTGAGAGTGTTCATGTAATACGTATCCGTGGGAATCTGTGTATATGTATATTCGTAGGAGTTTAACACTGATTGTGATTTGAGGTGGGGGAGGGTCTTGTTGTGATAGATAGATAGAATGTGCCTATGTGTATATGTGTATGTATGTATTTATATATAGCAGTTTAAGTCTGTCCTTGATTTGAGGTAGGTGGGGGGTGTTATTGTAATATGTATCTATAGGAATTTGGGAGTTTATATGTTTGTAGAAATATTTGAGTATGTATGTCTGTAGAAGTTTAAGGCTGATCGTGATTTGGATTGTTCAGATTAACGATTGTATGTGACCTTGAGAATTTGTGTATGTATATCTGTAGGAAATTTAAGGCTTATCGTGATTTATGAGGGGCGAAGTGTTCATGAAATATATAACAGCGCAATTTGTGTGTATATCTGTAGGAGTTTAAGGCTGATCATGATTAATGAGAGGTGAGGTGAAGGTGTTCATGTATATGTATACGTATCTGTGTGTATGTATGTCTATATGAGTTTAAGGCTGATCGTGATTTAGGTTGTGAGATTGATAGATTGTATGTTACCTTGAGATTTTGTGTATATATATCTGTAAGAACTTTAGGCTGACTGTGATTTGTGAGGGGAGGGGCGTTGTTGAAATAGGTTTAATTTTTCGTAGATGAATTTTAGTATGTGTGTGTGTATGTGATTTTCTCACCCTAGTATTTATATGTACGTTGAAATAAATTATTTCTCATATGAACATTTTTTGCTAGAAAATATCATATATCTGAACTTCCCTAATCCTAGTATGTTTTTCATATTGGAGGATGAGATTGCTTTATATTTTATCAAGCTTAAATTTGTCCAGTGTTAAAGTCTGTCGGTCAGAAATTTGTTTATATTTGTATAAATATTAATTTCAGATTTTGCAAAATTCTTGCGTACGATCGTGGTGATTTTGTGTGTGTGTATGTGTGTATGCGCGATAGAGTTTGACTGGTCTGTGATAAGTTTGTTTATTTAAGTACATTTGTCTTCTTCGACTTTCGTCTTCAAGCGTCAATAGCTTGGAGAACGGTATGTTTTCATGATGTAGATATGTAAGTGTGATTGTTAAAATCCAATAAATACTTGAGCATGAGTAAGAAATTTGATAATATGTGTACATATGTACATATGGATCTACAAATTGATTTTATGTATGTATGTATGTACATACAAATAAGTCTGGGGCTCCCTGTTTAAATACATTTTTTTTTGTCATGTGCTGTTGTTGTTGTTGTAAATATTCGCCTGGTCTTTTGTGTATAGATGTGAAATATCTAGATAGTTTTTTTATTTGAAATTAAAAAAAAACGTTCTTTTAATTTTTAGATGTATTTACTTAAAAGTTTGTGAGGAGTTTCTGTTTTAAGTAAAATTTAATTCCTCTCTAGTTGTAGTAAATATAGTATAAATATTTAATATATTTTATTTCCATTTGTTTAAAGTTGATGTAGCCTATATAGTCAACGTTAGAAATTTTTCGATGTAAAATTTTTTCCAACTATCATATTTTTTCTTCACCTTTTTCATATATTTTAGAACATCTTGCTTTGGCTTTAAAAAATGATAAACGCTTTGAAATGAAACTGATCCAGCAGTCCAGCTTTTTTTAACCACTTTGCTTCTCTTTCCTTTTTTATTGATAAACATTTAAAATCAAATGGTGGTTTTATAATGAAATTGTTATACTCATTATTGCTAAAAACATCCGCTACTTTTTTTTTGTAATGAAAATCATCGAAACCTTACTTAATTTATAAGACTTTCAGGACTTTCTATTATTCGATCATTAGTAAAAATGCAGTAGCTGAGGTCATTGCTTACTGTTTCATATTAAATTTCTATATCAATTGAGCCACTATTGAATAAAAGGAACTTTTATCTTAAACTTTAGTGCATTTGGAAGTGTTTGAGATTCTTTCATATAATAGCTTTGTTGGAATCTTAGATACGAGTACATATAATATAGAATTGTATAACATTTATTTTTAATTTTTATGTTAAGATCATCATCATTTAGATATGAGACTAAATTTAAATGTACTTTTAAATTAGTTAAATCATAATGAGGAAACTTGTTTTCTTCTTGAATAGCGATCAACAGAAAACGAAATCGTTTTCTTACAATTTAGGTCTGGCCTCTCAACGGTTCCTCTAGTATACAAGATGACTTTCTATGTCAACATATCTGTCTACTCTTTGTCAGCGTTAAGGGACAATTAAATGTTAAAATTTTAATTCCTCAAATTGTGTTACTTCATACTGATAATATATTTTCATTAATAAGGTATATGTTTATCTTATGAAGGTTACTCGCCTATGGCTTTTATTTGATGTTCTAGATGATTTTTTTTCTCATTTTATTAAATTTCAGCGTATTGTGTATATATTTCTGATATTTTTAAGCGCGCTTTATTTACCTGTCAGACAAAGTGTACGTATCAGTTGATCACTCAGTTTCTCTTTTTAATAATTTTTTTCTTTTAATATGCCACTACTATTTTTTCAGATTTTACTACTTGAAAAAGAGAATATTTATGTAATTTTTAAATATAGGTAAATATATGTATATATGTATAGAGAAATTACTTTATCTACAAAGAAATACATGTTTAATAATCAACTATTCTAGAAAATCGATCTCAAATAACGCAGTTACCTCCACCATCAATTCACCGTCGGTGTTTTTATAGTGTCAGAAACACTAGAATATCTAGGTTTGAGAGAATTTTTACATCGAGTTTTTCTACATGAGGTTTGCTGGTTGACATCCTTGAAGTTATTGTTGACGTAGGCTGGGTTGTATCACATTCAGATGTAATCATTTCCTACTTAAAAAAGGTCCTCATTACTATCAACTATATCTGTATACATTTCGTTCATGAGTTGGGTTGATCCAGATACAATTGCTGTCTACAGATTAATGATTAGAAACAAGTTTCTCATCACCTTCTAACAGATTTATATATTTTGCTAGCATGCATGCCTTAGCATGCTTCTATCGATAGTGACGCGAGAGTCCGACATGTAGTGGTGTTTCAATTAAAAATCTATACTATTAGATTTTACGATTTCGCTCTTTTTATTCCTTTACAAAGTAGATACATATTTATATATTTCATTTAGCACAGAGTCATAAAATTTCTTTGCTTACAAAATTGTGTGACATTCTTTTAAATTTGCATGCTTAGGCATGCTTTCAATATTTTTTCTGTAAATTTATTTGATACTCATACAGATACAGATATAAAGTAAGATCTGCTTACATTGCATTTTACAATTTATGTATGCTTCAGCATGATTCCAGTTGAAGTCCATATTTATTAAGTAAGTTTGTTTGATACTAATTCATACACATATACATTCTTAAAGATTGGAAATCTAAGTCCAAATTAAGTAGTTTATCTATATTTTCTAAAGATTTGATAGCTATAGAAATTAATAGAGTAAAGATCTATTATAATAGCCCATGGGCATATTTTAAAATTTCGCTTGCTAGAGCTTTCGAAATGGAAAATGTACAATTTTCACTATAAAAAGTGATAATATTAGGTGTTACTGAATATTACACTGTGTTGTAATTTATTTTGAACACTTAAGTTTTCACAATATTTCATACAGGCCAACAATTTTAGAGAATTTTCAGTATATTAAGTTAATTATCTTTCTTAAGACCTATCATTCCTTCAAAAATACAAACCAAACTAGATTTTTCCTGTTTAATTTTTTTTTTACTTTCATTAAATTTCAACATTTTGTTCATCTTCAAATTATTATATTTAGCAGCTTTTTCTCATTTGTTGAGTTAACTTTAATCGGAAACATTTAAATAGTGAGATGAACTTTTATATTGTATGCGAGTACATTAAGTAATTCTTTGTATATTTCATTTATATGAACCATCATCACATAATTCCTTTGGATGATCTATTAAATCATTCTACTATTGATGCTTTCATATTAAGTAATATTTAATATTCTACATATGCATGAATTTTCCAGTGTCTATTAAAAAATTCTTTACAATCATCCATTTGTAAGCTTTTTGGTACTCATAACATTTCAAAAATATTTTCCACAGCCTAGGTTTTTTCGAATGCAACTTTTATTTTCAACGGTATTGACCATAGAAACTTTGTGAATGAATCATTTAGAGTCTACAATAATCAATAATTTCTATTTTCTGTAGAATAGTTTCCCATTTCACCTAAATCAGCTCCATAAAAGATCAACTATTCCTTTCATTACATATCTACAATGCACAAAAAATTTTCGAGATTTATTATAGAGTTCGTCTACTAAATTTCTTTTTAAAGACATTGAGTTATTTTAAAGATTTTTTGGAGAGTGTTGTGATCTACTTGATGCACTTTCAGCTATTTATACTATCATGTAGTTCATTTTCCAATCTATAAATTTTATCGTTCAGCTGTTCAATTTGTTTTTTCAAAAGATGATTTGATTTTTAGTATGTATTTTATCAATTTTATAACTATCTTCTATCTCTAATTGTATTTCACGTTGTACTCCATCAATTTGCATTTTAATATATTCTTGAATTATATTAATTCCTTAAGCTATATTATTAATTTGTCCTATAGTTTATCGTTTGGAGTTTCCAGAAACAATTTACTGATAACATCATTCTCTGTCAGTGAATGATGATGATGATTAGTAGAAATTATATATTTTATATATTTTTCAACATAAAATTTTTCATAGTATTTCCATGTTTTATTATCAATCATTAAAGAAAATAAAGCTACTATTAGGGCCTATATTTGACCATCAACTTGTATTTTATCTTCATTTAGTTTTAGGTTACTATCACCAAACTTTCATTCATTATTCAAATCTTGATGTGGGCCATAGTTTGTATCTAATTCAATTCTTCCTTCCAAGACTGATAAATGAGTATAAGTGTCTTCAGAATTGGAAGTCTATGAGTAAAAATCATCTTCATCATCCTTATCATCATTCTCAGTATTAGCATCATTAAATAAGATGATATCATCAAATATTGTTCTTTCTGAAAGTTTCTTTGGTGTACTTGTCTCTATATTGACTGATGGCTTTAAACTTGTATTATTTTCAGCTTCTATCTTGATTTTACTTTCTTCTTTCTTGCGAATTCTTTCAATATTTCTAGAACTATTTATGAATTCTTTGAGAGGTTCTGTTATAGGTTTAAATGTATCTTTTATTGCTCACATGTATCTATTTCACCAGTTTTTATACTACGAAGCTTTTTCTTCAAGACATTTCTTGTCAACACCAACTGTTTTAAAATTTTCTCATCCATGTTTAATAATAGTAAATAACAGGTATCAGCTATTAGATCAGGTATCAGCTATCAGATCAGGTTATCAGGTAACTGGTCTGGTTTTCAGATCAGCTTATCAGGACCTGGTCTGTTTTTCAGATCAGCTTATCATGACCTGGTCTGGTTTTCAGATCAGCTTATCAGGACCTGATCTGGTTTTCAGATCAGCTTAATAGGACCTGGTCTGGTTTTCAAATCAGCTTATCAGGACCTGGTCTGGTTTTCAGATCAGCTTATCAGGACCTGGTCTGGTTTTCAGATCAGCTTAATAGGACCTGGTCTGGTTTTCAGATCAGCTTATCAGGACCTGGTCTGGTTTTCAGATCAGCTTTTCAGGACCTGGTCTGGTTTTCAGATCAGCTTATCAGGACCTGGTATGGTTTTCAGATCAGCTTATCTGATTCAGATTGGGTTATCAGTTTAGAAGTAGCTGCCCATTTATAACATTTAGATGAATGCAGTTTAAGGTCAGATGAAAAACGAAAAAGTAAACTTTTATGTAGTCAAATTCTCTTTTTTTCTATAACGATCATCGTTCAATTCAATATCGTTGCTTATAATCAAAATCCATATTTATCCTTCCAACATGCTTTATATTTGTCTCATCTTACTTAAAAATTATAATTACATTATGATTATCTAGTATCAAATGTTTGGTGATTCTGGTATAAGTTTGACATCAGCAGAATGCATCAACATTCTTATCTCACTCCATACAAAAATATGTTTCTCACATCTAACATCGTTAAATATCATATCGGAATTACTTTTAGCTTTGTTAGGGAGAAATAACAGATTCAGTATCTGTAAATGTGTATTATCCCAACCTAAAAATAGGATGGTACAAAATTTTGATGATTCATCAAACGTTAGTTCAAAAACAAGTCATAGTTCCCCCTCTATCAAATTTTATTTGCGCAAAAATATTTGGTCTGTCAAATTGTAAAAAAAATAAAATAAAAAATAATATGTTATGATTGGCTTGCTAAAAAGTCTTAATGAACTAAAATTTTAAAACATCTACATATTAATACTCAAAATCTCTCTATCAACCCAAATATGGATACTTAAAGATATTACATAATTTCATTAATTAAAGGAATAGGATGGTACAAAATTTTGATGATTCATCAAACGTTAGTTCAAAAACAAGTCATAGTTCCCCCTCTATCAAATTTTATTTGCGCAAAAATAGTTGGTCTGTCAAATTGTAAAAAAAATAAAATAAAAAATAATATGTTATGATTGGCTTGCTAAAAAGTCTTAATGAACTAAAATTTTAAAACATCTACATATTAATACTCAAAATCTCTCTATCAACCCAAATATGGATACTTAAAGATATTACATAATTTCATTAATTAAAGGAATGGGATAATACACATTTACAGATACTGAATCTGTTATTTCTCCTAACAAAGCTAAAAGTAATTCCGATATGATATTTAACGATGTTAGATGTGAGAAACATATTTTTGTATGGAGTGAGATAAGAATGTTGATGCATTCTGCTGATGTCAAACTTATACCAGAATCACCAAACATTTGATACTAGATAATCATAATGTAATTATAATTTTTAAGTAAGATGAGACAAATATAAAGCATGTTGGAAGGATAAATATGGATTTTGATTATAAGCAACGATATTGAATTGAACGATGATCGTTATAGAAAAAAAGAGAATTTGACTACATAAAAGTTTACTTTTTCGTTTTTCATCTGACCTTAAACTGCATTCATCTAAATGTTATAAATGGGCAGCTACTTCTAAACTGATAACCCAATCTGAATCAGATAAGCTGATCTGAAAACCATACCAGGTCCTGATAAGCTGATCTGAAAACCAGACCAGGTCCTGAAAAGCTGATCTGAAAACCAGACCAGGTCCTGATAAGCTGATCTGAAAACCAGACCAGGTCCTATTAAGCTGATCTGAAAACCAGACCAGGTCCTGATAAGCTGATCTGAAAACCAGACCAGGTCCTGATAAGCTGATTTGAAAACCAGACCAGGTCCTATTAAGCTGATCTGAAAACCAGATCAGGTCCTGATAAGCTGATCTGAAAACCAGACCAGGTCATGATAAGCTGATCTGAAAAACAGACCAGGTCCTGATAAGCTGATCTGAAAACCAGACCAGTTACCTGATAACCTGATCTGATAGCTGATACCTGATCTAATAGCTGATACCTGTTATTTACTATTATTAAACATGGATGAGAAAATTTTAAAACAGTTGGTGTTGACAAGAAATGTCTTGAAGAAAAAGCTTCGTAGTATAAAAACTGGTGAAATAGATACATGTGAGCAATAAAAGATACATTTAAACCTATAACAGAACCTCTCAAAGAATTCATAAATAGTTCTAGAAATATTGAAAGAATTCGCAAGAAAGAAGAAAGTAAAATCAAGATAGAAGCTGAAAATAGTACAAGTTTAAAGCCATCAGTCAATATAGAGACAAGTACACCAAAGAAACTTTCAGAAAGAACAATATTTGATGATATCATCTTATTTAATGATGCTAATACTGAGAATGATGATAAGGATGATGAAGATGATTTTTACTCATAGACTTCCAATTCTGAAGACACTTATACTCATTTATCAGTCTTGGAAGGAAGAATTGAATTAGATACAAACTATGGCCCACATCAAGATTTGAATAATGAATGAAAGTTTGGTGATAGTAACCTAAAACTAAATGAAGATAAAATACAAGTTGATGGTCAAATATAGGCCCTAATAGTAGCTTTATTTTCTTTAATGATTGATAATAAAACATGGAAATACTATGAAAAATTTTATGTTGAAAAATATATAAAATATATAATTTCTACTAATCATCATCATCATTCACTGACAGAGAATGATGTTATCAGTAAATTGTTTCTGGAAACTCCAAACGATAAACTATAGGACAAATTAATAATATAGCTTAAGGAATTAATATAATTCAAGAATATATTAAAATGCAAATTGATGGAGTACAACGTGAAATACAATTAGAGATAGAAGATAGTTATAAAATTGATAAAATACATACTAAAAATCAAATCATCTTTTGAAAAAACAAATTGAACAGCTGAACGATAAAATTTATAGATTGGAAAATGAACTACATGATAGTATAAATAGCTGAAAGTGCATCAAGTAGATCACAACACTCTCCAAAAAATCTTTAAAATAACTCAATGTCTTTAAAAAGAAATTTAGTAGACGAACTCTATAATAAATCTCGAAAATTTTTTGTGCATTGTAGATATGTAATGAAAGGAATAGTTGATCTTTTATGGAGCTGATTTAGGTGAAATGGGAAACTATTCTACAGAAAATAGAAATTATTGATTATTGTAGACTGTAAATGATTCATTCACAAAGTTTCTATGGTCAATACCGTTGAAAATAAAAGTTGCATTCGAAAAAACCTAGGCTGTGGAAAATATTTTTGAAATGTTATGAGTACCAAAAAGCTTACAAATGGATGATTGTAAAGAATTTTTTAATAGACACTGGAAAATTCATGCATATGTAGAATATTAAACATTACTTAATATGAAAGCATCAATAGTAGAATGACTTAATAGATCATCCAAAGGAATTATGTGATGATGGTTCATATAAATGAAATATACAAAGAATTACTTAATGTACTCGCATACAATATAAAAGTTCATCTCACTATTTAAATGTTTCCGATTAAAGTTAACTCAACAAATGAGAAAAAGCTGCTAAATATAATAATTTGAAGATGAACAAAATGTTGAAATTTAATGAAAGTAGAAAATAAAATTAAACAGGAAAAATCTAGTTTGGTTTGTATTTTTGAAGGAATGATAGGTCTTAAGAAAGATAATTAACTTAATATACTGGAAATTCTCTAAACTTGTTGGCCTGTATGAAATATTGTGAAAACTTAAGTGTTCAAAATAAATTACAACACAGTGTAATATTCAGTAACACCTAATATTATCACTTTTTATAGTGAAAATTGTACATTTTCCATTTCGAAAGCTCTAGCAAGCGAAATTTTAAAATATGCCCATGGGCTATTATAATAGGTCTTTACTCTATTAATTTCTATAGCTATCAAATCTTTAGAAAATATAGATAAACTACATAAATTGGACTTAGATTTCCAATCTTTAAGAATGTATATGTGTATGAATTAGTATCAAACAAACTTACTGAATAAATATGGACTTCAACTGGAATCATGCTGAAGCATACATAAATTGTAAAATGCAATGTAAGCAGATCTTACTTTATATCTGTATCTGTATGAGTATCAAATAAATTTACAGAAAAAATATTGAAAGCATGCCTAAGCATGCAAATTTAAAAGAATGTCACACAATTTTGTAAGCAAAGAAATTTTATGACTCTGTGCTAAATGAAATACATAAATATGTATCTACTTTGTAAAAGAATAAAAAGAGCGAAATCGTAAAATCTAATAGTATAGATTTTTAATTGAAACACCACTACATGTCGGACTCTCGCGTCACTATCGATAGAAGCATGCTAAGGCATGCATGCTAGCAAAATATATAAATCTGTTAGAAGGTGATGAGAAACTTGTTTCTAATCATTAATCTGTAGACAGCAATTGTATCTGGATCAACCCAACTCATGAACGAAATGTATACAGATATAGTTGATAGTAATGAGGATCTTTTTTAAGTAGGAAATGATTACATCTGAATGTGATACAACCCAGCCTACGTCAACAATAACTTCAAGGATGTCAACCAGCAAACCTCATGTAGAAAAACTCGATGTAAAAATTCTCTCAAACATAGATATTCTAGTGTTTCTGACACTATAAAAACACCGACGGTGAATTGATGGTGGAGGTAACTGCGTTATTTGAGATCGATTTTCTAGAATAGTTGATTATTAAACATGTATTTCTTTGTAGATAAAGTAATTTCTCTATACATATATACATATATTTACCTATATTTAAAAATTACATAAATATTCTCTTTTTCAAGTAGTAAAATCTGAAAAAATAGTAGTGGCATATTAAAAGAAAAAAATTATTAAAAAGAGAAACTGAGTGATCAACTGATACGTACACTTTGTCTGACAGGTAAATAAAGCGCGCTTAAAAATATCAGAAATATATACACAATACGCTGAAATTTAATAAAATGAGAAAAAAAATCATCTAGAACATCAAATAAAAGCCATAGGCGAGTAACCTTCATAAGATAAACATATACCTTATTAATGAAAATATATTATCAGTATGAAGTAACACAATTTGAGGAATTAAAATTTTAACATTTAATTGTCCCTTAACGCTGACAAAGAGTAGACAGATATGTTGACATAGAAAGTCATCTTGTATACTAGAGGAACCGTTGAGAGGCCAGACCTAAATTGTAAGAAAACGATTTCGTTTTCTGTTGATCGCTATTCAAGAAGAAAACAAGTTTCCTCATTATGATTTAACTAATTTAAAAGTACATTTAAATTTAGTCTCATATCTAAATGATGATGATCTTAACATAAAAATTAAAAATAAATGTTATACAATTCTATATTATATGTACTCGTATCTAAGATTCCAACAAAGCTATTATATGAAAGAATCTCAAACACTTCCAAATGCACTAAAGTTTAAGATAAAAGTTCCTTTTATTCAATAGTGGCTCAATTGATATAGAAATTTAATATGAAACAGTAAGCAATGACCTCAGCTACTGCATTTTTACTAATGATCGAATAATAGAAAGTCCTGAAAGTCTTATAAATTAAGTAAGGTTTCGATGATTTTCATTACAAAAAAAAAGTAGCGGATGTTTTTAGCAATAATGAGTATAACAATTTCATTATAAAACCACCATTTGATTTTAAATGTTTATCAATAAAAAAGGAAAGAGAAGCAAAGTGGTTAAAAAAAGCTGGACTGCTGGATCAGTTTCATTTCAAAGCGTTTATCATTTTTTAAAGCCAAAGCAAGATGTTCTAAAATATATGAAAAAGGTGAAGAAAAAATATGATAGTTGGAAAAAATTTTACATCGAAAAATTTCTAACGTTGACTATATAGGCTACATCAACTTTAAACAAATGGAAATAAAATATATTAAATATTTATACTATATTTACTACAACTAGAGAGGAATTAAATTTTACTTAAAACAGAAACTCCTCACAAACTTTTAAGTAAATACATCTAAAAATTAAAAGAACGTTTTTTTTAATTTCAAATAAAAAAACTATCTAGATATTTCACATCTATACACAAAAGACCAGGCGAATATTTACAACAACAACAACAGCACATGACAAAAAAAAATGTATTTAAACAGGGAGCCCCAGACTTATTTGTATGTACATACATACATACATAAAATCAATTTGTAGATCCATATGTACATATGTACACATATTATCAAATTTCTTACTCATGCTCAAGTATTTATTGGATTTTAACAATCACACTTACATATCTACATCATGAAAACATACAAACCGTTCTCCAAGCTATTGACGCTTGAAGACGAAAGTCGAAGAAGACAAATGTACTTAAATAAACAAACTTATCACAGACCAGTCAAACTCTATCGCGCATACACACATACACACACACAAAATCACCACGATCGTACGCAAGAATTTTGCAAAATCTGAAATTAATATTTATACAAATATAAACAAATTTCTGACCGACAGACTTTAACACTGGACAAATTTAAGCTTGATAAAATATAAAGCAATCTCATCCTCCAATATGAAAAACATACTAGGATTAGGGAGTTCAGATATATGATAATATTTTCTAGCAAAAAATGTTCATATGAGAAATAATTTATTTCAACGTACATATAAATACTAGGGTGAGAAAATCACATACACACACACACATACTAAAATTCATCTACGAAAAATTTAACCTATTTCAACAACGCCCCTCCCCTCACAAATCACAGTCAGCCTAAAGTTCTTACAGATATATATACACAAAATCTCAAGGTAACATACAATCTATCAATCTCACAACCTAAATCACGATCAGCCTTAAACTCATATAGACATACATACACACAGATACGTATACATATACATGAACACCTTCACCTCACCTCTCATTAATCATGATCAGCCTTAAACTCCTACAGATATACACACAAATTGCGCTGTTATATATTTCATGAACACTTCGCCCCTCATAAATCACGATAAGCCTTAAATTTCCTACAGATATACATACACAAATTCTCAAGGTCACATACAATCGTTAATCTGAACAATCCAAATCACGATCAGCCTTAAACTTCTACAGACATACATACACAAAAATTTCTACAAACATATAAACTCCCAAATTCCTATAGATACATATTACAATAACACCCCCCGCCTACCTCAAATCAAGGACAGACTTAAACTGCTATATATAAATACATACATACACATACACACATAGACACATTCTATCTATCTATCACAACAAGACCCTCCCCCACCTCAAATCACAATCAGTCTTAAACTCCTACGAACATACATATACACAGATTCCCACGGATACGTATTACATGAACACTCTCACCTCACCTTTGATAAATCACAGACAGGCTTAAACTCTTACAGACATACATATATACATACATACATGTACACAGATTCCCACGGATACATATTACAACAACTCCCCGCCCTCCACCAGTCGATCTACCTCAAATACATCCCGCCCCTCCACGAAGCCCAGCTTGATTTAAATTCCAACAAGCATATACGTCACCGAATTCTCATGGTTACATATTACAAAACACCCTCACCTACCCAAATCACGGTCAGCCTTAAGGTCTCACAATCTAGACACACCCCACCCTCTACCAATCACAGCCAGACTTCAATTCCTACAGCTAGACATACCCTCAAATTTTCCGTCGGCATTAGGAAAAATCATTTCCATGATTTTCCCGTCGGCATTTGAAAAAACTAAACATGTTTTCCCGTTGGCATCAGGAAATCATACACATATAAAAGCCTCAAACCTATAAACCCCTTAATATATTCGTACAAAATATTCCGCACACAAATTCCCACGGATAGATATTACAACAACACCCGCCCCCACCAAACACAGGCTGCCTTAAAGATACACCCGCAAATTCCCACGGTTACATGTTACAAAAACCTCACCTGCCCAAATCACGGACATCAACAAATTTCCACAGTCTAACAACAATCATAACTTTCCCGTCGGTATTAGAAAAAATAAAGATGTTTTCCCGTCGGCATTAGGAAAAATCATACAAATATAAAAATCTTATTTTATTTATAAACAATTTATTAGCGTGAGGAAATCACACATACACGTTCCCACGATTCATATGAGAATCGCCTAGTATTCATCAAATCTATTTTCTCTGATATTACTGATATAGTATTACGATAACAAATTTATACAGTCTGGCAACACTGGCAATTTTCCCTTTGGAAAAATCATTTTCCCGTCGGCATTAAGAAATATAGTAATCATGCATTGCCGTCGGCATTTGAAAAAAATAATCATGTTTTGCCGTAGGCATTAGGAAAAATTATCATGTTTTGCTTTCGGCATTAGGAAAAATAATCATGTATTGCCGTCGGCATTACGAAAAATAATCATGCATTGCCGTAGGCATTAGGAAAAATTATCATGTTTTGCCGTCGGCATTAGGAAAAATAATCATGTATTGCCGTCGGCACTACGAAAAATCATTTCATGATTTCCCTATTGGTATTAGGAAAAATCATTTCATGATTTTCCCGTCGGCATACTTGTATACTTATGAAATATTAATCTTATGAAACCCCTTAATCCACCCCCACTAAAAAATCACCCGTTCGCACAATTAATGTCACCCCAAAAAAAATCACCCGTTCACTCAAGGGTTAATGTAAACAAAAAACTCCTTATGTAAACAAAAACATCAAAGCGCCGCCGAAAACACACACACGCACACACACACACACATAGGTATCAAATTTCACAAATTTCCAAGAATTTTAAAATTTGGGTAATTAAAATTTTAAAATTTTACAATTTTAATTGGGGCCGAATGCCCATTTCACTACTACTGGTTTAGGCCACCAAATTGAAAGAGTGGGCATACTAGACCTCTCCAGCCTCCAAGATTTTTAGCTGACGTCATGCTTGCTGCATTATTACTTACAATGCCAGTCACTTTATTTGAAAGACCAAATTCCAAAATATTTTTGTTAAAAGTTACATATATTTTCTCCTGTGTGCCTTTATCCATATTCTTCACATGACAGAAAACAGGATTTTAATTTTGTGTTCTCATCAATAAAATGAGCTGTAACGGCCATAAAACTGGTGTTTCTCTTTGAGGTCCATCCATCCGTGGTCAAATAAACTGCAAACGTAGAAGACACATCTAATCTAGAACTCCATTACATATAGATAGCAACAAGTTGTAAGATAAAGCCTTACGTTTGGGTAGAGTGTACCCTGGACAAAACCATATTTCTTCAACGAGCTTTCTGAACTCGGGTTCTTCCACAATTCTCAACACATGATGTCCTTTGGGTATCATCTTAAGCACTTGCTTATCTATTTTTTCAACCCTTCGTAATGGAGGTGGTCTACGCAGAAACTGTGCCATAGTTTGCTGCTGCTGCGTTACATGTTGCTGTCTCACAGTTTACTGCTGTGCAATACCGCTATTACCGTTACTACTAGGACTATCTTCATCCAAGTTAATTGGCGTTGGGGTAAATTCTTGCCTTTCAATAACAAGTGGCGTCAGGGGATGCTTGTTTTTTAAAGGACGGGTCAAACTACTTTGACTACCGCCCACCATACTTATACTAACTTTGCAATACTTACATTTTGCTCGTTCGTTTCCATCCTCGCTGAAATGAGTCCATATGGCGCTATATTTTCCCTTTCCCTACATTTTTAAATATTTTTGTTCTTACCACAAAGTATACCAGAGATGTCACGAGACGAAAGATAATTGTGTTTTCGGAGGTCTCGCTCACACAGTCATCAAATCTTCTTTACTATTCTTTCGCGTGGTATTATTTTAACGTAATTCCATTTTATACTTTGTGGTCTTATTCGCTGCCTAATTTTTGTAAATAAATGGTAAAAATTAATATTTGTGAACGAAAATGCTTAAAACGAAGTCTCTAATCATTTGAAAACAAATTTTAATCACTTTTTTAATACTAATAATCTTTTTCGCATTGTTTTCTTTAATTCAACACGTCAAGTTCCTCCATTTAATGTTCATGTGCTCAAATGTGTTTTCATTTTATGCTTTGTGGTCTCATTCGTTGTCTGCTTTTTGTAAGTTGAAGTTAAAAATTAATATTTTTGTAGGAAAATGTTTAAAATTGAGTTTGTCAGCATTTCGAAACTAACAGCCTGTTTGTAGAAGACGACAAAGCCGACCGAAAGTGAAAACCCTCTCCTTGTGGTAAAAAAAGCACAACTGACAACTGAATGAAAAATTATATTTATATATTTTTTTATTATAATGTTGTAAAAAAAATTAATTTTTCTTCAAAATTTATGTTGTTATTTGAAGAATAAAATGTGAGATGTTTATGAAAATATGCAAAATACATGTGAGTGAATGTGTATTGTCAGAATTTTACTTATTTTGGTGTACTTTTTTGTACACGATTAGAATTTTTGATCGCCCATCTTGACGTTTATAATGAGCCAAACCGTGATACACAAACCCAAATAAATTGACAGTTGTTACGTTTTTTAATTAAAATCGTCAATAGTCGCAATCTAAAAACCAAAAAAAGAATAATGCTTACATGTTAGCGCTTATTATCGACGAGTCGTGTTGTACACGACAGGCACAGGCTGTAACTTTAAACACTTATAATACTAATAATGTCTTACGCATTGTTTTTTTTTTAGTTGAACACTACAATTTCTTTCATTTAATTTTGTAGAAATGTACAATTGTTTGATTCAGACATGTATTTATTGATTTAAACTGTTTCCAATCATGTTGGATTCTATAAAATTGTCTATTAGTTATATATGAAACTGTTTAACTTAATAAATACGTGTCTGAATCGAACAGTTTTTCAGTAGTAATTAGTGGTTACGCTTTTTTTGCGCATGTGTTGCACATGGCAAACAGATGTAAACGCGGCCTAACAACTGACTGCCATTAACTCACTCTCTTTTTTTGAGTGCTGTTAGTAAAAATAAATAAATATGGCAACACAAGAAACCACACACAAACATGAACTGAATTGTATGGTGTATGGTAGAATTGTCATTAAATTTTAAGATATAGAGTTTGACATATAGAAATCCTATCACCTCAACAACAGAAAAATGAATTCAAAGAGAAATATGAAAGTAAACAGAAAAATTAAACTGAAAGATGAAAGATATTAAGAGAAAATATAGAAGTATTTCATTCTTTCACTTGAAAGAATCATTCAGTTGAAGTAATTCATTCACGAATGACACACACAATACGAATATAAAATGTTTTTGGAAGCAACTTTAAAGAGAATTTAAAATAAAACAAGATTTTTAAATCCTCGTATGAATTGGGCCTTAAATTGTAACAACTCCCAAAAAAACACTAATTATTAACTTGAGTGCAACCGCTAAAAAATACTTGTATGGCAACCCTCCATCTTGAGAAGCTGTTGTTGTTATTTACATTTATTTTGTTTACATACTTCGGACCGCATTACAACAATCTCGAGGTTTACAGCATAGCATATTCTTTTTGTAGACTCCCTATTTATGGAGAACTGTAATAAGTAAATTGACCAGAAGAATCATGCATTAAACCCATTCACCGCAGCAAGCTACCGACTACAAAATGTCAATGTTTGATTGTTTTGTATAGTAATCAAATAACTCACAAAAGCACGCTATTTTATTTTATAATATTACATAAAACTATATTTGTCAGAAGGGATTTTAAGAAGTTTTCAAAACAATCATACTGATTCATTGCTTTAGTGATTCATATGAATGAATAGGAGTTGCAAGCAGTGGCATGCATTTACTAACAACAGTCTCATTGATATGAATCATGCAATAGCATCTTTCATTTTTTAATGTTAAGTGCTAGCTCAATATTCATTTCAGAAAATGCAAAATTATGCCGTTTGATTCGTAATCATGCATATCTCTGATGTACATGAACATCATATGGTCGTATTAAAAAGAATTTCGTTTAATTTTCGCAAATATTCAACAAATATAACACATATTTTCATATCATGAAATATGTAAATAGAAAAATGGATTCTAATGCTCTTTTATTTAAAAAATTTGCTTTTTACTATTTTACTTTTCTGCAAATTAATAAATCGACTCCATGAAAAATTGCCCAAAAATAAAAATGAAAAATCGTTCAAAATTTTCACATTAAAAATCACCCAAAAAAATAAAAAATCGCCCAAAATTTCAAAATGAAAAATCATTAAAAAAACGAAAAATCGCCCCAAAAAAATTAAATATCGCCCAAAATTAAAAAACACCAAAAAATATTCAAAAGAACAGTAATTTCATTTTTATATAAAAAAAGAAAGGTTATAGAAACGCATAAATAATATTCGTTTCTTACTGAATGTCAATAAAAGTATGAATAAAAGGAATTAATTTTACATTTATGACTAAGAAATTTAAAAATTCAATTTTACGCTGCGTCGTGTCGGGAAGCACGATGGTGGAGAAAATCCTTTAGCCCGGCCGAAGGTAGGCAGTGCAAGAAATCGTTACAAGGCGCGAAAACTTTGCGAGGAAAGAAACACCATGGTGGAGAAAATCCTTAAGCCCGGCCGTAGACCGGCAGTGCAAGAAATCGTTATAAGGCAGGAAAACTTTGAGAGGCAGAAAATCTTTATTAGTCTGCGCCGTGTAGGGAAACACCATGGTGGAGCCGATTTAGGCTCTATGAAAAATCGCCCAAAAATAAAAATTAAAAATCATAAATTTTTTTATAACTTGCCTCAATTGAACTTTGAATATCAGTTGTCGTAATCATAACACATAATTTGCATTTAAACTAATTTTGAATTAAATTTTTCTTAAGTGCGAAGATTTTCCTTTGCTAGAATTCGTAACTGTCGCAACTTTTGAAGAAAATAATTCCGCATATACATATGTACATATTTCCATATGTATATATTTTAATTAAAAAAATTAATTAAAAATAAAATTCACAAAATTAGTGTTTTGTGAATTTTTTTATTTTTAGTTATCTTTTATTTTTATAAAGTATTTAAGTATTTTAAATGTACATAACATTTTGTGAATTTATTTTTTACTATTACTTATTAATTATTTCCTCCTTTCAACTTTGCTATACTGAGACCAGAGAAAAATTTGCACATAAATTTGAAGTAATCTCCGTTCGTATTTAAAGCTTTCACACACTGTTTCATAAGTCCAAGTTTGATATGTAGTGGTGGAAGGATAATTTTTCTGGACTTATCAGAGGTTCATGAACTATGTTGTTTCCTTTTCTATAGTCATATTTGTTCTTAACGGCAACTCTTTTCTATTCCAATGTTCGTTTTTCGCACGGCTATTTAGTGTATCCATGTTGTTGACCCAGTAAAAAGTTCACCATTTTTAAGTCTACACACACTGATCACTGGTGTTGGTTGAATGAAATTTTGTCTAACACGAGTTTTATATTTTCATATTCTTCTTTATGTACATGTTTACATTATGCAAGTCTTATTTCTAAGCTGATTAGTTTGAATGAGAGAGAAACGAGGGGAACAGTAACGTTTCTTTTCCCCTCGTCTCCCTCTCCTAACAAACTAATCAGCTTAGCAATACGACTTGCATAGTGTAAACTAGGACTAAGATTCGTTGAGTGGCCAATTAAGATCGAAGCCAATTTATTTCCATTATTTACTAAAACTCATTTTAAACTTCATTTGGAACTATCAATAAAAAGTCGTCAGTCTGATTGTTGGTATACAGGAAAGCCCATGTAATTAAAAAGCCTAGGAATATCATCAACTCTTTCCATAAGACAACGAAAAAATATTTTTAGCAAAACTATTTTCTTAACAACTTTTTTTAATTATTTGTAAATCAATTTAAAATAAAAAAAATCTGTAAAGTATGTGCCATCACTCAATTGTGAATAAAATCAGAATTAATGGAATGATTTTTAACCAATTTGGCTCATTTTATTTGTAACATATGAAGGTATCACAATTAAGAATAAAATTTTAAATTTTCTTTAATTTAAAATTTTAATGAGTCTTAAGCACGATTTTTAAAATTTTTTTGAATAAAATTGATTTCTAATTAATTTTAATTATTGTTGTTCGAACTCATTTATTTATATATTTATGATTTGATCATTTGATTTGATTGCTTTGTAAGCCAAATTACATGTGATAATTATTAATGAACAAATAACACCAAAGTTAGTTGTAAATATTCTGACAAACACATAGTTGAACGGAACAACTAGCTGTTTTCGAAGTCCACTAAACCTTCATCATCAGCGTTCTTTTGTGTTTGGTCCACTGTGTGTGGAGTAAGTTGACGTAAATTTCTGCTTTATATACTCAGCCATTATTGCAAATCGAATATATGAATTGTTTTGATTCATCGTATTACAATTTGCTGAATGCTTTTTTGTAATGAAAGCTCATTTTTACCATCTCTAAATTTACAACAGTCTTGCCATTGTCATTTGTTCATTACTAATTATACACATGTTAGTTAATTTGCTTAGTTTGGTTCTACTTAAGACAAACTTTTTTTTTTTTTTTTTTTTTGTGGTTTGATACTATAAGTATATGTTTATTTAGTTTTTTTGCCACAGGCCCATGGCTATTGATTTTAGTTAATTTTAATTATTGTTGTTCGAACTTCATACACTGAAATATCATTTCAAACGTTTTATTTTTACTTTTTTGGATCTTTGTTGATTAAGTTGTTTATTATGGGTAGTTATTTATGTGTAGTATTTTTCTTATTTGTTGTATGTTTTGAATTGTTTGTCTTTTAGCAATAAAACTTTTTTTTTATAAAATTTCCTGCATGGTTTATGGTTTTGTGGAAGAAATAGGGGTTTTCTCTCGTTTTGTTTTTAATTGAAGTTTATTATGGTACACCTTGAATTTTTTTCAATATACATAGTTAATTCGTCAGATATATGTATTTCGAAATAAAGGTTTCGTCAAAAATTTAATTTTGCTGCATTTCATTTTTTGAAATAACGATTTTATTAGCATTACAAAAATTTTTTATCGACTGTTTGCTTCTTCTGTAAAACTTTAAAAATGTTAAGTTACACGGTGTTAGTTTTCTGTAATAATGTGTATACATTTTAAATATCTTCAAGCATTTTGTAATTAAATCTGTAATTCTCTTTTTATCGATGTAGATTTTTCGGATACACATTCGATTGGCTCGGAACCTATGAAACTACTTCGCCAGTGCTTACGGCAAATGGACTTGTTGAAAAATGTTTGGATGAATGTACTGCCGGACACCATTTATAATTCAACGTTCTCTAATTTGTTAAATGACTTCTGCCAAGATATAATTAAGCGTATACTCTCACTTGAAGATATATCTGCCACAGTTGCTGGTGAGCTGAGTGAAATTATCGAGGTTATGCTAGAAAAGGCACCTTATTTATTTAAAGTGAGTTTGAACTGTTGCCAAACGAATTGTTTTAATACCTTTAATTTACAGGAAAAGCATGACGTTTTACGTGTACCTTGTTGGATGAAACTGCAACAATTAAAAAATATTCTGAACGCATCCTTGCAAGAAATTACAGAAAAATGGTGTGATGGCGCTGGTATTTTAACTGCCAATTACAAAGCTGAAGAAATTCGACATTTGATAAGAGCTCTATTCCAAAACACAGATCGTCGAGCTAAATCATTGTCTAGAATAGTTTAGTTTATTAAACGTTATAAAATTACACAAAAACAACTTAAATGCTATTTTTTAATATATTGTAGGTGAGCTGAAATAGTATTTGTATAATTTGACCACTTACGATTATCAAAATAACAGCGAAAAATTATAAAATTAGGGTACATACATACAGTTACTCACAGAAATATTTTTCATATGTAAAACTCAACAAATTTACAAAAAAATGCTACTTAAAAATATCTCCTTTAAAATATTTTGTTTTACTGTTGGCCTTATATTATTTATATTTAGTGATCTATTTGTTGGCTTTTAATACTCTACGGATGGAGTTACCACTTACGTGTGTCCGTAGTGTCCCCTTGAGCATTTATATAAGATTTTGCACACATAAATGGTAGTTTTCCCCATTTTCTTTAATAGTTTGTCTTGTGTTTCTCCCCGTTAACAACTTTGCTCGACTTTTTCGTGTAATATTTTCAAAATAGCCGCGCTGTTTTACACCTTTAATAGTATTTTATATTGTTTGTCTACATCGACCAAACATATCACAAATATGTATATTGGATTGATTTCCCTATTATACACATATAAAATGATCACATTTAATTCCTTTATGCACTTTTTTACAAAAACTTCACGTGTTGCACTCAATATGAAAAGATTGGAACCAATTATAAAAAAAAGCATAAAAAGGTCTACTGCAAACGAATAACAAAAAAAAATCACATGTGACAAAGCAAATATTTAAAAAATAACCGGAACGTTAAAAGAAACAAAATACTTTTGTGAAGAAAAAGCAACAAAAGTATAACAAATACATTTAAAGTTGGGTTTTTTTTTATGTATTTTATATTCTATAGGCTTTGCTTTCTTAGTTACAAAAGAAACAAGTTTGTAGTGTGTGTCTGTCCGAGTCCACGTACAGACCAAACGGCTGGATCGATTTTGATTTTTTTTTTTTGGAAGGTGACGACCGAGAGTATTCTTAGCTATGCTTAAACAAAATAGGTCCAGCCATTTAGAAGATATCACATCTTTTCTTGCCATATCGGGGGTTTTTAAAATTTAAAATTTTTGTTATAAATAAATTTATTTAATATTTTTTTTGCTAAAAGCATGTAAGCTAAATATTTCAGAGAGAAACTACATCGCAAAAAAAGTAAATTTTTATCCTCACTTATCGCAACTGCAATCAATGATGTACAGAGTTATTTTACATTTTCAATATTACTATCATGACAATCATTCTTATTCCAGATGTCATCATTGACATCACGTCAATACAATGCCATAAAATTGGGGATTAGACAATCCCTTTATCGAACTGACTGCTTTTGACAGGCTCATGCTATTTTCTACACCTGAAGGAACAGAAATAGGATGTCAGTGGTACAAAATAATTATTGAGAGCGAGTGGACAACCCGGAATTTTCTGGTATTGTATTGACGTGACGTCGATGTTTACAATTGCAATAAGAAAGAATGTATACAGTTTAAGAGTTCATATACATATCGTCGGTTGGTTATTGGTTTGCTGCAGACATAATGCATTTTGAATATACTGTGCCGCAAACCAATACCAAACCGACGATATGTATGTACATACTTGCATATCGTTGGTCTAAAGTAGAAAGGCCCTAACTCAAACAATTGTAAGTTTGCAGGAGAAAGTAAGAACATAATATAAACTGTACAACTGCCTGTACAACTATTTTGTAGAACTGCTTGTAAAAGCGTTATTTTTTACATTTGCAATAATGTCTTTATTTCTGAAAAATATTTTTATTAATAACTAGCTACACCCGGTGTGCTTCGCTACCCCCTTGGCTTAAAAATTTTCCCCTATAGTTCATTAAATTTCATTTACATCAATTTTAAACTGTCGGAGTAACAAAAATTAGGCACATTAGCTATATAGCATATGTCTTCTTCTAAGCGTAAAAAGGCCATTCTGAGTGGTGCATTGCCTCAAAGAATCGCTGTAGCCCATTAGAATTATTAAAAATTTCATGTAATTATTATTTTTTATTATTACTCATGAAAATCACCAGTCATATTGTCCCCCCCCCCCCCTTCCTCCTTAAAACAAATTTATAGCTACGCAATGAGCAGGACTCATCCCCTACCGCCTTGTTTGTCTTACTTTTGAGAAGGTACATAGAGTATGTCTCCTATTAAGCGAAGGGGTATCTATATTTTAAATTTCGCCCAAATCGAGTTGAGACTCAGAAATTGTCCCACTTACTTGCTCCTGGTCCTAGTTTCGGAAATGTCTATAGTCATTTTATGACTTTTTAGACGCAGATTTATCTATGTTCTGCATTTCATTAAAATCGGTTTGAACGTTTCGGAGGGGCAGAAATTTCCCCTTACTGCCCTTCTGATCCCACTTATTAACATGTACATAGCCTATATGAATTTTAAGATGCAGATCCATCTATGTTCATTTTGTTCATTTCATTTAAATCAGTTTGATTGTATCGGAGGGGCACAAATTACCCCCGCCCCCCTTATCGACCTCCTGGTCCTAGTTTGAAAATATACAGAGGCTTTGTAAATTTTTAAATGCAGACTCTTATGTTCTAAATTTCATTTAAATCGGTTTGATTGTTTCGGAGGGGCACAAATTCCCCCCCCCCCTATCGCCTTCTTGGTCCTAGTTTTGAAAATGTAGAGATCCTATGTGAATTTTTAGATGCAGATCTGTCTATGTTCTAAGTTTCATTAAAATCGGTTTGAACGTTTCGGAGGCAGAAATTCCTCCCTGTATTATTCCTCCTGGTATTACTTTTCAAAATGTACATAGCCTATGTGAATTTTTAGATGCAGATCTATCTATGTATATTTTAAATTTCATTAAAATCGGTTTGATTGTTTCGGAGGGTAGAAATTTCCCCCTATCGCTCTCCTGATCCTAATTTTGAAAATTTGCATAGCCTATGTGCATTTTAATATGCAGATCTATCTATGTTCTAAATTTTATTAAAATCGGTTTCAACGTTTCGGAAGGGCAGAAATTTCCCCCCTATCGCCCTCCTGGTCCTAGTTTTAAAAATTTAGGTATCCTTTGTGACTTTCTAGAAGCAGATCTATGTATGTTCTAAATCGGTTAAACCTTTCGGAGGGATATAAGTTCCCCTATCGCCCTCCTGGTCCTAGTTTGAAAAAAGTTAATACCCTTAAAGACTCCCGGAGTTGCACTGACTAAGTGCACCAAATTTCATTGCGATCGGCCGCGCATAAAGGACATACAAACAAAAATTCATTTATATATACGAGTATATAGAAAAATTCGAGAAATTTATTATTCGACATATTGTCATAAAATAGATTCATATCGAATAAAAATTATTTGCTGGGGTTTGTACAAGTTTCTAAGTCTACTACGCTTATTTTTCTTTTGTGATTTTCAAAAATATTATTATTTGTGAATTCTCAAATAGTTTTTGAAATTCTGTGCATAAGAAGTGTTAAAAGTAGTGGTCCGAGAACGACGAAGAACAAAATCACGCGGCATTTTTACAGCTTTCTTGGAAAAAATTAGTCCGTAAACAAACAGTGGTCCCAATAAAGTAAAAGTTTTAATTGATTTCCTGAGGGTCGGCGCAATCGGATAATTGGGGTTGGCTAAAGTGAAGTACTTATAAGAAAAAGTACACGTGATGAGTGATGGTGATATAGCGACACTTGAAAAAAGTACATATATACTTACATACGTAATATGGTGTAAGAATTATGCCAGTACTAGCGGTAATTAAATATAGTAATTTGTATCGATTAACTTGATTGAATAGTTGAAAAAAGTCAGCAAAGGCAACAACCTACATAAATCTACCACAGTAACAGATTAAATTCACCACACTGAATTCATGCAACTGATTAACATTTATAGAAGATCTTTAACTCTTGAATTCGCTACAAACGATGGATACATCTCTGGACAACATAGAAGTAATCACCGAAGGTGACGAAGAGGATAGTGCACGGCCGACACAAACGGTTACTGAATTAAAACAATTAAGAGTCAGCACTGATTACCAAGAAAGGTAGCACCCTATCGACAGAGGGCCTTGAATGCAGGCTTGGCATATTGGAATCGTACTTTAAGTGTACAGTTTAGTATTGACAAATTGTGTCATGAAGCAGACGGTTATTTCGCCGATATTGAAGAAACTTATGTGGCTGCAAAATCAAAAATCATGTCTATGTGTTCAAGATGTATACCTTCCGTCGCTGAAACCAGCGAGCTAAATGTCACTACGTCGGTCGCTGCCACCAGAGTTCGTCAGGAAGTGAAATTACCGACATTCGAAGGAAAGTATTCTTATTACCCTAAATTTATTGCTCTTTTTAAAAAATTAATTCATCAGGATGAGTCGCTTGATAATTGTGAGCGTTTTTTTGATACTAAAGGATCAACTGGGTCCTAGGCCGCTTGCTGCTGTTGCTGATTTTGACGTCAGGGACGAGAACTATCAAAAGGCAAAGAAGATGTTAGAAGAGTGCTTCGATAAAAAGTCACTGATGTTCGAGGAACATACATATATCAGCTCTTTTTGCATTTAAAAAGGCAAATAAACAATCTTCAGCGCATTTAAGACAAATTTTAGATTCAGTTAATGCTCACATCAGTGCCATGTTGTTGTTTGGTAGCTATGAAGATATAGCAAATGCGATGGTTATTCATCTTGTGATGGAAAAGCTAGATGCGGTGTCGCAGGTCAAATGGGAGTAGTGAGTGTTGTCAAAATCGCAACAGAATCAAGGCGTGAGCAAGTGGAGCATAAGCCTATTAATTTACAGAAATTTGGTAAAGGTAAACGGATGGAGCAAACTACTTTGACTGTTGCAAAGTTGTCTTGTAATATATGCGGCGGGGGTAATCATGATATCCCTGATTGTAACGAATTTCGAAAAATGTCGGAACGTGATCGTTACGTTGCCGCAAGAACGGCTAAGGTTTGTTTTAATTGTTTGAGAAAAGGTCATTTGCAAAAATTGTGCACTGCTGTAAAATGTGCTGAATGCAATGCCTGACATTACAAGTTGCTACATAGAACACCCTCCATGAAGGTGACTGCTACCTTAATACCACAGGTGGCGGTTCCCTCTAGTGACGCCCCTTCTACATCCACATTTAGATCATCAGTTTTAATCATAATAGCTGAGCCCGAAGTATTTTTGGCCACTGCCATGGTGTTAATAAATGATAGCTGTGGCAGACATCATCGAGCTCGAGCTATATTAGATTCAGCCTCACAAATTAATTTGATGGCGAAAGTGGCGTCGGAGAAGTTGTTACTAAGCTTAGAAAGCGAATAATGTCTACAGTGAAATCTAATGTCAACAAGGACAAATACAATCTCGAATTTTATATTCTCCCACGAATAAAGAATGCAAAGCCCGATAAGTATTTCGATATTTCTGGCTGGAATATACCTAAAAATATTAAGTTGGCTGATCCTTCATTTAATGTTCCAGCTCGTGTGGACATTTTACTAGGAGCTGAAATATTTTTTGATCTTTTAGCTATTGGTCGTATTTGTCTACAAGACACATTGCCGAGTCTTCAAAAAACCACATTAGGGTGGATACTGTCAGGTAAAGCAAACAATTTTTAGTTTCTCGTCAACCGCAAACCCTAATATTTAGCTTCAACTATCAGGATGATACCGAGTTGACCAACTTATTAGAAAATTCCTGGGAGGTGGAAAAAATAGCACACAAAATCAAATTTTGGTCAGAGGAAGAGGAAGAGTGCGAACGTATCTTCTTGCATAGCGTGAAAAGAGATAAAACAGGTCGATTTATTATAAAGGTGCCCTTCAAACCATCGGTAACAGATTTAGGTGAATCTTTTGGTTTTGCTGAGCGAAGATTATTATCACTTGAAAGACGACTGTGAAAAGATTCTGTTATTCGAGAAAGTTATGTCGACTTTATGAAGGAGTATATGAACTTAGACCATATGACAGCGGTTGATGAAAAAGATTTCAACAAGATTAAATATTTTGCGGTTTTATGGTGACCTTTAGAAAATAAAGCTGCGAAGGCATACAGATGAAACACTATAACATATGGCATGACAGCTGCGCCATATTTAGCAACGCGGTGCATAAAACAACAACTTAAAAATAACTCACAACAAACAAATACCTCACCAAAAGACAAAAAAATGTACAGTATATCATATGTCCCCAACCTTACTGAAAACAATAACATAAGAAAAACAACAAAAATAACAAATGCTTGTTTTGCTTATAAACCAAACAGAATTTTAAAATCAATATTTACAAAAACAAAAACGCGGGTTGAGAAAAATAAACAAAATAATGTCATATACGAAATACAATGTAAAGGGAAAAACGACGAAAACTGTGATCTAATATACATTGGCACAACAAAGAGAAGTTTAGATACAAGAATGGGAGAATACAAAATGGACATAGCAAAAAAGAAAAAAAATCAGCACTTGCACAACATGTATTACAAACTGGACACTCAGCTGACTTCGAAGGAGTTAAAATTTTGTATATAGAAAAAATGGAAAGAAAAAGATACACTATTGAAACATTAAGAATACAGCAAAAAATAAACAAAACAATGAATCTAAAAGAAGATACAGCAAACATAACCACAAACTACAAAGTAGCTTTAAACGAAACAGATCTGTGATATTAAGTTAAGCTGTGTTTAAAAATGTTATATTTGTTTATATATGTTTTAATGTTGAGTATTGTTATTCAATATGTAAAATGTGTATATGTACCTATGAAATTAATTATTTTATGAATTGTAAGTTAAAATGACTCAAAGCAAAATTGTTTTTATTATTTAAGTAGACGATCCCTTGAAAAAGTACACAAAAAATCTACGAAACGTCGGGAAAAACTGTAAATAAATGGATTTTTATTTGCATTGAAATATTAGGCCCAATTAGCTTAAAAGGAAATCAACTTAAACCTAAACACTGGCCAAAATAACAAAGAGATGAATAACTATTTGGTTTAAAAAGAACCGTGCTGTGATTGGCCAGCGAATAAATAAAGAAAAAGAAGTTCGGAATTAAAGCAAGAGAAGAGCCCAAGCACTACCGCAATGCTAGTTTATGCTGATAAACCATATTTACTGGACTGGATTGAAAATCAGAGTGATTTTGAAAAACTACAAAGAAATGTTGCTCTTTTCATAAAGGCTTTTAAAAATGAGATGAAGCTATTCATCTCCTGCAAATGTCCACGACGTATAGATTCGTATTGTCTATTGCATCCAACAAATTTATTATCGAGAAGAAATAGATCGCTTGTCTAAAAATGAGGACCTGTCTATGAACTGCAAATACAGAAGCTTAAGTCCCTTAATAGAAAATGAGCGAGGTATACCCTTACTAAGGGTGGGTGGTAGGTTGGCCAATGCAATACTACCTTCTACCACAAGATAGCGCGCTTGTGAGATGTTATGTCAAGTATCTTCATCTTAAAAGCTTACACGCTGGCACCCAAGCGTTAATGGCAATCCTCAACATAAATTTTGGGTGCCACATGCACGAGAATTAATACGATCAGTAGTAAGCAGTTGTTTGCAGTGATTTAGGTGTCGTCCGAAGTTATGTTACCAAATAATGGGAGACTTGCCCCACGCTAGAGTTTCAATATCTAAGCCCTTCACTATAACGGGTGTAGACTTTTGTGGTCCGTTTGCAACAACATTTAAATTAAGAGACACACGGGCAACAAAGGCTTACGTAGCCTTTTTTTAACAATGCGATTCACATGGAAGCAGTTTCTGTTTTAACTTCCACGCTACTATTTTGAGCTTCTAGAGAACTAGTGATAATATTAAAAACAATTTTGATGTCAATGTTTACAATATTAACAGTTAAGAATGTTGGAAGAAAAAAAGTTTGAAAACATTGATGAAAAAAGTCCACATACAGCATTGGCAACTCTTGAAATTGAAAAGAAAATGAAGAAGATAAAGGAAAAAAACCGTTTGTTTTCTTGATTTTCTTTATTTTTCAAACATTACAATCATTTAAATTCAGAAAGCGATTTGTAGAACACGTTTTAGCTTGAAAAATGGTAAATATAAGAGAAATACAACAATCAGTTCGAAATTTGGTGGTTAACCTTCGAAAAGAAAACAAATCTTACGGGGAAATTGCTGAAATAGAAAAAATTAAGTCGGTCCACGGTCCGAAAACAAGCCACGATCTGGAAGACCGAAGAAGTTGTCAAGACGCGATGTCAGTAGTGTCCTTAAAGAAGTCCAAAAAGATCCAAAAATAAGTGCCCCAAAATTAGCCGAATACCTTGCAAGATGTTGGAATATTACTGTTTCATCAAGAACATTAATAAACGTTTTGCATGATAGCGGCTTTAAAAGTAGAACAGCACGCAAAAAGCTATTTATTTCAGCCAAGAATCGTCAACTTCGTTCTGAACACATTTACAAAAGGAATGGATTTTTGGAAGAAAATTATATTTACCGATAAAAGTAACTAAAATATTTTCGGGAATGACGGCCGAAACAAGGTTTGGCGAAAACCAAACACTGCACTTGATCTCAAAAATATTATACCTACTGTGAAACATGGTGGTGGCAGTGTTATGGTGTGGGGAGCTATGGCGGTATCTGGAGTTGGTCGATTGGTTTTTGTTGAAGGCGTTATGGACAGATATCAGTATAAGACAATATAGGAACACAATTTGAAGCCATCTGTGGAAAGCTTGGGGCTGGGAAACCAATGGATTGTTCGAGACTGCCTTCTTTATCATGGACCAACACAGCTCAATACACCTCCACAGTCACCAGACCTCAATCCAATGGAGCATATTTGGAATGTTTTGGAAAAATCTGCGAGCAAATATGATATCAGAAATCGTAAAACCCTGAAAACTGCCCTAATTCCGGCGTGGTCGGAAATTGCGCCCAGTATTACGGATAATTTGGTGATGTCTATGCCACGTCGTCTTCAGGCGTTTATTGAAGCCCAAGGTGGTTCTACTAAATATTAAAAATATATTTTCTTTTATTTATTTAAAAAAATTAAATATTGTATTCGATTTTTAAGACTGTATGTAGACTTTTTTCTCATGAATTTTTATTGTTTTTGTTATTTTTTTATTGTTATGCTTTTGAATTAGATTTTTGTGTTTTTGGTACTTTAAATATCAATGCGAACGCTTTATTAATTTGCCTTACGAATATCTTAAAAACATAAAATAAGGGGGTGTATGTAGAGTCTTTTCCTTTCTGCTCGCAACTGCTTTGTGACAGCGCAACAAATTTTGTGGGCACACGACGAGAGCTAGAAGAGATGAAGAAATTGTTTTTCAATCAACAAATGCAAGAAAAAGTACCGTGCCGCCAACAACATTGAATTTCGACATATTCCCCCTAGGTCGACTCACTTTGGTGGCTTGTGGGAGGCGGCAGTGATGTCCGCAAAATATCACTTGGTTCAAGTTTTTGGTATTCAGTGGTAGCTGAAATAGAAGCTATACTAAACTCGCGTCCATATACGGCGATGTCGAATGACCCCAATGATGAAAGAGTGTTGACGCCGGGCCATTTTTTAACGGGTGGTCCATTGGTCAGCATTTTGGAACCAATATACGATAGTAAACCTTGGTCAAATCATGAAAAATTGTTGAAAGTATCAGCAATACAAAAGAAATTTTTGGAAAGGTGGTATTTAGAGTGTCTTCATGAGTTGCAGCAAAGAGCTAAATGGACCAAAAAACAAAAGAATTTGCCGGAAAATGACTTGGTACTCGTGTCCGAAGATAATTTGCCACCCAAACAGTGGCTCATAGGCAGGGTGATGAAGGTCGTGAGACACCGACATGGTGCAGTACGTGTGACAGAAATTAAGACGAAAAATGGTCTAATAAGGAAAGGCATTCATAAACTGTCGAGTAGAGGGGTAATGGGGACGAACGACATGTTTTAAGAATTCAAAACCGGCAAAAACAAAAATAAGTTGGCAACCCTGTTACAAAATGTGGGATTTTTGGTTTTGATTTTCATGCTGAAATTTTGTGAGACTAAGTGTGTGTGAGTTTGATTCTTTGTTTATGTGTATGTATGTACTTGTGTGTGCTGCTATTGTTATTATTGTAGGGAAACGTTGTGCTTACAGTGGATTTATGGATGCATCTGTGATTCTTTGTTTATGTGTATGTATGTGTGTATGAATGTGTTTGTGCATATGTGTGCGTTTTTGTATTTACTTGTATGTTTGCCAGTATCCACTACTTTTGTTGTAGTGGCAGACAAACATTATACCCTGTAGGAAATGTCGATGGTGAAAATGTACTGACTCGCTTTTGACTTTGTAACCAGTACTACTCTATAATTATTCCTCATGCAATGCTTTGTACTATAGACATAGACATAGTGAATACTTAGTTCTAATGCATGTATATTGACAAGTTGTTGACAATTCCACTACAAATACGTCATATCTGTTTTCTCTCTCTCTTTTATACTGACGTATAGAAGAAAACTTATTATACTACAATTGTCACTAGAATTTTAGTGTTGACACAAAGGCACTTGGTCCCAGTCTGGCTGCAGGGTAGTAACAAGGGATCTGTGTGTTTGTGTATATGTAGTGATCTTTATTTGATTGACTTTGGTTTGCTCCTCTGAGTTTTCGTTGCTTTGCGTATGTATGATAATTATTATATGTATACATTAATTTTGGGATCTCGGGGGAAATAATCTAATAGATTTAGGTAGTGGCAACCCTGATAGATGTTTGGAATGGAGGGGGATAAGGAATGCATTTGGTAATGTATGTATGCATGTTTATGTTGTTGGATTAATGTATGTGATCGTATCTATTTTTGCTTTGAAGAATATCATTGCTTGTTTGAATTACATCAACACTTCTTCATACATATTTACATATATGATTATACATATATGTTTTCTAGGCTATTGGCATTGCTATTCTTAGAAAGATAGAAAAATATTGTGTTGGCATAGGTTTTATATGTACTCAGATATTAAATATTTTAAGTCCCATCAGATTGACAAGCAGAGTTTTATGAATAGAGGTAATTATATTTTTATTTTAGTATATTTTACTTTAGCAAAAACTTATAGAACGACCTGCACTCACGTGCCCCGATTCTCATATTAATTGTGATGATGTGTGGATGTGTGTGTGTCTGTGTGTGTGTGTATACGAATTTCATCATATGTCGTAATACCATCAGAGAAATTAGATTTGATGACTATTACGCGATTCTCATGTAACGAATATAAGTAGAAAAAATAATGTAGATTGTCATCAGTATACTTTGATATCTCAACAAGTCACAACCTATTTTCCAATCCAAATTGTTAAAGTGTTTGAAAATATACAAAAAAACTACAAAAGTGTTGAAACTAATTATTGATTGTTAAACAAGTTTATAGTGTGTAAAAAAATATAATTAAATAAATTGTTTATAAATAAAATAATAAAACAAATTGTTTATAAATAAAATAATTAAATAAATTGTTTATAAATAAAATAATTAAATAAATTATAAACAAATAAATAAATAATAAAAATAATTAAATAAAATGAATACCGCAAGTTGTCCCATCTGCACTAAAGTCTTTATGACTCAAACAAAAGTAAATAAGCATATAGAAACTAGCCAGTCGAAGGCTATGTTGGGAATTAGTAAGCTAAATATTAACAACAAATATTGTGAGGATTGTGATGAGATGATTCCATCAAATGGTTGTATGGCTTACATCAGAACCATAAAACACAAAAACAGCTGTCAGCAAGAAAGGATCAGCGATTTCTCACTCTGAGCTGGGAGGATCGAGACATATATTCTCCTCAACAAAAATGTGGGTGTCTTGTTTCCGGAGGAGTTTCTCACATCTTCAAAGAGCTCCGTAGTAAAACAACTTAATGAACGTAGGAGGATACATACTAAGTTTAAATTTAATATGGAGCTCACATGTGATTATATGAAAATGGTAAATGATGAGATGAATGTTAGCCAACTTGTGCACATCTCAAAGATAATGTTGGTGACCGTCTCTGATGGCATAGATGAGATGTACAAGAAACAGACCGATGAGCTAAGAGCCAAAATGGAAGAATTTCAAGAGAGGGATAGCGGATGGACCTTGCTTTCAATAAATCCTCTTGAAGTTAATATAAACAAGGCATCCATAATAAGAGGATCGAACTTCATCCCTCTCCCAAAAAATATTGCAGCCAAGCATGCATGCATAAATATCGAGAACTCTGATGTTTATTGCTTTAAATGGTGTCTCATTGCGGCTTTAAATGTAAATAGCGGTCTGAATCCTAAACAACGGAAAAACTTTAAAAATTACAATATTACAAATATTTCTGATGAGAATATTAATATAAGGGAAATTGTATTAAATTTTAAAGACCTAGATTTTCCACTCCCATTGAAACAGATAAAACAATTCGAAAATCAAAATGACGTGAGCATAAATGTATTTGGTCATAATGGGACATCACTTATAGGACCATACTATGTAACGAAAGGAGAGAAACACGTTCATATTAATCTGTTATTGCTCCAGTCAAATGAAAAGTTCCACTATGTGCTCATCAAAGATATATCAAAGTAAGTTTCATTTGTGTATTTATTAATTTTTTTTTACATTTTACTTGTTATTGTTATATTTATTTACATATTATTTTATTTTTCTATCTTCTTCAGACTTCTTCGTTCGAACATGACATCACACAGAAATAAGATCCTGATTTGCAACACCTGAGTATATCATACACATGATGATTATATGTATAATCATCATAAAAATATTTGTGGCAAAAAAGTCATCAGAATGCCCGAAGGTGAAACTATTATCAACTTTAAGGACTTTCACAAACAGTTGGATGAACCATTTGTAATCTACGCGGACTTTGAGTCTATTTTGGAAAAAGTTGATGATGCTGTAGGTAAAAATACCACAAATGTACAGAAAATTCGTGCTTGTGCATTCGGCTATTTTATTAATTGTAGCTTTAATAGAGAAAATAATTTATATAGACACTATTTTGGTGAAGATTCGGCGAATATATTTCTAAAAAAAATAGTTGAAGATTGTACAGATATTTATGTTAATTCCGTGGCAATGAGGAAAAAGTGCTTAAGTCATATTTTACTGTTTTGTAGTAGAGCACTTTTAAGCGTTTAAGTCGATTTTCAGAAATTTGTTTCTTTTACACTTAAATTGGGAAATTCTCCGTCAGCCCTTATTTTTTTAAGCAACATCGTTTTACAAACTATGAGTAATACATTTAAATTGAAATATACCAAAGTATAACCTAAATTAAAATATTGCTCCAAATGAGATTAGAAGTATAAAAAAGATAGAGCTGTAACTTCCTGAAAAATCACACAAATTAATTGATATTTTGACTAGGGGTACTTTTGAATATGCAGATTACGGAGGTACCATTAACTCAAAATCTGCTTACCTCGACTTAAGCGCTTTTTCCTTTTTGCCAGAGAATTATATACTTAAAGTTAAGAAAATGTTTATGACCCCAATAGAAATAGCTCAATATAATGCACAACATTGTCATATATGTAAGATAATATTAAATAACGTTAAAGTTAGAGATCATTGTCATCTTACGGGTAATTATCTTGGGGCAGCACATAGCGAATGCAATTTGAATTATAAAACACCTCAGTTCATACCGGTTATCTTTCATAATCTTTCTGCATATGATATGCACCTATTTTTCAAAGAACTTTCTAGTATAAAAAATGCCACAATAAAAGTGATTCCCCAGAACACAGAGCGTTATTTCTTCTCTTTTAATTTTTATCAAGTTAGATGCAAAACATGGGTTCGAATAATATTTATAGAGTCGTTAAGATTTATGGCTTCGAGTTTAGATACAGTAGCGAAAAATCTTGACAGCAATGATTTTAATACTGTTCGATCATGTTTCTCTGATGAACATCATTTCAACCTGATCAGAAGAAAGGGTGTATTTCCATACTCTTACATGGATTCCATGACTAAGTTTAAGGAAACTAAACTCCCTAGTAGAGGAGAGTTCCTCAATATTCTAACGAATGAAGAATGTGATGTAGTCGAGTGTGAACATGCTCAAAAAATATGGAGGGAGTTTAACTGTAAAACCCTCCTTGACTATACTAAGCTCTACTTAAAGAGAGATGTTCTTCTTCTAATCGACGTGTTTAACAATTTAAGAAAATTTTGTAAAGGTATATACGATTTCGACCCCTGTCACTATTATACAGCACCAGTCTTATCTTGGAATGCAATGTTGAAAACCACACAAGTTTCATTGGAACAGTTCAGAATCCTCAGATTTAAGCAATCCCGCTGGGATAAAAAATAAAGTTTTTGTTTAGGCCTAAAACACATCAGCTATATACACAAAAACTACATAAAATAGCACTTAGCTTTTCTGATGATAAAAGAAATATGTGACCCGGTCTATGAAAAGGTGGCTTATGACTCAAAAAATTATTTTTCCCTTTTTTTTTGGTTCGGATAGTTTTTGAGACGCTCTTTAACATGGTGAAAAGCAGAAAGTCCTAACTTGCTTAGAAGTGTACTAAAAATTTAGAGAAAGAAGAGCACAAATAAAAGAAAAACAGAATTTTATTGAAAATCGAGAATGAAGATAATACATGGAATTGAAAATTAAAAAAGGATTGAACGCATTGTTTATTATTAACAGCTGATTTCTCGAAATTTTGTTTTTGAGTCATAAGCCACCTTTTCATAGACCGGGTCAAATATAATGAAAGATAAAATAAAAACGCGCGCTTGGGGACATTACATAGACCGAAGCAATGAAAAAATGGATGTAGAATAGAATGATTCATACTAAATTGCATGTAAGATGACAACTAAAA
The DNA here is from genome assembly GCA_936439885.1 of Nowickia ferox. Lineage (NCBI taxonomy): Eukaryota > Metazoa > Arthropoda > Insecta > Diptera > Tachinidae > Nowickia > Nowickia ferox. The sequence goes on along the minus strand of OW387023.1, from coordinate 49,925,855 downwards.
TTTAATAATGTACTAACTGTATTTATTTATTAATTTATTTCTTTAATTATTTATTAATTTATTTATTGTTTATTAACTTATCTATTAATTTTGTTATTTTATTCACACAAAAGGATGTAAAAATCTTATGGTTTAAAGTTTTGAAATAGTCAAATTGTTTTCTATAACGATCATCGTTTAAATAAGTGTATTTGCTTATCATCCAAAATCGATATTTATCCTTCCAACACTATACAAATTTCTTGAAACTTTTCGAAATTCATATTACTGACAACATTACTAATATAAACATATAAATATAATATAATATTTATAATATAAATAGAAATTTCCAAAGTTGAGTTAGTAGTAGGGGAATCTCTGTTCTGGCATACCTTAAAATTTTAAAGTTAATTACCCATTACACCGACAAAGAAGAACATCCACGGAAAAATCATTTTTATGATTTTCCCGTCGGCATATACACACACATAAAAAACGTTAAACCTATGAAACCCTTTAATCCATTCCCAGAAAAAAATCACCCGTTCACGCGCAATTAATGTAAACAAAATATATTTAATGAAAACAAAAAACACAATTTCTCAAATTTCAAATTTTAATTATAGTCATAAAGCACTGAAATTCTCAAATTTTAAAATTGCACTGAAATTCTCAAATTTTAAAATTGTGAAAATATCTATACTCAAAATATCTATATCACGTCAAATATGAATACCTGAAGAAGTTAATTTCATCAATCAAAGCCATGGGATATTATACATTCAATGATTCAATTATAATATTTTTTTATAACATAATAATAAGAATCATGAGTCATTCTGCTTGTGTCAAACTTATACCATAATTATAACTGGTGAGAGAGATACATTTAAACCTATAACAGAACCTCTCAAAGAATTCATAAATAGTTCTAAAAATATTGAAAGAATTCCCAAGAAAGAGGAGAGTAAAATCAAGACAGCAGTTGAAAATAATAAAAGTTTAAAGCCTCAGAAACTTGATATGCTTTTCAAAAACACTTTAACGAGACTATGCAGGATTAAGGGATAAATCTAAAATTAATACTAACAAAATATGTAAACAAAAATTTGCAAAAAAGGCAAAATCAAAATTTTTTTGGTCCAACCAAGTAGAGAAACAAAATACCATATACAGTGTAGACATTTGCAGTTAAAATTTCTATTTAGTAAATTCAAGTTGAAATAAAACATATTTCAGTCTTTTTTCAATATTATATTTTAAATTTTTTCTTAAAAATCTTAATCATAATACAAAAAATAACGTTAATCTAATATTTGTTTGTTATTTACAAATGATTTAGGTATAGGTAAAAATATACAAGTTTTCAACCATTAAATTTTTAAATTTTTGTGTGAATAAAATAAAAAAATAGATGAATTAATAAAAAAATAATAAAATAATTAAATAAATAAATTAATAAATAATTAAAGAGATAAATTAATAACAAATAGACAAACAGTATTCGCCAAGCATATGCGTAATATCTTGTCCTTTAAATTGCTTTTCAATAGCCGCAATGTCCTGATGGAACCTTTCGCCATGCTCATCGCTACAAGCTCCTAAATCATCAGGGAAAAAATCTAAATGATTGTGAAGGAAATGGATCTTTAGCGACATTAATATGCCCATTTCGCCATATGCCGAAATCATTTCTGCGACAATATTTTTATAATTGGCAGCTCGTTTGTTGCCAAGAAACTGCTCAATAACGGCAACTGTGCCTTGTGTTTGTAAACAAATAAAAAATACTAAACTGTTAAAACTAATTATTGTTTTTTAAGCAAGTTTATAGAGTATAAAAAAATAACTAAATAAATTGTTTATAAATAAAATAATTAAATAAATTGTTTATAAATAATATAAATAAATAAACAAATAAATAATAAAAAATAATTAAATAAAATTAATGGCTACACCTTATATGATACAAAGGACCCGAGAGGAAGAGCGTGCGGTCGATCAGCAATTCTAATAAAGTCAAGACTCAAGCACTATATTCTTGATAACATTTGTGCAGAACATTTACATGCAACTAATATTTGTGTTGAAATTTTTTGTACAAATTTCGTTATATCATCAATTTACTCCCCTCCAAGATTCTCAATCACTGTGGATCAATACCAGGATTTCTACAAATCCCTTGGTTCTTGTTTCGTAGTAGCTGGAGACTACAATGCAAAACATACGTTCAGGGGTTCGCGCCTTATTATACATAGAGGTAGAGCGTTGTTCAACACAATTTCAAAAATGGGATTAGACGTCATTTCGAGTAGGGAGCCCACTTACTGACCTACTGACATATAAAAAAATTCCGGTTGTTATAGATTTTGGCGTCATGAAAAATATTTCTAGGGATTTATTTTATGTTGAAGCTTCTCTACATCTCTCCTCCGATCATTCGCCCACAATCTTTACAATTTGTAGCCGACTAAGAAATGAGTTACCTTACCCATATGTGAAGATGATCAATCGTGTTAATTGGCTGGGATTCAAAAAATATCTTAGTAGTAATTGCACGGAAAACATTACTCTAAGAACACACGATGATGTTAAATCTAACATTGCCAATCTTAACGAAACTATTAAGCATGCTGCTGAACATGCTACTACCTCCCACCTCTTATCTTGGAATGCAATGTTGGAAACCACACAAGTTTCACTGGAACAGTTCACAATCCTCAGATTTAAGCAATCCCGTTGGGTTAAAAAATATATTGACTTAAACACATTCCATAGGACAAATGCTAAAAATAACTTTGAAAAAGATTTTTTCAAACTTAAACAATGCTGTTTATGGGAAGACAATGGAAAACATTGAAAAACGTAGGGATATTAGAATTACTGCATCTTGGGTAATAGCAAACGGGAATTATTTGGGTCTGAGAGCGTGAATTGCGAACCAAATTTTAAGCATTTGATAAAATTTTCTGATGATATGTATGCGGTAGAGTTAGGAAAAATGGAGCAAGGGGAGCATGTACGAGTATGACTTCCATTATGGCTTCATGAAGCCTAAATTTGGAGAGAACGTTTCTCTCAACTATATGGATACTGAGTCCTTTATTTATTCAGTTAAAACTGATGATTTTTATGATGACATCCTTAATGGTATTAGGTTGAACTTCACTTCAGAATATCCTATAGATAATCACTTTCGTTTGCCACTACTCAATAAAAAGGTTTTGGGATTGATGAAAGATGAAAACAAAGGGGATATTATGACTAAGTTTGTTGGTTTACGAGCAAACATATATTCTCTGTCTACTCTTCGCTCGGCAGATGTTAATAAATCAAAAGGGGTTAAAAAATCTGTAATTAAAAAGTTGTCCAATGTAATAATTTACAAAAGATGCTTATGCGAATCCAAAATTATCTCAGATTAAATGTTTTGGTTTAGGTCTAAAACACATCAATTATATACACAAAAACTACATAAAATAGCACTTAGCTTTTCTGATGATAAAAGAAATATAATGAAAGATAAAATAAAAACGCGCGCTTGGGGATATTACATAGACCGAAACAATGAAACAATGGATGTAGAATAGAATGATTCCCACTAAATTGCATGTAAGATGACAGCGAATATTTAATTTTGTACTTATTGTATTTATTTATTAATTTATCTCTTTAATTATTTATTAATTTATTTATTTAATTTTATTATTTGTTTATTAATTTTATTTTATTTGTTTATTAATTTATCTATTAATTGGTTGAAAACTTGTATATTTTGACCTATACCTAAATCATTTTTAAATAACAAACAAATATTAGATAAATTTGTATTATTATTAAGATTTTTAAGAAAAAATTTAAAATATAATATTGAAAAAAGACTGAAATATGTTTTATTTCAACTTGAATTTACTAAATAGAAATTTTAACTGCAAATGTCTACACTGTATATGGTATTTTGTTTCTCTACTTGGTTGGACCAAAAAAATTTTGATTTTGCCTTTTTTGCAAATTTTTGTTTACATATTTTGTTAGTATTAATTTTAGATTTATCCCTTAATCCTGCATAGTCTCGTTAAAGTGTTTTTGAAAAGCATATCAAGTTTCTGAGGCTTTAAACTTTTATTATTTTCAACTGCTGTCTTGATTTTACTCTCCTCTTTCTTGGGAATTCTTTCAATATTTTTAGAACTATTTATGAATTCTTTGAGAGGTTCTGTTATAGGTTTAAATGTATCTCTCAGTTCTGCACGTGTATCTATTTCACCAGTTTTTATACTACGAAGCTTTTTCTTCAAGACATTTCTTGTCGACACCAACTGTTTTAATACTTTCTCATCCATATTTGCTAACAACAAATAGCAGTTCAACTTATCAAATATCAGATCAGGTATCAGCTATTAGATCAGGTAGCTGGTCGGGTTTTCAGATCAGCTTATCGGGTATCAGATCAGCTTATAGGGTATCAGATCAGGTAACTGGTCTGGTTTTCATATCAGGTTATCAGGTAGCTGATCTGGTTTTCCAGATCAGGCCAGTTATAGCAAATAGATGCATGAAGTTTAAAGTTAGATTAATAACTGAAGTCAAGCGTTTATGAACAGTTATTTATATAGTTATGAAATAGTCAAATTGTTTTATATAACGATCATCTTTTAAATAAGTTATTTGCTTATCATCGAAAATCGATACGAGTATTTATGCTTCATTTGCATTGCCTTTTATAAAATGCTTGGGAATTATGGTATAAGTTTGACACAAGCAGAATGACTCATGATTCTTATTATTATGTTATAAAAAAATATTATAATTGAATCATTGAATGTATAATATCCCATGGCTTTGATTGATGAAATTAACTTCTTCAGGTATTCATATTTGACGTGATATAGATATTTTGAGTATAGATATTTTCACAATTTTAAAATTTGAGAATTTCAGTGCAATTTTAAAATTTGAGAATTTCAGTGCTTTATGACTATAATTAAAATTTGAAATTTGAGAAATTGTGTTTTTTGTTTTCATTAAATATATTTTGTTTACATTAATTGCGCGTGAACGGGTGATTTTTTTCTGGGAATGGATTAAAGGGTTTCATAGGTTTAACGTTTTTTATGTGTGTGTATATGCCGACGGGAAAATCATAAAAATGATTTTTCCGTGGATGTTCTTCTTTGTCGGTGTAATGGGTAATTAACTTTAAAATTTTAAGGTATGCCAGAACAGAGATTCCCCTACTACTAACTCAACTTTGGAAATTTCTATTTATATTATAAATATTATATTATATTTATATGTTTATATTAGTAATGTTGTCAGTAATATGAATTTCGAAAAGTTTCAAGAAATTTGTATAGTGTTGGAAGGATAAATATCGATTTTGGATGATAAGCAAATACACTTATTTAAACGATGATCGTTATAGAAAACAATTTGACTATTTCAAAACTTTAAACCATAAGATTTTTACATCCTTTTGTGTGAATAAAATAACAAAATTAATAGATAAGTTAATAAACAATAAATAAATTAATAAATAATTAAAGAAATAAATTAATAAATAAATACAGTTAGTACATTATTAAATTTTAGTTGTCATCTTACATGCAATTTAGTATGAATCATTCTATTCTACATCCATTTTTTCATTGCTTCGGTCTATGTAATGTCCCCAAGCGCGCGTTTTTATTTTATCTTTCATTATATTTGACCCGGTCTATGAAAAGGTGGCTTATGACTCAAAAACAAAATTTCGAGAAATCAGCTGTTAATAATAAACAATGCGTTCAATCCTTTTTTAATTTTCAATTCCATGTATTATCTTCATTCTCGATTTTCAATAAAATTCTGTTTTTCTTTTATTTGTGCTCTTCTTTCTCTAAATTTTTAGTACACTTCTAAGCAAGTTAGGACTTTCTGCTTTTCACCATGTTAAAGAGCGTCTCAAAAACTATCCGAACCAAAAAAAAAGGGAAAAATAATTTTTTGAGTCATAAGCCACCTTTTCATAGACCGGGTCACATATTTCTTTTATCATCAGAAAAGCTAAGTGCTATTTTATGTAGTTTTTGTGTATATAGCTGATGTGTTTTAGGCCTAAACAAAAACTTTATTTTTTATCCCAGCGGGATTGCTTAAATCTGAGGATTCTGAACTGTTCCAATGAAACTTGTGTGGTTTTCAACATTGCATTCCAAGATAAGACTGGTGCTGTATAATAGTGACAGGGGTCGAAATCGTATATACCTTTACAAAATTTTCTTAAATTGTTAAACACGTCGATTAGAAGAAGAACATCTCTCTTTAAGTAGAGCTTAGTATAGTCAAGGAGGGTTTTACAGTTAAACTCCCTCCATATTTTTTGAGCATGTTCACACTCGACTACATCACATTCTTCATTCGTTAGAATATTGAGGAACTCTCCTCTACTAGGGAGTTTAGTTTCCTTAAACTTAGTCATGGAATCCATGTAAGAGTATGGAAATACACCCTTTCTTCTGATCAGGTTGAAATGATGTTCATCAGAGAAACATGATCGAACAGTATTAAAATCATTGCTGTCAAGATTTTTCGCTACTGTATCTAAACTCGAAGCCATAAATCTTAACGACTCTATAAATATTATTCGAATCCATGTTTTGCATCTAACTTGATAAAAATTAAAAGAGAAGAAATAACGCTCTGTGTTCTGGGGAATCACTTTTATTGTGGCATTTTTTATACTAGAAAGTTCTTTGAAAAATAGGTGCATATCATATGCAGAAAGATTATGAAAGATAACCGGTATGAACTGAGGTGTTTTATAATTCAAATTGCATTCGCTATGTGCTGCCCCAAGATAATTACCCGTAAGATGACAATGATCTCTAACTTTAACGTTATTTAATATTATCTTACATATATGACAATGTTGTGCATTATATTGAGCTATTTCTATTGGGGTCATAAACATTTTCTTAACTTTAAGTATATAATTCTCTGGCAAAAAGGAAAAAGCGCTTAAGTCGAGGTAAGCAGATTTTGAGTTAATGGTACCTCCGTAATCTGCATATTCAAAAGTACCCCTAGTCAAAATATCAATTAATTTGTGTGATTTTTCAGGAAGTTACAGCTCTATCTTTTTTATACTTCTAATCTCATTTGGAGCAATATTTTAATTTAGGTTATACTTTGGTATATTTCAATTTAAATGTATTACTCATAGTGTGTAAAACGATGTTGCTTAAAAAAATAAGGGCTGACGGAGAATTTCCCAATTTAAGTGTAAAAGAAACAAATTTCTGAAAATCGACTTAAACGCTTAAAAGTGCTCTACTACAAAACAGTAAAATATGACTTAAGCACTTTTTCCTCATTGCCACGGAATTAACATAAATATCTGTACAATCTTCAACTATTTTTTTTAGAAATATATTCGCCGAATCTTCACCAAAATAGTGTCTATATAAATTATTTTCTCTATTAAAGCTACAATTAATAAAATAGCCGAATGCACAAGCACGAATTTTCTGTACATTTGTGGTATTTTTACCTACAGCATCATCAACTTTTTCCAAAATAGACTCAAAGTCCGCGTAGATTACAAATGGTTCATCCAACTGTTTGTGAAAGTCCTTAAAGTTGATAATAGTTTCACCTTCGGGCATTCTGATGACTTTTTTGCCACAAATATTTTTATGATGATTATACATATAATCATCATGTGTATGATATACTCAGGTGTTGCAAATCAGGATCTTATTTCTGTGTGATGTCATGTTCGAACGAAGAAGTCTGAAGAAGATAGAAAAATAAAATAATATGTAAATAAATATAACAATAACAAGTAAAATGTAAAAAAAAATTAATAAATACACAAATGAAACTTACTTTGATATATCTTTGATGAGCACATAGTGGAACTTTTCATTTGACTGGAGCAATAACAGATTAATATGAACGTGTTTCTCTCCTTTCGTTACATAGTATGGTCCTATAAGTGATGTCCCATTATGACCAAATACATTTATGCTCACGTCATTTTGATTTTCGAATTGTTTTATCTGTTTCAATGGGAGTGGAAAATCTAGGTCTTTAAAATTTAATACAATTTCCCTTATATTAATATTCTCATCAGAAATATTTGTAATATTGTAATTTTTAAAGTTTTTCCGTTGTTTAGGATTCAGACCGCTATTTACATTTAAAGCCGCAATGAGACACCATTTAAAGCAATAAACATCAGAGTTCTCGATATTTATGCATGCATGCTTGGCTGCAATATTTTTTGGGAGAGGGATGAAGTTCGATCCTCTTATTATGGATGCCTTGTTTATATTAACTTCAAGAGGATTTATTGAAAGCAAGGTCCATCCGCTATCCCTCTCTTGAAATTCTTCCATTTTGGCTCTTAGCTCATCGGTCTGTTTCTTGTACATCTCATCTATGCCATCAGAGACGGTCACCAACATTATCTTTGAGATGTGCACAAGTTGGCTAACATTCATCTCATCATTTACCATTTTCATATAATCACATGTGAGCTCCATATTAAATTTAAACTTAGTATGTATCCTCCTACGTTCATTAAGTTGTTTTACTACGGAGCTCTTTGAAGATGTGAGAAACTCCTCCGGAAACAAGACACCCACATTTTTGTTGAGGAGAATATATGTCTCGATCCTCCCAGCTCAGAGTGAGAAATCGCTGATCCTTTCTTGCTGACAGCTGTTTTTGTGTTTTATGGTTCTGATGTAAGCCATACAACCATTTGATGGAATCATCTCATCACAATCCTCACAATATTTGTTGTTAATATTTAGCTTACTAATTCCCAACATAGCCTTCGACTGGCTAGTTTCTATATGCTTATTTACTTTTGTTTGAGTCATAAAGACTTTAGTGCAGATGGGACAACTTGCGGTATTCATTTTATTTAATTATTTTTATTATTTATTTATTTGTTTATAATTTATTTAATTATTTTATTTATAAACAATTTATTTAATTATTTTATTTATAAACAATTTGTTTTATTATTTTATTTATAAACAATTTATTTAATTATATTTTTTTACACACTATAAACTTGTTTAACAATCAATAATTAGTTTCAACACTTTTGTAGTTTTTTTGTATATTTTCAAACACTTTAACAATTTGGATTGGAAAATAGGTTGTGACTTGTTGAGATATCAAAGTATACTGATGACAATCTACATTATTTTTTCTACTTATATTCGTTACATGAGAATCGCGTAATAGTCATCAAATCTAATTTCTCTGATGGTATTACGACATATGATGAAATTCGTATACACACACACACAGACACACACACATCCACACATCATCACAATTAATATGAGAATCGGGGCACGTGAGTGCAGGTCGTTCTATAAGTTTTTGCTAAAGTAAAATATACTAAAATAAAAATATAATTACCTCTATTCATAAAACTCTGCTTGTCAATCTGATGGGACTTAAAATATTTAATATCTGAGTACATATAAAACCTATGCCAACACAATATTTTTCTATCTTTCTAAGAATAGCAATGCCAATAGCCTAGAAAACATATATGTATAATCATATATGTAAATATGTATGAAGAAGTGTTGATGTAATTCAAACAAGCAATGATATTCTTCAAAGCAAAAATAGATACGATCACATACATTAATCCAACAACATAAACATGCATACATACATTACCAAATGCATTCCTTATCCCCCTCCATTCCAAACATCTATCAGGGTTGCCACTACCTAAATCTATTAGATTATTTCCCCCGAGATCCCAAAATTAATGTATACATATAATAATTATCATACATACGCAAAGCAACGAAAACTCAGAGGAGCAAACCAAAGTCAATCAAATAAAGATCACTACATATACACAAACACACAGATCCCTTGTTACTACCCTGCAGCCAGACTGGGACCAAGTGCCTTTGTGTCAACACTAAAATTCTAGTGACAATTGTAGTATAATAAGTTTTCTTCTATACGTCAGTATAAAAGAGAGAGAGAAAACAGATATGACGTATTTGTAGTGGAATTGTCAACAACTTGTCAATATACATGCATTAGAACTAAGTATTCACTATGTCTATGTCTATAGTACAAAGCATTGCATGAGCAATAATTATAGAGTAGTACTGGTTACAAAGTCAAAAGCGAGTCAGTACATTTTCACCATCGACATTTCCTACAGGGTATAATGTTTGTCTGCCACTACAACAAAAGTAGTGGATACTGGCAAACATACAAGTAAATACAAAAACGCACACATATGCACAAACACATTCATACACACATACATACACATAAACAAAGAATCACAGATGCATCCATAAATCCACTGTAAGCACAACGTTTCCCTACAATAATAACAATAGCAGCACACACAAGTACATACATACACATAAACAAAGAATCAAACTCACACACACTTAGTCTCACAAAATTTCAGCATGAAAATCAAAACCAAAAATCCCACATTTTGTAACAGGGTTGCCAACTTATTTTTGTTTTTGCCGGTTTTGAATTCTTAAAACATGTCGTTCGTCCCCATTACCCCTCTACTCGACAGTTTATGAATGCCTTTCCTTATTAGACCATTTTTCGTCTTAATTTCTGTCACACGTACTGCACCATGTCGGTGTCTCACGACCTTCATCACCCTGCCTATGAGCCACTGTTTGGGTGGCAAATTATCTTCGGACACGAGTACCAAGTCATTTTCCGGCAAATTCTTTTGTTTTTTGGTCCATTTAGCTCTTTGCTGCAACTCATGAAGACACTCTAAATACCACCTTTCCAAAAATTTCTTTTGTATTGCTGATACTTTCAACAATTTTTCATGATTTGACCAAGGTTTACTATCGTATATTGGTTCCAAAATGCTGACCAATGGACCACCCGTTAAAAAATGGCCCGGCGTCAACACTCTTTCATCATTGGGGTCATTCGACATCGCCGTATATAGACGCGAGTTTAGTATAGCTTCTATTTCAGCTACCACTGAATACCAAAAACTTGAACCAAGTGATATTTTGCGGACATCACTGCCGCCTCCCACAAGCCACCAAAGTGAGTCGACCTAGGGGGAATATGTCGAAATTCAATGTTGTTGGCGGCACGGTACTTTTTCTTGCATTTGTTGATTGAAAAACAATTTCTTCATCTCTTCTAGCTCTCGTCGTGTGCCCACAAAATTTGTTGCGCTGTCACAAAGCAGTTGCGAGCAGAAAGGAAAAGACTCTACATACACCCCCTTATTTTATGTTTTTAAGATATTCGTAAGGCAAATTAATAAAGCGTTCGCATTGATATTTAAAGTACCAAAAACACAAAAATCTAATTCAAAAGCATAACAATAAAAAAATAACAAAAACAATAAAAATTCATGAGAAAAAAGTCTACATACAGTCTTAAAAATCGAATACAATATTTAATTTTTTTAAATAAATAAAAGAAAATATATTTTTAATATTTAGTAGAACCACCTTGGGCTTCAATAAACGCCTGAAGACGACGTGGCATAGACATCACCAAATTATTCGTAATACTGGGCGCAATTTCCGACCACGCCCGAATTAGGGCAGTTTTCAGGGTTTTACGATTTCTGATATCATATTTGCTCGCAGATTTTTCCAAAACATTCCAAATATGCTCCATTGAATTGAGGTCTGGTGACTGTGGAGGTGTATTGAGCTGTGTTGGTCCATGATAAAGAAGGCAGTCTCGAACAATCCATTGGTTTCCCAGGCCCAAGCTTTCCACAGATGGCTTCAAATTTTGTTCCAATATTGTCTTATACTGATATCTGTCCATAACGCCTTCAACAAAAACCAATCGACTACCTCCAGATGCCGCCATAGCTCCCCACACCATAACACTGCCACCACCATGTTTCACAGTAGGTATAATATTTTTGAGATCAAGTATATTATAGTTACTTTTATCGGTAAATATAATTTTCTTCCAAAAATCCATTCCTTTTGTAAATGTGTTCAGAACGAAGTTGACGATTCTTGGCTGAAATAAATAGCTTTTTGCGTGCTGTTCTACTTTTAAAGCCGCTATCATGCAAAACGTTTATTAATGTTCTTGATGAAACAGTAATATTCCAACATCTTGCAAGGTATTCGGCTAATTTTGGGGCACTTATTTTTGGATCTTTTTGGACTTCTTTAAGGACACTACTGACATCGCGTCTTGACAACTTCTTCGGTCTTCCAGATCGTGGCTTGTTTTCGGACCGTGGACCGACTTAATTTTTTCTATTTCAGCAATTTCCCCGTAAGATTTGTTTTCTTTTCGAAGGTTAACCACCAAATTTCGAACTGATTGTTGTATTTCTCTTATATTTACCATTTTTCAAGCTAAAACGTGTTCTACAAATCGCTTTCTGAATTTAAATGATTGTAATGTTTGAAAAATAAAGAAAATCAAGAAACAAACGGTTTTTTCCTTTATCTTCTTCATTTTCTTTTCAATTTCAAGAGTTGCCAATGCTATATGTGGACTTTTTCCCACCGATTTCTCTGTTTATCGCCAATAGTTTATAAATGATCAATGTTTTCAAACTTTTTTTCTTCCAACATTCTTAACTGTTAATATTGTAAACATTGACATCAAAATTGTTTTTAATATTATCACTAGTTCTCTAGAAGCTCAGAATAGTAGCGTGGAAGGTAAAACAGAAACTGCTTCCATGTGTATCGCATTGTTAAAAAAAAGGATACGTAAGCCTTTGTTGCCCGTGTGTCTCTTAATTTAAATGTTGTTGCAAACGGACCACAAAAGTCTAAACCCGTTATAGTGAAGGGCTTAGATATTGAAACTCTAACGTGGGGCAAGTCTCCCATTCTTTGGTTACATAACTTCGGACGACACCTAAATCACTGCAAACAACTCCTTACTACAGATCGTATTAATTCTCGTGCATGTGGCACCCAAAATTTCTGTTGAGGGTTGCCATTAACGCTTGGGTGCCAGCGTGTAAGCTTTTAAGATGAAGATACTTGACATAACATCTCACAAGCGCGCTATCTTGTGGTAGAAGGTAGTATTGCATTGGCCAACCTACCACCCACCCTTAGTAAGGGTATACCTCGCTCAAAGAATCAAACTCACACACACACACATAGCCAGCATGAAAATCCCCAAAATCCCTCCATATGCAACAGGGTTCCTACCATTTTTGTTTTTTCCCGGTTTTGAATTCCCAAACTTGGACTCAAGTCTCCATTACCTATCTACTAAGATACAATAACAAATATATGTATAAAAAAAAATTTAGGTATCTTATCGTCCATTTATGATGAAATCCGCATAGGATCCAGCTAAACCCCTCAATAATCGATTTAAACATACATAGTTTTAATAAAAAAATATTCTACTGAATACATAGAATAATAATTTTGGGACAAAATACCTTTAATAGGGCCAAAAAAATTTTAATGTACTTGACTTCAATATTTTCATTTGAATAAAAACAAAAGTATGATTAGTTCTGCTTTCTTTGGAAAAAGTTTAATAGTAATAGTACTATTGGCTTTCCCATTTTAAACATAATTTGGGGTACGTTTCGGAAACCAGTTTAATAAAAATCCCGAAAAATAATAGTAGTTTTTAAAACAGAGAATAAAGGTTTCAAAGGTTTGAAGAATTTTGAGCTGAAAGGGCCAAAATATGCTGTAGAGTACAGGGCTATCAAACATCAAAAAGTGCTACAAATGGCCCAATTGTGCCTCATTTTGCATCACTGGTTCCAATTTCAGTTCAGTTATGAAAACTTATGATTAAACACATAGACCACAGTAGGCTACATGGCTACACGACTACAAGTGCCGCTGGCAACAAATGTTGTCTGGTAGCCAGCTACTTAATTATTTTGAAAACGGCAGCAGCGCCATAAGAACCTGATATTGAAGTATAAATATATATTTCAGTGGTGCCGCTTTCAAATATTTCACATTTATAAAAATAAAATAGTTTATTCAAAAATATAAAAACAAATAACTTTTTTTTTTTATATTTGTCATGCGAATTTTACAGGCTTGCGATTTTTTGCGTTTTTACCAAACTTATTTTTATTTTTAGCGGCATTGGCGATTTTTAATAAATTTTACGCAAACTGTTTTGCGGTTCTTGAACAATGTGTATTAGAATTTGTTATCGTCTTGCTTATCATAACTTACTTGCTTACTTAAAATTTTGCATACCTCACAGTTTTAGCGATTTTTGATCACTAGCATGGCTTCTTTAAAATTGTGCAACTTCTCGGATTTTTTGGAAACTTCGCGATAAAAGAGACTTTTTGCATGTTTTTAGTAGGGATATAACGAATCCAGTTTAACGAATGCGAAAGCGAATAATACACATTAATTTCTGCGAATGCAAATTCGAAGGCGAATGCAAAATAAAATAAATTTATTTTTAATTATTATCTATACTTATTTTAATATAATTTTATATATATATATATATATATATATATATATATATATATATATATATATATATATATATATATATATATATATATACTGTATATATATATATATGTATATATATATACATATATATATATATATATACAGTGGGGAACAGGGGTGAGTACATGTTTGTACTTTCTGCATTTGTAGGCGCATAAAAATACTAATTATGAAGCGATTTATTTTTGTTTTTTGAATTATATTTATTATTCAGTTGGTAACATAAATGCTTTTAAAACAAAACAAAAAACTACATATTCAAAGAAAAAAACAAATAAAATTAAAATAACTCTTATGTAGTCACTTTTGCACCTTCAGGCAACATTTTTAAAATATATTGTATTTTTAGTACCTCATCCATAGCCTTTTATTTTGGAATTCACTATTTATGCATTTTGGCATACTTGTAACCAATTTTTGGATAATTTCTCCTGGAATTTTCTGCCGCTCCAACGTTGCCACAACTCGATTCAGAAAGATGGAGCCGTTCTATATTGTGCAACCATATTTTCACAATTGACCTCAAATTCTCAATTGGATTGAGGTCGGTACTTTGCGGAGGCCACTGCATCAATTAAAAACTTTTCCCAGTCAGCCATTCCTTGACGATTTTTGAGGTTTGTTTCGGGTCTCCATCCTGTTGCAACATAACTTCTTTCTCAGGATATGTGATCACGTATAGAAAATCGGGACCCATCTGGTCTGCAATATGTTCAAATAGTCTTCTTTTCTCATGATGCTATCAATTTTTTGCAACGGACCAACATGCCACCATGTAAAACAATCCCGCACGATGATGTACAACCTTACAGCATGATGTTGGCTCACCTGCTGTCGACGCCAATAATACTGTTTACCATCAGACTGATATCGGTGAAATTTGGACTCATCTGACCATATTACGCGCTTCCACTCATTAAAATTCCAATCTTTGTGTAGCCTGCCAGGACACCATTCAACGACACCATATTAAACAAACGATCAAGTAGGGCTAAACAAATATGTATTGTCCATATATTTTAAATATATGAATGTAAATAAATATATATGAATATGTATGAATTCATGTATGGGAATGTATAGGATTATACACTGGGAAACGCATTATATATGAAATCATATATGGACTAATATGTGAAATATGTTATAATATGTGAGCTCATATATGGAAATTTAATTATGAAGCTCTTCGTATGTGAATCCGTATATAGAAATAAAATGTAATATATGGAGCCATATAAAAATGTGGATGTAGACGTATGTGTCACATAAGATCGTATTTGGAATTAAAAAAAACTTGCATTTTATTTACTCCATCTTTTTCTCTTTTTGCATCACTGGTGAATTGGAAATCTATTAGAAAATACATACGGTATGCAAAGTTTATATGTGTACAGCCTCAATTTGTGACCCTATTAAATAAATTAAATAATCAAACGGATAAGTCAGTCATTAATTTGATAGAAAATTACGGAATATTCTAGATATTTTTAAGAATCAAAGTTCATATTACTGCAAAAAATTATATTCAAAACTATTGTTGGCACAAAAACGGAATATTTTTTCTTTTATTTTCTAAATAATCGATTAATTAATTGCATTAGTTTTTAATCTGGTTTCTTAAATTAAATTTTATGCACAAGCATGAGTTTTGTGTTTTTTTAATAATCGATTTACCTTTTCTCTTGAAATGTCTTTTAGTTCGTTTTCAATTATTTTGTTCGAACAAATGTTTTATTAAAAACAACCTTTCTGCACAAAAACTTACAAAAAAATTATTTCATTAATTTAATTTATTCCACAGCAGTGCGCTTTATATAATAATAAGGAATTACTCTATATATTTTTAAGAAACAAAGTTCATATTACTGCAAAAAATTATATTGAAAACTAGTGTGAGTATGAAAACGGACTATTTTCTCTTTTATAAGTAAATGCACTAGTTCTTAATCTGGTTTCTTAAATTGAATTTTATGTACAAATATGAGTTTTGTGTTTTTGAAATAATCGATTTAGCTTTTCTCTTAAAATGATGAATAAAATAAAATAAAATAATAATAAAATGTCTTTAGTTCGTTTTTAATTATCTGTCCAAATTTTAATAATTTAAATTATTGCACATTAGTGCGCTTTTTTGAATCAAGTGAGTATGAATATGAATTTTGCATACTGTATATATGTAGGAAATATATACACATACATGTATGAAATGTATGAATATATATGTATATTATCATATATGTCTACATACCCTCATTTTTCGGCTCCGAACCATATATAGGACATCATATATGCTCCATACATATTTTTTTAGCTGGTGTTAATGCGCGAGCATTATTTAATTTAAGTTCAATAAACCTTAACACACTTGGCCAATACATATATTTACCTTTAATTTATTTTTGCCTACAATTGTAATTTAATATGGCACACTTTTCCTAAATTAATACATAATAATACACAAAAAGCATTTATTATTTTATTTAAGTTTAATAAACTTTTGCACACTTGGCCTAAATTAATACATTTCTTTTTTATTACAATTTATTTTATTTTACTACACTGTAATTTAATACCGCACAATTTAATACAAGTTATTATTGCAATTTAATTTGTCTTTTTCTTATTATTACTGCAAAAAAAAATTATGTAAATTAATCATATTTCTTTTGATAAAACTAGTATATAAGACTAAGAAAATTCTGAATAAAACAATTCTTAATTTGAAACTGAAAGAAAGGTCTTTCTCAATTAAGATAAGCAACACGGTTCAAGTGCTGTTGTTGCGCCAACTAAATCAATTTACCTCCAAGTTAAAGTGCTTGAAAGGTCATACAATAAACCAAAATTTCTTCAGGTATATGCGCCTGTAAGAAAATCATTATTTTCAAAACATTGAAGTAATCTTCCCATTTCTTTTAGCTACAAGTGCTTGGAAGAAAGCCCAAGGCGAAGATTCTTAACATTTTGGTGACCCCGACGTGATCCTGTTACAATAGCAGGACGTCTAAATTCATTACTCAACATATCACCAGTTCAGCAACACATTCTTCGAGTGGAAATACTAGCAGCAGTGATAGCCAGCTAAATATAATCCACAATGGTACCATTTGAAGAATTAATTAAAAGGCAAAAAGTTCTTGGGGATAACATCGAAACGATTATCAGAAACTACAAGAAGGATTCCCAAACCAGAAAGGAGTCGGTGAGCTACTTTCAAGCGAGACTACACAGACTAGATGAAGAATGGATGACATTTGAGACTAATGACAACCAGATTCGGCTACTTGACGACAAACCTCAAGATCACCGCTATTTCACGGAAGATTATTATTCTGCAATACATAAAGTTGTCGAACAATATAAAACCATATTTGAAAATTCTATGATGAAGGTAAAGTCAACTTCAGATAAAATTCCACCAGCAGAGGGCTGTGATGTGTTAGCAGCTGAGACGAATGAGTTCATAAGGCTCAAACGTCGACAAGCGGTAATGATGTCTTCTTTAGAACGGTTGCTTAATGACGAATATACTCATCAGAACCGAAACGTCACATTAAACATATGGCAAGGCATTGAAGCCATACATTACCAAATATTTGAGCTCTATGACAACCCAGAGCAACTAGGCTACGACTCCGCGCGCTTTATACAAATCGAGACTAAATTGCGAAAGGTAATCAATACAGTAAGCACGATTGAACAATCTCAGCAGAACATCAGTGATCCAGAATCCTTGCCTATGCCAAAGGTCGCACTACCAAAATTCGATGGAAATCACCTCAAGTGGCAAGAATTCTATGATATATTCTTATCTCTGGTGATAAAGCGATCAATGCCTAAAATTCAAAAGATGTGGTATTTAAAAACACAGTTGGTAGGAGAAGCAGCAAATTTGATAAAACACTTCGCTGCCACTGAAGAAAATTTTGACGCTGCATGGACTATGGTGGTGGAGCGGTATAACAACAAAAGATTACTGGTCAACAAGCTTGTGCAAGAGCTAGTAGATACCCCAAGTAAAGGCTATACTGACAACTACAAGTCACTCCAGACAACTACAAGTCACTCCAAACAGACAGAACTAAGGAGTGTCTTTTAGCGCTTCAAAATCTTCAGCTGGATACGAAATCATGGGATCCAATATTATGCTACCTACTACTAAAGAAACTGGACCAAGCAACGCGTCTCCGATACGAACAAGCACTGAAGAATCCTCGGGAGGTTCCGACAATCACAGAGTTACTGGAATTCTTGGAAAGAAATTTTCAATCAATGAAAGTGTTTTCTGAAAAAATGCCGCATTCAAAAACAAGGGTAAGTACCTCAATCACCACAAAGCAAGTCAACAATTCATGTGTTATGTGCAAAAAAGGAAATCATCCGTTATTCGCATGTACCACGTGTAGTAAATTACTACCTTTACATAATATACTTTTTAAATAAAAAATTAAATGGAATGATATACTTAGTTTTAAATTTTTTGTGATGTCAAATTGAAAAATAAAAATTTTCATTATAATTTTTATTTGAATTTTGAAATCGGAAGGAAAATAAGTTTTGTGACTGTGGAAGAAATTTGTTCATATTTTATTAATAAATATTTTAACATATATAATTAATAAGTGTAAAGGATATTTTCGGTAAGTTTGCTTATAGAAAAGTGTAGCTTAGGATATGCTTTAAGTTATAATTATTTTCTTCATATTCCCAGATTCTTCGTTTCTACTGAAATATTCCCTGTCAAAACACAAAAGAGGTTAACAAACCAGCGGAAATAATCTATAGCCTAATTCAGGTTAGGATCCTTAATTGGGATCCTAAATATTTTGATATAAAAGCAAATTATACGAAAATTACAAATTACACACTGGGTGGATATTAAATTGCAATTAATTGACTTTGGGTAGATAGTGCTCTAAAGGAGAGAGTTAGAAAAGAAATTACACTGAAGAACATAATCACAAATATAAGTTAATTAATAATTTGTCTAAATTTTTACTTTTTGTAGTTGAAACTTAAAGTTATCTTAAATGAAAACTTTAAAAATTACAAAATAAATATTTATGTATTGTAAATATACAAAGGCAGAAGATGTCCTGCTATTGGATTTTTTTTTTAATTTTATATGATAAGAAACCAGGCATACATTTTCTTTTCTCTTATGTTTTATTTAATAGGGGTGGTATTATAAGGTATATAGGTAATAAACTTTAAACCTGGAATTGTTATGGAGTAGTCAATAACAGTACGTAATATTCATAGTTTTTTTTTTTTTTTTTAAATTTTCAGACTATCTTTTTATTTTTAACAAGATATTTTTTTTTTAATTCCATATAATTCATATATTTGTTTAAAATGCCGACAACTCGTAGCCCTAGTGATCACAATATTCGGAATAATAGTGAACAAATTATTTCGAATAATGATAATTTAGAAAATACTGTACCGAATCGTACTTCTGAGGATAGAGGTGCAGTACCCAAGATTATGACGCGCCAGCAGTCTCGTAGGGCAGCTGAGATAAATGCTGAAAATTCTGCTAGTTCTTACAATTTTAATCAAAATAATTTGTCTGAGGAACGTGTGCATTCATTAATCTCTGAATCGATAACTAATTTTAGATCTGAAATTTCGGACACAATTGGTATAGAAATGCGAAACGTTTTTGCTTCAATGAATTTGAGTAATAGAGCAAAATGATAATGAGAATAGGCGTCAGCCATTACGTCAACCTTTTGGCAATTGTAACGTAGAGAACGCTGATATAGTTCCAACTGAACCTAGAGAAAAAACTTCGAATCTAATTTATAACTGGCACATCAAGTTTAAAGGAACTTCAGATGAGATATCAGTGGAAGAATTTATATATCGAATTAAAACACTGACTACAATTCATTTAAATGGAAATTTTCAATTACTTTGTCAGTACGCACATATATTATTCGAAGATAAAGCCAAACAGTGGTATTGGCGATATCACAAACAGATGGAAAGTTTATTTACATGGGATGAACTATGTATTGCGCTAAAGCGACAATTTAAAGACACTTCTACTGATTTTGATGTAAAGGATGACATGAGAAGGCGAAAACAAAAATTAAATGAAAACTTTGAGGAGTTCTTAGATACTTTAATGTGTATGAGTGATAAACTTCGAACTCCACTAAGTGAACAGGAATTAGTAGAAATTATTATAAGGAATTTAAAATCAGAATTGAGGCACGAACTTCTTCACGTCAATATTTCAGATATTTCTGTTTTAAGGTGCGAAGTTAGAAAACATGAGAAGTTCTTGGAAGATGTAAAACAATCTCAAAATTATTTAAAGTTTGGAGCTCGACGTCAAGTATCTGAATTAGAACATGAAATTCGAAAAGATGAAGAAAATATTGAAGAAGAATTGGATGTGATTGATTTGTCTTCTTTAAAGTGCTGGAATTGTGAATGTAAAGGTCATAAATATCAAGATTGTCTTTCACCTCGACGGATTTTTTGTTATGGATGTGGGGCTTTAAATACTTACAAGCCAAATTGTGATCAGTGTGCATCAAAAAGCAAATATTTAAACTCCAAAGTGGATGTGAGACCAAAATTGGGATCACATCCACAAACAAAATTTCGGAATTAGAAGCTGATATTATATTAGATACAAGTGATGTATCTTTAGAACAAAATATGAAATATCATATTCGTTTGGAAAATCATTTTAATAAAATAAACAAGGGAAGTTCTGATTGTTTTATAAGCAAAACACGGTCTGCATGTAGAATAAATAATTTTTGGAAAAATCGTAGAAAATTACGGAAACATATAATTTCAACTCTATAAAACAAGAGTTGTGATAATAGACCTTATGTGAATGTACATGTTTTTGGGAAAAATTTTCTCTCACTATTAGATAGTGGTGCTTCAATTACTTGTTTCGGTAGTAATTTGGCTGAGGATATTATTTCTAAAAATATACCAGGTTTAACGAAATTCTCTGGAAATGTAAGAACTGCTGACGGTCAAAAGCAACAGGTCGTGGGTTCTATTTTAACAAAAATTTTATTTGATAAACGAATCAAAATGCTGGAAGCTTTGATAATACCAAGTTTGAGGCAGAATATTATATGCGGTATGGATTTTTGGAAAGAGTTTAATATTCAAATTATCACAAACATGCCTGAAATATCAAGCTTAGAACAGGAGTATACCCGCTTACAAATTCCGAACGTCAGAAATTAAATGCAGCAATCAACTTGTTCCCATCTTCAGAGAAAGAAGGCTTAGGTAAAACGTCTTTTATACAGCATATTATTGATACTGGTAATGCTAAACCAATTAAGCAGAGGTTTTATCCTGTCTCCCCTGCAACAGAAAAAATTCTATGTGAAGAAATAGACAGGATGATTAAATTAGGAGTAATAGAGGAAGCTGACATTTCACCATGGTCTTCACCGGGAGTTTTGATAGTAAAACCAGGAAAAGTACGATTTTGTTTAGACTCAAGAAAGTTAAATGATGTCACTATTAAGGATGCATATCCCATGCCTAATATCGATGGTATAATTTCTCGCTTATCAGCTGTTAGGATAATATCGAAAATTGATTTGAAGGATGCCTTCTGGCAAATTCCTCTGTCGGAAGAATCTAAACCAAAAACGGCTTTTGCTATACCAAATCGTCCCCTTTATCAATTTTGTCGAATGCCTTTTGGCTTATGCAATTCACCTCAAACTATGTGTAGACTCATGGATAAAATTATCACATACGATTTGAAAAGTCACGTATTTGTATACCTAGACGATTTACTAATAGTTTCAAAATCAGTTGAGGAGCATATTAATCAGTTAGTTCAAGTGGCATATCTTCTTAGAAAGGCTGGTCTGACAATTAACATTAAAAAGAGTGATTTTGGATTAAGAGAAGTGAAATATTTAGGTTATATTGTCGGAAATGGGTCACTTATGGTAGATCCAGACAAAGTTAAAGCAATTTCAGACTATCCTGTTCCAAAATCTGTTAAACAAGTTCGGCAATTTCTGGGACTGACCGGTTGGTATAGACGTTTTGTAGAAGATTATGCTACCATTACATTTCCTTTAACTGAACTCCTTTCTAAAAATAAATCTTTAACTTGGACCAACGAAGCTCAAGAATCTTTTGAAAAGTTGAAAAGTATGTTAACATCAGCACCATGTTTGGTACATCCAAATTATAATGAACCATTTATTGTACAATGTGATGCCAGCCAGGTAGGAGTTGGTGCTGTATTGGCTCAAAAAGATGAGAACGGAGTTGAAAGACCTATTTCTTATATGTCTCAAAAATTAAATAAGGCCCAACGAAATTATAGTGTGACGGAGTTAGAATGTTTTGCTGTAGTTCTAGCTATTAAGAAGTTTAGAAAATACATAGAAGGTCATGATTTTATTATTATAACCGATCACGCCGCGTTAAAGTGGTTAATGAACCAGAAGGATTTGAATGGAAGACTTGCAAGATGGGCACTTAAATTACAGGGCTATAATTTTAAGATAGAATATAGAAGAGGAAAGGAAAACATCGTTCCAGATGCGTTATCCAGAAGTTTTGATATTGCGCAAATTGGAAAAGATGAACTAGAGAATTTACCGATTATTAACTTAGAATCCGAGGCTTTTGAATCAGAAGAATACAAAGCACTTATAGTTAAATTCGAACAGGCTAATTTACCGGATTATACTATTATTGGAAAATTTATATATTATAAAGCGGAGTTTAATGGTGAATTTAAATGGAAATTACTTGTTCCGAAAGAAATTCGTAAAGAAGTTTTATTTGCCTGTCATAATCCCCCTTCTTCCGCACATAATGGTATTGGCAAGACATTAGAACGTATACGTAGATACTTTTACTGGACAGGAATGGTTGTTGATGTAAAGCATTATATACAGGAGTGAGAAAGTTGTAAAACATCAAAAACTCCAAATCAAATTTTGCGACCTCCAATGGGTAATATGCTTGAGTCAGAGCGTCCCTTTCAGAAACTGTATATTGATTTAATTGGACCATTTCCCAGAAGTACACAGGGAAATATTGGTATACTTATAATATTGGATCATTTTTCAAAATTTACATTTATAAAACCTTTAAAAAAGTTTTGCTCTAAGCATATTATTCGAATTTTAAAAGAAGATATATTTCATTGCTACGGTGTTCCGGAAATAGTAATATCAGATAATGGTAGTCAATTTAGATGCAAATATTTTCAGGGTTTACTAAATGAGTTTGGTGTGAAGCACATTTTTACCGCCATTCATGCACCTCAGTTTAACGCTAGTGAAAGGGTTAATCGTAGTATAAATGAAGCTCTTAGGTCTTACATTCGAAAAGATCAAAGGAAGTGGGATTTATATCTAAGTTGCATCAATAGCTCATTACGAAATAGTATACACCAATCCTTAGGACAATCACCTTATTTTATTGTATTTGGTCAAAACATGATAACACATGGGAATGATTACCAGTTGTTGAAGAATTTAAGTTTATTGCAGGAAAACCCTGAATTAAACAAGACTGACAGATTTAGTTATATTCGTGACATGATTGTAAAAAGAATGAAGGAGTCAAACGAAAAGAATAGGAAGTATTATAATTTGCGTAGTAAAAACAGAACATTTGATGTAGGTCAGATAGTAATACGCAGGAACTTTGCACAAAGTAATTTTCTTAAACATTTTAATGCTAAATTAGCTCCAGTTGGCATTAGAGCAAAGGTATTGAAAAAGATTGGTAACTGCAATTATCTTCTTGAAGATTGTGAATCGAAGCATTCTGCAACATATCATGCCAAGGATATTTGGTTATAGTAACTTAATTAATAATTCTTTTTTTTTTTTTTTTTTTTTAAAGGTAGTGTATTTTGTAGTAAATTACTACCTTTACATAATATACTTTTTAAATAAAAAATTAAATGGAATGATATACTTAGTTTTAAATTTTTTGTGATGTCAAATTGAAAAATAAAAATTTTCATTATAATTTTTATTTGAATTTTGAAATCGGAAGGAAAATAAGTTTTGTGACTGTGGAAGAAATTTGGTCATATTTTATTAATAAATATTTTAACATATATAATTAATAAGTGTAAAGGATATTTTCGGTAAGTTTGCTTATAGAAAAGTGTAGCTTAGGATATGCTTTAAGTTATAATTATTTTCTTCATATTCCCAGATTCTTCGTTTCTACTGAAATATTCCCTGTCAAAACACAAAAGAGGTTAACAAACCAGCGGAAATAATCTATAGCCTAATTCAGGTTAGGATCCTTAATTGGGATCCTAAATATTTTGATATAAAAGCAAATTATACGAAAATTACAAATTACACACTGGGTGGATATTAAATTGCAATTAATTGACTTGGGTAGATAGTGCTCTAAAGGAGAGAGTTAGAAAAGAAATTACACTGAAGAACATAATCGTGAGATTAAACTGCTACTTAATAAATAAATAAACCCAGATTGACCTAAAATAATACCTGATCAGACCTAACTATTAAAATATAAACTAAAAATTTTATAATCTTAAATTTACACAGACAAAAAAAAAATTTTTTTGAATTGATAATATTATATAAAATAGATTTGAATGATTTTACGTATTTCCTTAAACTTAATTTAACTTAAAATAGATCACACGAATAATTTTTTTTAATCTTTTAGTAATCTTCCTGTTTAATCTAAATTATGTTAAATATCAGATTTAGTTTCATATACTTAATTCAACTAATTTAAATCTACTAAACACTTTCTTCATCTTTTTACGTGAATGCAGTGATCACTACATCAAGTAAACAAGTAAGTTACCCGTTATAACTTTATTTTATTATATATAATTACATATCAATAACAAAATAAGTTTATGAAATTAAATCACATTTCACACAATTATATACTTATTATATATTGGCAATAACATATTTTAATTAAAATATTAATAATGTTTTAAAATGAAAATTTAAATCAAGTTTAATTTATTGACGAAACATAACAATGACAGGTAAAGTTTCAAAAACAATTTTTTTTTCATTCAAAGACCATCTGAGTATTACTTTAACCTCTATTATTATTTTTATTTCTGCTATTTTTTTTTATTAAAATGAGTGTAACGGCCAACGAAGAACCACCCTATTTCCCTGAGCAAGGTCGAGCAAAGTACAGTGTTGTTGGAATAAATTTCGTTACACACGTTTCGTCAGTTATCGACATCAGCAAGACTACAATTCATTCAAAAGCAAAAATACTATGTGAACTGTTTGAAGCCCGGTCACAATTCTAAAACCTGTATATCAAGGGGTTGCAAGGAATGCAGCAAAAAGCATAATACATTGCTGCACTTGGAGAGCTCAAATCAAGGCAATAACCCATCATCAACACCAACAACAAACATTTCAAACAACAAAGATCTGCAAGGCAATCATTCATCATCTGGAAATCAAGACGCCATATCACTTACAACGTACAACCAATCCAAAAGTCCCAGCTACGTCCTTCTGGGCACAGCCATTATAAAAATACGAGCTAATGAGAAGGAGATACAATGCAGAGCACTTCTCTATTCAGGATCCCAACTGAATTTCGTCAGCGAACGCCTAGTAACGCCTAGTAACGTCTCGGAATTTCAACTAAACCAACATCAATTTCCATTAGTGGCACCGCTTCTAGTGACACTAGTGTAACACGCCGAGTAAACGTAGCATTATATTCAAGAATCAATAATTATACCGCACGGCTTGAAGCAGCGGTCCTTCCGCACATAATTTCACCTCAACCATCACAAGTTATCACTGTAGATCATTGGCCAATTCCAAAGAATATTATGCTAGCAGACCCACAATTCAATCGTCCTGACAAAATAGATGTTCTACTTGGTGCAGAAATTCATCACCAACTACTGTCAGGTGGGCAGATTCAAATAGGTAACGATTTGCCCATTTTGAGTAACACTTTACTTGGCTGGGTAATTTCTGGGAGAATTAGAGGACATGAATCATCAATTGCAGCATGCGGAATATGTACTGAAGACGAAGTTAATTTGGAAGAAGCTATTGCTCGGTTTTGGGAACTGGAAACTATCAGCACATCTGACAGATGTCTTTCGATGGCTGAAAGACAATGTGAAAACCATTTTTCGCAAACTCACTCCATTGACAAAAATGGAAGATTCGTGGTCAAAATTCCATTCTGCACTAGCTCAAACATTCTTGGCGAATCCCATGGAGTAGCTTTCAACAGATTTCTATCATTAGAAAGGCGATTATCAAAGACTCCAGAAATCAAGGCTCAATATATAAATTTCATGAAAGAATATGAAGCATTAGGGCACATGGCCCAAATAGACATAAACTCTATGCAAACACCAAATTACTTCATTCCTCACCACTGTGTACTTAGACCTAAAAGTCTAACAACAAAATTACGAGTAGTTTTTGATGCCTCCACTAAAACTACTAACGGAGCTTTATTGAACGACATAATGTACACAGGACCCATAGTACAGAGTGAATCATTTTCTATTCTACTACGCTTTCGGTGTCCACGATTTGTCTTCACAACCGACATCAAAAAAATGTACCGCCAAATATTAATGCACCCAGATGATAGAAACTTTCAAATAATCATTTGGAGAGAAAATCCCACTACGCCAATAAGGTATTATAAACTAAATACAGTCACATATAGAACGAGATCTGCACCTTATTTAGCGACAAAATGCTTAGAACAAATTGCTAAGACAAACATGATACGATACCCACATGGAGCTCAATTTTTACTCGAAAACTTCTATGTAGATGACGGTATTGGTGGAGGGGATGACTTGCACACAGTTCTAGCAATTCAGTCAGAACTACAACAAATATTGCACCAGCATGGTTTTGAATTACAAAAATGGGCAGCAAATCATTCAAAACTACTTCAAAACGTTGCCGAGGAACAACAAGAGGTTAATTTTGACTTCGATAGTGAGAACAACCATATTGTGAAAACTTTGGGCTTAACATGGATGCCACAACATGACAAATTGTGTGTGAAAGTATGCCTAAGGGAGATTAACCACATAACAAAACGCACAATTAGCTCAGATTTAGCTAGTTTGTTTGATCCTTTGGGACTACTATCGCCGATTGTAGTTACCGCCAAAATATTCATCCAAGAGCTATGGCAAAAAAAAGTTAGACTAGGATGAAGCACTGCCAGAAAATCTTCATGCAACTTGGGTTACATTCAGACAAGAGTTAGAACACATAAAAGATCTAAGAATCACGCGACATATCTTCGAAGGACATGTGACATCCAACATACAAATTCATGCCTTTGCAGACGCATCAGAAAAGGCATACGGAGCAGCAGTCTACATTAGATCAACAACGAAAAATAATCAGATTATGGTGAGATTATTATGCTCAAGGTCCCGGGTCGCACCTCTAAAACTTCAAACTTTACCTCGTCTCGAACTCAGTGCAGCACTATTAAGTGCTCAGCTCACTTCAAGAGTAAAAAAGGACTTAAAATACGAGGATGTTCCTACTTATTTATGGACAGATTCAGAGATCGTCTTGGCCTGGATCAATTCACAATCATCATCATATCAAACATTTGTGGCTAACAGAATAGCTGCAATACAAGAATTGTCAATAGCAGAACAGTGGCAACATGTCAGCTCAAAGGATAATCCTGCAGATATCTTGTCGCGTGGCATCTCTCCAAGAAAACTCGCATCAAACAATTTGTGGTTCTACGGACCCATATTTCTACATGGACAACAGGAGATATGGCCAAAAGAAGTCTCCAAAGCAAATATCATCGATCAGAATTCTGATATAGAGCGGAAAAGGGTAGCAGCGGCAACCACAGCGAGTGATCCCACAGGTAGTGTGATCTACAACATTAAACATATTGGCTCATTCAGAACTTTACAACGAGTAGTTGGCTACATTGTGAGATTCATGAACAATACAAGAAGGGGCAATCAACAACTCAAGCTATTATTATCAGTTTCAGAACTGGAACAAGCTCTTACTTTGATTGTACGGGCAATGCAACACTCAGATTTTGACGAAGAACTAAAACACCTAATAAGGTACAAGCAAGTAAGCAAGAATAGCCCATATAATAACCTTGCCCCAGTTTTGGACACCAACGGCATCATCAGAGTGGGAGGAAGATTAGAAGCATCAGAGCTTCCGTATGACACCAAACACCCAATGCTTATCCCTTATAATGACCCAATATCAAAATTACTGATGCAGATGGTGCATGAGGAAAACCGTCATTGTGGTCCTCAGGCACTCTTGTCACACACAAGGCAAAAATACTGGCCAATCAAGGGAAAGTCAATGGCCCGATCAATTGTCCAACATTGCATAAAATGCGCTAGAGCTAAACCAAAACTTCTTACTCAAATTATGGGAAATCTGCCATCTACAAGAATCAGTCCAGCTCGACCCTTCATTAACTCTGGAGTTGACTTTTGTGGTCCATTTTGGGTCCACTATAAGAGCAGAGGAAAAAGGCCTCAGAAGGCTTACATCTCGGTATTTTGCTGTTTTGCTGCCAAAGCAGTGCACCTAGAAGTAGTTAGCAGTTTAACAACAGATGCATTCATAGGGGCATTAAAAAGATTCATAAGCAGATGAGGCCATTGCAAAAACTTATACTGTGATAATGCCACCAACTTTGTTGGTGCCAAAAATCAACTGAGAGAGTTGTCAGAAGCAGTTTACGGAAATTCTGCTACCGAAAAAATAGATAAAGAATGTACAGCTCGAGGCATCATGTTTCATTTTATACCAACAAGAGCACCTCATTTCGGAGGCTTATGGGAGGCAGCAGTGAAATCGGCCAAACATCTTGTACGAAGTGTATCAACAGCATTACTAACATATGAGGAACTTGACACAGTTGTCATAGAGATTGAAGGAATTCTTAATTCCCGACCCATAAGTCCAATGTCAGATAATCCGAACGATTTGGCGGCATTAACCCCTGGCCATTTTCTTATAGGAGCACCACTCAACTCCCAAATTGACGTAGCAGCCACCGAAAACCGAAAGAATCTTCTCACCAGATGGAAGTTAGTTACACATTTAAAATCAGAATTTTGGAGGTGTTGGTCAAAAGAGTATTTGTCAGAACTCCAACACAGACACAAATGGAATAAACAACAGGCTAACATTAAATCTGGAGACATGGTAATAATAAAAGAGGACCACACAACTCCTTTACAGTTGCCTCTAGGAAGAATTGTAAAAACACATAAGGGCGATGATGGCTTCATTCGAGTAGTTGATGTCAAAACATCAAAAGGAGTTTGCAGAAGACCAATTTCTAGGCTGGCACTATTACCAATTAATAATTCTGAAGACGACGAAATCCCTCAACAAGATGACTCGACTAGCACACGCATTCATCTGAACGAAAGGCCTCAAGGTGACAAAAAACGGAAAAGAATATCGATAAGCCAAAATATCTTCACTATTATGATGGCGATCATATTAATGCCGCTAGTGTTAGGAGCACAAATACATAATAAAGGGTTTGAAAATCGTCTGGGCATATATTTTGAGGGAATTGGATCCGCCACAATTTCAACTACAGACTGGCAATTATTAGTGTACTATGACTTAAAAGAATTTTGGACTGAAGCGGCAACTTTTTCGCAAGGAACACAAACCTTAAACGATCTATGCAAGCAAATGCAGGACAAAACTACATGCACAAGCCTGGTCAAGCATTTTGAACACACAGAAGCTGAATTAAAATTAGACAGCACTCTGTTGTCTGGGCGGATAAAAAAGAGAGCAGCAATCGATCTAGTTGGAAATATCGCCCATTCACTTTTTGGTGTATTAGACTCCGAATATGCCAAGGATATGGCTGGTACAATTTCTTAAGTTAAAGAAAACGAAGAACATCTTCTCGATCTCTTAAAAAATCTAACCTCAATCATTGACGCTACAATAAACATAATGAGATTAGATCAAGGAGCAGTAAAGAAAAAAAATTCGATCAAATTGATTTCCAAATTGAACAAATACGCAATATGGTAAGCGACGAATGGCAGCAAGAAAAGATTTACCGTATTTTTCTTTCGTTGTGCATCCAAATAACAATTACAGCAGCGAAGCTCCAACAGACACAATTATCAATACTTGATATTTTAACAAACATTCACCATGGTATTATAAGCCCACTACTCTTGACTCCTCATCAATTACAGCAAGAAGTAAGGAAAATTAAAATGCATCCAGTTAATATTAATCCAGTGGATCAATGACACATTAGTAGCAATACAACCATATGCACCTCTTTTGATCATCAACACTGCTCTCAACCAATACTTTAGCATTAGCAAAACTGAACTCAGCTTATGTTCACTCATCACAGAAGATATGTATCTGTGCCCTAAAGGCCAAATAAGGCATCAAAATGGGTCATCAACATGTGCCTGCAAGCTGAATTTATTTCACAACAACACCCAATCAGACTGCTCAGTACAGCATATGAAAGATAAAGAAGTCTGGATCTCCCTTCATCAACAAAACAAATGGATTTATTCAGTTTCAAGTCCGTCTCAGGCAACAGCACTATGCAAAACGGAAATCACACAATTCACACTTGAAGGATCTGGCTTGCTTGCATTGGAACCAGAGTGCACTTTTAAATACAAATTCACGACATTGCGTGCACAAACCCTGATATCCAGCAAGATTGAAAAATCATATACTAGCTTCTGGGAACTCACGCAACAATGACACGAAGAACACATTAAACCATTGTTACCACAAGAAGATGTGAATCAATATATTTCCCAAGTAAAAAATTTAACAGCTCTACAACAATCATTAGCAACACAAGAGATATTAAGACTCCCAAACAAACTTGAAGCTCACAACTATCATCACATGACGGTTGGGTATACATCATTATTGATTGTTTTTAGCATTGTCATATATCTACTAGTAAAACATAAGTGCAAACAACGGTCAACTCCAATTCCAGCACCTCGCATTCAACAACTAGACTCAGACTTCACTGTTCACATATAATAACCAACACAACATTCAACAACAGCCCTACAACAAGAAATGTTTTCAGCTGCACTCAACGGGGGGAGAATGTTAATGCACGAGCATTATTTAATTTAAGTTCAATAAACCTTAACACACTTGGCCAATACATATATTTACCTTTAATTTATTTTTGCCTACAATTGTAATTTAATATGGCACACTTTTCCTAAATTAATACATAATAATACACAAAAAGCATTTATTATTTTATTTAAGTTTAATAAACTTTTGCACACTTGGCCTAAATTAATACATTTCTTTTTTATTACAATTTATTTTATTTTACTACACTGTAATTTAATACCGCACAATTTAATACAAGTTATTATTGCAATTTAATTTGTCTTTTTCTTATTATTACTGCAAAAAAAAATTATGTAAATTAATCATATTTCTTTTGATAAAACTAGTATATAAGACTAAGAAAATTCTGAATAAAACAATTCTTAATTTGAAACTGAAAGAAACGGTCTTTCTCAATTAAGATAAGCAACACGGTTCAAGTGCTGTTGTTGCGCCAACTAAATCAATTTACCTCCAAGTTAAAGTGCTTGAAAGGTCATACAATAAACCAAAATTTCTTCAGGTATATGCGCCTGTAAGAAAATCATTATTTTCAAAACATTGAAGTAATCTTCCCATTTCTTTGAGCTACAAGTGCTTGGAAGAAAGCCCAAGGCGAAGATTCTAACACCTGGGTAGTTTAATTTGACTACAACGAGTCTTTCTTACATACATACCCAGCTAAAAAAATATGTATGGAGCCTATATGATGTATATGATATGTCCATATACCCTATTTCAGGTTGAACTGGAGCCGAATGACATACAATTGAAAAAAAATTAAACTCGTCCAATTTAAAGCGTAAAGTTTATCTTACACTTAAAAATCAGAGTTGAAGAGTCACATAAGCGTTCAGGTTAGAGCTGATAGTCACGCAATTCGATTTTTTCGATAGTTTGTTGGAAACTATCGATAGTATCGAATTATTTTACTATTTGTATAATTTTGTTCACACGGTAACCACTTTATTCGGTCTATGAATCACGATAGCAAATCACGCCGTTCACACGACGCATTCGTGATTCGTTTTGATAGTTCTTTTTGATTTATATAAATGGATAAAAAAATTAGGTTAGGTTAGGTTGTTTTGTTTTATGTTTACAACTGCATATTTATGTATGTAATAATTTTGTTCTGATAGCCAGTTCAGATAAATTAGCTGTAATTTATTATCAAAAGATTCAGAATGAAACAAACTTTTTTATAGTTCAATCAATATTCACGCGAATCGTGAATGAGAGAGCAAACCTCGAACATGCTATAGGAATGTTGAATTTCATTTTTCAACACATATCGCTCATTTATTTAAACAACGTCAGAACTCAAAAAACTAGTTTTGAAAAAAAATGGGTTTAATTTTCAATTTACATACAACTCAGTGGAGTTACTAAATGAACGATGTGTATTTATATGTATTTTCAATAAAAGAAAACTAATAAGTTAAATTTTATCGAGTTTATTGCCGATTTGGTAATAATTTTTTCAACGATAGTATCGCTATCGAGAAAAAACTATCGATAGTCTAATGGAAACCAAACTATCGATACTATCGATAGTTTGCCAGCTCTAGTTCAGGTCCTGTACAGTGCCAAAATTGCCAAGAATATGGCCATACAAAAACTTACTGCAAATTACCAACAGTTTGTGTTATCTGCGGTGAATTGCGCGGTACTGCTAGCTGTACTAAACCAAAAGATCAAGCAGAAAAAATGTAGTAATTGTGGAAATAATCACACCGCTAACTACAGCGGATGTCCTGTATATTCTTTCGGTAAACAAACTATGGGACAAAAACCTAAATTAGCTCCAGCTCAATCAGCAAACGCTTACTCTTCCAGCTCTCATCAAATGAGCCAACCAATTACTTCACGTGTATCGTATGGCGACGCTGTTAAGACAAATTCTATTCCCACTCAGAAAATTTCCCCACCAAGTAATTCCAGAAATGCTAACACAAGCGTTAATTTCAGTCGCCAAAACAAAGAGGAAGAGCATGTGGTGGATCAGCAATTGTAATAAAGTCAAGACTCAAGCACTATATTCTTGACATTTGTCAAGAAAAACTACAAGCAACAAATATTTGTCAAAATTTTTTACAAATTTCGTGATATCAATTTACTCCCCTCCAAAATTCTCAATCACTGAGGATGAATACGAGAATTTCTACAAATCTCTTGGGCCTTGTTTCGTAGCAGCTGGCGACTACAATGCAAAACATACGTTCTGGGGTTCGCGTTTTATTACGCCTAGAGGTCGGGCGTTGTTCAACACAATTGGCGTCATTAAAATATCTGTAGGGATTTCATTCATGTTGAAGCTTCTCTAGATCTCTCCTCCGATCACTCTCCCATGATTGTTACAATCTGTAGCCCACTAAGAAGTGATCTACCTCACCCATATGTGAAGACGATCAATATTGTTAATTAGCTGGTGTTCAAAAAATATCTCAGTTTTCATTGTACGGAACTAAGAACATCCGTTGTTATTGAAATTAACATTGCCAATCGTAACGAAAATATTAAACAGGCTGATGAACATGCCACTAACTCCCATCCGCAGACTGGGTTTAATAGAATTTATTCTACGGATATTAACGTCTCGTATGTGAAAAAAAGAAGAGCTAGAAGGGAATGGCAACAGCTCAGATCACACCAACATAAAATCAGGTTTAAAGAGTGCTCTAAAGGTAGAGGTCCATAGCTCGCTTTTGGCGCGTTACGCTTTCTATACATCTGTCAAAAAAGTAGAATCAATATAATAGTATGTGACAAGTTACATTGCAAAAATCGCAGAACGCGTAGGCGCGTTCAAAGCAATAAGTAGGTCTACTATCTACGTTTGTACGCGTTACAAGCACCATGAAAGAAAGTCAGCTGTTCTTGAATGCTAAAAATGTTAAATAATACTTTATTTCTTACGTTATCGATAAATATTATTTTGCCGTGGATAATTTTTTTCTTTTTTTTCAATAAAAAAAATTTCTTAGTAAAAAAAACTTGTTTAATAAAATATGTGAATATTTTATTAATGCGATGTATTTTAATTAACTTTTCACCACACTTTTCTCAGTAACAAATTTTGCATATTAGTTATCGATTACTTTTACGTACTGAGTGTCATCTCCGCTAAATCTGTATTAAATAGCCGCTTAGAAAAGTTATTGCTTAAGCCAATAACGTGCATACATTTATATGTAATTTTCAACTTACTTACATTAAAGTCAACAACAGCCGACAATCTGCTGGAATAGCCCTGGCCGAGTTCTTCTCAAGACTATCTTTTAAAATGCTGAATAAATAGTCAAAGACATCTGCAGACATTCTTTTCGCGGTTCGAAATTGCTCAGGGTCAGAAGTTTTAATTTTTTAAATGTGGTTTAAAAAATCCCACTTAAATTCCGTTCTAAATATATACAACGGCCGTACCCAAAACCTTTTCTTTTTTGAAATTGTTCATAGACATTTTTTGCACATAAAATTAAATATACAAACTCGACTAACTCCACAAATTCTTTTAAAAACTCGATTTCACTCTCCATTTTTTCTTTATAAGTATTTATAAACAAACGCACACAGCTGATCAAAACAAAAATAAAATGGCTCATGAAAAGCAGTGCATGTAACTCAACGCGAACAAAGTATAGAATGAAACAAGAGGATTAAACGCGTGTAAAGCATAAAAAAATCGTGCTATGGACCTCCACCTTAAACGACTCCAAGACTTGCTTGCATGTGAAAAAACTGCATCTTTTAAAAATTATCTGGAAAATATTGATGTCATACCAGCATCTAATTACTCTTTCTGGAGCGCTGCGAGAAAGCTTAAAATACCCGTTGAGTTTAAACCAAATCTGCGCACTTCTACCGGAGGTTGGGCAAGAAGCGCTACTGAAAGAGGTAACATATTTGCTGAGCATTTAAAATCCGTAACACATGTACGGGTGTTGTTGATTTGCAGTGTGTAGTTGCTGAACTCGACCCAAAAAAAATCTCCGGGTATTAATGAAATTAGTAATAAGATGCTGATGAAGTTGTTTCGTATTGCAATTTGAATCCTGTTATTAATTTTTAATGCCATTTTACGAATGGAGAATTTTTGCAATATTCGCGATGAATGAATGAATTTTAAGGAATGTTTCCATTTTGCGCATTCTCGCGAAATGTTACAATATTCACGATGAAAGCGATTTTTTTTATTTTAAAGAGTTTTGGCGATTTCCAATGAAAATAAAGACTTTATTTCAAATAAATATACTTCGGTATTTCATGTATGAAGATTTCCAATCAAGGTTAAGGAATGCTTCCGATTTTTCGCAAATTTTTGCAATATTCGCGATGAATGCGAGTTCTGCAAGCATTCTGATTCTTAACAGTTTTTATTGCGAATTTTAAACTTTACGATTGTGCTGCTGTTAGCAAGATTTTGCGAATTATACCATTTTCGCCATTTTTACCGAATTTTTGGCATTCCTTCCAGTTTAAGAAATTTTTAATATAAATTATGATTTGTTTAAAATTTTGCATTTATCGCGAATTTCTGTTATTTTGGCCAGTGATTTTTGCGGCAGTGAATATTTGCATAATTTAGTATCCATGAGATATAAAAATATCCAAAAATAATATTTATGTAAAATAAATAGCAGACTGAAAAACTCATATGTAACAAAGTTTTATTGTCATATAATATTTTTATATGAAATATATGAGCAAGATTTTATGACAGTCATAAACGTTTATGACTTACAACAAATATGACGAAATGGAACACTTTGTAAATTGGCTCATAATAATTTTGTATTGATAGCCAGTTCAGATAAATTGCCGGTAATTTGCTATCAAAATATTTCACAAGATTTAGAATGAAACATTTTTTATAGTTCAATCAATATTCGCGAATGGTGAATGGTGGCAACATTGTTCAATGCCTTGATTGTAGTCTTTTGATATTTACCAATATATTGTGCCACCTTCGAATATGACATACACATTGGCGATATTATTGTACAATACGAAAAATTGCACAATTATATTGCAATTGCTCATTTATTTAAACAAAGTCATAATACAAAAAACTTTTTTTTAATAAATTAAGTACAGTTACTAAAGGCGCGATATGTACTTATATGTATTTTTAATAAAGAACACTAATATGTTAAATTTTATCGGGTTTATTGCCAATTTGGTAATAATTTTTTTCAACGATAGTATCACTATCGAGAAAAAGCTATCGATAGTCTAATGGAAACCAAACTATCGATAGTAATATCGATCAAAGCTCTTCGAAAAGCTTCTCATGATAAAATTATCCCCAATTTTAACTGATAATGGGTGCATAAAGGACCAACAATTTGCTTTAAGAAGCCAACATAGCACCATTGAACAAACTCATACGTTGGTTCAATTTATAAGAAGAACAATTGAAGAAAAGAAGTATTGTTCTGCCCTCTTTATTGATGTTTCTCAGGCCTTTGACAAAGGGTGGCATGAAGGCCTAATTTTAAAATTGAAGACATACCTACCAATAAACATTCTAAATCTTTTGCAAAGTTATATTGTTGCCCGTAAATTCGCTGTTGTGGAAGAAGACTTCATGAGTGTGCCCGAATCTATCTCATCCGGTGTGCCACAGGGGAGTATACTGGGGCCAGTTTTGTATTTGATTTATACTTGCGATCAGTGTTGTCAGATATGGCTATATCTTGCCAAACGTGGCGACAGAAATTTGTTTTTGGCGATCAAAATTTGGAATGGCGATTTACTTGGTGATATTTGAACTCCTT